>CM069434.1:59525336-62025336 GCA_035610365.1 Aquatica leii
GTTATTGAATCTTTGGTCCATCGTGCCTTTTCTATTTGTCAACCTGAGAATCTAGACTCAGAACTCCGTCATCTTACTAGAACCTTAGTGAACAATGGTTATGTAAAGCGAGATATTCATAGATTAATCGTCGTTTACATCCACGTACTCGATTACCTAAGGACATTTCTACTCCCGAATCCAACCCGAAATTGGCCTTTTTACCCTACATTCACAAGGTTACAGATCAAATAGGGAAACTCCTTCGTTAGAATGGTATTAAACCCATATTCAACTCGACAGGCAAAATCTCTCAGATTCTTCCTTCTCCCAAAGACAAATTTCCTACACTTTCATCTCAAGGTGTATACCAAATTCCCTGTTCTTGTGGTTTAGTCTACATTGGTGAAACCGGTCGTTCCGTCATTACTCGCATTTCAGAACATGATCGTTGTATAAGAAAAAGGTATACTTCCAAGTCTGCGGTCGCTGAACATCATTTTACTACAGGTCACAAGATAGATTTTGATAATGTTTCGTTGATTGCCAAATCTCCATTCTTTTTCAACAGGAAATTCCGAGAAAGCATAGAAATCATCAAACACCCCAATAACTTCAATCGCGATCATGGTTTCGAACTATCCCCTCTTTGGCTCCCGGTTATTAGTCATTTATCAAAAACACGCCCCCGAGCAACCGTAACCCAATCAGGGTCGAGCTTGATCATCCGTGACGATCCTTTTCCTTTAAATACGGAGACCATTTCTTCTTAAGTCACTTCTACGGAGTTTAGAATCTGGCTTGGTTCACAAGTTGATTACCTAACTCGGTAGTGGTTCTTTGTTAGATTTTCGTTTGCTTTTTCAGGTTATCGTTTTCTTTCTTACCTTTTCATAGTTTAGGTTATGGCTTGTTTTACAAGTGGATAACCTAACTTTTGAGAAGTTCTTAGTTAGATTTCGATTGCTTGTTTGAGTTTTGCGATTTATCTCACGCCCTGATGAAGCCCCTTACGAAAGTGGGCGAAACGTTGGCAGCTTCGGTTGCAACTATGACACGGCCCAAACCCGGAAGACATTCTAATGTTAGTATAGATTCCGGCCGTGGAAGCCTTCGCTATTACATAGTCCGTCTCTGGCAAACTAAATAATGTGAATAAAATGGTTCATGTGAAAGAGACTTACTCAGTAACCATCAAGTTAAAAAACTATTAAATTACACATAGTACTTCAAGAATTATTTTAAAACAAACGATTTTCAGGGGCGTCTGTTATGAACCCGTATCTAAGTAGGGAGAGTCTTAGGAAAAAGAGTGTATATGAGCTTGTCATATTATTGCTATGTGTTCTATCTGATTCCGGGAGATTGCCTTCATGTTCTGTATACGTTTGAAAAAGAGTTTGTTCTAGGCAGCGATCCTGCTTGTAATCTTTGCTTACATTGAATATAGATTTTTATGCTACTAGCATTTTTTGAATATAATTTTTTAACACATTTACGTATTTTTATTGTCTGGGTTTTCATTATTTCTCATAATTTTCAAAGGGGAATGCTATCGTAAGCTTTATGTAAACGGAATTAGATGTGTTTCCAGGTTATGCTCTCATATAATGCTCATTACTTGCTTAATAGTGAAAATATGTATTATCTATACAAAACTTAATTGCTCAAAATTTGTTTTGTTTCTTCATCTCGTTGATTTCTTTTTGTAATCTACTGTACTGCCATAGATTTTGTTAATAGAACTCAAACCTGTGCTAAGATGCTACGATAGTTAGAGCACTTGTCCTTGAAAGACTTTTTCAAATTTTGGTTATTAGTTCTTTTTAAAAATGTACAGTAATTTCATATTCGAAACATATATTGAATAGTTCGTTTACTAATTGTGGTGCGGTCCTTGTTAGTCTTTAGGAGTGAACGCTTCCGTGGTTTGATTATCGTTAGTTTCTTTATATTTTTGCTCTTACGTTCCATTTTTGATTCTTATTATCGCTCTCCTTTTTTTTTCTTTTCTTGATCTAACAAAATATTTCCTGTCTTCAGCATCTTATACCATAAGTCATTTTTGGTAGGTGACCTTATTTCTTCTACTTTTTCGTTAGAAATTAGTCCAAAACTTTTTGTTGCTGTTTCATAAACAGATGTAATTTATATTTACGACAAAGAGGTTATTGTAGGTTTTATATTCTGTTAGCGATCTGATCTGATCATTCCATTAAAAGAATCAACTAAATCATACACTAAGTTGGCTCAGATAAGATGAGGATTGTTTCGATATAATTTTTCTGAACATGCTATGAACGTATAAGAATTGGCATCCGTTTAAAAACAATATAATTAAGAAACTAGAACAGAGATGAATAATGATTTCGGCACCTACGTTGAGTCGTCTTATTACTTAAATTAAAGATTTCGGCATTTTTTAACCGTCTTCAGAACATTATTTATCCCTCTGGAAGACTTTCTAGTTATAAAAGATCCGTTATATGTATATCAGTTAATAAATAAAATACCATACCACACCAGCAACGCAAATACGGTTGATCTAAAAAGGAAGTCAAACTAAAGATGGATTACCAAACCAAAGCAAATATAAAATTACTTAATAAAATGTAAATTTCTGTGTTTGGTGCTAAGAAATTACTAAACAGGAAGTGTCACATTTCTCGTATCTTAAATCTTACATGTTATTAATAATAAGATAACGTCATAAAACATACACCTAATAAACGTAAGAATACCGTACAAACATTTCTTCTCAGTTTCATAATAAAATGAATTTCCTCATTCTTGCTCGAAAAAAAAAACTTACGGCGTAATATCCGTTTATATTATAAACGTGGAAAATTTGTAATCATGTGAACAAAATATTGCTGTTATAAACAAAGAACGTTTATGTAATTCTTCTTTGAGTCAGCAACCTGCACTGCGTAATTTTACTTTTTTAAATAATTTCTTTTTGTCTCGCGCTTTGCAAATTTCAAAATTAATACGATTGTTACAAATCTTTTGGTAGAATTATTAATATTGATGTTGTAGGTCGTCACTTCTTCACATCGAAAAATTGAATTTTTATTGTAGTGCTGCAACAAAAACCTTCAAGTTTGTCTTTGTTCAAAATCTAACGTGTGAAACTACATTTGTAATGCATTTTAGATAGGCTAAGGTAGAAAAAGTTATATATCTGTATAACGACAAACATCCGGTGCGTTTTTTAATTGAAATTCAGCATTCCAGTAAATCAACATGTCCTTACCACAATAATGTTACGAGACCACAGACTTGATCGGATTTCGTAACTATTGACTTTATCGTACTAGAGTTTTGTTGTAATTGTAGTAGGTTTTTAAAGAGCTTTATTTGTGGCTTCGGCAACCGTGTATATTTACTTGGTATTGTTTGCGTTGAAAGAGCTTTAGATTATATTTTATTTATCGCTATTTATAAACACTAACTTAAGTTATATAAAAAAGTGATTGTGAGTCAGCATGAACTATAAATTAATTTTACTTTTTTTACAGATGATGAAGCATGTGCAGCTTTCTCCGTACAGGAGCAGAGCTGACACTGTGTCTTTAAATTCCAACACGTCCTACGGCAGTTTAAGTCCAGAACCTTTAGGAAGCCGATCCTCAAGTTATTCGTCACTCAGCGAATCTAACCCACAGGTTGGTAATAAAAAAAATTGCGTTCTCACTTTAAAACAATGCTTGAGAATTTGAATAATTTATTCGAAAGAATCTAACACTAAAATGTGGCTTTTCGTGTTAGTCGGGTATAAATTCATAAAACTTCTAGTCGAAGTGCGACCTTACAAGGCAACCTATTTTCATGGGAACTGATTTTCGTATATTCCCACACGTCCTTCTAATCGGGGTATTAGATTCAATTATTTCAACCGAATTACTCAGCTTTAAATTTCTAACGGATGTTTTGTTATTTAGGATTTTTATATAGTTACTGCAATCAAAATATTTGTTTGCCGACGAAATAAATTATTATAATTTAGTTTATACGAAGTTGTTTATTTATTAACGTACGTGTAATAAAGTCTTTTTTTTTTCAAATATATAATTAATTAGAAAAGAAGTATACTGCACGTAATATTCGTTGGTATTTGTTAGTTCGCATTACGACGGGTGTCAATTCACGATCGATTTAAACGCCGTTTAAAAAACACCAACTGAACTTGGTAGTTGTGAAAAACTCGAGTTTTCACGGTGCTGAAGAGTTCCAAAAGAATGAAACAGCTGTTTATCGTTACCTTTGCGCTGTTTTTCACAATTATACTGACTGCTTACTACATTTTCAGTATGTGGTTCTTATACAGCGGTTTCATCAATGCTTATTTGACAACCGTCGTACTGTGAAGTAACAAATATAGTATACTCTTCTTAAATATTTAGTATGTGGAAAATGCTACAAAGTAAAAACACAATTTGTTATTCATAGTTTCTTATTCAAATTGTAAGTCGGAATTATATCGTATTATTATTTTTGGTATACAATTTAGGAAGAGTTGATGCATTAATTTAAATGAAAAAGATCGTTTATGCTATATAAATACAGTATAGAAAAACATATTTTAGTTTAAGAGTTTCTTAAACATGGTTCTTTCTGAAATACATTAAATTTTATGTGTAGCTAGGGGTCATTACGTATGAAATCAACGCACTACAAAAATTACTTGACCATCTCAGAATTTGATGAAATTTGATATGAAGGTTGTCATCATAGAGATTACGAAAAATGCAAATTTTTTTTCAAATATCTCAAACGGTTAAAATTACGGCTATGTCACTTTACTCAGTTTTAAATTTTTTTTCTTTTGATGTAAAACACAATATACTTTGTTATAAAAAGTGTTTTTGAGAAATCCAATTCAAAATTTTGATTTTCTCAAAAAGTAGTTTTGAAAATTTGTAAATGTTTTACTTTTGGTAAGAGATTCTCAAAATTTCAAAGTGGGAGGCTAATGGGCTCATTTAAATAATAAATTTAAAAAAGGGTGTTTTATAAGTATTTGTATAAGTTTAATACTATGTACCCTAACTTTACTTAATTTATTTACTATGGTGATTATTACCATAATTAACTACGTACTTAAGAGAGTTGCCTCTCTAAAGTAACAATTTAGTTATTTACAAATATTTTTTTTAGTTAAGTTGGAAATAGTTTTTATAACTTAGGTACTTTATAATGCATTTTATTTGAAAATGTAAGGAGACACTCATAAATAACAATCAGTAGAGTCTGTTCTAGATGATTTTTCAAGTTTCGACACGAAAGGTGACTAATAGTGGGTAGGTTTGTTGATTGTTTTATGAGCTGACAAGAGCCACGCACATTTAAGTTGAGACAGGCTCACTCTGAAGGTGTTATATTGTTTAGTCTGCATATGCAGTTCGTTTGAGTAGGATGTCAGTACATAATGTAGGTGTTCAAAAGTTAACAATCTTTTGTGCTCAAATAAGTTAAATACAAGTTCTATTAAAGAGATAAAGGAGTCTGAGAAATGTAACATCTTAGATGTTCAGTTTATATCCTGAAATACCTAAAGAAGCCAACATTTTTTATTTTTGTAGAAAAGAAATTGGAAATTTAAAGGTAGACAATACTAATCAACCTGGCCCCCTTGTCTGTCTTATTCTTCAATCAAAACTAGCGAGGAATACAGTTTTCAGCCACATGATCCATCCTTTCTTTAGATCCACAAATTGTAATTCAACAATTGAATACTTCAATAGTTGAACTAGAAGAGTCTTCAATTAACGTTAAGAAAATTCACTCTAAGCATTATTTTACAGAGAAAGTAAAATAAAATAAACTCTGCATTGAAGCGTAAACTCTTTTTAGCAGCTGAACATTCATCTAATGATTGTGAGAATCTAGATGAATCAGTTTAACAAAATCTCAAAGAAAAGTTTTGTAATGCTACTTACGTGTCTCCCTGAGAAATCGGGCGTATGAAAAATAATGCGTGAAATTAATGCACCAAATTTATGGTGAGACAGGCAAAAAAAATATTAAGAGAAAAGTGTATTTTAGAAAGTCCTAACTCAAAGCTTGGTAAGACTTTTTTAAAAGCTATTGTTGATACCTTTAAGTCATTTTATGTAAGTGATGGTATAAGCAGCAGAATGCCCGGTATTAAGGACTGTTTGACTGTAGTCGATTCAAATGGAATTAAAACAAAAATGTCAAAATGACTAATATTGTGTAATCTTAAGGAAGCTTATTTACTGTTTAAGGAAAGATTCTCAGATATTCCAATAGGTTTTTCAAAATTTGCCGAGCTTTGACCTTAACATTCATACTGCCATGCCAAAGTGGTACACATTTATGCACACTCCACCAGAACTTATTAGTTATTGATAGAAAATACGAAATTAGGAGCTTTGGTAAATGGACAACTAAATACTTATAAACACTGTCAAAAATTTTGTGTTGTCTCAATTCTCAAAATCATTGAAGAGGCTTCTGAAGAAAATCTTACAGAAAATGTCATCGTCAGTGGGCGCCGGTTGATCGTTGCAGTCTCTAGACTTTACAAAAATCTAATGAGGATTTTATAAATATTTTCTGTGACAAACTGACCATTTTTAAAAGCACGATTTTATTGCAAAGCAGCATTAATGATAAAAAAGAAAATATTAAAGAGTCTGAGTTTGTAGTAAATCTAGATTTTTCTGAAAACTATAATATCGTCGTTCAGGACGAAGTTCAAAGTCCACTGGGCAAGTGATCATGTGGCATTTTCCCGCTAATGAAAAACGACCATGTGATGGAGTTGGAGGATCAGTGAAGAGACTTGTCTATATGACGACCAAATTTGAACACCTATCCAATTTCATGAATGGGCAGTTGAAAATTTATCTGAAATTAATTACACTTTTCCCACACATGATGAGTATGTTGAGTATGAGAAACTTCTGAATAATCGTTTTAGCCAAGCAGTAACTATTAAGGGAAAACATCAATTTCATGCTTATATGCCTGTAAATTCAAATGTATCAAATATATGTATAAAAATATTCTCTGAAGGTACAACAGATGAAATAGTGACCATCTAAAAATGACCTGAAAACTACAAATGGCAGAAGTTACTGAATATATAACCGCTGTATATGATCAAAAGTGGTGGCTGGCATATGTATTGTAGAAGAATGAAGAAGATGAACTAAAAGTGACATTTCTGCATCCTGTTGGTTCTTCATCATCATTTTCATGTCCAAGAAAACCCATATGTGGATACCACTGACAGATGTTTTTTGTAAAGTTGGTCCCACCATTCATATAGGAAGGATTTATGTAATAACATCTGAAGAAGTCATAAAAACTGCAGAAATCATCAATTCTGAAAAACTATTGCATAAGAAAATTTAATTTTAAGTTCATAATTATTGTAACATAGTAAAAATCTGTAGTAGGTAGGCTGACTAACAGTTTCATAAAACACCCCTTTTTAAAATCATTATTACTATAAACCCATTAGTCTCCCACTTTGAAATTTTCAGAATCACTTACTAAAAGTAAAATATATTTGTAGAAAATATTTAAAAATTTTCACAAATGTACTTTTTGAAAATATCAAAATCAAAATTTTGCATTGGATTTCTCAAAAACACTATGTTGTGTTGTACATTGAAAGAAAGAGCATTTAAAACTGAGTAAAATGACAATACTCCCATCTTTCTAGCTCAATTAGAAGAAAAGTTATGGTGATTTCAAAATATGTCGGTTAGGTTTTTTTGACGGATTTTAATAAACTATACTAAGCCGTAATTTTGAAACAGTTTGAAATTTTGAAAAAATTGCATTTTTTTAAATCTATGATGACAACCTTCATACCAAATTTCATCAAATTCTGATATGGTCAGGTTTATACTCTGTGTCCGATTGTCGCTCGATTAACACAAACAACCGACTATTGCATTTATATTGAGTTGTTTCAATCACATTGACGGTTCGATAATTTGTGGCAGAATAGACGAATTAAAAAAAAATTGAGTGATAGAGTATGCGTTCTAACTTACTATTTATAGCAATGTTCTATAGTTCTTCTGTAGCCGATAAGATTCTAAATCTTCATGAAGCGAGACATTTATAAGAGAGATTAAGATTATCTCTCATTTTGGAAAGGTTTGGTTCTACACAAGTAGATCAAGAAGTTGCCGTTTGCATTATTTTATGATTGATAAAAAGAGGGTACTTTTTTGAAAGACCCTTCTCTGATGTCACAATGGGAATTCTTCTGCATGTTGAGTATGATCCACAATTTTCTGAACACTTAGAAGCTGAAAGGTTTACAATAGACGAAACTATCAGTTCGCTGTTATTTGACTAGCTTTTTCTTCAGTACTACTTTCCGCTCAGAATACAGAAGAATATCTATTTTAGTAGACTTAGTCATTGGAATTGTGCTGTGAATGTCTGGAGCATCTATGTATTATAGAACAAGTACCCAGCTTACTGGCAAGAAGTCGTTAAAAATAATCAATGTATTTAATCTTTACATAAAATTGATTGTATTTGATGTCATAGTCACCATTAGTCTTCAGTCACACTTTCTCCAAGCCATTTGTTTATGAGTAAAGTTGTATTCAGCTTGAGTAACTTCAAGGCTGCCTCTAAAAATTTCCATAGGAAAAAACGCGTTGTAGATAAGAAAACGGTAAGGATCGATTTTTAACGGATTTTAATTGATTAAAATAATTCAATTATTGATGTTTGACGTAATTTACAATTTAAATTTGCCACAGCTCACGAATAACAAACGCAAATTTATTATTTTTAAATATTCTCTTTATACGACGAATCTTTTCATAACGTGTTTTGGGTGATTTCGACTTGGCTCTATCAGGATGTGTTTCTTTGCATTTGAATGATTTTTGGAGCTGGTACTTAATTGAAACGTGTTTTTTTGACGTTTAAATGTTCACACTTGGTTTGAATATCCAATTTTGGCTATTTTAAATTCTATTATTATTTAACGAATTAAACGAGGCACGTGCATTATTTTATACATTTTGTGCATATTTAAATTTCGACAAAGTATTAGTGGCGATGGTGTAGAATACGTAAGGTCTTTGACTTATCAATATCTTTGCATTATAAATATTGTTGATTTATGTAATATCTGCTACCAATCGCCTAGAATACGAAATTGAATTATGTTAAAAGCTACTAAAGTTTAGCATGCAGATATAAAGTTAAGCACCTTATGAATGCGAATGCGCACCATAACGAACAATGCATTTATTTTTTTATTAATCCTTTTATAAACGATGCGTAGGATCGATAACTTTTAAGTTTAAAAAAAACCAACTGCTTTTTTGTAAAAAGCAAAAAATAAGGTCATCAAACTCGTGTGATCTCACCAGCTCTAGGAAATCTCGCAAAAAACATTGTAGGTATTAATCCTTAATTTTTTAGAATAAAATTGATTAAAAGCCACATTGAATTCTGTATAAAGGTTGCATATTACATATTTTATAAAATGTATTGTGCTCTCAGATCTATAATGCTACAAAGAAAGCTTCGTTCCCATCGTACGTTCTCATGGTGTCGCATGGCATCTGGTCATGGCGTCATCTTCCTCTTCTTCTTTCGCCTTTCCTGTCATTATGTTAATACATATAAACTTGTAAAACCACAACTTTGTGGAATTTTTTACCGATAATTGCAATAATTTAAATTAATAATTAATTACATCTTCATTACGGTTTAATGGCATCGCATATTTTAATTGCATTTATTTCAAATTCATAAGGCGCCCTCCTACAGATGCAGCATCGTGTTTATACTTCATTAATTTATTTTTTTAATTTAAACGTTAATTAACCACGAAACATTCAATCGCCGCTACATTCAAAAATGTAATTGAAAAATATTTACAGTTACATTTATTTTATCGATCTCTAAATCTTTTGCATTTGTGTGGGATAAGTGAATTTGATAAAATTGTTTTCTAATTTAGTTTTAATATCGGTAGTAAATTACGTTTTAAGATGCCAGTAGTCTTGGAATTTATTATTGAACAATTATAGTTATGGCGCCGGATGAGATGTAAGCCAAAGTTTATCATTTTATATCAATGTCAATGTTACAATTATCTTCCACAGTATTATTTTGTTGTGGTAAAACAAAGATGTAATACGAATCTAAGAATGAAGGCCTAATTAGAAGTCATATCTCCCAGTGCAACTACTTTATTATGTATTAATTGATTACTATCTTATTTACATGCGTACGACTATTGTTGCTCTGCAAAACTACAACAGAATCGGACTAAAAATATAAAAAATGTGTAGAAACTAACCTCATTCCTTCTATACAACCGGATATTCTTGTTTATCTTCAAAATTTGTATGTGATATAATAAAATATATTGTTATATCAGAAGTAACTGAACTTTTTATCTTCCGTTAACGTTTTCGTAAGATAAGTTATGTAAACATAATTTGTTAGGGATCATAAAAGGCACATGCGACAAGTTTAGCAAGTGCGTTGGTTTTAGTCTACAAGACATTCCAGATGTAACCGATAGTGCCTTCTTTTATAAAACCATCGTGGAACAATAGAACACATGCTTGAGAAGAAGTCTTATAAAGGAGCGAGGGGTCTACAATTGAAATGAAAATAAATCCTTACGAAAGCGTTATTTATTTCTACGTAAATCAATATATTATTTGCTTGCTTCTTCATAATTGAATTCCACACAATTGGAATTGAGTTCGTGTAGAAAACAATGTAATTTAATCTAAGAATACAATGATTAACCGAGGATACCTTATTTCTATGGCGTTTTAAAACTAACGTCCATCATAACCTTTAAAGAAGCCACAATTCAAACGTTTTTGGAAAGAATTTATGAACAGTTGCTTGTTTTTTTAATATTTGAAAGTAAATGTTGGATACAGTAGTTTTGTGTAGGTACAACGCCAACGCTAACCTCTGTAGTTAAGATCAATTTAAAATTGTCAACATTTTTAATTAGCAATCGGGTTTTAAGATTTTCTAAGGCTGTGACAGCATGAAATATTGAGTATATACCGTATATAGTGAGTATTACTACTGCAGTCACTGTTTAGTATAAGAATTTGTTTTGAATTCATCTTTTATTACACACGAAACAGTATAATTTAATTCTTTATATGTTGAAAACACTACTAGGAGATTGGAGATATAATCTAATTTCTAATGCTAAATTCTTCAATATTTGAGTGAACGTCAACTGGATAGTGTTGATTTTAAAATGTTTATCTCACTTTATTGACGCCAACAATCTCACTTTTAACTTTTTCGGTTATAAGACGAGACTGATGAGGTTCTGTTGTACCGTACATAGTTGGCAATTAAAGTTTGTTTTTGGAAATAAGATTAAAGTTTGGAACACTTGATGCAGGTAGCGCCTCCTATAACAGTCATCGTTCAACTCATTTAATATTGAGAACAATATTTAAATTTTTTGCATGCTTATGTGTAACGTATGCTCGTATAAATGACAACCAAGATGTCGTTCTTTGAGCTCTATTATCAAATCACAATTATCTGTTTGTGATCTTTAGATACTTATCCAATAGAGAATATAACTGAGTAGAACCATGATAAAACCTCTTACGTACCAGTAGGTTTCTCATTAGTCTAATTTCACGTTCTTGTTTGCATTATTATACTCGTACTCAGCTTATCTCAACTTTTTTTCAAACAAGGCGATCACAACAGACATACATATCTTTAACTGTTTCTTATTCCTTCAAACACAATCTACGGATATCATTTTTTCATATCCTTTTCACTTAAGTCAATTTTAGAAGTAATTACAAACTTTTTTTATTTTAAAGGAAACACTTTGTATATTTGTACTTATTGAAATCTTTGTAAAGTGTATAAGTAAATGATGCAATGTTGTTTTACAAAATGGTAAAATTGAGATGAGTTAAATGTTTTACTAAATCAGTTTTTTCTTACGCGTATTACTTAGATTTTATACACAGTGTTCAAAGATACAGATTGAAACTAACAGAATAATAAAAGTCTTTTTTTTTAATAGTTTTCTGTGATTTATTATTCACTTTTAAAATCACTCGATGTATTCAATTCCATACATTTTAGTTAGTGCTCTTTAAGTGGAAAACAGTATTATGCGACATGATCCGGAGCCAACTCTTCTACAACATATAGTTTTCTCATTTCTGTTCAAGCGAAAATTTTTATCTAGTAGCGAAGGAACAAGGATTTTAATTTTAATGTGTGGTTGGTTTGTTTATGTTACATTCTTTAGGATATTCAAATATTTTTTAAAAAACCCTTGGTTGACTTTTTGGACAATTTGCCTATTAACGTAGTGACGCTACTGGTATCATCATATGGCGAACCAGCACATAGTTCAAATCAATCTTGTAACGGAAAATTATTTGATAATCAGCGGTTCAACTCAAGGACCGAAATGTAAAAACGTTTCCGGTAAGAAGAAAACAGTGGGAATTGATCAACATTTCAAAAATTTTGACGTGGTAATATGTGCTTATACGTCTCGTTGCGTGATCAAGGTTTGTAGTTAAATTAGGCTTAAAATTAACTTATCGTCAATTTAGATATTCACTTCGTCAGCGTATCAAACATAAAGATTAGAAAAAATTGAAAACTACTTCAACAATAATCCTTTTTTTTTTAGAATTATTAAAAATGCTATTTCGTTAGTGGTATGGAAATAATATAACAAAAGCTCATCATCGGCAATTTCGGTTTATAATGATAGAAGTAAATATCTCATCTATAACGGTCATAGAGGTGCACAAATCAAAACGTTCGTAATGCTAAAGAAAAAACATTTTATTTTATTTAAAAAGGTAATAAAAACAAAGAAATATAAAATCAAGTTACATTTGAAATAAGTTTACCACTTGCAAAAAATAGCTGAACAGTAACACGATTAGATTAGAAATTGATAAACCTTGTAAAATGAGCTAGTAAATGATAAAATATTTGTAAGATATTGTGCTGACCGTCTGTGGCGACATTAGTTGGTCCAGATAATTTACAGAGGGGCGCGCGATGAAGAAAGTCATGTTTCACACTTATTAGCACGTAGTCTTCTACTAAAATACTACAATCAACACAAGAAGTTTCTTTGTAACGGTTCCTGTTCCTATAGGCAGAAACGGTCCGGTATATTTTTCTCGGTTTATTTCGCTACTAATAATTCAACCATTTAATTACATAATTTTAATGTTTCTATAATTCAACAAAAGTCCAGAAATTTTTACCAAATATTTAGTGATAAGTAAATTATAAATAATTGTCTCTGTTCTACAAATGTGTTATATGATATGGTAAACTCAAAATTCATTGACTCACAAATCATTATCTTATATCAGTCAACAGTTCATGTTATCGTCATTTATTCTATTATGTTTTGTCTACATGACGAGAAAGCACGTTTCAACACAACAATAAGCAATCGTACTAATGAGAAACAATTACTTTTTTTTCCACGTCTTCTTTCAGATACGGAGTGCGTTTAAAAGCAAAGTTGTCAAATCACAACAGATTTTATTTACCAAAACTAAGTTTTAAAAAGTAATTTAAAAACATTTTTAAAATCGGTTCTAAAGATTATATCATTGAATTCACAATGTTTCGCAATGTGATAAAGGCAAATCGGTGTTGCTGAGTAAAGTTTTAACCTTGCCTATCTAAAAAAACCGAATTTGTTATTTGTTTTCTCTGGATGTTTAAATACTGCTTACTTCAATAAATTCAATAGATCTAATTTGAACAAATTTTGGTTTCAGTTCAAGAAAAAATAAACGGTTTCAGTCTGATTTTTGGTTTATTTTGATGCAGTCTAGTTCCTTGGCGACTGTTGAGGTTTTTAGATCTTACAATGCAATATGGACGATTCTATAAAATGAACTGTTGCATTTTTTTATTTTAGTGTAGATGAAAAATCTTTCTTATTTATGTAGAATACTAAGCAATTGGGTTTCTATTTAAAAGAAAACAAGTTATAACGTTATTGTCTTGAATATAACGTATTGGTTCTTTCCATTCTTTTAAACGATCTGTTTCACTAGCACTCGCCATCTGCCAAAAAAGTATGATAAACTTATAGCACAGATTATAATGTACAGATGTACTACTCTTTTGATCTTGTTCGAAACGCCGCGGTGACCTCGGACATTTAAACGGGTTATATGTAACGTTGCCAGACTTAATTTTTTTTTGTCCAACGCAATATTACCTTTTACCTTTACTTGAAAATATATTGCAAAGGCTTTTGTCAATGTTTTAGATAGGTATATACCTATGTAATTTTTTTAAATTATATTATTATTAAAATAACAAATATGAATTTGCCAAAAGCGTAAACTTTTTACTCGAATACTGAAAGAATTTTATAAGTAAAAGAAAAGTAACAACAAAGAGAAAGGAAGGTATTTAGATTGTTTCATCCTTTGGCACTCTTAAAAATTTGATTCCACAGCCCCGAGATTTGTGGAAAGTGTTCTTACAATTTTTACAAATATAATAAACTCCGCCAGTCTTTTCGTTACTCATATTAATTAACTACTATTATTTAAACAGGCTAAACCACTAATATATACAATAAAAACAAACACCAAAAATTCCAAAGCGTTAATGATTGTTTCAATAAGAGTCAACCCAAAACGCCATAAAAATATTAAAAACAAAATGCGGATTGTTTTCTCACAGCTGTTCGGGAACGCATGCGCTTTGCATGCGGTCCCTTTAAATCAGTTATGTCTTGCATCCTTATTGTACATTCGTTTTTCCGTCTTACTGATACATCTGTCCGTAGGACATTATAATCTGTGCTTATAGTTTGAAAACAGCAAACGACATTTAAAATTGAAAAAGGATTTTAACTAGTACAACATATACGGGATGTTCCATTCAAATTAATAAAGCTAGTTAAGGTTCACAAGGTCAAAATTTTTTTTATATTTTACATAGCTTTGACAATACACTCGTAGACCTTTAAATCTGGAACAGTGCAGTATATGAATGCTATAGTTTTCCAAACATAATATAGAATGGCAATGTCATTCTTACAATTCGAAAAACTGAAAGAAACTTATTATTTTAAGCAAAATTTAAAAAAATAATTGGTAAACTGGTAAAGCTTATCTCGAGTTTTGGAGTGAGCGAGAAGATTGCACAAATTAAATGAACAAAATTTTTATGTAGATTCAAGAATCGCCAAAATCTGAATGGGCATTAAGGTAAAAACTTAACACGTGCAAAATTATGAAAGTGATCCAACTACGTGACTTATTATTACACTGCACGTCGCTTATTGGAATCACGGATAATGTGATCAGTCGGGCAATATTATGACTATTAAAGAACAGGCCGGACGTATTTAAAGAAACAATTACTTTTTGAATGAAAACAAATGTATTTTAGATTTTCTGCATTTAATCCTAGATTTCTGTATTCATCTTTTCTTTTGCACTGCGAGGTTCGTGTTTGTGGTTCCCAGTACCTCTGATTGTGGGTTGTCTTATTAGCGACATCCACAGCAATATTTTCATAGACCGTTCTACTTCTTTGATGCCAAGGTATATTGGTCGATTTAGATTTGTTTGAGTACTGTATATACATGTCTGTCTAACTGTTTTTCGAAGAAAGTCTTCAGAAAAGAAGTAGTTGAATAATTAAAATATTCAATTGTAAGATGTTTTCGGCTAATAGTTCATTACGGAAGAATTTCTTCCACATTTTGGGTAGTAGCTGTTTTTTTAGCTTTTCCACTTGGTTTCTATTAGTTTCAACATGGGATGGGACAAGAGAATTTCATCTGCAACAAGTTTGTGTTCACATTTCTAAAATATGATTATCAGTTATCGACTTAACATTTTACAAAAATATGATAAAATGCCAACAATAAGTCAGCGAAATGTTGCTGCGCAATTAAAAATTAACTATATATTAATAATTAAAATCAAAAATAGTTTTGCATATTTAGCTTTATTTTTGCAGTGTATGTAAGTATTCAAGTACGTATTTTGACTACATATGTAACATTACCTCATTTAAACATCTGTTCGAGTTACTTTGTATTTTTAATGTACTTGGGAAAAATGTGCAGTTCTTAGAATAACTTAATGTAACTACGTCTTATGTGATAACATAATTTTATTTCTGGCGTCAGCAAATTACTGAGAAGAAATGTGCAGTTCTTAGAATTAAATTAAATATGATAACATTATTTTTGATTTATTTTTATTCAGTGTCAACAGGAATTTTTGATTTTTTTAAATGTTTCATTAGATCTTTTATTTAGACATTTTTTGCTTTTGCTTTTAAATTAATCTGTTACGGGGTGTATGTATTTATTCCTTTCTAACAAATAACCATGTTTTTTTATGATCGGATTTTGTTATCATTCGGTTATTGTTATTAAAAACCTCAAGTTCCAATGTGATTATGCATTGTGTTATTTACTAAACTTATTATTAGCACGATGTGACAGAATCGTACTAGAGACTCAAATATTCTTTATTTGCAATTAAAATTCCTTGTCTTACGCATTTTTGAAAATCTTGTCGCTGCATGAGGTAATTAAATAGTGTGTTTATAAATCTTATTATTTAAAGGAAGTTATACATTGAAATATAAATATTTTGTATAAACTTAGGGAACGTACCTGTAATATAATTTTGAATCAAATCTGGACGAATAAAATTAAAAATTTAAACAAATACCATCCATAAATGTACGGTTATGTAAAAAAAACTCCGGCAACCTCTAAAATTTACTGTGCACATTTTAAATGACGTGTCTTTCTTAGCACAATTTCGCTCTATAAAAGACACTTTTTCAAAGCATGTTTTTTAAAACCGCAAGAAAATAGATTCTTCTTCCAGTCAACTTTCTTCTTTACAGCAAAGATTAATTGATAATTTATTTGTAGTAGTATAGTTGCAGTATTCATAAACCGTTTGAAAAGCTTCTTTTTTTCTAGTTTACATTGCTAAAATGTGCTTAGAATGAATAAATTTAAGAAATTGTAAATTAATCAGTTGCTTTTACTCTAGAAGTTCTAAGTTTAAAACTGATTTAATCCTCCAAACGTTTTGTTTATTACATGACATTGTTTTTTCATTCCAACTATAATCAGTGATACTGCATTTACATTAAATTATTATTACACACTGCGCAAAGAATTATCTCCGGACTGTACCAGATAAACAATCGATGTTTATGTTAAATGTGATAGGAGTTGAAATTCTTGTCTACACAACTTTTCCGTTCTCATCACAGGAAATCTCTTGTAACGGAACATTACTTCTTTCAAAAATAAGTATTCGATTTTAATTTTTTTCTAACTAGACAAGCTGTTAATAATAGAATAGTGTGTAAATCAGGATAGTTTGAGAATAAGAATAAAAGTAAAAACACATGCGTGGTTTTTCGGGGGCGAGTGATTTAGTTTATTGTGAAAGTACAAATTCTAATAACGCGTCGACAAAATTACTACAAATGTGTTATAAACACAAAACAATAAAACTCGATTTACATGCTTCTGAATTACAAATTAATTGTAGCCATCGAGGCGCAGATGTAATCGATTATAATTTTTTAAAAATTACAACATAAATGCAATTACGACAACCTTGTCTTAGTTATTTTTATGACTTTTTTGTAAGTTAAAAACGTGAACGGTAGCACATGTCTTCGGTTACATACGGGTAATAAAAGAATTGGAAAAACTAACAAAAGCATTAATTGCAGAATGATGTGGGTTTCTTGGACAATTAAATGGAACACATTTACCGACTTTTAAATTGAAGGGAAAAAACCAAAAAGGTTTCGAATAGGTTTATGAAGTCGGCAATTTGCTTTTCTAGTCGGTGACTTTTACAAGTTAAATCTTTCTGAAATCGTTCATCTTCAGCAGCTGTAAATAATAAATAACTTTATCTAAATGTAAGTTGTTGTAAACTGACCGGGAACACATGTTTTGTCAGATCCGAAATGTTTATTTCGTGTCACTTCTCAAGTAAAAGCATAACATTGAAGGAACTAAATGGGACTATTTGCTTTTAGAAAATCACCTACACGACTGTTTTATTTATTTATAAATTATAAACAATGCAGTCATTGTGATAAAACAAATACCAATCTTTCGATTCATTTCTAAAGATTAAGTTTATGTATTGTACCAGTACAGTTTCATAAATAAGATAAGATATTGTAATAATATACAACTGCGAATACTTACGCAATCATATAATGAAAATGTTTCATTACTTATAAAAACTATTATGATTTAATACGGTTCAACAGTCTTGCATAGTTTTCGAGTTTAGAAATGCTTTTTTAGAATCTAAATAAGATGCCCATTCATAACCGTTTTCAATATACCTAATTTAAATTAAGATTGGAAGAACCATCTAATGACTTATTTCGATATGATATTGCAATTGCTTTTCTCTTCGAATAATATCACACCAGAAAAAAGACAAAAAATCACAACTAAAAAAAAATTGCATCAGTGAAAAGCGGATGCGTTTCATAGTGCAAAAAGTTTTAAAAACAACTGGGGAATTATAATGTATAATCCGTCAAATCCAGTTTTCTATTCAAGACAGCTATGGTACCATGTTTTTGGAATTCATGATCTAGTCACAGGTAAAGCCACAATGTATACTTATCATGAATCTATCGCTAAAAAAGGTACCGAGTTACGTCCATGCTTCTCCATTATATTGATACTCATATGTGTAGAAAAATAAGTGACATAAAATAAAAATTATACAATGTTGCACTTTATGTACTTTTTAGTGCAAGGTGTCAAACTATTTGACAAAATTGAATACTTTTTTTCGGTAAGTGGTCGCTCGTATCTACCGAACGATCAGAACTTGTTATTCATTGGAAAAAAATAAAAGAAAAACGGAAAGGATTGAAGTGCCGGAAGAATGGGACAAACTGATTATAAATTTAAGAAAGAAACCGTCACGATTTAAAGTTTTTAATGTTAAACCTTCAATGATATTTGACACTCGGATAAATATTTTGTGAAATCTGCTAAACCTGTCATAAAAATAAAAAAAACGTAAGATAATTCAAAATTGAAAAACATTCTTCAGTAATAATGCTGCGAGAGACTTACACTGGGCCTTGACGTACGTCTTTAATATGCTTCAAAACTGCAATTACTAATGAGTGGTAACTGTCCTAATATGATGGTCCTATACCTATTCGATTTTTACATAATCCAAGAAAGAAAAACGTTTTATAACAAATTCCGCAGGATATGACATGATACGGATATATTTTCAATACCAAGAAAATGAGTTCATTGCTTCACGATCTAATAACGTTGTATATCTAAATCGACGACGCCAATGTAGAAGGATTTGTCGATTAGCATTACGATTACGCACCACCAGAAACATACAACCAATTCCAGTACGAGAAAGGCATCGTCCAGTAAGAAGCGAAGAAAACATGATTAATGTGATAGTCTGCATTGAGGTAAATCCCCATATTAGTACCAAGGTTATTGGGAATTTCTCAACAAACAATCATAAAAATTATAAAAGTCAATCGCCTTCATCCCTATTCACTCGTGTTGCATCAAACACTTAGCGATAACGACTTCGTAATAAGACAAAATTATTGTTATTGGTTTCAAAGTATGTTAGAAGAAAACTCAAATTTTTTTAAGAAAATTTTAGGGGACAGATGAAACGACATTTTAAAAAAAAGGAAATATTAATTGGAACAACATGCATTGTTATGCCAAGAAAAATCCTCATTGGATGCGAGTTGTGGATAATCAACATCAATGGTCCGTAAATGTTTGGTGTGGAATACTTGACGTACAGATTGTTGGTCTCTACATTTTTGATGGATTGCTAAAAAGTGCTGCCTTTTTAGAGTTCATAACAAATACATTGCCAGTTTTATTAGATGACTATCCTTTGAATAGTCGTGAAAATTAGTGGCTGTAATTAGATGGTTGCTCTGCTTATTATGCAGGTGGAGTTCGGAACCATCTCAACGATAAATTTTCAGATCGATGAATTAGGAGGGGAAGTGCGTTTTTTTGGTCACCAAGATCTCCGGACTTTACATGTCTAGATTTTTTTCTTTGGGGACGTGTAAAAGATTTAGTTAACCAAGATCCTCGTACTACGCGCGAGAACATGTTTTTAAGAATACAGAACGGCACACGGTCTATTCCGAAGGTGGAATTAGAAGCTGCTGTACTGTCAACCAGAACAAGAAAGATGAGTGCATACTAAACAATAGGCGACAATTTGAACACCTTCGCGATTAATGGTTCACAAAAAATTGTGTGTGTCAGCTCCACCGCACGACTGGAGTTTACTCCTTAAGTTCGATAGTCTAACCAGACGCAAAAAGGGTTTATTTAACTTAAAAAAGATTGATACTGTATGAACGTAAAAAATAACTTTTCGAAAGAAAATTTTATGAAAACATTATAATGAAAAAATATTGTCGATTTTTCTGATAATATTATCGAACTATTGACTAGAATTGTTAATATTTAAAAATTATTTATAAAATAAATCATAATAACCTGGTAGAATTTATAGACATCGAATTTTTGGTTAGGTTAGAAATTTTCTATTTTATGTGGATGCGCTCGATAATTCATATTGGGTTAATTATCTAATTTTATGTGTTGTTCTCAAATATATATTTATATGAACTACATCGATAATTATTAAAATATTTAATAAATACAAATTGCACATGCTCATACATATAATACATGAATTATAACGCAGCCACGTGTTTGTTAGATGTTCCGGCAATATCATCTACACCTCTTTCTGCCATAGTTATTTGAAAATACTTTCAGTTCACTTTAGCGGAACACAATGATAAAGATTAAAACTTCACAATAACAATATTAATTATTGATATTTATAATAAAAACAGCAATATAAGTAAAATTAGAAAGTTGCGCGACATAGGATGCGCACCAAAAACGTAACGAGGTCATTCATCGATAGATTTTACTTCTCAGATTTTTCTCATACCGGGCCCCTTATATATGCAAATCGATTCTTAAGGAGTAAACTCCAAAAAACATTTGACATTTTGTGTCATATCTCCCTACCTCCAATGACAGAGACTTCAAATTCTTTGATAGATTTACTACTTCTTTTATTGCAAAAATCTGCAAGTCTTCATTAAAATGCGTCACCAATTTAACAAGAAAATTTCAAGGAAAATGCTATATGGTGTTTCTAATGTAGAATCTTCCGTACTATATACGACAGTAAAATATTTTCAGTGAACTTATATGTGATTTAGTCTATGAAATTTTTTTCGGGTATTGCTAGACCAAATAGTTGTCACTTTTATTGATAACGCTCTCAATGAAATTTCATTTTCTTATAAATAAACAAAATTTTTACAGCGCATCATGATCAAAAATGAATTCTAGTTGTTTTTGAGTTCGGAGTTGGGCTTTACGTGTCAAATTAATATATGTTTACCACAATTTTTTTCATAGTCATTAGGAGAAACTTTAAAATGTTGGTGCAAACTGTCGTAATCGATTTAGTTGTGATTAAACTTTAATCATTATTATTAGGTATATTTTAGTTTTGCTCTTTTCTTCGGTTTTCGACTAAATTTCTTAGCTCATACATAATATGTACTATTTTAATGTAATTGAACTCACTTGATGCCAAAGCGATTGAATAAAATAGCGGTTATAATAATTGCAAAGTAAGAAAAATGCCAAGAACAAAACGTATTAAAATAAATGCGTTTTCTTATATTAAATCCTGGATCTTTTTGTTCTTTTTATATCGAATGTTTAATTGTACGGTGCGTATTTTAATGATTGTCCGGTGTTTGAATTTGTCGCGTCGTCATTCTAGTAACTATAATCAAACAATGTTGGTTCGTTGACGAATAAACAAGCGGCATATCAAACACCGGACAATCATTAAAATACACACTGTAGTTCTGAAATTTGTGAAATGTTTATCGATATTTTAAATGGAAAATCAGGTTAAATTCCTTAACAAAATATTTCATCACTATAGATTTTTGAAATTTTTGAATAATATTTTTTAGTCTTTTTAAGTGTAACCGTATTTTATAGTTCTTTGTACGTTAAATGTAATTTCATTTTTACGCACATTGTTATATGACAGTATTGTAAAATTCTCTACAGTGCGGTAAAATGATTCCAGAGGCTATAAAAAACATCTAAAAAGTTTGTTAATTAGATAACACTAAAAACTTTATATGAATAAAAACTAAACCTGACACTATATTTAATGATATAAATGTACAAACACGTAAAGATTTTAGAATTATTTTAATTTTTAGAAATGCGCCATCTCGTGACAATTATGTCAGTTATGATTATAGTTTGCTATTGACAGCTGTCAAGTTACCGACGATTTTAGATTGTACATTTAAAAGTGCTACATTTAAGCATTTGATTGGTTTTTTATTCTTCTTTTATCTAAGCAAAGTGGTTATTCAAGAAAATTGTAATAGGTAAATAGTCAGAAAATGAAATTTTAAGTTTATCAAATTGCAGTGATTGTTGGTGCAAACGGTTGTAATCGACTTAGTTGTGATTAAATTTTATTCATTATTATTAGTTATATTTTAGTTTTGCTTTTTTCTGCTAGTTTCTTTAATATTTGGTCAGATTTTTTAAGCTCAATTTTTACCTACGTTCAATATAACGAACCTGGTAACCCTTCTAGTTTAGTTTTTGATCTACAAAAACGGAACGAACTGAATAATTACTATGTAATTTTTTCTAATTTTTATAAGGGCGCCGCTGTGAGACGTTAATGAAAAATTAAATTATAAAAGTTAACGTTTGTATTTAGTTACTCAAATTTTTTGGTCTAAAATACCGATTTTTCACATTTAATAACATAGATTTCGATATCAAAAATAAGAGAAGACATACTTATTAATTTTGATAAATTTTGCTTTGAAGTTTGTCTTTCTAATAGTTGATGGTAATACTGCTACCAAACTACAATTCTCATAGGGAAACGAACTAATTATATCAGATAACAAATGTAGAAGCTTGTTTTGTGTTTTTTATTTTTTCATTTACAAGTTTGAGATCTCATTCGTGATTGTTTTCGAATGAATAATTTACGTTTTTTCTAACTAATTAATTTTGTATTGTTTTTTTAAATAAAATTATTGTATTTTCCTTAAGAAAAATTTTCAAGGTGCCCTTGTACTATATATCTGAATGAGTACTATCAGTATTTATTATTTCTAAAATATCTTAATGCTTTAGTTAATTTCTGAATGAATAAGATCCTTGTGTCAAATAAAAAAATATAGATCTAGAAATTATGCGTCTAAAGTACAGTTTCGATTCTATCACAATGCATTATTCTGTAAAGAAATCGATCATCACAAATTTATTCTAATAAGAAATATTTCGTCTTCACAAATACTTAATAGGTAAACATAACTATTATTAGTGCCAGTTTTTTTGACAATTAAGTTTTAAAGCTGTAAATTCGTCGTCACAGAGATATATGTATCCAACCATTAATCTTTTATTATGGCTTAAACGGTTTTTGTTATTTTGTATTAAAAAATAATACCGTATCGTCTATAACCTGTTGCCATAACTATAATTCTTTAATTCATCCGGTTGGAACTTTTCATTACTGTTTCCTGTAAGAAAGGATGCTGTAACTAAGCACATTCCAAACTTCGGTGTTTTTACAGTTTTTCTGGTTATTTTTTTTATAATAATGCAATGTTTTAGTGTGTAGCGACTTAATGTATCTATTCGTAAGCAAACGATTTTTATTTATTGATTTTAGATATGGGTACATTTAAATGCAATCCTCTCACATACAAGCATAAAATTGTATATTCAATCGACCAGAATATTAAATAGATAGTTCATATTCTTCGATATACAACACATCATTTACATGGAAGGGCAAGGACCTTAGGGCTTTGAAATTTGTTATTAAAATTAAGATAGGAGTAGAATTGGGAAAGAGGGGACTTTGGCAACACCATTTTGAGCGGAACTTGTAATATGTGCGTCGATTACTATAAATAGTTGTGTAATTATCATACTTTTTGAAATTTTCTACAAAGAAAAATTCTTATATCAGTACCGGAACTTATAAATTTAGTCTTAATTATTAATTATAATATTGCGGTTTCCTTTTAGTTTATCAGTTTTTTTAAAAATAGTTTTAATACACTTTATATGACTAATTTTTGTTCGTCGTTGTTATTTTCTTTGTACGGTCAGATCATTTTTTCGCCATTATTGTGGGTTTTAAGCTTTGTTGTGTTATTTAAGACGTAAAGGAACGTTTTCAATATTTATTATTAAATCATGAAACTAGTTTGATTTATTTATTTTTGACATAATGAACGAAAAATATGCAAGTCCGAAAAAAAACAATGTTTTGAGTATAAAAGCTGGATATTTTCAGAATATATTTCTATATTTGTGTTGTCTCTTATTATTGTTTCAAATATTATTTGGTTTATAATTTTGGGACTAGAGTTGTTTAATCGGTCTCATTTCAATTTAAATAAAAACTAAGTCGAATTTTGGAGAGTAAATTATCAAATCGAAAAGGCGAATAAAAATAATATTTTAAATACGCATTTCCTAACGCAAGTATATTTTAATTAATTAACTATGAGTTATTTTGCAATGAAAATTCTCGACATAAACAAGTTATACTACAATTTACGTCAGTGAAGAAATAGAAAAACATTAAAATTTGTATAAAGTCGATGTAAACTGAAAAATTGTTTCCGCACAATACCTAATGGCATTTTTATGGTGTTTACATGAATTTGTTTAATGAAGAACCTTTTAATTTTTCTGTTTTTCATTTTCAAAGTCTTGCCTGAAACTAAACCAATTAATTGAATAGTGCGCGTTGGTGGAACGTGATAAGCCCATTATCTTTTTAAAATTCCATTAAAGACAGGATGTTTAATACAGTTGCTGGATTGGTATTAAGTCTAAATGTAGATACGGATACAGAAAGTTTGTCTTTAACGTCACCAATTGTCGATTACATGTAACGATTACTTCTATGTTGGTTATTTTTTAAAACGACTTTTATAGGTAGTTTGTTGCGCGTGGTTACATTTAAAATGCTTGAAATCGTCAGAAAAATATTTTTATGGCATCCGTTTTCATTGTAAATTTCACATACACTTCTGTTCGCCAAAAGGTATTATTCATTATTCATGGCCGTCTTCGAAAACCATTGATTTTTATCATTGCATTTGAAATATGTTAATTGAGTAATCATAAAAAAAAGTTATTGCATTGTGTCATTTTTTGGAATTTTGATTTAACGATAATGAGGCACGTCTACAAACCGGAAAAAATAATCGTTGAACTATATTACAGTTTTTTTTTGGTAGATTTCCTGTTGATTATATTTTCGACCTTGCATAAAAGGATATTGAATTAATGAGATATTTATTCTAAGATTTGGCTACATGGAAAGCGAAACACCTGTTTATTGGATGGGCAAGGTATCCGCTTGTTTTTTAAAGTACCCTCATATAGGTGTGTAGTTTCATTAAACGTTTTTTTTACAATTGTTTAATGGTTGCAAAACTTTTATTATAAACCCGCATTATTTGGAATATTTATGTCTTCATCGAAATTATACGGCTTCTGAGCGCTGGCAATTAATTAAATAGAGCGTCACGGTAGTTATTTGCGTAAAAAATGCATCGAGATTAGACACTATGTCTGTTTAGTAAATGTTCAATTATGAAAACGTCTTTATATTATAAAAAAAAATTAATTTTATAAAAAATGTAACACGTTTTGGTAATATCGATTAGCGGTGCGTACCAAATTGTATTATTGCAGTACGTTTTTCTATGTGTCACTTCATAGATTAACTAAAAGCTTACAAAGTCTGTCGGTATTTTCATAATTTGTAACAACGTTTTGTGTTGTGATGAATAGCACATGTAGGGTTTCTTAGCTCGACTCACTTTTTAATTTATTATCTATTATTTACTTCAAAAATTCTTTTCGTTATTTTATCCATAACCATTTACTATTTTAATTTTAAATAAAATAGGGTTTATAACAATAATTGCAAGTGTTGATAAAAAAACGCATTAATACAAATGACTATAAATTAGTAATTTAGTAGAATATAGTCTGTACTCACTATGTCTACCACAAGATAGAGAGCGTTTCTTTATGTTAAAACCTGCAACTTTCTGTTCTTTTTATACCTAATCTTTAATTGTAGTTCTGAAATTTCTCAAATGTCTATCGAAATTTTAATGATAATCAAATGGAAAATCAGGTTAAATTCCTTTACTAAAAATGTTTCACCACTTCAAACAGATTTTTGATATTTTGGATAACTTATCTTTGCTTTTTCGTTTGGCACTTTCTGTTATTTTCAGAGAGATTTGATTGATGTGCATATTATTGATTCAATGTGTATAGTATGTGCCTGACAAATTAAAGACTAACGAAATTGGATATCAAAAATTAAATGAATCTTTGACAAATAAAAATCACAGAAAATCTATAACCATTCAGAAAAGCCACCACCGTCAAAAGAATACACCAGTAAATAATAATGATATAGATGAACTGACGATTGAACATTTGAGATATCTTTCGTCCAGAAGCGATTCACCGGATGTCCTGCTTTTTAAATAAAGTGTCATGTTTAAGTAATCAATCCGATCTGTAGCTTCTCTGAACTGAACTCGACGGACTTTTATACAAAGGTGTAAAATTCGTAAATAAAAGTTACCAGTGTATTTTAAATGTAAATTACGGAATGCTACTTAAAACACGAGTTCAACTTAAATTGCCCTAGAATCTTAAATTTATTATACTTTAAATTACGCATAACTGTAAATGCAAATTGTTACATAAATATTTTAGTCGTTGCGTATGAGGAATTGTCCAACTATAATTAAATGCGCAAACACTTTCAGACTATAATTGTTACGTTTTATTAATAAATAACAAAGAAATTATTACAATAGATCCGCAAAGTGCAAACACTTGGCAAACTTTCTAATTAATCTTAAAAACCGAGTAATAACAATAATTAGAACTATTGCAAAATAGGGAAATCGTGGGTGTTTTTAACAATACTTCATTACAAAGCACAGATTTTGCTCAGCAAAAGTTAAGAGCAAAACACAATTACCATCTTTTTTAACAATAGTGAAACGTCCGAGAAATTACTTGCAAATGCAAGAGCCTTCTAGAACTGTTATCTAGTTTCTAGAAAATATAACGAAAAGTGAGGAACGATCGAGAAGAATTCGCTGATGTCTATAAAAGCCGAAGATGGAAATCGTAGGTCAGTTATTGCTGGAATGTGAAAGCATGCAGTATTAAGATTATCAAGTTGAAATAAATACGTATCATTAGCACGCGCGGCGTTTTAAATAAATAACAGTGTACACCGAATCGAGTGAACGTGACTATCAGCTGTGAAATCCGAGAACGTTATCTTATCTTAAGTGATATAAATTATAGTGTAAGTGTTTTTATTAAATATTATTATTAGATTTAATTAGCTCGGTTAATTTAAAAGTGTACATATTTCTATAATAAGTAAACGTAGTTTTAATCGTTTAAATAAATTAGTTTTTAAGTAATAAATTCGTTACAAATTGGTATCAGGTGTTCGGTTTTAAACCCGTGGAAATCGTGTAAATAGATAAAGCTGTTCGCGATTTTTATTACTGTAAATACCATTAAGTAATCTAATATCGCTTCATAATAAAAACATTGATTGTGAAAATAACTCTTAAATTCGAGATACGCGTGTTTATTTATAAAGTGTAATCATAGTTAAATTCGTTAATATAGTGTTTATTAAACTTTAGTGCGTTATCGCGATATTAATTAAATTCGTTTAATATTAACAAGTGAATCGTTATTAAATTTTGTGTTATATAAAAACTGCATTTTAAAAAGTAGTGTATTCAAAACTTTATATTCGGGTTATATTTAAATTTATGCCGGTGACGCGTTCGCAAACAGTTAAAATGGATGCAAAGCTATTTGAATTTCTTGAATCAATCAAAAATGGTCAGGAATCGATGACTAGAAAAATGGAAGAAAAACTCTCCGAACATTCTCAGAAAATGGAAGAAAATTCTAGAAAAATAGAAGAAAAGTTGTTGGAAAATTCTAGAAGTTTAAAAGAAGAAATACGAACGAGCATAGAAAATCAAATTAAAGTTGTTCAAGAGGAAACCCAAGCAGACATGTTAAACTTAAAAGAAGAAATTTGCGATTCTATGAATGACATAATAGAAGAAGTACAAGACAAACTAGCAAAGAAGTTAAAAGAAAATTCAAGAACCATAGAAGACAGAATGAAACTGCTTGAAGAAAGAATGAACCAAATGAATTACCATGGTGAAGGAAGTGTCACGAGTGAAGATTTAATAATGGACCGTCGGGAAGAAACCACCCACAAGTTCAAAGTTGTACCACCGAATTTTGATGGTAAAGTTCCATGGTCAACCTACCACAAGCAGTTTGAAGCCGCAGCTACAGCTAATGGTTGGAGCAACAAGCAGAAAGCGACGTCTTTAATAGTGTCCTTACGTGGAGAAGCGCTTGGAATTTTACAAACTGTTCCGGACCATCTGCAAGAAAATTACGAACTCTTAATATCACGACTAGAAATGAGATATGGGGATGCTCATCTTCAACAAGTATACCAGGCTCAAATTAAAAGTCGGGTTCAGAAAGCTGCCGAAAGTCTTCAAGAGTTTGAGGCTGACATCGCCAGACTAACACGGCTTGCGTATCCTACAGCGCCAGATACCTTCTTGGAGCAATTGGCTATTCAAACTTTTGTAGACGGCCTCCGAGACAGCGAAACACAGCAGACTCTCCGGTTAGCTCGACCGAAGACATTGGATGACGCTTTGGTGCATGCTTTGGAGTTTGAAGCAGCAAAACAAGCATCGCAACGAGGTGGTCATAGACTCTGCTGTGCTACAGAAGTACCCGCGCAGACACTGGAAAGCATCGAGGAGATAGCGCGACGAATACTTCGGGAAAGAGGAGTGACAGCTCTGAACTGCGATGAAATAGGCCATGTACGACGGCATCGTACCAAACCTAAGAAGAGGACTAGAAGAGCCCTCGAAAA
Source organism: Aquatica leii (assembly GCA_035610365.1). Classification (NCBI taxonomy): domain Eukaryota; kingdom Metazoa; phylum Arthropoda; class Insecta; order Coleoptera; family Lampyridae; genus Aquatica; species Aquatica leii. The sequence goes on from CM069434.1 coordinate 59,554,502, forward strand.
TTTGGAACGAGACGAGCGAAAGAAACAAAAAGTAATCTCATCTAGTCAAACTCCGGAGGTTACAATCCAAATGGCATCGCCTAGAGAGCAATTGCAAAGCATTTATCTCGATGGCAAGATCAATGGGAGAAGCGTCCAGTTACTGGTTGACACGGGAGCGACAAAGACCATCATTCGTCCTGACATCTTATTGGAAAACGAGAAGACATCACCAGTAACAGTACGACTTCGAACAGCGACGGGCGACGAAATACCTACTCACGGACAAGTCAAAGTAACCATTGGTTTGGGAAATGGAGTACTCGACCATCAAGTACTGGTAGCCGACATCACGGAAGAAGTTATCCTGGGAATGGACGTGATAAAGAAGTATGGGTTCCATTTGGATATGAAGAACGATGTCCTGAAGATCGACAATGAAGAAATTCCTTTTCATTCGTCAGAGAAGGCAGCCGTGCGAGTCTTATTGAGTGAAGACGTGACTCTGCCTGCAAGGACTGAAAGTGTGGTGCTGGCACGCCTGGATGGAAGTCTACGGGAAGGCTACATACGCGCGATTGAACCAATGGAGGGCGGCTTAGTTGAAAAGGGACTACTCGTTGGCAGAACTTTAGTACGAGTAAAGAAGACGATGCCAGTAAGGATCTTAAACATCAACTCAGATCCTGTAACGCTGAAAAAGAAGACCGTGGTAGGCCAATGCACGCCAGTATCACAAATTGTGAGATGCGTGAAGTCGAACGAAGATACGTCGCCGAAGAAGTGTCCACAACATCTATTGGACATTCTTACCACCAAATGCGAAAACCTCAGCCAAGACCAGCTGGCTAAAGTTAAAGTGTTGATCCAAGAGTACCAAGATGTGTTCGCGCTGGAGAGTGGCTCCAGAGGAAGAACTAACGTGGTGAAACATAAAATTAATACCGGAGACGCTCGGCCGATACGACAACATCCACGCAGACTTCCTTTGGCGAAAAGAGAAGAAGCCGAACAAATAATTACGGATATGGAGAGAGAAGGCGTGATTGAACCTTCAAGTAGTCCATGGGCATCCCCAGTGGTACTCGTGAAGAAGAAGGATGGATCAACGAGGTTTTGCGTAGACTACAGGCAGCTAAACGACGTGACCAAAAAGTACAGTTACCCTTTACCCAGAATTGACGATACGCTAGACACCCTGTCAGGATCCCAGTGGTTTTCTACGTTAGATTTAAAGAGTGGATACTGGCAGGTAGAATTAGAACCCAAGGATCGTGAAAAAACAGCTTTTACGATCGGAACTGGTTTGTGGCAGTTCACCGTAATGCCCTTCGGCCTGTGTAACGCTCCTGCAACGTTCGAGCGTTTGATGGAGACCATCTTGCGCGGATTGTCTTGGAAGACGTGTTTGGTTTACCTGGACGACGTGATCGTGGTTGGAAGGTCGTTTGAAGAGCACTTGAACAACTTGAAGGAAGTGTTCCAGAGATTACGTGGGGCTAACCTCAAACTGAGCCCAAAGAAGTGCCACGTATTTAAGAAGGAAGTCCAATACCTTGGCCACGTCGTATCTAGAGATGGAGTAAGGGCTGACCCAGACAAAATCCGAGCAGTGCAAGCATGGCCAAGACCGATCGACAAACATCAGGTCCGAAGTTTCCTTGGGTTGTGCACTTATTATAGAAGATTTGTACCCGGATTTGCCAATATTGCCAAACCATTGACAAAATTAACCGAAGAAAAAGCAGAATTTAGATGGAATGAAGACTGTGAAAATTCTTTTAATCAACTAAAACAGACCCTAGTCACTTCGCCGATTTTGAGTTATCCACGAGAAGATGGAAAGTTTGTTTTGGATACCGACGCAAGCAATATGGCCATAGGCGCGGTCCTTTCGCAGGTTCAAGATGGACAAGAAAAAGTTATCGCGTACTTTAGCAAGGTTTTGTCCAGGCCAGAAAGAAATTATTGCGTGACTAGAAGGGAGTTGTTAGCAGTCGTTAAGTCCATCGAACATTTCTACAAGTATTTGTATGGACGAAAATTTTTACTGAGAACAGATCACGCCGCTTTAAAATGGCTACTGCAGTTCCGTAACCCAGAAGGACAAGTGGCAAGATGGATCGAGAGACTGCAAGAGTATGACTACGACACAGAACACCGTGCCGGAAACAGTCATCGGAACGCTGATGCCTTGTCTAGAAGACCATGTCCGGCGGACTGCAGCCATTGTTCGCGACTGGAAGAAAAAGTCGAATGCCTCCGGAGAACTGCTATGGTTGATGATGAGTGGGAACCTGAGCAGTTACGTCGCGAACAAGAAGACGATCCTGAAATAAGACTACTCCTGGACTGGAAAGAAAACGGCCGACGACCAACCTGGGAAGAAGTGAGTGCTTTGGGCAAAAATATCAAAGCGTACTGGGCGCAGTGGGACTCCTTGATAGTAGAAGACGGTCTTCTTAAGCGATCCCTAGAAAATGCCGAGGGCACGGGAAACAGACTACAGCTGGTAGTGCCGAAGAGCAGGGTGACCGAAGTGTTGAAGCTTCTCCACGATGGGACATCAGGAGGACACTTTGGCATTAAGAAGACGTTGGGTAAAGTGCGAGAACGATTCTACTGGATGAACTGCAAAGAGGACGTCATGAAATGGTGCCGTAAATGCATAGTCTGCGCTTCAGGAAATGGTCCAGCGAGAAAGCGCAAAGCACCCATGAAACAATACAACGTAGGAAGCCCTTTGGAAAGAGTAGCGATTGACATCGCAGGGCCGTTCCCAGAATCCGATTCGGGAAATAAATACATCTTGGTGGCGATGGATTATTTCACGAAATGGACGGAGGCTTATGCCATACCCAATCAGGAAGCAGCTACAGTCGCAGACGTATTAGTAAAGGAGTTTTTCTGCCGGTTTGGAGTTCCGTTGGAATTACACTCCGATCAAGGCCGCAATTTTGAGTCTGGGCTGTTTCAAGAAGTTTGCCGACTGTTAGGAATTAAAAAGACTAGGACAACGCCTCTCCATCCTCAGTCTGATGGCATGGTTGAACGGATGAATCGAACAATGGGCAAGTACTTAGCCAAGGTAGTGTCCGAACATCAAAGAGACTGGGATCAGTACTTGCACCTCTTCTTAATGGCGTACCGATCATCCGTTCACGAAAGCACAGGTCAAACACCATCCTGTGTCATGCTCGGTCGTGAGATAAGATTACCATGCGATCTTCAATTTGGACGAAGACCGGAAGAAGAAGTCGCTGGAGAAGATTACGTCAGCAAGCTGGCAAAGAGGCTAGACGAAGTACATGAAGAGGTTCGTAAAAACACACAAATTGCCAGCGACAGGAGGAAAACAAGATATGACGTCAAGGCGCAAAATGGTGGGTTTCAACCTGGCGATATGGTTTGGTTGTATAACCCTCAAAGGAGACGTGGTTTGTCGCCGAAGCTGCAAAGGCAATGGGAGGGCCCCTATGAAGTCGTGCAGCGTATTAACGACGTTATATACCGCATCCGAAAACCGCCCAGAGGCAAGCCAAAAGTGGTCCACGTCGATCGTCTAGCCCCGTTTGCTGGCGATAACCACAATCCGCAAGTTCAGGTCCGAACCAGAGTAATAAGTAGCAGAACCAGGAATCCAATCGAAGAAATGGAGTTCGAAAAGTTTATGAACTTATACGGAGGTTCTGGAAAAGCTAGGTTCGGAGTTACCACCGAGGAACAACAAGATCTGTTCCAGACACAACAGATTACGCCATCGCACATTGCGTGAGCGAGGACCTTGACATGTCAAAAGGGGTTGCAGTCGTGTTTAAAAAGAAGTTTGGGCAGCTAGATGAATTACGAAGACAGCAACCGGCAGTCGGAAAGGTTTTAGGACTACGTGGTGACGGACGCTTCGTTTTCTATCTAGTCACCAAGAAATACTCACGTGTCAAGCCGTTATACAAAGATCTGTGGCGAACATTATGGAGTCTCAAGAGACAAATGGAGTTCCATCTTGTTAAGAAATTGGCAGTACCCAAGCTTGGTTGTGGCTCAGACCAATTGAATTGGAGGACAGTTCGAAACATGTTGGAGGTCGTCTTCCGAGGAACAGGCGTTCAAGTGTTGGTCTGTAGTTACCAACCGAGGAGAGTATTGGGTCAGGAAAAGTCCATTGACTGTTACTTCTATGGTCAAGGAAGTTGCCGAAATGGAGGAAGCTGCCGCTATCGCCACGATCCCTTTTACCGGTGTCACATCCAGTCTCCTGTTCTGGGACAGAACAGTCCTAAGAAGGGGGCAGTGAAACGTCCGAGAAATTACTTGCAAATGCAAGAGCCTTCTAGAACTGTTATCTAGTTTCTAGAAAATATAACGAAAAGTGAGGAACGATCGAGAAGAATTCGCTGATGTCTATAAAAGCCGAAGATGGAAATCGTAGGTCAGTTATTGCTGGAATGTGAAAGCATGCAGTATTAAGATTATCAAGTTGAAATAAATACGTATCATTAGCACGCGCGGCGTTTTAAATAAATAACAGTGTACACCGAATCGAGTGAACGTGACTATCAGCTGTGAAATCCGAGAACGTTATCTTATCTTAAGTGATATAAATTATAGTGTAAGTGTTTTTATTAAATATTATTATTAGATTTAATTAGCTCGGTTAATTTAAAAGTGTACATATTTCTATAATAAGTAAACGTAGTTTTAATCGTTTAAATAAATTAGTTTTTAAGTAATAAATTCGTTACAATAGGTTTTAAATATGCCTCGTTAACCTATTTTTTTTATATTGTATGCTTTTTTTTACATGATAATTAAGTTGCATTCCTTACTTCTGGAATTTTTTTGAATATTATTACACGTCTGAGGTTTATGTGCGAAACACGGTAGTTTCTGGTCGTTTAATGAGATTGCTCATTTCAGTCATAATAAGAGGTTACATTTTTGCAATTTTATAACATAGTTGCGTGTTGAAAGGTTTTTAATACTAATCATTTTTCGTTTTGTAACAATTATATTTCTTAAACTGTATATTATTTCGCGTAATGTGTGTTTTCCTTCTTTGGTTTAAGAGGAATATAATTTATTTTATCCGATAACACTTAGTTCTAATGGGAACCGTGCTGTAAAATAATGATTTGAGTCGTCTCCATTGTTTTGTGATTTGTTACTAAAAGTACAAAATAATTTGTTTTTTTTGCAGGTATTCAAATCTGTTAAAAAAATGATCTTACTGTTTAGAGTCGTCTGATTAGTCTAGTAATATGTTGTTCTATCGCTAGTTTTTGAGATACCCATTAGTTTTATTGGGTTTTTAATCAAATCTGATATTTTGGTTCAGGTACAAAATTGCAATAAAAAAATATTTATCTACTTATTCTTATGGGATTAAATTCGATTAGACTATTTTAACAAATTTTCTTATCTTTTAGCGGATTTTTAGTTTGTTCTTTTTATGAAATTCTACTTTGGATATAATTCGATGGGACGTAAGATTTTCTATTTGTCGATGACAGTTGCAGAAATTTTTTAAAAAAGAAGTTTTACAGATTTAGCTTTTTTTTGTCAAAAACTAATTCATATATAATAGTTATCGACATAACTTTCAGAACAAAATTCTAATTGTCTCTACTTATTGACCACAGCAAATCTTATTTTACTGAAAAAGGACTACATATACAAGCACGATGTACCTAATTATGAAGATTGTATCTAAAGTACTCGAAAATCTGTGTAACCAAACACCAATTTTTGCTCGTATTTTCGGCTTTACAAAAATCTATTTAACGGTATTCAAAAAGATGTTTTTAAAAAGAAGTATTATACACTTTCCCCTGTTGTACGTGTAAGGTACTGCAATTGGATTTTACAAGGCAATTACATTTTATACGTTTTAACTCTCCTATTGTGTAAACCTTAACACGAACCTTGTTCCTACATTTTTATGACATGCTGTATAATGCCCACTTCAACTTTGTTAACAAGATATCCGTTTAATACCCAAATTTTAAATTCTTTTTTTAGTTCATAAATCTAATAGTTGAAAAATTTTCTCATGAAATCTATTTTTATTGTGTACAACAATATTTTTCTTGTTAAATAAAACTACTCCCCTGTTCTAATATGTCGAAATTAAAAAATATACGTGTGCATTAAAAGAGCAGATGCAGGATGCAGGATATACATGTGAATAACTCACGTTGTAAGAATAAAATAAGATTCCAAATGGCACATGCTAACCGTATAACCTGTCTGCTGACCTCCACCATAAGCACGGGGGTTTAATAAGAAACGACGCGGAGGAAAGTCACATGTGCGCCGTGTCTTCGTCCATTTAGAAGAGGGTTCGTTAAATACCTTTAAAATACTTCAGATTTATTTATAGATTTTGCCGCACAAAAATAATAAACTATATCAGTTGCTTAATTATTAATACGATTATTACAAACTACGTTTTTATTTACGACTGTTTGTAACCTTGGCTTAATTGAGGTTGATCATGCTGATCTCAAACGTTATTGTTATTAACATAAGGTGCAGTATGACACGTGTAAAAAGCAGTTGAGGACAGCTGTACGTTAGATTCTGTAGTAACACAGGATGTTGGCGGTAGTGCCTTTTTTCTCTCAACAAAGCACGTTTTCAACCCTTTAGAATAATATTATAATTTACAAGTCATACTTCATAATTATATAAATCAATGTTGTCTTCGTCAATTAACTATTGGATACCTAAATATCAGAAACTCAAACGAAATTGTATCTATGAATTTGTATATGAGTTGTTTAACACAAAAGATCTGGACTATGCCATCTTCGATATCCGATTTATTAGTTCTTTTGGTGTCAGATTCGAAATCAATAGTACATAATTTTAATGAAAATAGTCGCGGTACACACTTTATGAAATCTGAGTTGACTGACATTCAAAAAACAATTTTGAATATTTGTTTCCTAATGGTAGAAAATGAACATTTTTAGTTAGAACGCGGTATTATGCAGTAAAAAGTTCAGACAATATGGTTATTATAACATAATAAATTAGTTTTTAAAAACGATTAATATTAGATGAAGATTTGTGAAAATATGTTTTAATTGAGAGAAAAAATGCTTGATTTTACTAACTTAATATATTGGCCATAAAGAAAATTTTTTGTGTTAAAATGTACGTAATATTCCATTTTTTTTTACTAAATGTTACTCAAATATTTATGTAAAACACATGCTTAATATTAGAGTACTACTTAGCATTCTCGTTTCACTATGGAAGAATTAATGGAATTGTTAATTGTTATGAAGAAGAGAAGCTGTTAAAATAATGCGTATTATGGTGTGAACCCTTCCAGTGGTGTTTTTCCGAGAGGAAAATATAGTCTTTTCAATAATAATGTGTTTGAGATTTAGACGCTCTATGTGCTCTATGCAACGAGGGCAGATTAGGGTTAAATATTACAGTTAAGGAACTACTAACCCTGTTTAGATAAAATCATCAATATTAATTTGTATTAAAAACGCTATTGACAGTAGTGATAAACAAAATTTTTTTTATGTGGTTGTTGTAGTTATGGTTTTGTTAAAATTGCAATACCTTTTTCTTATTCTCTTCCTATCTTTTATGCCTTACAGCGTCGGGTCCTCTATCCATTACCGGTAGTTTGCGATGCTCGACCATTCGCTTTACTGATCTTAGATCTTTTCCTCGTTGTGCCACTCCTTTCTCTATGCCTTCCTCTCACGTGTCACGTGGTCTTCCTCTACTGCGTCTTCCTTCTGGTCTTACCTCTAATGCTTGTCTTGGATATCTGTAAGATCTCATCCGTACCATATGTCCGAACCATTTTAACTGTTGGTTCTCTATTTGGTGCACTATTGGGTTGATGCCTAATTTCTCTCGTGTTACCATATTTTTCACTCCATCTATTTTTAGTTGTTCGTGCTACTTTTTTAAAATACTTCATTTTTCCGGCTGTATCTTGCTTCTTATTTTATTTCGCATTCAGAGAGAAGATATACTTAGAGGGGAATCTCCTGTATATAAACTTGGAACACAGTTTATGGCGCCCTACAACGGTTGTGGGGAAAACAAATAGCGCGAATTTTAAACTTAATGTGTGGGTGTGGATAGCACCCATTGTTATTAAAATTATGTATTTTGAATGTTTTCTTGTTTTTGAAAGAATAGTTATGAAAATTGTCACTTTTTTATAATTATGCATTAAAAAAAGCGACTTATTTTATATAACATTTTTTATTTGCACAAATACTATATAAATAACTTCCAGTTTCATTCGAATCAACACCGTGTGAATATTGTAACAATTTTTCTTTAAAACGAATATGAAAACCTTCAGTTTTTAAATAGTAATAAACGTTAGAATCAAACACGTGTAAAAATAACTTGCATTATTTAGTCGATTTTATTCGAGAAATGCAATTCAGCGTTTTTAGCCTTCAAGGTACGAAAAAGAGGGAAATAAAATTTGCTATGTTTGTATTTTTTACCGATAATTACAGATAATTATTACATAGTGGCCTCTAACGGTTGTGGGGAAAAGTAAAAACGTTATTCCTTTTCTCTCAATTGAAGTTACTCGTCTACAAATACTTAGTTTATGTTCGCATTGTTCAACTCTGCGACGCGTATGTTAATGTTGGTACGTATATTATACACTCTGAGTTTTGTCTGTATGCTTACTTATTTTTTATAAATTAGTATTTTATTTAGTGGGTAATTTACAAGATGGCTTTGTTCGTTTGATTTAATATTTCTTGCTCTATTGGCCTAGTTTTATTTAATTATTGATGTCAGTGTCGTAATTTTCAACCCATTCTAGTTGTTTTCCACTACATAATATTTGTGTATCATATAATGCTTCCTTCTTTGTTATGAACATTACTTTACTCTTGTTTGTGTTGATTTTAATTCCCCATCTTTCTATAGCTCTGCACCATTTACTGACTATTTGTTGTAATTTTTCTGCTTTTATTATTTGGTTCATTACTGCTGTCAATAAAAGTGGGCTAAGAGAATTCTCTTTATTCCTTTTGCAATTTTAAAACTTTCCGACTCAGACTTTTTTATACGCATTCTTCCCTTTGTATGTTTGTATAACATTTTTATAGCTTGTTGGAGTTGGTTCGATACATGTAGTTGGGTTAGTGCTCTGCATATGCTCTGCTTGGGAATTATGTCCAAGGCTGCATGTATGTCAATACAAGCTAAATAAAGTGGTTTTCCTCTTTCTAGTCTTTCCTCTATAGTTGTTCTTAGTACATACATGTGGCCTTGGGTTTGTCGTTTCCGTCTAAACGGAGCTGGTTTTCCACAAGTTCTTCTATTTCTTTCCTTAGTCTTCTTTCCAATATGCGGGTGTAGATCTTTTGTATTACGGATAAGAAACATATGACCCTGTAGTCCACGTTGTCATTAGTCATTTGCTTAATGGCCTTCTATCTTTATGCCTCGTTCTTCTTCCTTTTCTACAGTAGTCTATCTTATTTTCTCTAATTCTTACATGGTTTTCCATACATTTTTGAATGTAGTATTTTTCCATCCATGCATTCTTCTACTTCTATGTTACTCTCAGTGTTTTCTTACTTCAAACCGATTTTCCCTATTTTCCTCGTATTTTGTTTATTGCTTTCCATAATTCTCTTCCATTCTTAGTATTACATTTCGTTTCAAGATCTGCCATATTATTCCTAAGATTCTTGTTTTACCTTTTTGTTGGCCTCCTTAGCTTCATTTCTTCGGGATATATATTCCTATCTATCGTTTTCGCTCTTAATTTGGATATATCTCTTTCATCAGTTCTTTTTATTTTTAACTGTTTTTCTTCTTCATTCCATCAGCTCGTCCGATCCGCTTTTGGTTATTTTTAATTATTCTAGTTCCGCATGCCTCTTCTCCTTGTTCTTTTATTGTTGTTTTAAGTATCTTTCATCTCTTTTTTTTTAAGTTTGTTTATCTTTATCTTCTGATACTGTCTAACCCTTTTTGTCTTTCTTGCATACAATCTTGTGTCAGCGATAACTGGTCTATGGTACGTGCAGAGTTCAGCTCTTCTTATTACCTGTATATCTAGTATAGCGTATTTTGCTTCTCTATTGTATGTGATGTAGTCGTTTATGGTTTATGCCGCTCTTCCAGCTGCGCGCTGTATGTAATCTTATATAATGTCTTGTGGTTGAAGTGACTGTTCCCAATTAAAAGCTTATTTCTTATGCAGAATTCTATCATCGCTTTTCCATTGTTGTTTACTACAGTTTCTCTGCCATATTTTTCAATTGTACCATGGTCTTGTCCGTTCTCTGTAAGTGCATTCCAATCACTATTTATAAACACATCTCTGCTTCTGTATTTTGCCTTATAGATCTGTATTTGAAATTGCTATACCAAGGCCAGAAATGAATGTAGTAAACTGAATAAAGATAGAAAATCTATCAAGTAATTGCAAGTGTTTGCATAGAATAGAAGAAAATTTAATTGTTATTTTGGATAAATCAAAGCCTATATTGATATCCACAGAAAAATGTATTTATAGCGCAATACAAACGTTTAAAATGAACGATTAGAATTACAAAAAATTTTATTCCAAAAAAAAATTGTTATGGCTCCTGCAATTTTGGAAGATCTCGTTTGTTTAGATAGTAAAAAATAAAACATATGTTGTATATCAAGTCCTTATAAATTCTGATTATCCGTGTAAATACTGTAAATAGCAGAATTGTAAGACCAAGACTAAGTATGCTGAAATAAAAGAAAAAAGAAGGATAAAATGACTAATTGAAGGAAACCTATAAACAAACAGGACATACTTGTTTTTGTACTTTGATAGTCAAGCGTTCAGTTAAATACTTTAGTAATTAGATAAAGCTCCACAGAAGAAACGGAAAATTATATTCAAGCGGTTGGGAGACGGAAACCGCAAAAGAATACATATTTCTTGTTTTTGTTAACTGTTGTTTATTAACTACATTGCTGTTTTTGTTCAGTTTGGTTTGTTTTAAAATTAGCTTCAATAGTTGAATGGTCACTATAGTTTGATTACTATCGGTTATCTATGATCCCATAGTAAAGACTTCAGTTCCGATTATTTGGAATCTGAATCAAAATTACATAAGTCGCTTAGTGGATCTGATTGATTTTACTTATGAACTACACACGTATTGGTTTATCAACCGACTTCAAAAAAAGGAGACTATTCTTAATTCGTAAGAGTATTTTTCTTAACTATGTTCAGCGACCATCCTTTACCACGGTGTCCGATGATTCTTCAAATTTTTATAAGAAAGAAGATGCCTCAGGAGTTGTCCCATTTCGAATTTACGTCGACATGAAACTCTCTTGAACTATGTGCATTATTAAGGTTTTAGTGACTATAACCACACTATTGTTAACATTACTAAAAAGAAAAAAATATTCAAAAAAATACATCAAATAAAATTTACTAAAAAGTAAAAAATAATAACGGACTTCAAAAAGTAAATTCATGTAAATTTACTGTTTAGCGTATTTTATTTGATGTATTTTTTGAAGTTTTTTTTTGTTTATAGAATTTTTTTCTAATTTAATTTCATTTACGCAAGTAGTCTCTTTGCTGCAAACACTTTCCTACATATTTCTTTTCGTTCTCAACTCCAATTTTTCCATTTGCTGATAAACATTACTTACGACAAAGGATTACTTTTAATCAAAAGATATTAAAATGCATTTTTAGAGCTTACGCTACTTCTAAATAAACTTTATTCAGCAAATTAATGTTTTAATTTGAAACTTTAGAACAAACATTTTTTGTCTTTTATTTAAAATAAATTGTATTTAATGCAGTACACCTTGTCTTTCTAAAGGAAGACACTAATAAAATGTGTACGATGTTTAACACGTTTTTTTTTTTAATCAGAAATGGAAATTCAATACTTTCTTTACAAAATTTAATAAGGAATCTTTGAAGAATTTACGTTTAGACCCTAAGCATTGGGCAGACATCCTGAAATGTTTGCATAAGTCAGATGACAGAGTCAAAACCGTACATCCGCAAAAAATTTGATTTCGTAGTTTCTTTTAAGTTTGCGAACTTCCTTTTTCACAACACATGACTTTGCTAAAATATGTTTTATCTAGTAGATACGTATATGAGCACGTTAATTTCCTAATTAATATTATGTATCTGAAAAGGGATTTTATTGACTGAAATTTATTATATTCGTAATAATGGAACCATTTAAAGGCATATTGCGCTGGGGGGTCTTCTTTTAGTGTGTTAGAGGGTGAGGGCGTAGAAATCTGATCCCAACACCGGAAATAGCCATTTGAACAGAGCACGTGCAGTGTACACCTTACACCTGACGTACAGGCGGCGAGCACATTTTTGTGGTTAAATAAATTTACCTACGATTAAATTTCACATTGTATTAAAGCGATTCAATTTATTTTCAATTTCGTATAACGAGGAAGGAGGTAAAAGCATGCAGGCAAAGTGGAATGGGATGTTTCTGAGTTATATATATTATTTTTTAGAGGACAACCGGAAGACGCTAAGAGTCTTCAATCTCGTACTCTTGTCGAGTTTAGTTTTATGTTAGCTTTCTGTCTACTTATACATTTCAGTGAGAAAAGTTGGTTTTATTACTTTCAATAATGCAATAAATATTTACGATATGTACGCAATAAAAAAATATTCAGTATTTAACAGAAATCTTTATGTTTTACCGGCTAATATACACGTAAGTATTTTTAGTACGCAAAGTAGCAACGAAATTTCTACCTTAAAAATAACAAAATAATTACGTTGTTTTCTTAATTAAACACTCATTACCATACGTTATACGCGAGTATCATCAGTTAAATTTTATTATTATAACGTCATTCAGTGGTTTTATGAATCATATTTACCAGAAAATAGTAAGGAATGTAAATTAAAAAGTGATAATGTAAATATGTACAAATAGTTACGTATTTCATAATAAGTTATATATAGAGAATTTGTTTTTCAATTATTGACGACATAGACGTCGGTTTATTCCGTATAATCCGGTATGGTCTAGTGGCTAGGATATCTGGCTTTCACCCAGGAGGCTCGGGTTCGATTCCCGGTACCGGAATTTTTGTTAAAATTAATTTCCAAATTTATCATCTTGGACGTACGCTGATTTCGAGTCAAAATATTTTCGATGTAGCGATTAGTTTTTTTACAGTTTGCAAAGCACTACCTTCAAAGATACATAAATAAAACTTAACAATTGCTCATAAAATGCGTATTTCTTTTTAAATCTTGACTTGTTTGTTACACCACCCAGTGACGCTTGTTCTAATAATTGTTTCCCAATAGCGAAACCAGGTTTTATCTAACACCGTTTTTCTCATTCGTGAATCCATTTCTGGACAGGCTTTCTTCATTTTTTGTCATTTGACAAAATTTCAAAATTGTTGTGGGTTTACTTTGCATCTCTATATCTTGCCACATGGCTTGCGTAGCTGCACTTTAACACTGCTACGGCTTTGGAGATTGCTTTTATTTTTGTTATGATTAAGTGTTTTGCCCAACATTTGGCGCTCCATTTTCTCTGTGTCTAACCGTGTTCCTTTTTGTATAAAGCACTTTAGATTGATTGCCGCTGTCTCATTTACTTATACAGTTTCAACGTGAAACTATCTGGACGATGAATTGAGTAAACCATTGATGTAATGTTGAGTATTTAATTTAAATAACTGTTGGTCACAGTTCAGATCGTATTACAGTTGTTTGCATAATTTAGACGTGTTCCATACGGACCACGTTTTTTTGAAAAACAACCTTGAATAACTAGTCATCAAAATCTACTAATTACAGTACCGAATATTACTAATATTTATTTTTTTTATTTTTCAGACTACAATTAAAGTTTATGCAAGATGTCTGCGACCGGATATCGAGTACAAAACACTAAGTATTACGTTTCAAACTACGTGTCGAGAAGTTGTAGCAACATTATTGGGAAAATACAAAATGAAGCATCGAGATCCAAAGTTATTTTACTTAAGCATGGAAGTTACAGTTAGAAAGGCTGGTGTACGAACACATTTGGCTTTAGATGATGAAGCTCGACCTGCTGTTCTACAAAGTTGTCATCCGAGGGGTGATTCAAAGTAAGTTTTGGCCGATTGTACACTAGTACCTAATGCACTGAGTCGCTCAGTTTTAAAGTGGATTAGATTCGTTAATGTTAAAACAAACTGGAAACTTGCATTTGAAATCGAATATTAATTTCATTTTTATTTGTTATTTTTTTGAAGTCAGTGGTGAACCATTACGTTTTATGGTTTTTTTGATAGGCATAGTTTGACTTTGCAGAAAAGAATCTTAAATTGGTATTTTTTAAACACCAAGTAACATTCTTATACTGATGAGATGAGAGAGTAAACTGGAAGATCACTGGAATTCTTATTAACTTGGAAACGTTGGCTACGAGTATAAAGTATAAGTGTCATTTTGATGCAACACGGTCGATTCTATACGCTACAGTGTTGGTGTACTATAAGATACCACGAGCCATTGTAAATAGTAGTGTGACAATATCCAAATTAATCTGTTCAAAACGATTTGTAACAGTTTGATAACTTCTTGTCTCACTTTGGGTGTGTCTTCAAACTTTCACTTTCTGACATAGAATACAGGTTTCGTTTGTTTGAGGTTTAACGATTATTCGTCTTTAGCTTGTATTTTTGCGATTTCTTCAACAGTAATTATTGAAGGCATTTCTATTGAATTGATTCTTGAACATGCATCAGCGACTACATTTTCTTTTCCTATTACGTATTTAATATTACTCGAATCTAGTTGTCGCATCTATCTCGACGTTGCTTTTTCTAGACGTTCTTGGAAAGCAAATGACAGTGACTTATGATCTGTGAAAATGATAAACAAACGACGATCGATCATGTGTCAAAAATGATGAACTGCTGAATAAATAGTAAGACGTTCGCGATCATAGGTGCTGTAGTTCATTTCCGCTATACTCATTTTCTTTGAAAAGAAAGCTAATCGTTCCAGATTTCTGTAATTAACTTGGTGTAAAGAAGCTCTGAGGACATAATCTGAAGCATCTGTCATCACAACAAAATATTTATTTGCGTCAGTATGATGTAACGATGTTGCCTCAGCTAAATCTTTAACTTTTCTTTCAAGTGCTTGAAAAGTATCTTCTTTCCGTTGATTTTTCTGTTATCTTCGTTTTTTATTTTTTGTTAATTCAAAAAGAATAGATTGAGTCGACGTTGATTTTGGTAACGATCTTCTATAAAAATTAACTAAACTCAAAAATCGTCTTACATTAGTTTGTGACTCGTTTTTGTATGCAGAAAATCTTTGATTGCAGCTCTCTATTTGGCAATCCTTGGGCTGTCACCAAATATCTCAAGAACGATACTTCTGATTGACCAATTACACACTTTGCAAGATGATGAGCCGTTACGTTTTGTATCTCTGATTGTTGATTGAACTTGCAGGGTTCTATGCATTCATGAACTTTAGCACCAAATTTGAAATGGTACCAACGTACCTGTTTGCCTCTCTTATGTTTTGTGTTCTTGTCTTTGGATCTTGAGTGAGATCGTGTTTGTGAGTTCGCCATTTTGATTTTCCTAGACGTTTCATTCGTTCATCTTTTAAGCTTGAGCTTGAACTTGCACTTATAGCGCAAATATTATAAGTACGTGCATTTATTTCTATATTTTTATCTGCCATACTAGCTATAGTATCGAGTTCCTGATTACTAGCTGCAAAAATTGCTGGAACATGGTTAGGCAGCCTTTGCACATAATGCGTAAAAATTTATTAGTAATGTTCGTACCTGCTATGGAACACATTTCTCGGAGAAGTGTTGTTGGGTTCTTGTCTCTCAATTCCAGCTTGGTGAGTAACTTTTTTTTTGTTTTTTTCTGTTCTGATTCGGCTCAGAAATAAGTCTCTTCTTGATAAGGTTTTGCATTGGATTCATAATCAAATCTGAAATTGATTCTGCAACCTCGCTATCCAAACTTCCGAAAACATAATATTTTATTTCTTCTTTCGTCACACCAGCTGTTACAAAATGGCATTCTTTGAAATATGTATATGCTCATTAGGCATAGTACTACAATATGATTTGTTCAAAATGAGCTTTACCACTTCTTTGATCACGTCTATTTAAATATTTTAATTTTAACAAGAAAACATAGCTGGTCTAGTTAAGTAAAAGCGTTGGTTTTTATTTATACACCACTAACGAAATAGCCTTTTTAATAATTGTCAAAAAACAAATTAGAATTATTATTGAGTTAGCTAAATTTTCTAATTATGTGTCTAATATGATATGCTGATGAAGTAAATATGTAAATTGAAGATAACTTAATTTTAAGCCTAATTTAACGACAAACCTTGATTATGCAACGAGACGTATAAGCACAGATTACCACGACAAAATATTTGAAATGTTGATCTTATTTTAATTTGTTGAAAGCAAAGGGTTTTATATTGAATGATATTTATTCTGTAAGACAATTTCCATTGTCATTATTATAAATCCGTCAGGTGACGGCTTAGGTTATTGGAGAAGCAAACCAGGCGCGGCTCCAGCAGTTTATTTCAGGGGGGCTCCATTAGTATAAATCGGGGGGAGGGAGGGGGATGCTCATCACATTTTTAAATAATAATTTATTGAATACGGCGTTAATATAATCGTTATGAACCAACCTTTTACTTGCAAGCGATAAAGCATCATAAATGATACAACTATTAAAAAAAGCGTAAGTATTAAATACAAAGTGAGAAAAACTTCAGTAGTATTTTCATCGACGGGGGGGGGGGGGATAGGCCCCCCTCTGAAGCCGCGCCTGAAGCAAACGTGACTTCTCACTACTTAAACTATCACACATTAAAGTCGCGGTTGTTCAAGGTTTTAGATGCCGACAAATCTCAGATATTACCGGTTTTGGAAAAGATTTCTTAATTACGTTTCTGTTACGGCCTTTCCTCTCCGACGTAGGAAGTTGATTTCTATTTCGGTCAATCATTTTCAAAATGCATCCAACATAGTGTAATTTTGTTTTCTTGGTACAAAACTGCACAAGGACAAAATCATTTGAATTACATCATCGCATAGTTGTGGAAATTCTTCGTCACTGATATCTCTCACAGAATCCGACAAACAAAGCTCTATTTCGCTGTCTTCCTTAGAACTACTTTCAATTAATTTTAATTTCATTTTACCGTTTTAATTTTCCCCTTCTGTCTAATAAGCTTATTTTCTTTGGTTTTTGTAAGTTTGCTTTTCTAGAGTGCTCGTGTATATCCGAGATTTTCCTTGTCTTGATGTCATTGTTTTAACTATTGGCTTGGCTTTAGTATAGTCTGATCTCATCAGGGGTGTGGTGCTATCTCATCAAATAATACCGGTTTTGAATGAATACTTGTGCTGAAGAGACGTGGAGGCGAAACTGACTGCTGAAGAGAAACTTTGGTTGTCGATGGTTTTGTTTGATCTTCCTTTTGGGTATTTTCATCATCTTTATTATGTTGAGTATAGTTGATAATTATATTGTTAGGTTTATCTTCTACATGTGGATCTATTGCAGGATCTGGGCGATCTGTTACATAAGAAGAAAGAAAATCTTCATCACCAAAGGCTAGCTGACTGATTCGCCTCAGGCTTGGTTTCTCAAAACTTTTTGTTATATTTAATCGTGAAAGAATTTTTATAAGCTATATTATATTGTGTTGGTATATCGTATATAGTGATTTGTTTGCCAGGGTTTGTAGTAATCTAATTGTTATAAAAAAAACTGTTTTACAATACGCTTTGAATGGGCCAAAAATACCAACATCCAAAGGTTGTAATTTATGCGGTGTGTGTGTGGAGGAAAGGAGAGAAGATGTATTCCGTGTGCATAATTTATAGAATTTATGCTGCAGTGGGACTCAAGCAGAATAAGTGAAGGTTTTTCTTTAGAGGTCTTTGACATTTTCTGAAAATGTTCCAGTACATTTAAGAATTTAGTTTAGAAAATAGTCTGTATATTTGACTCTCAGAAAAATGATTACTGGAGGTACGGCATTTCCTGTAGCATTTACAATACCAAGGAATGTTACAAGTTGTCCTCTCTCCCTAGAAACGGCTTGACCTACTCGTTTTTTATCAGTTTTACTTATGACTTGAGGTTTGTAAGACGGTAGTAATACAAGTTTCGTCGATGTATATCTGGTTGGGATTAAATTTATGCTTGTCCATTGTGGTTATGTAATTCGTAAAAAAATCATTGATGCTATTTTCTAGTCGTCGTCAGCTGAGATTTGAATGGCGTTTCATAAAAGCTTGTATATAAAATAATCCAGTCATTTTATCCTGATACCAGTTTGTAGGATTTTATCTTTTTTGCAATGGGCTGCAAATTCATACGCTAGGATTTGAGCTTGCTGGCATGTCAAACCATAGTGGATTTGAGACGACTTTATAAAATACTGTTTCAAGATTTTTCTCTTGCATAGTAAATACTTGACTGCTGGTGTAGTTACTTAGACTGAAATTCTGGGTTTTTATAACCGAAACTAGTTCATCTTCGTGCGCTGAATAATCTGATGCAATACGGGTAACGTCAGGATTCAGTTTTCGAAATTTCTCAATTCTATGTTGCAGAGTTGCAGGGTGGATGTCATAATCTGCAGCTGTCGCTCTGATAGATTTTTTTAAATTAATTACATCTTTAATCGCTTGTTTGCTGATGTTCTCACGAATAGAGGTCCTAAGGTTTTCTTTAACATATGTTCGTACCATTTCTGGAAAGTATAAAAGAACATACAAATAATTTTTGCTTAAAAACAAAACATAGAGGCACTTTGATACATATTTTGTTTTACATAACCTACCTTTCTTTTCACATGAAGACATAGTATTTATCAGAACACTTAGTTGCGGTGCTACACAATGAAACTAAAAATTAGACCAGCGATTCTATAATTTTAGCACAAAAAGAATTAGTAATTAATCACAATTTTTACTTTATTTTGTACAAAACACACGACACGCGTTAACTTTGGCACTGTTGTTTGTACGGACGTCCAAATGTGTGAAAATAAACATCGCAGTAGTGACATATTTTGACGAAATACTTCATTTTATTATTCAACCGAAGGTGAAGAATTTGATTTTGTATCAATGTGTACCCCCTATATCAATATGCCTCTCTCTCCCCTACATAACAAAAGTTAATTCGTTTTGACACAGTTTTTGTTTTTCAAAAAATTAATTCACAATGAAAGATCGATAAGGTTCTTAGAAACACTCGTAAATACTATAATCAAGGGTAACAGTCAAAATATTGAAATTTTATCAAGATCGTTTGTATCGACCTAAAATAGCTAACACATTTATAAATACTGATTATTTTTTATTATTCTGTCACCGATTTTTTGTACTGACTGTACTGCATTAGGAGTTTTGTTAGGGCTAGAAAATATTTGCAAAGTGAAGAATATAATCGGTTTTTATTGTATTTAAAAAATGTATTCTCGGTGAAATCACGAAAGATTAAACTCAATTTCAATCCAATTCAATTTAATTTCAAAAAGAATCTAGTAGTTTTTACATTTAGCATATACAACAGTTTAATAGTGATTTTTTTCCTTTTTGTGAATGCTTACGAACAACCATTAATTTTCTTTATTTGAAACTCATTATGTTCAGTTTGAGAGAGATAATAGAGTTAACGGCCTTTAATAAATAGTAGCATTGGTTAGCTGAATTAACGTAATTTTCAAAACCTAAACAGCTTGCTTTTGTATTGATTTTTTTACCTGTAGGTTGTAATTAGTAAATGCTTTCGTATGAATTAAAATTATATTGATAGCTCTTTGAATCCGAACGCTTGAATACATGCTGCTATATTTCTTACTGCGTTCGTTACTAAACACGCTAGTTTTATTTATAACTCTGAAAACATCTTTTTATTGACAATGACGTTAATAACTGTGTTTAATTCCGATTTTCCACTTCTGCACTCTGTTAAAGAAATGCGCAATTTTTCAAGTTTTTATGTTACAATGATATTATGTATATACAGGATCCATTTTGTTTGCGGTTTCTATGGCAAAAAATTTGCGTAATGGTTTGTTGCAGTTGCGGCGATTCTTTTAATCATGTTACAAAATTTTAAAATGAAGTTTTTATATACGGTTATGGATTTTTTGTAGTTCTACAGTGCTACTCAACATTTTAAAAGTAGTCTGTATCTACTCTGATGTATTTTTTAATCTATAAAAGTAATGCTATTGTAGTCTTAAGGTAAAATTGATTATGGTGATTATATAAAGTATATTGTCCTTATCAGTCTTATTACTTTAAATATTGACCGTGTAAGATCCCAGAGTGTTTTTCAATACCCCACCCACACTAGTCTCTTATGCAAACGCTTAAAATCCATAGATATCTAGTTACATGAATTTACTTATCTTCGCCCGCTAATAAACAAAAAGTTATTCAGAATCTATTTTAATAGGTGATTGAAGAACACCATCTTTATTAGGTATATTCGATAATAATTATCCTGACTCAGGCTACAAGCTATCATTACTGTGGTTTTGACTCTTACTATTGGACTGTAACGTAGAAGTCAACTTTTTATTTGACCGTGTACAGTAATTCAAAACAATTAACTAATATATCTATTTCTTTACAGATTCTCCTTACAAACGAAAAGGGGTGGTCTAGTTAAGATTTATGACTCTGCTTTAAATAGTAACTCTCAGTATAAAAGCTTACTCATAAGTTCTCAAACGACGGCCGATGAAGTAATCTCGCTACTATTGAATTGTTGTAATAGTAAAGAGAGAGTAGAACAATTTTCGATTTATGAAGTGTGTACAGATAAGGAACAACAACGTAAATTACATCCAGACGACAGACCTCTACAAGTACAACACACTTGGTTACCATCGTTAAATTGTCATTTTTTAGTAAGAAGAAATCCAGAATATAGTTTGCCTCTTTCAAGGCGGAAGGTAATTACTACTTGTAAGTGTTTTCATGCATGTTTACTCACCAATTTTTTTTAGATATTTTGGGTTCCCGAATTACCACCAATACCAGCCACTAGGCGTCAGCAGTTAACATTCAGATCTCAGTTGTTATCTCGTTCTCAAAATTCACTCCTCCCCATTAGGAATCAAGAAGAAAAAGTGAAAAGTACAAAAGATAGTATAAATATTAAGAACAATCCTGAAAGTAGTAGTAAACAAGTATCGTTATCCTTAATGGATAAACCATCTTATGCAGATTACGAAAATTATTTTTATATATAAGTTAACGTCGAGTGTCTGCTACGTTGTACCAAAGAAGTCTGTATGCAAGAAACAAACAATTCGAGTTACGTAGAATGTTGTTTTGCATTAAGAACCAAATAACACACGAAAGTATATCGTACCTATAAAATTTGTGTACATTTTCTACGTTGATTGTATGTATGTGTGTTTGTTTATTTTAAATTAATTCTTTAACTACGATTAAGACGTTTGTTGTAAAATAAATGTTTTTATGAAAACTAAGTAATCGTTGTAATCCAAAGATTAGTATTAAAATAAAGCGTCGGCATAACATTTTTTTCAAAGTGCAATCTTTATTTTTAGGTTTTGTCTATAAAATTCAAACGGTGTAACTGATTGTGCCTTATTTTGCGAAACATTCGTAAAGTTGTAAATTTTTTTTTCATAATTCATTTCGTTCTTAAATTTCTAATGTAAAAAGTAACGTAGTTATATATTTATTGTTCAAGTGTCATGTACAAGTGTCTGAAATTTGTTAATGTTTATACCAAAGATTTCCTTTTTGTCTTAATATATATGTTGTATATAAGATTTTGTAAACATTTGTGAAATAAATCTAAAAATGCAAAATAGTAACGTAATTGAAATTTATTTCTGTTAAAGCTTATTTGGTACACAAAGTTAAGAAATGATAAATAGAGATCATATGATGACCAGATATACATATATCTATAATTCTAACTAGGTGTCTTATCACGGATTGACTGCTGAAGCAAGTAAGTCATGTAGCTGAATTCAACGACTGAATCCCATCACTGCACCAAAAGTTACAAGTGTTTTAAAAGAGTTAATTTTTTTTACTTTAGCCTGAAGTTGAACCTGAAATTTTGTTTTAGTCCTGCAAGTTAAAACTGAATCTCAGGTGGTTAGTATTGCTTTTACTTCGTTGTAAGTTACAGCCATACAGGACGTATTACTTGGTGTAACAGATTAAGAAGCACGAAAACTGGTCGGATTTTCAAAGTAATTGGTTTATTATACTTACTACTTATCCCAAACTTTATTTAAACATTGTGTAAACAGTACTTACTGATTTTATAACAGGAAAGTGCTGTCTACCGTTTGCTATGGTTTGTTTTAGTTTAAACTCATCATAATTGGACGTTTTGTTTGTTAGCATAATAGAATGGCTAGAAGTAAATAGGCATATTTATGTTTATCAAATGACAGAGCAACTACTCTTAACAAATTTCGAACTGTTAAAAACAACTGAAAAATGCTGTTGTAAACTGTGGTCGCACCAGCGATTTTGTACCTTGCCGATATACGTCTGATTCTTGGATCAGTGACTTCTCGAAACAATGTTTACACTGTAACTAACTTAGAATAACCAGATTAATAACCGAATTTTAAGCGTTTAGATCCCCGGGAGCATTAGAGAAGGTCTGTGGAAAATTAAAATTGATTTGGAGCTCCCTGAACAATGTCGGGGTCTGCGCAACGTTTTAAATAAAATATAAAAATTCTGGCACAGTTTTATCATTATGGAAGTTAAAATGAATAACAATGAATAAATAATTAGCGATTTTTACGTCCTAAGTAAAATATAAATATAGACAGGTGCATAAAATACAAGTAATAACAGGCATAGCGGCGAGTCAGCCGATACCTGCACTAACTAGTCTATAATATGAACTATAAAAGAGTCTTGCATCTAATCAAAAATTTAGTTTTGTGTTATGCGTGATGTGAAGTGCATACAACAAATTTTTCTAGTCTTGGACAAAAAGAAGAAGCAAAGTTCTTGTATAAGTTGATTGAAAAAAATTATATATCACAGTTATCAGTACAGTAATTCCTTAACATTCATTATGGATTTCTTTTTTATTAAAAACTTAAGGGATTGCAAGTTTTGTGTTTCTAAAGAATATATTATTAATGATTATGCTAAAGAAGCTAGACATATTGAGTTTTATAGTTTATTATAATGCACCCTAAAAGTGATAGCTTACTATTGTATATTTTTGTTTATTTTGTTTACTTAGGCGAATAACCAAATCCGCGAATGTTTGGAATTACTGTATATTATTACTGTTACTGTTATTACATTCTGTTGTTAATTAATTTTTGAATTATTTATTTTTCTTGAAAAATTAGTTGGTACACAATGAGTACCTACACAATATGCGACATTTACGTGAAATTTTATCCTTACACAGATGTAAGGATAAAAACGTGCGAAATTTTCACAACTGAGTACCCTGTATGTCGACTTAAAAATTAGTTTCTGGTTTTGACGCCCTCTGCCGACCTTGTTAGTTACTGAGAGGCCATTTTGAAGCTGTCAACTACGTGAGCCGGTCGGTGTCGAAAATCTTGACCTGATTCCTAAGATTTTAAGTGCATCCATTGTGATGAGTACGAATTTATAAGTCAATTACGAATTTATTACAATTTTTTCGGCACAGGGTAAGATATTTTGTCTCCAGTTTATTAAGATTCCTTCGTAATTTCTGTATTAATTTGATAGCCGGTTTCGCCATGTTTCAATCACCTGTTCGCTTCAACAAAGAACAATGATGCATAATTACGATTGATAAATACCGTTACCGAACGTATAAGCTTTTGGAAGGGCATACTACCCATACGAAAACGAGGTCTCGACGAGCAATGCGTTGAAGATGTTAATTCTTGTATACCAGTCGATTGCGTTGCCACCTACCTGTTCGTAATTACAACCAACGGCATTCGATTTATATCGCATTTGATGTATTATTATTAATGATTTTTTAGATTCCTATCTTCGTGAGTTATTGTGTGACACGATTTGCTATTCAATAGTTATTCTAGGCTGCTACCGGTGGGAAAACGCTTTCTTCACGCAAGTAAGCACTGGATTCTGGGTAAGTCAGTTTGATTATATTCTTTCGCTGTCATAAAAGTCACTCACGGAACTTTGATTACTGTCAATGTCTGTAATTACGTTTACTGTTTACATACGAATAAGGTAATTTCAAGTATCATTTAGAGTGTATCGCATACTGTGGACAGACAATATTTATTACGAAATTTACTTCGCTATCTCGATGTAATTTAACCATATGCTTTGTGTATTGCCGATATGTCTGGCATTTATGAATCGAGAAATTAAACATACTCCTGTTAATCTTTTACGTTGCTAAGTCAAGGTTTCTACACCTGTTAATCATACTTGTTAGTTTTTCTAGTATTTATGAATTGAGAAATTCAACATACTTCTGTTAATTTGCTACGTTGCTAAATTAAAGTTTTTATACCTGTTAATTATACTTGTTAATCTTTCTAGCCTTTATGAATTGAGAAATTAAATATATTCCTGTAAATCTTCTACGTTACTACATTAATATTGTTATACTTGTTAATCTTTATTTTATGGTAACATACCTTTCTCTTTTAATAGTGGCTACCCGAACACCAGAGTAACGAGGATTACGAACCTCAAAATTAGTTACAAGTTTGGACCGTCTGTCGTGATCGAGGCAGAAGTGTTAATTTGGATTGATCTGGCGCCCTTAAGTATAATTTCCTAAACCTCCCCTATCTCCGACTGTGTGAGTTGGCCGTGCAAGGTTCGTAAGACCTAAAGCTTGTAACACATCTTAAATAATTAATTCAAGAGAGCGTTACTTTGCAGCATTTCATTAAAAAAATTATTATAATTGACAGTGGTTTGTTACAAATATTTGGTAGAACGTGGATTCAGTGCCGTTATGAGCCACATCACTAAAAAGCAACCGAATAGAAATTAGTATTCGTGGAGATTTGCTATTGCTATTGTATTTTAAAACAAAAGTTATAATTTCAATAAATACTTCTTTAACAAAATGTTTTATTTATATTTTATTTTTATGTCACTATTTACCATTCAAGACATTAAAGTTAAATTTGTAATTTTTCTATTATGCATGTATGTAGTTTTTTCACTCAGCGCTCCGTGGACAAGTTTTGGCTATGAAAAGGGGTCCGTAGGAACCACTGGTGTAGCGTTTTAATGTCAGTTGAAACTAGATTTAGAATCAAACTTGAAAAGAATCTACAATGGTTTGTTGGCCGACAACTTTGTCAGTGGCATCGTTAAAATTTTGAACGAGATTCGCACCTTTAATTACTTCAGGAAAAAGCATAAGTATTATTCCAATTATAATATAACGTTTTTTTTAGAAATGTATTGTGATTTTCTTACAAGCGAAAATTGACCATGTATTTTTCGAATCGAATCGTATGGATGGATGGAATTTTTGCCCATCTTGATAACATGATCTAGCCTTAAGCCAATTTATTTAGAACTGACTATTTTGGCGTAGAAAATGGTATAGGTACAACCTTTCGGTAAGACAAGACAGTGGACACTAAACGCAACAGCGTACGTGCAAAAAGAAGCGCCTGGAAATGGAAATGGTACCTGGCAACCGTTTAGGTCGTAAAATGATATTGCTGAAAACAGCAAACAAACGTAACGTTCTAAACGTTTTTGTAATTATAAAATTTTACGCATGTACTTACCGTGCCGGTTTTAAGATCAGTTTGCTTTTAGATACTTTTTTTCATTTAATGTTTAGATAGCAAAATTTAAAAATTATATCATAAACAATGATTCTATCAATATGTTTCATATGAAAAAAAAATATATATCGGCAGTTTGGGTTTTGAAAATTTATTAGCAAACACAAAGCTTCTGAAACGGGTACGTTTTCCGTATTTAAAACCGTCAAATTAAACAACCAAATGAGATTCTGAACTCTACACAAAGTAGTAGATTTCATATACAGGGTGTATCTGAAATACGCCTACAAACTCAAGGAGTATCCTTGTGGCGTTAAATCAAAAATTTTTTCTCTAAAGATTTGGTCGAAAGTGACCCAGTTTTGAGCTATTTGTAATTAAAGTTTTCAGGTCGGTCCTAGCTAGTGATGAGCGATATCGTAATTTTTCAATAACGCTGTGAATCGTTACTGCGATTTTTTGATATTAGTGATTTTAAAGCGTGACGTATGGCGTTCTCGAATGACTCAATTCAAATTAATAGTGGAACCGTGTCCGGTAAATGTAATGAAGTCGCGCAGTATCTGATCGCCGCTTCAACATTTATATCATTATCGAAAACGATTTCACAATAACATGACCAAATGTGAAAAGTAACGACTTTGTAAAATTACTGATACTTTTACAAATTGCTAACAGTCGTTCTTCGTGATTTGTTGGTATCAGTGAAAAAATCACTGTCCGTGAAGTATCGCTCATCACTAGTCCTAGCTATCCAAACAAATGGAAATTTTTTGTTGATTGTAACTATACGTACTTGAACTTCAATATTTAATTTAAATTTTCTTTATTATGTAGAACAGTGATACTGTTTTAATGTACGGTGAGTGTAATTATAACTTCCACACCACACGGTGTCTGTGAAGTTAGCACGACATTCTATAAATACAAAAAAAATAATAAGAGTTCCAATAGCACTTTTCATAGTTCTACAGTTCCTGATAAAAATTAAAAAAAGTTCCGCATTTCTTACCTTAAAAAACGAAATTGTAAAAATGTCGTGCTAACTTCGCAAATCTAGCACGACACCTTCCTCTCTAAAGTACTAAAACGCGTTGAAAATTACTATTTTTGACAAGAGTTCTGAATAGTTCCGGTCAAGTTAAGTATATATGTGTAATTTTTGATTGCTATTTTAACAATTAACAATTTTGAATAAATTTATAATATATAGGCTCAGCACGACATTCTGTAAAAAAAGATTTTTTTTTAAACTAATAAGAGTTCTAATAGCACTTTTCATAGTTCTACAGTTCCTGATGAAAATTAAAAAAATTTTCGCATTTCTTACCTTAAAAAAACCAAATTGTAAAAATGTCGTGCTAACTTCGTAAATCTAGCACGACACTCTCCTCTCTAAAGTACTATAACGCGTTGAAAATTACTATTTTTGACAAGAGTTTTGAATAGTTCCGGTCAAGTTAAGTATATACGTGTAATTTTAGATCACTATTTTAACAATTTTTAATAAATTTCTAATATTCAGGCTCAGTACGACATTTTCACAAAATGTCGTGCAAGACGTAATTTTCAAAAAAAGTTTAAAAAATAGAAATCAGTTCTAACTTTTCTTTAAAATATTTCTAATGCATAGAAGTCTTATAGAACTGTGTAAAATTTCTATTAAAACTGCGGAAAATCATCAGCACGACACATTTTCACAAAATGTCGTGCCAGACATAATTTTTGAGAATTGTTTAAAAAATAGTAATCAGTTGGAACTTTTTTTTTAAAACGTTTCTAATGCATAGAACTCTTATAGAACTGTGTAAAATTTCTATTAAAACTGCCGAAAATCGTCAGCACGACACATTTTTACAAAATGTCGTGCGGTGCCTGAATATTATAAATTTATTCAAAATTGTTAATTGTTAAAACAGTGATCCAAAATTACACATATATACTTAACTTGACCGGAACTATTCAGAACTCTTGTCAAAAATAGTAATTTTCAACGCGTTTTAGTACTTTAGAGAGGAGGGTGTCGTGCTAGATTTGCGAAGTTAGCACGACATTTTTACAATTTGGTTTTTTTAAGGTAAGAAATGTGAAATTTTTTTAAATTTTTATCAGCAACTGTAGAACTATGAAAAGTGCTATTAGAACTCTTATTAATTTAAAGAAAAAAAATTTTTACTAAATGTCGTGCTGAGCGTGAATATTATAAATTTATTCTAAATTGTTAATTGTTAAAATAGCAATCAAAAATTACACATATATACTTAACTTGACCGGCACTATTCAGAACTCTTGTCAAAAATAGTAATTTTCAACGCGTTTTAGTACTTCAGAGAGGAGGGTGTCGTGCTAGATTTGCGAAGTTAGCACGACATTTTTATAATTTCGTTTTTTAAGGTAAGAAATGCGGAACTTTTTTTAATTTTTATCAGGAACTGTAGAACTATGAAAAGTGCTATTAGAACTCTTATTATTTTTTTTTTATTGATAGAATGTCGTGCTAGCTTCACAGACACCACCACACGTACATTGTGGTTTAAGCGATATCCTATTAGACAATTGCTTTCGATAAACTTTATTTTGGCGTGTGCGTAAGGACTTCTTAAACACGAAGACCTTGGTCGATAAAGACTATTTTTCTTATCAATAAAATCAAAACTTTAATATTTAAAATTCAAAAATTAACTTTCAGTGACGGTTTTATATTGTTTGCACGGGCATTTTAAGAAATAGTTTAATTGGACCGTTTATTTTACCAAAAAGACTTGCAGGCGACTTGTAATTTTACAAGCCAGATGCTAAGCCTTTAGGCTTCGATTTTTTGCAGCAGCAAATGCAATTAGACAGAATGTGCAATTATTTACGCGAGAACAATTTTCGGCAACGTTTTGACGTTTGTGTTTTATCCAATCGAGGTATTATCTAGTGTACTTAAAAAGAATGTGCAGAATAGCACATTCATTTAACCACAGTAATTTTACTACGCATTATTCGATAACATTATTTTGTATTTATATTTATTTTTGGTGTCAGCAAATCGCTGAGAAGAAATTTGCACTTCTTAAAACAGATTATTTTTATTCGTGGTATCAGCAACCCTAGGAGAGTACAGGTCCGTAATATACGAAACATTTTCTTAAATCTTTCAATAGAACTTTTATTTTGACATTTTTTGATTGTATTTATTCTCTAATTTCAGTTGCTAAAATAACAAACCGTTAATCAGATATATACGCTGTGTAAAAAAGAAGCATTGTCGAGGTTGGTTATGTTTGAAAAAAAGGGACTTGTTTTCGATAGATAAGTAACAACCGAGATCCAAAGTCGATATAGTTCGAAACCATGGTCACTATTGTAGTGACATTGGAATGTTTGGTTATGATCTCTTAGATTTTTCTATTGAAGAAGAATGGGGATTTCGCGAATATCGAAGCATCACTAAAATTTATTTGTATGCAAAAATCGAAACGGAATGACTCCTCTACATTCGTTTAAATCAAACCAAGTTGCGTTATGAAGAGTACATCAATTTAAGTGATGCAGTTATTAATGATAACAGTGTGAATCCCAATGAATTAGGAAAAATAATTATATTACCGGCCACATTTACAGGCAGTCTACAGCACATGCTGTCTGATTCATTCATGTACATACACACCAGATGGAAAAACCAAAAATATGTTGTATCCAAAAGCACTTGTAACGGTATAAGGTCCTTGTAATTCCTCCACTCTCTTTGGACCACACGTACGTTCCGGGTGTGGGGCAACGGAAGTATTGGTACAGCAACTACACGGTGGTTTTACTGTCCTTCGACGGTGACCTTCGGCAGTACTTTTTACCTTTCGCAGATCGGTTTCGTCAGATTCGGTTAGGAGGTCAGTGCAGTCAGCTAAGGGACTGGGTTGCGCGGTCGTCCTCGTCTTCGTATTGGTTGCGTAGGCGATGGCGGATCTTCATCGGGATCAGCAATGAACGGTTTTAACGCCAAAACGTAATATTTCGTAATAGGATTTCCAGTATCTCCAAGCATCGAGATTTCATATGTGGTGGTTGACACTACTCTATGAATTCGGTATGGCCGATCACGGCGTTACGCGAATTTAGAAGTTTGAGTTTTGTTAGAATGTGAGTCTTTATATTGTTTTTGGCGGTTTTGAGAAGTTTCGTGCTTATCACGTGCCTCACTTAGTGCACTGTTAAGTGTTCGTAGATACGGAGTTATTTGAGTCACAAAAATGTAATTGTTCACAACAGATCACAAATCACGAGTTATATCATCAGGTGTTCGAAGTTCGCGACAGAAAGTGAGATAAGCAGGTGTGTAACCGGTATATTCACATTTTGCCGTGTTCATTGCGAAACGAATAGCTGGCAGCTTATCTATCCAAGAAGTATGGTCAGATCCTGTTAAGATGGCTAGTTTGTTACAAGCTTTTGTGGTTTTACGAACCTGCACGGCCAACTCCCAATATTCGGAGAGAGGGGAGGTCTGCACTAAATACAGAAAGGATGTTGCAGGGCGCCAGAGCTTATCCCAAAGTAATTCTCTGTGTTGCTCAGGACAGGACGGTATAAAACTTGTAACACTATGTTAGGTTCGTAATTTCTCTACTCAGCTGTTCGAGTAGTCAAAAGTAATTAGTCGGTAACGATAATCACAGGAGCAGGGAAGAGAAAAAGAAAGACTAACAAGTATAATCGATTTAATGGTTTAACGTTGGAATAATAATAGAAGATATGATTGTTAATATATTCGAGGTAGAATTAATACCTATCACACTTGGCTTATACGCCAACCTTAAAGTCTACAATGAGTAACGATTCACATTAATAATTATCGTACACTTTGATTAAGAAGTACATCAGCAATTTTCTAACTAAATGCCTGTAGTATCGGCAGCACACATCACATCAATAAATTCCAATGAACTAAGTAGCGAAGAATAGTACGTAGTAAATATCGTTTACATAATTAGGAATATGGCATTACTGACAATAAGACAAAAATAATTAGTATGGCATTAACATTAAATTATCACAATAATTAAGGGTAGGACGCAGCATACGTAGTATAAGCAAATTTACTAACTAAATGGTATTACAATTACGGTAATCAGTACGAAATTACTATGAGCGAAAGTTTCGTGAGTAAGCTCGTTGACGACGAAAGAAAAGATATAAAAGCACTTACCACAAATACAGGAATTTCCCCTGGTGTGAAGAAAGTACTTTCTTCGACACGTACCCTGCAAGTAATTTGAATCGCAATTCGTGTCAACCTAATATCTCACGAAATCCAAATCTACAAAATCATTACTTAAATTTTAAAGTATACACATAACACAACCCGAAATCGGATGCTGTTATACCCCTTTTCTGTGATTACACAGGTATCTGCTGTCTGAGTAGAATCTCGACAGCTTTTAGTTACACTCGGTACATTCGGTTACTGCCATATGTCGTATGCCTCAGAGAATATTTATTTGACGAAATTGTTATTCGAAATGGATCCCTCATTAACAATTAACCATTAGGAACGAAATGCTCGCACGTGGTGGGAACGGCTATCAGATTACGAGAAATTACAACGGAGTTTTACTAAATGAGAGTTATAATCTTACCCGGTGACGACGCAAACGAAATATACGTGTTATACACTTATAGATTGGTCCCCAAGACGGTGGATAAGTTTAGACAACGTTCAATCGCCCATTCACCGGCCATTTTCTCTAGTTTTCAAATTGAAGAACTCGTCGTAAATGACAGTCGCGCGTAAAAACGATCGTTAGGGGGCGTCCAAACCGTAAATTAATTCCACGTTGAGAATACATAGGCGTGCGCAAAGAAAATTTCGTCCGTAGCAACATAGGCGTGCATAAAGAAAATTCGACCGTAACAAGTTGGAACTTCATATCTCTATTTTTGCGTTCAACCGGATTTGATTCCGGGTGGTAAACGGGCGTCACGCTTTGTTGAAAACCTAAGCAGTCTGCAATCTGTTGCATTATAGCTCTAACAAACTGCGATCCATTATCATTAATTACACGCCTTGGTACTTCATACCGTAAGATGATTTCGTAAATGAGACATCGGGCACAAGATAATGCAGTAGCGGATTCGAGAGCAAACATTTCAACCTACCTGCTTCCGACATCTTCGACAATGAATATCCAAGAATAACCATGCGGAGTTGTGGGAGGGGACCAAACAAGTCCATCGAGAGCACTTTGAATAGCTGCGACTGTATTGGTGTTTGTAGTAAATCGGCTGGCTTTAAGTTTTTCGCCTTGAAACGTTGGCAGTCGATACACTTACTGGTGTAATCAGCAATTGCTCTTCTCATTTGACATAACATATCCTTTTTCGGACCTAAAGAGTCAATGTCGGCTTCCAAAGTATCCTCTAAGCAAGAAATGATCTTTTCTATATCAAAATCGTTTATTTGCTCAGCTCTGATCTCGCCTGCAGTAAGCGTAGGAAAGTCGACTGTTAATAGACTGACAACTCCTCTCGTGGTGGTCGAGATAACGTGTCTGCTATGACATTTTTCTTTCCAGTAATATAATCAATCTGAAGGTCAAAAGCCATTAGTTGGAGTGCCCACCTTGCCAAACGCCCCGTGGCATATTTAAGAGACCTAAGCCACTTCAACACTTGATGATTGATTTGTACGATTGTGGTGGCACTCTCAAGGTAACCTCGGAACTTTTGAACTGACCAATCCAAAAGTGTTTCACGTTCGGTTGTTTTATAATTACGCTATGCTGAATTGAGTAACTTAGACGCATATTCCACAGGTCGTTCATCTTTGCCACCCCCTGGAGTAGACATGAGCGTAGTTACTTGCCTTTGTTCTTAAGATATAATGGAGTCGATTGACAGCTTGTCGGAGAATTGGAGCTGTACATAACAAATTCTTCAATTTGGTAAAAGCTTCGGTTTGCTCAGATCCCCATGATCATTTGATGTTTTTCTTTGTCAAGGTGGACAGCGGTTTTGCTACTAGCAAAAAGTTCTTTATAAACCGTCGAAACCATGAGCAGATTTGTAGAAAACTGATGTCATTCACTTTTTCTTTGTTTGGTCGTACACCCTGCGGAGAAGGTATGTGTCCCAAATAGTGTACTTCCTGACAACAGAATGAGCACTTCTTTCTGTTAAGAGTTAACTTACACAGGTCAAGTCGTTCAAACGTCCTTCTTAAATCTTCTAAGTATTCCGAAAATGTGGTAGAAATTACGATCAGATCGTTCAAGTAGGCAAGTAGAAGGATGTCTTGCAACCCAGATCGAAATCTGTCCATTAGCCTCTGGAATGTTGATGGAGCATTTCGAAGAACAAAAGGCATACGTAAGTATCTGTACGTACCAAACGGAATGATAAACGCAGTTTTGTCTCATTCTGATGATTTAACTTTTACTAGATGATAGCCGCTTTTTAGGTCTAACGTAGTCATGTAATTGGTTTTCTTAGTTACATGGAGGATATCATTGATACGTGGAATTGGGTACCTTTCTGCGCGCGTAATGGCATTCAAAGCTCTGTAATCAACTGTTAGTCGGACGCCATCATTTCTTTTTGGACCAGGACAACTGAAGCAGCATACGGCGATTTACATTTTTGAATGTATCCATCTTGGAGAAGTTTGTCTAATTCTTGACGTAAAAGTTCCTTTTTAGTTTCAGACATTCTATATGGAGGCACTGCAATCGGAGTTTCATCCAATAAGACAATTGAGTGTTCTGCGTAGGGTGTCGCTTCATTGTGTCGTTCAAAGTTTGAACGAAATTCGACCAAAAGGCAGTCTAACTATTTTCGTTCTTCTGGGGTTAGGTTAATTCTTTCGTCACTTCTCAGAGATACGTCATTAAACTGTACTTCGTTCAAGAAACATGAGATATCTTCCGCAAAAGCAAACGCATGTTGCGGATTTTCTCCAAAATAATATTCGTTTTTGGTATGTCTAGGATTATGTTGGCATCTCGAATGAAATCGATTCCTAGTAATGTACAACTGTTTACATGATCAGGCACAGAAACAAAACGTGTTAAAATTGTCTTGTGTTGCAGTGTAACATCTACTTCGAAGATACATACTTCGATGTCTCTTTTAGCTCCATGGGCCAATGTCATAACTAAATTTTCTTTGGTGTATGGGATACCATCCTGTACTAATAACTTTGCTAACGACAAACCAGCAAGCGGTGTTTTAGATCCTGTGTCTACAAAAGCACACCATTGGTGATTATTTATTGTTAAAGTTAAATTCGTTAATCGTCGTTTTTGGTTTGCACTTTGGACAGTTGCTTTTGATATAACCAACCGTATCACAACTACAACATGTAGGTAATTCCAGAGCTAGTCGGAGGAGGTTTTACGGGATTTTTACAGTACGAACATCGTTTCTTTGAAAAAACTTTAAACTCATTTGTATTCACGTTAACCGTAAAATCAAATGTTTCCTCGACCATCCGTGCTTTAGCCAAGAGTTGCTGGAATGTAGTAACTGCATCTCGTGGAATTTTTTCACGAATTTTGTAATTTAGTAAACCGTAAACCATGTCAATCTGCATTGCTTCCGTCAAAGGAATACATCGGTTTTCGTTTTTAAATCTATTTCTTGCGCAAACAATTCTCGGTAAACTCGATATGGTGGTTTAGCTGGACCGAAAGTTGATTTCAGCAAATCAATTGATAGCGTTTTCCCAAGCATCGAGGGTTGACTTGACTCTTTGGTACCACGTTGCTGCAAAACCGTCGAGTAACATAGGTCTTTTGAGCGCGTTATCGTCAGATATTCCCGTGCAATCTTTATAAATTTGAATAGCGTCTGTAAATGCATTAACGTCAATATTCCATAAACCGTTAAATCTCGAATTAACTTCGCGAAACTACCGCATAAACCACGCACGACCGAATCATCTTGGGGCAGCGCTGACGCAACCGTTAAGTGCGATTCCTTAAATTGTTCATTTGTAAGCGTTACCGACATGGTGGTTTCCGAATTTCCACTTTTGGACGAACGTAAAAAGTACTAATGTTGACTTTCCACGGTGTAAAATATTAATAATAACTTACAAAAGTTTCTCGCAGATGAAGAATCTTCTCCAAGCTGCTGCAGGATAAATGCAAATTTTGGAGATTAAGCAGTGAATGTAAAAACGAACTCAATAATGTCCTACACCTGTAGAAGCAATTTTGGTGTGAAACACTGTCACTTGCGCTTGTGTGTTAAAACAATTAAGACATTAAATTTTAGAGGTTCCACGTCTAGGGCGCCAGTTTGTAAGGGTGTAAGGTCCTTGTAACTCCTCCACTGTTAACATCCCAAAATTAAAACACAACAGTTGCGCAAATAATTGTTTTATTAAGTTTTATACAAAATAACCAATAGTAACGCGTGATATCATTGTACATTTTATTAGTAATGAAAATCATCGCTTCTTAGTAAGAAGTTCTTACTCATGCGCGCATTACTTATATTCAGCCAGAGGCGGCGTAGCTTAATGGTTTGTTACACACTTCAATAAACAGATTATACAACCAAACAATTTCTTACTTTACGTGGCATTGCAACGCAAGCCGGGTATAGTAAGTATCTTTGCAGTTAGTATTGAATAAAATCCTGAGTTGAAAATGAAAGAAAAGGTTTTGTTCGTAAGTTTGCAAATAATATTGGATCGAATCACTATCTAAAGTTTAGCTAGTTGTAGGATAGCTCCAAAGCTAGTTAATAACCATCAAGCTTTTTTAAATGCAAAAAACACATATTCGCCATTAAGTTCATTATTTCACCACCAAAGTTACGTTGGCTTTCTGGCAAAAAAATACGAGCTATTCAAAATCAAGAATATTTATCTATCGTTTACATATACTTATTTGGCGCCATTTACTTTGTATTTATTTGATCTTTATAATAAATACATAGGTTAATGTATCCCAATTTTTTTTAATAAATTGTACGAAATTATATTTTACATTAACATTCAATCTGTTATCAAAGTATTATTTTAATTTTTGCAATACCTTGTTTATAAAAACGTGAAACAAAACTTCAAAATATAAAAAGTAAAAAAAGAATCAAAGTAACAGTGTCTTGACAACTAATGTCAAAAATAAATCAAATGAAAACGTCAAAAAGCAATGATAGTTATTATGGGTGTAATTTGAACCTACTTCACACATTCATGTTGATATTTTACAATGAGTAAGTTATTTTTATTACCCAGTGAACTGCTCACGCAAAATGACATTGACAGAATAAATAAAATGTTTGAAAGTCCAAAAAAACAAACAAACAAATCTAAACAATACGTTCAAGCTAGAGCACTTGTTTGCCCCGTTATGTCAGAACAGTATTACAATATTTGGACCCCGGAAATAGATCCGCTTTTAATAAAACATGAAGAAAGTTTAATGGGACATCGACCAATTGTCTCTTATAGATTACCAGCAGCAGTACCTATGAAATACCGCATTCTTACATTTGGGGTCGGAAGTACTAACGACGTTCCATTAGATCGATTTGGTTACTGCAATTATATTTCTCCGAAGCACGCTGTTGTTTTTTACGATGAAATAGAAAGGAGATATGAGTTACTAAATTACTCTTGCTACGGTACTTACGTTAATAACAGTTTAGCGGCTAATAATGAAGTTTCCCAATATATTAAACGCAATGGAAAGGAGCACGATGAAGAAAAGGATATAATTGTCCAGTGCACTGAAAGTTTATCAGATTCACCAGAAATTTCAGATAGAAAGAAACGGCGAATTAGTCCATTAAAACGGCCTTTTATTAAAAAGGGAATGAAAAAATGTTTTTGTACACCGAGTAACTTTGAAAGTTTGACTGCCGGTTGGGAAGGGTCCGTTCCAGTTCCTTGTGGTTCAGTGTTAAGTTTTGGATGTATGAGTTTTATATTTTCAGTGACAAATTTTCCTAATGATGTATTACCGTGATTACTACTTAAAAACAATGTTTTAACAGATATAATTTTTATAGTAGATTGTAGAGATACATTTTTAATGTTACAGTTATGAACATTTTACGTATAATGTAAACAATTATTTAAGATTACAGAATAAATAAAATTTATTTAAGTAGTGATTTAATTCTATTCGATGACACAGACAAAGATCATTAAATTCGTTAATTTGCAAGTATTTTAAATTCTGCCTTTAAGATCGTCCTTGAGTTTTATAACAAAGCTTATTTTAGAGTTTATTAGCACTCTTATTAAATCTTTTTCCTCTCAGTAAAAAATATGTTGATAAAGATTCCGAAGTGTTTTTAGTTCCAAAGATTATGCTATCGAGTTTTCTGTCGTCCTTTATTTTTAACTTTATTATCTCATATACTAGAGCTAAAACTTCAGTATACTAGATCAGTCTCGGCTTATCTATAAAGCGGGACACACGGCCGATTGGTGGCCCGCGAACTAGAGGGCCCGGTCGAAAAATTTTTTGTTAGTGAATAAATACATATGACGGTGGACGTAATGGCTCACATCGCGACACGTGCAACGCAATAAGCAACATTAAAAATTATTACTTTATTATAGTGAAGTGAGTGTTTGTCTTTACAATAAAAATATACTGGTGTTGTACTTATGAAATCTAGAAAATTTGAACTGCGATACAATAATAGACACGTAATTTAATTACATAAATTGCTTTCTATAAAAAAATTACAGTTTCTCTTCATTGTATTCCTATCAAAATTGGCACTAAAAAACCAATTAGTATTAAATTCGAGTCAATAAGTTTCTAGGTAGGTTTTTGTCTTGGGAATTGCCCAAGAATATTCCCATAGAATTGTCATGGTATTCAGATCAAACGGTTTCAAGCTTTAGTTAATTTTTAGTTTGAGGTTCGAACTATCCGCGACATCTCATCGCTGCAATAAACTACGTAAGCCTACCGTTAAGACCGGAATGAATAAGAAAAACACGAACATAATATACTTAAAAATTATTACCAGACATGTCCTGAAACCATTCTTGCTCAAACCGAAAAAAACATGCTATCCTTATAGAAAAATTTCATATAAAATTTACATTAAAGCTAATAAAAAACGTATATACTTCTATTGGCTTTTCTAGGACATCATTGCAATCTATATGCAGTAAGATAAAAACATAACTAGTCTATTGATAAACTACATTTACTTATATATACTCTTTGCTTATAGGCAATTTAAGGAGAATATAGTTGTGAACAAATCCAATCAAAACTATTATACATAGTATTGAAACGTTCTTAAATTCAAGAGCCTCTCGAAGTTGTCATCCATCTTCTAGAACTTATACCGAAAGATATTCGAGAAGGATTTCCAAAATGTGTATAAATACGGAACAAACAAATCGTAGGTCAGTGATTTCCCGTAATTCGAATACGGCAGTGTTAAGACGATTATTCAAGTCTAAATAAATAAGTATTTAACGCGTGTGAGATAAATAATCTGGTACGTGACTATAACGTAAACAATAAGTGTTAAACAAGTGTGTGGCTTTATCTTATCTACGTGTCAGTGATAGGGCTATATATAAATTATACTGTAAGTGTTTTTATTAAATATTATTAGATTTAATTAGTTCAGTTAGTTTAAACGTGTACATATTTTTAGTATAAATAAATTAGTTAGTAATAATAAAATCGTTACATTATATATGAAATTCCAAATAAGAACAAGAAAATGATTTTCTATATGCAAATGCTTTCAAAGTTAAGTGAACTTAACACGCATGCGTCTACTTGTTCTTATGGTCATGCTAATTACTGATCATATCACAAGCTATCTGTGTGTTCACATCGTTCTAAATTTGTTAATTAGGTTGCGTTTAAAATCGATGTCTCTATAAGCGACATTAATTGATATAAACAATATTAATTAATTCAAAAAATATAAAGTGAAGTATAAACAATGACAATATTATAAACCTTGTGTCTTATTAATTGGCAGTCAATAAATTAAAATTACATAATTTTTTGACATTATAAATTAGTAACTAAACGTTAGTTTAAATACCTCAGAAGAAACTGTCAAGACAGTTGAGGAGTATCGGGTTAAATTTAAAATTGCATTTAGAACTTTATTTGTATATGGATTACAACATAAAAACTAATAAAACAGTTTATAGCTTACATGTCCTATTCTATAACTTGCAAATACACTACGTAGATTTCCAAATAGAAGCATAATTTCTCCTATTTGCATTTCCAAATTCATTGTTATATATATTCTGTAGGTATATGCAAATAGATTTTTTTACTGGTTTCTATATGAAATTTACAACAGGGATATGCGTAATCTTTTGTTATCGAAAAATAAAACAATGTCAATCAGTAATTACCTATTCCAAATTGATTTACAATTACTAATTATTGATTAAATATTTTCTAATATGGAAAACTATAAATAAATATTACACTTTATGTTTTCTATTATTTTTCAAACTCAATTTTTGTTTGTTTTGGGTAAATAAAATACGTTGTAATTTGACAACATCGCCGAAAACTGTAGCGAGTGTGGATTATAACTTTTAAAAATAAGTGTCTACATTTAAGTGTGTATTGTAGAGGTTACACTGTTATAGCCTTACACTTTCATATATTATTTGTCACTTTCTGAAACTCATTTGTTAAGTTACTGAGTATACCTGAGGGGTGGCACCCTACCAGGCGCGTCCCCAGGTGGAGGATAGGGGAACGGCCTAAGTGAATGATCGTATGTGATGGTTAGTTTAATGCTAGGGATAAGGTTGCTCGTCGCTTATGAACAGGGACTCGCAGCAACCAAAGACAGCATCGTGGACCAGCTACCCCGCCCGGCTGTCGTGTCGTGGCCAAGGGCTTGCACATGGTATAACGGCGCCGATATGTGTTTGATGTGCCACGTGCATCTTGGTTTCACCGCTTGGACCAAGAGGAGACAACCTCAGCAAAATCCTAAATCTCAAGGGTCAGGGGCCGGACCGAGGAGATGCGTGGCTGAATAGAGGATCAGCATTTACTGGCCCCAACCTCGGAGCACCGGGCGCCACTACGTTGCAATCAGTCGTCTTACACGTGTGCAGGGGGCACCGCACGTGTGGACATTTCATTTCCCCCACACTCGTGGGACTTATATGGACCAAGTAGAAATAAAAACAAAACCTTCCGCCGGGGCACCTGGTATTGGCGAGAGTAAAAAACTCTCCGGGGCAGCGCGCCGGAAATTAAGAAAGGCGATGAGAGAACCAGGGGGCTCTAAGCAACCTGTCCTTTCATCGCTCAAAGAAGGGCAACCAAGCACCTCACAGAATAAAGCTGTCTCTAGGACTTGTACGCAAAAGCGACACCGGTCTGACGATAGCACTCCCAAGGGAGGTACCTTAAAAAAGGCAAAGTCTGGGACCAAAAAGGACACCAGAACTTTCAGCGAAGCAGTAACAGGCTTCAAAATGGCTTTTGTCCATGAAGACCTGGAGTGCACGCTGTCGGAGGAGGAAACAGGGCAAATTAGAACCTGGATCTTCGATAGAATATCCATTGGGGCGTCTGCGCCCAAATTCCCGGAGTGTCGCCACCGAGGGGGAGCGCTGTTAATTAAATGCGCAGAACAGATATCGGTGGATTGGTTGAGAACGGAGCTAGGGAGAGTAGCTCCGTAGAAGAGAGCTAAGCTTCGATTCCTCGAAACGAAAGACCTCCCAAAACCAGTGCAAGCACACGCCTGGATCCCCGGGGCCCATTGTAACCAGCAACTGGCGTGTATAGTGGACAGGAAGAAGGACCCCAAGGGACAAACATTGATTGTCCTTATAAATCAAACTTCCTGGGACAAGATGGGAGCTATTTGCAACCATAGTCCCTACGTCAACCTCACTAGAGTGACGTTTAAACTCTTCTCCAAGACGAAGGTGGGGGGCGAGGAGGCGACCAGTATGGAGTGCGAAGAGACGACAGTGGTTGAGGGGCCCTCAGAGGAACCACAGCCCACTGCGTCATCCATTGCACCCCAGTTGGTAAGTACAGGTTTAAATGGTTAAACTTGTACAAATAAACCTGCATCACAGTAGGGCGGCATCTGCTGCCCTCTGTGCTTATATGAATAAACATCATATTGATGTAGCCCTAGTACAAATAAAGCTGCATCGGAGTAGGGCGGCATCTGCTGCCCTCTGTGCTTATATGAATAAACATCATATTGATGTAGCCCTGGTACAAGAACCTTGGACTTTTAAAGGGCAAATACGAGGTCTGGGATTGAGAAGAGCGCATTATAGCTAGAGATAGCGTTAAATTACTGCCACTTTGGGAATTCTGTTGCAGAGACCTGGCGGCAGTGATGCTGACAATGAAAAGGGATGGCAGCGAGAGGGAGCTAGTGCTCGGATCCGCATACCTCCCCTACGACCAACCAAATCCACCACCAACCATAGAAGTCTCCAAACTGGTGGACCACTATCAGCGGAAAAGATGGCAAATCCTCCTCGGATGCGATGCCAATGCGCACCACACTGTGTGTGGCAGCACGAACATCAACAAAAGAGGTGAGTTTCTCCTAGATTATGTTATTAATAAAAATCTAGAGGTGGCTAACGTAGGCAACGAGCCGACCTTCGTCAATATTCGACGAAGGGAGGTAATTGATATAACATTTGGAACTGTGACTGCCTGCAGCTCAGTACACAAATAGCATGTGTCGAAAGAACCATCGCTATCTGACCATAGACATATTCGCTTCGACATTGAGTCAAGCGAAGCGGCAACGACCGTATACAGAAATCCGAGAAGAACCAATTGGGACCTCTATAGAGATAACCTAAAGGTCAAACTCGAGAATTGCCCCGACGAGGTCAATGACTCGGCGGGATTGGAAGCCATGGAAGAAAACCTTCGCATGGCCATTATAGATGCCTATGAGGCAAGCTGTCCCGCGAAAGAGAAAAGAACCTTAAGTAAAATGCCCTGGTGGCATGAGGGACTCTCTCGATTGCGGTCTCAGACAAAAAAGCTCTTTAATAGAGCAAAAAACACCGGGGAATGGGGTTCATACCGAACCACACTCACCGAATACAATAAGGCCATAAGAAAAGCAAAACGTGACTCGTGGAGGAGGCACTGCGAGGAAATCGAACAGATTCCAGAAGTTGCGAGACTCCAAAGAGCTTTACAAGGAGGAGCAGAGGCTAGAATCGGTTCATTGAAGAAAAGTGTGGGGGGTTACACAGAGACCGTAAAGGAGACCTTGGAGCTTCTGCTCCAATCACACTTTCTGGGATCAAAGACCCTCACCAAATCTGACGCTACCGTATCAACAACTCTGGAACTCCTCTCGAGGGGGAACAGGACAGATTGGGTTCTAGCTCGTCAGATAGTGAACCTAACCAAAATTAGGTAAGCAGTGAACAATTTTCATCTTTACAAAGCCCCAGGAATGGATGGAATTTTTCCTGCTCTATTACAACAAGGCTTAGACCTGCTAGCCTCCACACTATGTACATTACTAAGGGCAAGCGTTGCCCTGGGATACATACCTATGGCGTGGAGGGACGTAAAAGTCGTATTTATACCCAAACCTGGGCGGGACTCATACGCCCTAGCTAAATCGTTTAGACCTATCAGTCTAACGTCATTTCTACTTAAACTATTGGAGAAACTCATTAAGCGACACATTAGGGACGATGTGCTGGGGCTTGATTTCATCAGTAAATACCATTGTGCCTATCAACCAGGTAAATCCTGTGAACTTGCTGTCCACAGAGTAGTGGACGCAGCCGAAAGGACGATCTCCTGCAAGGAAGTGGATCTGGGACGTTTTTAGACATAGAGGGGGCGTTTGATAATACCTCTCTAGAATCGATTAAAACTGCTATGGAAAGCAAAGGAGTAATACTACCGTGGGTAGATGGATTGGTACCATGTTAAGACATAGAAACATTACGGCCTCGCTTAATAACGACTCTGTAGCGGTCCGAGCTGCACGAGGATGTCCACAGGGGGGAGTTCTCACTCGTTACTGTGGTGTTTGATGGTAGACGGACTGCTAAGGCAATTAAGTGAGGCAGGCTACAACACGGTTGGCTATGCCGACGACATAGTGATTGTGATACGTGGCAGATTTGAAGAGACCGTATCAGTTGTGATGCAGGGAGCCTTAAATCTAGTTGAACGGGGATGTAGAGAAGAGGGCTTGTCGGTCAATCCGGCAAAAACGAACCTCATTCTCTTCTCACGAAGGAAAGGCCCGACAAAGCTAAAGAGCATAGCAATGTACTGAGCCAAGCTACAGGTAGTGAGGGAAGGCAAATACTTGGGCGTAACATTAGACCAGGGGCTAACCTTCAAACCACACCTACAGAGAATAGCGAACAAAGCCACAAAGTCCTTATGGGCTTGCAGGCGAGCGTTCGGAAGCAAGTGGGGCTTATCTCCAAAGATGACCCACTGGATATACACTCGAATGATCAAACCGATCATAGGACCTTCACTC
The DNA here is from genome assembly GCA_035610365.1 of Aquatica leii. Taxonomy (NCBI): domain Eukaryota; kingdom Metazoa; phylum Arthropoda; class Insecta; order Coleoptera; family Lampyridae; genus Aquatica; species Aquatica leii. The sequence continues at coordinate 59,597,766 of CM069434.1, forward strand.
AGAGGGCCATACAGACACTCAGCAAGGTACAGCGCAGAGCTTGCCTTGGAATCACGGGGGCAATGATAACCACCCCGACGGCAGCCATGGAGACTCTCCTGGAGCTGCCGCCACTACACCTAGTAATTAGGGCGGTGGCACTCAGAGGGGCATACCGTCTGAGAGTCAACGGCGAGGAGGGATTGTCAAGGGTGGGGCATTCGACTCTCTAAAGACAAAAACCTCAGTATGATAAATGAGAGAATACCCAAAACAGTTTGTCTTATTAAACTGTTTAAGACAACAATCCCCACCCGTTATGACTGGGAGAACAATTCCAACAAAACAAAGCTGAATGGAATTGTGTATTACACAGATGGCTCAAAAACCACTAAGGGCACTGGCTCTGGAGTGTACGGGAGCAATGGACAGGGCTGCAGAATCTCTGTAAGCCTAGCTCAAAAAGCGACCGTGTTCCAAGCCGGAACAGCATCTGCTCAACTATTAAAAAAGAACCTTTCTAAAAGGAGAATCTTTATAGTCACAGACAGTAAAGCAGCGATTGCAGCATTAGATTCATATGTGGTGAACTCAGGGTTAGTACTTGAATGCACACAAATGCTAAACGCACTAGATAAGTGTAATACAGTTACACTAGTGTGGGCACTTGGGCATGCGGGAATCGCGGGTAACCAGTAGTGATGCAACGGAAGTGTCAAAACGGAAGCAGAAACGGAAACAGATGCAAACAGTAAATTTTAGCGGAAACAGAAACGGAAACAGAAACGGAATCGGACGTTTAATACACACAATTTTGGCAAATGCAGTTTTTAATAGAACTTATATTCAAAATTAAGTAATGGTAAATTATATTTATGAAAAACACTTTGGCCGCTTTTACACCTAACAATCTGTTCCGGTGTTCTTCATATATAAAACCAACTCCACTACATAATTGCACACTGGCGATGTTGCTGGGAGCAGCTGATAAATATTGGCGCACTAATGGCAAAACATTAATATATTTGTATGAATTTAATTTCCACGACATAAGGGAATCCTTTGTACTCTTGTAGTTATGACTGTGTCTCCAAAGGTAGATTGTCATTCTCGTTATTTGTAATCGAGTTTTGCTGGTCTACATTCATACTTAACATAGATTCTAACACTTGTAATGATGAATTCATCATATATGATGACGTAGGTTAGACTCCATTTGAGTTCGGCACCTTCTAACAGAAAGTATGCCGTATGAGTGACGCGTTAAACAAATTTCCTAAGCACACTCATCTACCATCCGCGCGCTTTCTTTTTACGGTCGTAAAGTTCTGTTCAAATTTCCGTTATAAAAGTTACAGAAGCAGAAACAGAAACGGATGTCAAAAAAGGTACAGAACTTCCGCAGTTGCGGAAGCAGAAGCAGACGTCTGTCGCATCACTAGTAACCAGGTTGCTGACGGGTTTGCCAGGGCGGCAAGCGCGAAACCACTAATAGGCCCTGAACCGGCTTGTGGGATTACATATAACACAGCCAAACATGAGATTTAAGCAATACTCACGAAAGAGCACTGCAGACACTGGTCGAAAGTCCCAGGACAGGATCATTCTAAGGTCTTTCAGGAAACCCCCGACGGGGGCTTAGCAACGTCCATCTTAAAGTTAAGTAGGACGAAGACCAAACTTGCGACAAAGATGGTGACAGGCCACTGTCTTTTAAATAAACACCTGCATAAAATGAGACTGACTGATAGCCCGTTATGCAGGGGTTGTGGTGAGGAGGAAGAAACTCCATACCACGTCATCTGCCACTGTGAAGCATATACAAGGGCAAGGGAACGCCTACTTGGAAATGAAAAGATTACACAAGAGGAAGTAACGAAGATTCGCCCTACTGAAATGTTGGACTTTATCAAAGATGCAGGTATTCTAGAAGGGTAGAAAACATCGGGGAGCACAATAGACCTACAGGTCGCGGTGCCGGGACTATATTGGGACCACCCCTAGATCGATCAACCTAATACTGAGTATTTAAAAATTTACGTGTTAAATTGGTAAAAAAACATCTATCTATCACGTACATTTTTATATTGTTTTTAAGTAACGCATAACTTGATTTTAACTACCGAATGTAATTCTTATGTTAATCACACATTGTTAACTGTAATTTTAATTACTTTTATTTTTAAACTACGTAATTGTTACGTACCGGACACGTAAAAAATGTTACGTGGTAGTTTGGGAATAAACTGTACGTGACAGTTAAGTGTCATTTTGGAGTTATTACGTAAATTACGAATTTACACCAAAAATAAACGTAATTGTTACGTACACTTGTTACTTGAGGTGTTTCGTTTTTGACTATTAAATAAATAAACTCTAACTTTTTTTTTCCTCATTCTACAACTCTCTGCCGACATACCATTTGATAATTTGAATTGTGCATGATAGGTATATCGTATATATGATGTTTCTGCAATTGGTAAGAGTTTGCTACATCGGGTAAACCAAACTCAAAATGATAAAAGTGCAATTGCGCGTCACATGAGATAGATATATTGCTTATTATCTTTTTTTACGACTTTGTTCTAGAATAATTTTATTCAAGTAATGCGACCGAATAAATCATTATAAAACACTGTTATTGAATAATTTTGTATTCACTATACATTATGTATGTATACCTATGTACCTAAACATATTTTTGCAATTATCGAATAAAAACACGAATGTTAAAAAAACGTAAAACGTATTTTTGAACTTTTTTAGTTAGTTTTATATCAAATTTTCTGTTTGCCTGATTATACTAAAGATATTTTTTACGCGTTTCAAACCTTTCTATTATTAGAATAATTTCAATTACTTGACTGTTTAAATTTCCCACTTTCTGACGTCATACTGAGTGTGGTTAGAAAGTACAACAAGAAATCAACTTGTAAATAACAACATTAAATTAAGCATAGAAACTAAGTAATCAAATAATGAGTAACCAAAACATATCGGGAAGCCCTGGTAATACGGAGGACGAAGAGTTAACGCTTCCAAGAGCGAGCATAAACAAAATGATTAAAGAATTGGTACCGTCTGTGAGGATTGCAAATGAAGCTCGAGAATTAGTTTTAAACTGTTGTACAGAATTCATACATTTGTTAAGTTCAGAAGCCAATGAAATTTGTAACCTTTTAAATAAGAAAACTATAAATGCCGAACATATACTAATGGGTAAATAAAGCTGCTATAATTTATATGAGAAGTAACTGTGTGGTTTTTAGCTTTGGAGCGATTAGGGTTTGGTGATTACCAAGCAGAAGCTGAAGCTGTTTTAAAAGACTGTAAGGCTGTTGCGGCTAAACGACGAAGGCAAAGTACTCGGTTAGAGAATCTCGGGATACCCGAGGAAGAGTTGTGGCGACAACAGCAAGAGTTATTTGCCAAGGCACGACAAGAACAAGCATATGCAGAACAGCAACAATGGGAGCAATTACAGGCAGCTGCGCAACAAGCACAGTGTTCGGCTCTTCCAACAACAGATGATCAAGACGATTACTCTTAATGTCAGAATAGGCCTATGAAGAAGCGAAAGTGTTTCGACATTAATAATACTAATATTTTTTATATAGTATACTAGCTAAGAATATTACAAAATTAAAATATTTATATAGTATCTATAAACTTAGTGATTTTGTGTTTTGAATATTGTTCTACAGGGTATTTTTTATTTTATGTTGCAAACTTGATTCTTATAAGTAAATGGTACAGACAAAATGTCTTAATAAACGACTGTATTTCATAGAAAAGATTACTTTTATCAGTTTGTGGTTGATAACATAGGAACGTTTTTATATATTCCGGTGAGTATTTTAATAACTATTGTGATTATTGATGAATGAGAGGCGCAGGGTTTTAATTAAAGGCGAAAATTTGAAACGATTCTAATGGAAACACGCCAGACTTGACAGGTTCGAACCTCACTCTATGCTTGTAAATTTATTTAAGTTAATTATTTAATATAAACGAAAAATTACTTTATACAAATTTAATAAGGAAAATTATTTTACAATCGCAGTACTGTTTTCCACGTAACGTTCGATATTTTTATTACTTTTTTTCACATTTAGTTTTTTTACATAGGGTGTGAGAAAATTGGTTCTTTAGGTGAACGTTGAGTTACATCAAAACAGTTTTATTTTTTTTAGAGAGCGTAACACGTGTTTATAAATTAACTTAATCAAAGGTCAAATGTATAAATTTCTTTTTTTTATTTTTAACTTGGTATTAAGTAATTAATAGGTAATTTCTTGAAAATATGCGTCATAATATAGGTATTATTGTTATTAATAATGTTATAGGTACCAAAAAAAAATTTTTTTTTAAATAGCCTAATACAAATAATTTTTTTTACTAACGGAGGTTTGAACCCATAATTGTTTCTGCCAGGACGGGTTTTAGTACAAACACATGCATATTTGTGTGGAATTGAATTGAGCATATAATTTCCCGTGTCTCTGATAAATAGGTGGTAATACAACAAAATGATGTAGACAACATACTGGTTTTAAGAGTTGCAATCAAACATATTTTTTTAGAGTAAAAGCGGTATGTTTTTTGTACATACTTAAAATGAATTAAGATATATTGATATGAAAAATCATGGATATGGAAATATTTGAACGTCTGTTTTTTTGATACTGTAACGAATTTTAACGAACGAAATATTTATACGATTAAAACTAAACGTGACTAATTAAATCTAACGATATTTAAGAAAAACAACACATTAATTTATATAATACTATCACTAGATATTTACTGTCCACACTTTTTATTTATCTACAACTGGTATTTGTTTATGTCAAAGGCACGTTCATGACGTTATATATTTATCTTAGCACGCGCGTTAAACAATTTATTTAAACCGACTCAATTCGAAACTAAACTCGATCTTCCTTGGAATACTTTTTATATTCTTCTCTTATCGGAAACCAGAATATTCCATTGTTTTCTATCAGCGTTCCGAAGTTTCTAACTACTTCGGGAACGTTCTAAAGTTCTTTTCGGCAACTTCCTTGAGAATAAAAGTAGCAGTCAATGGACTTTTTCTGACTCCATGTTCTACTTGGATGGTAACTGCAAACCAACACTTTAAGGTCTTTTCCTCGGAAAACATACTTCTACCTGTCTTCCAATCCAGTTGATCTAAACCACAACCAAGCTTGGGTACTGCCAATTTTTGAATGTTGTAAAACTCCATTTTTCTCTTGAGATTCCATGAAATTCGCCACATGTCTTCGTATGACGGTTTTGCACGTGAGTAATGCTTGGTGACCAGATAGAAAACGAAGTGTTAGCCATCACGTAGCGTTAATACTTTGCCGACTGCCGGTTGCTGTCTTTGTAGTTCGAACTTTTTCTTAAATACGACTGCAACCCCTCTGGGTATCTGAAGTTCTTGGCTCACGCAATCTGCGATGGCCTAATCTTTTCGTGTTTGGAACAGATCTTGCTGCTCCTCGGTTGTAATTCTGAACCTAGCCTTTGCAGAACCCTGAACGTAATAGCTACGTATATTTTACGTGATACAGTACGTAATATTACGTACCAAACACCTGCAAATGTCACAGTCAATTTACGTAAAATCTCACATATCATTTACGTCTAAATTTACGTACATTTCACGTAATGCATTTACCTATTATGTACTTATGTGTACTGTAAATATTCACAAACTAGTGTGATACACATCAGAGTCTGAACATTTTGCCAAATACGCTCTGATAGGCTCAAACAAATAATGATATCAGCGCCGACAAGCAGTAAATCATCGCCGATAACTGCGGCGAGTGTATATTATAACTTTTTAAAATAAGTGTCCACATTTAAGTGTATTGTAGAGGTTACACTGTTATAACCTTTAACTTTATTAAACTCATTTGTTAATTTACTGGTGCAGTTACTGAGTATTCAAAACGTTACGTACAGTTTTATAATGTTTTTAAGTAACGCATAAGTTGATTTTAACTACCGAATGTATTTTCTATGTTAATCACACATTGTTAACTGTAATTTTAATTACCAACTTTTATTTTTAAATTACGTATTACGTACCGGACACGTAAAAAATGTTGTGTGGTAGTTTGGGAATAAACTGTACGTGACAGTTAAGTGTCATTTTGGAGTTATTACGTAAATTACGAATTTACACCAGAAATAAACGTAATTGATACTTGGGTGCTCATAAACTTATCGAAATTCATTCCTTTGACTTGATTCCTGTTTCTGTTTGTTATCATTCTGGTTCGTACCTGGTCTTCAGTAATGTTGTTATTGCCAGTGAACGGGTCTAGGCGATCGATGTGGAACACTTTTGGCTTGCCACAGGATGGTTTTCTGATTCGGTATATGACGTCATCAACAGTTGCCAAACTTCTTGAAACAGCACTCAAAGTTGCTGCCTTGGCCGGAATGTGGTAGCAACGGATCTCCAAACCGACAGAAAAACTCTTTCACTAAAACGTCTGCGACTGGGGATGCTTCTTGATTGGGTATGGGCCATACCGTATGGCGTAAGCTTCCGTTCATTTCGTGAAATCGCTACCAGGATGTATGCATTTGTTTCCCGAATCAGATTTTGGGAACGGCACTGCGATATCAATCGCTACTCTCTTTCTCTCTGAAGGGCTTCCCACGTTATACTGTTTCATTGGCCTTTGCGCTTTTTCGCTGATGCGCAGACGGTGCACTTACGGCACCATTCCATTACGTATTCATTGCAGTTAACCCAGTAGATTCTTTCTTGAACTCTTTCTAGTTCACGCCAAAGTGCTTTCCTGATATACCGTGCTGCAACACCTGCGACACTTGGCTTTTTGGCACTACCAACTGAAGTCTATTTTCTGTGCCCTCTTCACTCTCTAGAGATTGTTTAAGAAGACCGTCTCACTGCGCCCAGTACGCTTTGATGCTTCTGCTTAAAGCACTTTCCAGGTTGGTCGTCGATTGTTTGCTTTCTAGTTCAGGAATACTCTGATTTCGGGATCGCTTTTCTTGCTCGCGTAGAAATTTCCGTTTATAGAATTATTCCGAGAAGTGTTCTATGGATTTCACCACTGCTCACAGCTTTCTCCTAGTCACGCAGTAATTTTTTTCCGGCCTGGACAAAATCTTGCTAAAAAACGCGATGATTTTTTCTTGTTCCTTTTGCACCTATGGCTAGATTACTTGTATCAGTATCCAAAACAACTAGAGCCTGTTTTAGATGATAAACAGCGTTTTTGCAGTTTGCATTCCATTTAAATTTTGTTCTTTTTTCGCTCAGTTTTGTAAAAGTTTAGCAATATGCTTTAGCACGTTAGTTCTTCCTTTGGAACTACTCTCTAGCGTGAACACATCTTGATACTGCTGGATACTTCTTTCGTTATGTCGACCAGTACTTGATAGTCGAGTACTGTATTTCCCAAACCAATGGTTACTTTTACTCGTCCGTGAGTACGTACTGGTGATGTCTTTACATTTTTCAGTAATACATCAGGACTTCGTCTATTAATCTTGTCATCGAGATAAATTCTGTGCAATTGGCACATAGGCGATGCCATTTAAAAGGTAAACTTTTGTTTCGCTTCTTCAAACTCTCAGGTGTGGGTTAAAGCGTCATCCAGTGTCTTAGGTCGAGGTAACCGTAGAGTTTGCTGCGTTTCGTTGTCTCGGAGACCGTCCACGAAGGTTTGAATATCCAATTGCTCCAGGAAGGTATCTAGTGCTGTAGCATACGCAAGCCGTGTCAATCTGGTGATGTCAGTCTCGAACTCTTGAAGACTTTTCGTAGCTTTCGGAACACTACTTTTTATTTGGGTTTGGTACACCTGTTAAAGATTAGCATCTCTATATCTCATTTCTAAAGATGAAATTAAGAGTTCGTAATTTTCTTGGCGGTGGTCAGGAACAGTCTACAAAATTCCAAGCGCTTTTCTACGTAAGGCTACTATTAAAGACGTTTTTTTTGTTGTTGCTTCAACCATTACCTGTTTGTGGTAGCTTGACCATGGAATTTTACAATCAACATTTGGAGGTAGAATCTTAAACTTGTGCGTGGCTTCTTCTTGATGGTCCATTAAATCTTCGCTCGTGACACTTCTTTCACCGTGACAATTAATTTGATTTATTCTTTCTTCTAGCAGTTTCATTCCGTCTCCTACTGCTTCTATTTTGTCATACATAGCTCTGCATATTTCTTCTTTTAAATTTAACGTATCTGCTGGGGTTGCTTTTTGAACAATTTTAATTTCGTTTTCTATATTAACTTGCATTTGTTCCTCAATAGTCTATTTGATTTTCAGTGCTCGTTCGTATTTTTTCTTTTAAACTTCTCGAGTTTTCTAACAATTTTTCTTCTATTTTCTGAGAACTTTCAGACACTTTTTCTTCTATTTTTCTAGAATTTTTTTCTAGTTTTCTAGTATTTTTTGTTCTGAGAATTTTCGGACAGTTTTTCTTCCATATTTTTGTTCGTTGATTCTTGACCATTTTTTATTAATTCGAGAAATGCAAATAGATTCGCATCAATTTATACTGTTTGTAAATGTGTTAGCGGCATAAATTATAACAAGAATAAAAAGTTTAATAAGATATACAGTCACTTTTAAAGTGCAATTTTTGTATAACACTAAATATTAATAACAAACGATTCCTTATTATTAAATGTCTATGTTATATGCACTAGTGATGGCAATTTGAGTTCTTTTTTATAAACTGGTTCACCAGATCTCGTTCAGCAAACTGAACTAGTACAATGTATTAGTTCTTTAGGACATTTAAGACAACGCACCGAGGGATGCATAAAACAAAGTTTGTGGTGCAGATTTGCTTTTATCTGTGGCATTTAGTTCCGTATTTCTATTAGAGCCAATTCAGGATGCATTGGTGTGCTGGCACCTACTAAATTAAAAACTGAAATGCCGTTTCAAATTCACAAATTTATTGAAAAATGCTTGATTTTAAGAAGAAAGTCTAGTTAAAATGTTTTAATTGAACGGAAAACCGATTTGTTAATCTTCTTTGTAGACAACTTTCAAAGAAAATTAATTAGCTTCTGCAAAAGATGATAAAACATGTATATGAACACTTAATAGTATCGATTACCCAAGGTATGTACAACCAAATTGAAATTGAATACAATATATGATCATCACAGTAACAAATATAAAAAACGTAATGATGAATAGAAATACTGTGAGAAGAGCCAATGCAGTGTAGAAAAAGTATTGACCTTATCAAACTTATGTGATGCCAAATATAACATTCGCAAAAAACAAATGTATTAATGTATTAGTTCACTTTATAATCTAGAACTAGTACATTTAGTTTACTAATGAGACCAATACAATTGAACGTTTATATTACGGGAGCGCTATTAAATTATTTATATTTACACTAAAACCGTGAATTCCACACTGACACCACTGTAACGAATTTTAAATCTAATTTATGAAATTGAAATATTTACACGATTAGAAGTAAACGTAACTAATTAAATCTAACGATATTTAAGGAATACAACTTACCTTAATGTATATAATGATTTCACTAGATATTTACTAGCCGCATTTTTTGTTTATCTGCAACTTCACAACGTTATATTTATCTTAGCACGCGCGTTAAACAAATTATTTAAACCGACAAAGTCTTCTTCCGATTCGCTTCGAAAACTAAATTCTATCTTCCTTCGAATACTTTTTATATTCTTCCGTTATGGAAATCCAGAATATTTCATTGTTTTCTATCAGCGTTCTGAAGCTTTCAACTACTTCGGGAACGCTTCAATACCTATCATTTTTATAATGTTAATGAATCAGCACTAATTATTTTTTAAATTCGAATCAATTACAAGTGTACTTTATGGTAATTTCTACACATTTTATCTCGGGTTTTCTTGTGTATAGCAACATTATTAAAATTGTTTACAATGAATAATTTTAGTTGAGTACAAAAATTAAATCTCAAAAATGAAAATAAACAATTTATTGTCAAATACAAAAAGATATTTACTACATAGCTATATACCTTAATAAAGTCCCAACTTATCATGTAAACTCAAAAATGGTGGTTTTGATAGTGTGCTAAATTTTAAGAGCTGTTATCTTGATAAAATAGTAATTTATGCAACAAGCGTCGAAAGTGATTTGTCCTGCCCTTTCTGAAATTTTCATAAATATAATATTGGTAGTACATTTATAACTAACTGAATCTGTCAAGTTCCAACTACGTGCTTTTGCTACGAATCTTAATCTAGAACGTATTCTTAATAATGTTCTTTTTCGTCCAATAACCGACCCACGCCATTGACGGAAACTGAGACATTATGATCTAGTTGAACGACTTCATCAATGTTCTCGTGTCAGGAAATTCTTCTTCAACTTTGAGCGCATATTCAACATACCTACAATATTTGTTTGATCATAAGGAACATAATCTACATCATGTTTATCGTCGATGGCGTACGGATTTTCTTCTGCACTCTCCGTACGAATATATTCGGCCAATATTGTGTCGTGATAACGAATTTACTGACAGGTGATTACGGTTTTAACAGCCTTATCAAAGAAAAAGATAGGATAGTACATTTTAATGTTAATAGATTAATCAAAAGTGTAAATGTTGAAATTGAAGTTGGTTTTACTCAAGTTCGCAAGAGGTATTATTAAGATAAGACAAGCAAGCAAGAGTCTTTAAAGAGTTGACTCATCAACCAGCTCATATTCTAAACTCGTTTTTAGAAATTGTTTTAATATTTTTCTCATCTATATCAGTTAGTCTTTACTTACAGGAATTTGATTTGCATATGTAACATAGGTACCCGTCAATAGTTTGTTAGTATGTAAATTCAAAACATTAAATTTTTTACTTCTAATTGTTTTTATCTAAAAAGCAAGTTATACTTAGGGGAGTCCAGGTTCCCTAAACTCACTCTTTGACTACGCCACTGCGCTATGGGTTACACTAGCAACATTTGCGTTTTATTTATTCACTTTGGGAATATAATAGTGAAATGATGATATGAGCAGAGGATTGCAATGCGAACGCCCTGTTAGATATAACAGTAGATGGCGTTGGACATGAATGTAGAGAGACGTAGTAAGTGTTGTAAAGCTAATGGAATTAAAATAAATGTTTTAAAACGAATCTACGTAGTTAAATATAAATAAGTATAATATAAAACAGGCCCCGGTGGCTGAGGGGACCCACAGGCTTCGTTTATGCAATTTTTTTAAGCCCGGTTTGGAGTTACGGTATTGTCTATGAGTGATATCATGAAACCCAGAGTTTAGAAATGAAAAAATTAGTTCGTTATTTATAGTTTTTGTATTATTCTTGTACTTTTAATTGAAATTATAGTACAAATTGGTATTATCGTACATATCGTACACCGGTTGAAATTATAACACAAATAAAATAGAAATACCATAGTCCTAGTCTCTTCTTGAGAGCCAAAACAAGAAGTAGAACTTGGCTTTTGCCGTATTGTCCTTCGCGAACTTCTCAAGAAGAGACTAGGGCCAAGCTTAAGTATGGGTGTTTAACTACGACGCGGTCTAAGCCGAAAGTCGCTTATAATCTTAATATACAGTAATTCCGAACATTCGCGAAAGTAAACAAAATAAACAAAAATATAAAATAGTAAGCTATAACTTTTAGGGTGCATTATATTAAATTATAAAACCCAATATGTCTAACTTATTTTACAGAATGATTAATAATATATTCTTTAGAAACGCATCTGTGTTAGAAAAACTTACTATTCCTTCTTAAGTTTTTGATAAAAAAGAAATTTTTAATGAATGTTAAGGGATTACTGTACTCAAACTGTGATATATAATTTTTTTAATCACTTTAAACAAGGGTATATTTTGCTTAAATAAATTTAAATTAAAAAGAGATACCAATTTTATTCAAATATACGTACGTAACGAAAGTACGCTATCTGCGTAACAATATAAAAAATTATATTTCTTTTTGTCCAAGGCTAGGAAAATTTGTTGTATGCACTTCACATCACGCATAACACAGAACTGAATTGTTGATTAGGTGCACGACTATTTTAGATTTCGTATTATAGACTAGTTGGTGCACGTATCGGATCTATTGCGTTCCTGTATAAACCTGTATAAATAGACATGGCTCACCGCAATGCCTCTGTTATTACTTTTATTATATGCACCTGTATATATTTATATTTTACTTAGGACGTAAAAATCCCTAACAATGTATTTTATTGTTATATATTTTAACCTCCATATGAATAAAAATGTGTCAATTTTAATTTTTCACGGACTCTGAATTTACATTAAAAATACATGTATCAGAATTAACGGATTATTCTGGCTTTTTAAAAAATTAATAAATGTTCTTAGCCAAATCACATACTTTAAGTTGTAATTAAAAGAAGCTACAGTTTTTGGATCGTTAGGGTTCTTGTAATATAAAATAAGGTAACAATTTTTACTTCTTCAGTTATTAATTTTGTTTTTATTTTAACACTTTCCGCGCGTTGAGTTTTTTAGTTGTTCTTTTGCTACATCATTTGCTTAATGACTTTTGAAATAAAATTATTTATAATTAAGCTTGGGCAGATATGCTGTAAAGATGAAGCATATATGCTCTAAAATATGCTGCTATAAATTCCATAAATATGTTATATTTATATGCTCTAAAAAAGACTTTTTCCTATAATTTTTTTAAAATGACAAAAACTTAAAATATTTCTTCATTAAATTTGAGTGATTAGAATATTAAAATTATTGTTTTGCATGGCACCTAAAAAAAATTAAAAACGTACACTAAATTTTGTTAATGTTTTTAATTTTGAATACAAACGATAACTAGTTAATTACATTTATAATTTATAAAATGCAGTTCTTAATTATACTAAAAAAGTTAACGAAAATAACTAGAAACAATAAAAATACAGATAGAGCAGAATCTGTTTACTTGTTACAATAAATAATCATGTGTTTTTCTATATTATCCACTAGAAAACGTTGACGATTGTCTTTTTTTCCCGTGTTAATTAACAAATTTACCAGGGGAAATTCAATCCTAACAACTTCGGCAACGCGATTTAAGGCACGTGCTAAGCAAGTTGTACGAACCAGATTAGGATAAAAAATTTGTAAGTTCTTAGCTGCTTTGTTCATATATGCAGCACCATCGGTCACTAAACTTTATCTGTTGGGACTTGTTGCGGTACATAAAAAGCGCAAGTATTTCATTAACAATTCAAGACACTGTTAAATGATTGGTTTTTTCCAATTCTTAAAGGCAACCAAGTAACTGTTGGAAGAGTTGTCATTCAAAACCCCAACAATGAAGTTTGCAATGTATCTTCCTTTGGCGTCTGTTCTTTCATCCAAACTAAACCAGACGTAGTGACCTGAAATCGAATTCCTTATTATTTAAAGCGTGTCTTTGTATAATCTAGGAATGTATGATCTAGACGCTGTTCGCCGGGAAACCACAGTTTGTTTTGTGTATTTCATGAAGATGGCACGCCGAGGTTGTTCAACGGAATGTTGTAGGACACCATCATTTTGCATAAATCTTTATTGAAATTATTGAAGTGTTCGTTTGTATTTACGTAGTTGGGAATTAATTCTTGCGCAGGAGCATTTTCAATGCTAGCTTTTCGTTGATGTGGGCCAGTGCGTACATGCTAATCCAGTTGAAATTTTTTGGCAATGGTGATCTATTAATAAAATTCTAATGTAAACAAAAGCTTATTTCAGTCATTGGCTTAACTTACGTTAAATACAATCAACAAAAGAAAAAAGAAAAAAAATAATGTAAACGGAAAACATCTGAAGCTATTAAATTTTTGGATAAGGACTGATAGAGAGAAGGAAATAATTAACTATTCGAAAAAATCCTACTTATGGAATTATAAAAAATAACGGGAATATAAAATAATGAGAATGACACTGCAAAAGTAGGTTTGAATTTACAAATTCGCTCACTGCCCTACTACTAAAATCCAAACAAAAAATATAAACTACAACTACGTACTGGATACATACCTGTTCTTCGCACACACAACAAAACACTACACTTCCATCGTACTTGAAACACCTGTATGGTTTTAACCACTTTTTAATAAGCTCCGACTGCAAACTACTGACTTTCGGCATCTTTTTAAGAAATGCACAACCGTACAGTTTGCTATCCAGACTAAAACTAAAATTTTTGCTGCATTCCGCAGATTTGGATTACCAAGAATTTAATACTTCCTGTCTGCAACAACAGGTATTTGTCATGTACCTTTTTAAGTATCTCAGATAAGGTTTTATTGTTTTGTACCACAGGTGCTTGAGGCTAAAACAGAAACGTAAGTTTCTAAGAAACGTTGAATGAACAGTTTTTAAAAGCATTTTTGTTTCAGCTAAAATTTCAATGCAAAATTTTACTCTAAAATATGCATTTTTATGCACTCAATGTTCGATATAAGCACTTTTATATGTCATATGCTGTAAACCTTCAATATATGCAAAATATGCAAAATAAAATGCGGTTTATATTAAAGTAAGCATTGCGAAACGCGAAAATATCGAAAAATTATCTGATTATGCTTATTAGGTAAAAACATGCAAATATGCATATGCCCAAGCTTATTTATAATATGTATACGAAATAATAAATTGAAAAAATTGACTTAATATCATATTTTGTTTTCTAGATGAGACTAACAGTCGAATTAAAAAAAAAATTGTTCATATTGCACGTTTACCATATTTTTGTACGAAAGTAACTACAGTTTACGAAAAACATGTCTGTTAATCGAAAGCAATCAAAGAAAAACATAGACAAATCGTTAAGTCAAAACGATTGCAAAACTAAACCTGTTGAAAATCATAACAGGATAATAGAAAAATTAAGACTTAATAGAGAAATAGACATAAGACCCGTACGAAGTAAAAGAAGTAAGGTACAGATATTACCTGATAAAAGAACTTATGAAAGCAACAAAACGAAAACAAAAGAAACATCTTCCAGGTCCTCTACTACAGTTGGAGGTGTGATTGAGCACATCAATACAAGAACATCGTTAAATGACATTGTAATAAAAAATACTACTTTAACTAAGAAGAAACGTATCAATAATAAAGATGAAATTCTTTCTACATTGCCAGTTGACGGTAACGTGTCGGGTTCTAGTACGAATAGTCGACGACAATCTTCTAGTGCCGATGTTTCAACAAGTTCTGTCATAGAAACAGACGAAAATTCATCATTTGAAGATTCAAGTAAAGGGGTTGGTGCAAATTCAAATTGTGATGAAAGTTCTGAAGCTTTATTCAAAATAGCAA
The DNA here is from genome assembly GCA_035610365.1 of Aquatica leii. NCBI lineage: Eukaryota > Metazoa > Arthropoda > Insecta > Coleoptera > Lampyridae > Aquatica > Aquatica leii. Next base: position 59,613,092 of record CM069434.1, read on the forward strand.
ATATTTATACTATAACCGAATGTTCAAATGACACTGTGATAAAAGAAAATACTAGTTCAAATGAGCAGGAAACAAAAAGTAATAGCAGAAAAAGAAAAAGAATTAATTACGCTTCTTTAATTGAAGGCGACGGATTTGATGATACCGAACTAGAGGAAACTAGAATCAACTCAAGTTCTGAAAATTCGAAAGACTCTGTTAAATCTAAAAAAGGGCGTCGAAAAGGCTATAAAAATGAAATTAAGCCAAAAACAACCGAAAAAGAGTCGCCTGAAAATCATCAGTTGAAAAAGAAAGGCCGTCCACGTGGTAAAAATGTTCCAAACAATTCTCATTGCAAAATGCTAATGAATACGATTCTTCAACAACTTAGTAACGATCAAATCGATACAACTAATTCAGAAACCGATATGGACTCGTCTGTTGACATTGTCAATTCTAGGTAAACAAGTCGATGCAATACTCCTATTCTATTTATAATAATATTTCTTCTAGTATCGAAGAAAAGGTCAACACTAATGCAAGTTCTGCGACAGTTACTTGCGCTGTTTGCAAACAACAAATGGGCAAAACCGCATGGACTCATCACAAATACAGAAATCACAATAACTTAGCTTGGAGAATCGGCGATGAACCTTTGGTAAATAATTATATAATGAAAATGTTTACTTTATTTGCAACTTATATAGGATCTCAGTGATAGCGCAGTAGTAATGCGAGTTTTGACTGATCTTTACAAACGTAAAAAACCTTTATACTGCGAAAATTGTAATATGGTAAAAAAATCTGTTATGGGATATCTTTCTCATAAATCAATATGCCAGAGATCTTCGGAAGAAATTGAGGCTTCGAAAGTTAAATGTGATCATTGTGGCCGTACGCTAATGCCCGTTAGTATGGCTATTCACTTGAAAATTTGCAAAGTTATTAACGTAGGTAAACAAATTGAATCTCCTATAACCTATAAGAGCAATGACCAGTTTGTTGATGGTAAAAGAAAAGCAGCTAAAAAGTATGATGCTACTTTTAAATTACTGATTAGTAATGTAAACGCTTTTTAGGGCTGAAGGTTTTTTAAAAGAGTGTCATGAAAATGATGCGAACGAAATAAATAAGAAAAAAGTAAGTATTTTTTTTAATGCATTTGAATGTAACTTTTAAATCGCAGAGACGTACTTGGAATGTTAACTTTGACTTCCGATCCACGCCAAGAGGAAATAAAGTTATTCAAGAAGAGATTAATAGGAACGGTAACGCAACGTGTTGGTTTGAAGTGTGTAATTATGAGAGCGAGGTTGTCGATGATATGGCATCGCACATTTCAAATTGCAAATTTAAACCGTCTCAGGTAGATTACTTTATAGTTAAGGAAAATATTTACTTTTTTTATAGGGTTATACTTGTAAGTATTGTTTTGTTACTTATTCTAATGAAGACGATGCCCTTGAACATTCCGTTCAAAGTCACAGTACCGAAGTCAAGGATGAAGAATTTGAATGTAACGATATGGATCAAGATCAATTGCAGGAAGATGCGTACGCTTATGCATTTTTTGATGAACCCAAAGTAAAAACCGTCAATCAAACTAACAAGAAAAACTGTAAGTATGCATAATTAGTTCTTTAACAAGATCTTGTGTAACTTGGGCGCTCTTTTTACGAGAGGTTTTAAAAGTCCACGAGGAATTTATGACAGTTAAGAAAAACAATTAGTATATTGTATAATGAGTACGGTATGTTGTCTATTCTCCCCTAGAGCGTAGTTCAGCGCATGAACAAAGTGCTTCGTTTGAGTGAGCACAATCTACAATATCGGTCGAATTGTAACACTATTTTTGTTACTTAATTTGGTTATTGATTTTTGATTTCTACAAAAATCAAAAGATGGCTTTAGCATCGACCTGCGTTTTGTAAGTAAAATTTGCGTGAACTAACTGCAACGGAAATTGCGTATTGAATAGGCAAAACGGTAACATGCAACGATGTAATAGAATAAATGTTTTTTTATTTACTTCCACTAATCGTCGCAGTTTACGGAAGTAATTACAAACTTTGACGTGAATAAGTTGTGACCTCTAATTCTCGAGTCTGATCACTAACTGCGATCATAATATACTGAAACTAAAATATTAATTACTTATGCATGTCCTAGCCGCACATACGTGTACTCCACGAATTGGAAGTGACCCAGAACTGCTACAGCTATGCTACTAACTAAACAAAAATTTGTAAGTTATTCCTTTAATATGTCGAAGCTCTTTCATGACAATTTACTCACTTGAGCCGTTGTCCTCTTGTTACCCACTCTCAATAAACTACAATAGCAAATTAAACTCTATTTTCAAATAAACGAACATAACATAGTATAAGAACTACATCATTTGATTAAGAAGCTTTTAAATCCACTCAAAATAATAATGAATATAACACACATTGCCGGTACTCATTAACTATCACCCTTTTACACACTTAAAACACCTAGTTACTTTTGTCTCTCTCTTGAAACTGTTGGATGTTCACATCTGTCTCTTTAACTTTTCTTAGGTTTCTTTTCAAAAGTTTGGGTTATTGAACTTTCACTTCTTGAAATCTTTACTCGTTCTGCACGTACAATGGCGTGCAACAACGAATATTATTCTTGGTAATCATTGGTCACCAGACTCATAGCAACATCTTTTTGATAAAGAGCTAATATTTCTTTTTTCGTTTCTTTTTCTCCTAAGTTTAATCGTTTACAAAGTTTTAGTTTTTAATGAAAATAGTTCTGCCTGCTTTTTTTCATTTCATCCCATTCATAGCCTAACAACCTTACAAATGTTTTTCGGAATTCACACATCTAATCGGCTGCTTATAATGTCACTTTTACATGTGTACCAAGCCCTAGCTGCACTTATTGAATGTGCTCTTGCTGAGTGTAATTGTCAGTCAGTCGCACTTGTTTCTACATTCTCCAACCAGAATTATGTATTTGCACTGTTTTCTTCATCGAAGGTTCCAATAATTTTTGACAAATTTGGCATTACATGAAAAGTACCACTTTCCACAGAACTGAGGATGCATTTGGATTTGGAATTAATCGGTCTATCAATTTAGTCAATCATTACGCTTACTCTCAGCTACTAAGTAGTTCATCACACGGTGCATGAATTGTTGGTCAGAATTTGTATTAACCCTACTTTACTCCCTTCCATCGAATGCACATTCCAAACTATATTCATTATCAGACATTGTTTACATAATGTATTCTATTTTTTATAGCCCGTGCTTATTTCTAAAAAAATACTTTGGTTTTCAGTTATACTGGACTGTTTTGTCAGAGTCGTGTACAAATTCCGGTTTACTACAGCGGCGTATTTGCGATTCATACATTCTGCATGATTAGTAACAGCTCTCTGGGTATTGTTCTTTAGTATTTTTTATTAATACTTAGTTACGTTCTACCATTTACACCACGTTCATTGTCCTTGCTGTTTTAGCATGGTAAACTTTTGGCAGGATTTATTCCACCTTTACCCTAGAGCCTGCACACCATCTAAAGTTAATTGTTGTCCTGGGTCTTGTGTCTATAGTTAATATGTTATTGTGGCGATTTCTCCTTTGTTCGTGGTTGTTACTCGTACTTTACCTGTGGTGTTTTACGTGTTATCATTAACACAGATTAGCATTTGCTACTATTTGTCGGCTCGTTTCTGTAACCTACCAGCCGGTGCTAGGAAGTTAGCTACCCTGAGACTGTTTATTGGAGGCATATATAAGTTCATAAAGCTGTTCACGCTGTCGGTAGAATCCCATGCTCGTAGTAAGTCGAGGCGGCTGCACCCAGGTACTGTCATAACGCATCTGGTATGTTACAGTTCTTACGGCAATTTAGTATATGTTATGTGTTATCACCATATTATTATTTGTAACCAGTGTGGAATGTAAAGGGTTGACTCACTGTTTAGAACGTGATTATTATTAAGTTGTGTTCATAGCTCACTTTAATGTGCATTATCGTAACACATTATTTAAAAGATAATTTCCTTAACTAATAATTACGCGCATTTTGGCCAAAAGACACGTAAATTCATATTTTTTAGGTTAAGTCGCGAAACCCGGACAAGCTTACAACTGCGTTGTTGTTTTCGTTCAAACATTGTATGTAGTAAGTCGACTTTGGTGTTCGTTAGTCACGTTTGTCTTACACTGCCTGAAGAATCCCAATCCCTTCTTCAGACAAAGTGTGGTCAGATGTGTTGCACTGTGTATGCTCTATGCTGCTTATGAACTAGAAAGTTCCATCTTTTCATGTCAACTTTTAATATGTCGCCTGATCAGGGTGCCGTCTAGAAAAAATGCAACTGTCGTTAGAAGTCGATCTGTTGATTTATCACTGTCGTTAATTAGTATTTTTGTCTTTTTTGATTTTTGCTTTTATAGAAGTTTGGGTTCTATCGTATCGATTTGGTTACCGAATCTTTAAAAGGTTTTCGTTTTTAAAAATATAGTTTATATACGTTAAATGACAACTGCTTGTAATGTCACTTAATTTTAATATACTACTATTTAGAGGCAAATTTTTGTAACCATAATTGTCGAGCAACTCGGAATTTTTTTTTAACAAGTAACATAGTCAACTTCAAAAATATCCAGCAAATAAAATGTACTAAGATATAAAAAACAATGATTTAATTTAGTTACAATGAAACGACGAAATTTTGTGGGGATGTTTATAGGACATGCTTGAGCGGATGTGCATAGAATATCTTTGTGTGGATGTCCATAGGACATGCTTGAGCGATGTCCATAGAACATCTTTGTGTGGATGTCCATAGAACATTTCTGTGTGTATGTCCATAGGACATGTTTGTCCGGATGTGCATAGGAGATGCTTGTGGGGATGTCGATAGGACATGCTTGAGCGGATGTACATAGAATATCTTTGTGTGGATGTCCATAGGACATGCTTGAGCAGATGTCCATAGAACATCTTTGTGTAAATGTCTATAGGATATGTTTTTGCGGATGTGCATAGAACATGCTTGTGGGGATGTCCATAGGACATGCTGGAGCGGAAGTCCATAGAACATCTTTGTATGAATGTCTATAGTACATGTTTGTGCGAATGTGCATAGAACATGCTTGTGTGGATGTCCATAGGACATTTTGTGCGGATGTGCATAGAACATGCTTGTGGGGATGTCCATAGGACATGCTGGGGCGGATGTGCATAGAACATGCTTGTGGGGATGTCGATAGGAGATGCTTGAGCGGATGTCCATAGAACATCTTTGTGTGAATGTCTATAGTACGTTTGTGCGGATGTGAATAGAACATGCTTGTGGGGATGCCCATGGGACAGGCTGGGGCGGATGTGCATAGAACATGCTTGTGGGGATGTTGATAGGACATGCTTGAGCGGATGTCCATAGAACATCTTTGTATGAATGTCTATAGTACATGTTTGTGCGGATGTGCATAGAACATGCTTGTGGGGATGTCCATAGGACATGCTGGGGCGGATGTGCATAGAACATGCTTGTGGGGATGTTGATAGGACATGCTTGAGCGGATGTCCATAGAACATCTTTGTGTGAATGTCTATAGTACATGTTTGTGCGGATGTGCATAGAACATGCTTGTGGGGATGTCCATAGGACATGCTGGAGTGGATGTGCATAGAATATCTTTGTGTGGATGTACATATGACATGCTTGATCGGATGTCCATAGAACATCTTTGTATGAATGTCTATAGTACATGTTTTTGCGGATGTGCATAGAACATGCTTGTGGGGATGTCCACTGGACATGCTTAAGCGGATGTGCATAGAAGATCTTTGTGTAGATGTCCATATCACATTTTTGTGCGGATGTCTATAGGAACAACTTTGTGTGGATATCCATAGAACAAGCTTGAGCGGATGTGCATATAACATTTTTGTGGGGATGTCCATAGGACATGCTGGAGCGGATGTGCATAGAATATCTTTGTGTGGATGTACATAGGACATGCTTGACCGGATGTCCATAGAACATCTTTGTATGAATGTCTATAGTACATGTTTGTGCGGATGTGCATAGAACATGCTTGTGTGGATGTCCATAGGACATATTTGTGCGGATGTGCATAGAACATGCTTGTGAGGACGTCCATAGGACATGCTGGGGCGGATGTGCATAGAACATGCTTGTGGGGATGTCGATAGGACATGCTTGAGCGGATGTCCATAGAACATCTTTGTGTGAATGTCTTATAGTACATGTTTGTGCGGATGTGCAAGAACATGCTTGTGTGGATGTCCATAGGACATATTTGTGCGGATGTGCCTAGAACATGCTTGTGGGGATATCCATAGGACATGCTGGGGCGGATGTGCATAGAACATGCTTGTGGGGATGTCGATAGGACATGCTTGAGCGGATGTCCATAGAACATCTTTGTGTGAATGTTTATAGTACATGTTTGTGCGGATGTGCATAGAACATGCTTGTGTTGATGTCCATAAGACATGCTTGAGCGGATGTCCATAGAACATATTTGTGTGAATGTCTATAGTACATGTTTGTGCGGATGTGCATAGAACATGCTTGTGGGGATGTCCATAGGACATGCTGGGGCGGATGTGCATAGAACATGCTTGTGGGGATGTTGATAGGACATGCTTGAGCGGATGTCCATAGAACATCTTTGTGTGAATGTCTATAGTACATTTTTTTGCGGATGTGCATAGAACATGCTTGTGGGGATGTCCACTGGACATGCTTAAGCGGATGTGCATAGAAGATCTTTGTGTAGATGTCCATATCACATTTTTGTGCGGATGTCTATAGGAACAACTTTGTGTGGATATCCATAGAACATGCTTGAGCGGATGTGCATATAACATTTTTGTGGGGATGTCCATAGGACATGATTAAGCGGATGTGCATAGAACACCTTTGTGTAGATCTCCATAGCACATTTTTGTGCGGATCTCCATAGAACATGCTTGAGCGGATGTACACTCATTTTGAAAATAATCGAGACAAGAAATTTTTACAAGTCCAAACAGTATATCTACTTTAAAGAATTGTTTTGTAAACAATGCCAGAGGGAACATGGCCATTGTATGTATTGTTTGTAATTTAACAAAGAACATAGTTTATTCATTCCTTCACTCAAAGTCTAAAATTATTTAAAGTGCAGTATTTTCCGATTTTAATAAAATAATTAATAGCAGAGTTGTATTTTTGAACTCAGTTTTAAAAAATCTTTTGAAATAATTCCATACTAATTACGACATTAATATTTTATTAATGTAAAATATGAAATGTAAACTGATAATGGATATGATTATTTATGCATTCTTGCAATCGTGCGGGTACGGATGCTACCAGTGCCTGAAGGTAATTGTGGTCTATAGCATCATACGCATCTTGAATCATCTTGAATTGCAACAATTAGCTGAGCGCAGTGGTGCAGGATAAAATTCGGTGCTTGTTCGTTCCTGATTAGATTTAAGACTTGAGACGAAACGTTTTCAATAATATTAAAATATTGAAAGTGTAGTATTTTCTGATTTCTATAAATAAGTTAATAGCAGAATTGTATTTTTTACTCGGTTTTAAAGTGTCTTTCTAAATAATTCCATACTAATTACCACATATATGACCAATAATAGACACTTATATTGTAATTTGTCATTGTCATTTAATTACACGAACATTATTGCATTACTTACTTTTGTTTTCACAAAACAGCATTTTCTTATATTTCCGTTAAAAAATTTTGATGTAATTTAAATGATACAACTAGAATTGGCACAATAAATTCAATGCGTGAATGTCTAAGTAGCTATTGACCAAATACCTTATCGAAATTCCGGAAACGATTAAGTCCAAGAGTGTATTTAATAATAGAACTGATAAAAGATTAATATTGTTTAGAATGTTTAACAAAGCACTATTCTTTCAATCAACAGTAAGACATAATTACCATTAATTTGAATTGCATTCAATTACAAGTTGACGCTTAATGTAAGATGCAAAGGAAACTTGCTCTGTAAACATTATTCTAACATTAATATCAGATACGTAACCCGTTTACTAATAATATCTTATAATATGGTTTTAAGTAGAGTTTTATTTACTTGAAAATGATAGCAAGCAAGGTATTTACATTTTCTAATTCATCCAACTTTTTAACGAATAAAGAAATTAATTTAGGATGAAACATAAAAAAAGACAGTTTGGGCATCTTAAGACGCAGATGTTTTAAGATAATTGTCTCTTCGCATACACTGCATAATATGGTAAAGAAATGACGTTAGGAAATTAAAATAATAATCATTACAATATAATTGATATAGCTTTTTAATGAAATACAGTTTTTTGAAAACAAAAGTAGTTAGTCAGAAAATCTTTAGGTAAATAATTCATAATTAATGACAAATTACAAGATAGGCGTCTATTATTGGTAAATAATATGTCATAATTAGTATAGAATTACATCTGTATTACCCTAATTCTTTATTCGTCAAAAAATCGTATGAACTTCCTCCACTCGTTTTTGCAATAATGCAGTCGCATAGGTAGTGGATGTTAATTAGCAATTAGATATTACTACTAGATTTGGGGGATGGGGGGGAGTCAGATAGTGAAAAAGATATAAATAATGAGTTGTTATTGATGATACTATTTCAATTGCTGTCGAAGATGCCTGCTCACGCTACTGAAGATTTAAAAACAAGTATTCGTGCGGAATTATCGCAAGGTTGTACCGTTCGTGAAGTTGCTGCTATGTTGAACGTCTCAAGAGCAACCGTGGGTCGTGTGCGTGTTAAATGGAACCGCGAGTATACGATTGCTAGAGCCGTTGGTAGTGGTAGACCGAAAGTGTCAACAGAAGCTCAAAATATAGCTTTAGTTGACCACGTTAGAGAAAATCCGTTTTCCACTCTGAAAAACGCTATTCAAGAAACAGGGTTTCCTGGCTGCGTTTCCACAGCTTCTCTAAGACTTCGAGATAGCGGTTTACGTAAATATACGGCGGCGTCTAAAGAGATCCTGAGTGAAAGGAACAAGAGAATTCGTCTGGAATTTCCTCAACGCTACGTTAACGAGCCCGTAGAGTTTTGGCAAAGCGTTATTTTTAGCGACGAAAAATCGTTGATGGGCCTGTAAAAAATTTTCGGTCAAGAGGGACTCGTTACGATATAAATCATATTACTCCCTGTAAAAAAAGCGGCCGTTTCTCAGTAAACACGTGGGGGTGGGTAAGCTACCGCGGTCCAGGAGTTTGTTGGAGTATTGAAGGGCGCCTGCACTCTAATGCATACTTGGACATCTTACGCGATGTAATGGTACCATCTGTTCAAATGCTGTATCCTGAAGGCGACTATGTGTTTCAACAAGTAAGTGTCTTTTACAATGGCGGACTGACCATAGCATCAGCTTGCCCGATCTCAACTACCTTTTGGCAACAAATATTGTTAAGCTCAGTCTGTCATTGGTCTTTGATTATTACATGATCATCTTAATTTCTGCAATGCAATAAAACAGTAACTTGTATAATTATTACGTTAGTCAGTATTACTTTATTTTTTTTGTTTTTTAAGGATAACGCCTCCATACACACTTCAAGGATCGTGTAGACTTGGATCCGTAGAAATAACCTTCGCATCCTGCCATGGCCGACCAAAAGTCGATTTTAATATTATTGAAAACGTTTGGTCTCAAGTCGTGCATCTGATCAGAAACCAACAAGGACCGAATTTCATCCCGCAACACCGCGATCAGCTAATTGCTGTTATTCAAGATGCGTGGGATGCTATAGACCAAAATTATCTTCAGGTACTGGTAGCATCCGTACCCGCCCGATTGCAAGAATGCATAAATAATGAGGGGGGTCATACCCATTATTAGTTTATATTAGTTTTTATTTTATATAAGTGACTACTACTTTTGTTTTTACAAAACTGTATTTTATTAAAAATCAATATCAATTATATTGTAATGATTATTATTTTAATTTCCTAACGTCATTTCTTTACCATATTATGCAGTGTATGAGAAGAGACAATTATCTTAAAACATCTGCGTCTTAAGATGCCCAAACTGTCTTTTTTATGTGTCATCCTAAATTAATTTCTTTATTCGTTAAAAAGTCGGATGAATTAGAAAATGTAAATACCTTGCTTGCTATCATTTTCAAGTAAATTAAACTCTACTTAAAACTGTCCCATATTATAAGATATTATTAGTAAACGAGTTACGTATCTGATATTAATGTTAGAATAATGTTTACAGAGCAAGTTTTCTTTGCATCTTACATTAAGCGTCAACCTGTAATTGAATGCAATTCAAATTAATGGTAATTATGTCTTACTGTTGATTGAAAGAATGGTGCTTTGTTAAACATTCTAAACAATATTAATCTTTTATCAGTTCTATTATTAAATACACTTGGACTTAATCGTTTTCGGAATTTCGCTAAGGTATTTGGTCAATAGCTACTTAGACATTCACGCATTGAATTTATTGTGCCAATTCTAGTTTTATCATTTAAATTACATCAAAATTTTTTAACGGAAATATAAGAAAATGCTGTTTTGTGAAAACAAAAGTAAGTAATGCAATAATGTTCGTGTAATTAAATGACAATGACAAATTACAATATAAGTGTTTATTATTGGTCATATATGTCGTAATTAGTATGGAATTATTTAGAAAGACACTTTAAAACCGAGTAAAAAATACAATTCTGCTATTAACTTATTTATAGAAATCAGAAAATACTACACTTTCAATATTTTAATATTATTGAAAAAGTTTCGTCTCAAGTCTTACATCTAATCAGGAACGAACAAGCACCGAATTTCATCCTGCACCACTGCGCTCAGCTAATTGTTGCAATTCAAGATGATTCAAGATGCGTATGATGCTATAGACCACAATTACCTTCAGGCACTGGTAGCATCCATACCCGCACGATTGCAAGAATGCATAAATAATTATATCCATTATCAGTTTACATTTCATATTTTACATTAATAAAATATTAATGTCGTAATTAGTATGGAATTATTTCAAAAGATTTTTTAAAACTGAGTTCAAAAATACAACTCTGCTATTAATTATTTTATTAAAATCGGAAAATACTGCACTTTAAATAATTTTAGACTTTCAGTGAAGGAATGAATAAACCATGTTCTTTGCTAAATTACAAACAATACATACAATGGCCATGTTCCCTCTGGCATTGTTTACAAAACAATTCTTTAAAGTAGATATACTGTTTGGACTTGTAAAAATTTCTTGTCTCGATTATTTTCAAAATGAGTGTACATCGAACATTTTTGTGTGAATGTCCATAGTATATGTTTGTGCGGATGTGCATAGAACATGCTTGTATGAATATCCATAGGACATTTTTGTGCGGATATCCATAGGAGATCTTTGTGTGGATGTTCATAATTTCACGTTTCAAGGTCTCCTGAATCAGAAATATGTATATTTGACCAAAAAAAATTGGATGTCTGTGTGTGTAACGAGGTACCCACGATAACTCTCGAACCAAAAGTCCTAGTAACTTGAAATTTATTATGGAGCTGGCTTTTCATATTTTCTTTTGTATGCACGTTATTGGATGATTACGCTCATCGAGCAATCATCGTAATAACGCCCTTGGTGCATAAATAGCTATATAGCGGCGCTATATTTTTACAATTTCAGATTATGTCACAAAAGCGCATTTAAAATAAGTTTTTATGGAATTAGTTAATTTTTTTCATTTATATATATTGAATGTAAAATTTATTAAATATATAACAAAATTTTATTTCAGTGTTAAACGGGATTCACTTTTTATTAAAGTATCGTTGCTGTTCAACTAATGTTCCAATTTCATACCCTCCAGCACAGGAATGGACTTATGACTTGTATGTATATAGTAAATTTATTTTAAATAAATTTATACATTTTTTTAGTTGTATTCTTAATTTTTCTTTGAGAAATATTTTTCCACAGTGGAGAATGAAATGTAACGATCTCGTTAAACTTGATCAACAGAAGTTGAGTAAATATTTACCAATCAATAAATATTCCGTTTGCACGGCATCTATACAAGAACAAACTTACACAGATCCTCTTAAATTAGAGTACGTTTGGAAACGATATAAATTGTTTGAAACGGATTTATTGCACAACGGTAATTTAGTAATTTCGTTTTGCATAACCACAACTAATATTTGAAATTAGATACTGCTACAATTTTTTGTGGAGGAGCAATTACGGCTTTGGCTTGGCTTCCAACTCCTTACGATAATGAAAATTGTATTCAAGTTTTAGCAGTAAGTAGTAATAGCAACTTTAATAAAGGATACGCTATACATCAGTTATATGAAGAATCGGGGTTAATTCAATTCTGGAATTGTGGTACTTTGAAGAACTCCCATACTTTATCTGAAAAGCCAATGCTACAGTTTTGCTTGGTACACGACCATGGACCGGTTTGGTGTATAGAGTGGTGCCCATCGGGCTGTTACGATACGGATTTACAACACTCCCCACAACGTATCGGCGTACTCGCAGTCGGTTCTGCAGATTCTTACATATACATCTATTCAATATGCTTACCAGATCCTAGAAGGTATACTTATATGTTTGCTTGTTAACAAATTTTATCATTCTTGTCGTAGTGGAAAGATATTTAAATTGAAGCCGCTATATAAATTAGGATTAAGCTCAGTGACGGAGCTTGCTGTGAACGGTATTGAAGCGCATGTTACTAAGCTTTCTTGGACTAAGGTTGGTGTTAACCATTATAATTATCATTTATTTACTTCATTTTATTTTGTAGGCTAAAGGACACAACTTTCTTGCTGCGGGTTATTCCAACGGTATGATTGCAATTTTTGATTTGAATTCAACTTCGCCGTTATTAAAACTCGATTCGAACAATGATGACGTTAAGATCATGCTACCTTATCAAATTTTAAGCGCACATCATCACGCTGTAACAGGCATTGATTTATTTGTATATTGATGAATAATTCTTATCCAACCTGTTTTAGCTCTATATCTTTATCACTTGAATGACGGGCGTCGATGGCTCATGTCAGGTTCCTTAGACAGAACAATTAAATACTGGGATTTAGAAAACCCGTTAATTCCTATTAGTAATTTTACAAAGTTTATTGTGACAGATGGAGTTTGGTTGAACCATTGGATAAGCACCGTTCATACATACGAAGACTGTTGCGGAGGAGGTACTTATTTAGTTATAAGAAAATGTATTTTATTGAAGAAACAACGAAAGGTTTTTAGTATGATCTTGAATGAAATGTGAACGTGACTTTTTTTTTAATCAGTATCTTGATCTAACGGAAACTGCATTAATTATTTTTTAAATTCGTAGTGTTTAGTAGCGAAGTCTATTACGCTCAAGGTTATGCAGCAATCCTAAATAATGGAAAATATTTTTAAGAGTTGGCAGTGTGAGCATTTCAGTTGACGACTTGAAAATATTAAGGATGTTTACCCCTACATCCTCTATATACTGGATAGCTAACTAATGAATTAAAAGTGAAGCCACAATCGGTCATTTGCTGGGTAGACAAAATATTGTTATGTGATTGGTTAACGACATTACAACGACATATAGTATTGGCTATCGAACTACGATTAAAGAAATCTATATACAGGGTGTTAATACTAAGCTCTAACACCCGAAAATAGAAAAAGGTTCAGCTTTGCTTTCGCTTATCTAAAACATTTGTATTTACAATTATTTTCTATTTTATCAAATGGCAAAATGGCGACCGATCAAAAATTTTAAAACGAGGTATTTAAAAAACCACTTGATCGATTTTTGAAAATAAAACGTTTATAAAATTCTTAAACTATCTACAATAACATTTTTCTGAAACGTTTTAATTCGATCTGTTCAAAAATAGTTTTTATACATGACATTTTAACAAACTGCAACAATCATTTAAAAGAAAAAAGGCTTGCTGCTTAAACAATGAAACAAAAGCCAATAATAAAAGCGTACCTCAAAGTTGAGACACGTGTTTCTTAGTTTGTACATTCTAAACAGATTGAATAGTGAAAATTATTTTAATTTCTTAAATAACCTTCTGCCATAGCTTCTTGATGACTTACTGCTAAACCTTAGACAACGACTTTGGTTTCAACATAATGGAGTACCGGTTCACACAACCCGAGAAGTCATAGCACTACTAAACATAGAATATCCGAATAAATGGATTAGGAGAGGAGGTCCTGTTGTGTGGGTAGCCCGGAACCCCGATCTAATATCTCTAGATTTCTTTTTCTGGTGTCAGATAAGACCTCTGTAATGAGACACCAGTAAACACCGAACTAGAACTGGTGGCTATAATAGTAGCTGCAGCAGATGATATAAAGGACAAGCAAGCAGCTCTTGCCAAGTGTCTCTTCTAATATTAAAACACGCTGCCGGGCTTGCGTTGCTGCGAATGGTGGCTATTTTAAAAATCAAGTTTAGTCCCCCTCTTGTTGTTTCATTGTTTACTGCTTTATTTTCTTGTTTAATGGCAGCAAGCCTACTTTGTTTTATATTTTATATCATTGTTGCAGTTCGTTAAAATTTTTTTTGTAATTCAATTTGATTGATTGAAAAAAACCTTTCAGACAAATGTTGTAGTAAATAGTTTAAGAATTTTATAAATATGTATATTATTTCCAAAAATTGATGAAGTGATTTTTAAAATGTCTTGTTTTGAAATTTTTTATCGGTCGCCATTTGGTTATTTGATAAAATAGAAAATACTTGTAAATACAAATGTTTTAGAGAACCGAAAGCAAATGCTAAAAGTTTTGTATTATTTAAATATCCCTTAAATGAGGGAGTAATAACTATTTTTCGAAAAACAAAAAAACGCCAATAACTATGAACTAGCGTTGTAGATCAAACATTTGAAGTAAGAAAAGTTGTTTGATTCAATGAGTTCTAACTGCCATTTTTGGGTGTAACAACTTAGTATTAACACCATGTATGTATCGATTACAGTGTGAGTCAAAACACGAATATTTCCAATGTTTTTAAATGGTTCACCCTGTATTTTATTTCACTATAAGAAAGCAGTTAGTTTTTTTGGGTTCACGAACGACAATACGGCAAAGGCCAAGTTCTACTTCTTGTTTTGGCTCTCAAGAAGAGATTAGGACCAAGCCTAAGTCCGGGTGTTTAACTATGACGCGGTCTAAGCCGAAAGTCGCTTATAATCATAAACATAACAACCGCGAAAGCTTAAGATTTTACAGTTCACTGATTTCATGAGAGAATTTATGTTTCTTTAGATATTGGTAAAGTTGATCATAGAAACGGTTTATTAAATTCTTGTGTTTTGAGAACACTGCGGACAATATATTTCTTTTGAAAGCTATAAAAACGATTTTTTCTGGTCATTTTCTAATCTCAATTAAATTGTTCTGGTAATTGGAATGGTTAATTTTTGATCAGTCTATCATCAAAATGTTTGATATAACTTTACAGTAGATGAGAATGTTTTTCAGAGAAGGTGTTATCGAAACGTCCTAGTTTTGGTTCGCTACTGGGAAATCATTAATAGTGGAAAAATCCACATAACTGGCATAGAAGTTCAAGTAAAGTCATTCCGTTATATGAAAGTATAAGACATAAAAGGAAGCAATATAGCAACTAAATGCAATAAAATGCGGATAGAAGACTTTTAGTGGGCAGGATAGATTGCCAAAATGTGATTAAAAACACACGTTAAAAACTGGAAATCGTTAAGGCCTGACTTGTAGTTCTTCGGACCCCATCGTATAAAAATTAATCATCAAACGGCAAAGGAAAAATTAAAGGACATTGATTAAAGTTATGTGAAGACTACCCGTATCATTATCAAGCCAATTGAAACATTTATACGCAAACATAACCAAGTACAATTCATGTTTCCAAATGACATCGTTCGGTGCTACAAATATCGTGCGAGAGAATTACATACCAACATTCAAAGTGCACGAACCGAATGCAACTTTTTGATCGTGATTGGCAACGAGAAACACACTTTGATGTCGACGAATTGGGTAAATTTGTTGAAACGAATCTTTCGAAATTGGTTTCAGAACAACGCTTAGCACATGACAGAGTTGTGCATGAAATTACAAGTCAACACGGCGAATTGTATTTCCGAAATGCGCCCATAGGCACGGCAAGATTTTTCTCATTTTACTTATACGGCCACAAGAAAATATTCCACTGGCAATTACATTATCTGCAACTTTCTTAGATTTGCGTTGAATATGCAAATCACTGAGAAATATACATGTAATATCAACTGAAATTCTGAAACGAGTCAAGTACTTCAATCATGTCAACTTAATATACGGAAGAATTGTCTATGGTTTACAATCACAAAAAAGCTTCAAAAGTGTTTTATCATACACTAAAAGTTTTTAGAGGAAATTGACAGCTCTGTGGTGACAAATGACAAACTACCAGTTATGCACGCTGATGAACTTAGTGCGTATCTCAAATCATTAGTTTCATTGCGACCTGTACAGTGTAATATGCGTGTAGAACTACAACAAACGTTTCGCAAAACAATTGGATATTGTGAATGTGAGAATGGCAATCGATGAATTCACGCAATGTCAACAAACTTCTGTTAAATCACAGCAACTACAGAAGAATCGATTCACAAAGCTTTTCCGAGCCGTGCTATATTTGCAGTCAAAAATAACGATGTCAATGCCATCAATTTCAGCTTTCAACACGAAATACCAGACGAAGTGACAACGTATAAGTCTATCGATACTGTAATGAATAAGAAAAGTTAATGATCAACTGAATTCTTGAATTCACTTAAACATCAGTTCACCACGACTTTGCAATGATATGATGACAGCTTTTTCAGTGAAGAAAAGATGAATCATCAAAGCTACAAGTTTAGATGGAAGACATTGCAAGGATTCCGATTGATATATCATTCGAAATGTTTTCAGTTACTGGTGCTACTTGCATTTGCAATCACCATCAACAAAGCAGAGGCTTTGAGTATCTAAAAGCATTAAAACACAAAGATTTTCTTTCTTTGAGTGGCATTGCAATGCATCTCAAGTACTCGCCAGTTAATATTGTATTTTTAATGATTATTTTTTCCATTAATTCTTTTTAAAAACTCTAAATGGGCTAGAATTTAGGGAAGGTTTTGAGAACTTTTAAAAAATGAAATAAAAGAATATTTTATTTTTAATTTCTCTACTTACGTTAACTGCTTTTTAGGCCTGACTCTTACTTCTGTTCATCAACTTCGAAATTTTGAATGCATCAGTTCGTCTATTCTACATTCAAATTCTTGTGTTTCGAGCATCAGCGGAAGTGATTGGACAAATTCGTTTCTTCAGGGAAACGCAGCAGGTGAAATCTGTGGATTTTTTCCACATCAATTTTTTTATTATCTCGAAAATGACAAATCATTTCGTCTGAAGAAAGGGGTACTGTGTGTATATGTTGCTTATTGCATATCTTATTTTCGAGTTTTTTAGGTATTGGGGTATGCCAGAGTAGTAGAAAAAGATATGAGCATAGAAGAACGAATTAAAAATGAAAAAAATAGAAATAGCAAGCTAAAACAAGCGTCGTCTAATAACACGAAGGTCGATACATCCAAAGAATGTTTAAAAAACGATAGGACGAATTACGAACCTACTGATTACGAAGAGGCTGACGATAAATACGGACTTGTTTTTTGCGACATGACTATTGTATGCTTTAAAACTTTATTATTAACTTGAATTTATTTTGAAAATTATAGGATTCGATTAAGGACCTTCCTGCTAACTTAGACAACTATTGTAAATCTAACACCGATAAGTTCTATCCAAGTAGGCCTCACATGTATCCGCTTCAGTCTATCAATCAAATTGTGGTAAATCCAAATTCAAAGTCTTATTGTTATTATGCAACGGGATACCAAGCTGGATTTGTCAGAATATCAAGCATAAAATGTTTAAAAAAAAATTCTTCCAGACGATAAATACGGTAGTATTACTATGTACTTTCTACATATAAAAACTGTGATTTCTAACTTAATTTATTAGTCTTGCAAATTATTTATAAGCATTATCAAATTTTAACTTATATAGAATTATCTAATTAATTAATTAATTAGGTAATTTAAGAATTAAACAAATTTTAAACTGACTTATTTTATGTTGCGTACCCGTCTCCAAAAACGATAAAACATGTATACATGATGCACTTGATCCTCAGATCGGTTTGATGTTCATCCTGAGCGGAATTGTTTATTTATAACAGTATTTCTGAAACACGGGTGTGACATCTGCTTGTTTACAAGCCTACATTTCCGCTAAATTATCGGCGAGATAAACTGCTTTGTAGGTAAACATCCTAATGTTAATCAAACCAATTACTTGAAAAGTAACCTTATAACATAATGTTTATAATAATAAAAGCATTACAAAATATGTGTTTATAACCGTAATAATCAGTGTTCGCGTTAATTTAATATGTGTTTAATTTTGTAATAAAATGGACAGTAAATTTAACGCTGTTTCAACTTCTTAACCCTCTATTAATCGCGCAGTTTTCTGTAACGCGGTTAGTCGCGCTGTATCTCTCAGATACATGTACGTATATGATGGGTGATTTAATTATAATTTTAATAAACAACCACTGAATGAGTTCCTACACCCATTGTATAAGCAATATTCAATTACCTAATTGTTATTACAAAAATATTTAATGACTTTTGAACAAAAACCATCCATATTCAGAACGTATAAAGTTTATTTTTATTGTACAATAGATATAATAGAAAGTTTAACGTGATACAGTTTGATAATTCAGCCCCATCATTAACATCAAAACAGTTTTTAGAGATCATTTCACGACTAAAGAACCGTGAGGTGCGCGTCGGATACATTCGGAATTTGACGATCATGCGAAATAAATTCTAACTAAAAACATCTGCTGTAAACGATGTACATTAACTGTAATAGTTTATCTTTAACTGAAAAATAAATGCATACAAGACGATGAAGATAATATAAAAAAATATGAAACACAAAGATGAAATAGAATTTGTAACAACTTGTGCAATAAATGTAGACACCTCAATCGCCGTATAAAAAGTGCAAACGTTTTTTGGTTAGCTAGTGTACTGACATTCGGAACAAAATTGGTTTCTGCGCAGCGGTTCTTTAGTCTTGAAATGAACTCTACAAATTATTTTTGAATACTGTTTTAAACATAAAGTGATGTTGCATTTTGTACAATTATAAGCGCTGAATAATGTTTTTTTTTTGCTATGTTGGTAACACGTTCCCGACTATGGTTCTTCTTGATTAAATTTCTATAAAAAAAAATTATTTCTGTTGGAAGACTTGCAGTTTTGCCTCAAATTCATAATTCCATTCTACCAAAGTTAGAGCTAATTTTTTCAAAAATTCCTTTTTGAAACAAACTCATGTTGATTTGCGTAAAAAAATTAAAAATAGAGTTTATCCGAGATACACGTTCATAAAGTGGTAAAAATTACCGTTGACCATCTTTTTCTCGATCGGCTAAGATTATGAGTTGCGCAAAGTTTGTCAACCACGTCTACGCTCGATTTCGTGTCGTTAAAAAATAAAATAAAAAATGTTTGGTTTCTTTTCGAGATTGGTAGATATGCATTCTGGATAACAACAGAACAGATTTTCTCTTTTTTGAAACGTAGGAAACAAGAGTCTCATTTTTCGTATATACAAAAATGCTGCTAAAACAGGGACGATTTTTTCATGACACAAAAGTTGGCAAAAGCTCTCTTTTATTTTTTTTATTGTAACCAAACAAGAAAGCTTGTTTTATTCTAGCTTTTTCACTAACTTCAAATTGGTAAACCAGTTATCTGCGGTAATACTATCAAATCCGATTAATTAGATTGGCGAAAAGAACCTTCCGGCTGTTGCCCGTTCTCCATATTAGCGGTATAGTACGGTTTGGTAAAACAAAATATTTCCATATTAAACATCTTATCAAAAATCTTAGGCGTGTTTCAGACATTCAAAAAATGTTTATTTCTAACTCGTCAGTGGCCTCCCCTGCTAATTACAATAGTCTCAAAAATGGTTTAATTTCTACGTTGTTTGTAGGCCGGCAGTTACATTCGAGTTCAGTTTTGGCATTCCTAGCAGTTTCTTCTAATATACCAAGTAATTTTATAAGGACATTATGAGTAATTTTAAACGGTTCTTTTTTTTATAGTGTGCCATCTTTGCCTATAATTTTTATATAAAAACACATTAAGAAAAGATTTTGGTACACCCCAATCAACAAGGAAACGTTTTTTTAATATTTTTTTTAACGTTTTGAAAAGATATATTTACAATTTTTAAAAACATTGCAAAAACGTCTTAATGGCCAAATTTACGTTGCAAGTACAAAACCGTTATTTAAATATTAAAAAAATGTTTTAGAAAATATGTTTAAAATGTATTTAAAATATTGTAGTATCAATGAATAGATAAAATATTTTTAAAACGTAACAAAAACATTTTTCTAAAAAACATTTTTTATTTCAACTATTTTAAAACGTTGTAACGTTTTTAAAACACGAAAAAAACGTTTCCTTGCTGATTGGGACGTATTAGAAAAATAAGTATCCATTTCCGATTCTTCAATTTCTTTTTATTATCACTAACTTCATGATTGGTGTTTAAATCAACTGACCTTGTTTTAACATTATGATCTGCATCAGATTCATCAAAATGTACGCATAAAACATCGGCACTCGGTTCGTTGTTCTTAAAAATTATTTCAACCTTCCAAAACGTGATGTTCCTTTGTATTTTATCTCCTTAGACCTGATTTCATTAAAAAGTACTTCTGGTGGTTACACATTTTTTTTCAACGTTTGTAATTGTGTTTATTTTTTTCCGATATGTTTATTTTATATAACTTTTTTTACATAAAAGCTAGATTTAAAATATCACCCATTACCATCCCTTTAAAGCGATGATAGTTTTTGCATAATTTATGAATTTATGAGTATAAGGTGAATGATCGCGCTGTATCTGATACTTACTGACATCATTTGGGATTATTTGGATTTGCCCTTTTACAAAACGATGTAAGACACATTGAACCAGAAATACGCTGAATTTGGTTAATTATAACGAAAGCATGTATCTGCTAGAAGCACGGGCGACTAACGGACGATTAACAGTACCAACAGTTTTATGACAACGGTATTGCTCTAAAACATCATGAAAACGTTAAAAGCGTAGCTTTTCGATGTTGCCAGGTCGATAGGTGTTACAAAATATCCGACAAAATACGAGCACTTCCAAACGTATAATATAAATGAAAAGGCTATGCAATGCAGAACACGTGTGTATGAAAAACATTACCTAATTCTTACATTATCTAACATACTTCTGCTCGTTGTCAAACGATAGGAAGACAACAAATACATACTCAAGACAACATGATCAAATCATAACTTATATACATGAAAGATATAATTCAAACAATGTACATAAAAAACAAAACAAATGTAACTATCTAATAATTTCAGTAAATTGTTATTAATAAAACGATTGGCACCCACACTGTCGTTAAACGGAATAGGCCACAATTTGGCAAAGCTGCGAACTATTTTACCAGTAGAAACCTTTACTGAGGCTACACGACTCTTTTCCGAGAAAGGTTCTTATAATTCTGCCACCATGGAGCCGTTAACTAGCTCGAGTCTTTTGCTGACCACTTACAGCGACGTTGCAATTCACTTAAATATTCTTTTCGCAAGCGCTTCCAAAACTGAAGGCGAAGCTTCTCTATTAGCTTAAACAAATCTCTTTGATTTGTAGGTCCATCAACCAGTGTCTCCAACGAAGGAATATTGATGAGAGAGCGTCCAATCAGAAAGTGCGCAGGTATAATTGGACTAAGATCGTTTGACAGGGTGAAGGGGTCTGAAGTTTGAAATAGCAGCTTCGACCTCCCGTAGTAAGGTTATATACTGTTTATAAGTAAATGTTGTACTTTCAGAGACACGTTTTAAACAATACTTACATGACTTAATGTTGGCCTCCTAGAGCCCTCCCATATGAGGGGAACGCAGGGGGATAAATTTAAAGTGAATCTGTCTGAAGCAAGGGTTTAAATAATTTTGTATTTATGGGTTCATTAACTGCGTCCTCGCGCCAGCGAAATTTCTGTCTAAATACGGGTAGACTGTGTTCGGCTTATAACGTCAACTTGAAAATCGACGAAACGCTGCTAAAAAACATTTTGTACTAGTTCTGTTACCAGTTCGAAGTGAACGACCTTGGTGCTAAAGCATGCAAACAAGATAATATAAACCTTTACTAGTGTATTTGTTCGAGTTAACCTATCTGATCATAATAGGTCCACTCCTGACGTTCAAAAAGTGGTAAAAATATGTAATTCGAGGAGTTGGAAGTTCTCCCATTTTAGGTTCATGATGCGAAGCGAAACTTTAAAGTAAATAATGCACCAATGTACAATTCTTCTTACTAGGTTTCTAGCAGCGAGTATCCAAAATCTCTCTCGAACAGAAGTGAGTAACGTTTGCGGACCAGCATGAATTAAACGAATGTGCTCACACTGCACTATTAGCTCAGAAAGGTTATGTAACGCTGGATGGTAATTATCAAACGAGGAATTTGAGTTTTTTTAAGCGACCACTTACTCTTAGGACGAATGATCGTATCTCTGAAGAGGAAACTGCTCGAGCAGATTTTACAAGAACCCATTGCGCTCGATTTAACCCAACAACTTTCAATGTTCCAATAGTTTTCTGGTTTTGACTACGACAATCTTAATATATAAAACAAAGTCTGGTTTGTTCGAACACTCGAGAAAAAATTGCAAAATGGACGAAAAAATAAAATAAAATAAAAAATATATTCCTATACAAAATGTTCGTGAATTTCGTACCTGTCAAACATTTAATGTTCATCCAGTCGACACGGTAAACTCTCCCCTTAAATTAAAAAACCTATTTAAATATAAAAGTATAAAATAGTGTCAGTTGAAAAAGAATTGAGATATTTATTGGTTATCAAATATTTATGCATTCAGAAATTTACATCAATCTCTATAAATATAGAAAAAATGATAAATGAACAAATGACTTAATTAAAAAAAATATTAAATCGATTGGTCTCACTTTTACATCGCGAAAGTTGTCTGTGATTTGTTTTGTAAAGATTATTATTAATTTGGTTTATAAATTAAGATTGGAACGTGAACGTGAATATGATCGACATAAATTAGACCAATCAGTTCAAACGAATGTACCCCTGTTAAACCCAAAACAGAAGGATACATTAATTAATGCAATTCATGATGGAAATGGTGGCTTATTTTTCCTGGATGCCCCTGGTAAAACTGGAAAGACATTCCTCATGTCATCGATTTTGGCCACTGTTCGTGCGACATCCGAAATTGCGGTAGCAGTTACTTCTTCTAAAATAGCGGCCACGTTGTTAGAAGGATGCCGTACGGCTCATTCAGCGTTAAAATTGCGATTAAATCTTCAAACTACTGAACAACCGACATGTAACATTGCAAAACTTTGTAATGGCAAAAATTTTAGTATCCTCAAAAATCATCATCTGGGACGAATGCACAATAGCGCACAAACAAGGCATTGGAAGCTCTTGATCGAACCTTAAAAGATCTGCGCAATGACTCAAGAATTTTTGATGGCGCAATGATTTTACTATCTAGCGATTTACACCAAACACTGCCAGTCATTCCAAGATTGACTGCTGCCGATGAAATAAACGCTTGCCTCAAATTATCAAATCTGTGGCGCTATTTGAAGAAACTTCAACTGATAGCAAACATGAGAGTTCTATTGTTGAACGACCCATATGCTGAAGGTTTCTCCAAGCAATTGCTGACTATCGGTAATGGTAATGGAATTTTTGCAATTTCGTCTCATCGAAAAAAGAGCTTATCAGCAAAGTATTTCCGAACATTATTGCTAACCACACAAATACCAAACGGTTAAGCGAGCGAACAATTTTGGCGGCTAAGAATAAAGACGTGGATGACTTAAACTTTATAATTCAGAATCAAATCCTTGGTAGTCTGCGTTCATTCAAATCAATTGACTGTGTAACAAACCAAGACGAAGTCACTAATTATCCAACTGAATTTTTAAACTCTTTGGATGTGCCTGGTTTACCACTGCACAATTTACAACTGAATGCGGGCTTGGTAGTCATCATGCTTTGAAATCTAAACCAACCAAAACTATACCATGGAACGCGCTTGGTAATAAGAAAACTGATGAGTAATGTGATTCACGCGACGATACTCAAAGGAAAATTTAAAGACGAGTTAGTTCTCATTCCGATGATTCCAACGGATATGTCCTTTGAGTTTAAATTCGACACGGCATAGAATAGAGAATCAATTTGCACACTCCATTGAAGACCTAACGTGTTGGCTTGTTCATTAGAACTCAAGTTAATATTTTCTAAGATTCGGTCATCATTTGATGCTTATTTCCTTAAATCAAAACGACCTTTAGATAACGCAAGACCTAAATTTTCCTTAATTTGCCGAGCTTTATTCTCTATCCTGTCGGCACCTGTTATGACATCATTCACATATGCCATATTGTCAAGAGATATTCGTCAGCAAATTGCTGAATGCAACGAATAGCCAACAAACTAACGGTGGCAGTGCCGTAAGTCACGGTATTTAATTCATACACCTGTAGATCAAAGCGCCAAAGAATGCGATGCTGATTCGGGTTTATTAACACCTGGTGATACATCTGCTTGATGTCGCTACAGAGAACAATAAGCGATGTGTACAAAATCTAAGTAATATGTGAAAGAGATATTGTATTACGGGCGCAATCATCTATATAATATTCAACGAAACGCTATTAGAATCGGGTTGTTAAACACAACTCATAGCTTCGTAGTCGTCGAGGACTCTTTGTATACAGGGTGATGAGGCATAAAGTATGAAATCTAGCGAGGTTCGACGGGTGACATGTGATAAAACTATGCGTTTTGCAATATCGTATGTATCGCTTAAAACACGAGGACTTTCTTTCATTGGAAGCGACACGACAAAACGATTGATTTTGTCTCGTGTTGTATTTTCAAGAAAATCAGTTTCGCATGGATGAAGCACAGAAGTAGGAGACGATTCCGTTTGCACCTCTTCAATACTCCAAAATTTGGCAAGTTGCTCTTGGATGTCTTCATTTAAATGAATGATAACGACACAATAGGATCGGATTTTACAAACATTTTGATAAATTTCAAAAAGTTGTCATACTTTTTTTCATATAGATAATTTTTTAGTACTATCTCGAAAGGCTAAGTTCTGTTCAGCCAAAAATTAAATCGCATAAAAAATATGCGCATCAACGGCATGCCAAATGTTCATTTTTTTATGGACCATCTTTTGTGCTTTGGATATTATGGTTTTATTTTTTTTTATTTGATTTAATAGATCTGCTCATTGCTTTAAATTCTGGAAATCTAACTTTCTTTTCTTATAGTAACTTATAATTATTCAGTTAAATGATGCCAAGAATTAAACCCATTATCGTTACTTAATTTTATAATTTTCGCAGCATTAAATATTTTGCAATAAAAACATTATACAGAATTCATTTCTTTAGAATATAGGTACCTAACAACTCTTTTCGTTTAACTTTTTGATTAAAATTCCTAGTACAATACGTGTCAGAAAGCTTACACTTGGATTTAAATATGAATAGTTGAATATTAGGGTAAATAAAACTTTTGGCCATAACCTTAGATTCTTAAAAAGTGGCACAAATTTTTCTTCGACTTCATCAAGTTTGCAACCTTTATTAGAAGTTGATTGTAGCTGAATATTGACGCTGTCTTCAATTTTCTTCAACACTAGTTGAACATACTAATCAAGAATCAAGAAATCGAAAACCATTTGGCTGCTACTGAGTTCAGTGTCTAATTCCGCCGTTGATGTAGACAGGCCTTTTTATTTTCCTATAAGGAAAGTATAGCGATCGCAATTTTTTTTCAGAATATTTTTAATGCATGATTTTACGTTTGAAGGTCTGAATCAGAAAAATGTATTTTTGACAAAAAAAAAGTCCTAGTAACTTGAAATTTGGTATGCAGCTGGTTTTTTATATTCTCTTGGTTCTATCAAAAGATGGACCTGATACAGAAACCGGAAATGGGCGTATCCGCCATTTTAACAGTTTTTTTTGTATAATTTTGTACGTATGTAAATTATTCGAATTATTTTTACAATTACTTATAGAGTTAATTCTTCTTAACGATTTATTGAAATAATTTTTTTTTCTAACATTAACAGTTTATTAGATATTTAATTTACAAATTAAAGTGAATTCCATATATAATCCTAGGTTCGAATCCTACATAAGACAATTTTTTTTAGAAAAAAATTCTGTATCTTGAAGGAAAAGCAAGATACGTTAAAAAATAACAATTTTTCGCTATATTATATTGATTTGTTTACATACGGAGTGCTGTATCTTATTTAAATTATCTTTGGATGTATCCACAATAACTCTCGAACCAAAAGTCTTAGCGACTTAAAATTTGGTAAGGAGCTGGCTTTTTATTTTCTCTCTGCTTTGTCATAAGATGGGTTTGATAAAGAAACCGGAAGTGAGTGTATCCGCCATTTTTAGCAGTTTCTCTTATATAATTTTGTACGTATGTAAATTATTCGAATTATTTTTATAGTTTCTCATAGAGACAATTCTTCCTAACAACTTATTTAAATAAAAAAAATTCTAACAACAATGTTTATCAGATATTTAATTTGTAATTTAAAATGAATTTACAAATATATAGTTTCGAATCCTGCCATTGACGATTTTTTTTACTGATTTACTAAAGGGGTAAGTAATATCGAGGCGCACAAATATAAGGGTTAGTCGATATAAACCTTAATGAAAAATGTCAAAAAAATTATAGCATGCTAGGAAATCAATACAAACGTGTACATATCACTTCAAAATGGTTTTATGACAGCATAACTTTAAAAAAATATGTAGACATTCCTTCATCATTCCTTATAGGAAAGTCGTCTGGTGACCAGACCAGTTTTTTCTATTAGTTGTCTCTATATTTTCTTCTCGTTTTTATATCCGGAATTTATTTTTTTCTTTTTAGACATCGACAGGTAAATCCAAATTAATTCGCTCAATGGTACAAATTAATAAAAAATATAATGGTTTAAAATGTTTTTGAGGTTGCGATAAAATTTTAAAACGTAAGTAGTTTCTTTAAAACAAAATGGGTAACAATTAAACATATATTGTGTTTAAACTGGAAAAAAGTTTAATTATAAAATATCGACTTTTGCATTAAATGGATTAATTAATTAATGATTAAATTAAAAATATGAGGGCGTGTACTAGTGTACACACGTAAGAAGTGAAACTTCTTTATGGCCTTATTTTTCGCAAAATGATCTACATGCAACTTTTCAGAAATTGGTTAAATAAAGTTAAACAAATTTTAAACAAAAGGATTTTATTATCATAAACATGAATACAAATTTTTGTAAATCAATTAACTAATTTTTGTAGATTCAATTTCATATTTCAGTTACCATAAGCCATTAATTACAAAACAACAATTGATCGTATCTTATAGCAACGTTTTGATCGTGTACCTTATAACCATCCGTTTTGTGACCTATAGTATGTGCCTCCGTGGCGCAATCGACTAGCGCGTTCGGCTGTTAACCGAAAGGTTGGTGGTTCGAGCCCACCCGCGGGCGAACTTTTTATTTATTTTACTACCTTTGAACACCTTGTACAATTTGTATTTGTTTAAAAATATTTTAGAATTTTATAAAAAAAAGATGGCGCGTAACGAAAAAAATGTGACGGTAAATTTTTTTCCAACGCCGATAAAGAAGTTTCACTTCAAAAATTATAACTTACCTTAATTATAAGTTATTAAATAATTCTAACTAATAACTAGTAATAAACAAATACAAAATTTACTAGGTAACAGTGGCGGCTGGCAGTGAATGCTGCAAGAGGGTCGTTTCTTTTACTTTATAAAAACACATTCAGTTCTCTATGACTCTTTTTCGAATGTGTTGCGTTGAATTAAGAGTTTAATCTTATTTGCAATTGTAAATTATTAATAAAACGATTTTCAGTATTTTTTGGGGGATCATTGACCAAATTACGTAATGGGGAAACCGCCACTGCTAGGTAAATAAATATCACTATTAAAATTCTTTATTCTTAATTATTATTAAATATAAATATAAATGAAATATATATAAATATAAAACATGAAACGCATCACGACAAATGACGGAGCCTTTTATTATGAATAAAAAATTAATAATCTACGCTTATTTGTTTTTGGAACAAAATTAAACTCACTGAAATGCATGTAGGAAAATGTAATTACTGCAAAATAATGAATAATTACAATGATGTTTCCGTACTTCAGTATTCTTAATGGTTCACAAAAAAGTTTTATTTGTCGATGAGTGGAAAACATTATTTCAGTTTTTGGTAAATCTTATAGTTATTTCTCATAAGAGGTTGTTTATTCCAGTTTTGTTGTTGCTGAATTTCAGTAGCTTTCGCGACTAAAAACACTTGATCACTTCAAATTACTGTCATTTACTCAAGCAACCATAAATGATCAACGACGTTAAATAAACGTAACTGAGATTAATTTAGAGTAGCGTCACTCAATTTCTTCTGTATTTTTCTTGCCTTTAATTTGTATAACTTCACGCAACCAAAAAAAACGTAAAATAGCGTTATATTTTGAGATTTACGTACTCAAATTCATTCCGAAGAAAACTCGTGGTTATTTCGCGTCTGTTAAAAAGGTACTCTAATAACGTAAAAATGATGTAATAAAAACGCGATCTGGTTTTCTGGGAATTATTATTGATGACGGTATTGTTTTTACTAAGGACGACTTAATCGGAGTTAGCAATTTTATTACCATGTCATCATTACATTCTTTTGATTAATTTAGATTTTTTTTTGAATATTCAGTTCTTTTGCTAAATGCAAATAAATTACATGTGAATTACACTTTGTGTATTGATATTTTCACAAACAAAATACAGTAGCAATGTTTTCGTTTCTTTAAGCAGCAACTACAGAAAATTCTTTTGAGAAACAAAAAAACTTAAAAACATTTATCAATTAATAACTGATCAATATTAATAGAACATTAAAAGACTTAAACATACGAATGAGGATGAAATACAACAAAAGAAAAAATCTAAGAGCGAACAAGCGATATATTAAATCTTTATTTTAGAAACGTACGACAAAACTTGTCAACCATCTTTTACATTACAACATGAAAATAAGTATAGAAATCAAACATCAAGTATTTCAATAGTCTCTGATTTAACTATAACAGTTGTTTGCGTCTCTTCATCTTTAAACTCAATTGTATTAACTTTTTCTTTTAGTGCTGTTCTTTCTTTAGTTAAATCTTCCATTTTATTTTCCAATTCTGTTATACGTAAATATAATTTTGCATTATTTTCTTTTTCAATTTTGAAACTGTTAGTTAAATTAACGATGATGTCTTGTTGCTTTGTTAATTGCTCTTTTAGAAGCGTAATTGTTTCCTCGCACTAAAGAATACAGGTAAAATATACCTTACAGGTGCTAAATACTTACTCGTTGTATTATTAATGATTCTTGAGGGACTTGAAACAGATCGTTGTTTTCGTTGCACAATTTTTGAAATTCATCTACGGTTGCTAGAAAATTAATTAGTAGTGCATACAGCTATTAGTAATGGAACGTTCACGAATAATGTCGAATCTACGATTCGATGAAAAGCCAAATTCCAGATAGCGAACGATAAATGCAGAAAGATTGCGAATGTTCTAGACCGAGATAACATGAATGTATAAGAAGTGTTTGAGCATGCGGAAGTCAGTTTTTTTGTATCGGCAGTTACTGAATGAAGTTAAAGTGTTGTTACGGTGAAGATAAAAAAGTGATTAGCACGTGCGAAGTTTTAAATAAATAAAAGTGTACATCGAGTGAAAGTGAACGTGACTTTTAAAGTAAACATTGTGGACCTATAGTGATAGCGTATTATTGTTTTATAAAAATTACCGAAAGTTTTTATTCTTAGATAGTTTGATTTAATCAGTTCGGTTAGTCTAAACGTGTACATATTTTTAGTAGACGTAAATTAATTAGTTTTAATAAAATAAAATTCGTTATAGTAATTTATAGATTCTTTGTTACTAAAACTAGTAAGTCTCGAAAGTAATTGAGAACGGCTAATAGAAAAAAGCGTTCTTATTAGAAATTGATGTTACAATCATGTGGTAATCAGAATGTACTTTATAGTATCCTGCAATCACAAATATTAATGACAGATAAGCAGGCAAAGCTACCTACGTTTGGCGTAGAGGTGATAAAAAATTTGATTTTGCGCAATCGGTTAGAATCTAGCTATTTGCATAGAAGGAATAATATATATATGTTTTACTGCAAAGAGAACCATGAAAACAATGTTCGAGGAGGAACGTACATAAAAATATATTAATCAACAATGTTAGTGCCGTGAATACACTAATTGAAAACCAAATCAAATTAAATCAATTTAAATTTTCTCGCACGGGTTGATATTGTGGGAGGAAGGGCTCTAAATTAAAAATATAAAAACTGCCATTCATGCTGTTAAAAGTAAGGAAATGGGATATTTAAAAGCGTCGAAGATATTATGGTCTAAAACTTACAAACACTCACAGACTGGCATAGCAACTTGCTATAAAAAATCTCCATTCCTTTTCAAAAAGAGATGGTATTGCAGATAAAAAATGACTCCAAAATTTCTTTAAACATTATCCCAATCTATCTTTGAGAAAACCGCATGGGATTTTAAAAAATAGAATAAAAGGGTTTAACCCGGCAAACATTAACCGGTTTATTGATATTCTGGAACCATCTATAGAGCGGACCAGATTCTGTAATGTTGACAAAACCGGTATCACCACTGTACAATCCAAGATTACTAGAGTAGAAAATAAGTAAAGTAGAACCCGTGACTGATGTAGAAAGAAGAGCACTAGTACCGTACAGTTACATTCATCATGAATCCTATCTGCGGACTCTTTCCTCCTTTATTTTATCGATCATGTAAAATCTTCGAAAGACGATTCCGTGTTGTTCATTGTTGACGGCTATTATAGCCATACACGGAATCTGGACGTTATAGACGTAAACTATAGACAAAAAAGAAAGGTGGTTTTGTTGGATGCATTTCGCCCAACACGTCACATAAAATACAACCGTTAGATTTGTCTTTTATGTCTCTATTAAAAGCATACTATTCAAGAAAAAATCAAAATTGGTTAAAGAATAACCTTTCTCGAAATATAAGTCTTTTTCAAATATGTTCATTATTCTGCCTTGTTCATCATAAATGTGCGACTGCTGAGATATCAGCAATGGGTTTCGTAAGGCTAGAATTTTTCCATTCAATCGAAATATATTCTCAGAAGCAGATTTTCTTATAGAAAGACGAAGGAAAAGCAGCCCACCACGACAATATTCTTTCAATGACAATCTAAAACCTCCCCAAAGCAATAAACAAACATCGTACCAGTTAAAGACTTATCGCTTTTACCATCTTGCAGTTCATTGATATTTACTTTAAAAAAGGGATCTAAAACTGATTCTGCAGCATTAATTACAAGCACGCCTTACAAATATTATTTTGAAACTAGCATTAAAGAGAAACAAAGAAAAGAATCACTTGAAAACAAAAATCATTTGCCGAAATAAAAAGTTTTAAGTAAAACTAAAAAGCATATAATGGGCAAAAATAAAAAGGCAAAGACAGTGAATCCACGGACTCTTCAGAAGATTTTCCTTATCATGCTGTCTCAGATATAGATGCCGATCGAGAGAGTGACGCAGAGTGTGTGTTTTGCACTAGACATTATTCAGAGGACCGACATGAAGAAAAACGAGTACAGTGTTCAATTTGCTCCAGATGGTCACATAAAGATTGTGCTGGTAGTGACAAAAACAAAGCTTTCGTATGTAATTTTCGCTTATAGGTGCTTAATTTTGGATAGGGTATTCAATTTTAGGAAACTTTTTTTTTTACTTATAGTAGTAGTATAGCAATCGCAATTTTTTTTCAAAAATTTTTTTTTATATGAATAAATTGTAAGGCAGAATTACATATACATACGTACAAAATTATATAAGAAAACCTGTTAAAAAATAGCGGAGACACCGGTTTTTTTATCAGACTCATCTTTTCATAGAACCGAGAGAATATGAAAAGCTCCATACCAAATTTCAAATTACTTGGACTTTTGGTTCGAGAGTTATCGTGGGTACATCGTTACACACACACGGACACGCATTTGACATTTTGTTGTCAAAAATACATTTTTCTGATTTAGAAGACATTGAAACGTAGAATTATGCAAACAAAAATTTTTGAAAAAAAAATTGCGATTGCTATACTTTCCTTATAGGGAAGTAAAAAATACTTTTTACCTTTACACGTTACGTATTTATTTTCTAATATCTTGTAACTTTCCTTCGACTTATATAATTCGTCACGATAAAAACTAACGGTTTTTTCTAACTCTTCCAAAACTTCAATTTTATTACTCAAATTCATTATTTCTTTTTGGTCAACTGCTAAATTGGAAATTGCCCTTAAACACATAATACAGTACAGAGTTAGTAAGCTATAATGTTTTAGTACTGGTTGAGCTCTGCAATTTGTTCGCGTATTTTTGCATCTTGATTTATGAACTCTTTCTGATAAGCAACATCGCAGTTATGTTGTGCCTTAAGTTCGTTTAATTCGCAAACTAAATTGTAATTTTGTAATTCAGTTTTTTGTAGCAATTCTCTTAAACTTTCTCTTTCAACTACCTAAAGAAAAATAATGACAAATGCAATCAACCTAAATTAAAACATACCGCGGTTTCTTGCTGCAAGTGAGTTCTTGACATAGAATCTTTTTTTGCCTGAAGAGAGTCTTCCAAAAATTTAGAATTTTTAAGAGCCAACTTTAAGTTATGTTGGTGTTCGTCGATGGCGCTATTTGCCGACTCCAAACTTCGATTTTGTTGGTGAAGTTTTAGTTTTGTTAAAGAAAGCTCAGTTTTTAATTCTTCCACTTGACTCTGAAATAGTTAAGTAGTATAGTATTGTTACAATAACATTTTTAGACATATTCTATTTGTCACGTATGACTTATTTTGGTGATGCGCCAAATCGAGTAAACCGATAGATAATTTAATTAATTTGTTTTGAAACTTCAAATACAGAAGAAAACAATGCTACATGATATTGTTTTTGGATATGCCAGTATATTACAGAAATCTTTGGCTAAAATGCAGTTTTAATGTTAGAATTGAGTTCTAAATAGAGTTTGAGCCTGAGTTCTAGATTTCAGTTCAAACTGAATTTTTTGGGCAAAAGCACGCATTACTAATACTAGTTTAAAACTGAAACCGTACGTGTTTAATTTTCGTAATTTTTTTAGTATTTTGTATTTGTTTTCGTTCAAAATAGTAATTTACGTAACAAGCGTCAATAGTACATCATAGCATGTTGCATGTGAGTGAGCCAGCAGTAGCACAACGGCGTCACAAAAATGGCCGGTAAAGCGAAGTCGAGGGCTCGAAGGAACCCAAAAAAGACATTCCAGGATACTCTGTGACGGAAATTGTTCTTGCAATCATACCAAAAGCGTTCCGTGAAAACACTATCACTCCTGAAGAATCGGAAGTCATAAAAACTTCGATACTCAAACTGACAAACTGAACAAAGGAAGTTCATTATCGGATCCGGTTATCTTTCCTACGAGCAGACAGGACGACCGCCACCAGAAGAAATCCAACACCTGATTAACAGTGGAACCAACAACAAACCGCCGATTCTTGAATGCGATGCCAATGCCCACCACACCTTGTGGAGAAGCACAAACACAAATCTAAGAGGTGAAAAAGTTTTAGAATTTATTTTAAAATCTATTTTAGTCATAATAAATAACGGAGATGCTCCTACGTTTATAACCGTATCGCGCAGTGAAGTTATTGACCTTACGCTTGCTAGTCCAAAGGCGAGTAAAGTGATGAAAATATGGCATGTAGCAGATGAATCTTCTTTATCTATTCATAGAAACTTTCGATTCAACATTGAACCAGATGAGAAACTCGTAAAGCAGTACAGAAACGCGAGAAAACCGACTGGGAGTTTAGCCGGCTAAATCAGAGACGGCCTTTCAGTTGCAAGATCAACGCACGAGCTAGAACTAATGCCGGAAGTATTGTTAATTCATTAAGATCCGGATCCAAAAACTGTCAAACGAACCCCCAACAAGATTACTTGGTGGAACAGGGACTTGACAAAGCAAGGACATGCAGTAGATGGCTATTTAAAACAGCCAACAGCCAACAAGAGTGGAGTAATACAATAATATTGCATGCTTTTCTAGATATTGAAGGAGCATTTGACAATACTTTCACTTCTATAGCAAGGGCAATGTAGAATAAAGGCATCACACCTTTAGTGCGAAACTGAGTAAAAAATCGGACGGTAATAGCTACTTTGCACGGTAGGAGTCAAAGTGGCTGGCGAGTCACCTCTACTATGGTACCTCGTCATGAATGGTCTACTATAAAAACTAGAAGACTGAGGTGTATTTGCTTTAACGTACGCCGACGATTTCGGCATTATCACGAAGAGGAAATTTGGGGCAACTGCATCGAACATAATGCAGAGTTCACTAAACACCGTCAAAAATTGTGCAAGAAATGGGAACTATCAGTGAACCCAACCAAGACGACAACCACGGAAATCGGATGACATAAAACTATCTACAAAGTACGAAATCCATTCTCGATGACAAAAGAAGTCAAATATCTGAGACTCACTCTTAAAACCAGACTGACTTTTAACGCTCATCTAGAAAAAGTCACAACAAAGGTCATCAGGGTTCTTAATACAATCAAACAAATGATCGGGCACACATAGGGATTGAAACCCACAATGACCAAATGGTTACATACATATGTGGATGTTGTGAGATCCGTATTTTAAAACCTCTTTGTGTATTGCGTTAATTAAAAAAATAATATATAATAAAATAAATTGTTAGTAAAATAATTACAGCAAATACCAATCTTTATTCCTTCGTATTTACACTGACCTAACTTAACAAAATGCAGTTTAAGTTGTATATTATTTTCCTTTTTAATTTGACTCTGCACAATTTTTTAAGGTTCTTCTATGAGGAGGGGCATCAAAACACTTGATGCGTCTATAGAAGGCGACGTTTCGTGCAGCTAAGTGCGCACTTTTTCGGGTCTAGTTTTAGACTTAGAAAAGTGGTGTGTCCTGGACTGCACTATGAAGACAGTTATAGTGCAGTCCAGCCAATTGTTTTTTGTTTAAAATTTCATTAGTTATTACTGCTTATTGGTATTTCGATGGGGTCTATGTAACAACTCCCACTGGTCAAAATGTTCACCCGACTTTTCGTCAATTTGGCTATTGTTGTATCGGCCGCTTTGGTCATAACGCTCATTACTTGTTTTTGGTAACTACCACCAATTCATTATAAATTCAAAAAGTATTACATAAAACGAGATTGAAGAATTGAAATTAACTGAAATTAACATCGAAATTTTTAAGAAATTGTTTCTAAAACGTTTTAATGTATTTTTGGGGTTTTTAGTTTTAATTATGAATAAAGTGGCGTTTGTTTGATTTATTGTAAATATGTTATCTAAATTGTCATAATTGATTTTTAAACTATCCGTAAACTTTAATTAACTAAAACAAATTATTATAAATTTGTTTCGTGCATAGTTTTATTATTTTTAAAAACATTAAATATGTGCTACCATTGTATACACAATATAAGCGAAACATCAGTGGGCGTTGTAACCAAGGTGGTCGTTATGGCTAGGGTGGGCGTTTGAAACTTAATTTTTTATTTAAATTGATATTTACTACCCAAAACGCCATTTAATAAAACGTGATAAAATTCAATTTATAATCGAGCGCGAATTAGTTACGGTTGATAAAATGATACTTACAAATGATGAATAAATAATCTAAGGGCAACTTGTGAATAGAATAATGTTTTTGATAGATTTAATACTAAGAATAGAAAAATATATTTACTCGCTTCATCGCCAACTCATTTAGTAATTGTCTTTGCTTTCTCTCAAATTCGACAAAATCTATCTTAGCTACTTCAGCATCTGCTACGTTTGTGTTCAAGGTTTCCGAAAACATTTTCTAAAACAAAATTTTCAATTAGTGTTTTCTTATTATTAAATTTTAATATAATATTAGCTAGACGTAATTTGCAAAATAACAATACAAAGTTAAAGAATATTGTATTTAAATTTCTTGAAGAAGCATGTATAACAATTAAATATAAAAATCGTCACACAAGTGTTAACAAAACATTCTGAATTATAGTAAAAAAATTGTTTCACTTACACTACACTCAACACTAAATAAATAGTACTACATCCAAAACGATTGGCGTCTCTGAACTCCTTTATCGTAAGTCTTTAATACTTCCGGAAGCACAGGCTTACACCGTTCTTGTTGTTTTGTATTTTTTCTACTGAAACTATTCCTGAAACTTTTCCAACGTCTTTCACATTTTGCTACATAATTGTCCGGTTTATCTGTTTTTTGATTCGTTGCATTTGGTTGTTTTGAAGAATCAGGTTTTCTTTTACAACACTCGTCCTCTTTGCTATTAATTCTTGATTTTTTTTGCTCATTTTGTGCAATTAAACTAATTTCGGAGGTATCTCTGTGAGACAAATCAAAACTTTGACACGCTTGTGATAATCGAATCGATTTTAAACGGTTATAAGAGCAGTGATTGTATTGGTAGGCAAAAAGTTTATCCAACTTATATTTTAACCACGTTTCGGAAACCATAGCTATACTTTTTCAATCTCGTCGGAATAGTGTGAACGAATTGACATGAACAAGCACTTTATATAGATATTGCAGTTTCTTGGTTTTGAAAATTAAATTAACGTATTTATATTTTGATGGCTTCTCATATAATTACGTTGAGTAAGGATTTTCGAAATCAATATCTAAAGAATGTTTACCACGCTCAAAGATTATAGAATTATTGATTTACTTTAAAAAAGTTATAATTAAGTTATAATATTCTAAGTCAATGGCTTATAAGTTCAGCAACACAAACGTTTCTTGATTTACTAAGTAACTTTAAAACATGAATTTTGAATTAATTTAAGTCTATGCAGCATTAATCTCATTTAGGTTCAATGTTTAGTACTAGAACTATTGTTCTATTAAAATTATATTTGTAATCCAAGGAAATTAAAATATTTTTATTAATTCCAAACATAGAGCGTTAAATCCGACTCGTTCTTATACGAAAAAAAATTAATTTTATGAAACTTGATTTTGTACGTTATAAAAATCAAAATGTATGTAAGTATTTCATTAGTGCAAAAATTGACAGTTTTTGCGCCAAGTAAAAGCGAAGCTCGGCTTCTTCCATATAATTTTTGTACAAATTTAACATATTTTTTTTAACTACCATAACCTACTAAACAATTGAATAGTACCCTACCATAAAACAATATGTTTACTACGTATTTTTAATAAATTTAGTATTAAAAATTAAGTAGAACTTAAAATAACTCATTGAGATTCAGCTTATGTGTGGGTTATGTTTGTGTCGTATAAGGTTATATGTCTTCGTGCTTTCCTACTTTGTCCATGTTTTAATTATATGTATATTTGGGCAGAAATTAAACATTCCACTGTTAGATTGGCCTGATGAAGTTGGCAGAATAGCCAACGACGCGTAGCCACAATTACTACAGAATTTTCTTTCTGACTATTCTCCACATCGAAGAATCTATGGTCGCATAGAAACATACCAAACTATTAAGTTTTTAGAGGAGTTGTATCGTTCTCATAGTAAATTTTTATTATAGTATTAGTTAATAAGGATGTTTGTCTATTGTACATTTGTTTTCTCTTAAGAATAATCCTTGTATAAAGTATGGTATAATAGATAATTTTGTCCCCACCGCTTGGTTTTTTTTGTTAAAGCTTCTTTGTTTAATCTGTTTCATATATAACGGACACTTTCCTTTTTTGTTGTTATTATCGACCAATAAGAATCGCCCCTGTAATTAAGGGAAATGGAAGGTTGAATGCAACCTAAAAATATTTTAATTTAAAATTATCAGTTCTACTTTTACTTCCAATGAAATAGCAACTTGCAACTCCCGGTCTAAGACAGCTACTTAGCAAGTCCAGTCGTCTGTTATTTTTAAGTTCATTTTTAGTTCAAAACGAACTTCTTCGAGTCGGTGGTAGATTAAAAAACGCAATAGGAATTCATTAAGATGCTCGTCATCCCATACGTCTGCCTGCTAAACATGATTTCACTAATCTTGTTATAAGACAAAAACATTTAAATAATGCTTTTAAACGCTCAAAACATTGTAAGGAAAATCATAAATGCATCTGTTACATGTTTTCGCGCTAGTCCTAGGGCTTCACATCCATTAATGGGTGACCTCTCCTCAGTACGTGTCACATCTTCATGGCCATTCTTAATCAGTGGTGTCGACTATTGTGGCCCATTTGTAATAAAGGAAGGCAATCGAAAAAGCAAGAAAACTTCGCAATTTTTGTTTGTTTTCTACACGTGTCGTGCATATAGAAGTTGTATCTGACTTAACAAGTGATGCCCTCATTGCTTGACTTAAGCGTTTTATTGCGCGAAAGGGAAAAATTTCAGATTTGTACTCGGACAACGGAACAAACTTTGTAAGACTTTGTCAAAAATTCATAAAGGATAACCATAACTCAATTGCATTCCCTCCAACTCCCTTCATTTTGGTGGTATTTGGGAGGCTGCCG
This sequence comes from Aquatica leii, assembly GCA_035610365.1. Lineage (NCBI taxonomy): Eukaryota > Metazoa > Arthropoda > Insecta > Coleoptera > Lampyridae > Aquatica > Aquatica leii. Next base: position 59,652,032 of record CM069434.1, read on the forward strand.
TAAAATCAGCTAAACATCATTTAAAACGAGTAGCAGGTACAGCTGTATTGGCTTTCAAAAAAATGTGTACAATAATTTGTCAAATTGAGGCTATTTTTAACTCCAGACCACTTACTTCTATAAGTAATGATCCCAATAACTTTGCATTCCTGACTTCTGCTGATTTATTGATTGGTGACTCACTGTTGTCGAATGAACCTGATTATAAAATCTATCTATCGTTTGGATCGTTGGCAAAGGATCCAACAGGTGACGCAACATTTGTTGCATTGCTGGTCTACGAAATATCTAGCGCAGTTCCATCAAAGGGGTAAATGGAAGGTTACCAAAGGCTCTCAATTACAAATTGGTCAAATGGTTATTTTTCGACAAGACAATGCCTCGTCGCTTTAGTAAAAAATTGGGCGAGTGTTTGCCACTCATCCTGGTGCTGATGGTGTGGTGCGACCAGCAACTGTAAAAACTGCAAGTGATTGTAAAGTGCGTCGAGCTGCATCAAAACTTTGTATTCTTCCGCTTAAAGATACTAATAGTGCTTAAGGATAAATACAAACTTTAATTTGCTAGTTACAATAATAAGAACATTGAAAGGGTACACCTTTCCACGCGGGCGGTATGTTTGTGCCTCAAAGAAATTATCGTAGTTAGAATTTTTATTATAGTATTTGTTGGGTTCGTGGAGCCTGGGACTTCGTAAGAACAAGTCGTAATTGTAAAATACCTTTAATTGTAACATAGAACGTAATACATGTGTTTTCTACCGCGTACTTGTACCCATAATACCTTTCGGTTTGTTTTGCCCTTACAGTGGCGTAACATAAAACATCCAACACCCTCCTTCCTTAAGAGGAAAAGGATAAATGAAACAAGAAACACAAAATTAAAATACAAACTAAATTACAGATCTAACCTAACTGGTTTTTTAATATTTCGTTTTGATCTACGTAAGGGTATGGTAACAGGTAAACTTATGTTTGTATAACTTTCATCACTATGACCTTCTATTGGTTCATTTACAATTTCAGGTGCTATTTCTTGTTGCACTTCGTTTGTTATGTTATAATAATCATCGTTTACAGTATTTTGATCCGGAAATGAATGTTCAGTAGGAGTGTTCATTCCTATTTCTCTTAATTGGTCAATATGGCGTTTCCATAAACGGCCATCATCTAAACGCACCTCATAAGTTAACGTTCCGGCTTTGTTTTCAATTTTTCCGAAAACCCACTTATCATTTGAAGAGTAATTTCTAGCAGCTACTCGTGTACCTATTTCTAATGTTCTAGTACTTTGTAACGGTATTTTCTCGTTACGATCATTAACTTTTATTGCATCAATTCTAGACCTTATCTCCCTCCCAAACATTAGTAATGATGGAGATTTCAAAGTAATCCTATGTGGCATTTTCCTGTATTGTAATAACATTTTTGCCAATTCGTAGTCGCGAGTATGATTTTCGTGATTCATTGCTCTTAAGGATTGTTTTAAGGTTTGAACAAAACGTTCCGCTTGCCCATTTGTTGCTGGGCGAAATGGTGCGGTTCGCTTATGCGTTATTGCATTTTGTTTCAAAAAATTTTGAAATTCATAGGATAAAAATTGTGTTCCATTATCTGTAACTAAAGTAATCGGAATACCGAATTGAGCAAAAATTTTGCGTAACAGCCTAATTGTAGCATGTGTAGTGATATTTTTCATTAAATGTATTTCCGGCCATTTAGAATACGCATCTATTAAAATTAGGTAGTACATGCCGTTAAATGGTCCAGCATAATCTAGATGAACTCGATCAAACGGTTTTTTAGGAGTTTCCCAACTATTAATTGGCGCTTTTGCTGGCATATTTGAAATTTTGTTACATGGAAAACAGTTTTTTGCTATGTTTTGAATATCATGGTCTATATTTGGCCACCAGCAATAGCTTCGGGCTAAACCCTTCATCTTTACTATCCCAAAATGAGAATTATGTAATTCATTTAGAATTTTGTGTTGTAACGAATGTGGAATTACCACTCTTATGCCTCGAAAAATACAATCATGTTGTAAGGTAAATTCATTTTGGTTTATTCCGAATCTACAATTTGGTTCAATAATTTGTCCGGTTTCCAAAGCCTGACGTAATTTGTTTAAGTTTTTATCTTTCCGCGTTTCTTCCGCGATATCTACTGCAGTAACGGGTAACGTCTCGATTTGTTGTAATTCGAAAATATCACACGCTTCAAAGACAAAAGTATCCTCAGATTTTGTAGGTAACCGGGAAACCGCATCCGCATTTCCGTGAGCTTTTGTATTTTTGTATTTTATGTCGTACGTGAAAGCTTGGAGGAATAAAGCGTAATGTTGCATTCTAGATGCACTCAAAATAGGTATGTCTCGTCTAGGCGAAAATATTTGTATCAACGGCTGATGATCCGTAATCAAAGTGAAACGTCTACCGAATAAGTATTGATAGAATTTTTTTACCGCAAAAACGATGCTATAAGCTTCTTTATCAATTTGCGCGTATTTTTGTTGCGTTTTTGTAAGTGTTCGTGAAGCGAACTGTATTGGGCGCTCCGATCCGTCCGGCAGAACATGCGAAAGAACGGCCCCAACCGCCGTAGGCGACGCGTCTGTGGCTACAATTAACGGTAATTTCGGGTCGTAATGACATAATACATCATCTCTTTGTAATTGAGATTTTACTATTTCAAACGCGTTTGCACATTGTTTATTCCACGAGAATTCAACATCTTTCCTTAGTATGTTATTTATTGGTTGAAGTATTTGACTGAGGTTTTTAAAAAAACGTCCATAGTAATTAACTAGCCCTAACAGCGCTCTAACTTCAGATTTATTTGTAGGTTGTTTCATATTCTCGATTGCATCAATTTTATCATTTATTTTCCGAATACCGTTTTTGTTTACGATGTATCCACAGTATTGTATACTATCTTGCATGAAAGAACTTTTCTTTAGATTTATTTTTAGATTATAACTATCAAGTCTTTGCAAAACCGACTCTAAACGTTCTAAATGAGTTTTATGATCAGGGGCTGTAATACGTATATCATCTATAAAAATAGTGATACCGGGTATACCTTGTAAAATTTTTTCCATCTCTCTTTGAAAAATTGCTGGCGCTGAAGCAACACCGTACATTAAACGTGTACACGCGAACAAACCCTTGTGTGTGTTCAATGTCAGTAAATGTCTATCATCCGGATGAACTAAGAGATGTAAGTACGCTTTACTAATGTCAATCTTTGAAAATTTCTCGCCACCTGCCATATTTGAAAAAAGTTCATCAATTGTGGGTAATGGATGATTATCCACATGCAAATAAGGATTAGGAGTAGTTTTGAAATCTCCACAAATCCTAATGCTACCATCGGATTTCACTACAGGGACAATTGGTGTAGCCCAATCCGAATAATCAACTTTTTGTAAAATGCCCTGCTCAACTAAATTTGTAAGTTCTTGTTCCACCCTAGGTAACAAAGAAAAAGGTACAGTTCGAGCTTTTTTAAAAACCGGGGTTGCGTCAGGTGTTATTGTTAATCTAGCCTGAATGTTTTTAATTTCACCTACCCCCTCTTCGGTTATTTTTTTGTATTTTTGTAACAACTGTGAAACGTCCTTCGAATTTGAATCTGTAATTTGAGAAATTTCACCCCAATCTAATTTAATTTGGCGTAACCACTCTCTCCCCAATAATGGCTGTTTATGGCTTTGCACAATGTATAAATTTAAATTTGCCCTTTGATTTTTGTATTGTACTTTTACTTGTATGTACCCCAGAACATTCACCTCCGTATTACAATAACTGGTAAGTGTTATTTTTGACTCATGTAAATTTATATTTGAAAACCATTCGTTGTATTGCTGTACTCCCATTACAGATACAGCTGCCCCACTGTCAACTTCAAAATCTATATTAATGTTATTGACATTCATTGTAGCAATAAATTTTTTTCGGTAACTTGCATTGTTACTAGTACCAGAAGCAGTAAGACACAATAAATCAGATGCATTTGCATTATCAGCATCTTCAATGTTTAGTGAATTTACTTTAATGTTATCTTTGTATTTCGAGCAAACTTTTTGTACATGCCCTTTTATCTTGCAATAAGTGCATACAGCTTTACTTTGAGTGCACTTATTGACAAGGTGATTTTTATTGCCACAACGATAACAATACAATTCCTTAGTTTTATTTACATTTTTACTAAATCTAGGATTAGTATTATTAGTGTGTTTCTTACTTGTATTTATTTGTGTAATTTGTAATGACTTATTCGTGTTTAATTGATTTGCATCCCTCTCGGAAAGTTCCATGGATGATGCTATTTCCACTGCTCGATCCAATGTTAATTTAGGCGTTTCTAATAACCTGCTTTGTGATCTCTTTGAATGCAGTCCATACACGAATTGGTTTCGAACCGCCGTCTTTAAAAAATCGCCAAAGTTACAATTTATAGACAGTTTTTGTAGTGCATGGAGAAAATCTTGTATCGTTTCACCCTCTTGCTGTTTTCTGCTTTGGAATCGAAATACCTCTGCAATTTCCAGGGGTGCAGGATTGTAGAATGTATCCATCATCTGAACGACTTCATTGTATGTCTTCCTTTCCGGTTGCTCAGGAGCTAATTTATCACAAAGGATATCGTAGGATTCTGCTCCCATGTAATGCAGCAACTAAGACAATTTCATGTTTTCAGCCACCCTGAAAACTGTAAAAGCTACTTCTAATCTTTTGACCCATCTGCTCCATCGTGTATGTGTTGAATTAAAGAACTCTACTGTGAAGCTTGTTTGTATTGTAACATTTGTATTTTCCGGTGCACCCATTGTACCGATGCTAGTAACGGAACCTTCTTTGCCAGAAGCCATCTTGTTTTTGTTTGATAATTGTTATATGTTGTAATTTCTTGTAATTGTAGTACCACATACGTTTAAATACCGTAAATCCTCGTCGCCAGATCTGTTGGGTTCGTGGAGCCTGGGACTTCGTAAGAACAAGTCGTAATTGTAAAATACCTTTAATTGTAACATAGAACGTAATACATGTGTTTTCTACCGCGTACTTGTACTCATAATACCTTTCGGTTTGTTTTGTCCTTACAGTGGCGTAACATAAAACATCTAACAGTATTAGTTATTAATTAATATGGATGTTTGTCTATTGTACATTTGTTTTTTTCTTCCTTGTATAAAGAATGGTATAATAGATAATTTTGCCGGTACCAATAATATTCCCACCGCCTCAAGGTTTTTTTTGTCTCATATATAACGGACACTTTCCTTTTTTTTTGTTAATATTGACCAATACGAACCGCCCTTGTAATTAAGGGAAATTTAAGGTTGAGTGCAAGCTAAAAAATATTTTAATTCAAAATTATCAGTTCTATTTTTACTTCCAATCGAATAGCAACTTGCAACTTCCGGTCTGAGACGGTTACTTAGAATAATAATTTGAAAAATATATGTAATATTAGTGGTGTTTGCAAATATAATTTTTATATTAAACTTCGTATTATTAATGCAACGCGTACGAATACGTTTACCAGAAAGTGTTGTAGTTGTGCAGCAGCAACATAGACGGTGTATTTTCTGCATTTATTAAATCAGAACACAACTTCGACGAGAACGTAAGTTCTCAAAACAGATACATTGTGTCTTTTTTTTAATCAAAACTAAAAATTGCGTAAACATTTTTTGGGGTAAAAAATAGTTAAGACACCTAAATCCAGACGTTATAATAGGCATTGGGTGTAGTAAACCAGAATCTACAAGCTCTAGTGTTTACTTACAGTTGCATTTTTGTCAGTTGTTCTTGTGTGCACTATATAACAACAACATAGTGCAACAAAATAGTTATTATAAAAAAAATATTTTTAAAATTAGTGATTAGAATTTATTGATTTGCTCGAAACATATTATTATACAAAGAGTTTGACTATGTTTGTTTCTACTTAAAATTATGTTTTGTTATATTTAAATATTTAATTTGAAATGCTATACAAACGTATTAAATTAATTAATTTATAAACGAAATATTCACACGATTAGAACACGTAACTTATTAAAGCTAACGATATTTAAGAACATCACTTACATGAATTTATGTATTACTATCACTAGGTTCGAACTTTCTAATTTTATCTAAAACTGATACTTCGTCGGTTTTCTGAAATAGCGTTGCAACTCAAAAAATCTGTTTTTACAGGAATGAGTTTTAATGTTTCTCATAAACTTAAGTACATATATTTTTTATCTGATAGCTTTAATTCGCCTTTGGTAATTCGTATCAAAAATTCTACATCTCTTTTAGTTTCTTAGCTTATCAAAATAATTTAGGAAATATTTAGAGTAATTAAATTATTATTAAAAAAAAATAATAATATCTAAAAGAACTAAAAAAGTTTTATTTGAAAGTTTATTACGTAATACATACAAAAAAAATATTATAAGTTGTTATAACAATCGAAGTGGCTTTTTGAAATAGTATTTTCACTTTCCTATAACGAAAGTATAGCGATCGCAATTATTTATCAAAAAATTTATTACATAATTTTACGTTTCAAAGTCTTCTGAATCAAAAAAAATGTATTTTTGACAAAAAAATGTTGAGTGTGTGTGTCTGTGTGTAACGATGTACCCACGATAACTCTCGAACCAAAAGTCCTAGTAACTTGAAATTTGGTATGGTGCTGCTTTTTTATATTTTCTGTGTCTTGTCAAACAAGATGGGTTTGATAAAGAAACCGGAAGTGGGTGTATCCGCCATTTTTAACAGTTTTTCTTATATAATTTTGTACGTTTGTAAATGATTACCGAATTATTTTTACAGTTTCTTGTAGAGAATTCTTCCTAACAAATTATTCAAATAAAAAAATTTCTAACATTAACAGTTTATCAAATATTTAATTTGTAATTTAAAATGAATTCACAAATATCATATAGTTTCAAATCCTGCCTGCGATGATTTTTTTTACTGATTTACTAAAGGGGCAAGTAATATCGAGGCGCACAAATATAAGGGTTAGTCGATATGATCTTAATGAAATCGAGGGAAAAAAATTCAAAAAAATTATAGCATGCTAAGAAATCAATACAACCGTGTATATATCACTGCAAAACGGTTTTATGACAACGTAACCTTAAAAAAATATGTAGATTTTCATTCATCATTTCTTATAGGAAACTCGTGTGGTGACCACACCAGTTTATTAAAAGGTTTAAAAGGACATTTTTTCTGTTTTTACTAGAATTCTGTGGCTATACGCCTACCTGAATAATTGATTATTTTTTTATTTAGCAGCCCTTTTCATCTTTGCATTGCAAAATTCATCCTTCCCATAGAACTGCTTAAAAAATATATTTTCGTCATTTTTTCCACGGTTTTTGCCAATCCTATGATCCTTACGTATTGGGAAGGTGTATATATATTTGTGCGTTTTTAAGGGACCTTTTAACATCATTTTTTATGACGGAACGAACACTATCATTTTTACTTTCCTATAAGGAAAGTATAGCAATCGCAATTTTTTTTCAAAAAAATTTTTTTGAAGAATCTTACGTTTCAAGGTCTCCTGAATCAGAAAAACGTATTTTTGACAAGAAAATTTTGGGTGTCTATGTGTGTGTGTGTATGTGTTTGTGTCTGTCTGTGTGTAACGATGTACCCACGATAACTCTCGAACCAAAAGTCCTAGTAACTTAAAATTTGGTATAGAGCTGGATTTTCATATTCATATATCAAAAGATAAATCTGATAAAGTTACCGGTAGTAGATGTATCCGCCATTTTGAACAGTTTTTCTTATATAATTTTGTACGAATGTAAATTATTCGAATTATTTTTACAGTTTCTTATAAAGATAATTCTTCCTAACAATTTATTCAAATAAATTTTTTTCTAACAGTTTATTCGATATTTAATTTATAATTTCAAGTGATTTTCATTATATAATCTAGGTTCGAATCCTGCCTGCGACAATTTTTTTTAGAAAAAATAAATAGCCGGTTGCACAAAAGTCTAGTTAATTGGCGATTTACTAATCGTTTTTAATACAAACATATCACTTCAAAGTGGTTTTATGACAACATAACCTTATAAAAATACATTTCTTCATCATTCCTTATAGGAAAGTCGTGCGGTGGCCATACCAGTTTTTTATTTTAGGTATGTCCCTGAATCAGAAATTTGTGTGTTATTGAGTTCAAAACCGGCAGCGGTTTCAGAGTTTCATAATATATCCTCATGACAGTGTAGTTTTTTTGTTGCCTTGTACAGTTATCTGAATAAAAAATAACGTCAACTGTATTTGTGTTTTCTAGGCTTTGCAGGTACTTCAATAAACATGTATCAATCTCGCTGCAACCTTTTTGACCCTCCATCTCAGTCCAGAAAAAACATGTAACTTCTCCACTTTTTAAATTATAAATTGTAAAATTATAAGCTGAAAATTTAGAAATATAGTAGAATGCAGATGTTTCTTCATTAAGGCATCTGTATCGTCATTTAAAACTCTGTCATTGGCTTTCTCCTTGCGTGCCAGGTCTTTTTCTAAGATATGCCTTTCATAAGTTTCTAGTAAGTTATCCTTTTCTTTAATCTGACTGTTAGTACACTCGTCGCAATGGTTTTAAAACTAATTTATTTATAAAGGAAATATTTACTCGATTAGAACTACAGGTAACTAATTAAATCTAGCGATATTTAAAAAAAAATTTACATACATTAATTTAGGTATTACTATCACTAGATTCTCACTTTATAATTTTAACTAAAACAGTTTATGTTAACAACAAGTACGCGACATATTTATGTTTCACTAGCACGGGCACTTAATTTATTTATCTTAGCACACACGTTAATCACTTAGTTATTTAAACCGACAAAATCATTTTCTCGATTCAATCCGAAAAAACTGACCTTATAGCTTCTTTTAAATCGTTTTTATATGTGTTTATATTGTTCAAAATCTTTCGGTCATTGTCTCAAATTTGACAATAACTTCGAGAACGTTTCAGTGCAATATCCCCCCTCGTTTCAATATTTTGTTTTTTGATTTGAAAGCGGATTCACAAACAAGATTTTCATAAGATGCAATTTTGTTATATAGTGTGTTAATACTAAATTATGAAGTTTGGTTTTGGCACGTGTGCTAAATTTTTTTCAAAGAAATCAAAATAATTTTATGAATATTGCTGTACAATAACAATTGGTTGGTTTAACAATTGCAAAACATGTGACTGTTACTTTACATATATGCCAAGAAAAAACAGTAAAAAAGCACCAGCGTAATATGTCAAACTTGAAAAAATAAACTGGCTACTACAGGATAAAATATCCGCATTTAGATCATTTGGAGATGGTCATTTAGAGTTTTAAATAAGAAATTGATTTTCAAAACTAAGTCATTTTCCATTGAGTAATCGTTCTGCTAGTCTTGATAAAGCCTGAGCAAATAACATAAACGATAATTTTAATTAAAATTTAATTTAGGTAATTTAGGAATGCAAATAATCTATGAAAATCTCAGAAAATTATCAACAAATTTTTGATCAGATACTGTTCCTTGTAAATTTGTTGGACAAGGTTTTCAATGGATTGACTTAAATCAAATTAAAGCAGAAACGTAGTGCAGTATTTTCAAATGTATTGTAGTGTAATTTTACATTGTGCCAAAAACAACTTACGTTTAAAATGTTTCGATTTAATAAATGACAATAAAAATAGTGTTTTTCAATACTTTAGAATTTATATTTTGAGGAATAAGATTTGATCTGATATAATAAGGAAAGTAAAACTGTTATGTACTTAACGTACACCCTCTGTGTATTTCTAGTTGGAAAGACTTGTATACACCGTGGAAACGTTCTGCATCTATCGTTGTTTTTGGCCGTGTAAACACAGTGGGTTTGGCGTGTATTCATCGTGGATACGGCGCGGAAAGACAGTGGAACTTCTGTGAACTATACTGCCTTTCTACTGTGGTTTCAAGATCACTATAGAGCAAATTTGTTTTTATTTCGCCTAAGGCACCTTTGTTGCATTCAGTAAGAGCACGACTAAGTGCATTTACATGAACCATTTTCTCTCCGGATCGGTCTTTTACTTCAAAACCGTACTTGATTAATAGGGCATGTCATGTGCTATCTGAAGTTTAATCATCCCATTTGCATTAAATAGACTATCGCTTAGCAATCCGTTACGATAGTAAAATGAATTCTTACCAAGTACAAGCGCAGCCTTTCAAATAACCAGACAACGGCTAATAGTTCCAAGCGGGTTGAATGATAGTTAGTTTCTGTACTTGAAGTTTTCTTTGATACACAAGTCACTGAATATCGTCCTCCACTTGGCCTTGTTTAAATCAACATTTCTGCTAACCCAACCATGCTGACATCCGTATGTAGCTCCGTGCTTAACTTTGGGTCAAAAAGTTGAAGCACAGGTTTTCTAAGTAACTTATTTGGTAAAATCTTTAAAAACTGCTTCTTTTTTGTTAAATCACTAAGTGCTCTCGCAAAAATCCGGTTAGACCCAAAAATCAGTTTATCCTGTGCACACTCTTTGGTTTAAGAAAATTTTTGATTGCCATCTACCTTTTTTGCACCCAGTCTTATATCATTTTTATCGACGTCTATCCTTAAGTAAGTTATTTGGTAATGGCTGAAATAACACTTAGATAATTTTAAAGTTCATTTTGTGTCTCGTAATTTCTCATGCACCATTCGTAAACGTTCAATGGTTTGAATCCAATTTCACGCAGGCACTAAGATATCGTCTATATAAGACATCGCAATTTTATTTCGTAGTTTACCTAACACTATACTATAGCCATCAACCTGAAAAACTCATAAAGTGCGTTAGGTAGTACAAAACACATGCGGTCAGATGTTATAAAGGCGGTTTTCTCACGCGATTTCTTGTCTAAAGGCACTTGTAAGTATTCACTTGCAAAATCCAAAGTAGTAAACAAAGTACAACCCGCTATCTGTTCAAATTGTTCATTCATACTTGGTATAGGAAAACTCGTACGTTTTGTCTGACTACTTAATTGTTTAAAGTCTACTACATGCCGTTTTTTTTCTTGATGTTTTCGGCACTAATAAGACAGGAGACGCGTAAAGCGATGTTGTATCCGAAACCATCTCGGTGTCATGTATAGTATTTTTCATAATTTCCCGATCTACACTCGACGTTTTGTATGGTCACTACGCACCGGCACAATTGCATGGTTAATTTAAATTTTAATTAAGTCCGTACAACTCAGTTCCTTTATTGTGAATGCAAAGCAATCCTCAAATACATTATATAAAATTTACGCTTACGTTAACAATATCTTTGGCTATTGCTCGCAAATTCGTCACCCACTGTTAAACGGATTTGGTACTGAAATCAATGTAAAAACTTTCTTTTGCAAGAAACTCAATTGAAGTATTATTTTGATTAACGACACTCACTATATGTGGGTCCAGTTTTTCCTTTTTTTTCCAAATTGATCGAATTTGATTGCACGATAGTTTCTTCCTAGAATTTTCAGTTTTCGGTTTTAAGCTTGTTTTTGAATATGAATACGGAATGGATCACTTTCCAGATATTTGAAACTCAGGTCATTACCTACTCTTACGTAAGCTAATCTATCATTTCCGGTAAAAGTTTTTCCAATCAAAACATTAACACCTTGTGCAGAGTCCGGTACTACCCAGAATGTTACGTCCCGGTAATTCCACATCATAAATTTTCACCTCACACTGAATTTTCAAATGATTTATTTTTCTTCGCAAAACTTTCTGTACACACAGCACTTCCCGGATCGATAAAACACACCTGCATTCTTTATAATTCCACACTTGATTTCAAAAATGTTTAACCAAACTATTCAGATTACAGTTCTTTTGTGTATATTCTTCTCTTTTACATCGCAAACAAGCTAGCTTTTTATTGTCCTAGCAATCTACCTTTACGTGCCTTGATAACACTTAAAACATTTTAATTTTTGCGGTTTTGGACAGTTTCTTGAAAGATGTTCGTCTTCACAACAATTATTACATCGAATTGTCATTTTCTTGATCGTTCTTGCTGTTGGTTAAGGTAACTACTTATAGATTCACTTTTATTTTATTTACAGCTTTTGATTTTTTATATAAAACAGCAATACCATTTTTTATCTTTTAAATGAGTTAAACTGTATCAGTTTGATGATAAAAATGAAACCTCCTAAGATTATTGAACAGAATGGTGTTAAATACTTCTAAGTAAGAGAGGGCGACAAAAAACACTACTTCGTGTGTTTTTTAAGCGACGTTTCGAGGACAAAGTGTTAACTTCTTCAGGCCACTGTATTTAATAAAAAACAACATAATTAATGCAAACATACAAACCAGGTAATTTTGAAAAATTATTTAAACTAATTAATTATAAAAATTGTTTTGATCTTTTGGAATAACTAAAAACTAGGATGTAAGAAAAAACCAAAAAACAACTTACAAAAAACTTAAAACAAGTAGCGATGAATTCGTCCAACACAGTCAATTGGTAAAAATAATAAATAACACAAAACATTAAATTGTAAATGATTTAAAAAACAAACAATACATCAAACACACGAACATCACAAAGACCAAAAACCAACTAACCAAAAATGTTGGCACTGAAAAGTAACGGTTAAGAATTCGAGTTCATGACATTTTATTGATTAGGTTATTGTATACAGTACTAAGATTATTAGTATCTGTATTAAAATTTTCATTGTTGTTATGTCTAGTGATAAAAATCATCTCAGATATTAATCTTTTATTATATTTGGGTTCCACATCTAAGATGTTGGGGTTACTAAAATCGAAAGTGTGGTCAGTGTTAATATGATGCAAAGCAATAGCCGATTCTGCTTTTTTGTTTTTGCAATCGTATTGATGATTTTTAACCCCATTAATAGTTTTTTGTTTAGTTTGCTCTATATAACATTTGTTGCATCCCATGCACTCGATTTTGTGTATAACATTGTGTTTGTCGTATAACTTTGTTTTATTTTTCGTTTTGGAATAAATGGTGTTGTAAATAGTGTTGTTATTATAGGTCGCTATTTTCAAGTTGGTATTTTTTAAAATCGGAATTAGTTTTTTAGTTCACCCGGAAACGTTTATGATTTTAGTATACTCAAAATTAGAAGTAGTATTAGTTTGGGTCGATGTTGATGGCATGTTATTGGTGTTGTTCGTATGGAATAATATCTTATTTATTAGATTCTTAAAATAATTGTTATTTTTTAAGATGTTTTTTGAGATGTTAAGGTATTTTGTGTGAAACTGTGGACTACTTAAACTAATGATTTTGTTTTTCATAGATTTGATTATGTTAATTTTTTGATAGCGTGCATGTTTTGAAAAAAAATAGTACGGTTGGATGCTATCGGATTTGTGTACCAATCCGTTAATATAGAATTGATCTGTTTAATTAACCTAATATCTAAAAATGGTAAAGATTCATTACTTTCGACCTCGTGAGTAAAACTTGGATGGGGATCATATCTATTAAAGTTGTGTAACGTGTTGAGAATTTCGTTCCCAGGTATGCAACTGATGACATCGTCCACGTAACAAAACAACAACGTGGGTTGAAAAGTGAGTTTGTCAAGTACAAGTCCTGTGAATTTGATATTGAAACGTTCTCAAATTTAAGAGCCTTCTCAAAGTTTTATCCATTTTCTGAGAATGTTCCGAGAGTTTTTTTTCATTTTTCTTGAATTTTCTTCCATTTTCTGAGAATTTTCGTAAAGCTTTTTTTTCATTTTTCTGGAATTTTCTGACAGTTTTTCTTCAATTTATGAGAATTTTTGCCCATTTTCCTATTATTTTCTTCCATATTATTCATCGATTCGAGAATTTCAAATATTTTTGAATCCATTTTAACTGTTTGCAAACGCGTCACCAGCATAAATTTAACCACGAATCCACGAACAATTATAAAAAAAGTTTAATAACATTAAATTTTAATAAAGTCCGACACTAGTTTAACGAAATGGAACAGCTAAGATTAAACGCTATAAATAAACCCGCGAACTAAAGTTTTATTTATTTATGCAATCAATGTCTTTATTACGGGAGTGATATTAAGGTACTTAATGGTATTTACAATAAAAATCGCGAACAGTTTATTCTATTCGATACCCTGCACTGACACCACTTACACTAATTTATATCACTTACACGAAGATAACTCCTCTGATAACTTCTGTTTAGTATTTAACTAACGTTTGTTTACTCTAAAGTCACGTACAAGGTTATACTCTGTATATTTATCTGACACGCGTTAATCACTTATTTATTTAAACTTGAATAATCTTCTTAACCCTGCCGCCCTCGTATTACGGAAATAACTGACCTATGATTCATTTGAACCGTATTTATACATTTTCGCGAAACGTTCGCGTATGTTCCACATCCTTCGGTGAACGTTCTGGAAAATGGATAAAACTTCGAGAAGACTCTTGAATTTGAGAACGTTTCAATATATTATGATTGAACAAATATGAAATGTTATTAATGATGTTGGAAATAAATTTAGACAAATGGTAACTAGGTGCACGATACAATGGGTCTGACAGGACTATCGTCTTTATGTGTTTTAAATAATCCATAAAATTTGGGAGGTATACTTGTGTATGTGACTATTTTTTTGTAAGTAATTAGGTCAATGTGTCCTTTGTTAAATATATTTTTGGCTAAGTTATTATTTTTGTTTTGAAATTTAATTGTAGGATCTAAGTTAGTTATTTTGTAAGTGTTTTCGTCGTTGAGTAACTTGTAAATTTTATCTTCATATTCGTCTCTTTGTATTATAATGTTTTGTGTTATTTATTATTTTTACCAATTGACTGTGTTTGGCGAATTTATCGCTACTTGTTTTAAGTTTTTTGAAAGTTGTTTTTTGGTTTTTTCTTACATCCTAGTTATTAGTTATTCTAAAAGATCAAAACAATTTGTATAATTAATTAGTTTAAATAGTTGTTCAAAATTACCTGGTTTGTATGTTTGTATTAATTATCTTGTTTTTTATTAAATACAGTGGTCTAAAAAAGTGGACACTTTGTTCTCGAAATGTCGTTTAAAAAACACATGAAGTAGTGTTTTCTGTCACCTTCTTTCTTTCTTCATTAAACAAAAATAAATCAAATGCGTTACTGTTTAGTAATTCAATTAGTTACATAAATTTCTTTTTGTGCTTCCGTCCGTTTTGACGCATTTTACAGGCATCATAATCGGCCGGAAATTTTATTTTTCCGGCCTAGGCCGGTAATGTGTAGTAGAATTTTATAACTAAAAGTTGGTACTAGTAATCATTAATCAATTAAACGTCATCTGTCAATGTGTCAAATCTAATAACATACACCATTATCTGTGTTGTCGTTTAGAGTAGCCGTAACAAAAAAAAATTTAAACAAATACATATAACAAATTTGCTTATATCTTACAATTGCTAAAAACAACAATGGTTTTATTTTCATATAAATGAAATTGTAATAATATTATGTAATTGTCAAATTAATTTCAAAAACAATTGTGTTTCATCATTACAGGTTTCAGTTTTATCAACATATGTCATTAAATTTTATTAAAAATCAATACTTAAATAGGTAACTGCTTTTAATTAATTTATACTATAAAGGTCAGCACAAGAAATGATGTATATCACACGTCCTAAAAGTATTTTGCGAGTATTCGCTTTTGTATGCCTCGGCTTCACCTCAGCCTACAAATATGCTCATACTCGCAAAATAGCACTTTCTGGACTAGTGATACAAATAACTATTGTTATGTAGTAGGTAATATTAACATTTTGCCTGTAAATTTTTAAATACCAAACATTAACACAAAAAAAATAAACAAAACTAAAAAACAACAAACTAACGAAGACGTACCTAATATTAATAACGTTATTTAAAATAAACTCAACTCAAAAACTAAAACAATAGTACCAAACACAAAACTTACCAAAATAATTGTAATTTGATGTACGCCTACTAATTAAATTAAAATTTGAGAATTAGAAAGCTGTTATAAATACTTGCTACACCTCCACTCTACAAATTTTTGCTGCGATAAATAATTTGTCCAATCATATTTGATAATTCGAAACTGGTACATTCAGTCTTGTTGGTTAAAAGCAAAAACTTGACGTTTACAGCTGACAGTCCGTGTGCGTTTTATTAATTACTAATCCGTTTTATTGTAATTCAGTCTTACTTTTGTTTATTAAAATCAGTTTTTTGAAGGCTACGCTTTATTTGTGAAATACAGGTATGCACTTACGAGTGTTTAATAAAATTACTAAAAATTGTATATTAATGTTTGAGTTTTTAAGTTTAATAAAATACTTCTTTCAAATGATTAATGTGTTCCTTTCTGAGTTTGTCAAAAAAAGATTAGGTACACTGGTTATGCAGCACACAATACATTTATGTGTATTCAACAATACTTTTTTTTGGGATTGTACCTTACATACAAGCATTGTCTTTCAAAAACTAAAAATTATTATAAACCTGTAAACGACATGTAAACATACTCTGAATGGCGCAGTTTTCTTGTAATTTCTACTGATTTGAAGATTTCCGTCTCTCATTGCTATTCATCCTTATCTTGAACACGGTGTATATATACCCTAATCAACAATTGTTTTCATTATTTTTTTTTCTTTCGTAAGGATATAATTCTTTTGTAATGTAATTATTTAGTATTAGTAATACATTGAAAACAGTTTTTTATATTGACGCAAACGATGAAAACTGAAAATTTTCATCTTAATAATGATTGACGTAAACATAGCAACAGTAAATATGTGCTTTAAAAATAAATTAACTTTATAATAGATTATTAAATTTTGTATGCTACAACAGAAATTAAGAAGCGCGAAAAAATTTAAAATGCCTTAAGCGACGCTCTTTTCAATTACAGCTAGACAGCATGGCAAGACGATGAGAATCTTAATATTTCTCTTGCGATAATATCTTATTCAGTAGACGTCATGCATAGTATAAAAGCAAAATTTTTCTAAAAATATTTTAGTCTTTGTTAATCTACCGCTAACATTATAGCAACATTATTTTAAAGGTAAATAAACGAGGTTACTTACATTGTAGTTGCCAACTTCATTCGCAATACCTACTGTTTTTCACTACCTACTAGATTTTTCAGATGTTTGTGGTTAAAGGACGAAGCGGAATTTTATTTATTTTAAGTGCACTTATTTTATTTATTATTCACGATCACAATCTAAATAGCGCAACTGCGGCCGCAATTGATGGAAGTCATAGGCAACATAGACCTATACCGCGTGTTTCCGCAACGATTCCTTTGCGTTTTAATAAAATTCGAACAGAGACTCTTTCCGATTTATTTGGTGAGTTTATTCGCAGTTTTCTTTAAATTTACAATTATATTGATTGTAGATGATGATGATTTATTCGATCTTTCAAAGCGTTTGGTGACTGACGATTACGGTCATCTGCGATTTGGAAAAAGAGGTGAAGATTTTGACGATTATGGACATTTAAGATTTGGTAGAAATGGTAGAGATAAAGAATTAAGTTAAAGTAGTTGTTACATATCTATAAATAGGTTGATGTACTTAGAGTAGTTGCAAGAGATAAATTTTATAACTCATGTATTTCGTAAATTAAATAAAATTTGAAGAGCAATGGATTTAGATTTCACTTACTTTTATTTTTGATTTTTAAAGTAAACATTTGCTTACGGATTTTGATTTTAGTAACTATTGAACGTGAAGTGTCAAATAGAGCTAATTAATAGTTAATTTTTTGTTAATTATCTAAATAATAATCAATTCGTTTTCGGTACAATATCATATATGTAGTTTTAAAATATGCATTAACCATGCGCTGCAGTAAATTTCTTACTTCAACATCAACTGTAAACATGTAGCTTGTTCGTATGAGTACCTATCAGCAGCGCGACTTTCATTAATTTTGAAAGGTGCTACATTTTTGATTAACAATTAACAGATATATTTTATTGTTTTACGAAATTAAGTATATATGTTACGCCCAAACATCGAAAACGTTCAGTGAGCGAAAAAATCGATCACAACGCGTTGTGGACGATGTTGAACGACCAAACACCGAAATAAGATACTTATCTTCGGTGTGTGGTTGTACTTATTAGACCACAACGCGTTATGTGCAATTGCGAAACGACCATGACGCGTTTTGGACAATGTAGGACAATCACAACCCAAAAATCTTAAATAACTTTAAAAGGATATGATTAGTATTTGGAATTATTAATTTATTAATCAAAAATACAGAAAGAAACAGGAAAAATAAAATTAATGTACCCTAAAAATAGACAAAGATAATGAAAGAAGGAATCATTTGTTTTTGCAGGCACTGCTGTTGTGGCATTTTGAATTGCACAGCACCTCTTTGGACCGACAATTGCATCTTTTTGTGTTACAATAACGCTTGCAATGGCAGATCACAAATCCTTGTTTTGATCCAGATGAGAGAGCTGAAGCTTTTCTCAGAGTTAATGATGAGCTGGGAATATCCGATTCAGTAATAAAATTGGAATCAGCGAGGGTAAATTCATTTCGACTGTAAATTCTTTCCAGGATGCCTTCTTTAGTTCCCAGTTTATATAAACCAGATTCATTAACACTGAGAACAACAGCCAACACATTTCTGGGAGCAAGTCGCCCTCTATCTACGTCTGGAACTTTAACTACGACATTTTGGCCCACCTTAATAGAAGGCAATTTTTGCTGTGACAAAGCTAACATTTTCGCAGCTTGTTTTTCCAACCTCGTTTTAGCGCTTTCGCGTTGATCTCTAATTGCGTCAGTCCTGCTGCAAAGGCTACGTATGACTTGATCTTCAATTTCTATTCCACACTTTGTGTGTATCCTTACGCTGCATTTTCTGCATAGTTGGACAAAACCGTAATCTTCGCATATGGCACATGGAACTGTACTATTTACATCTTCTTCCGCCTCACGATCTGGTTCGGGTATACTTAGCCCACGCAAAATCTGCTCTAAATCTTCTTCTGTTTCCAAAGATTCGTATGTTTCCTTTTCCAACGTAGAATCTGCCAATCCGACTCTTTGCGTGCTACCAAACATGGCTTCGTAAGGACTTTTTTTAATTCCTTCATGTAGCGAGCGGTTCTTTTTGCTTTGAATAAACCTTAATCACTCTGACCATTGTTTAGTCTAGTTATCTCACATCCATGCTACCATCATATCTCTTACATCCTGATTTGAGCGTTCTACCGAGCCTTGACTTTGCGAATGCCTAGGCTTTCCGTGCACCAGTTTCAAGCCTGGCCACATGTCCGTTAAACTTTTAATTATTTTGTTAGCAAATTCTATCCCATTATCACTTAGGAGAATAAATGGGGCTCCAAAAATACAAAAGATATCCATCAATTGATATGCAATTCTTCAGCCGTTTTAGTTTTTAGTGGTTTCAGTATTGTAAATTTAGTTAAATGGTCTTGATAGTTGAAAATAAAGCGATAATCACCGTCTGCTTCACTCTGCATATCTATTAAATCCACGTGACATCGCGAATTCATATGGCTTGACAAGATCGGCGCAACAACTAATCCTTTCGTCTTAATTTGCTTCTTTCCTTGACACTGTTCGCAAAGCGACAAATACATCTGAATAGATGTTACGGTAATATTGCAGTATTTTTTTTTATTTCGGCCTCCATAACTAAAATGAAATGAAGAAAAATATTTTTTGCACTACCTGTCATATAAGTGAACTTTTTTGCCCTAATTGCATGATGTGTAAGTGGCACTTACACGTCTAGGGCAAAAAAGTAAAACAATTTTAGTCGTTGGTGTAACTCTTATAAACTTCTTAGTTTTTATCCCTGTCCTGCTCTTCCCTATTTAATTTTCATAAGTTCATCCTATTTAATGAGAAAAACGCTTACTTTTTGTTCTTTTATGTCCAGTTGCCATATGAGCAGTTTCAATTATATCAAAGATATTCTCCGTTTTGCAGTAATATCGAAAGTTACCACTCTGAGTTTCCACGGTTTTTTCAATTAATTTTTCAATTCCCTCAATTGTTATGATGTCGTATCTCTTCAGCCTTCTGTATTGTTTAGATGACAACAGCATCTTACTCTGTTTTAAACGTTTAGCTTCTTCCACCTTATGTACGATTTGGCTGTACCGCTCATTCGTAAAATAATCACTCCGATCATTGATATTTTCAACAACATATTTAAGTTTTTCGTTAAACGCCTCTTTCATGTTTTTATTTTCTGCCGATGGCAACGATCCGGTCTGTATAACGCTCATAGTTAAACTGCACGTTATGCAGACGACATCCGGACAGTTTTAACTCGCTGATGCAATAGGGTCACATGGATATCACCGACAATATGACGCCGTATTGGGGTACTAAATTGTCCAAATCGCTTTGTGGTCGTTTCGCAATTGCACATAACGCGTTGTGATCTAATAAGTACAACTACACACCGAAGAAGTATCTTATTTCGGTGTTTGGTCCTTCAAAATCGTCCACAACGCGTTGTGGTCGATTTTTTCGCTCACTGAGAGTTTTCTAAAGCAAGCAAGAATTTTGTGCGGTGCTCAGCACCTGCAAAACTCGTTAAGGTACCCCAGTCACCGGCACCCATAAAGTCGTTGAGGCTGATGATTATGAAATTCCTTGTACCTATCTGTCGATACAAAGAAAAAAACTGGTCACCACACGACTTTTCTATCAGAAATTTCTATGTATTTTTTATTTGCAAATTGAAGAAAAACATCCTAGTTAAAAGAATATCGAGAAAAATTGTTATTTTTAACGTATCTGCTTTCCCTTCAAGCTATGGAATTTTTTTTCTAAAAAAAATCGTCGCAGCTTCGAACTTAGATTATATATGGAATTCATTTTAAATTGTAAATCACATATCTAATGAACTGTTAATGTTAGAATTTTTTTTTATTTGAACAAATGGTTAGGGAGAATTATTTCTATAAGAAACTAAAAATAATTCGAATAATTTACATACGTACAGAATTATATAAGAAAAACTGTTATAAATGGGGGATACACCCACTTCTGGTTTCTTGATCAGACCAATCTTTTGATAGAACCGAGAGAATATGAAAAGTTAGCTGCATTCCAAATTTCAAGTTACTAGGTTCGAGAGTTGTCGTGGGTACTTCGTTACACACTCACACAAGCGCACACGCATACGCGCGCGCACGCACGCACACACACATACACACACACAGTAAAATACATTTAACCGCAAAGTTAACCCACAACTTATACCTTTCGATTTATGATTTCCCAATCCACATCTCTCTTTGCAAAAGTCATTCTGTTTCTTCAGAGGTCTACAGACAATCTGGGACCAGTAGCTGCTATGCGAAGTCGTAAATTTGAATTTTTTTTCTTTTGGTGTCTCGACTAACAGCATGCCATGAACCTCAGCAGTTTGTATTTGGAGACTTTGCGCAGTAGTGAACTGTTTCCTCAGTGTTTGAAGCGATAAAAATCGGTCCTTCACGGCATTAGTAGCTCGTGGTCTGCCTTGGCCAGGTCGTCTAGCGTGATCATTGGTCTCTACCAGTGTTGCCAGGTTAGTCAAATGTCATGTCGCCAACTATATAAGGAAAAGTCGCTATAAATCGCCAAATACCAGCGCCAATTCAAAAAAATTGGCGTTAAAGTAAAAAAACCTTGCAACACTAAATTATTAAAATACTACGTAAATGTCTTTTTATTGTGTTTTTTGTATTTTATTTGTAAATAAGTAAGTTTAAAACCGAGTAATTTTTTTGAATACGTTTTTAAATATTCTTAATTTACATCAAAATTGTACAGTTCCCTTTTATATATAGCAAAATTCAATAAAACAAGTTTATTGCACAAAATCTATATATACACAACAAAACTCAAATTCCTTAAACAACAAAAATTCAAAAAAATGTAAAACGTTTTTAATATTGCTTCAATCTTGTAAAACTAAATATGTAACTATTTTTAATCAACAATCATTATTATTCAACTCCAGTAGTTATATGGGGTAATTCTTTTACGTTTGCATTATCTACATCATCGATAACGCCCCAAAATGTTGTACATTACCAAATTTTGTCCATAATTTATAGTCGCCAGTTTTGTCGCCAATTCAAAAAAAAACTGTCGCCAAAGTAAAATAAAAATCGCCAGATTGGCGATAAATTGCCACACCTGGCTATTATTAGTGAATTACGTTTGCAGCTGTTACGTAATTCCCAATATTGGTGACGTAACAACCCAGGTACAACTATAAAAGAAACCTAAACTACTATAAACCAAAGTATAATTACAAAACGAGACGTACACAGAGACGTTAAAGATGTGATTATATGAAGTAAATTAAAAATATGTAACTACGTTTATCTAAATTTAGCCCCGACAGCAAGCCAGTAAGTTTATCGGAGACACGTTCCTTTTCAAACGCAACCCAATTAGAACCGAACTCATCCAACCGCCACGATGCTTCTTCTTTATAGACGGAGACAACTTCTTATTAAGTCACATCTGAAATTTAACTCTTTAATGATTCTTTGATTCTTTGTTAGATTATCGTTTACTTCTTTAAGCTTTTGATTTCTCTCACGTCCTCATAAAGCCTCACAAAAATTGGCGAAACGTTGGCAACTCCAACCACGAAAGCCTTTGCAACCCGCTTTAGGATTGTTTTTAAGCACCAGGTGTTGCAAAATGAAACTTGAGTTCCTAATTCAAAGCTACGACTTTAGGTTACAATGTAATACCAATAAGCGACATATTTTAAACAATTTTATAGAATCGGTCTCGCTTATACGACTAAGCACATGCCTATCCTGTTTACCAAAGTGCCCACCCAAATTGAAAAAAAAATTGTTTGAATGAAATTAAGTTTATTAGAACAATTAAGCAATTTATTTATTTTTAAAAACTCTTATTAAAACAGTTTGTAAGAAATATTTTTAGGAAGAAAACTTTGGCGCCGTCGCTGACTCCTAGCCAAGAAGAAGATATATTGTTTCTCTGGCACCTACGTCGTCGGAATAAAAAAAAAATAGAAGATTCTAAGTACATAGGAGTTATTTGAAGACGATTGTACATTGCAAACATGGAATAACAAAAAAAAAGTTTTAAGAACTTGTAGGAATTGTAGGTCCAGTTATTCAAAAAACTGGTGTGGTCACCACACGACTTTCCTATAAGGAATGATGAAGAAATATCTATATATTTTTTTAAGGTTATGTTGTCATAAACCATTTTGAAGTGATATGTACACGATTAAAGAAACTGTAAAGATAATTCGAATAATTTGCATACGTACAAAATTATATAAGAAAAACTGATAAAAATGACGGATACGCCCACTTCCGGTTTCTTTATTAAACCCATCTTTTGACAAAGAGAATATAAAAAACCAAATTTCAAGTTAGTAGGACTTTTGGTTCGAGAGTTATCGTGGGTACATCGTTAAATGCAGACACACACACAGGTACACACAGACACACAGACATTTTTTTGTCAAAAATACATTTTTCTGATTCAAGAGACCTTGAAACGTAAAATTATGCAACAACATTTTTTTGAAAAAAAATTGCGATTGTTATATTTTCCTTATAGGAAAGTAAAAATATGGTATGTTAAGTTCGTGTAATCAAATCTTTAGTTATTATAAGTGTAAAAATATCTTTAAGTTGGCTTACATGTTCCGATAGGCGGTTGAGTAAAAAAACTTTGAAAAAAACTGTAAAAATATGTAAGATGGTCGCTTTTGTAGTTGATGTAATGTAATGGTACGCCCTATACAACACCGGCTGTAGAATACAACCAATAAAATTCAAGAAACTTCCTTACACATAAATCAAAAATCGTCATCTCAACAATTATAATTATTTTTAATACCACATGTTACTTTACCTTTGCAATGAAGCAAAGACACTGCCAAAACACCGCTGTACGTGTACACCGCATCTAACACGCGTCTATGATGATCAAAGATGATGATGATAAACTCCGTTTGTAGAATGCCTAACCGAGCTGTAGTCAAATTAAATTCTGAATAAAAATCGAACAAGTCGTGTGTAGACTAAATCCAAAAAATTACATTTACACTTACACTAAAATTACATTTCCAGAACAAGATCTACAAGACATCGAAAATTCATCTAAGAACTTTCTTATTCAATAGTTCACACTAGTCTTCTCTAAAATGTCTACCGCTGTCCGACTGTCTAATCGCCAAGAACCGCGCGAAATACGGGAAATACCTCATGGTCATAAATCAAATAAATAATTATTCTAGAATGGAAACTAATAAAAATTTTACTCAAAATTTGTATGTAATCTGTGTCTTTGTAAACAAGGTGTAGGTAAACCAAAGATGTAAGGTAAACTGAGCTGTTGTAGTTGGATAACAGACCTACGCAAATGACAAAATATAATGCAGAACATGGTGAAATTCAGTGGCGGCTGGTGGTCAATCATACAAGAGGGTCATTTAAAAAAATGCAATTATCGCAAAAAGGCTAAAAAAACATTCTTACAGTAACGTGATTTATATTTAAGATCAATTATATTTAAGATTTAAGATATTCGTCTATAATTACAATTACCAAAATGATAAACAACAAGCTCATTAAAATTTACAATGATTTTTCAATGCTTAGCATAGAAATGCAAATCTTTCTTGTCTCATAATATTGCCAATTGCGTAGAAATGTTTTACTTCTTTTTAACACAGAGAAACATCGCTCTCTTTTCACTGTAGTCATATGTAAAGTCAATCAATTGTTTTATTTATTATATGTATCTATTTTTAGTTTTTACAAACATTTTCATTATGGTTTATTATTGATCTCACAAGTGCTTTTTACTTTTTCTTTTAAATGCTATAAATTTTTACAACATAATGATTAATGCATCATATCTAAAAACAGTAAACATAAAACACTAAAATCTATTATTTATTTCAAATCCACAAATCCAATCTAACGAATCATACACAGATTCCTTAAAATTACTGTAAACTTGTTTATTTTTATGTTTACTGGTTGGTCGATTTTGAAGTAAAGGTTGAGGACGAGCATTAAATTTAAATTCTACATGTGTAAACAATTCTTAGCTTCATTTTTTAATGTCTAGTACCACCGTTATTATGAAACAAAAACGATAAGTCGTCCTTTGTGAATATTATCGATCAACTAAGAAAATCGACTGTAAAGTTTGTCATATATGTATGTGATAAGAAATTTGCATTCGAGCATTTGTATCTTACACACACGTACTACGAAGATAACGATAGATGACCTAAATCACGTAAGCAATGTAAGCATTGCACTCAAAGATAATTGCACTAAGTATTATCTTTGGAGTAGGCGGCCCGGTTAAAGACTCTGCGAAAGCATTTTAACATTTACTTACATTTTTTTTAAATCGCATAAAATTGTATTCTGTTTGTCTCACTGTTGACTACAATAACTATCATTTACGATTCGGGTTCAATATAGTATACATGCCGACATAGTAGGGCACACGTACGTGTGAGTCTCGGGTAAATTCGCAAGCTTTCGTATCTGTTGCGTTTAAATTGACAATTATTTAAACGTATAAAATTCAAACGCTGTTAATTTAATTTAAACACAAATTTTCTGTAATTTTAAAGTAAATAAAATACTTTTCGAAAGACCTTTCTTATTCATTTTTTTTGGAGGGTCATTCACCAAATGACCTAATAGAGAAGCCGCCACTGCTACGTGTTACCAG
This sequence comes from Aquatica leii, assembly GCA_035610365.1. Lineage (NCBI taxonomy): Eukaryota > Metazoa > Arthropoda > Insecta > Coleoptera > Lampyridae > Aquatica > Aquatica leii. Next base: position 59,677,829 of record CM069434.1, read on the forward strand.
AAGTTTGTGAAGAACTGTAAGTAACCATTTAAGTTTCCAAAATCATTTAATGTTAAAGTTTTTAGTTTAGATCAATGTAAAACAAACTGTATTATTTAGAACAAATGTGATATCCTGGTTGTTAATGATACATACATGCATCGCACTTGTAAACAGCAATAGTAAATATTGCATACTGAAAAAGTTTTACAGTATGTGTATAGACATTACAAAAGAAGAAATTACATAACTTTGAACACGGAAAGTGTTTTGATTTTGTAAGTCAGTGTACCGATAACCATGCCTCTTGTCGTCCTAACTTAGATCCATACGATTTCACACGTTTGATTCCGTGCGGACGTAATGTAAAAACTTTCAATACTATTATTGGCGTTATTTGTATTTTTAGAATTTTATTTTCGCTTGGTTTGCGATAGGTAAGATTTTATTTGTTACTATAATAGTGATACGTGTTATTTATTTACGTATTGCATAAAAAATAGAATCTTTAAACAAAATAGAAAAGACTATTAGAAGCCAATCGCCTGTCAAGTACCTAAACAAATTTATTATCACGAGACAATATAGGCCGGATATATTGCGGCGGAAAGTGCAAAAGAGAATCCGTACGCCACCGACGATAATAATGATGTGGATTATTTTTCTTATGATCAAGCACACATCTGATGTTGAATATGAGCTTGATGTTGAAGAAAAATTGCCTGAAAACGAGAACATTTATGAAACAGAAAGTGATGAAGTTGTTGAACTAGATCCTAATGTATCAGTTCCTGTCAGTGGTGTATGTGGTGTACGTTTTGGCGAAAAGGAACATTATCTCGAATGTAAAAACGAGATATGTTCTGGAAAAAAAACAGTCAGCAGCAAGATGCACGTTCATCAATAGCAGCACCACGAAACCAATAGGTCCTGCTGATTGATTTTTGCCGAGCTCAGTGACCATTTTTCGCGATGCTTATAATGTAACTACAAGTAGTGGAAATATAATTAAGTGCGAGACGCACCGGAAAGCAGTAGAAGTAACGCAAGCATATAATGAGGTTAATCCAACATAAGACCAAAGAATGGAAATCGACAGACGAATTTGAAATGTATACATGGTTTAGCTTGCTATTGTTTTTCAGTGTGTTTCATTGTAGCCACATGCAAGCAAAATATTTATGACATTTTGATATTTATAATGCAACAATGTCATTGCATCGGTTCAATATGTTGCTAGGGTTTGTTTATTTTGATTAAGCTAACACTCGTGCTGCACGTATATTATTATTAAGTAAATCAGCGCAATTGTTGTTTCGTCGAAAATATTACACAGTACTTCGACTTACTCGTCTATCTGGATGTCTGATGATGAATTCTGTCGCCGAGCGCACTTTGTCGCCAACAAGACGAACAATTTCTGTTTTTCTTTCACTTAAATTTTCATATTTCTAATAATCAATAATTTAATTTGTATTAAGTATAAACAAGTTCTAATATCGGTTTAGACTTTATTTGTTTGACATTATAAACACTTCAATTCTTTTCCATAGCAAACTATGAATTTTTGAAAATCAATTAGTGTGCATTTTTAATTTTTCTACAAAATCGTTATCTATTATTTAAAAATTTTCAATAAAATTTTGTACAAGCCCGTTTTGGGGGGGGGGGGTGCTTAATGTAGTGGCATGCACAGATTTATTCTAAAAAAATCGTTAATATGATTTATTAAAATTTTGCTTCTGGAAACTATCTTGGTAGGTCTTGGATTTTATATCAACCAAGCCATTTTTTCTCAAGCTTTATAATTTTACAAAATCCGGCTTAAATCACACAATTAATAAACTTCTTACTGACTGACCCCAAAACAAATGGGTCACACTGTAGATAGATACATAATAATCTTCAAGAGACATACACTCTAAATGCAGTAATAACAATTGATGAACAACTATTCTCTTTCCGTAGACGGACTAGATTTATACCGTGTGGGAATATCAATGAAAAATAACGTTATCTAAAAGAAAACTTACTTCTAATAAACCTTCCCTAGTAGAAAAATTTGTTTCTGTAATATTACAGCAACGATTTTCAGAATTGAAAAAATGCTTCAGAATCGTTTCAATTTTGTTACAATTTCGCCAAATGTCCCTCCTTTGTAACGTCTTTACAAATCATTAACATGAATTGCTTTAAAAATGTATTTCAATGATGTCCAGTTTGATTCAGAAAGTTAGTTTCGGAACACTCTTGGATCATTTGTAAAATTAAACATAGTAATACAAAAAATGCTTCATAAAATCGTTTCTGAAACGATTTCAAACATTCCTGTAATTAAATTTTTTGAATCGTTTCTATATAAGCTTTTGTTACACCATAAATGATTTTTCAAAATCATTTCCAATTGTTTTTGAAGAATAAGGGAGATAATACTTTATTGCACATACCGAATCATCTTTAATACATTTCGTAAATATTCTAAAAATTGTTTTTATAATCATATCAAAGTGATTTAACTTTTGCTTTCATAAATGATATTAAGGGTTTGGAAATTTCCACACTATTTATTCCACAGCCGTAGCATGTACTAAAACACGAGTTCTTATAATTTCATGAATCATTTATTTTCGACGAATAGTACCTATATAAGACAATACACTATTATATACTTATTGATTACATTATATTATTATAGAAAACTTTACATAACGGTTGTTTTATATATTTCCTAAAGATTACATATTTTAACTTGTCATTAACAGAAATGAGTTATAAATGAATTAAAATTAAAAATAAAATATTTAATAAAATACATAAATACACAAAGCTAAGTAATTTTTTGGGCATTCAGTAGTTAAAATCGACGCAGATCACAGTTGAAGCCTGTTTTAGATCAGAACGTTTCACTCTTGTTGTGCAGAACGGAACCATACGCTAGCTTTCAGTCCGGAAATAATTTTCGAGCGACAACTATAAAAATTAATTTACTTTAGAACTAAATAATACTACTATAAGTACTAATAATTGCAAATAATATACAGAATAATCAAAACCGTTCATATAGAAATTAACCGAGTGGTTTGTAAAATTGTTTGAAATTTCAAGATTTAATAAATCCCATTTAATGTTATTTATATGTACACAATAAGAGAAAAACAAGTAACACAACAAATAAATATTACCTGCTTTTAAAAAATTAAACCTTAGAAACAGACTTATTTATACAATAGGAATACATTCATAGGAAAACAATGCATATTTTTATGTATAATCCCTTTCTTTGTCGGTAGAACGGATTAGATAGCTTGAAAATTTGAAAATTTTAGTACGTACGTGACAGAAAAATGAATGTACTGACCTAAAGGTAGGTAGGTTGGATACCTCTTGAACAAATCCTACAACATTTTTTAAATGTGTTGGACATAAAGACATAAAATTAAAATAAAATAATTTGCACTGGCAAATAGAGCTTCGAACAAAAGCCGTTTGCGTATGACAAATGAGAAGTTTGATAGATTACCTAATTTAATAAATTAGAAGCAATACTTTTTTTACATTGTACAGCGATGCAGTTGCGAAACTAACGGCCCTGTAAATCCCTCAATCTAGGGGTCCCGAACCGTAAAAGGCCCCCAGAACTCCAAACGATATGGTGTGAATGTTAAGATAGTCGTCGATGTAAAATTGTTTAAAAAACAAAATAAAGATGCTAAGTGATGAAGTGGAATGTCTGAATACAATAAACGAGAATAACACATTATTTTTTAATACTCCGCCTAAGGATAATTAAAACAGTGCTGATTTTTTTCCTAATACTGTTAATAAAATATATTACAACATAGCTGAAAATAATGAAAATTTGTTTCTCTAAAGTTTCTAAATAAGATTGATAAAGTACAATCCTATTCAAATAAACTAAATTGATGAAAAATAAAACAGTATGTATGTATAGTTTTTTCAAAAAAATTATAATTTTTCGATTTCAATTCATCAATTTTTAATTTAAATAAAAATGAAAATGAAAAATTACTAAGAGTCTTAATACCCAAATTGCAAAATTATGGATTAATAAAATTTATTCAAAGGTCAAAATAAACACTTCAGGTTTAATATTTCACTGCAACATATTTGATAAAAAAAATGTTTATATTAGATAAAGATAAAGCTTGGTCTTTTCCAATACTGTATTTTTTTTCTTCACAATTGTTACTTTTGCCTTAATGTGCAAACATCGTCAGAAGAAATATTACAATTAAAATTTCAATTGAGACAAGATGACGTAAAATAATTGAATTAAACAAGCATGATGTAAAATCAACAATAAAATTTTTCAGATCTACAAACAAATAAAATTACAGTCACCTTTAAAATTAAGTTTTTCAGATCTACCAAATTTATATAACAATTTTTCTCAAACTAAAGTTTCAATATCCGAAATTGAAAAGATTGGAGTCTATAAACTCGTCAGTTCTTGTAAAATGCTCTATATATGAGTCAAACTAAGAAGTCTTAAAAAACCAGATTAAAAAAATATTTAAAATAGATCAATAATTCTACAGGATACAATCCAAATTAAATAAAATCCAATTTTGCTCAACACTTATTAAAAAATAACCATACATTCAATCTAAACAACTTTTTTCAAATCCAAATTTATTAATTTTAAACGAATTAGAAACGTGTTTTATATTTTTCAAACTAATGAAAACGAATTAATCAATGATAAAAAGGAATTCCCATTAAAACTGAGTTATAAATCTTTAAAATCCTTCAATTTCATTGTTTTAATGTTTGCACATTAAGGCAAAAGAAACAATTGTCAAGAAAATTAAAAATAAATTATTGGGAAAGACAAAGCTATATCTTTATCTAATATTATATTACACTCAATTGTTGTTAAAAACATGGATCGATTCATCTTTATAATATTTGTACTGATTAAAAACGATTAATTAGTATCTCAGTAGCAAAAATGTAAAAATTCATAAATTATATGAATACCAATAACAATACTAAACTTACCATTGACATTATTAAAAACGTAAGAACACTACACTGCAACAAATGATTTTTTCTCGATTCTTGTATAGAGGTTAAATTTCATTTACTGTCGACAAACGGTAACCTATTTAAACCTTTTAAAAGCAGGTATACTCTATTGAAAATATTTTTCTTAGAATTGTCAAACAAAACTGTTTAAAAATTCTGTGCACGACAAAATAATATATCAAAAACGTTTTTACGAATCATTTTTTAGATCATCTAATATGATGATTTTGTATCAATCTACATTGTTACCAGAATGATACTGAAAATAATTCAACAATTCATGTTAAAATGATGTTTTAAAACGATGTTATATTATAAGAAATTCGTTTTACCAAATAATGCTTTATTAACTTTTAGAATTGATCATGAAAACGTTTCGTCTGCAATACATAAACAATTTCAACTAACTATTTTTTGAATCACTTATTAGTTATTATGGAATTGATTTGGATATAATACAAAACTGTTTTCATGTACAATACCATTGCATTAAAGTTGTGACAAATTAAAATGATTTGAAATCATTTTGTTCTACTAGGGTTAGATACATCAAAACATTTGAATCTTATAAAATTACTAGAAAATTATTATAACGTTTTTCACTTCTTGCAGCACGTTTACGTTCTTCTTCTCTCCCCATCTTCCTTTTCCGGAATTTTTAAAATTTGAAATGTTGCTTCCCACAACTCGGCCGTCTTGCTCGTCCTCTGACCCGGAGGAGACTGATTAGATTCTGCTATAGTCCATATACTTATTAGTATCTTAGCTACTCTTCTCAATTCTTCTCTTTCTTCATCGAATTATTTTCTCATTTCTTCTTCTACAATGTCTTTAAGCTTTTAGTCTTCCTTACGTCTCATCTTTGTTCCAATTAGTAACTCCATAGACCACGTTCCTATGCTGCAATAGTAAGTAGAATTTAAAATCTGTTGAAGTTTATTGTTTACGTTTTGGTACCATCTTGAGGAGTCCTCAAGTACAAGAATAATTGTTGCGTTGAGCCAATCGACTTTTCCATTAGCCCTAGGTAAACCGGCTTTAACTGTAAGGTGTTTTATGTCTTCTTCTTTTCAGTAGTCTTCGAATTCTGTGACGGTAAACGCTGTACTTCTATCCGAGATGATGTATTTTGGGTTTCCAAACGTCTTCTTTTGCAACTCTCCCGACATTGAAAATAATACGCTTTTTTTAATAGTTGTATAATTTATGATGCTTTATCGCTTGCAAGTAAAAGCTTGGTGCGTAACGATGTACTATGCAATACCAACTTAATGTTTTATAGTAACGCCACATTCAATACATTATTTAAAAATGTGATTAGCATACCCCCCTTTAAACTGATGGAGCCCCCACCAAAATAAACTGCTGGAGCCTCGTCTAACTCTAGCTTCATTATTACTTCAGCTGCAGTAGTTGATTTGATTGGATATAATCATATGAACTTCGTAAAAGTTAGTGGTTGACTCTAAGGGTCCCAGATGGTCAACGTGGTATGTAGGTAAAAAACCTTTTCTTTTATAAGTGGGTGCAGATAACCTTCTTGCTTCCCCCGTTTGCGATTTACTAGGATGCACGTAACACAGCTAGTAATACATTTTTCTACCGTTTGCTTTAAATTTAAAAAATTGTAGTCTTATTTAAGTATTTTTTCCACATTCCTCTTACTTAAATGTCCGTCATTATGTACTTGCTGTATTAATTCCATTTGCATCATCTTCGGCACAACTAAGAGTTCTTTATCCTCTTCAAGCTTATACAGGATGTTATTTTTGTCAAATACTCTTCATATGTTCCATTCTTCAAAATTTCTTTGATTGCCTTCACTTCGGAGTCTAAATCTTGTGACCTTCGTATTTTTTCTATTGTGGTTTCAGCCTCAATCATATTTATAGGATATCGACGTGCTTTATCCTCATACCAGGACGATGTTTGATTGTGTAATCATATTCTTCAAACGTCATTATCCATCTTGCCACTCTTGGTAGTAGATCATCCTTAAACGTGGTTTTTTGAAATTGGTATTAGCCTTTATGGGCCACAAAAGCGGTTTATATTTCTCGACATCTACATATGTGAAAGAAACCGTTCTTGAAGTCTATGGTGCAAAATATTTATGATCCTTGTAAGTTATCTAATATAACTTTTGTTTAGGCGACGATAGTCTATACAAATACGTGGTGATCCGTCTTTCTTCTTAGCAACGATAGTCGGACTTAAATACTTCAAAAAACTCTATTCTATTATACCATCTTCGAGCCATTCCGCGACTTGATTGTCGATAATCTCACGTTCTGTAAAAGGTAAGCGCCTCAGATTACAGGTTATCGGCTCATCGTGTTTTACGCCAGCTTCATCTCAAGGTTAGTAGTTTTCACTTTTTTTGGTTTGTACGTTCTAATCATGTCAAATGGGAAAAATAACTTAATCCAAAAGAAAACTTACTTCTAATAAATCTGTAGATAAATAAAAACATTTAAATCTTATAAAATTAATAAAAATTATTATAACGTCTTTACACTTCTTGTACCACGTTTACGTCGTTGTTCTTTCCCCGTCTTCCTTTTCCTTTACCCTCTAGCGCGGAATTTTTAAAATTTGAAATGTTGCTTCCCACACACAGTATATTATTATATCCTTTTATTTGACATGTTACATCATACATAATTATAATATATACAAGATCTTAACTAACTAAAAACAAAAATAATACTATCCAAGAAAAAGAAAAGAAAAGAAAAAAAAACGACAATAACATTGCCAAAAGGAACGAATTCAGTCTGACTGGTAAAAGTCGACTAATCTTCCATCCGCTCTTAAATACTTATTAAATAACAAAATAATCCTTTGTATTATATATATATTTTTTTTAGTTTAAATTTTTTTTTCTTCCCGCAATAAGGTTACCAAAGACAACCTCTGTTACTGTAGATATGCGAATTAAATTAGATTGCAATTTCTCTGTTGGCCAATAAACGTTTAATATGACTTTTGAAACTAACAACGGATAAAATTTTTAAGATTATTGGGTATTATGTTATACAGGTGTGCAATACCGTAAGTAAAAGAATTTTTGAAAATTTCTAGATTATGAGTTGGTATGGATAGGAGCTTTCTATTTCTTATATTAATATTATGAACATCTGTCCTATAGCGTATTTTGTAGTACAAGTAGGGGGGAGAGGCAGAAGTTATTATTTTATGAAAGAAACATGCCAGATGTAGACTTCGCCGATCAGCCATGCACAACCAGCCAGCCCATTTTAACGCATGCGAGACGCGTTCATATTTACGGATACCGTAGATAAACCTTAAACAGACGTTTTGTACTTTTTGAATGCGATTAATATCCACAGTCGTTAAACATTTATGGTACAATACATCACAAAAATTAAAGTTAGTAGAAAGAGACCAGCATCCCCTCCACTTTTGACGTCACACGACCTCGTCGCCAACGTACGTGAAGGGTTTTTTTTCTCTCTCACACATGTTTTTTCTCTCTTACACATTTTTTTCTCTCTCACACATTTTTTTCTCTCTCACACATTTTTTTCTCTCTCACACATTTTTTTCTCTCTCACATTTTTTTCTCTCACACATTTTTTCTCTCTCACACATTTTTTCTCTCTCACAAATTTTTCTCTCTCACATTGTTACATCATCGCATAATTGGTAATTTTGATTGCGTCGTGCGTCATCGCATAACTGGTAATTTTTATGCGTCATGAAGTCTCATGATTCGAGCGAGAAGTATTTTTATTTAAAAAGCTGTGGGTGTACCTGGATTTGAACCCGGGCTTCTTGATTACAAAGCGGCGACCGTAACCACTGGCCTACGCAAACAGTTGAATCAAAACGGTGAATTGTAAATAATATAGTGATATATAAAAAAATGCCATGAAAGTACTGAAAGCAGGGTTGAAAAACGTGATTTGTGACAAAAGAAAAATGAGAAAATTTTATACAAATAGTTTTGAAAACAATAAAAACTACATATAAAACCTTTATTTTTTAATTCATTATAAACTCTTCTATAAAATACATTATTTCTAATGCGCCTTCTGGAAGTTCTTCCCACTCGTTTTGTACAATTATAGCTTCTATTTTAGAGTTTTTTTCCAAGTCTTCCTCCATTTTGTCGTCTTTTTCATCTGCAATATAGTTAGTTGTTCAAGTTGTAAGCAATAAAAAGTATTTGTACGTACCTTCCGAGGAAATGCTAATGATGCTATCATCGGCACTATCAGCTGACATAAAACCTGATAGATCCTTTATTTGAGGAGGTCTTGCGCGACAACTTGGCAAATCATCTTCATATATGCCTCTAGCAGATGGAGTACACCAATCTCTTTGCGATGTAGCCACTATGCAGCAACTTTAAAAAGATCTGTGAAAATCATATATTAACGTGCATAGTAAAGATAAAGGATGTTATACCTGAGTTCTCTAAATTAACGCTGCAGTTTTCACAGATATTTTCCGATTCAAAGAGAGGACTACTTAGAACAGGTAAACCTTCCATTGCAGTAATTATACCTAAAAATTATTTGCAATCAGTACTAGCGGTGGGTATCAAACATATGAATAAAATTGTCATTAGCTGTAAATATAGTTTTACACAGTTGGAATTAAATATGTAATTGCATAAAAAGCATTACTGTATGTAAAAAGATTATATAAAAATTGTACTTACCAATACTCGTAAGATACAGGAATAACGCTCGGATATTGTCTGACACACGCCGAAATTTTACTGGTAATAACATATTTTGTGAAAGCCAGGCATTAACGTAAATGACCATGTAATTAGATATAATTACTTAAGCAAACGCATCCTTCTTCAATCGATAGTAATTAATATAGTTTGAATAATTTAGAATTAAATATGAAATCACATAAAAAATTAAAGTAACAAAAAAAAATCAGTACTATTTCTAGAAAAGATTATTAATAAATGTTTGACGCTATAAATATTTTTCATGTAGTTAGCAATTGATGACATAATTACATACAACTTATTACCAAAACGTATTCCTACATAAACCATAGTTTGAAAAAGAAACTGTTTTCGGATAAACACATTTGAAAGAACTATAAAAACTCATTATAACTGTGTAAAAATAATGTAACACCATCTTAACAAAGTACAAACAAGCGTAGACTTAAAAGTTATACATTATTTTGCGAAAGCCGTCAATAACATAAGCAATAACATAAATGACCGCGTAATCACTCATAACTAATTACTCTAATGAATTTTTTAATCGAATTATAGTTTTAAAAAAATGGAATTAAATATTTTACCACATAAAAAGTAAAGTCAGAAAAATCAATACTATAATAATATGTAGAAAAGATTATTAAAAACTGTACTTACTAATACTCTTAAGATACAGAAACAACTACTCCTGTTTGACGTTATAAATATTTTTCGCGTAATTTTCAATTGATGATATAATTACATACATTTAATTATCAAACCGTATTCCTTCATAAGCGATACTTTGAAAAAGAAACTGTTTTCGAATAAAATATTTTGTACTATAAGAACTCATTATAACAGTGTAAAAAAAATGTTATAGAGCACCATCTTAAAAATTAAATACAAGCAAAAATTTTAAAAGTTATAAATTATTTTGCGAAAACCATCAATAACATAAGCAATAACATAAATGACCGCGTAATTACTCATAACTAATTACTCTAATGCATTTTTAATAGAATTATAGTTTTAAAAAATGGAATTAAATATTTTACCACACAAAAAAATAAAGTCAGAAAAATCAATACTATAATAATATGTAGCAAAGATTATTAAAAACTGTACTTACTAAAAAGTAAACGTTTTACTTACACTATACAAGTTAAATAGGTATTTAATTTAGAAATCAATTTTTAACTATGATTTAAAAACTAACGTTCAAAAACTTCAAGTTATTTTTTTAAATTTAGTTTAAAGTGAAACATTATCAAAATTATTGAAAGAAATGTTTAGCAAAAATCTTTACGAGTTTTAAAGAATGTAAAACATTTTAAAGTTGACTTTTGTTTAGATATAATTAATCAATGTAAAATCTTAAAACAACACTTCAAAAATATTTGTTTTTAATTTGTATTTCATACTAATGTTTCAACTTTAGAATGATAAATAATAAAAATTGAATGATTTAAATAATTAGCAGATTTTTTTTTAAAGAAAAACAAATAACTTTAAAATGTTGCTGAAAGCAAAATATGTAAAAATTGTGTGTATTGGAAATTTTCATTAATGAATGTAAGATTCCAAAAGTATGTAATGTTGCTCATTAATCTAACGGTTTTAACTTATGTCAAATATTTTTTTACAATCGCTTATATTTTTTAATATGAATCTTTACAGTGTTAAAAAATAAAATATTTCAATACAGCAAATATTAAAATATTGAATTTCAAATTATTGATAATCGCTTCATAATTATAGTGACAAGTTAGCTAATAAAATCTTTATTTTATTTTTGATAACGAGTAATTGCTTATGTAGAAAGCCAGTAATTAATGTAATAGTAATGATTATGTAATTATCGTGACAAATTCTAGAAATTAAGTAAAATTGTTCAAAAGTATTTTTATGTAGTACATAAAAGGATACTGTTTACAATTAATCTTGATTTGTAATATAAAAATTATTCATGTTGAGAAGCAGAAAGAAAAGAAAAACCGAAAGGGTAAATATTGCACTCGGACACTATACTAAAAAAAAAAATTATGTACCTTTTGTTAACGATAACGTGTAATATGACTTATACACAAAACAATTCTAGCATTTCGCACATTCTATTGCGCAGACAAACGGCATTTAAAGCTAGATTTTATCTATAAGAAAAAAAGAATACATATCAACAATAATCAAAACAAAGAACTACACAACGCAACAAAAACATTTATATAGGAATTGCAAGTTGTTATTAAAAATCTACTCGTGCACATTTTAACACGAATGATTCACAAATTAACCTAAACCCAATTAACATTTTTTTCTCTACCACAAAAACAAGAAATGTTATTTTATTACTAAAGACGTACAAACAAACAAGTAATGCAAATTACTGCAGATCAAACATTAATTGTAAAACTAAACTGAATTACAATTATATTTGTTTAAGCTGTATTGTAGCTAAAATTCTAAATTTTAAGTATTGTTACTAATAAAAGTTTCCTTATAACAAACAAAAAATTCACAATTACAAGTAACGCAAACTAAATATTACAAAACGAATAGTTAACTAGAACAAAAAGATAAACGTCTTGAATTCGTTAATAACACCAGTATACTTTTTAACAAATAAAAATATTAGTAAATGTATTAACTGTAGTTAACGTCAAAAACTAAACAACATTATTGAAACAATAAAGATTATTTGAGTAACATACTATTGAATTTCATTTGTTAACAAAAATTTTGATGAACAGTTTAAAACTTATTTTATATAAAAATTATCTAAAAACACAATTTAACAAAGTTGTTGTAATATCAGCTAATTCAAAAACTACTTCTTAAAAAATTAATACACTTTACTCTAAGCTGGTGAAATAAAATTCCTAATGAGATCTGTATACGTTTCTTTTACATTAATATTATAAACTGTTTAAATCGGTTTGTAAATATTATAACGTTACAATTACTTAAGATTACAAGCAAAAAAAATGTTATTCGAAAACAATACATATAGAAATAAATGTTTGTAACAAGTTTAGAACACGTTTGAAGATAGTGAATAACTTGAAGACTTATTTTACACCTCAACTAGACAATGTAGAAAAATGTGGTAATTTTCACGATTTTATTGAAAATGTAGTATACTGCTTAACTAATAAATGGTAAACCAAATAAAAATATTAATCATTTTTGTAATAAACACGTGATTACTAACAAATAAACTTTTTATTTAACGATTAACAGAAAAGAAAGAAAACATTTTTAACAAAACCTACAAGCAAAATAAAGTTAAATAAGTAAATAAAGAAAACGTGTAAAATTAAAAATTTTCCTTGTACAATTTTAGTTGTAGTTATAGTAATTACAGTGAATAACAATGTAATTAATGACTAAAGAAAGCCACAAAAATATTTTTAACAAAAACTATCTATCAATTTTGTTTTAAACGAATATAATTAGATACTTTTATATCATAATCTTAAGAAACAAATAAAAAAATTATTAAAAGGGCAAGAAAAGCAATAGGAATTTACTGGAGTTATTAGAAGTAAAAAAAAAAAAACTTTTTTCAATGTTTATAATTACTTAGTCATGCTGAAATAGAAAATGAAGAATCATTAAGAATATAATTTTAACAAAAACTATTTAGCAATTTAGTTTTTTTTTGTTCAAATAATTAAAATTAGATATTGTAATAGGTACCATAATCTCAATCAGTAAACAAATAAATTATATATTTTTTAATGGACAAAAAAGCAATACATGTACAAACTGTAAAAGAAAAAGTAAACATAAAGCAAAATTTCAAAGAATAAGAGAAGGAAGGAAACTACGTAGAATATAGAATATATGTTCTAATAAAACTTGTTTTATAGTAAATGGTGTTATTGTTTAATTAAAAATTTTAAACTTACGAGTTTTTAAACGTAGTCTAGGTTTTTTGTCAAATAATAAATTACAATCAAAAATATCTAGAAACATTTGAATGTAAATAAGCTTATATTTTTAATTTTGTCATTCGTTCAAAATTAAATAATTGTTTAAAAGATTGTAACTAAGAAAAAAGAAAACGTTTAGTTATATCTGACACTTTTTATATTTTTTTTGGTTTGACAGGTTTTACATTACATTTTTACTAAATTAATTCAAACTGAATCTGTTTAAGCAATAACCGATATCTAGTTTATTAACCTAGAATTTTGTATTGAGAAGCAAGTTCGAGATATTCACAAACGAATAGACTTGTTTATAATTTCAATTTTTGTACTAAGATTTTCTTTTGTGTGATGTCATCTTAATAACATACTTTGTTCCACAGGTGCACTAGTGTAAAACGTTATTTAAATATTATAATACGTTTTTACAATTTAAGAATTTTTAAACTTAAAGTATTAGCTCTATGGGCACCTACGTAACGTTTAAATTTCTTCTCAAAGTTAATGTTACGAATAATTATTATTAAAATCAAACTTTATTAAAAATAGAAAACAAAATTACAAAACCATTTTAATACGCAAAGCAAAACTTATATACACATTGTCACTTCATCTATTGTAAACAATTACGAACACATTCATTTATAAATTTACTTTGTACATACGAGGTAAATTTATTAAATGTCATCTTAAGTTGGTAGTAGTGGAGTTAAAAGTTAATAAATAAATCATTAAAAGATATGCTGTAACGTTTTAGAAACATTTAGCGTCACTTTGAATTATAAAAGATAGGGGATACAAAATAGAGCTACGCAAACCAAAGCAAATTGGTCTCCAATCCGCAGTGGCGGACAACTAAAGCTATAACAGGACTACTTTTTTAACAATTATGAAAATTTTATTGTCTACACCAACGGCCCTTGGATGTTTATGTTACCTTTTATAATTTTCTATACAATTTATCAGTTAATATAATGTATGAAACCGTTTTAGTAGTTATTTTTATGACTAACTGCTTTCTTACATTTATAAAAATTTACATACAACATAACTGGTACTTTTGTTTACTTTTGTAAGCTTTAGTCTAAATTTCTTTGTTCTGTTATTACTGTTGCAATCAAAAACTGTACGAACCATAATTCTAGCAAATGATAAATTACGTTCAAACAAGATTTATTTAAAATATGTATTTAAAATGAAATAACGATACACAACTTGTTGCAAACTAGAGCAATGGCAATCAGACACTACCATATATGACGCGCAGTAAGTCGATTTCAAATTCTTATCTTCCATAATCTAAGAGTTTGACAATAATTAATTTAAAAAATATTACATGCTGAAGCGTTTAAGGCTTTGTATGACTAATAACTTATTTAGCTGTTAAGTTTAAAAAATAGAAAAAATTAAACATTTAATTACTAAATCATATAATTAGATTCTGATGATAGTAATAACTCATATTAAAAAATTAAACTTGAACGATGTTAAGAAATATAATTGTCAAGGGCTTTAATGACCACAATAATATTACCTATTGGCTATTACTGACACAAAATAAGTAATTTTCAAAAAATTAATTTTATGTTATAATTATAAGTTGCTTTAATTTTTATGCTTTCAATAAAACGACTCAATCAAAATTATTTTTAACGTTATTAGTGTTATTAAAATTTTATAGTAAAGTTTGTTATTAGAAAATCAATTGTAAAATTAAAAAGAAAATAATAAAACAGTTTAAAATAAGAAATAGATAACAATTTTAGGTAAGTTATTGCAAAATTACAGAGACAAACTGTGTTTTAATGCATTTATATTATATAAAATTTATATAAAGTTTTTACAAGTTTGATGCTGACATGTCAAATTTTTGAAAATCACGCTGGAATTGTATTCATGGCGAATTATAAAACAATACAAATTTTAGTTCATTGTTTTTTGGTAGTGCAATTAAACTTAACTTCTTTAAATATTTTTTACTTGTGTTAATGTTATTTACTACACCTAAACTTCAACACTTTCAGGAGAATCACCCTCACTATTATTGTAATAATCTAACCACACTTATAAGTTTTTGGATTTTACATCTAAAAGATTGTATTAAGGTTAATGATAACGCTTATTTAAAATAATAAGATTTGCAATTTATTAGTCTAATTATTATAAACGTGAGGTTATATTAACATATAAGAAGTAAGGTTAGCTTATTACAAATATTACGTTAGTTGGTAAAACCTCTTAAGTGTAATTTAAATTAATTATTGTCAAACTCTTAGATTATGGAAGATAAGAATTTGAAATCGACTTACTGCGCGTCATATATGGTAGTGTCTGATTGCCATTGCTCTAGTTTGCAACAAGTTGTGTATCGTTATTTCATTTTAAATACATATTTTAAATAAATCTTGTTTGAACGTAATTTATCATTTGCTAGAATTATGGTTCGTACAGTTTTTGATTGCAACAGTAATAACAGAACAAAGAAATTTAGACTAAAGCTTACAAAAGTAAACAAAAGTACCAGTTATGTTGTATGTAAATTTTTATAAATGTAAGAAAGCAGTTAGTCATAAAAATAACTACTAAAACGGTTTCATACATTATATTAACTGATAAATTGTATAGAAAATTATAAAAGGTAACATAAACATCCAAGGGCCGTTGGTGTAGACAATAAAATTTTCATAATTGTTAAAAAAGTAGTCCTGTTATAGCTTTAGTGTTCCGCCACTGCGGATTGGAGACCAATTTGCTTTGGTTTGCGTAGCTCTATTTTGTATCCCCTATCTTTTATAATTCAAAGTGACGCTAAATGTTTCTGAAACGTTACAGCATATCTTTTAATGATTTATTTATTAACTTTTAAATACACTACTACCAACTTAAGATGACATTTAATAAATTTACCTCGTATGTACAAAGTAAATTTATAAATGAATGTGTTCGTAATTGTTTACAATAGATGAAGTGACAATGTGTATATAAGTTTTGCTTTGCGTATTAAAATGGTTTTGTAATTTTGTTTTCTATTTTTAATAAAGTTTGATTTTAATAATAATTATTCGTAACATTAACTTTGAGAAGAAATTTAAACGTTACGTAGGTGCCCATAGAGCTAATACTTTAAGTTTAAAAATTCTTAAATTGTAAAAACGTATTATAATATTTAAATAACGTTTTACACTAGTGCACCCGTGGAACAAAGTATGTTATTAAGATGACATCACACAAAAGAAAAATCTTAGTACAAAAATTGAAATTATAAACAAGTCTATTCGTTTGTGAATATCTCGAACTTGCTTCTCAATACAAAATTCTAGGTTAATAAACTAGATATCGGTTATTGCTTAAACAGATTCAGTTTGAATTAATTTAGTAAAAATGTAATGTAAAACCTGTCAAACCAAAAAAAAAATATAAAAAGTGTCAGATATAACTAAACGTTTTCTTTTTTCTTAGTTACAATCTTTTAAACAATTATTTAATTTTGAACGAATGACAAAATTAAAAATATAAGCTTATTTACATTCAAATGTTTCTAGATATTTTTGATTGTAATTTATTATTTGACAAAAAACCTAGACTACGTTTAAAAACTCGTAAGTTTAAAATTTTTAATTAAACAATAACACCATTTACTATAAAACAAGTTTTATTAGAACATATATTCTATATTCTACGTAGTTTCCTTCCTTCTCTTATTCTTTGAAATTTTGCTTTATGTTTACTTTTTCTTTTACAGTTTGTACATGTATTGCTTTTTTGTCCATTAAAAAATATATAATTTATTTGTTTACTGATTGAGATTATGGTACCTATTACAATATCTAATTTTAATTATTTGAACAAAAAAAAACTAAATTGCTAAATAGTTTTTGTTAAAATTATATTCTTAATGATTCTTCATTTTCTATTTCAGCATGACTAAGTAATTATAAACATTGAAAAAAGTTTTTTTTCTTTTACTTCTAATAACTCCAGTAAATTCCTATTGCTTTTCTTGCGCTTTTAATAATTTTTTTATTTGTTTCTTAAGATTATGATATAAAAGTATCTAATTATATTCGTTTAAAACAAAATTGATAGATAGTTTTTGTTAAAAATATTTTTGTGGCTTTCTTTAGTCATTAATTACATTGTTATTCACTGTAATTACTATAACTACAACTAAAATTGTACAAGGAAAATTTTTAATTTTACACGTTTTCTTTATTTACTTATTTAACTTTATTTTGCTTGTAGGTTTTGTTAAAAATGTTTTCTTTCTTTTCTGTTAATCGTTAAATAAAAAGTTTATTTGTTAGTAATCACGTGTTTATTACAAAAATGATTAATATTTTTATTTGGTTTACCATTTATTAGTTAAGCAGTATACTACATTTTCAATAAAATCGTGAAAATTACCACATTTTTCTACATTGTCTAGTTGAGGTGTAAAATAAGTCTTCAAGTTATTCACTATCTTCAAACGTGTTCTAAACTTGTTACAAACATTTATTTCTATATGTATTGTTTTCGAATAACATTTTTTTTGCTTGTAATCTTAAGTAATTGTAACGTTATAATATTTACAAACCGATTTAAACAGTTTATAATATTAATGTAAAAGAAACGTATACAGATCTCATTAGGAATTTTATTTCACCAGCTTAGAGTAAAGTGTATTAATTTTTTAAGAAGTAGTTTTTGAATTAGCTGATATTACAACAACTTTGTTAAATTGTGTTTTTAGATAATTTTTATATAAAATAAGTTTTAAACTGTTCATCAAAATTTTTGTTAACAAATGAAATTCAATAGTATGTTACTCAAATAATCTTTATTGTTTCAATAATGTTGTTTAGTTTTTGACGTTAACTACAGTTAATACATTTACTAATATTTTTATTTGTTAAAAAAGTATACTGGTGTTATTAACGAATTCAAGACGTTTATCTTTTTGTTCTAGTTAACTATTCGTTTTGTAATATTTAGTTTGCGTTACTTGTAATTGTGAATTTTTTGTTTGTTATAAGGAAACTTTTATTAGTAACAATACTTAAAATTTAGAATTTTAGCTACAATACAGCTTAAACAAATATAATTGTAATTCAGTTTAGTTTTACAATTAATGTTTGATCTGCAGTAATTTGCATTACTTGTTTGTTTGTACGTAAGTCTTTAGTAATAAAATAACATTTCTTGTTTTTGTGGTAGAGAAAAAAATGTTAATTGGGTTTAGGTTAATTTGTGAATCATTCGTGTTAAAATGTGCACGAGTAGATTTTTTAATAACAACTTGCAATTCCTATATAAATGTTTTTGTTGCGTTGTGTAGTTCTTTGTTTTGATTATTGTTGATATGTATTCTTTTTTCTTATAGATAAAATCTAGCTTTAAATGCCGTTTGTCTGCGCAATAGAATGTGCGAAATGCTAGAATTGTTTTGTGTATAAGTCATATTTCACGTTATCGTTAACAAAAGGTACATAATTTTTTTAGTATAGTGTCCGAGTGCAATATTTACCCTTTCGGTTTTTCTTTTCTTTCTGCTTCTCAACATGAATAATTTTTATATTACAAATCAAGATTAATTGTAAACAGTATCCTTTTTATGTACTACATAAAAATACTTTTGAACAATTTTACTTAATTTCTAGAATTTGTCACGATAATTACATAATCATTACTATTACATTAATTACTGGCTTTCTACATAAGCAATTACTCGTTATCAAAAATAAAATAAAGATTTTATTAGCTAACTTGTCACTATAATTATGAAGCGATTATCAATAATTTGAAATTCAATATTTTAATATTTGCTGTATTGAAATATTTTATTTTTTAACACTGTAAAGATTCATATTAAAAAATATAAGCGATTGTAAAAAAATATTTGACATAAGTTAAAACCGTTAGATTAATGAGCAACATTACATACTTTTGGAATCTTACATTCATTAATGAAAATTTCCAATACACACAATTTTTACATATTTTGCTTTCAGCAACATTTTAAAGTTATTTGTTTTTCTTTAAAAAAAAATCTGCTAATTATTTAAATCATTCAATTTTTATTATTTATCATTCTAAAGTTGAAACATTAGTATGAAATACAAATTAAAAACAAATATTTTTGAAGTGTTGTTTTAAGATTTTACATTGATTAATTATATCTAAACAAAAGTCAACTTTAAAATGTTTTACATTCTTTAAAACTCGTAAAGATTTTTGCTAAACATTTCTTTCAATAATTTTGATAATGTTTCACTTTAAACTAAATTTAAAAAAAAATAACTTGAAGTTTTTGAACGTTAGTTTTTAAATCATAGTTAAAAAATTGATTTCTAAATTAAATACCTATTTAACTTGTATAGTGTAAGTAAAACGTTTACTTTTTTAGTAAGTACAGTTTTTTAATAATCTTTGCTACATATTATTATAGTATTGATTTTTCTGACTTTATTTTTTTGTGTGGTAAAATATTTAATTCCATTTTTTTAAAACTATAATTCTATTAAAAAATGCATTAGAGTAATTAGTTATGAGTAATTACGCGGTCATTTATGTTATTGCTTATGTTATTGATGGTTTTCGCAAAATAATTTATAACTTTTAAAATTTTTGCTTGTATTTAATTTTTTAAGATGGTGCTCTATAACATTTTTTTTACACTGTTATAATGAGTTCTTATAGTACAAAATATTTTATTCGAAAACAGTTTCTTTTTCAAAGTATCGCTTATGAAGGAATACGGTTTGATAATTAAATGTATGTAATTATATCATCAATTGAAAATTACGCGAAAAATATTTATAACGTCAAACAGGAGTAGTTGTTTCTGTATCTTAAGAGTATTAGTAAGTACAGTTTTTAATAATCTTTTCTACATATTATTATAGTATTGATTTTTCTGACTTTACTTTTTATGTGGTAAAATATTTAATTCCATTTTTTTAAAACTATAATTCGATTAAAAAATTCATTAGAGTAATTAGTTATGAGTGATTACGCGGTCATTTATGTTATTGCTTATGTTATTGACGGTTTTCGCAAAATAATTTATAACTTTTAAGTCTACGCTTGTTTTTACTTTTTTAAGATGGTGTTACATTATTTTTTACACAGTTATAATGAGTTTTTATAGTTCTTTCAAATGTGTTTATCCGAAAACAGTTTCTTTTTCAAACTATGGTTTATGTAGGAATACGTTTTGGTAATAAGTTGTATGTAATTATGGCAGCAATTTCTAACTACATGAAAATTATTTATAGCGTCAAACATTTTTAATAATCTTTTCTAGAAATAGTACTGATTTTTTGTTACTTTAATTTTTTATGTGATTTCATATTTAATTCTAAATTATTCAAACTATATTAATTACTATCGATTGAAGAAGGATGCGTTTGCTTAAGTAATTATATCTAATTACATGGTCATTTACGTTAATGCCTGGCTTTCACAAAATATGTTATTACCAGTAAAATTTCGGCGTGTGTCAGACAATATCCGAGCGTTATTCCTGTATCTTACGAGTATTGGTAAGTACAATTTTTATATAATCTTTTTACATACAGTAATGCTTTTTATGCAATTACATATTTAATTCCAACTGTGTAAAACTATATTTACAGCTAATGACAATTTTATTCATATGTTTGATACCCACCGCTAGTACTGATTGCAAATAATTTTTAGGTATAATTACTGCAATGGAAGGTTTACCCTGTTCTAAGTAGTCCTCTCTTTGAATCGGAAAATATCTGTGAAAACTGCAGCGTTAATTTAGAGAACTCAGGTATAACATCCTTTATCTTTACTATGCACGTTAATATATGATTTTCACAGATCTTTTTAAAAGTTGCTGCATAGTGGCTACATCGCAAAGAGATTGGTGTACTCCATCTGCTAGAGGCATATATGAAGATGATTTGCCAAGTTGTCGCGCAAGACCTCCTCAAATAAAGGATCTATCAGGTTTTATGTCAGCTGATAGTGCCGATGATAGCATCATTAGCATTTCCTCGGAAGGTACGTACAAATACTTTTTATTGCTTACAACTTGAACAACTAACTATATTGCAGATGAAAAAGACGACAAAATGGAGGAAGACTTGGAAAAAAACTCTAAAATAGAAGCTATAATTGTACAAAACGAGTGGGAAGAACTTCCAGAAGGCGCATTAGAAATAATGTATTTTATAGAAGAGTTTATAATGAATTAAAAAATAAAGGTTTTTATATGTAGTTTTTATTGTTTTCAAAACTATTTGTATAAAATTTTCTCATTTTTTCTTTTGTCACAAATCACGTTTTTCAACCCTGCTTTCAGTACTTTCATGGCATTTTTTTTTATATATCACTATATTATTTACAATTCACCGTTTTGATTCAACTGTTTGCGTAGGCCAGTGGTTACGGTCGCCGCTTTGTAATCAAGAAGCCCGGGTTCAAATCCAGGTACACCCACAGCTTTTTTTAAATAAAAATACTTCTCGCTCGAATCATGAGACTTCATGACGCATAAAAAATTACCAGTTATGCGATGACGCACGACGCAATCAAAATTACCAATTATGCGATGATGTAACAATGTGAGAGAGAAAAAAAATTTGTGAGAGAGAAAAAAATGTGTGAGAGAGAAAAAAATGTGTGAGAGAAAAAAAATGTGAGAGAGAAAAAAATGTGTGAGAGAGAAAAAAATGTGTGAGAGAGAAAAAAATGTGTGAGAGAGAAAAAAATGTGTAAGAGAGAAAAAACATGTGTGAGAGAGAAAAAAAACCCTTCACGTACGTTGGCGACGAGGTCGTGTGACGTCAAAAGTGGAGGGGATGCTGGTCTCTTTCTACTAAAGTTAGATAAAATTAAGGAATCGCACAATAATAATTTAAGCTTTTGATTTAAAACATTTTTATGGGCAAATAAAATCTTATATGTGGAAAAAGATTTTTGAATTAACTTTGTAATGTGTTTAGTAAACCGTAAATCTGAATCTAGATAGACACCTAGATTTTTATGAAATTTAACAACAGGTAGAGTATCGTTGTTAATTCGGATAGCTAATTTGTCGTGGACGAAATCCCGATGGCGTCGACTACCAAAAATCATGACTGCTGATTTAGTAGGATTTATAATTAAGTTATGATTACTGGAATTGTTAATGAGGCGCGACAGATCGGAGTTAATTAATTTAATATTGTAATCCACTTCTAAAGGCGGAAATGACCGGTAAATCTGTGTATCATCAGCATACATATGAAAACCACAGTGTTTCAAACCCTTACAAAGAAAGGAAGTGTAGATAGAATATAAAGTAGGACCTAGAATTGAACCCTGAGGAACTCCAGATCTAACAACTTGCGGCAATGATAATTGATTGTTCATGAATACATATTGTAAACGATCTTTTAAATAAGATGACATTAGTGAGATGGCACTATCACTGAGACCTACATAATGTAAAATTGACAATAGGAGTTTATGATTAATAGCGTCAAAGGCTTTGGAATAGTCGAGCATTACTAATGCCGTCACCTTGCCAGAATCTATTGCGCGAAAGATCTCATCAGTGACATCAGTTAATGCTGTGGCACAACCGTATCCCGCTCGAAACCCTGACTGTTTGAGTGGAAGTACATTAAATTTAGTTAAGTGGCTGTTCAACTGAGTGATAAGGATTTTTTCAAATATTTTGGAAAGGGTCGGAAGGATACTGATAGGACGAAGATCACCACAATTTAATGGATTATTGTTTTTTGGTAAAGGAATTATTTTAGAATGTTTCCAATTATTGGGAAAATAAGATTCGTTTATGCAGCAGTTAAAAATATGACGAAGAAAGTGAGTTAGTAAAGGACAACATAGACGAATCATCTGAATGCTTAACTCATCTACACCCACTGAACGTGATGACATTTTGAAAATTACCTTGTCAATATCATCTTCTGAAATTGCTTTAAATATTAAAAAATCATTAATTTTTGACACACTATTAGAGTTGTAATAATTCAAGAGATCCAAATTGGGCTCCGAATTATTCTGTAAGGAAGAAAAGAAACGGTTGATATTGTTTAGATTATTTAGATAATTAGGAATTTCCGGCTGTTTTTTATAGTGTATGCCTAAGGTTTTTAGTTGTTTCCATATATTTTTAGGACGTTGTTCTTGTGATAAGCTATTCAAAAATGCTTTTTTTTCATGTTTAATAGAGAACGTTGTATAATTACGTAACTGTTTGTAATAGCTCCAATCACTTTCAGAAAAAGTACGTTTAAACTTTTTAAGAGCTTTTTCACGCATTGCAATTAAAAGTTTGACATTTTCGGTGATCCATGGTGTTGCAGGTTTGTTAAATTTATAAGTGAGTAAAGGTGCATGTAGATTAAAAAGATGTAAAACGTGATAATTTAAAAATTCTATTTTTTGATCAATATTAGAAATATCAAAGATTGTTTGCCAGGGAATAGAACGAAGGTCATATGAAAACAATTCTAAATCAAAATTTTTAAAACTTCTAAAAGTACGTTCTACAGAAGAAGATGGTAAATGCGTTAATTCTAGTGTACAGTGCACTAAACAGTGATCCGCCAAATCGTGTACCTGGGTGACTCCGGAGCATCCAATTGGTGACTCCACAAAGGTAATTATATAATCAATTAAAGTTGTAGAGTAATTTGTGATTCTAGTGGGTTCTGAAATAATTTGCTTTAGGTTATGGGAATCGAGTAAGTTGTTGATTTTTAAAAATTTGCTATCGGTAACAGTTAGTGCATTAATATTAAAATCGCCCATGCAAATAAACTCTTCTGTTACATGAAGCAGTTCAAAGAGGATGTCGTCAAATTTTTCCAAAAACTTTATGAAATTATTTTCTGGTCTATAGACTGCTCCCACAACAATGGTAACGCCATTGACTATAATGCGAACCCAAACACACTCCAACCATTCTAAAATAGTTTTAGAAATTAATTCTGAATATATACTGTTTTTAACATAAATACTGACTCCCCCACCTCTTGTTTGTCTTTGTAAATGAAAGGCACGATAACCTGGAATTGTCAGTAAAATAGTGTCAAAATCCGGACTTATCCAGGTTTCTGTAACTCCCATCACATCATAGCCCTCAGTTAATACATGTTGTTCAAAATTATTAAACTTCGGAATAAGAGATCGTACGTTTATATGGCCAAACTTAATCGTCATAGACAACTTTTATTTGAACATACTTACTATTACTATATATTATACTACTAAAGTAAGTGTTAAATATGGATACAAATAAATTGCAAATAATTCGTAATATTTGATACAGAGATGATCTACTCTAGTACTAAACGTAAATTTAAATTTAAAAATTTGACAAACGTAACAAAGGTAAGACAAGTGGCAACCTCAAGACGAGCAGAAGAAAACACGGTGCGGGAAAATGGGCAAATTAGTTAAGCAGTAACGATAAATAACCCTTGACTTCAGACTTATATTACTTTCAAGGCCACAACAATTAACCCTCAATCAAATCAATCTTAATTTTCTCTAGATAACTTAGATAACAAAAGACTCAATACTTCCTAACTAGCTAATTAACATAAAGGTAATGAAACGATTTAAATTAGTAAATTTACAACTTAACAATGTATATATAGTTATATATAAAAGAGAAAAGTAAATATAGACTAATATGCAAAACAAAAATTAGCATTTGTGCATGCAACTATTTTAACTAAACTAAAACAAGTTAAATGATTACATTTACAAATTAATACATGTTTAAAGAAATGTGTTAAAACAAAATTTATATTAAGTAAGTAACAATAGCAGTTATTACCAAGTTAATTTGTAGTAGCAGAAGCCGTCATTGACCTAGTACTGTAAGTACGAGATGCCTCACTTGGCTTCGGAATACTTGCAAGTTCGTCGGCAGTAGTAACTGTACGAATATTCCCACTCGGAAGAGAAATAAAAATTCTGCCATCTACGGTCCATACTTTTTTAATACCAAAAATATTTTTTGCTTGTAAATAAATATCAGCACGTTTTTTGGTTAATAGTTCGACTATTGATGTACGGGTACCTTTTAAAAGTTTTTTGTTTTGAAAAACCATTTTTCGCACCAAGTATGCACAGAATTTTATAACTATTGGCCTGTGTTTACCTTCTGACTTACGGCCAAGACGGTGGCAGTTGTCAACATCGCTAATTTTGATATTGGGAAGATTTAGTTTTGTGTTAATGAACTTGATTGCTACTACACTAGAGTCTTCGTTGGAAGCTTCTTCGACCCCATGTATTACTAGACAGTTTTTTCTAGAATAGCTTTCTAGTGCATCTATATAAATATCCTGATCGAGAATCATCTTTTTAAGAGAATTCAAATTGGAAATTAAGTTATTTTCGAAGTTCTCAAACTTTTTCAACAATTCAATTAAATGAGTTTTTTCTTCGGGTGAACCCAAATTTAATGCAGAATGAAGTTCTTTACGAAAATCTGCAATCGAATTCTTGCATGTTTTTTCAAGCGATGTCTGCATGCCTTCTAACGTTTGTTTGCCAGATTTTTTCATTATTTTAATAAATAATTTCCGTAACAATTGAATTACACGCAAACTTATATTAAACACTAAAAAAATTTTACAGCGAATTATTGATTTACTCACAATTAATTATTATACGTTTGATTGGATTTTTTAGTTATTTGCACTATTAAATTATAGCAATAGTAAATAATGTTAAAAATGAAAAACGCTTAAGCATTTAGATACCGCCAGTTTATATACATATGTATAACTGATAACTAAATTCCACAATAGTCTTTCGATAAATATTTATTCTAACAACGAAAAGATGTTGCACATATTGTTCACTGCGTTATGCGTCGTTTTAGTAATTAGATAATTATTTAACGCTATTATTAAATTGAGAATTAATTGCGGAGCCACGAAAGCGACGTCTACTCCGACATGAGTTCTTACCGATCTTCAATATATTCAGTCTAAGCCAGCAAAATATATCATCAAACTATGGTGCGTATGCGATTCCAATACAAACTTCCCACTCAAAGGACAGATTTAAACCGGAACACTGCCAAATGCCGAACCAGAAGTAAATGAAGGCGAACGAATGGTGTTGGATTTGGTAGAGAAGTATCGCAATTTTGGTCGTACAATGTATTGCGATCACTTTTTCACATCACTCTGTTTGGCAAAAACCCTGATGCAAAAATGATTGTCAATCGTATTTGTTTTCTTGGATAAATCGTTTTTTCCTGCTGAAGACATTAGCATTTGAAATCGTTTTTGAAGTTACGTATATATCTAACCGGAGTAGTTCCTAAACTCTTTTGGTCTACAGATCCCTTTTCATAATCAAAACTTGCTCACTGACCCTTAAATAAAAAACTACATAAATGCATAATAGAAAAATTACAAATTTAACTTTGATGTCTTAAATGATAAATGGTGACGTAAAATAAAATAATAGATAAAACATTAATTTGATTAAGTATTTATTGAAATTATAACTTTTGTTTTAAAACACCAAAAAAATTTAATGACTTAAATAAACATGATAGGATGTTAAGAGTGTATTTATGTCCGGCTTAATGTTTGTGAGTAATCACCGAGTACTAATTTCTAGTCGGCTTCTTTTTTTTGTGATGTGGCTCATAACGGTACCGTATCCACGTTCTACCAAATTGTGTTCAATAGGTTTCTCTTGTATTAGTATGTATTCATTTGTATTTGTGCTCAGAGTTTGACTACTTGCAAAAGGGTTCAACACCCAGTCGGGAATATCAAATCTTTGGTTAAGGTCCGAATGAAGCACCGTTAAGTGTTGACGATAAACACACAAATTTTCATCTCTATTTTGCAATTTTGAAAAATTTGGAAACTGAGAACATTCTCGTCATCCCAATTTTTGTTTGCACATCAAAAGTTTTGCAAAAAACACAAATATTACACTTTTAGCTTTGATTAAATTTAATGTCACCATGTAGTTTCAAGTTAGTCTCGTAAACAAAATAAACAAAAATATAAAATAGTAAGCTATAACTAGGAGTGCATTATATTAAATTATAAAACCCAATATGTCTAACTTCTTTTACAGAATCATTAATAATATATTCTTGCTTATTTTTGTCAAAGAATAGGAAATTTTTTCATATGCACTTCACATTACGCATAACACAGAAATAAATTGTTGAGTAGATGCACGACTATTATAGAGTTCATATACAAGTTTAACTTTATTTGGTTGCTTAAGCTTACAAATTGGTTCGTGCTTCCCCTATTTACAATTACTACATTACATACTATTTACCTTTTTACATTTTTTTTACCTTTCATTAATTGTCCTCTCCTTTTAACTTTTCCTCCTTCTCCATACTTCTTCCATCCACTTCGCTCCTTTTCCGTTTTCTTCTAAGATTTTCTCTACTTCTATAGCCTCTTCTCTTAACTCTCTGCATTTATCTCTCATGTGATTAAGGTCCTCCGTCTCTTCTCCACACAGTCTGCACATCTTTTCTTCTTCTTTTTTCCAGTATTTGTTACCTAACTCTTGGTTCTCACCTCTGAACCGTGGTATCATTTTTTTTCTTTCTGTTGCTTTTATTCCCTATAACCTTTAAATATTCTGGCACCCCTTCAACCTTGATATCCTTATAATTCCTATTATATCTGCCCTCTTTCATCCTTGTCCATCTTTCTTGTTTTTCGATGTCCCTATCTCTTCATTATTTCTTCCCTTACCCCTCCATCTCCAGTATTTTTCCTGTAGCCCTTCTACCTCCCTCCACTCCTTCCACCCCCATATTTTCGCCCCATACTTCACCACCCCTTTTATTAACTTTCCAAATAACAGCTTTCTTTTTTCTATATCCATCTCGAATACCATTTCCCCCACACTTGTCCTATTAACTTGTTTCCTTTACGTGTTCTCCCTCCTTATTATCCTGCTTCATCGTGTAACCCAGGTATCTAAATTCCTACACTTGCTGCACTTCCTCATCCCTCCACATCCATTCCCCTCTTTTTCTGTTCCCTTTTTTAGAGTTCATATTATAGACTAGTTAGTGGAGGTATCGGCTCTATTGCGTTCCTGTGTAAACCTGTATGGATAGGCCTGACTCACCGCGATGCTTCTTATTACTTGTATTTATTTTAACTTCTATATTAATAAAAATGCGTCACAATTTTTAAATTTTATATTAACCTTCTGCTGACTATCTGTCGTTGTTCAGGGAGCCCCAAATCAATTTTATTTTTCCATGGACCTTTGAATGATCCCGGGGACACCTGGGGGTCCATAGAGAACAACTTTGGGAATTGCTAAGCTAACGGAACGCTAAGTTTTAATAAGATATACGAAAGTACTTCAAAGTTATTTCAAGAATAAATACAAAATAATAATTAGTATCTTTATTTAGTTCTTAGCTACATTCGTGTTTTATTTTAATTGCATAAGACATTGTCCTGGTGGCTTTTACGTCAATCAGAGTTTATATTAATATTAATTTGTACTATAATATGTACTTAAACTAATTTATTAGAAACCATTTAATTCTGTAGTTTTTAAAAAACAGCAAATCAGATTTAGAATAAACAGGTTTACAAATAGAATTTAATAAATATAATAAAACATAAACTTGCACCATTCAAAACTGCTTCATAAATAAATTTAAAACGTGTACATAAATTATCATATAGAATGATAAAAGTTAACTGTACCTAAAAACCACCACTAGACATTGTACAATTATTTTAAACCTTCACAAAATGATAATACAGAACGTTTGTGTAAATTATATAATGTGGATCATAATATTTATTATTATACATAGGCACTCGGAAAGTTATGCAGATATACTTAGTTATTAAATAGAGTAACAGATGATTTTATAATTAATTACAAAGTAATTTCAAATAAATTTAAGTAGTAAGAGACTAGTTAATACAATTTAGCGTAAATTTATGAAGTTGAAAATTATAGTACAAGCAAATATACCCATTTTCTATAATTACTATACTTGCCTATTTCAGACATTTTATGCAAGTAAAATCTCGTTGTTTGAATACTGACAAATTCTTTGATGTTGCTCGTAGCGGTACGTTTATACAATATTAGCTTTTATCCCACTGGAACTCAGCATCTTATTTACAAAATTTACAATTGCAGTTGCTGGTTGTTCAGGTTCCAGTTCAGCAAATATGTGACATTGATTATCCGCATTGCTTGCTGGTTTACGAGCAATAAATCCAAAAATTTTGCTAAAAACGAAAAATGTTATCAATTTAATTTAAAAATAAAGAAAAAATACTAACTTAGAACTTGTTGAAGCTCCATCGTTATCGTTTTTCACGCTCCATCTATGTTCATCCGGGTCCAAACCAAAGTACGATATAGTATTAATTGGATAATGTTTTCGGAAAAACACTTTTCTCTTATGATCTGTTAGAGTGATACCTTGTCCGTTCACTTTAAAATGAA
Organism: Aquatica leii; assembly: GCA_035610365.1. Lineage (NCBI taxonomy): Eukaryota > Metazoa > Arthropoda > Insecta > Coleoptera > Lampyridae > Aquatica > Aquatica leii. Next base: position 59,707,952 of record CM069434.1, read on the forward strand.
CGATTATTGGTGCAGGTAAGGGAGGCTTCTGGAATAACTCTATGACTGTCTTTCTAATTGCTTGCGGTCCAGTTAACGATTCCATGTCTAACGAAAATAAATATAAGACGTTACAAGCTGCTCCTTGTGATAATAAAGTCTGTTGTGGACTATTAGAATGTTCCGATTGTTTTATATCTCCTTCTGGTAACATTAATCGACACGGTAAAGCCATTTGAATTACCGAATGTTGATAAATTAAAGCCGATAATGAACTGAAAACTGGTTCATTACTACATCCTTTTAATCTAACACCTCTGGATGTTGGTTCGATTAAAAAGTGACGTACGTATTCATCACTACTAGGTGATTTAGTTTGCACGTTAGAAGGCAAAGTAGCTACTTTTAGAGCTAAACCAAAAGCTCCTGGGAATGAGTTAGAATCCCGTACTACAAACGTTCCTGGTAATTGATTGCGCAACAAATTGATAGCTGTAAAAGTTACAAATGTAAAATATCGAACGATGCAATAACGTCCGCAACAAACCTTCTTCTCTTGAAATGGTCGGTTTATACCAGTACTTAGAAGTATCACGAACAAATTTTACGTGTGCCGGTGACACTTCTTGTGGAGATTCTGAGTGCACTGAACTTCTGCGAGAAGTTCCATAATAAACAGTCGGTGATGCTGAACCATTTTGAATGGGACTTCTGGGACTATACTGATAGTTTTCATTTTCCCTATAATTGTAATTTGTGGGCGTAGCCGAAGTGCTTCTTTGCAGTGTAGTGTGTGTATATTCAATCGTGCCATTGCTTAAATCACTAGGCGAAGTAGGTCGGTCCTTGCTGCGAAATATTAATTCTAATTATGAAAACGTATGCGATTTGCATGGATTAGGTTATCATGCATACCAATCACATTCATTCTATTTCGTCTTATAATTAGTGACATAAAAAGCGTGATAATAAAAATAATATAAAAAAAAACTTAAGTGAGCAGTTATATCGTTTAAACGTGAGAGGTTTATGGATAATCTTCACGTTGATTACACCAAGAAGAAGAAAACTAATATCTTGACCCTATTACGATTTATATAACAAGCAAAGAAATCTCGCAGAATTATTATTCATGAAATAACTTCCAGAATAGAGAAGACATAAAGTCTTAATAAATAAAAGTTAATTTAATAATGCAGTCTTTAAAAATGTTCTTTCGTCTTTTCAGATGTGCCTCATTGTTTTTTAGGTAATGCAACAAAAATACAAACATAATGGCGAACATGCAAATAGCATTACCGCAAGCGACAAGAACAAATAATAGTTTATTCGAATGAACTCTAAAAGATTAATATACAAAAATTTGTAAAAGACTATCCTAAACCTAGAAAAAAAACTCGATTACGTACTCCCCCATTAAAGAACAAGTTTAGTTTAAAAATGAGAAGCTTATCCTTGTACAGATAAGAATAAACAGATATCTGGAATACAGTTATAACTAATCTTGATCATTGGAACATATCTGGATAAAATCTTACGACATTACGTGAACTTATAAGCAGCCAAATAAGAAAACCTAAACTTCATATGTGAAACAGCAAAATTAGCACCTTAAAATTTAGATCTAAATAAAATAATGAAGTCTCTCCATGAATGGTTTGTTATATCAAAGTCTTTAATAAATCAAAAATCCACATGAGGAAAAAAGTGCAAGTAGTGAGAATAACACTATGTAGAGCACAGATGATTCCAAAATAATGACTAAGTCTTTCCTTTAGCTAAAATTTCAGTTGTAGTCAAAAATGCTAGTAATTCGAACCGCTGGAATCGCAACAACTGACTTTAGAATAAAACAAAACACTTAACTAAAACAGGAAGTAAAATAAATTAGAACAATTCAAAACCTTTCAAAACTGCGTTGATACAGTTTAGAAAAACGATGACTGAAACGTAAAAAAATTGTTGAAATTTAAATTCAGTGCGATTTTAATAGTAAGAGATGGCAAACAATACAAAAACGTTCCTGGTGCAAACATAAACACTAGTTGAAAGAATGACAAACAGTTATTAAAAGTCTTGTTTCGCCTAGTACTTTTATGTATTTGTCAATGCTTTTTTGACATACATAACTTATAAAATTTATCATTATCTATAAAAAAAATCAAAGAAAACTGTCTTTAAAACAATCTGCAATTAACTAATGCCTACAACTTGTAACAGAACAAACTTTCGTGCATACAAATACGATATTAAAAGAGCATAATTTCTAAAGGTAATCGGTTAAATACTATTCAATTTTACAGTAAAATTACATGAAACAAAGCTTTTTGATTAACAACGCGTTCTAACTTTGCTTTTAATTAAATTATGAGCTGAAACAAGACTTTTTAACACTGTATTGATAAAATGAGTGCACTATGACGATTAAATAAAAAATAGTGTAAAGGTATAGGAGCAAAAGACAAGAAGAATAGAAGAGATAGTTAAAGATAAAGTACAAGGTTCTAAGTGATAATCGTGCTATTCAAGCAACATGAAATTCGTATTACCTTTCAGATGGATACAATTGTTTCTTTAGGTTTTTTAAAGTAGTACTTGGAAAACTCAATCGTCTATAAGTAATTTACTAATAATACAAAAAAGCTTTTCTACAGGAAAGACGCACTTACCGTTGGGTAGTAGGACTTTTAGGTGGTAATCGTTCGGCTGGTATATCGAATTGGACAGTCGGACTCGCTACGTTTGTATAAGGCGTGCGTGGATGAACAGGAAAAGCTGGCGTTTCCGGTCGTGGAGATACACTGTGTGGTGGACTAGATTCCATTTCGCTTACTGATTGAGTTCTCCACGATGAAACCGATTCTTCCTGGTACTGGTACAAACAATATTTTAATACAAACACTTTGATTATAGGTATGAATTGGTGCTAAATGAAGAAACATGCACGATGATACAGTAGAAAGATATAAACTTTTAGTACCTGCCATGCATTTGCAGAATTAGGACTGTCATTAGAGTTATCGGATCCGTGAGATAAACTAGCGATCAAATCAGCAAGTGCATCATGTCGTGAATTATCTATATGTGAATTGTCATTCATGATATGTGAGTTTCCATGAGATGATTTGTTAATTTGAATTTCATTCCCTTTATAAGAATTAGAAATACCCACCAAGGGAGAATTACTTGGAAGAGAATTTTGTTTAAAATATTGTTTCTGCTCCACCAGCGACAAAAGCCCGGAAGCGTCTGTTGTATCTCCGCTTCTTGGTGGTGATCGGATAACATGTCCCATGGGATTTTCCGCAAGCGCGTAACTAGGTGGCACCGAGCTCTAAAAGTAATCAGTGTGTTAGATTGTTTCAGTAGCAAACGTTAATTGCGTTACCTGAACATATTTTTCGTGTGCGCGTTTGATAGCAACAAATGGTCTCTCGTTAGCCATTGCCTTTATCGAAGAATTTCTGCTGGGTGGAGAACTTAGTGATGCTATATTCCTCGACGTGGTGTTAATATGCAATGGTACGGTAAAATCTTCATCGTCGTCAGCAAATGCTGTAGTGTCGCTGGTATATCCGTCAGCTCTGTGGCTTGCAGAAGGACGATAATGACGTGCCTGGATGTTTCTCAATTCCGAAAGAAGACGCGTTTCGTGTGGTTGGCGTTCTTCTCTCAGTTGCATTTCTCGCCGTTCTTTCAATTTTAATTGTTGTTTTTGCAGCCATGTTAAATTGCTTGTTGTGTACCTACAATGAGAATTCCGCATATTTAAATGAGTAATCAAAACTGTTCTTCAAGGAATTTCATTGACAAGTTTATGTTGGATAAACACACCGAGCGATATTTTTATACGGCTAAAAATACTTTTCTCTCTAAAATTGAATATTTGCCAACTTTATAAAACGTCTATTATTGTATTGAAAGAAATAGAGTGGACTCAGTGTAATTTAAATGGGATAAATCATACTCACCCAAGAATAAAAGATATAAAACCATGCACAACGCATAATAAAAAATTTTGACTATAAAATAAATAGTACGTGATAAAATGTAACAGTATAAATATTACCGTAATATATAACATTTTAAATGAGTTTTCAAGATGGATGAACAAATTACCATTGTGCAACAAAATTGGCAAAATTTCTATCACATGTCCTATATTAAATCTTAATTGAATAAGTTCGAGAAAAGTAGAAACGAAATTATAATTAAAATAAGACCTTGATCGTATGACCTCAACCCAATTTCTGTTGAAATTAATTCTTGTTTAATTAAGAAGTCCTTATTTGGTGGTACATGTTATGGCTTTTCTAAATTAGAGCAAAAAGTATGCAAAGAACAACCTGTAGAACACTCCTTTAGATTTCACGAACTTGAAGCTCATATCGTATGCGTGAAAGTATATAGAAATTTAATACGTTGTATTGTAATAACAATGGTTACAAATTCAATGCGAAACGATTGTCATTGACAATTGTAAGGTAAGTCAAGGATAAAGGTGCTTCTTAATAATAGCATTACTATTTTTCCCTACGTATATAAATAAAAGGCCACTTTTTCATGTAAAAAATAAAAAAGTGGATTCAAAAATGTATCCAGTATTTTATTTGTCGTACTATGTGTTATCCTCGTATTGCTTTACGATTCCGTACCTATAAGATTGTTCGTCTTTATTTAAATTTAAATTAATTCATCCTAATTAATGTTATTCCATTAGAGGAGTTTTGTACAGAACTAAATAGAAATGTTAAGTATGTGAGCTTGAATTGTCATGATGAAGCAAAACGCAATTCTGAAGGCTTTTGGTAAATGGCATCATTATATTTCTTCAAGATCTTTATTACACACTTGAATGAATTCTTTGGCGCCTTAAAATTTGACAGAATAACGTTTATATAATTAACATTTCATTTAGAACTATTGTGTTAACGCGATGTTAAAAAGTAGCCCTTATTATCGTTGATTTACTCTGATTCTATAACGCCTAAAAATATTCGGTGGATTTCATAATATCAATTGACTCCAAGTATAGTGTAATAGGCAATGAACTATACAGTAAGTTGTGTTGTGTTGTTACATAGTCAACGGACGGTTCTGTCCAGTTTTCGCAAAACAATCAAACGAGTTAGAATTTAACCATCGAAAAGTGGATAGATGCTATTCAGTTTCATAGAAACTGATTGCAAGAAATTATTTGAAAACCTTGTTATGTTAAAAACATTATGTAGTATAGTTTTCGTACTGTATAAATTTTGTCAAGGGCGTAAATGTCATTTTAAGACTAGGGGATTACTGATTTTGATTTCCGTTTGTGACGTTTAGAAAGACAGCATGTGAACTAACGCTATACCTAGTGATATTTATATTTTAAGTATCGTGGAACATCTCTTGGAAGAAAGTGCTTTGGATCGATAAATTGGAACGTGTACGGATCGAGCATTAAACACAACACCAGTTTTAATGGCTAAATTGGGGTCAATTTTGTGGACTCAATGGCACGCCTACGATTTTATTAGAGAATCATTTGGAAGCCCGGCGCATTCTGTTTATAATATTATTTGATGAACTATTCGCAACTTACTTATGATATCATTATATATTTATTTATTACACTTTCAGAAATTTTAGTAGATTGTGATGTGCCATCAGCCAATCGCATGTTAGGAAAAACCGTAAGTAACCTCTCGTTATTATCTAATAATTTGTGTTGGTTTACGAACATAAATACGAACGACTTAAATATATATACTGTCACAATTGATTTATGCAGATTTGCTTGTGTAATTATCTGTTAAAATTATCACCGCTGCGCTTTGCTTCTGATTACGTAATCAGTAGATTTGCATTGATAAAATTCTTATTCTTCGTTGTTTTCTCGGTTGTTTTATTAATTATATTTTCATACTTTAATGTATCTACGTGTATAAGGTGGTGCCTAATTTAAGGATCTGCTAATACTAGGATTGTTGTCTTTTTCTTACGAAGAATTAGTTATTGTATACTTCGTAATACTGATTGTTGTTTTTATTCTTCTTTTATGTTGCCATTGAAATAAGTATATTCGTTGTTATACTTGTGCTGTTCGATTTGTTTACCGTCAGTATTTATAAGAAGTAAACGGGCATCTGTAGAGTAGCGCTTTTAATTAATCTATAATCGACACATCGAAAACTGAATCTTATTAGTTTCTCAATCACGACCTATTCTCTAAGGTTCTGAGCTACCGCCTACTGCAGGTTTCGGTTGTTTACTGTAACAATCTACATATCATGGAACAAATAGTAGACCGGGTAAAAACATAAATATAAATCACAAAATAAGACTTTGACACCCAACGTGTCATAAAAGAAACGATTTGAAAATATGATTTCTGGCGGATACTACTAAAGCACCTAACCGTTATGTAGTAAAATATATTTTTTTCATAAAAAACATTTTATAAACAAGTTAAAGAAGAAAATATTTTTATACTTCTCCAAAACATCGCTACAATACCAAACTGACAAATTTAGAAATTATATGTCAGTTGCGTAAATTATTTTCTCCAAAATAATAAATTTATTTAAATTCTGGCGTTATCGGTTTGAATAAAACTATATACGTTCGTTATGTAGTTGTTCCCAGAGAAAATAATCTCTTTCTACAACAAAATTGCCCAGGAATTTGAAATAACCTACTAGACAACGTCCGACCAACGGTTTTGACCATAGTTACTTGCAATTCCACCAATCCCAACAGTTGTACAAGTTAATTTTACAAAAGCATGTATACTTAGAGACATTTTTTCCGTTTAAATTATCTATTTTTTACTGTTTGCCTTGTTTTATCCGCAATTACACAGTGTTGATCTACTTCTCATAATTCAAAATTTCCCCAAAACCAGCCTCCTTTCTCAACTGCCTGAAACTGCAAAAAATCGATGTTTTACTGTTCCAATTCAAACATTTCCAGCTGATGGATTTTACCAGACATATAATGTAGTTTCCACCCTAACTATTATACGACTTCTTGACTTAACCAAATAATGCTACCATTCTACGTTTAATAACCAGACTAGGATTGCTTTATATTTCCAAAAATACTGATATCCATTTCTTGTATGATCCAGTCGGCAGTAAAGTTTGTAATGTGACATTATTGTCACAGGTGCTGCACAAAAGTCTGTGCTTTAAACACTACTGTATCATCTCGGTCCGAAAGATTAGATCGTCTAACATTCAGACTCGAACTATCTCTAATCATCTTAAAATTTCAGTTATCCGACCAGATTTAACCTTTTTAGAGAAATTAAAACGCGGTTTTACAATGAACTTTATATTTGCCCTTCTAATAATAAATCTTGAAGAAGTAATATCTAAGAAATCCACCAATACAATATTTCGTTCAACGCATTTGGAGTCTAATCCGTTTTTTGTCGGAAACGAAGAAAGAGAGAAACTGAAACTCTTATTTTTATAATTGGATTATGTAAAAACTAACGTTTGACTACAATAATGCAACAACTAAATAGTTATAAAACGCTTCTGGTTTACGATATAAAAAATACTTTCAATATGACGTAACTCTTCATACGTATCTATATATTGAACTTAAAAGGAAATTCACGTAAAAATGTAAGCGTATTAGCAGCACATGTGTATACATTAAAACAGTGGCGGCCTAAATTTCATTTTTGAAAGATGGTTTTATACGTAATACAAGAGGTATTCGTGATGAGAACTAATAAGAACGGCAATGAATAAATTCAATTACTTTCTAAGTGAAATTGAATCGTTAATCGAACAGATGGTGATCATATTACAATTCAAGGTTCGATCTTTAAGAATGCACTGCGTGAATAAAATAACTTCGAAGTTAATCATTACAACAATACTTACGATTCGTGAAATTCTGAAGGTCGAGGTGAAGTTCTAAAAGCTCCAGGGGGCGATACGTTTTCACTACTATCCGAATAAGGACTTGTAACCAACGAAGTTGTTGTTTTATATTCTTGTATTTTTTCGGGACTCCGCCTAATGCTTCCGTCAGTAAGACTTCTCTTCATAGGTTGTGTTTGCTTTAACTCATCTTTGTAATATTCTTCTTTGTATTCTCTTCTGTAAGGTTGTCTATTAGCTGATAAGGCGCTTGCAGTAAAAATGTCATCTATAGGATCCTTTCTATAGGATGACAATGTCGAATACGTTCCATATTTTGGTGACGAATTTTGTTTAAGAGAATTATATCCGGAATAACTGTGATAAGAAGAATAACTATCCGGGAAAACTTGCGTTTGCACTTTTTTTAATGTATCACCAGAACTTTTATTAAAACTAGCTTTGCGCACCAAATTTGGGCTTGAAAGCCCCTTACTTTCACTTATCATACTTGCATTTACACCGTAACTAAAAGGACGACTATCTTGACGAGCGTGATATGGAATATTTTTGTCTTCATCTTCGTCTATATATCTGACGTTTTCAAGATTCAAAGTACCATTATTGGTAGCAGGTGACTGCAAACGAGGTTTTACGTCGGGAATACTTTGAACTGTTAACATCATATCCGTAAGTAGTTCGTCCAATTCGCGATGCTGATCTTCAGGGGTAAGTGGGGATGGATGTGCTGTCAGTGGGGGACTGGTAGATGTGTTGGTGTTGGCGTTTAATTGGTGACCTAGACAAATATTTGCATTATTTATTGTTGTTTGTTTTATTTATAAATATATCACAAAATATTATAAACTTAAACACTGCAAAAAATCACAAAAGGATGCAATAGAAACTACACATTGCACATTTCATACAATCGTATCGATTCTTTTATTTGTTACGGCGTCTTTATTTCTTTCTCTAACTAACCGTTAAGTGTACCGCAGTGTTTTGATTCCCTATGTAAGAAAACATTTAGAATCAAAATAAAGTTTTGTTAAAATAACTAAGCAATTAACGAGTGCGAAAAAAGCTTCACCTCATAAACGTTCTTTAAATTGAAATGAAATCAACCTCGACATTTAAATTAAAACGAAGACGACAAATGGGCGCAACTGATTTAAAAATCATTAATATTTAAATTTCTAATTACATTTACATAATCGTTGATTTCGTAATGGAACGGAAATCTATAGAAATAATTGAATTGTTTTCAAGTTATTCAAACGTGTGTGTAAAATCACAGTTTAAACTGTAAAAGTATAGAATAAGTGTTAGTTTCATATTATAAATACCACTAATACCAGTAAGTCAAAAGCGCTAATAATTTAAAACTAGGTACTCTAATTTTAACGCATATTGCATTTAGTTAAAGGTAGAGTAAGAAAAGTAATCTGAAATGTCAAGGCTATGGACAAAGTTCAAACAATTCTTTATTGTAAAATTATTTACAGAAAGTAACCAAATGCATTAAGTACCTCTTTTTTCAATTTTTTTCTTCATCGCACTACATTATTACCGTCAAAATTATTTCAATAGAACGTTTGGTCTTTTTGCAAAAAGAAAACAAGACTTAAATAATAATATTAAACAATAAGCTTGTAATTCCATTAAGACAAAAAATGTATTATTCAAGTAATTATAAATTGTTAGATGTATCTAATTATGCCAAAAAAAATCACTAATATATGTGATATTCAATTAATAACGACAATTTGATGTTTATATCTCATATTTGAAAGTACGATATATGCCAGAAAAAATATTTACAAACGTTTTGCCGAAAAAATGTCAAAGTCAGAAACTGGCTAGGGGACCATTTGCAACGTCAGTGTTTGAAAATAGAAACAAAAATCCAATTACCAATGAACCGTTTAGACTATAGTACTCAAAAACAAACGTTCAATTCTGCGTTATTAGTCTAAAAAAATAGATATTTCCAATTTGGGGAGCAAAGGAAGTGTACATTAGATATTGTGCTCAAGTGCAAAACTACTCATAAGAGATATTTTTGTACTATTTCTGGAAACCGCTGCAAATTACGCAAAATATTTGTGCACGTGCTATATAAATTTTTTTTCATTTGGACACCACTTTCGGTACAAAAAATGTCACATTTTTCTCATGGCTGTATCTTGTTATTAAATAAAGATACGTATATACAATAATATAATAAATAATTTTAACTATATTGTTGGAATATACTAGTTGCTAAAAGTAAAGACAAATGTGAATGTAAATAAACTCTGTCATTAATAAAAACCTAACATGGTAAAAGTAACCTAATTGAATCGACATGTGTGAAACTAAGAAACAACAAATTTTTTTTATAGTGGTTAAAATCTCAAATAGGCTAAATAAAATCAATTAGCTCGGAAAACATTTTCTGGCCAAAATCTAATGTAATCGATGTCGATTTACTTTTCGTCCAATTTCAAGTTTTTTGTAAAATGCTTTGGCACTTTGATCAAAATATGACATACAGAATTTTTAATTTATGGTTGGTGCTTAATTGCTATGGGGAGTTTGCAATAAAGAAGAAGTTAAAAGCAGTAATAATTACCGTTTGAAGTTTGTTGATGATTCACTAAATTAACTGCACGTACATCTGTTTATCAACAACACAAGAAAAAAAAATGAATAATGACAAATGTAGTACTGGCACCGATTATAAATTCTACAGTTAATTACGTCACATAGGAAATTTGTCATCTTCTGAGTTGCATATAAACATTGGATTCTTAAAAGTGTAATGTTAACCGCAACTACTTTGGAGTAACCACCAAAAATAGTATTTTCGAATATAACCCCCACACGATCGACTTTCTCAATATATTCCATCCTATAAATATGGACATTCTTCGGGTTGTTGCATATGCCTTGTTTAACCATTAGCGTTGATTTCCATTTTAGTAAAACTGCCGTTACTGCAACTTTACCGAACGCTTCTATGCAAACATTCTCTTTACTCGGTGATGTCATTTCACAAACACTTTTAACAAAGGAAATCCTATAAATATTGAAACTCAAACACGCAATCGTTTTCTATTTTTAATGCACAACGAATATCTGTTCTTAGTATACAAGATCTACATTACAATTATGCACACTAACCTGCAGACGAAATACCCGAGTCCATGGACACGGTAAGTGGACTAGAAACGGCGCCGGGTGAAAGCTCCGGCTTCTTAGCGATGGTGGCGTAAATGCTTCCGTCTAAGGGTCCAACAGTATGATTAACGTCTTCTACAACAAACATTATACTTAGCTTTAACACAAGCAACTAATCTTTAATTTGGAACAAGCTATATTGTTTCCCTTGCAAGTTATGTTATATACCAGATGTGAATTACAACAACGAACATGCTCTCAATTGACCTAAAAATATACCAGTAACCTAGTTGGGAGTAAACTAATAAAAAAATTTAAACGAAAATGATATACACTTATAATTGTTTAAAACGTGCGCTGGTTCTTCTAACGAAAATAATAATAACATTTTGCAACGCTATTATTATTTACGCGAAAGTAGTAATTCTAAAATTAAATTACAATTTATACAAGTAAACCCATAATTTCAATTAGATAAGTGCATTAAAATTATAGAGGAATATCTACATATATAGAAAGATGATCCTTAAAAATACCATGCACCAAAACAACCTTTTAAATTAGCTTTGATGGTATAATAGTGGCAATTATAGCAATTACGTAGGTAGGAAATACAATATACAAACAATTTCAATTGAATTTCCGCACCCTTCGCCCTAATTAAAACTCAGAAATAAGGTCGACTTTAGTATCAATTACAATAACGCAAATATTAAAATCAATTAATTAAGAAACCAATAAAAATTTATCGCACAGTTTTACGTAAAACCTTAAACAAAGTATATAAAAAACACCAAAGCTATTAAACTAACTATAAAAGCAAATGAGGGATAATGGAAAATTAAAATCTTGTTAAGTTTCGTTCATTGAAATTTCTATTCAAAGACAGTGCGGAGTAATTTTCTTTCGGTGTGAAAACAATGGAAATAATTATCATTAAACTACAGCTCATTCAGTTTTTTTTTCATTAATTATACTAAGCACGCAGTAACAATTTTCAATCAAATGTACACTGAGGTAATCTTGAAAAAAAGAATTAGATAAAATTGGATCTTTTCTTTGAATTAACAATTTAGCTTTGAAAAAGTACGAACAGGAGTTAACGCATTCACTTCTTCCGCTTCATTGCCTTCTTTATTATTCAACTCTTATACGATTCACATTTTTTATACATCTACGCTACATTAAAAGGCTTTCTTAGATACCAGATATTTTTTTTCTTTCAAAACACCTTTTTTGTATTATTTTATATAAACGCAACTAAACTTTTCATTTATATCGGGAAAATAGTGTGACGAAGTTTGACAAAAATAAGTAGTAAACTATAAACAGAAAAAAAATCTAGAAGCAATGTACTTTGATATTTTTTAAATTCCGTAACATATTTATTACATTTAGCCACAATTTAAATAATTGTCACATAGTAAACTTCCGTAACGCGACGAAGCGTCATATCAATTCGCAATTTTGCAATTATTTATTCATTTAAAGAAAGGTTTTATTAAATTTATTCAATTAAAATTGGAATCAATAAAGAAGGTAATACACTATAGGTAACACATTAACATACAATCACAAATTATTACGGTTTTCTACCAGGAAATCATCTGAGTTACCCACATATGAACAAATAGTGCGTTCTTCTTTGATATGTAAGGTGTAAAACGGTGTCATTTTCTTATTGTTTGCGAATTAAAAACCCCAAAACTTTTGCCCGACTCTTATATTGTTTTGTTCGATCTTAATGACAAACCAACAGTCATTTTAGAATACATGGGAGTCATGAGACGTATGTTATCGTATTTTGTTCTTTCATTATAACTTGTTCAAAGTTGACCAAATCGTTCAAGGTGGCACCGAGATGCCCGCCCACATGCCCATCCAAATTAAAGAAAATAATGTAAAAAAATTATTTTTTTTTAAATTTACTTATTTTTTTGAAACTCCCATTAAATTTTTTTAATGCAAATGACTGTGCCCACTCAAAAAATACGGTGCCGTTTTGTGCCCACCCATCTAAGAAAACTAGGCCCACCGGTGAAGTAAATTTAATTCAGGTGGTGTTTTAGAGATATATGATAAAACATGGTATCGAGATAGAGTCTTGGCGATGAAAATAAGAGAATTTCTTACTCAAAAGTAGTTGTGGTAGAGGTATGTTGGTTCAGTAGGGCAGTGAGTACGTAGACGAAGAACAAGATGTTCTGGAAGTGATGCTCATGACGTTATTTATATCCAGTGCGAGCCCGAAGTTATATTCCAGTCCGCGCAAGTTACCGTTTTAGACACCCCCCTCTTCCGCCGCAGAATTTCCCTACCCAAACCTAAACCCACATTGTAATAAGGGAATGTTTACTAACATTAGAATGTCTTCCGGGTTTGGACCATGTCATATTTGCAACCGAAGCTGCCAACGTTTCGCCTACTTTCGTAAGGGGCTTCATCAGGGCGTGAGATAAATCGCAAAACTCAAACAAGCAATCGAAATCTAACAAAATTTCTCCAAAGTTAGGTTATCCACTTGTAAAACAAGCCATAACCTAAACTATGAAAAGGTAAGAAAGAAAACGATAACCTGAAAAAGCAAACGAAAATCTAACAAAGAACCACTACCGAGTTAGGTAATCAACTTGTGAACCAAGCCAGATTCTAAACTCCGTAGAAGTGACTTAACAAGAAATAGTCTCCGTATTTAAAGGAAAAGGAAGGCTTGTTTTACAAGTGGATAACCTAACTTTGGAAAAGTTTTAGTTAGATTTCGATTGCTTGTTTGAGTTTTGCAATTTATCTCACGCCCTGATGAAACCCCTTACGAAAGTGGGCGAAACGTTGGCAGCTTCGGTTGCAAATATGACACGGTCCAAACCCGGAAGACATTCTAATGTTAGTATAGATTCCAGCCGTGGAAGCCTTTGCTATTACATTAAGGGAATGTTACTTTTTCTACAGTACTATAAGTAACTTTTAATTGAAATTTGAGTAAAATAACTTGGAACAATTTTTATTGTTAGTGTCAACAGTTCTATAATTTTCGATTACATTTTGCCTGTATTGTTGCCATAATTTCACCTTTTTATAAACATGTTAATTAGATACACATATGACAAGTATAAAATATGGCTTCATAGAAGATTTTTCCCAAAATATTGTTACGCTGGTCACAACGTCACAACCACAATAAGCAGTGCTGGTTGCCGCCGATAGATGATTTGAAAGGATTTCGCTCCAATTCTAATACATTTTTTTAATCGCTAAACTTTGTTTATTGTTTAGTTATAGAATATGAATCAAGTATTATATTTTTTTATTGTAAGACCTGTTGTTATTACCGACGACTGCTTTTATTCATATGTTATTGAAGTTATATTTCTTTTAAAAATGTTGTCCTTTTTTATTAGGCAGCCAAGCGCCCTGAGCAAGCGCACGGTCCTCGTGCCGGCACTGTCCATACCGATTTTGTTGACACGTACACACACAATATTTTGCTACAGAGTAGATCATGGGGTGGCAATATCTCAAGTTATGCAACATAATTTGTAAATTTTGTAGTTTCTAGTTTTAATTTTGCAGTGGTTTTGGGTTTTTGTAAGAGTTCTGTCTTATACAACATCTAGGTATGTCCAAAACTTCGAAAAAACGTTTTGTATAAAAAAAACAATGAATTTAAAATAGACGCATTTGTCTTGGCTACATTGCGCATAAAGCGCCACCTGTAAAAGTATTCTGCTATAGTATATAAATCAAATGTTGCTTCAATACTCATGTATCTAATAGCTGTAGCACAGTCATCCGTTTTTTTGTTTTTATAGAGTTTTTTTCCAACTTCTGTTCGTGATAATAGTGCCAACACTCTATAAGGGTTTTGGTATATATAACGTTTTTTCATATCCGGTATATAAAGTGTATTATTCAGATTGGTACAACACATTAAAAAGAAATAGATTCCTATTAGTTTTTAAGTGCGAGAACAAAAAAAAGTCTGAGAAAGCCACGCCAAGACTGTAAAGCGGCTGAAGAACTGTTGACGCGTTGTCATGGTGACGTTTTTAATCGTCCAATTTGTCGGGCTATGCGCGATATCTCCTTCGTTTCATTCTTTATAGCACTTTCACGTAAAATTTCGCGTAGACGTCGTTTGTACAACCTGGTACCAATATTTTGGGCATCCTGGAGCGAGAATACCCTTAGATGTGTCACTCCGCAGTTTGCATTTTTGTTTTATGGTTGTATTCACACAAAACTTAATAGCAATTCTTTGTTCCAACGAGCTGCATTGCAACTTACACGCGAGACAAAAACGAGTTTCATGGAAAAAGCTGTTCTTACCCTCGGGATTATCCTTGAACACTAAGCGTTCCTAAACTGGCTTCGCCCTCCACCAATCCCAACCAGTCGCGCTGTGAAGTACAGTCGCTTCACAATAAAAACACTGACATTGGTTTTCGTGAAAGCCCTATATTAAGTGGTTAATTATATTATATAATACCCGTGAAGTAATTCATTTCTCTAAGTGGAGTCTCTTTTTAAAATAATATTTTATTACTCTTGAAGTCTTCTCCACAGTATTTTTATTTTTTTTAATATTTTATTTTATGAAATACATGTTTCGCTAATTATAATTAGCATCGTCAGTATTCTAACAACTCTCTATATACATATCAAATTTTAGATCTTTGTTTATTATTAGATTTAGTCTTTAAACAAAATTATTTTAAATTTGACAATAAATATTATTCACAAGTATCAGGCTTAGCGATGGGATCAAATATTTCACCTTTAGCAGCTGAAATTTTTATGAACAATTTAGAAAATACAATTTTTTCAAACTCTTCTATATTAAACAAAATTTCTTTTTGGTATAGATACGTTGATGATTGTTTAGTTCTTTTTAATGGTACCATTGACGAATTAAATAATTTTAGTAATTTTATTAATTCTATCCATCCAAAAATAAAATTTACTTTAGATATTGAATCAAACAACTCTTTGTCTTATTTAGATTTAAAAATTTCACGGTTTAACAATAAATTTAATTTTGATATTTTTCGCAAATCTTCCCATACAGATTGCGTAATTCCATTTAATTCGTGCCATCCATTTTCTCATAAAACTGCTGCTTTTCGTTCGTACTTTCATAGACTATTTTCTATACCTTTGTCACCTTCTAATTTTGCTAAGGAGCACAAAATTATAAATCAAATTGGTTTAAATAATGGTTATCCTATTCAATTAATTAATAGTATTTTTCACAAAGTTCGTATAAAACATTTATTCAAAAATTTGATCAATTTTTCTACTAATAATGAAATGGTTTTTAGATCTCTTCCATACTTTGGTCACTGTTTTCAATTTCTTCAAAAACTTTTTAAAAAACATAATATCACCATTTCATTTTCGACACATAACACACTTAAATTATTTTTAGTTAATAATAAAGATCAAATACCTATATTACATAAATCTGGAGTGTATCAACTTACTTGTTCGTTTTGCAATTCTTCATATATTGGTCAAACAGGTAGAAAATTCAAAACGAGACTAAATGAACATTTATATTTAATAAATAGATATTTAAATACAAATATTTATAACACCAATTCTGCTTTTGCCAACCATATTTTATGTTCAGGGCATTCATTTTCTTCAGATTTAAATATCAAAATTTTACATGTATGTAATAAAGGATCTCTTCTAAACTCATTAGAGACTCTTGAAATTAATAGAATTTCTAACAATAATTCAATAAATTGTCTAAATGAAATGTTAAATTTAAATCCCTCAATTCTTCTCAGTTCAAAATTATAGTTTTATTTTATTCTTTTCATTTTTCTATTCTTTTGATATTTTTTATTTTCTTAATTTAAATTAATTTTTAATATAGTCGACTGTATTAAATTGTCAAATACGTTTAATTTTTAATTGACATTAGTTTAAAATTTGTTAACTATTTTATTCGGTTAGTATTCTTTATTTATATTTCACTGTTTTAATTTTAGTTTTTAGTTACCTATACATACTGACGATGCTAATTATAATTAGCGAAACATGTATTTCATAAAATAAAATATTAAAAAAATA
This sequence comes from Aquatica leii, assembly GCA_035610365.1. Taxonomy (NCBI): domain Eukaryota; kingdom Metazoa; phylum Arthropoda; class Insecta; order Coleoptera; family Lampyridae; genus Aquatica; species Aquatica leii. The sequence continues at coordinate 59,725,033 of CM069434.1, forward strand.
AAAATACTGTGGAGAAGACTTCAAGAGTAATAAAATATTATTTTATATAATACCCACTGTAAGAGTTGTAAGTTAAGTATAATAGTGAAGTAAAACTATTTTGAATGGTTTAAAATAGTCATTTTATAATTTCTATAGTAAATCTTAGTAGTTGGATAATCCAACGCACTATTTCTGTCATACAATTCGCGATCAAATCTAAGCGATGGCAGAGAACGACCGACGTAAATTTAAGTTTTGAAAGCACTTGGGCAGCATTGTGATATATATCTCTATAAAACGATAGTTTTGTAAAAAGTCAACCGGTTTCCCAATATCATGACATAGTCAAGTTTGGCTGGAATATTTATCAATCTAAATATAGAGACATAATATATATAAGAATCTATTGAAAAACTTCAAGTCTGTTATTGTTTCTGCGGTTTCGTTTTACTTTATCGAGGCTGGTCAACGTTGTCTCAAGAAATATTGTTAGTGATCTTGGCTATCCTCTTCAAAGTGAATCAAATAGTCGTTACTTGGTCCTGTAAAAAAACACTTAAAACTTCTAAACAAAGAATTTCAATTCCCTATCAACTATTGAATTAAAAGAAAAATCACTAAAAAATAATATTAAAAGCCAAAAAACCTCTGATGATGAGAAACTAAGGTTGATCTGAAAATATTGGGAGTTTAATATAACTGCGTTAACAATTAATTACAAAATACTGAAATTGGGACAACCAATTATCTGTCTACAATCAACAAATAAAACAGCACGAATCATTGTAAAAAAGCTTTGTTTTGCATGCGCCATAAAGTGGCATTAACACTAGCTGACAATTTACAATACAAAACCATTTAACTGTACTCAAAGAAAAATTAGAGTTATTTCTTCCTTTTTGTTGCTCTTACCATCTTTAATGAGAAACCAGCAATAATCTCTCATTATGACAAGATTCCACCTACCCTGACATGGTTTTTCCATTTTTAAAATATCTTGATGGAATCTTTCCCCCTGTTCACCACTCATCTTCCTTAAATTAGCAGGAAAAATCCAAATATGGCTGCAAAAAATTAACTTTGAGCGACATTTGACACCCAAAATTTATATAATTTTCTAGCAAATTAGCCACGATATCTTAGTAATTTTCAATTTTTTGATGTTCCAGAAAATGTTTGCTTATTTTTAAACCTCTACGTTTAAAATTTTCATCTTTGAAAAGCTTTGCGGGCCATCAAATATTCCTTCGCGAATATTTGTATTTAAAACAGTTTCTTTCGTTCTCTAGTGTTTTCACAAACTGTTTAATCAATCCTAATTTAATGTGTAGAGGTTTTATATTAAATTTTCCAAGAACAATTTTGGTCCGTAGGCGCCATTATTTTCTTTAGTAATGTTGCCGAACTGCTCGGTTTTCTCACAGACAAAGGTGCTTTAAATATTGAATCAGATTTAATATATTTGACATACTGTTATAGGTTTCTTTTGTGTTTGTAGAATAAACCAATGGAATTGATGGTTTCGAGTTACCATTTGAGATGATCCAGCTTAAATTTAAATCCAATAAAAGACGCGCGAAGTTACGTAAGCATCGTCATCTGGCAGAAAAAACGTTAACTACGATTCCCGTTTTAAGAAAGAGTTGCGCAAACTAAGAACGGAACGTCGAAAGAAGAAGGGTTCCAACCTGCGATACAATCAGCATTGATAATATAAAATTTACGTAATGTTTGGTTTTATTTGTGTTTCGTGAAATTTTATGGATTTTGATGCCGGACCACGATACACTGTTATATAAAATCGATGAGGAAGGCTGTTACAGTTAAATTGTTTTTATGTGCATACACTTGATGTGTAAATTATCTAGGTTCGTAAAATGAAGATTTCAATAACTGGTTCGACTGTGTTTGAAATGGATACGTGTGACGCAACAACAGGTACAATCGGAATTTATGACAAACCAACGGTGCTGAGGAAATCTTGTTGATTATAATTACTTGAGGTGCAGAATCCTAATCAGCTCGTCTGGACAACTGTCGTTCAAGTATACAATATACAATTTATTATTTTTGCTATATTTGTCGCTTTGTCAACTATTCTAGTTATCAGCGCAACGTTTTGTTTTAATGAGAAGCAATTTTATCATCTTCCCACTTATAATCAAGTGTCTCAGGAAAATGCATGCATTAAATTTGTTTAGTTAAGCTTTAGCGCAAGCTGTTATAAATTCTCTTTTTATTTCGATCTAGAATAATGAACCCAATCATCTCTTTCTCGCAGTTACGTAATCCATCTTTTATTTTTATATAGTACCAGGTTTCCAATTGGTAAAGAAAAAAGTGCTAAGCATAAATAATGAGTGTTTTGCAAACGCGTTTGATTCGGTACATTTGAAGATTATTTAGTATAAAATTCATTATTCAATAAAATTTTTATGCCGTATTAGACCGAAGGTCGACAGCACTTAAAAACAAAAATACATTTAAGTAATAAGATTTCTGTCACTGGTCGCTATTATATAAATTTCTTTATTAAGGTAAACTTCTACGAACTTTCTGGTGCTCTCCTTTTCAAATCGAAAATCGTTTACGGCGAAATCGTTATGGTCTGTACTATGCACACATCGCAATGGCGACATCTTTTCAATTACCTACCAATTTTTCCCAACTTGTTTACCTTTACCAGTCTACTGAGTAACTCAATTCTGGCAGCCCGTTATAGTTCAGTAATTTTATGAATCTGTAAACTAAGGGCGTGTTTTTTTAGAGAAGATAAATTAGGTATTGACCTAGCTTGAGTTTATCATCTTACTGCTGAGCATGGTCTTTTTATATAATCAACTGCAAGGAACCATGACTGCAGTCAGTTTCGATAATAAAAAACATTTTGTAGATAAATGGTTTTGATCAGTACCGTCTTATAATTCGAGTAGCTTTGCTAATTGCACGAAAATATCGGTCACTAGGTAGGCGGGTCCGATTCCAGGTTGTTAAGGTACTTGTTCGTTTTGTTATCTCGGAAATCGATTAGTACTATGAAAGCCAAATAAATTTTCACAAGAATCTGTTGGGATAGTGGTTGTTGCAGTAAATCGTTTGTAGAGCTTTCAAAAGTTGCATGGGTTTGATTGACGAGAGGCGTAACCTTCTCAAGCATTAGAAAATGTATGCTTTATGCTAGAAACAAAATTCAAAAGAAATTGTAGCAACTTCAAAACTTAGCTGGGTTGTTTCCGTAACCAGGACGTCAGTACTTACTGGCAAGCCGTCAGTTAACTAACTCTTCTTCTGTTTAAAAATAATGATGTTTGTGCACGTGTTTATTTAAACCCGTTATCATAACTGTGTATTCGTTTACTTAAATTTGGGATGTCTGGACTTCCCGCTGTTTATTGATATCTTTAATTATAAACTGATTGCTTGATATTTCTAAATTATGCAATTATCTTGCATTTACATTCAGTTCGACGACCGGAAGGGTTTCTTCTCCTGTTCTTCCCCTCCTACTGCGGGTTCCACCGAACAGGAAATTTCGGTTAAACTTTAACGAGTTCTATTTGAATAAAAACTACGATTTACTTTTGCTGTGTGTTTTAGTTAACTGCAGCCTTCCTACATATCGAGAGTAAGCAACGTAGAACGAACTTAATACAACGTAAAGGGGGAGGGTAGCTTGACGATTTTTTTGTTCGCGAGTTTTAGTTTTCAAACGCGAGTAGGTTACATCACACATTATAAAGTAAATCGACTTCGAGAATTGTTTACGAGTCGATAAACAATCGTCATTCTGCAGGGTTATATTCAATACTCATTTCATACAAAAGTCCATTTATATCAGTGCACGAAATTTCTTTCAACTACTTAAAGTGGAATGTAAAAGATACCATTCTTTTAATCAAGATCCCAAAATTTGTTTTTGGTTAAACCCAAAACTCGTATTAAGTCATTGAGATCTAATTCAGTTATGAGATATGGTTCGCTTGAAAATGACACATTCAAAACATCGTTTATATCTTCCTTGTCCGTAAAATTTGCAAAAAAATTTAATTGCATTGAAGCTCATAATCAGTTCTTTTCAACGTTTGCTAACAAATGGAATGTCTCGATAAAACAGAAGTAACAGTTCATGATATGCTTTGTTGGTTCACGCTAAATCATTAGCCTTTTTAACATGACTTCAGAAATTCTGGTTTTTGTTTCTCTGAGTTAGTTTGCGATAACACGAAATCATATACAGTGTTCGCCAAAAAGTCGGCACCAAATTGATTTTTTTTATTCTTGATTTAAAAAAAAACTTTTTACGGCAATAATTTGTGCTTATCTGAAAACCTACTTAGCCGCTATCAGATATACTCAGTGATATTCACTTAGCTAGAAAATGCCGTTTTTCGAAATTGTCTGAATTCAAAAATTGCTATTTTTCGTAAATTAAGCAAGATTTCAATGAGATTTCTTCATTGTCTGTCAGTTTTAGCTTACCGAACAATCTTAAGACCAGAAAACATTTTTTTCTTTAACTTCCGCTAAAACTTAAGTTTTAATTTTTTGGAATATTCTAAAATTTTCACATACCAATACTTGATTTTAAAATTCAATTTGATTTCGTTAAAAACGTTAAAGAGAGAAATCGAAATTGCTAATTATTCCTTTAGGTTTGTTATTATTTTTTTAAAAAATCGAAAATTAAAAAAAACCATTTGGTGCCGACTTTTTGGCGAGCACTTATGAGGTACCCATACTTTGCCTTGATTTTTAATTTTTAAGTAACAATATTGTTCATAACATTTTTAATTTAATAATCCACAAATATAACAAAAACTGTCCGGAAAATTTTTACAGCGTTTTGCACGGTTTTGCATTCTTGAAAATCAGACATATAACAACTTGTAGAACGCTGCTTCAAACTTTCTAACTAAGTGACAGTTCAGTGAAATTTCACTTGTTTCTTACCAGATCACGTCAACAACTAAACAATAAATGAAACACTTCGCCGGTTGCAACCTTCATATCTGCACGTATCGATTCCAGAAGTTTGCATTTTAGTATATTCTACTAATTTATTACAACTTCTCTTTTGAATTATGGACGTCGTATCCTTTGTAGTTGCCGCCGCCCTTCACGGAGTAGCCACGAACATGCTCGAGGTTGTTATAATATTTTTTAATTTGAAATTTTACGTTACAATCTTAGTGGAAAAATGTGACGTAATCCCATGTTAGAATAAAGTTTTTATGTTTAAAACAACGCAAAATACTAAAATTTGTTAAGTCAGTTATAAAAATCATGTCGGCTACGTACCAGACTGAAAATTCTTACTGGACTTATCAGTTGATTATTTGGATATATTTTTAATAGATTCTGGCTAAAAGCAAAAGTTTCAAAATGTCAGTAATCTCCAGTTCATATCAAATTCTAATTTTCAAAACAGCCTAAAAACGTCAACGGATAATGTAAATAATTCAAAATTAATTAAAAAAAATATACGTGGATTAGTTTAATTAATTACTATCTAATGGGTACATAAATTTGAACTGGTTTATCAAAAAAAGTGTACTGTGCACAAGCTTTCGCCGAACCACAAAATGAAAGTGAAATATTTATAGAATATTATAACAACCTCGAAAAGAACCTTTACTAAAAAACGAAGATACGTAACTGTACCATAAATAAAAGTTTGTATAAAACAAAAGTAAGCTTTATTGACTCGCGTATACATAAAGTATCTACTATCTAAGTAAAATAGGTATACGTTGAGAAGTATAAACAAAGTTTAGAAAATGAGCAATCAGGACGTCAGTAGCACTAAAAAATGCTAATTAAATTAAAAATATTCGTTAAAACTTAATACTGAAATAAAATCTGCTAAAAGAACATGTAATTTATCAAATAATTAAATTTCACCAATTAATTTTTATGTTTATTTATGCTTCTTAATTAGTAAATTATAAATTATATATAAAAAATGTTTAAATTGTGCTTGCAGATATGTATAATATGATGTATACATATGTTTGTTCTATCATTTTATAATTAATAAAACGCCTGAAAACTTATGTGGAAGATTGTACGATAGTGAGACAATTTCGTCAGATACTAACACTAGTTAGCAAAGCAGTAAATATGCGGTAGATAACAGTAACTTTATAATGAACTGAGTGGATCGTGACAAAGATTATTAAAATATCTTTTTTGTGTTAACGATATTTTGAATTATTTTTTACCAGTGAAAGGTGCCTATCTAAATTTATTTATTTTGTAGGTGTTGATTTATTATATTTCATGATTGAATATTATTATCTTTACAGCTGCTTCCAAATATGCTCAATATAATTTATATTTTGTTTTATTGGAACGTTTTCAGCACTATTAATTTCGATTCCCTTGCGCCACAAAGAAAATATTTGTAACATCACTCAGATGTATAGAACCAATGCATCTTTTGATTTTAATGCTTCAAATCTTTTTAATTTGAGAACAATTTCAAGAATCTAATAAACCAAAGAATGCAGATTACGACTATCAAACATCAATTGGTGTATGATATCAAAGATTTATTAGCGCAAGATTTTTGTTTTGGTTAAGAAAATTGATCAGAATTAGAAAGAAGTCGGTATGTCGTTAAAAAATCTAAATCAAAAACTTACCTAAAAAGCTTCATTTTTAGTATGAAATAGCGCATATGTTTCTAGCTTAGGTTTAAATGTGGTATAAAAAACAAATAATTTGCTTCTTATTAACAGTTTAATAACGTAGAAGATAAGAATAAAGTGAGTAAAATATGCTAAAACAAAAACTTGGACTTGATACAGTAATAAAGTTAAATTGCAATGTAAAGACGACTAATAGAATCTGTTCAAATAAATTATTATAATAAATTTTTTGATAAATCATATATTATTTTGTTGGTGCTAATACGGGTAATAAATAAATAAAAATGCATTAAGAAACGTATTCAAATGAAGTACAATAAAAAATGTTGATTAGGAAAGAAATCGACTGATGTGTTTATTTACATTGTGGTGTTAAAGTAGTAATCTGTGCGAACAAATATTGTAGTTGTTAAATTAACCTTGGTAACTTATAAAGAAGTCGACCATGACAGTTTGTATACACATAAAGAATTTTAATTATTATAAATAACTACGCATTTATACATTTTTGAATTAAAAAAGAAATTATGTGATATCGGTTAGTTCGCTCACACAAGTATTAAAGCACACGCAAGTTCTGTTGAGCCAGCGCGTTCTCACAACAGAAACTTAGAATTTAATGAACTGTAGTTCAACAACTAAAACAAAAGTATTTGAGAAATTAAGAACTGAAACAGATACCTTATTGTAAAACTTTTCTCCAGTAACGAATTCTTTTATACGTCATTTTCATTTTAATCATAAGCAATTATAATAAACGTAACTCTTACATATTTTCAACGTTTTAAGTAAAAAAACCAAGGCATTTATATGACTAAAAAACTACAAAAATCGTAATTCTCATCTATTTACAGAAACTGTAAGTATCTTGAGAAGAATTCTATAATTTGTTTTTCAGGAAGTGTTTTGTATAATGGGTAAGAAATGGTTGTCATTGCCAACTCAAACTTTTAGAAAAGTTAATTACCCCAATAGATCTAATATGCTACAAGAATCTACTGAGAATTTAAGTACAAGAAACGTTGCGATAAAAAAATTGATCAAATGATACTGTAGAAAAAAAGATAAATTACAAAAGTGACGATAACAGTGAGTATGTGTTTTTGCTTATAATTACTTTTAAATATGTAATTTCTTCAATGTATAAACCAGTGATTTGCCCTAATCTTGTAAAAATCGATTGTTCTTGTAAAATTTAATTTGTGTTATTTATTATAACATAAGAACAAAGTGTTTGCGATTACATTTGTAACAAAGTAGTGACACTGTGTTTCTAAACACCTAATCCTTACAACTTCTTTATAACACCGCATAAGACCGATAAATTACTGTTGACGTTTTTTTCTCATCAAAAGAAAAATCTGCAAGCCAAGTTGCAAATTAAGTGTTTTATTTTATTCATTTTACCTTGAATTTAATTTTTCTAAAACATGTTACTATTTAATTACAAAAAAAAAACCACTAAATACCAACGATTACAAACATAACCTAAAATATTTATTTACAAACCAAAACTTTTTTGCTCTATACGTACCGTTGAAACTAATGCAATAGCATGCAAACGGTCCTAAATGATTTCGTTTTTAAATTTTATAATTTTGGTGCACGGAATATTCGTACATATCTTTTAAATTATGTTTTCATAATTCACTATCCTGTTAGGCAATATTTAACCACTCAGAACCATTGCGCCAAGAATCAATTTATTGCATTTATTTTCAATAATTCTTGCAACAGGTGCGTGCTATGTCAAAGGTGTTATTTTGGGTAAGCGAATTTCTTACTATAAAACGTAATAATACAACTTACATTTGTGGTTATTACTTTTAAATGGGGAACCTATACGTAAGAATATATTATGTGTCCTAGATATTTGATGTTTTTTACAGGTCTGAAAAGTACCGTAAGGAATAAAAGTATCATGTCTTATAATAAGATAAAGTGAAATTATCAAAGACCACTTTCAAAAAAAGAGTTGCAGGAAATTGCAGATAAAATTTTATTTGGAGATTTACTTCTGGATAATAGCAATCTAACAGAAGAAAAATATTCAGAATAAAAAAAAAATAATATCTCAGATATGGTTACTATTTCAGATTCTGTAAATGTATAGAATGTTATAGAACAAGAAACTGACAGCGCAGTAACGATATTCCAGTCTGAAAAGAATCAATAGTTCGATTCCCATCAATAACTGAAGCGAGTAATGAACGATATTCATTTAAGTTGCAATAGAAAAATATTACACCCGATGCTGTTGATAAACTGAAGCAGACGTTACTGCTGAAACTAATACAAGAAATAAAGTAAAAAATCGCAAGAGTATAAATGAAGAGAAAGCAGCTAATAAAAGTGGAAAAAAGACAATAAAGTGGAATTCATGCCAGAGTACAATTTAGAAGAAGAATTTAGCAATTGCTCAAACCCTACTGACGTGTACTTACGAGATGCTGTAGATGTCATAGTTTTCCACAGTAGTCTCTAATCAACACATCGTAATAAAACTCTTAGACTAAATTGTAGCTAACTGTATGTCGAGGAATAAATTCAAAAATTTTTACGTTATCTTAACTGCAATAAATATAAAATAAGACCATTGGTAAAAACATTGAATAGAAATTTTTAAAAATGTTATAAAACAACACGTCGCAGAATTATTGATCAAAGCATGTTATTGTTCAAAAGAAACAATATTATGCAGAAAAACCAATCAAGTGAAAATATAAACTATGGTGCCAAGCAGATAAAATGCATATATTTCAGACTTCCAAGTATATAAAGATAAAAATAAAGAAGTTGAGCATGAATTCAAAAACTTTGGACTTGGCGAACGTGTTGTGTTGTTCCTAACAAATCCTGATTGGGAGAAGTATAAAATTGTTTATGCTGACAATTACTTCACATTTATATACACGGACGAAAACGAAACTAAAGCGAACGCAAAATCACGTCTTGAAATCAAATGTCTATCTATAGTCGCTGATTATAATAAATATGGTGAAGTTGCTCGGGCAAATCATGTAAAAGGAACATATGGTATGAATTGTGGTTCTAAAAAATTGTGACATCGATTGTTCTGGGGATTCCTGCATATAGCTTTTATCAATTCCAATATAATCTATAATACACTATTTGAAAAAACATCTACATTCAAATTTAGAAGATCTATTGCATTAGGATTAATGTCGCTTTCAGCAAAAAAAAACAAATTTCGAAATTATGTACAATTTCAAAACGTCGAAGATACAATTAAAGTGTTCCCGACCATATTAGCCTCGGAAAACGAGGATCGCACTAGGTTATCTTTGAAAAAAAAAATACAGGAACATGTGAGATGTGTAGTAGTAAATACATTCAATGTCAGTGGCGGCTTCTCTATTAGGTCATTTGGTCAATGACCCTCCAAAAATGAATAAGGAAGGTATTTTATTTGCTTTAAAATTACAGAAAATTTGCGTTTAAATCAAATTATCAGCGTTTAAATTTCATGCGTTTAAATAATTGTCAATTTAAACGCAACAGATACGAAAGCTTGCGAATTTACCCGAAGCTGACACGTCCGCATTTACATTATATTACCATGATAGTTATTGTAATCAAGAGTGAGACAAACATAATACCATTTTATGCGAGTTAGAAAAGAAGACAAGTAAATGTTTAAATGCTTTCGCAAGGTCTTTAGCCGGGCCGTCTACGCCAAAGATAATACTTAGTGCAATTATCTTTGAGTGCAATGCTTAAATTGCTTACGTGACTTACGTCATCTATCGTTATCTTCGCAACACGTGTGTTAAATACAGATTTCTTATCACATATGACAAACTTTACAGTCGATTTTCTTAGTTGATCGATAATATTCATTTGTAAGGGACGACTTATCCTTTTTGTTTCATAATAACTGTGGTACAAGACGTTAAAAAATGAATAGCTAATAATTGTTTACACATCTAGAATTTAAATTTAATGCTCGTCCTTAGCCTTTACTTCAAATTCGACGAACCAGTAAACACAAAAATAAAGAAGTTTACAGTAATTTTAAAGAATCTGTGTATGATTCGTTATATTAGATTTGTGGATTTAAAATAAATAATAGATTTTAGTGTTTTATGTTTACTGTTTTCAGATGATGCATTAATCATTATGTAGTAAAAATAATGTTACGGATTAATAGCATTTAAAAGAAAAAGTAAAAACCAATTGTGAGGTCAATTAAAGTAATTGAAAGTTTGTAAATACTAAAAATAGACACATATATTAAATAAAACAATTGATTGACTTTACATATGAATACAGTGGAAGGAGAGCGAAATTTCTCTGTGTTAAAAAGAATTCAAACATTTCTACGCAATTGCCAATACTATGAGACAAGAAAGATGTCATTTCTATGCTAAACATTGAAAAATCATTGTAAATTTTAATGAGCTTGTTATTGATTATTTTGGTAATTGTAATTATAGACGAATATCTTAAATCTTAAACATAATTGATCTTAAATATAAATCACGTTAGTGTAAGAATGTTTTTGAGCCTTTTTGCGATCATTGCGTTTTTTTTAAATGACCCTCTTGTATGATTGACCACCAGCCGCCACTGTTCAATGTAGAGCTTACAGTAAATGTTCAACGTGTAGAGTATTTATATGTTCCAACTCAAAGAAAAACTGTTTCATTGAATACCATGAGATTTAATTTATTATTATCCTATGTAGCTTTTTGTTTTTAATAATATAGTTAGTTTACTACATGATTAGTAATATTTCCAGTCTATGCATAGCTGTACTTTTGAACGTATTATCTGCACTTGGGCACTAAAGGGTTAGGAATGAATGATGAAAAAAGGCGTAAGAATAAAATCTCAAACGAGGTACGTGCTTAACTCATCAATAAGAATGAACGATGGTAATTCGCCAGTTCAGATAAGACGACAATTTAATGTTTTGACAAACACTATTAAAAAAAATTTACAAAACGTACAAAATAACAAACTAGGTGAATAAAAGGAGTGTTGGGGGTCACCCCAATAAAATTACTGAAAAAGACCAGAAAAAGCCTGCAATTCAATTGATGAAGATTGTACCTTGACATTAAAACAAATAAAGACAAAATTGTTAGAGCAAAATCCACAACTAGAAGTAAGCTTATCGATCAGGGACAGAGCGACAAAAGCATTTCATTCCTCTGTAAAACGCGTTTTTTGCCAGAAGATCAGATACTATCCATAGTAAATTTGGCTATGCTGTTTAATACAGCAGAATAATGGTTCAGAGAAAAATATTTTCTATTGACAAATTTGAGATTGATGTGAATTCGAGAAGATCTTATGAAGATCACAGAAAAATAGTACATCCAACAAAGTAAAAGCCCATTTAAGAGGTCGTAATGATTTGATTGTTGATGAAATGTGTATTGATTCAACAATTTCAAAAAACTAATCATAGTTCATAGACATGCACCAGTATTTATGCCCCCGTAGAGTCCCTTTTTATACCCCGTTGAAAAACTGTTTAATCAATGAAAAACTGTCATAAAGTGAAGTCAGCTTACGGATGAAGAACAACTGTATGCTCCAATTCTTTAATGCTTCTGAAGCTATAACATAAGAACATTGCCAAAACTTATGGTTCGACATATGTAAACATATTTGGAAGATTGCATCAAAAAAATAAAATTTTGAACTAATTACAGATACCACTATGTATACATAAAACAGCTTATTTTGTAGATATTTTAGAAGATTTGTGTTAGATGTGCCATTAGCTAATCGCATATTCGGAAACGCCAATTGTAAGCACTTTGTTTCTTATATAAAATTTCTTTTTCCTTTAAAAACGTTTATTGGAAATTCCACAAAACTGATCCTTACTTTTTTAAATATTTGTTTTGTGCTGGTTCACGCATGGCTGAATGTAATTAATTTTCGGCTCATATTATTGTGGTTCACTACAATCCAGTTTACAAAAGAAAATATTCTACTATAAATGATTTTTAGCTTTGGGTTCCAACAAACGGCTCAATTCAATCAATGCGAAATAGAAAAATTAATTTGCGTTTGCGTTTTTAAGTGAAGATAAACGTTTTTCACAATTATATTACGAATTGGTAAATAAAATACTTGAGCCTAAACATTATATGCATGTTATAATTTTAGATCAAATTTCCTATCTACGCCAAAAATTAAAAATTTAAATACCTACATTTTAATAAGCAAATTTAAACAAATCATAGTTTTATAATTTTTTTAAGAATTTCTAGTCAAAATAAACAACAGCTAATTATTGTGTTTTCATGATTACATTAAAGCATTAAATTATGAAACAACTCCAACTGAGTTCTTTCATTGTGAACAGTTCTGCAGGTACTAGGCAGATGAATTTTTTTGCCTTATCTACAAACGTTATCTTTTTTACTTGAATAAGTGCCACGTGACTTAATCCCAGTCTCCTTGAGGTGTCTCAACAAATTATTTTCTATTCGTACACGATTTACTAAATTTTTAATTCGTTTTTGATGTTCAATTTAGTTTGACAACTAAGGTTAGTGAAACGCATCCTTTTATCACTAGACACGTTTCAGTCACGTACTTGTTTGGCATGAATACCGGCATTAAAAAGAGTGAAAAAAACAGTTCAAACAAACGTCAATAAATATTTTTAACTCTTGTGTATTTGCAAAAACAAACTTTGTTTAAATGTAGAACGAAAAACTTATAAAGATATTAATTCGCGCTTGAGCGACTAGGTAATTCTAATTATCCTACATTTTACAATTTATAACTATGAGAGTAGTGGTCTAATAAAAATTGATTAGAAACATCACAAAAAAAGAGAAATGTGCAATTAAAAGAACATTACTACATTTTTAATTTAAATAAAAACAAAACAATATTAAACTTACTTTTTAAATAAAAAAAAAAATATATGAATAGTAAACTACATGAGATAGTGACAGCACTGAAGTAGAAACATAAACGTGCGTTGATCTGTGTGATACACACACAAACATTACAGAGACTACAAATTAATATTCAAATACCATCAAAGACACGAAACAAAATCAATTTCCATCAAGTACAAAGCAATCGAAAAGCCATTCTATAACTCAAAGTGTAATTTGCAATTATTACTAGTTATTAATAAAATAGTAAATAAATGTAAGCGACAAAAAATAGTTTTCTAAGTAAGCACGACAAGAAAAAAGATATTTACCTGACATTTAATAAAGTAATTAAATCGGAATAAATTCTCAAGAACAAGATTTACATACTAATGTAATTGGGTATATGTTACAACTAATTAGGTTAAAACGAGACACAAACTACGTAATTATTTAATCTCCAAATGAGATATAAAGATAAAACTATATTTATACTCCATATCTCAGTTGTTTGTTATTAAGCTATATAAACTAATAAAATTAAGCAAACTGCTTTGAGAATAAAAATTCTTATAATTAAAAAAAAAGAACAACAAAATTAATACCATACCCACACTATGGTAAGATCAAATCACATCAGTATGTTTAGCGAATATTTACATGTTATTACCGCATTCGCCTACACTGAAACGTTTTTATTTAACTGTGCTCGTTATTTCGAATTTGGACAATGATCTTGTATCTCTTCCATATTGAGTGGGAGATATTGCTAAGTAGGGATTATTAATGCTAACGCAACCTACACACCTTTATATGTTGTTATAATAAGAACTCGTTTAATTGTTATCGTGTATCGATAATAAAAAGTCAATCTGCACGTAATAGCAATATTACGTGCAATAGTAGGGTAAAAAAATAAGTTGGAGACAATCAAAACGTAAGTGTTATTTTCTTTGACCATTACATATTAAATACGACACCTTTACAAGTGCTAACAATTTGTTGTTTTTCCAAAACTTGTAAAACTGTTGTCTGAACTCAAAAATACATACTAATTTAATTTAGGTAGACTAAATTATGCAACGCTTTTAAAAACTTCTAACATGCAACTTTCTAAAAACTTATTTTGCAAAGTAGTTTTTTGCCATTATCTAACAACTAAAATTTTTCCGCTGCTTTAGTAAAAGCCTTGCATATCTGCGTAGCATAAGTGTGGGCGTAAACAAATCCTTAATTTAACTGCAATTGTTCGGTGATGTATTTACAGGAAGTAATTAGAGATGCCCAACTATTTAGAAATGTTTCCTTAGCTTTCACTTAAAATTTATTGCAAACTCTCTACTACGCGCATATTTTTAAAGCAAAACTCGATTGTCGTTAACTTTGTAATTGTGTCTTCGAAATATCAGCGCCCGAAAAGTTTTAAGCTTAATCTTCTGGCATTCCCTTAAGGTAATTTAAATTGACTCATAAAGTTTATTAATTTCTTGTTTAATTATTTCACTAGTTAAATTGTAGTACATTATTAAAGCAGAATGTGATTTTGCTTGCCTTTCTTTACAGTAAAAATAATTTTATTCGTTCAGTGGTTTACTTACACCATAGCAAGTTCAGTTTTAGAAATGAAGTGAAACAAATTTGTTTCTTTTGGTATCAATGAAATTTCATGTTCGCCTGAATTAGTGACCACATGCATATCTCGACTTACTGAAAAATAGTCAAATTAGCTACGCGTTTTTTTTTCTTTTGATATTTTGCCAATTAAAGCATAATAAGCCATAATTCAAACAAACTTTTACAACTCCGTTTTCCACAACGTTACTAATTTTTTAATATCGATAATGTTAGCTCGATACTGGTATAATATAATTTCAAAATATTTCACATTTCAGGTTCAATTCGACTCTTATGATCTTAAATATTACATATGAGTTTATATGACTAAACTAAGTTCATAAGTACGTACCAACGATGATGTACATACCTGAAGGCGTTTGAAATAGAATAACGGATACCGGAGAAAGTCAACTAAAAATATGAAGAAGCTTCATTAAAAGTTGATTGTTTATATAGTATGTCCAGGGGATCTTGGGATCGCTCAGTTTAACTAACCTTAATTTGTACCAAACAATAATAAGGCAGAAATTTAAAATTAAACCAAGGTTAGTTATATCAAAGTTTGAACAGTCACAGAAAAACCGATATTTAATGTTAAAAAATGAAATTTCTAATTATTTTGATTTTATAGCTTTACAACTATCGAATGTAGAGTAGTGGCGGACTGGACCAGCGGTCTGGGAACTTTCCCGGTAAGAGCTAAGACGGTACCATTGAAACTGGCTTCAGGTGTTGAAAAAAGTTAATTTAAGGAAGGATAAACAAAAAATATGCAAGAAACTGTTCAAAATAGTTTAAAGTTGAGAGACAAATTTGCTTTAACTTTCAACAGGGCTAACAAAAAGTAGTGGCCCTTGTCGAATAGTACACAAAATTAAGAATGGAATGATGAAAGACAAAATGGAAAAATTATTTTACCTTTATGTTCAATTTTTTATAACACAAGTACAGCTGAAACACCAACAAATATAAGTATATCAAATGTATTTTGTAAATCAAACAACATTAAACGAACAAAATTTTGTTAATTTTCAACAGCTATTGTAAATTATTTTTTGTGCTTCCGTTCGTTTTGATGTATTTTGCAGGCAGCATAATCGGTCGGAAATTTTAGTATTCCGGACTAGGCCCGGAATGTGTAGTACAAATTTTAGAACTAGAAGTTGGCATTGGCACTATTGATCATTCATTTTTTACGTCATCCGTCAACTGTTAGATTTATTAAGATACTCCATTATCTGTGTTATTGTTTAGAATAATACTAACATTTTTTTTTAACAAACAACAAATTTGCTTATATTTTACAATCTTAAAAAACAATGATAGTTTTATTTTCATATTAAATTAAATTGTAATGAACTTATGTAAATGTCAAATTAATTTCAAAAACAATTGAGTTTCGTCATTACAGGTTTCTGCTTTATCAACATGTCATTAAATTTTACTAAAAATCAATACTTAAATAGCTGTTTTTAACAATTTTATAAAAGTTAGAACAAAAAAAGTTTGTCTATCACACGTCCTGAAAGTATTTTGTAAGCATTTTGAAAGCCTCCGCTTCACCTCGGCCTATGAATATGAACCTCGCAAAATAGCACTTTCTGGATTAGCGATACAAATAATTATTT
This sequence comes from Aquatica leii, assembly GCA_035610365.1. Taxonomy (NCBI): domain Eukaryota; kingdom Metazoa; phylum Arthropoda; class Insecta; order Coleoptera; family Lampyridae; genus Aquatica; species Aquatica leii. The sequence continues at coordinate 59,741,782 of CM069434.1, forward strand.
CTAAGCCTACTTTAAAAAAACTTTGAAGATTTTCATCAAACATGCTACTATTGATAACATTTCTAATTTACCGTACAAACCTTATAAAAAAAAAATAACGAGAAAATAACGATATAATAATTTGGCAATAGCATTGTCAAACCTCAAAGCTTTTTATTTTCTGTATAAAAAAATAAAATTAATGTTTTTTTTTAATTTTCAACATTTTGATAAAACATACAGTTTCAGCCTTATTGTTAAACAAAAAAGTCAACTTTGTTACTATTATCACTTCAATCAGTTACGTTTTTCCTTTTTCCTTCATTAGGTAGTATACATATTAATATTTTTTCTTTAACCTACTTTATCACAAAAGCAATTTTGAAAACCAAAAAAATTTGGCAGATTAATTTGAAATTTCGCAGTAAAAACATCAGCTTTGCAATTTATTGCTTTTCATGTCTATTGAGGTTTATCAAACCGAACACATTTCCTATAGAAGCGTTTTGGTTTGCAAAGTAAATTTAAATAACTTATAAAAAAAATTGATTGGTTTGGTTTCTTTTTTCATTCGTGCAATTTTTGAAATTCTAAAATAAAGTTGTACGTTGAATTTGTTTTTGTGCTGCCAACATCGCAAACGTCAATATTCGTTCGTTAGAGTAGTTACGTAACGAGCGAAACAAGCTCTAGTGTGGCAAAATCAAAACTAGAAATCCACATGGAACTAAGTGTTCAAAGTCAGTTATTATATTAGAACGAGTATGTGACAGGTGAAAAATTCATTTAAAAAATCTTAAAATTCAGTTAAAATTGAAAAAAAAAACGACGTTAAAGTGAATGTCAAATTTGACAGATTTAGTAATAAATGTAATGCTAACATATTTCTGCCGTTTTTTGTTTATTTTTTTCAAAAAAGAATATAATTTTAAAAAGAGCAACACAAAAAATAATGTACGTTACTCTCGTCGAAAGTTTCAGAGCATAACTCATTCCGTGCGGCTTTGCGTCTTATTATCGTTCGTTATGCTATGCTGTACTTTCGCCGCTTGTTACGTAAATTGCTATTTCGTAACCGATTTTTTTTTATAATTTTCGACTTATTAAAATTATAAAGTCACCAATTTTTTTGAAACTAAACAATTCAATATGTAGTTCTATTTTACCCTTAACTTAAGACAGGTAAAAGGCCATAGCTTGTGTTTAAGCGAAAACGATTTTTTTGTTAAGGTTGTACATATTTTTAAGTGAAAGGACAGGTTTACATCCTTTGTACTCTAAAAATAGAAAAATAGAAATTTTATGAGTCATAGTGGTAGTTTTAAGTTAGTTGCATTGAACATTTCAGTGAGAAAACAGCAACTCGAATTATTTGTATAAAAAAGTAAAATAAAAAGTACAACATAAAAAATCTTCAATACAGTCCACTTTTATTTACAAAATTAACATTGGTCCAATCGACCGGATAATGAATTAAGAAATTTACGAAAAATCAAAAGGCCGGCCGGTAATTTTCCACAAACAACGGTCCAGTGCTACAACGGACGGGGGCAGGAGACGCAAAATCGCTGTTCATTCCTCACAAGCTCTTTCAGTTCCGTAAGTTTTTCCTTTAATTTTTACCTTTAATTTGAATATTGTTTCTTATATTTATAATAATGGCAGATATATTAAAAACAAAACGTGCTGTTGTGAAAGGTAAAGTTACTCGTTTTTGCAATTTATTAGAAAAAATAACTGCTAGTGCCGATCCTAACGCGCTTAATCAATTAAAAGAACGATTAGTAAAATTAGAATTAACTTGGGATGAATTTGATAATATTCAAACAGAATTAGAGATTTTAGATCCCGAGGAAGTACAATCTAATGAACGTGATCAATTTGAAAATATATATTTTGAAGTAGTCAGTAAAACAAAGTCATTGCTAAACAAACAGTCGGTTGTCGTAGAAAACGAAAATACGGGTTACAGATCAAATAACGAAACATCCGTTAGGTTACCTGTAATTACATTGCCCAGCTTTGACGGTCAGTACTGTAATTGGTTAGAGTCTAGAGACGCATTTAAAGCATTAGTAGATAGTAACGAGTCAATTCATAAAATACAAAAATTTTATTATTTGCGTTCATCTCTGCAAGGAGATGCGGCTCATATTATACAGTCGATTTAAGTTTCTGCTGACAATTACGAAAACGCTTGGCAATTGTTAGTTGATCGATTTGAAAATAAAACATTAATGATTCATAATCATATTAAGGCAATTTTTGAGCATCCTACAATTCAAAAAGAGTCGCATGTTGTACTTCGTAAACTATTTGATAGTGTTAGTAAAAATTTACGAGCTCTAAAAACACTTGGGGAAAATACAGATGCCTGGGATAGATTAATTATTTACGTTATAACTAATAAGTTTGACCATATCACGCGTCGCGACTGGGAGTCATACAAATATACGAACGGTTTACCGGAAATGAGTGACATGTATGCGTTCTTAAAAGCAAAATGCGATATATTAGAAAAGCTTGAAGTTAATAAAATTGATAAATTTAAGTCGATTCAAAATTTCAATAAAAAACCGTTAAGTAGTAATACCTTTATTGTTAGCGAAAATAAATGTTATTATTGTCACAAAGAACATGCAATTTATCATTGTGATAAGTTTTTACAATTACCTGTAAATGATAGGATTCTAGCAATTAAAAAGCTTAAGCTGTGCTCTATTTGTTTACGTTGTTCACATTCATCATGGAGGTGTAAAGGCAAAAAATGCTTTAAATGCAACAAGCCACATAATACGTTATTGCACTTAAATTTTACGAATAATTTGAATAACATTGAATCAAAAACCGTTAATGAATATAAAGCCGAAGGACAAGCACCTGAGGCAATTCCTTCAACCTCTAATGACATTTCTTCTGTAAATAGTAGTCTTATTGATAATATAGAAAAGTCAGCAGGATCACGTCAAATTTTATTATCAACAGCCTTAATCAAATTAGTTCACAAAAATAAGATCGTAGTGTGCCGTGCTTTATTGGATAGTGGATCTCAAAGTCATTTTATTAAAAAAGTATTTGCGAAGAATTAGACTTACCTATCGTTAATGTAAATCATGTAGTCAAGGGTATTGGAGGATCATTAGCTACTATTTTCAATCAAGTTCATGTAACAATTCAGTCTTGCATTAATAATTTCAGTTTAAACATTAATTGTTTGGTTTTACCGAAAATAACAAATAAGTTGCCAACTGCTTCATTCAGCAAAGATAGGTTAAATATACCACAAAATGTAACTTTAGCTGATCCCGACTACAATATTTCTAGAGACGTTGATATTTTGTTAGGATCTAACGTATTTTGGACACTATTATGTGACGGTAAAAAACAAATAGGAACTAATTCTTTAATGTTACAAAGGACACAGTTAGGATGGATAGTTGCTGGAGAAGTTTATTATCCGTCGGTGTGCAATATTTCGTCAAATTATTTAGTAGAGAATTTTGATTCAATTATAAATGACAACATTTTAGAAAAATTTTGGGAAGTAGAGGAAGTTACGAATAATAAAAATTGTAATTTTTCTAAGGACGAAAGATTTTGCGAAGATCATTTTATAGCTACTACTAAACGTGATAGCACCGGACGCTTTATTGTTAATATTCCATTTAAAAATTCTTTAAACGATTTAGGAAACTAAAGTACGTACATATACACACGCCCCGTAAGCCTTTTCCGAAGCATCGCAAAATCCGTGTAACTGAAGCGTTACGTAACGGTCGTTTAAGACATATCGCGGTAAACAAATTGAATTTATTAAGAATAATTGATCTTGAAACGTTATCCATTTTTCACATAAAGAAATGGTTATGTAATGATCAATCAATTTTAAATAATTTTAATGTAAATAATGAGCTAGAATCAAGTATTTTACGTATAGGAGAAAAGGAACACAACAAAACATTAGGTATTTATTGGAATGCAAAAAACGATGTTATTCAGTATTCAATAAATAATTTTATTAAGCAAAAAGGTATTTCGAAACGGACAATTCTTTCCGTAATTTGCCAAATTTACGATCCATTAGGTTTATTAGGTCCAATTATTATAGTGGCAAAATTATATATTCAAGAACTTTGGAAATTAAATATTGATTGGGATGATACAATACCCAATTCTTTATGTGAAAAATGGATAACGTTTCAAGATCAATTATTCTTAATAAATTCAATTTGTTTACCGCGATATGTCTTAAACGACCGTTACGTAACGCTTCAGTTACACGGATTTTGCGATGCTTCGAAAAGGCTTACGGGGCGTGTGTATATGTACGTACTTTAGTTTCCGATGGCAGTATCACTTCAAAATTACTGTGTGCAAAATCTCGAGTGGCACCATTAAAAAAGATATGCTTGCCACGATTAGAATTATGCGCAGCTCTCTTATTATCTAGGTTAGTTAATGTAGTAGTAGACGCTATAGAAATCAAATTTCAAAAAATATTTTTATGGACAGATTCAACCGTGTCGTTAGCATGGATTAAAGGAGCTCCTAACCGCTGGAAAACGTTTGTTGCAAATAGGGTTAGTGAAATTCAATCACTTACTAGCATCAATAGTTGGCATCATGTAAAGTCAAACAAAAACCCGGCTGATTTACTATCGCGCGGTGTAAATCCATCAAAATTAAAAGATTTAAGTTTGTGGTGGCAAGGTCCTGATTATTTGATTAGCTCTGATAGTAAATGGAACTTAAATTATGATAGTGTAGAGTTAGATATACCAGAAGAAAAATTTGTATCATGTGTTTCTGTTGTTACTTTTAATAGCTTAGATTTAATTAATAAATATTCGAATTTGAATAAGGTACAACGAGTGTTGGCATATAAATTAAGATTTATCAGTAACTTAAGAGTGGTACCAGACACTCGACAATTTGGCATTTTAACATCACTAGAACTTGATAATGCTCTAAATTTCTTAATAAAAACTGTACAACTGGAATGTTTTCCAAATGAGTACAATGCATTATTAAAAAACAAAGAAATTAGTAAAAAAAGTAAACTTTTAACTTTAAATCCATTTATATACAATCATGTAATACGTGTAGGTGGAAGAATCGCTAATTCAAAGCAATCATTCACTAAAAAACATCCCATTTTATTACCACAAAGTCACAGATTAACTGATCTAATTTTACGTAACGAACATCATCGACTCATGCATTGTGGTGTTCAAAACTTGCTTTATTCGATAAGAGAAAGATATTGGCCTATATCTGGCCGAAATGCGTGCAAAAAGGTTATACGACAATGCGTTACATGTTTTAAATCTAAACCAAAAACAGTACAGTATTTAATGGGAAACCTACCCGATGTTAGAGTTAATGACTATTCTCCATTTCAAAACGTTGGGGTTGACTATGCAGGCCCTTTTTTAATCAAGGACAGAAAAACTAGAAACTCTAAGACAGTCAAAGCGTACATTTGCTTATTTATATGTTTAAGTACTAAAGCTGTTCATTTAGATTTGACTACAGAATTAACAACAAAGGCATTTATCGATACATTAAAGCGATTTATTAGTAGACGAGGTAGGCCCTCAAATATATATTCAGACAACGCAACTAATTTTGTGGGAGCTAATAAAGAAATTAAAGAATTATATCAATTTTTAAAATCTGAATCAAACGTTATTGGTAACGATCTGAGTAAAGAAAGAGTGACTTGGCATTTCATACCAGCACGATCTCCTAATTTCGGAGGCATCTGGGAAGCGGGCATTAAAAGTACCAAAACACATCTTAGACGTGTTATTGGTAGTCAATTATTAACGTATGATGAATTTTATACAATACTTGTTCAAATTGAAGGTATTCTTAACTCACGACCCATTTGTCCCCTTTCCTCAGATCCTAATGACCTAACAGCACTTACTCCGTCGCATTTCTTGATTGGAAAAACAATCACTGCTATTCCGGAACAAAATATAACACACGTGCCGGAAAACCGACTAAATAAGTTTCAAAAGTTACAAGCCACCATCCAACACTACTGGACTAGGTGGCATAAGGAGTACTTAGCAGAGTTACAAACCCGTTACAAGTGGAAACATAATTCAAACAATTTAATAAAGGTCGGATCCTTAGTAATCATAAAAGACGAAAACCCAGACATCAGAAATTGGCCTCTAGGAAGAATACTTCAACTATATCCAGGGAACGATGGCATTACCAGAGTAGTTGATATAAAAGTGCAAGGTGGTGTTATCAGACGTGCAGTGAATAAATTATGTGTTGTGCCCATAGACTAAGTCAAAGACTAGTGGCCACATCTTGGCAATTCAAGGTTTAAAGTAATGTAGTTGTGTATATTTTGATAACGTTATGTATATATTATTATGTATGTATATCAAATTAATATGTCAAATTGAAAGGTATCCTTTCAAGGCGGGCGGGATGTTTAAGCGAAAACGATTTTTTTGTTAAGGTTGTACATATTTTTAAGTGAAAGGACAGGTTTACATCCTTTGTACTCTAAAAATAGAAAAATAGAAATTTTATGAGTCATAGTGGTAGTTTTAAGTTAGTTGCATTGAACATTTCAGTGAGAAAACAGCAACTCGAATTATTTGTATAAAAAAGTAAAATAAAAAGTACAACATAAAAAATCTTCAATACAGTCCACTTTTATTTACAAAATTAACAGCTTGGTTGAGGTTTTTGTGAACTTAACACACAAGTAAAATTAAATACATGAACAAATGACATTTATAAAGTGTAGAAATTTAAAAATATAAAATTAGAAATTACGACCTCTTCTTGGGCCTGTTTTTATTGGTCGTGATGAAGTTCGTACTATAGTGTCACGAAAAGTCGCCTATAAAAAACCTAAAGCAACTTGTGGTTATTTGCTTCGCCTACTTGAAGGGTAAAATAAAACAACATATACAAAATTATTAGAAGAAAAAAATTATTAAACTCTAATGTTTAAAAAAGAATTGAATTATAGGTTCAATAGCTTCTTCTTCTTCCTTTCTAAGGGCTCATACTGTGTATTGAAAGGGACGGGCGGCACCTTGAAATTTAATTTTTGGTTTGTTTTGATGCTATTTCTTAAAATTATGCAATATTTATTAGTTACATAACAGAAGAAACTACTTATTAGTCTTATTTGTTGTACGTTAGTTGAAATAATATAACGTCTTGATTATCATTGATTATTTTTGACAGTTATTAAAATTATTGTTTAGGTAGCCCGATGATTGAAGTTTCACAAAAGGTGATTTTTCTTGACAGTAAAACAATCTACAACCGTCTCATATTCTGCCTACTTAATTGACTGAAGCACGTCAACTGAATTTTAAAAAAATCTGATTTTTGTCAAAGAATTAATCAGCAAGGGTAAATTAGAGTTTTTAGAAGTCACGTAAATATATATTAATTTTCATTAAAAAATATTTCTTCCATCTGGCACCAAAAACGTAAAGATTGTGCAACGATATTACTTTTCTGTAAATAATAAAAAACCTAAAAGAATAATTAGAAATTTCTATTATTTTTTTCAATTACAAATCTTAAACGTTTTTAACGAAATCAAATTGAATTTTGAAATCAATTCTTGGTATGTGAACATTTGAAAAGAGGAGAGTTCCCTGGACAACGTTAGCAGCCTATCTATCCTCAGCTCACAGAACTAACCAAGCCTTCATAGGCTTCGACTAAAAATTGACCGGAAGAGAAAAAAACACTTTCCCAGAAAAGTTCTAAAGCGATTTTATGATTATGCTATGGATCGTCAGTTTAAAAAAAACTATCGAAATTGGCGTCTGTAGAGAAGAAGCAACTCAAAATTGAAACGTCGCAAATTTTCTTCTTCCTTTCAATTTATTTAGAAATAATTTTTTTACATCTACTTGTAATCGTTTTTTTTGTTTGTTTTTGTTCAGTTTCTCTTGTATAATTATGTGGTAATTTAATCTTGTTTTTTAATTCAAGCGGGTAACGATTCTTTTCTTTCAAAATAATTTAAAAATTATGATAACTAGTAAAATAGAATGCCATTGCTTATTATATTATTAGTGTAAGTCTGATTTATAGGTATAATTTCCTATTTAACTTGTGTCTAACTTCTTTCTTTATTTTGATCGGTGTTTTGGCTTAGACCCAACAAAACTCTCGTAATTTTTTGTAAGCGCCAATATAAACATTTATTTAGATGACGATATTTAGCATATTTATTCAAATACATTTTAAAAGTACCTATATCATTTTTTCAAAACAATACTTTTACAATCTAAAAAATAATTAATGTTAAACTCCCAAATCATTGTTTTTTTAGAAGAAACTACTTAGCTTACTTAGGATAGGTCAAAATATGAGTTTTTCAAACTGTATTTTTTAAATGTATATCACCTTAAGGTTATTTTCTCAAAATTACATAAAAATTGAAGCATACGTTCAAAAGTTATATGCATTTAGAGAGTACTATTATAATTATAACCGAAGATCATCACAAAATGATATGTGAAGACAAAGCAAATTTTTAATCCGTAAACAGCATAGATCCAACGGAAAAGTTTTAGTGCGTCTTGAAAGAAGATGAGACTTCGGGTAAGGTGACTGCTCGATTATTTTCAAATAGATCATTTTGTGACGGCAATATTAAATTTGCACCAACAGGTACACGACTACAAGAGGATTAGGTTTCAAAATTACATTGTTTCATCAAGAAAATTGGAGGTCGATGGAAATATGAAAATGTTCTAACGTTCCGAAAATGCAATGCTAAAATACATAAATTATATTGGAGACGGCAATTCCAAAATGTTCAGTGCAATTCTTATTCTTATGGAAAAATAGGTTGTAAACTTCGTTTGATTTTGTGCATAAACTTTCGTGAAAGACCCGCTACTTGTATTTGTATTACTCATTTCGTTTTCTTATAGATCGTTTAAGTAATTTCGCATTAAGTTATTGTTATATGTTTCAAGTGCATTTTATAATTTATTGGTTCCGACAATTGTTATTTAGTTTTTGAGATACGAGTAAAATTAAATTTTTTTAGCAGTTATTTGTGTTACCGCCAGTAACAGTTTTGTTAAATAATTATTATCTTTGCTAACGGTTGCAATTACGATTTGGAAAACTTACGTAAAATTACGTTTCGTTTTAATTTTCATCTCTGTTGGTTGCACTTTCATCATAAGGGATTTCTTTTAAAATATCTGTTGACAGTCCGTGTATCGTTTATTCAAAGAATATTATCAATTAATAAGGCAGTTGGATACAAACTTTCTCTCTCGAAATACAATAAGATGTGGTAGTGTCGCGGTTCCTCTAGATTCAAGGTAGCAGGTTGCCGGTTTAAAATGTAAAATGCTTCAACACAACTATTTTCCGATAAAGTTATGGATGGAAAACGTTAGATTTTTCTATCCGTCATTCCTCTTCGCTCTCTAGCGGATAGCCTAGAATTTACCCAGCAACTCTTGAGATCATCTCCGGCAACTACACTTAGAGACTGCGGTAAGCCAGATTCCGAAATTAATAACCAGGTGTTTAAAGTAATATTTATACCGTTTAATTTGCTAGTAATTCAAAAAGGCTTCAAATAAAATTCATAACTCTACGAGTTAACGCTATTTTACGTCCCGTCGCTTCAACTTGATGTTTTGAGTGATTACACATTGTGCATTCTACAATCAAAACACATTTAGCCAAGTTTAAAACAATTATTCAAGTGTACTGTCGACTAAATTAAAACAATACGTTGCATCTCGTTTGTATTTTATTTTTTTTGTTGTCTTTATATCACTGCGAGTTACATTGTTATTTTAATATAATTAAGTGGTTTTACAAAAACTAAGACCTTTGAATTTCATTTTACTCTAAATTTAATTGCTGTTTTTTTTTAATTTGAATTTACGCTTCACTCTGATAAAGTACAGATGGCCTTTTGAGCTATAAACCTTCCTGGCGCCTTTATGTTTTTGACTATTGTTTTACTTAATTGATCAGTGACGGATTTCTTTCAAAGTAATCTACCACCGTCTTCACTGAGCACCGGCAATTTCTTCATTTATATTACCTTTTCCAAGCAATTTTCTTTTTATCAGCTTTTGCATGTAACATGGTGTTATAAACAAGGAATTTATAACAGCTGCAAAAATGAATGAGGAAAAGCTATAATCAACCCATTTAGAGATTCACCACAAAGAGTCTTTCCGGCGGTAGGCTGTGGTCAAAATGCCTACAGTCACATTACAAAAGACCACGACACCCGAGTTACAATTGCTAAGCAGCGAGCGCATGCAGTAGAGAACAAAGAATGGCCCATAGACAGCACCAACTCGACGTTCTGAATATGCAGAAGAAACTTTTTATAGCCCTGAACTAGAAGAACTATAAAATTCATAAATTTAAAACTTTAAACGTGATTGTCTCTAAATTGTTTTTTTAAATACCAAAGTTTTTTAAAAACCGTTGCACAAAACAAACTAAAATTGTACGTACTTGTTTGTTATTACAATAGGTAAGTTATTGTACAAGAACCAAAATCACTGACTGTCAGCTTTAATCGTATAACTTACTTTATGTAATCATAACGTAGATCATACTGACTCATTTTACTTTCAGTCGCAAACTTTGAATCATCTTTATTTTATGTATTGTCATTGAGAACGTTGATGTGTCATTCCGTCAAATTTCTTCAATAATTTGAACGCAGTCAAAGCCAAAGTAATACACATAACAGAACTGTTGTATATAAGCTTATATACCACGAATACTTTCGTTCTTAAATCAAATAAAAGAAAGTAATGAACGTTACTACTTGTGACGAAAAATTATCGGTTGAGTAAGTTTTTATGCTCATATTTTCCTCTTATTGTAATTCATTACTATAATTGTCAATTGTTGACTCGTTTCGCGATTGCATGGTAAACGAAGTAGTTGATCGAGTAGTATTTAACTTTTATTAGAATCGGGCCTACATCATTATTATAACTGTGATATTTGTCGACACATCTGTAATCGTTATTTAATTATTATTGTTGTACCTATTTCTCTTTATTTAAATTCCTATTCTCTCTTGTTCGAAATAAATATATTATTGTTAGAACCTGTGTTTTGCAAACTGTTTCTTTCAGTGATCGAGAGATTTAAACGAGGTCAGTACTGGCTGTTATTTACTCGTTTTGGCAACTTTTTAATTTATTGTAAGATTAGCACACCGAGACATGCGACCCGCCTGCCGAATTATCCTAAGCTAAACGCTTGGATTTAAGTTACGTGAAAATTCTCGTAACAAAATAGTAAAATCTTCATTTGTACAATGCCAACGATTCATCTTTGCTATCGTTAATCAAGTATGTTTTCCTATGAGTACTTTTTCTTTCCCAATTTCTCCGTTCATGTTTCTAACTAGTTTAGGAGGGTCATGCATCTCGTAGTATCGCGTCGTACACTACTTTAATTGTTGCTAGAATATTTTATATATATTGAGTGTTTTCATTAGTAAAGTACTCAAGGTGAACTAAGAGCCTCGCCCTTACTAATAACTCAAACTAAAATATTTTAGATTAAGAAGTAATGAGATACAAATCCTTAAACGTAAAATTCAATGAATTTATCAGTCATGTTAGCGTAAACCAACTTTATACATGACAATACATCGTTATGTGTAGCTAAACTCGCAACAGGAATTTTAGGTATAGTTTGCTTATTTAGTAAGGACTTGTGGGCGGAGCCATTCGGCGACTTTTTAGAGACGACGTATAAGAACGCTACTTAATGTAATATATTCGTAAGAATGGATTGTCGTGTCAATTTCGTGTACTGCGTATATCACGTGACAAGTCCTTCACAAATTACAAGACAAAATCTTTTGCTCGCATCAAAACAAGAAAATTCAGAGAAATACGCAAAATATAAACAAGCGAATATAACTCATTAATAATTAACACCCTTACATTAAAAAAATTCAAATAACGACGTTTGCCAATTATAACCGCAGCACATGTGGTTACTTCCCCAAAATAAATATTTAAAAGAACCTTCTAGCTTTTTTGTGACAAACAACTTCGTTTACCTACATCCATTAAGTGTTTAAATTAAGATTCAATTTGTCAGAGTTAAAAAGAGCACTGCATACCAATACAATTAATAGAGTACCATCACATTTTTATAACATAACTGTGATTTACGTGTTTGTTTTGGTTCTTGAGTTTAATTTACGGTAGGTACAGTAAGCTCATAATTTAACGTAGTAAGCTATGTTTGTATGATAATAATACACTTCACGTTCAAAAGTCAAAAGCACAACTAGTTCTAAGATATGCTAATTACCTGACTAAAACCTCCTTATTCTGGTAAGTAAGCTGTAGTAAAAAAATTAAAAATAAAAGAGAATCCCAACCAGAAATCATTTAATTTTTTTAGTTCTACTTTTTATGTCTATAATTAAATCTAATAGATGTCAAGTGTTTTTCCAGCTTGCTTATCTATTAAAACCCGCTAGACTAAAATAGAAATAGGTTAATATTTGTCTATTAAATAACTTCCGCCTAGATAAATCAATAAAATTGTAAAGATGGAGAGGAAATATAAATTAATTACTTGACGGTAGATTTTACTACACAAGCAAATTCATTAAAATGGAAAAAGTCGATTTTATGATCGCTGCAATCATGTAATTAGAAATGTTGCGTTTTTCAACATGCCGCAGAAAATGAAGTTTTACTAAAAAACATTTAAATGACGATTTGGAAATTAAGTTTAAAAAAACTTTTTACGTACCACGCGACATTATGTTTCTTTAAAATCCCGGTGGCACAAAGCGAAAAAGTCAATAGAATGAAAATTACGCAATTGTAGTTATAGAATTTGATCATTTTAAGTAAAAATAACATTAAAAAGTACTTACGATTTTTTAAAAACACTGTTCCGTTTATAACTTTACGTTTGAACGTAAGAAACTTTCGTTTCGAACTCACTCATTTCAAACTTTATTTTGAAAGTCAAACTGAAATAGGAGGTACCACGTTGGACAGAAATAACAGCAGACTGGTGCAGGTTACAATAAACAGTATACTAATTTTATAATAGAGTAAATTCGTCGTAATATTAATTTATTCGATTATTAATTTCATTCCTTCTCCAAACGCCGTTAAAACGTGATTGGAAATATAAGTAGAAATGCACAACGTGCATTTAATTAGTTGTTACTCTCGTTTAGTTTTATGAAACAATTATCCACATATCGAATTTCAAACACGGTAGATTTACTTCAGGTGTTTCATTTTAAAAATAGAGATTGACATTAACTGCTCTGCATTTTGGAAGGTATACAAAACGTATAGGCACAGTGATTCATGTTATCTACCGGAAATAACCTTTTTAGCAAAATCTAAATTTATTGTTGTACAATTTCAAACATTTCCCGAGTATTTGAAACGTGCGCCAAAACAAATTTTTCCGCTACTCCTTTCTAAAAGATCGTTATTGCATTGAACGTCCGCATTGCGCTTAAGAACAAAGGAGGAAGTGTGTAAAAGTTACATTTTTGATTACGTTATCAAATAAGCGCAATACGCATTTTATTTTCAAGCAATAGACCTATTGAAATGTCTTTCTATTTATCGGCATTAGACGCTTCCGTTCTTATTTCTACGTAATATTCTTAGAATTACTTATACAAGCATTAAATGATCGCGACCACGCACTTTACGCAAATACCTCCTTATCCAACGGACGGACAGAAACGGTACTGTAAAAATGCTTTCCAAATTGTGTGTAGTTTCGCAACCTTTTTGTGATTTTAGTATGAGAAAACATATCTTGTAAAGTAAACAATGGCAAAGGTGTTAAAGTACTCGTACAACATGCGTTGTGTCGTATTTCCGGTATTACAGGAAGCCACCTTTGTCAACTGTGTCTTTTAATCTTATCTAGTAAGCGATTTAGCCGCAACGATTTTTTCCTTAACGCTCGTTATAGTTATAAAATACATACCTGGTTCAGAATCCTCATCGGAGTCCTCAAACTGCAAAGGACTATCAGCTCTCGTTACAGGATCTTCCGTTAGCGACACCGGTATTGCCGGAGTAGGTGCCGGTGTCGAAAGACGTCCCTCCGGACCAGCACAAAAATGCAATTCGACAGCTCCATCCGCTGGAAATCGCGAATCTGTAATGCGTCGCCTTATTTAATTAAAATCCCAACAATTCAAAAGGTATCTTACCGTTACAAGCACCATCGAGCTCTTGTTTAGTAAAGCTAAGCGTATTGTCAGCAACGGCACACGTGTGAAATTGACATGCAAAAATTGTTTCACGATCAGATGGTCCTCTGTGATAGCATTTGATCAAAATATCTCCTCTAAGTTGTAGTCCGGGTTTTCTTTCAGCTGCGATATTTACAGTAAATTGCTTCACCCCACTTATCACACTGTAAACTCCTGAAAACGACCAAAACAATAATGCAATTCTTTATCAGGCATTAAACTTGATAAATTCGCGTAAAACCAAAGCGTTAGAATAATAAAGGCAAATTGTTCGCACATTTTCAACGTATATAATACGCTAAAAGTTTTTTTTATTTTGACACGGTAAACTCAGACTTAGACACTGCATATGTATTGAATTATGTCTGGAAAATATGCAGCAGTATCAAGTATCTGTAAAAGATGCAAGAATGCTTTCATGCTTCTTGCGTGTGTAATTTGAATACTAAGCAACTATCTCGTTATCAGATTGTATTCTACAAGTTGTAGTATTAAGTAATAATTTTCACGCGTATAATCATAACTGTGCTTTTATTTTTACAATACCTGAAGTATAAACTGGAGTTAATCCTTCGTAGAGTTTTAAAAATGCTCTGCAACCACCTTGTTGAAACGATGGCGCTCCCAGAACGGTGACATGCGTTAAATATAATGGAGCCGTGTTTACTTTAATATTGTGCGACAGTAAACCGGCAAAATAATCTATGTATCTAAAAAAATACATTTATTTATTGCGTTTTTTAGAATCTACTTTACCTTTTGTTAGAAGGAGCTTGCAACGGACCTATATTATCTTCCAAAAAGCGGCGCATTGAAAAACGATCTAAAGCTTGATCTGCTGTACCACAGATGCTTGAATAATGCATGTAAGCTGCTACTACAACGCCTAGTTTGTCTTTACTGCCACTGAAAAAAAAATCAATGTTACAATTTTTGTAAATTTTATGAAATTTATTTTAAAGATAATATTACAGATCTGAAAACCTTCAACAGTGTTGATAACTCATGTAAAGGTTTGCGGTTTGATTCCACCGCGGCACTTTTTTATTACCTATTATGCATGTTATGAGTTTTTATTGCAAGGTTAAGTAACGCTCATCCACCTTCAACTACTACTCGTTATAAAATTTGTGTTACTCAGATCGCTAATAATCCCAGATTATACCGTCGTAACTTAAGATCTAAAACTCTATAATTTATTTCAATAAACGTTTAAGGTCATTTAAGAGTGCCGTAATAAGCGCTTTGACTTAAGTAAGCGCAATGAAATTTGTGATTTGTGATATTAAAACGTATATTGATGTGAAGTTTAAAGCAGTTTTTTTAAAGTTTTAGCTCCTCATCTGAATTTTTCATCAGTAAAAGATTAAGTTTAGATGACTGTTTAAAATTCCGTGTTGGAATTTTAACGTTTTAGTACTTATTAGTTATTACGTACGCTTAAAAAACTTTTTGTTAAGATAATTTTGTCAGTGTCATTATCGACAAAACTGATAAAAACTAAGAATTCAAAAATGAAAACCCAAAGATAGTTGATGCCATATGCAATGAATGAATAAAAATTTTTAAAAAAATGTTCTCAAACTAAGATTTTACCTGTTACTAAAAAACTAGAAACGTTAAGAAAATTTTCTGTGCAGTATGATAATCTATTAGCAAAGTATGTATCCGAGTATGATAATTTTATATTCACTTGATACTAACATTGGGTGTACCAAAACCAGCTTAAAACTTATATTTAGACACTGATTGGTCAAAAGATAAAAAACTAAAACATAAATTTTGATTTATTCGACCTGAAATAAATATGCAATGTTTTAGTTTTTGTTCGACCATAAAACGGGTAAAGTCTTTACGGAAAACTGTAAAATACGATCATTTATTGGTGCTTTACTACTTACAATCAACATTTTTACTTCCGTCTGCATTTGGTAATTTCCGTTTATCAAAATATCTACCAAAATAAAAATGAAGCATTGCTAGTAGCACCATCAGTGTCAATCTGTTCACCGTGCACAGACAGTAATTTGCTCAAATATAAGAAGTACAGTTGAAATCGTAAGACTGTACACAAAAGTACAATAATTTTTATAAAAACAAAGAAATTCAGCCAACTTAAAATTTATGGGTCGTTTAAACGTACTGCATTTAACATTTACCATCGAGTGTGGTATCTGAGTTACTTTGCAACTTTGTGCGAATCACAATATTAATTGTCATCTGAAGAAGAACGTTGATTACGTTTGAAAGCTTGCGAGTTCTTAATGTTTATAAATTTACACCATTTATACAAAAAGTACAAAAAGTTTGTATCCGTAAGGTACTAGGGCAAAAACAGGTTAATTTTAATAATGAGGGGGACGACTTTCGACGTTTAAACATTTGTAAAATCAACTCCCTGACCCCCAGCAACTACTCTTAATTTTTTTTAAATGGCACGACGCTACTTGTTATAGGTACGTAATTTTTTTGGGAAATTTAATAAGGAATTCAGCGGTACGCTTGGTTTATAATTTTAACAATTTTTTGACAACAAAACCAAAATAATAAATGTAATAAATATCAAATTTGTTTTGTTATTGTGGTCTTCGTTGTGCTCATCTCTTTACTTTAACAATACTGGTTTGAGTGTTATTTTAATTAAGAGCTATCGTCCACATTAGGACATCTGAAGCTCCTGATCAAGCAAGTTTGTCACTTACCACACCACCACCGGACGTGTCAAAATTATCTTTATTTATGGCATGGGAAAACCGCTGTTCACTGAGAACAGACATCTTAACCGAAATGCAAGTCACTCATAGACTCATGCGTTCGTCAATTTGTTGCCAAATTTGAGACAACGGGATCTGTTGCTAATAGAAAAAGAAATAAGCCAAGAATACTCGATTAAACCGCCAATATTGAATTACTTTAACAGTTCGCTATAAATTCAACGATGTCAACTCGTCAGGCAGCGGAAGAAACAAGATTTTCTTAAAGAATCGTTGCATTAAAGGTCACAAGTTTCACCTTTACAAAATGAATATCATACAAGAACTTGGAGATGATGATCCAGACAGAAGAATTGAGTGTTGTGAAACTATGATATATCAAATTAATGCAAACCCGCAATTTCTAAGAAACATTTGTTTCAGTGATGAGTGTAAGTTTTATTTAAATGAGCATGTCAACAAACAACATTCTCGGTATTGGAGCGACAAAAATCCTCACAATTTGCGGGAAGTGCACACTTAATAAACCGAAAAACTTAACGTTTGAACGGGATTTTGTGAAATGTTATAATTGGCCCTGTCTTCATAGATGGAAATTTAACTCGTGCACTTTATCTTGAATTGTTAGAAAGTGTCATCGAACCGTTAATAATGAAAGAATTAGAAAATCAGAAGGCATACATAGAAATCTTTATTTAAATGAGGCTTTACTACATTTGGAGCTCTTCCTCATTACGTACGATCAGTTACAAAATCGTTAGATGATCATTATCCAGACTGGTAGATTGGCAAATATGGGCCAATTGAATGAACTCCCAGATTACTGGATTTAACACCATTAGACTTTTTTCTGTAGGCTTATTTAAAACAAGTCGTTTTTAAAACTCAACCGAAGTTTATTGAAGAACTGCGGCATAGAAGTCTCACTGATAAAACCTCGAGAATAACGGTGATTTTGAATAGTTATTGAGAATTACATTAATTTTAATAAACCATAATTTTTCTTATAGACTAATTGTTTTTGTATTTTCATTATACTTTAAATAATTTTGAATTTATTAATAAATTAAAAAAAATTAATTTTTTTTTCTTGTCAAAAAATTGCCAAAATTATAAACTAATTAAATTTCCCAAAATATGACGTATTATAAGTAGAGTCATGCCGTATAAAAATCTGGGGGACAAGGGGTTGATTTTACAAATGTCGTTTAAACGCCAAAATCGTGCCCCACAATATTAAAATTGACCTATTTTTGTTTTAAAAAAACTCACCTGGTATGCATGCACAGTAATGATCAAGTAAGTAAGGAAAAAAATAAATTTATTATACAGGATATAAAAGGATAAACTTTTAAATCAAAAATTAAAGAAGACAGAAAGTTGCGTAATTAGTGAGAGAGCTGGTGAATGTGAAACAAAATTACAACGCTAAAGAAAGCAATTAAACCAATGAAAAAAAAAAACAAAATGATCAAAGAATCTCGAAAATATATAGTATTTGAAGTTAGTGGCATTACGAATACCAGTCCTTGAACACACTTGGTAAACAATTATAAAATGTTGGAACAATCTCTTTAGCACCAGTGATGAAGATAATGTTTGCTTAAGCGTAATTAGAGAGCAAACTCGATTATGCTCTTGTCACTGCATTATTGGATTTTGTTGATCGTGTTGGTATTACAGGATGATATGTTAATTCCATTTTGCCTCATCTTGGTTAGGTATGAATTTCTTACTGTTCTTAGGATACTAATGTTCAGCAGTCCTTCCACCGTTTGGGTGATCGTCCTACTGTCCATTTTGTGTTAGGTTCTTTGTATCTTAGGTATCTTTGCAAATTTTGCTGATCATTCCTCGCCCATTCCGTCAACGTGATCTCGCCATTGACGTCGTCTTGTTCTCAGCCACCTAACGATATCTTGAGTGTCGCATCTTTCTCTAATCTCTAATCTCATTGTTCCTAACATTTATTGAGCAACAGTAAATACTAATTTATGAAACTAAAATAAACAGATGAATGATGTAAATGAGAAGCAAAATAAGGAAAATCATAATGAAGATCTCTCTATTAAATTTAAAACTGTTGTAACTTATATCATACCCGGATACCTTAGTTCCAATATACTGAAACATTCTCGAACTTCGAGAATATTCGTGGCTGTTAAAGAAATCAACAGAATATTCTAGTTGAAGATAAGACCAAAGTATAAAAAGTTAATCGCAGAAAATCGATTTTAGTCAGTCTTAAAGAATAACGTGCCAGTGTTAAATAAATAAATGAATATTCGGTGTTTTTAGGCATGTACTGTAGAGATAACTAAAAGTCATTGTAATTATTTTATCCACGGACGGTGTTTGTTATAGTAGTATGCAGTTATTTAAGAACTTTTATTTTGACTTATTTTGGAAAATAATTAGCCTCAAGTATTTTCTAAATCATAATTGTTTTTGTATCTTTCATGAAAAAAAAAGTTATTGAAATAAAAGAACTACTCGGTAAAACATGAGTTGCAAAAATTTTTTGGTTTCTTAACAAGTAATATGAAAAACTCAAAATTACTACGAAATAACTACACGCAATATTAACCAAAAATTGAGGTTTAGGACTGGATCGTTGTATCAATGTATCGAACGCCAATCGATATTTAGGACGGATCGAATATAAAAGTGGACGGTAGGACATTTTCTGTATCGAATATCGACAATCAATTCGTATCGATAAGATAAATACAAATATACTAATAATTTATATTAGAAACCTTCAACCTTCAACGTCGAACCTATGGTCAAATCGCCCAAAAAGTACCGTGGACAAAATGCCGAAAATGGCCGAAACGAAAAAATAAATCTAGTGGATAAACCGCCAAACATGGTCAAAACGCTGAATAGTAAAAGACGACGTTTCATAAATCCTAACCAGGCGTCAACCCCGAATATGTTCTAACTTTGAACTTTACCAAAATGCGTATGTGAACAAGGTGTCAAAAACAGTCAAAACTCAGAATATATTTGTTGGTCAAATGCCGAAAATGTCCAAAACGCCGAAATCATTACGTGAACAAAGCATCGAAGATCTATCTCAGACAAAATTTGAAAAGTGGTTAGTATTATTGTGTCTATAAATTACAACAGTAAGAAGGTAAAGATGCTAAAACTGGTTTATTCTAAAGAGATTTCTAAAATTGTTTAATACATGTAATGTACCGTCTTTCACACACATTTATTCAACTATTTTAAGAATCTTTTTGGATAAAACAGTTCACAAAACAAAACAATATCATGTATATTCTGCATTATAGCTATTTTACCATTTCTAAAAATAGAAGAATGAAAAAATATTAGAATTGCCATTACTCATTTAATTCATGTTGATTACATGTTTACATTTAAGTGGGTTGTATTTTTGGTATTTTGTTCACGTAGTAATTTTGTTGGTTTTTGGAGATTTTCGCGATTTTAGTCAACAAACTTTTTAGCGTTTTGGCTGTTTTTGACATCTTGTTCACATACGTATTTTAGTAAAGTTGAGAGTTCGGGCATATTCAGGCTTGACGCTTTGTGAAGCGTCGTTTTTAGCTTTTCGACTTTTTGACCACGTTCGGAAATTTGCTCACAAGATTATTTTCGGCGTTTTGTCCATGGTACTTTTTCGGCGATTTGACCACAACTTTGACGTGTCGATTCGGCGTTTTGTCTTTTCGGCGATATGTCATAGATCCGAAATCTTACGATATTTTGATAGGTATCGATATGAATGCGTATCGTTATTCGATACACAAAATTCTGTAGGGCCCACCCCTATCGAAAACTGTTTTATTTTTTTTTAGCCGTAAATAAGTATAAATTTTTAATTTTTAATTTCAAAAAGAAATACTTACCATGAATGAAGAACGGCAATTCGATGTTGATCTCCAGACAACCAAGATTCAATTTCCTTACAGATACTGCAAAGACGTTCTAATGGTGGTGCTAGTTTTTGGGGCCAACCTACTTCCTTTACATGCTTATGTTCACTTCGCATTGCACGTTTTGGTTCAGATAGATTGAACACCTAAACATAAATCAAATATTAACCACTTTAAAAATACAAAATCTGTTGTTGATTAATAAATCATAAAAATTATTGTAAATTTTAAACGATGTCACCCGCAATCCTTCAAGTTAAAAAAAGAGTGGTTTTACAACGCGCGATAAATAACTTTTGAAATTACTACAGACAAAATAAACATTAGACATACAGAATAGATCCACTGAACTTTATTGAGCTTAGTATTTTTAATGTTTGATATTTTACTAGTAATTTTTTTAACTATTGTCAGTAAGTAAAAATAAAAAGGACTACAGTTCTGCTGACAACGATTTAGTTATTGTAAAGTCAGAATAGAATAGATGTAACGCAAAAATGTGTAGAAAAATATTCTACATAACTCAAGTATTAATGCTTCTAAAAAAACAAGAAGGAAACTATTTTATATCAAACTGTAGCTTTTTTTAAAATTATTTTCGAGTAATTACTAATTATTTATGCCTATAAACCGGTCTTTGTAAATCTACGATTATAGAATGAAAATATGTACCGTATAATTATCTCCATGCTTATTTTTTAACATATGTGCCGCATGCCGTTGTCCTTCTTTGTACGCCTTCTGCGAAATGGAAGAAGGAAACCATACAGCTATGATTCTTTCTGTTACATAGCTTAGATCCATTCCTCCCGTTATCCCAGACGTATTATTTATGGTTGATCGAGGCTGGCTCGTAAAAGTCTCCCCATAACCACTACTATATGACGAAGATGACAGCATCTACAAATATAATAAATATATAAACAAACAATGCCATAATCATTAACGCGGAAAATGCATTAAGAATAACTTCAGTGGGCGTTGAATAAAAAAAAAAGAACAAATAATAATTATTTCGTGAACTGTTGTAGGTGGAATGGAATTACAGTTTAAATAAAACTAATTGCTGAAACCCACTTGTTTAAGTTTTAAACCGGTATAAATAATGATACTATTATAAAGCGACTTTAGAAGTAAATATTAACAACCTAGAAATTTGTTTTTAAAACAAAGTTTTAATTTAATAATAGTAATAACAGAAGATAATTATTCCTTCTGTGTCCTGTAATATGTTATTAGCTTTGAATATTTTTAGCAATATTTCAGATCAATCACGTATACTATGTAATTATACAAGTAGGTATTAATTTAGCAATATTTAAACAAATTACTCAATCAATAGGTGATGAAATCGCGCCCTTTCGCTGTTCCTTATCCAAAAAGTTAAAGCGACGTAAATTTATGTCATTTTGAATTATTCACCATCCATAAGATTTATAGAAATATGTATTGGGTAGAAATGTCCACAAAAACAACAAACTAAACAATAATATCGATCATTAGTAAAGAAGAAAACTTTTCAAAGTAATAAACAATCATAATTTACCATTATTATTTTTGATCAAAATTATGCATAAAACAGCAAAAACAGTGCCAAATTATTATTGTAGAAATAAATTAAATGAAATACTTAATAACATTGAGGTTATTATTAACGTTTACTTTGATATGATAAAAGTTATCAAAATAAACACAGCAATCGAACTTTTTTTGTTTTGTTTTTGTGTTTCGCTATATCAGAGGTATTTGGGCGATTTTCAATAGATATGTTGATTTCGAAATATTTAATCGGGTGTTCGACGGGATTTTGACTAAACTTTTTATTAGTTTGTGCTTAGTGCTTATTGAAGAGTATTACGTGTTGGTCGAAAAACGTATCAAATTAAAAAATAGTCACTAGCGTCGAAAATAAAGCATAGCATAAGAACGAATGTTGATGTGGCACGAAGTCGTATCATTGGATTATACTATGAAACTATATCGACGACTGTTTTTTAGAAATGAAATGTTTTTTTTTTAATTTAAAAGAATGATATTGAACACATGACAAATTTAATATTGCTACTACATTTATTACTAACAAAATCTGTCAACGTTGACTCTAGTGCTTGCATTAATAAAACTTTTAAAACGTTTTTTTTTTTCAACTTTGACAAAATTTGAGTGACGTTTAAATGTAATTTGACTTTTTTCGTCATTACGTAACTACACTTACGAAACAATATTGATGGTTGCGATCAGGACAGCCCAAAATAATTATTTATAAAGTCCTCGCAATTTAACTTTCGATGCACGTCATTGATGACGTAAAATTCATACCACCCTATTTATAGCAAAAATTAAACAAATACCGAATTGTCTTATGGAATTTTTTTTGTCACGTTGTTGATGTGCTTACTACAGTTGCAGCGTTGTTGGCATCTGTCAAATTTAATTTGTGTTTTTTACGTCAAAGTGCTCATTGTTTTTTATAATTATTTTTGATACAAAACTGTACTATTTTGAGCTTGAACGAGATAATAGTGGTCTATTGTTATCAGTAAATGCTGTGCGAAAGGTACTACATACATATATTCTACAGTTATTTCTGTATGTACAGCGGTTGCTAACAACGAGGTTCTTAGATCTCCTCAAAACGTAAGCGTAGTACACCTGTTACGAATGTAGAAACACTTAATAAAAACGTAATTCGCAATGTAATATTAAGAATGTACGAAAACAGTAAGTTTACGTGATAATACCGACAACATGGTTGAATAACTACGTCAGTGACGTTAATGACGTGCATCGAAAGTAAAATTGCGAGGACTATATATAAGCATATAATGCGAGTAGGTAGGTAGGTACTCGCAAAATACTTACAAGGCGTGTGATATTTTTTGTGCTAACTTTTATAGTATAAATTTGTTAAAAACATTAATTTAAGCAATAATTTTAATAAAAATTAATAACATATGTTGATAAAGCTGAAACCTGTAATAACAAAATTAAATTGTTTTTGAAATTAATTTGATAATTACATAAGTTATTTACAATTTAACTTAATGAGAATAAAACTATTACGGTTTTTAACAATTGTAAAATATAAGTAAATTTATGTATTTGTTTACAAATTTTTGTTAGTGTTATGCTAAACAATAACACAGATAATGATGTATGTTAATAAATCTGACACAATGACAGATGATGTAAAAAATTAATGATTATTAGTGCCGCTTCTAGTTATAAAATTCTACTACATTTGACCGGACTAGACTGTCTGCAAATACATCAAATCGGCATAAAGTCATTGTTGATAGTCCAGTCACGTAAATTAAGAGTGTTATTCCAAATAATTACATCAAAATGATATATAGTAAAATTACTGTAGAAATGATTAGGTTTATAATAAGGAAACCATGTTTTAATTAAGTACAAATTTATTCTTATACAAGGTATAAAACGTATTTTACGTGTTACAAAACGTGTCTACACTTAAGCGCAGCAACGTCTTCGTAATCCAATTTCCTTAAATAATCCGCTTCTATGTCGGGCAAAGCTAGATCGTTTAACATTTTCTCTGTCATTGTTGTGCGTAAATAGTTTTTAACTCATCGCAAACAAGAAAATGATCTTTCTCCAGAACAGTTACTGGCGGAAGTACACACACACATACACACACATAAGGAGAACGATATCCACTCTTCCGATCCTGATTTTTAATACCGCAGTGAGCACGAAAATGGAAACATTCTTCTAAAAAATTGTCTTCTAAGTCAGTAGAATAAACCATTTGTAATACTTTGGCCTTCGACTTCTGGCTTACTTAGCTTCGTCAGATAAGTAATAAAATAAGATTTATTATTAAGTTCTCTGTAAGCGTCCCGTCCTTTTTGGAGTTCTCCTGTCAATGTATCAATTATCACCATAAAAGCAGTGATTCAGAGGTTATTATTTTGTTGTATCTATTCACCTGTGTTAGTCTCACCAGGAAGTAGCTTGCGATTGCGTTGACGGGACAATTTTCTGGCGTCGTTTTCAAAATCGTCAAAGTTATCTCGTGTTTCGCCAATAAAATGTATTAGTACATTATACAGCTCTATGACAATGGTAATGTCAATTTATATTTATTTATTCATACTTTAAAGTTTCTTACTTGTAGCGTTCATGCGATCCAGTAAAAATCACCAACAAAAAGTCATGAAGACCGTTTTAAGACGTTCAAGATTTAAACGAATACCCTTTGCTTCGCATATAACGGTTCTTCTGTGTTGTGTGTCATTTTCGATGACTAACGCTTCATAGATTTCATTCCACGATTTGCGTAAACTTTTGCATTCATCTGCACCAGCCGAACGAGTTGTTGATAGCCTTTCGACGGTAAAATGGGCTTGAAGGAGTTACCAGCGCTGAGTTGACGCTGTAAAGAAATTGTATAACTCTTGCAGTAGAACTTTCGCCTACCACATTGAGCAAGTGAGTTAAGCAAGTGAGATATTCGGCAAGTGGAGAAATTTCATTTATTTTGCTTGTAGGCCGTTGTATATGCCTAACATGTTGGCTGCGTTATCGTAAGATTGCCCCCCGACAGTTTGAAATGTCAATTCCAAATTCAGTTAAAGTTGAAGTAACAGCATTTGGAATTTGTAGTGATTTATAGCCTGTGTTTGGTATCAACTTGAGGAAACGTTCTACAGGTGATCCATTAGCCAAGAAATATCTGATTACATAAGTGAGCTGGTCCACGTAAGATATATCCGGCGTCGAGTCAATGATTAGAGAAAAATATTTAGCTGTTAATATTTCCATTACAATTGTCTTTAAACCTTGTCTCCCATAAGCCGAATGAATTCTTCATATGCCGTTGAAGAGAGATAACTCGTATGTCCTGATTCCACGTGCTATGTGTCCTCTCAATGACAAACCACGTGATGCAAGCGCTTTCACACATGCAACTACTCAAAAATGTTTTTCCAGTTATGTCAATGCGGCCTAAGGAGTTGCTGCTATCGTTCATATGCAGGACAGATAATTTGTGAATAGGCGAATTCTGATGAGTTGATACTCTATAATACGAATTTTTCCACTCATTGAAACCTTTTTTTTCGCTATTTAGAAGCTGACGTTCGAGTAAGTGTTTTGACAACTGTTGCGCCTTATCTTTGTAAATCCGCTCACTCATGAAAAAATCATTTTTGATGTTTTGATTGGCTCCGTTCTTACAAATGTAATAACGCGTGAACTCGTTGATTGTCCATTGGACTGGACCGTCGCTGATTTTGCACAGCCCCTGATCCGGAGTGGGCTGCACTCCTGGCATTTTGGGATTTTTTTGACTTCCTCCTTTGTTCCACTTGCCACAATTATCAAAGTAACTACGCTTAAAGATGCAGAAGAAACATCAGTTAACGTAGCACCACTACCACACTGAAAAAAATCTTTGTCATAATATTAATGAATGGCTTTCATCAGTTTGATTTACATTGGTTTAATGAGATTTTCATTATTGCTATGTAAAAAAAATATCAAATTTACTTGTTTAAAGACAATTATCATAAATATAATGTATCAGGTTTCATTGAGTGATGAATCTGACGAACATTAAATTTGTTTTAAAAATTCTTTAATATTATTTCTGCATTTCGTTGTCTCAATGAAAATTATGTTGGATTATAAGAAAATATTCATTGACAAAACTTTTACTAAACATAGATAAAATAAATGGATGGGTTTATCGGTGTTAACATTAATGTTGATGATTGTATGAACAACATTTCTTTCAAAGTAAGCACTTTATAATCTTAATAGCAAAGAAATTCGTTTTATCAATGTGTGAAACTGTGGAGGGCTTGCACAGCTAAATTTTGTAGTTATGTTCAAAGGTTATATTGATCTTAATGTATGCTAGTGGACGCCAAGTAGACGCATTTGCATATCTGCACGTTTTTAACCGAAGAATTTGACACTTATTGGAAGGCATGTCGACAGTTTCGTATGGCAGAGATTAAAACCATGGATGGTACAGCGTTACAGTTATGAACCTGTTCATATAAACAATGATTCTAGTGATCGATTAAAGTATTTTTCTTAATTCAATGTTGTTAAATTCATTGTAACAATGATGTAATACTTTGGACCAATTTTGATGAATTTTTCATTGAAACAATGTTTATATTCTTTCTATTTATGCTACTATTTGGTTGAGTGCACTTAGAACGTTGTGTCTTGGTTCGATAGCGTGATCTTTAGTATCAGTAGATGGTTTTCCAAAGAAACAGTCTAATTTCCGCGTTTTTGTAATCACATTATTTTGTTTATCGTCTTTATCTTTAGTACGCTTGCGATACTCTACACCACTTAACCTTTTCTTTCCATCCATAGATAATTATGCCTCATAACAATTTACGTGAGGTACCGTACTGTAAAATAATCACGCAATGTAGATAGGCCCGAACCTACTGGGCCTTAAGAAAAATCCGCCACTGATCCAAGCGGCATTTATTGTACGAAACTGACTAAAAATTGCCAGTTATATGCAATGCAATGTAGGTTTGATTTGTGTGACGTTTATTTTATGACTTACTAAAATCCATCGGGAATTGTAACAATCCATAGAAAAATTATTTTTAGTTGCTCTTGAGTTATTTTTCAGATTATTTTTCTTTTAACATTTTTCGTCAAAGCTCGCACACCACTAACATATATGCATTACCCACGGTCTTATTATATCTTACGTAAACCCGCTGCAATTCCTTCTTTTTTGCGTTCTTTCACAATTTTTCACTACTTTCTGTTACTTACTAAAGTTTTCTTGTATACTTTTAAATTGTCAGCGTACTTTTCATCTTGTTTTCATTACTGTCGGTATTTTCAGTTACAGATGTCTACACTTCTTCTCTTCCCATCGCTGGCTTAAAACCTTCTACAATAATTAATTATTCTTCCTATTTCTTGTTCAAGCGCTTCATCGAACTGTTCCTTCATATCTATATCTTTTGCTTTGGTAAGAGCATATTTATTACGAATACTTAACTTTTTATATTTTCTTTGGCAATTTATTGTACACATTTTGTCATTTATTACTTTAAAATTAATTTTTCTTCTGATACTTACAAGAAAATCCGCTCCAAACACCAAATATTCCCTTCTGCTTTTAAAAAAATACTATCTCCCATATTTAAACATCGTTTCCTCTCTGTTCAGTATCTTGTAGAGCCACTATATCAACTGGATACGTTTTAACCGCTTTTATTAAGTTTTTCATAGCTCATTGTAGGTTTGTTTCTCTTAGATTCCATGTATCTAATAAAATATTAGTTTGACATTGTAGCAAATGTTTTCTTTATACTCTAAAACAACTGTTCTAATTTTTTTAATTATTTTTTTGTTTTATTCATTTGCCTTGCATTGATACATAACAAGTTTGATATTGACAAGTTTTTTGTCTTATTAAGTATTTTTTTCTGCTCTGTCAAGGTACATCCTTTTCTGTATTTACTTCTGCAAATATTCCAGTTTGCAATTTCGTTTTCAATATTCATTTTTCAAAAAAAGATAAGATAAGAAATTACAAGCGTTTCGCTTATTTTTCTAAGACCCATATTTTTCAATATTCTGCCTACATTTAATTGAATCTTTCAAAATTTGTGCATCTATGAAAAAGAAACCAAATGCACTTGTAAAATATATAACAGTTGTTACAGAATATGGATCCAGTGGATTTCTAAGCACGTAAAAAACAATAAGAAAAATATAATAAACATCAGGTTATTAATGAAGAATAACTGGATTCATCTATCAATGTCGTTTGTTACACATTTTCCGAGTATGTTTCTGATACTTGTTACCTTTATCTCGTTCTGATAGTATTGTAACTCCTTTCAATACCGATATCGACATAATGGAATTAAATAATGTGGATAACTCTCATGTAAATGTTGGTTGCATAGTTATGATTCTTATGAACCATTTTAGAATCTTCTAAGGTTGATTTGATCGGTTGGGGCAACCTATCACAGCAACAACGAAATTTGCATTCATAACCATAATAAGTTAATTTCGTAAGTTTGTCAAACTTGTCAAAAACTGAATTCTAAGATATATATTGTCAAATCATAAGCTAAAAAACACATGATATAAAAAAAACAAGAAAGTTTGATCAAAAGCTATCAACAAAACTGTCATTGTTGATACCATTTCTGGGAAAATACAAATTTATCTAAAACAAGTACAGAAAGATTGAGGTTAAAAAATAGCAACAATTACTGTATTGATAAAATATTACAACAGAAAAATATAGCGCTAATCGTATCACGAGACCGTCAGTCCTGTAAAAAACGAGTACTGAATTTATCAGTATTAGTACATATCTGGCAATTGGCGAGAAGACAAATTAATTTAAAAAAAAATACGTAAACCCGATTAACAAATTTTTAAAAACAATTTAGTTCATGGCCAACGATGGTTAAACTAAAAAAACTACTCCTTTGGGACCAAAACGTCGTTATCATTCAATGACAAAAAATATTAAAAACGAAATAAGAAAAAGCATAAGTAGTAAAAATAAAACGTATTTCATCTGATTTAGAAAAATAAGTTAAACAAAGAATAGAATATGGGCGTAGCACATGGGATAATTATTAATTAAAAAATTGAATTTAATTATCAATACATTGATATGAACTACATTTTTATTAATTTAAATTACATTGCGTGATGCATGACAAATGGAATACTGCCATAATAATAATTAGACGTGATTACAATAGCCTTTAATTAAACACTTGTGTCTTCTGTCTCAAGTCGTGTTCTATCATCGTGTTTAATATTGAAAAATGACTAAAAATTCGTGATGTACATATTAAATTAATTACAGGGTGTTGTCGCAAACTTTAACAGACATTGTGACATTTATGTGCGTAACATGAAGAAACTTTCTTAATTGTTGAGTAGTAATTTACAAGTACAGGAGGCATAAATGACTGTAAATTATAGGTTGTTTGTGTCAACATTCTAGATAGTAATCTTTATAGTATACAAAGTGTGGCAAAACATTGAAGATTGTACAGCATTAAGGTTACAGCGCCAGTTCTTATACCGTAACATCCTTTTCAAGAATGAATTAAACATTTTCGTGAAAGTGCTTGCTGACAAAATAAGATTTAAGAAAAATATCTATCTTAGTCATTTAATGACGAGGTAACACAGCATTAAAAGACTAAATTTTATTTTTTAATTAAAAAACGAACTAGAACCAATAATCAAATTCCAGAAAAATGCAAATTTAAAATTATTTTTTTTTAAATTATTATTTTTTTTTTCTACTTGAAATTAGTAATGTGTGATACGAAACGATTCGTAAGTCAAAGCGATTATTTTTTTATATAAATACTAAATAAGACAGATTCTGACAGTAACAAAAAGAAATTAATGATAAATTTGGAAGAGAAGATTCTTTACGCATTACGGGGACGTGTTAAAAAATTATAGAGCGGGAAACTAATTATAACCAACGTCAATATTTAAATACATATATTAAAAGATTTTTAAAAATCAGTCTATGTGGTTGTTTGTGTATATCATCAACCCTTCACAAAGTTACTCTTTTATTGTACGATGCACGACCCACTTGAGCACACCAGATTTTCTTAATTAAAAAAAATTGCCATACGCTTTAAAATTAAGTGCTATGTAATTTTAGCATTTAGATTTTCCCATGTGCACTGCAATATCAATTTCAATCTGCAGACGTAACATACTTAATCTTTTATGTATTTTATATGCTCATTTGAATTTTATTTTATTTTTAATAAATGTGCATTACACATTATTATGTTATATTGCATAACTGACATAGTACAACAAAAATGTAACATTAAATGTAACTACATAAACGTCACAATAATTAGGTGTACGAAATAATATCCTTTTAATTACGAGGAGCAAGTCAAATTTCGCACAAAAAATACTGATATATGATTGGCTATTGAAAGCCAAGTTTACATAGGAAAAACAAACATAACACACTGATAGCGTTTATAAACAACTTTATTTTTCTTGAATGTTTTATTGTTTACACTTCATATAATTACTAAACCTGCAAGTCGTGACTTCGTAAATATCGATTCCATACCCAGTATTAGTAGCAGTGATGCTTTTGGTTGTACCCTTAAACATGAAAGTTTATGAGCTTGAAACTATCATTAGAGTTTAAATCTGTTCTAGACAAGTCCGCAATATCGGAATAAAATCGAATGAGTTAACTCACGCCTTCATTATAGTTTAAAATGATTAGAAAATTAATTTGTTAGGCAATCATCATCACAAAAAGTGAGTTTGGTAGTATAACAGACTGTAGTAGTCAGTACTAAAGTATTGCTCAGAAAGTTCGACTCATTGCAAAACGTGACCAATTCGAAAAGATGATTTTATGGTATTATGAACAAATCAAAATCATGTATGCAGTTCTGACTGAGTAAGGGTTGGTCTTATATAAAATCTAATCCAAACGCAGATTTTTAAGAACCTTACAACCTCGATATCTACCTTCCGATTATCGTTTGTTCCAATAAATTCTTCGTTTTTCTTCTATCGTTTGGGAACATTTAACATTGGTAATGACGAAAACGGAGACACCTAATAACAATATAATTGAATCGAAGTATACACTGCATTTACGTTTGCTGAAATACAAAAAAGAAAAATCGTTTTCAAATGTGGGAATTTGTTACTTTAAGTGCTCTTCCATGAATTTGTGCATACCATAAGTTTTTGTGAAGGAACAACTGCTGGTACAAGACGTCGCCTATTTATTGGGGAAAAATCATTTTGTAATACTATTTTATATAAATAATTTTTGCCGCTACCATAAAAAGTACATTTCATAAGCAGATAGTGGCAATGTATAAAATGTTTTTTGGTCTTCTACTTCATATAGTGCACATCTCTTTAGGATTTTGACCACTAACATGGAAATTTTTACATTATACATAGTTGATCTAGTAGTTGTATTTAAAGAACACCGTTTTCATAAATTCTGAATCCAAGAGATTTTTCTTCCTCCTAGCAGTGTTTTACAACAAAGCTTTTCTTAAATGAGTTGTGATACGTCGTATACCACACATATTCCTTTCGTATTACCATCTGATCAAATTTCACTCGGACTAGTCCATTTAAATCGCGCGCGTAAATCGAATCGGTGAAGTTTGAGCGAGATACGTCCGTTAGTGTGGGTTTAGTAGTAATTTGTTTACGATGTAAAAAGTTTGTCTATCAATTTTTTCCAATGAAATTACGGCTACGGATTCATTGAAAATGTTGTCTAAGTGTTTTGGGGAGTCGACTCGATCGAGAACGCAAGTGTGACACAAAGCATGCAGTGAAGGTCGTGAGGTCGTAGAAAATTTGTTTCATGCGAGTCGTCCATTCACCTGTGTTAACAATGATAACATCAGAAAAATGAAGAAAATTGCGCTTGGAAATAGTCATGTTGGCATCAGAGAGATAGCAGAAGTTTTTAACATTTCTTAAGGGTCGACTCAATACATTGTGGTCGATGTTTTAGGTATAAAGTCCTGAATCTGTTGCAAAAAGAACGTCGAGTAGAGATCGCATAAGAGATGCTCGTCAACGTAGCTGATAACCCTACATTCATCAAACGCATCATTACTTGTGACAAGACGTGGCTTTATGAGTATGACGCCAAAACTGCCTAACAATCTAGCGAATGGCGTGCCAAAAATGAACCAAAACCAAAAAAAAACACGTCAAAGTCGGTTAAAAATCAAACTGACCATCATTTTCTTCACTTACCGTGGTGTAGTTCTCCATGAATTCGTTCCACAGGGTCAAACGGTCAATAAGGAATACTAATTGGTACATTTCAGACGTCTACGTGAAGCAATTTGTCGTAAACGACCAGATTTGTAGGCAGACAATTTATGAATTTTTCGCCACGATAATGCGCCGTCGCATTTCAACTTGATTGTGACTAAATTTTTAACTAAACACGAAACAAAAGCCATCGCTCAACCACCGTACTTGCCAGATTTGGTTTCCTGCAACTTTTTCCTGTATCCGAAACTCAAATATATACTCCGGGAAAGTGTATGAAAAATTAGATTAACTTGTATTGACTCAAGAAGAGTCTATTCTGAAGGTGATAATAAAGATTTGAATTAAAATACATAAAAATGCTGTTTTTTTAACCAAATTTGACCAGATGGTATGTAATACAACTAGAAGATTCTTAGTATCAGTCTGTTCAATGTTCAAAACGTTTATCTTCCAAAGAGTTTCGAGAATAGGCATGTTAAAGTCAATAGACTGAAATAAAATTTCCTAGATATCATCGTTATCAAAATATAATGTATTTAACAGTCAAGTTACGCTATCAATATATGTAACAGTCACAAACAAAAAGAAAATAAAAAGAACAGAATGTATCAATATATGAATTAATATGTTATGCTGTGCTCCTACTAGAGGTTCTTGTCTAAGACACAGTTGTTTAAAAATAATGTCAGTTTTCATAATGTTCATTTATTTGTTGTCATTTAAAAAAAATATCATTTATATGCATACTATATGTCATTTTAAAACGCATATTTCTACACTAATAACTTCATTGTTTAATTTCAAATAACGCTGTTAATGTTTATAGTTTTCAATATGGAAAAGAAGCAACTACGCGCAATTTTTTTCTACGAGTTCAAACTGGACCACCAAGCTGCAGAAGCCGCCAGTAACATCAACTCAACAAAAGAACCACGAACGAACGTATGCTGCAAAGTTGGTTCGAAAAATTTTAAGATGGAGATGAGACGTGAGAAGATGAGGAACGCCGTGGACGGAACACGGCCATCGAAAATGAACAATTGAAGTCTGTAGTAAAGAACTTGCAGAACAACTAGCCGTCACGATTGAACCACCTGCGAGAAATTGGAAAGTCAAAAAAACTTGACAAGTGGGTTCCACACGAACTGAACGGAGATTGAAACAAAACCTTGTTTTGAAGTAGCGTCCTTTGCTCATTTTACGCAACAAAACGATTTTTTCCTTGAGCGAATTATTACGTGCGATAAAAAGTGGATCCTTTACGACAATCGACGACGCTTAGCTGAGGGGTTGGAGCCCGAATTGCACCAAATGAAGATAATGGTCTGGTGGTCTGCATGCAGTCTCATTACAGCTTCCTGAATCCGGACGAAACCATTACGGCGGAGAAGTATTGACTCCAAATCGTACGAAATGCACCAGAAACTTCAACAACAACGACCAGCATTCGTCAATACAAAATCACCGATTTTCCTGCACGAAAACGCTCGGCCGCACGTCACACAAGTGACCCTGCAAAAGTTGAACAAACTGGGCTACAAAATATTGCCTCATTCGTCATATTCACCAAACCTCTCGCTCACTGAAAACCTTCAACTACTTCGTCACCTCAAAAACTCCAAAATTTGTTCAACCGAAATAAATAAACTTGTTTCTCTTTGCAAAAATGTATTGATTCTGATGATATTTATTTCGATTAATAAAATTGTTTTTAAGCTGACATATATTTGTTTACAGATAAAGGTTAAAAACAGACATTATTTTGTAAACGACCTATGTATATAAAAAAAACGACATTTTCAACTTTTATATAATACCTACTTAACAGTTATATTTTTGTTACTTTAATCGTGATAAACAAGGTGCATCCCCCGGACTTGCAATGCCCTCATTCTTCTGACGAAATTTCTGATTCGCAATAGAATTTCGTTAAAAACAGAAATTTATCTAATACACAAAAAAGATCATGGTAATTTTACTGTGAATATATCGGTCTAACGATCTATCTTAACATAATCGAAGAAGGCACTCGTAAAACAAAAGTTTCCGTTTTTATCTGAAAACTTTGAACTTTGCATGCATAAATTAATGCCAGACTTAAGATTTCTTTAACGTCTACAAGCTACAGTCAAAAACTTAAAAATCATATCTTACTTCTTTAATGTGTAATAAAAATGCATTGTTCATATTGTTATAAACTTGCAAATTAGTATTTCTTTAGAATCCCAAGAAACTCGTATGGAAATGAATACTTTATGAAAATATTTTAAAATGCTTGTTCACCATTGTTATTTAAAAAATACTTAAAACTGGGCGATAAATCTCGCCACAAAACATGACGGAAAATCGTAAAATTATTCAGTGCCTTATTTACAGTGTATTTTTACGTTGCCGGCTTAGAAATCCATTACTTTTTTTCTTTACTTTAAATAAATTGATACTTTCGTTATATTCAACAAGGCAACAAGCTTTGTTATTTTTTAAGTTGTAATTTCATTCACTGTCTCAACGTCCGCCTAATTAAGAAATTTTCTCTTGTAATTACTCAAGTAGTGTTAATTTATAGCTTTGTTTAAAATTCGTGGTTAGACTTTACTATTTTAGAAATTACCATTCTAATTGGTCAAGGTCCTTACACTTCACTAAGATCTAAACCAAACAGAAGATTAATTAAAGTTGTGAATTGGTGTAATTAAATTCTGAGAAAAACTAAACTATCAATCACAGTGGTTAGTTTTCTTCAATTTTGAGAAACACAATTACTCAACACGTAAAATAGTTAATAACCGCAAAACTTTTAAAAATTCCAAGTTTTATTATACCCATAAAAACGAAACGAAAACCATATTTTTAATTAACTCGTGTATTAACAAACGGCATAGCGTAGAAAACTCATAACTATAAAGTTTCACACGTTATTGTGTATCAATGAGGCAAACTGCTATATTTACAACATGAAAAACTGAAGGATATTTCAATAGTTCTTGATTTAGAATTTATTATTATAATAGTGCACTTATAATATAATAGGATTGCAAAGATGGAATAACAGAACAGACATCTTAAAACACCATACTCTTCAGAACTAATAAAACTGCTATCCTCTTTCGGTTTATTCTGGCATTAAGTTTTTTAGATGTAAAGATAAATTAAAGTCTCGCTCACATTTTAGCTTGCGTTTCGTAATTCTAATCAACCGAACGGTTTTCTGACCGTCGCAACTTTACAGAATGAGTTTTGTGTTCTGTTTTTCATTGTGAGTAGGGACTTCACTTGTAGTGTACAATACTAAAAACATAATAAATTTCAGACATGCTCGATCTTTAAACTTATCATCACTCCTTACATTTAGCAAAACGACAGTAGTTGACCAAAAACTTTTTCAATACGTTGTACTAAGTAAGTAAGCTTTAAACATAAAAATATAATAAAATATATTGATTGATAAATAGACATACTTTTAAAGCATTATGAAATCCAGTAAAATGTTATTCAAAGAAGTCTAATATTTATGGATTATCCATAACTTAATTTTTACTTTCCTATAAGAAAAGTATAGCACTCGCAATTTGTTTCCAAAAATTTTACGTTTCAAGGTCTCCTGAACCAGAAAAATTTATTTTTTGATAAAAAAAATTGTGTCTGTGTGTGTGTGTGTAACGACGTACCCACGATAACTCTCGAACCAAAAGTAGTAGTAACTTGAAATTTGGTATTATTCCCTCGGTTCTATCAATAGATGGGAAAGAAACCGGAAGTGGGTGTATCCGCTATATTTAAAAGTTTTTCTGATGCATAATTTTGTACGTATGTAAATTATTCGAATTATTTTTACAGTTTCTTATAGTGATAATTCTACAATTTATTTAAATAAAAAAAATCTAACATTAACAGTTATTAGTTGATTTAAAATGAATTCCAAACATAATCTAGGTTCGAATCCTGCCTGCGACAATTTTTTTTTGAGAATAAAATTCTATATTTTGAAGGGAAACCAAGATACGTTAAAAACAATACTTTTTACTAATTTACTAAAGGGGAAAGCAATATAGAGACGCACAAATATAGAGGTTAGAGGTATTTCGGTTATATCTTAATGAAATCGAGGAAAAACTTTCAAAAAAATTATAACGTGCTAGGAAGTCAATGCAAACGTGTACATATGACTTCAAAGTGGTTTTATGACAACATAACCTTAAAAAAATATGTAGACATTCCTTCATTATTCCTTTTAGGAAAATCGTGTGGTGACCACACCAGTTATTTTAACTCTTTTCCGTTTATTTCTATATATCCTAGTACGAGTGTTACTATACAGATTTGATGTTTTGTAGAATAGTTTACACAAACACAACACTGGACGCAGCTCAGAAAATCCTTCAAGCGAAGTGTAGATGCGCAGGTCATGTAGTTCGATTGAGACATAATTAGGTTAATTTCGTATTAAACCAACACACTAAAATAAAAAAAACTTACTTGACCACCTCAGAATTTGATGAAATTTGGTATGAACGTTGTCCTCATAGAGATTTAAAAAAATGCCATTTTTTCCAAATATCTCAAACGGTTTCAAAATTACGGCTATGTAAAGTTCTTAAAATCCATCAAAAACAGCTAACAGACATATTTTGAAATTACCATAGCTTTTCTCCTAATTGAGCTAGAAAGATGTGAGTGGTGTCATTTTACTCTTTCTTTTGATGTACAACACAACATACTTTGGTATAAAGTGTTTTTGAGAAATCCAATTCAAAATTTTGATTTTGATTTTCTGAAAAAGTAAATTTTGAAATTTTTTAAATATTTTCTATAAATAGTTTAATACTTTTGGTAAGTGATTCTCAACATTTTAAAGTGGAAGGCTAATGGGCTCATAGTTAAATAATAATTTTAAAAAAGAGTTTAATTAATTTGTTTACGATGGTGATTATTACCATAATTAATTACGTACTTATTGCCTCTAAGACAACAATTTAGTTATTTACAAATAATTTTTTTTAGTCAAGTTGGAAGTAGTTTTTATAACTTAGATACTTTAAAATGCATTTTATTTGAAAATGTAAGGAGACACTCATAAATAACAATCAGTAAAGTATGTTCTAGATGATTCTTTAAGTTGTGACAGGAAAGGTGACTAATAGTGGGTAGGTTGTTGATTATTTCATGAGCTGACAAGAGCCTCGCACATTCAAGTTTAAACAGGTTCACTCTCAAGCTGTTATATTGTTTAGTCTTCACCTGCAGTTCGTATGAGTATCAGTACCTAATTTAGGTGTGCTCAAATAATTTATATTAATTCCTTAAAACTAATTTTTATATCTAGTGAGAAGAATATTATTTTGTAAATACTACATGATAAACATTTATTGCAGCTCTTTGAAACACACAATGTGATGTTAGTAAGTTCGTCTTTTTCTAAAGTTTAAAAAATTGTTTAAAACAGAAAATGGAAAGCAAAAACACATTCATTAAATTACAATGTTTTAACCCACTAAACAAAACTAATAACACAATTAGGGAAAAACAAAGACTGAGATATGTAACATCTTGGATGTTAAGTTTATATAATGAAATACTTAAAGAAACCAAAATGTGTTGTTACAAGTTTTAGCTGGTTACGAACCTGCACGGCCAACTCTCAACAGTCGGAGAGAGGGTAGGGTTCCTAGAGGTAAATAAAAGATAATCAAGGGCGCCAGAGCCTGACCAAAGTAAGTTTCTGCCTGCTCACAGCAGAAATGGTAGTAAACTTGTAACTAGATTGTTAAGTTCGTAACTGCTGAAAGAAACGAAGAAAAGGAAAAGAAACTCGATCGTTAACAACAATGGTACTTTAATTACTCTATCACGATAAATATAATAAGAATTAAATAGTCAAATCTGAGTAGGTACTAGCGAGAATATACAAAATCGAATCACAGTAAGATAGGCAACTTACATGACATACGTGCAGAACATGAATACGAATAGTTCGCAGTAAATATCGTTTACATAATTAGAAATATGGCATTAACGACAATAAGGCAAAATAATTATTATAGCATTAACATTAAATTATCACAATAAATAAGCATAAACAGCATACGTAGTATAAGCAAATTTACTAACTAATGATATTACCATTACGATAATCAGTACGAAGTTATGATGATTGTAAGTTTCGTGAGAAACCTCGTTGACGACGAAAGAAAATTTATAAAAAAACTTACCACCAATACAGGTGTTCCTTTTATGCGGAGGAAGCGCTCCCTTCGGCATGTGCCCTGTAATTAATTTTAATTGCAAATCGTGTCAACCTAATAGCTCACGAAATCGAAATCTACAAAGTCATTACGTAAATTGTAAAATGTACACAAAACACAAACCGAACGTCGGATGCTGTTATACCCTTTTCTATGATTTAATTAATTCCAGTAAGCCTTATAAATATTTCGAATCGTTCCAACATAATATTCGTCGAGGGTTATCTCTCGTCTTTCGGTATCGGATAGAATTCATGGGCCAGATGGAGGTAAGAATAGCCGGTGACGATACAAATATCCCACGATTGTAACGAAGTCACACAATTTCCCTGATGGGCTTTAAATTATAGCCAGAATGCCCTGATTTATTAGGTGGCACATGGGGCTAACCAAAAAGACATCAAAATTACTTTTAATTACAGAAATAAATAAAATTACTTACGCTGCGGAAGTAAATCAGTTAATTAAAGAAACTACATAATTTCCATCGTGTCCCTAACACGTAGATGATTTTAGAGAACGAACATTCACTCAACGCAGCCCGCGATATTGCCAGTTACAATGTTAAAGTTAAAATGTCGGAAAAGACACCGGATGCGCAATACAAAGTGACCAACGAACCCAATAGATGGCGTCAAGAAACATCAAAGTAGTTTTTAATTAAATTGATGTACAGGGTAATGCAATATTTAAGTTTATGCACGTAACAGTGTGATTTTTGTAGGAAAGAAATTGGACATTTAAAGGTAGACAATACTAATCAACCTGTCCCCCTGGCCTGTCTTCTTCTCCAATCAAAACTAGTGAGGAATACAGTTCTCAGCCACATGACCCATTCTTTTCTTTAGATCCAAAAATTGTAATTGAACAACTGTATACTTCAATAGTTGAACTAGAAGAATCTGCAATTAACGTTAAGAAAATTCACTCTAAGCATTATTCTACAGAGAAACTAAAAAAAATAAACGCTGCATTGAACCGTAAATTTTTTTTAGCAGCTGAAGATTAATCTAATGATGTTGAGAATCTAGATGAGTTAGTTAATGATACTTAATATATAATAATAATAATGCGTGAATTTAATGCACCAAATTATATGGTGAGACAGGCAAAAAAAATATTAAAAGAAAAGAGTATTTTAGAAAGCCCTAACTCAAAGCCTGGAAAGGCTCTTTCAAAAACTATTGTCGATACCGTTAAGTCATTTTATAAAAGTGATGATATAAGCAGAATAATGTCCGGTATTAAGGACTGTTTGACTGTAGTCGATTCGAATGGAATTAAAACAAAAAAGTCAAAACAACTAATATTGTGTAAGGAAGCTTGCATACTGTTAATGAAATATTCTCAGATATTACAATACGTTGTTTAAAATTTGCCAAACTTAGACCAAAATATTGCATATTGACAGCCCAAAGTGGTACACATTCAGTTTGTGTATGCATAATCCACCAGAACTTGAAGTTAATGATAAAAAATACGAAAAGGATTTTGTAGAAAATCTTATAGAAAATGTCACTTATCGTGAGTGGGTGTCTGTCAATGGTGTCTGTTGATCGTTGCAGTCTCAAAACTTTACAGAAATCTAATGAGGATTTTATAAATATTTTCTGTAATCAACTGACCATTAAAAAAAACACGATTTTATTGCAAAGCAGCAGTCTTCATTCATTAATGATAAAATCGAAAATATTAAAGAGTCTAAGTTTGTAGTAAACCTAGATTTCTTTGAAAACTATAATATTGTCGTTCAGGACAAAACTCAAAATTTCCACTGGGCAAGTGATCATGTGACAATACACTCATTTGTAATTTATTACAGAGAATAATAAACTTAAGCATTTAAGTTTTGTTGTAATATCACCATGTTTAGATCATAACACTGTTTCTGTTTATACACTCCAGAAAAAACTTGTCGAATTCATGACAAAAAAGTTTCAATTAGTGCCAAAAAAGATTATTTATTACTCAGATGGATATGCTGCACCAAGACTTTAGTGTAGAGGCAGAATGGCATTATTCCGCTACTGCCCATGGAAAAGGACCATCTGATGGAATTGGCTCAGTGAAGAGACTTGCTGCAAACGTCATCAAATTCTGAGGTGGTCAGGTTAATACTCTGTGTTGATTTGATATGAAATGACCCAATAGATGAACTAAAACACTAATACAGTGAAGAGGACCACCGGGAAGACCGCCTATGACATGAACTGATGATATTAAACTAACAACTAGAATCAG
Organism: Aquatica leii; assembly: GCA_035610365.1. NCBI lineage: Eukaryota > Metazoa > Arthropoda > Insecta > Coleoptera > Lampyridae > Aquatica > Aquatica leii. The sequence continues at coordinate 59,782,955 of CM069434.1, forward strand.
ATGAATGTAGATGGCAAACAATTGAGTAAGAGTAAGAGTGAATTGAAGAGAAGACTATGTATATTGGTGTAATAGATGAACGTTATCAGAAAAAAAAGAAGACTATTTTCGGTTTTTGTATTTCTTAAGTAGCTTTTGTTTCTACACAACTTTGATGTATGTAAATTTTTGTCAGCTTTTCAAAATCATAATTTTACACATTTTAAAAATCGTTTCCATAAACTCTTTTTTAATATAATACTTCAGAAAAATTTTCTTACAAAAAACAATTGGGAGAATTTGAGTAGAAAATGTCAACTAAAAAAAGAGATTGCTATTGTAAAATCTAAAATTATAATTATAATAACAATTATTTCTGGACATCTATTAAATAAAAAATAAATTACGTTACCACGTTTCTAACTGGCATGAAAAACGTTCGCAAAATAACACGGTAGAAATCCGGAAGACGTAAAATTAGTAAAATATAACTATTTGCAAATTTGTTTCTACGGAATTATCATTGTTGGCCCTAATTTAAAAAAAAAAACGTATATTTCCATTATGTAAAGATTTCCTACGTTTGTTTGAATGTATAAAACAATGTTGCTTGATGCGAAGTAATAACATTCTGTTGAACTTTCATTGTTTATTATTTTGAAATGAATATACACAACGTTTCGATTGCTGTGGTATCTGCAATCGTCATCAGGTGAATACTAACAAACTTAGAAACTACTGGAGCTTATATACTAAAAACATGTTCGATGAAGCGTTCAAGCGTACAAAATCAATTTAGCGTAACAGATTAATTAATTAACAAAATTACTTAGTAAAGTTTAAGTTGTTTTAGAGGTTCGATAAGTGGTTTCCATATGTTGCTTATCTCGACACTTGGCTGGCTGAAAATTTCTTTGTTGTTGTTGATGAATGCCGCCTCTTTAAATTTCCGTTTGTACCAATGTTCCTCCCTGTGTATGATTTTTGCTTCCAACCATTTCATTCGATGTTGGTTATCCCACGAATGTTGCGCGATGCCGGACTTAGAAGTCTCTCTTCTAAGTCCGGCATCGCGCAACATTCGTGGGATAACCAACATCGAATGAAATGGTTGGAAGCAAAAATCATACACAGGGAGGAACATTGGTACAAACGGAAATTTAAAGAGGCGGCATTCATCAACAACAACAAAGAAATTTTCAGCCAGCCAAGTGTCGAGATAAGCAACATATGGAAACCACTTATCGAACCTCTAAAACAACTTAAACTTTACTAAGTAATTTTGTTAATTAATTAATCTGTTACGCTAAATTGATTTTGTACGCTTGAACGCTTCATCGAACATGTTTTTAGTATATAAGCTCCAGTAGTTTCTAAGTTTGTTAGTATTCACCTGATGACGATTGCAGATACCACAGCAATCGAAACGTTGTGTATATTCATTTCAAAATAATAAACAATGAAAGTTCAACAGAATGTTATTACTTCGCATAAAGATTTCCTATTCCTATATAGCCACATCCTTTTATAGATACTTTATTTAAGCAGGAAACAATCAAATCATCTGTTAAATAGTTTACTTTTATATTCTAACTATATACTTGCGTAAACTAGAACTTTCCATTAAGATAGTCAAATTTATCTGAATGCAAAGTTGTATGTAAAGCTACAGAGAAACTACCGATACTTTGTTAGTGTTTGATCTGTTGAAAGGAAACTAATTGTAAAAACCTACGTGAATGTTAAAGGAAACTCGAAATTATATTTGCAAGGTACAACGCGTCAATGCCTAAACTTAATTACATTTTAAATTGCAAGGGACTAACAAGTATTTGAATTCAAGAGGTAGCTAACAAGAGAAGTTATTGTTAAAAGTAATTATGTTTGCTATCGTTCTTTAACATAAAATGAGGCAAGTAAATTAACGATAACGACGTAAAATAATAAGATTTGTTTTTAATTTACAGATACTAAACAAAAAACTTCATGTAGATTATAAAGGAGCATTTCAAAGAAATAGAAAAATATAAATACGTATTTTCGTAAGTGTAATATACGGGGTGAGCCAAAATGACTGGGGTCAACTTAAATTTCTCGCAACAAAATTTATTAAATTTTGTTGTCTGAAGTTGGTAGCAATGTATTAAAGAGTAAGTATTTAATCATTAAGGGCCCTTGTACAATCAGGGTTTAAACTTCAGTCAACTAAACTTAGTTTAATTTCAAAATACTGTTGATTTAGTGTTAACGAATAGTATAACAGAATTTTAAAATTAATTTAAGTGACCCTAAAGGTTATGCTGTACCCTTTGAGAAACCTTTAATCTGATACTAATGACTTTTAAATTAAAATTAAGAGGTATTACCAACTAAACAAAATTCTTAAATAGCGGGAAATTCAACTTGACCCGTTTGTTTTTACCTTATAACGTGAAAAACAAAATAAAGCTTTACGATGTTTTAAAAATTGTGTAACTTTCTAAATTGTGAAAACATAAAAACTATTTATTCTACTAAGTTTATTTAAATGTCACAGCTAAATGATTTGTTGTTCATCCGTATTTTTATAACGAGAAAAAAATTATGGTGGCTGATTCATATGAATGAAGAAGTAAAACTGTTCTCGTGCCTGGCTCATACGAATGAACAAGTGAGTCTTGAGTACTATTTCTTGGTTATATTTTTTATTGGTACAATAGTACAATATCAGCGCAATTTTTTAGTGACACAAATAAAATAAATCTTGGTTTAGCTACGTAGCACAAAACTTTGTACACTTTTTTTTCTTTATCATTGAGAGAAACAAAATCAAATTTTGATTTAAACTGTGTCACATTTTTATGGTTTAAATTCAGATATTGTTTAATGTTAGTTTTTTCTGTCTCTATTTCGTAGCTGTCTCTTCCAAATTTGAAAAAGTGTTTAGTGTATCCTGTTAAACATTGTGGCTATTTGATGATCATCGTTTAGCAGGTCAATATTTTTTCGTTCATACAAGTTTTGCGTCCTATGGAAAGTATTATTGAACTTTACTTTTAGTTGACGTCAAATTTCATCATTTAAATTGTCTTTTTCTTCTAGGCTACACCTATTAGTTCATATGCTAGTGCTTGGTATTATCTTTAAATTTTGTTACAGTTATTAGAACGTACACTCGTTGCTTCACCCATTTCATGTTTTCATATTCCATTTGTTATATTAAAATACCTTGTTATGGCTTTTCGTTTAGTATGGATTTTGCTCAGTTTGAACTCCGTTGGCAATACTGGATTACTCCCTCTTAAACTGAAAACTTCATACGTGTTAATGAAACACTCAGTGGAACTTTTAATGCAAAAATCTGTGAACATCCACATATTAGATGGAGTAAATCAAACAAAATTTCAATGTTTGAATCTGAAAAAGTCGCTGAGACTACGTGCAGGGTACTAAATGTAAGAGATCAGTAAATGGAGAAGTCAAATTTATAATATCTTTTTTCGATGAAATATCTTGAAGATTAGCAAAATGTTTACTTTGTAAAAACATTAAAAAAAACACTGCTTTTGCTCATCTTCAAGATTCAAGTTGCTTCATGTGTTTTACTGCATTTACTATCAGAAACTGCTGACAAATTAATTGTTACTCCAACAACTAGCAAAAAATCGAGAAACTCTAGGAGCTTGAAAAATAGATCTATTACATAATTTATAGACCGGACATATCCTGAAGAAATACATTCCAGTGCAGTAGCACGATTTTTTTTTGATGCAACAATTTTTTTTGCAGCAGTTGGTTCCAACCATTTTCAATTAAGACAAGTCTTACGACCAGGATATTCTTGTAAGGTTCGATGTAGAAAAGTGCTAATAACTGCTATGTTGGATACAATTTATAAACACGTAATTGAAGATATGAAAAATACATTAAAACCCGATTCAGTTTGCTTGATTAATAGATGGCAGGATACCCATAGTAATACTAAGACGGTTGTCTGCCTGTTGCATAACGCTGATCGTAAAAAGGCTTTTTTGAACGCCTGGGACCTTACTGGAACCTCAAAGACTGGTGAGAACTTTTTACACCAATACAACAATTTCTTGTACTATCTCCGATAATGCAAGTGCAATGGAAAAATGCGAGTAACTGCAGCAGTCATACTGCAAATCTTTCGGGAAATAACGAATTAACAAAAGATGTAACAGTGATACTAAAAGAATTTAAAAACTGCGATTAAAAAAAATTGTAGAAAGTGGAGGCAAAAGAATCAGTTACCTTGCGAGACTAAATTGTGTACTTACAGAGATTCCTACAACTCTTTATTAGAAAATTTACCATTTATGAAACAAATCGCAACAACCACAACAGATGCAAAAAGGAAAGTTAAGACGGAGGTAACAAAGTTAATATTTGAGAATCAATTTTTGGAACAAGTACAAGACTATGTTAAATTTTTTGATCCTATCTGTCAACTAATAAATATTTGCCAAAGGGCTGATTGTTCTGTAGCAGAGCTAAAGTTCAATAAAAGTTTGGAAAACCGCAGAAAAATGGCTTTAAATATTTACGCTTTAGTAGCATTTTGCAACCTTTTTATGACAATACCAAACTTTCTGCTCATCAAAAAAAAAATCACCGGTTCTTACTAAAAAAAACTTTAATGAGGACATCAAAGATTGAGATAATTTTATTAATTGGTAAGCTGTGTTCAACATATTAATTCAAAAGAACATCAAGAATCCTTTAGTCCTTTGGAGAACGTCATAACTTATACATTCTAACTTGTCAAAACTGGCTAATAGGCTGTTACAAATACCTGGATCGTCTGCACGATTCAAACAGCTACTAGAAATCGGTTGACATTTAAACGGCCCAAACAGATGATACATGCGTACTACACACTTAAAATATAGAAATAAATTCAGAGAATTTGTAGATGAGAAATTTTTCGAATTTATTGGTTTTATCTTTTATTTTCATGTTAGTTGCCAAAATAAACAATAACAAAAATTTATATACAGACTTTTTTATACGTGGTATGCTTTGAAAGCATTAACATAATAGTTTGATACATGGAAATGTTTTAATTTTTTTAATTGTTGACATAGTTTGCATTGTCGACATCCCATCCCTGTTCAATATTTTCCAATATTGTGTAATTGCAAGTTTTGAGTTTTTGCAGATTTATTGTAGAATAAACTAAGATTATTTTTCCTACTATATTCATATTTACCTTTGCTATATGTATTTACGTTTTATTTCTGCTAGAGTTTATTTTTGTTATCGGCTATGATTGTCAACCGTTATGCGAAATAAGATACTAATTTAGGTTTTCTTTAACTAGTACTTGTGCTACTTTAATTTCATCAGTTTTTTCATACCACAATCTAGGTTTTCAAAAACCCCCTCTAGCGCCTAGCAAATAAATTATACTGCGCCTCCACTTTACAAAAATCTTGCATAGTAGAAAAAAATAAATAAAAACAAAGAAGACTGATGCGAAGATCCGGAATATGTTCTAACGCAAACTATATGACTATAACACAATCAAAATAATTTATAAATACGCTAAGTAAGCGTGAAAAACAAATAAACCTGAATGTCAATTACTTCTAGTTCGGATCTGATCGTCACATTTTTTAGACCTTATGGCATTTATTTCACGCAGTAATTTAAATTTAAAGTATACAAATTGATAAACCAAAGACGCAAATTAGAATTTAAACGTTCTACAAGCACAATACAACAGTTCATCGTCATTACTTGTAGGAAACACTTACACTTAAAAAGCCCTAAACAAAGATAATACGCAATTACCTTTCTTATCCCGGTTCCACTTTTGACTGGTTCTTCATGAGTGTGCTGTAACAAACAAAAATAAATAAATATTTATAATTTGATTAAAAATAATTATATTAGAAAGATACACCTACATTTAAACACACTTATTAGTATAAATTAAACTGCTTCCGTTACATTCATTTAAATGTAAAACTCGTATATATTAGCTAGCTTAGATATTAGTTCATTAAAATATGGCAGACTATGTAAACATTTATTGAAAATTCTGATAAAAAAAAACATTGTTCATTAATATTTCTGATTCGTCGGATATTTAAGTATTGAGATGTAATGTATGAAGTATTTCTGATAAGACTTAGAAGTAGCAAAATCGTTTATATATGAATAACTATTTTAGGCTTTTTTATTAAGTAGGTAATATTTTACGATAAACTTTTATGGAAATTTTATTAAATTTGGTAATGTGTAAATGAAGTCAAAAGTTTACATTCCGTGCTACTGTAATTGCTGTACTTAACGGTTTCACGTTGTAAATCGGCTGATTAGCAATTTTAAGTAGTAAACAATGTTGCTCTCTACTTTTGGCAAAATTAATTAAAAGAGTCGAAATTACCTGGTTTTCGATGTAAAAAGCAACGTGCCAGACAGTTAGAGCTAAATTATACAAGACGCGTGTAATAATTTCGTCTAAAGCTTTCGGCATGAATTTTTTTCGGCACTGACAGCAGCACGCGTTTGAGTATTTAGTAAATTCTTGATCGACTGACATTTTGAATACAAGATCTAACATCGTAACACTTCTGTTATATACTCAAAATACATTATTTTTATAAAAATACATAAAAATATATAAATTCATCGTAGATTTCCGAATCACAATTTTTAATTGATTATGAGCTAAAATTGACCAAAAATGTACATAACCGTTTAATCTTTACTCGGGTATTACGGCAGAGAGACACACCCGCTGTCTGCAGATACGTGTTTCCCTTGCATCCGGAATCCCCTCCCTATCAGGAAGATTTTCCAAGTCTCATTTTCCCGGATTTCCTCGTGAAATTTCGTGTGATAAGAGAATTGACGTTCCAGTCACGATTTACCCAAACTGGATGAGATCTTTATCATTACGATATAAACCGAATTGGTTAACTCTTAAAACAACTTCATAGTTTAAGGATGCTGTTACTGTCTGTAAATATTATGAAATTTTTATTACTACTAAAGGGGTAAATAAATTGCAAATTTAAATTTGTGTTTTATATATTATTCATCGATTTTGCAGTATACATTTTAAACAGTTGGTGTATTTTTATTATAAACCACTTGGCGTTCAATTTCTTATGATGTTTAGTATTTGTGCCGAAACAATGTTTAAAATCCAATGTAACATTATAATTTATTGTCGTTCTACAATTACTTGTTTAACAAGAGTTTGAAATGTAATATCGAAATGTGTGGTCCGCAAGACGAGAAACAATAATACATATGAATGCACACTGAGAAAAACGCACACACAGTTAGTTTTATCTTGTTTACCAAACCTATAATTTTTTATACTTGAAAGATCCAGTACAAAAAGATATGTTTACGACGTCTATATTTTTATATAAATAATACAATAGATGTGTGTTTTATAAGAGAATAAAAACATTTATAAAGTACATGTATTCCAACGCTATTGAAAAAAGACATTTCGTTGCTGAGATTTGCCATAAAAAAATATTTTTTGTTGCAAAACAAATATTTTCTTTTTTAAGCAAAGACGCTACACAAGTATAATGTTTTGTCTATTGAATTCATAAATCAAAATGCTTTTGGATAAAAAAGTATTTATCCAAATGTTGCTAAATTCGTTATCGCGAAATACAACACATCTAAAATGTCACAGTTTTAAAATGCGATTTAGGTTAGAATGGTGGTTGAATTTGTAGTTAGCGAATGCGTATAAAGGTTGACGATTGTACAAAAATCGACGAAATGGCGATTCTAGAAATAGTAATATGTCAAGTTTATATGTTATTTAATTTGGTTTTCAGTTTTCACAGTAATTTAAAACATTGTATTGTATTATAAATACTATTTTCCCTCTTTGTATTCTAAATTTTTTTGGCATATTCTTTTCGTTTTTTCCTAGTCATGTACATATACGTTTCAAATTTAAGTTTTGTTTCCGAAGAAAATTCTAGAATTTCTTTCTTCTTTGTATTTATATTTGATTGTATTTGTAACTATTTCTTTTTTATGTCCCTTCTTAATCATTTTATTCTTCAAAATACAATCAATTCAAAATTTGTCATTGTTTGTTTTATGTCTATTATTTATATTTTTCCCAACATTTTTTATGAACTGCCATTTTTCCAAAAAAAATGTAAAAACGTTAGATTAAGTATAAACATAACAAGACTTTGTGAACTGTTTTATTCAATTTTCCATAAACAACCAAACAATTAAAATTCATGTATAATAAAAATTAGGTTAATATTTATTTGGCTTGAAAATATCTGAACGAAACTATTGACGAAACAATCATTTTATAAAAAGCCAACAATTTAACATGCAACGTAGAAACGGTTAAAAAAATACAACAAAAATAACAGTTAAACAATAGATAAAAATCCTAAAAATACAAAATCTCTATGTGATTATTCAAATCTACTATTGACTAAATTTATTTCATCATATTTTCGGGTAAGGGAAATACTTGAAACAATTGTGTCTTCTATCACCAATTTATATCTGGGTACCATAAGCACCCAGAAAGCACATGATGTCTTTGGAACGTCCCGTTTCTGTCCATATGAAGTCCTAAACGTACATGGATGTAAAAAGTACGTCTTTAAGACATACAGTTTGGGATATCCTTCAAACGTCCTTTTCATCATTTTAGTTGTATCTGCAGTGTACGGGGATGCTAAAGTGATTAATACGTAATTGTAAAACAAATATTTTGTAAATAAGCAAGTGTTCTATAACCTAGAAAATTGGTGTTTGATTTACCGCGATTTTTCTTCAATACCGATTTGATACCGTGTTTATTGTCATAAGACCTAAAACAATACTTATATAGCAGTTAGGTATTATTTAATTAAATTTCATATTTATAACTAATTATCTTTGATTCACAATGCCAAAAGTTGCAAGTCAGAAGAACTATAAATATAGGCTGAAACTATGCCGAATGTTCTAAATTGTGATGATAGTACACCACAAAATGACTTCGTTTTTCAGAACTCATTTGTACATTGTTACTAAACTTTTCTCGCAACTGAATTGCTAGCGATTAACTCAGTTTGATTTGGCGAGTGGATCGTAGGTTTCAATGTGCTAATTATACAGCAAACTTCGCTGAGCACTTACTTAGAACATGTACAAAGCGATCCACAAGACCGGAAAAGTTTTCTCCCATCAATATTTCAATGTCAAACATTTACGAATTGACAGCGATCCTCTCCAATGTAGCGGAAATAAATCTTATATGGTACAAACATCATACCGAAACTCTTTTAACATAACAACATAATCGGAAATCTTATTCTTTAGAACACTAATCAGAATCAAACTTGCAGTCTGCAGCGATAATAATAATGGTATTCGTAAAAAAGATTAAGTAAATGTCTCACTTAGTATTTTGCAGCTGTTATGCTTATGAACAGTGGCATACAAAATCATTCACCTAAGTTGTTTTAAATACGTTGTTAAACATTTTAAAGTCTCGTATTCCAGAATTACCAAGTGATTCAAGAACATCATTAAAAACACCTCGCAAAATTGATTTACAAATTCATGAACATGATCACATGTTCATTTTGACCTTAAAAATTGTGCCGACAAATTATTTCGATTTCGCGTACGTCCACTACTCGACACTATCAAAATATGTATAAATATAGATAAACTAACTCTTTCTAAAAATTCTAGTAGTCATCTCCATCTAATTTTGTTTGTTTTTTTTAGAACAAATCTGGGTGTGTATGGAGTTAACAGCTATTAAAATAATTTTGGGTAGTCGTACATATACATTTAAAGTCGAAGCCCTTATCTGTGATACTCGTACAAAATCATACATAACTTATACCAACAATTATAATGACTACTAATCGTGTTCAAATTGCCATTATTTTTATAACTGTGATTTTTACAAATAAATAATTTGATACCATGTACCCATGATTTCTTTAAATTAAAAGTACAAAATAAACATCATACAGATACATCCTATCTTGATTTAATTTCGAAAATCGACATGGTTAAATATATACCATGATATACTGTTACATGTTATTTCGTATTTTTCAAAAATATCTATTCTAAATTTAAATTAACGGCTGCACTGTTTATATGTTGCTACTGATTGTCAATTCATTTTACGGGTGGGGATAAACGCGATACAGCAACTAACGGCCATTTTACTCGCTCTTTACCTGTTCGAAACCGCTGATAACGTTCGTGTATCTGAGTGTTATCTTACGACATGTAAGTAGTTTTTCCTTCTGCTGAATTTTCTTCTGTGGTAATTTTTATTACGCTTTTAGCAGATGTGCTAGGGAAAACGTATTTCAGGTATTACTCAAATTCGGCGTTTGGGTTAATTACGCGACGTTGCAGATAGAAAAAAGAATTCCCAAAGATGGCTCCGTCACGTTATCTTTTTACTTTTTTTACCAAATTTCGTGGGATTGCTATGCTGTCCTTGTACTCGGCTGTTTTCGAGATAGGTAACCTGTGGAGTCCACCTCGTATTATGTAATCAGAAGGGACGAGAAAAAAATTAAACCTGTTTGTGAAACATCAATATCGTATTTCTTCGTTAAATTACTTCTGTAACTAATCAATCAACTTTATGCACATTACTTAGTATAGCGTATACCTTCTCGCATTTATATTTATTACTTCAATTATGTCAGCCTTATACGTACTACTTCGTAGCATCGTATAATTTTGCTTTTATGTAATTTATTTCAATTGTACTCATTAACCGTCAGTTTTCAGCCTATAACTTGTTTTATGTAATTATAACGTAGATCATACTGACTAAAATTTATTTTCAGTCGCAAACCTTATATCGTCTGTAATCTTATGTATTGTCGTTGAGTACCTTAACGCGAAATCCCTCAAGTTTCTTCTATCATTTGAACGCAGTCATAGCCAAAGGCAAAATAAAATTAACCATCGTACATAAACTTATATATCATACATATTTTCGTTTTTAAATCAGAAAAATGAAGTAGTGGAAGTCACTACTGTTGACGAAGAATTGTCGCTTGGGTAAGTTTTTGTGTTCGTAATTGACTTTTTTTGCGATTCATTATTATCATTGTCAATTGTCGCCCTATTTCGCGACTGCATAGTAGACGAGGTAGTTTTATCTAGTAATATTCATATTTAAATTAAAATCACTTATAACGTTTGTTAGCAATTAAATATAATTAGTTGTATGGTGGGTTGCCTGAACGAAAGGGCCTACATCGATATTATAGCTGTGATATTACTATATTAGTCGACTAATCTATAATTGTTATTGGTCTACCTGTTTTTCTGTTGATTTTAACGTCATGTGACGAGCTGACGTAACGCGTAAACCTGGCTATCGATACTTCAATTAGAATCCGTATTACGATGCACGTTAAAAGACTTCTAAATATTTTATTTGTGTTAATTTAACAACATTTGATTTAGTAATCAATGGCAATAGTGTTCATAATCGAAATAATTTTTTTATTAATGAGTTGTGTTGATTGTTTTATAATTTATAATTTCTTAAAAAAAAGAAAAAAAAATCCAACGATAAAAATAGTTTTGTTTGATTAATTTTTTTTGGTAACACATAAATTATTGTTGGAACAGTCCATTTCTGCAAAATTTTTCTCTGAGGCAAAAAAAAATTTTAATTTGATTAATATTAATCAATTTTATTTAAAAAAACCTAATAATTCATTTTACAAATCTCATTTATAACTCTTTGTGTGATGAGTGGAACAAAGTACGTTCGTATTAGGGTTCATCTTGTCAGCCTTTTTACAACACCTAATCCATTCATTTTTAATTGTAGAAGACACTTAATCGGTGCTTTTTGGAAACCTGTGATGTATAATTTTGCGGTTTTTGCTTTTGATTATCAGGTTATTATGCAACTAAGCAGAGCGCACTTTTTTCCTGGCATTGTAAAATTACTCCTCAATATCTAATATAAGGTAAATAAGTTTAATTTTCAAATTAAATCAGAATGATTAGAAATTCTTACAAACAACTTGTAAGCACGTGTTTTTACGAGTAAAACACCAACAAATGTGATAGATGTTGTAAATTTGGGAAACTGTCGTTTTGTATGCAAAGTGATCGACAGATTTAAACAAGGTCTGTATTAGGTAATATTTACTTGTTTTGACGCCTTGTAATTTAGTGTAGGATTAGTACACCGAGACTTGCAATCCACTTGCTGAATCAAACTGAGCTAGATGCTTGCCTTTAAACTTGCGAATAAATTTTTGTAACAGTACCTGTAGATTATATGCACCTAATCTGCTTAGGAGTTGTTCGTAAGCTAATTGTTGTCCTGTAAAGCTGCAAAAAACTACCTCACTAATTACGATTTCGATAATTATCCAATATATCAGAGTTCTTATGTAAGTGTGATAAGAATATGTCACATAATATTCACAATTAACTTCTTGTTTGTGACATGTCATATCCATTCGAGAATTACATGCAAGCATTAAAAAGATGATAAAAAAACCACAACAACCACTTTTACAAATTATGGATAGAAAACTAGAAGAAGATACATCAAATTGAACTACGATAATTAATATACTGAAACAACAATTTCCAAGGACTGGCCTTGAACATAATTCAGGCTCGTTGGTGCACTCAACTTTTGATCCCCAATTTGAAAAACTGCCTTCTGAATGTTTTACCTTATGTATTACGGAACCAAACAGTTTCTACTACCTAAAAGATAATAGTATCGTTTGTATCCAGAGCTTTGCAACAAGTACATAATGATTAATGTTAATTGGACAACGGTATTTATCGTTTGACAGTTGTCATTTAAGCCCCTGCAACTCATCTGACCTAGGTATTTATACAGTTGGCAACTCTGAAAAATTAAAAAATTGAAAGTAGCTTTTAATTAAAGTATGTATGGGTACGTCAATAATGTTTTAAGATAGGTATAAGTTGTCCAATGAACTTGCTATTTAACGTCTAATCCCCTTTTCAGTACCAAGTTTATAAATTCTTTTTCTTTACAGATTTATCTAAGAGGGTCCAATCATGTGGACCAGTGGGAACAATTGATATATCTACACGTAGGTTTTAAATAACGTTTTAATTGTAATTTTCAATTTTTTTACAATAAGATGCAGTTGGCTAACAGAATGCTTCAATCACAAACATCATCAAATTCTTATATAAGTGATTTGTTTTAATTACTAATTAAATACTTAATTCAATAAATAATATTGTAGAGCATATTGATGATAATCTACAAATGTATCAAAGAAACAATCCTTCTGTAGTAGCATAAGCTGCTTTTTCATCATCTTCTACAACATTTGCATCAACCAGACAAGAAAATAATGATTTTTCAAAAGGTTTTGTAAATGTGTTTCCTAAAGAACGTTAATTTCAGGTTGCTTTCGGCAAATTATTTGGAAGCAGAATGTTATGCCAGCTACTCTAATGTAGTTACTTGAAGATGTAGCAGAACTGAAAATCAATAATTACACCAAAACAGCCACAGATACCACTGAATCATCCGTCTTCCCTAGGTTTGATCTGCCTCTCAGGAACGACAAAAGTTTATAACAATTTGAAAATTTTCTGGAAGACAATGGCTACTTTAAAGAGACTGTGTGTATATTCATTACATGTTATTAAAATTGAGTGCATTATTTCAGAAGATGGAAAATTTACTAGATCCAAAGCATTCCTTTGCGGACGTTTTTGAGACATCCAAATATAGATGTCTTGTGGACATACAGACAGACGTTTTAGAGACATCCATTAGATATCAACAGAATCAAAAATGTATGTCGTTAAGACGTCATGATATTCATTTGAAAAAATATTTTAGATATCCATAAGCTCTCTTTGTGCTATCAGGGTAACAACAACAAAGACAAAAGTATAATGCGAGTAGAAAAATGAAAGATTTAATCCAAATTCTATATTACCAACCAAAAACAATTAACAAAATAACAGTCAGTGAAAGAGAAGTAAAAAACCAAATCAATGAACTGTTCTCTTTGAAAAAAAAAATTGTAAGTAACCAATACAAATACGAAACATTTTCAATGTTTACAAGCACGCGTTAAAGTTAATCAAGTTCATAAAATCCAATACAAAAATTATAAAAGATAAAAATACAATTTGTAAAAACCAAGAAATATATAAATATCAATCGTTTTCTGAACTACCATAAAACTCTTTGCAACATTCTTTCTTGAATGAATACATAATTTAATAATATATCTAGCCCACTGATACGTTAACTGTTTTATACATGTTTGAGATGTTATTTATTTCGCCTAAAACTATCACGAGACGTTTTCTACTTGAGAAATACTATCAATTATGTTTAATAAATAGCTTAAAAAAGTATACAAATTGAAAATAAAAAGAACCTAATTCAATTTAAATACCCGTCCTAAATCGTGCTATAAAGGTACTGGTTAACGTCTCATTATGGGTAATTTTGAAAATAATTACAGCTGAAAAAATACCAACAAATTATTTTAGGTAAAATCTGTAATCCCTAAAGCAGTATGTATAAAAACAAAAAAAAATTAAATTTCACCGTAACAAAAAAAAAACAGTAAAAAAATCAAAACTTTTATTTGCATTTTTAACTATACCTATTTCTATACAATCAATTACAAATTAATTGAAAAGGTGATCATAAATTTAGTTGCGCATGCTTGTCTTGTGTGCAAAGCGATCGAGCACAGATCATGGATAAAGAAACATCCAGTTTAGACTTTTACTGCAACACGTGAAGCTATTAAGCTGTTTTTAACGTTATTTACTCGTAATCGGTAAAATAAACCTACGTTTTCTTCTTTCTCGGTAAAAACACGACTTATGTTACTCAATAAAATAATTGAACCTTATAACACCTGCATAAAATTGTGTTTTCAAAAGTTGACCAAGATGCAATTCAATATTATGTTATTTATTTTTGTCACATACTTGAAAGGCACAATTCAACTCATAGAATTCGTCAACTATGTCAGCAACTGCACTATTTTTTAATACATTGAAATTGGACATTTGTTTAATGATGAATAGCCAAATTATCTAAAAATTAATCGTATCTTATCGTCGTAAGATCAACACTGTAGAGTATGAAGTAAAACACATAATAATGCAGTTTTGGGTAACGTGCGAAAGTGGTACCTTTCTGCAAAGGTTCTAAGCTGAAAAGATAAAACAGAGTACATCTTAGTATAATATTTGTACTTAATTTCATAAGAGTAAGATGTAAATGTATGCCAAGTTCAATGATAAAATATTCAAACTTCAAATATTACGAAACTTTTTGGCGAATTTCATAGTTATATTTTTGAAAAGTGTTTTTATTTGAACATCGCATCGTAGATATTTTCGCTCGTCCTAGCAACTACAATTAAGATTACATTTATTTTTATTCCATGATATAACTATTTTATTTACGATAAAAACTGTCAATTACATAAGAACACAATATTATTAAACTTGTTAGGTATAAACATGTAACATTGTCGTTCTTTATTGCTTATTAATGTTTGACCTGCGAAGCTTCTTCACTATCAATATATAACATACATTCATTGAACAAGTGTTAAATAATAATTCAATTTCAGATAAACAAATATAAATTAACTTTGATAGATAAAAACAATCAATCCTTTGTCGGTCATATCTCATGTACATGTTTCGAAATAGTTTGCAAACACTATTAACGTTATTGATATTTTGTTATATTTTCATATTGATCACTGTCAAAATTAAACTTGATAATGGCAGTCATTGATTAATTTTAAGTTATAGGTTTGTAAAGGAAGACTTCTTAGATTCAACATTACATTTTCATTTAGAAAACCAGTAAGTATAACGGTAAGCATCGATTATCGAATACCCAACCAGTCAAACAAAGTTTTATAAGATAATCAATTGTTATAATTTATCACGTATGGACTTAGGTTGGTAAGTAGTTAGCACACGTTTTAGTACTAGTTTATAACACAATTTCAAAAATACATATGTGATTAATCCTTAAAACTTTCTATATTGAGTGGTAGAAGTTGGCAGTTATGCCAGGGGCGCAGAATCATCTCGGTACGGCTCTGTATAGACTTTCAGCTAGAGCATGAGAGAAAGAGTGTTCCTCAAAGAAACAATAAAAAATCGTCACACTATACATTGTAAGCATAGAGTTGAGGTAGTAAATAACATTAGCATCAAATGCAAGAAATCAAGAAATTTGATACAAAAGCCGGTTGTATTCTAAACAGAAATAATAGAAAGTGTTTTTTTATAAGAATTGTTTTGACAAAAAATGTATTCTATTTCAAGCTTTCGTATGATTCATTTTGTGAAATAAATCCAGTTTCAGTCCAGAATATTGTACAAATCTATATATGTAAATATAAAAAAAAATTAACCGTAAATAGCTATAAACGACGGAGAACACGTTGAATTAGTTTAACACCCGCGAAATTCAAAAACAGCTTTGAATAATTCGTCGGGATAAAACCACAACGTAAAAGGACATTGGGGTAAGCAATGTCAATGCAATTGTGAAAACGCCACCAGAGTGAACTACTGGACGGCCATTTCGCTCTTTTGGGGCTCATCAGCAGTAGGAGATACACTCTAATGTAGTTCCCTCAATTGCATTGACGCTCCTTATAGCTTATATTTAAGTATGACGAAGTTACAATTCAAAAAGTGTACTACATAGTAAAATTACACTATGAGATAGCTCTGCCATCAAACACTTTTGAATTAAAAAATAATTATGCTTAAATACATAAAAAGTCTAAAAAATATCACAAAATCTACTAATTGATGTAATGACACCTTTGAATCTATATTTATGAAATTACAATTTAAATTTGATCGCTTTTTCACGGCTCATAGGCTAAGATATTATAGTGCACACTTCTTATTAGAATGACGGGTAATGTTATCATTTGATAAATAACGGGCCAAGCGTATGCTACTGCAAGGAAAAATATCGTTAATAGTAATCATAATTTCGGTTTATATTATTAATTTTCTTTCCAGGTTTGTTTCTATACATGAACTATTGAACCTATTTTACATACATTTTTTACCTGAATTTTTACATTACGCTTGTGTAGAGTAAAAAATTGTGTAATCAGTGTACCATAAAAATACTTGTTTTGCTTATTTATTTTAGCAGTGTTATTTAGTATTTTGACTGGAAAATCTACAAATTAATATCAATAACTGTAAAAATGCATACGTTGTGGAACGCTAATATGCTCCTGAAAACAAAATAGATTTAATAATACTACCAAAAATTAAATGGATCGTGAACGACATAATAATAAAAGAAAAAGCTGGAAGATTAGGTATAGCAGTTCTCAACAATAAACTTTGCATAGACGAAACTGAAAAAAGAAGATGCTTTGCTGGATGCAAACCCGTAAGTTAATCATAGTGAACTGCTACTTTTCGCCCAAAGATAACCTAAACTTGGAAGCAGATCTATACGAACTAGAGGTATTTACAAAAACAATAAAAAGCAAACGTATATGATAACTGGTGATTTTAACGTTGCTTTGGTTGCATGGGGTGCGAAGTCGGATAATCGTAGGGGAAACTTGATACGTGAAATTGCTGCTGCCTTGGATATCACTTTGATAAATTCAGGCAAAGAACTCACTTTCGCAAAAGGAACAAGATCCTCTGTAATAGATCCTACTTTTGCGGGTGGAGGCTTCGAAACACTAATACGAAAGGAGAGAGTTGTCTGAGCGACCACAAATATATTCGGTGACAGTCGATCATAAAAAAAGCAACACAGATAATATCGAAAGGCAAGGGTGCACAAACCAGAGTGATATAGAATTACAAAACAATAAAGTCCAAAGTATTAAAATCGGTCATAAGCCACCATACTCAAAATTCAGCAAACCCGATCGATACAAGTGTGGTGCACTAAATGCATGAAAACGAATACAAGAAGGAAAAAACGTAAAGTTGATTAGTGATCTAAAAAGATTAATGAATCCCGAAAAAAATGTATAATAAAGCTAGAAGAGTGTACCAACGTGCACTAAAGAACAAAGATCTGTATCTACTTGAGAAGTCCATCTACGATCAGAATAAAGAAGAATTGAAACTAAAGATTAAAAATGCCAAAAAGAAAGCAGGAGAAAGCTGGACAACGATATCTGGAAAAAGAAATATCAAACTAAATAAAACTAAAAATTAAAAAATGTATACCGTGAACGATGAAAAAACAAGAGAACTCGTCAACAAGCTATTCCCAAAGCATGCTATAATAACTCTTGGCCCTAGTGATAACGTACTTTTCGAGCCAGTGAGTAAACTAGAGATAAGATCTGAAGACAACACGTTGCATGGCAACAAAGCGCCAGGCCCCGACGAAATTCCGGGAAGCGTCGTAAAAACCTAAGTAATCGCGAAACTGTTCAATAATTTGATAAGAAAATGCATGTTCCCAAGAAAACATAAAAAAGGCAGAGTAGTTTTAATCCCAAAAAAACTATCTGGTGACTTCAGGCCAATATGTATGATCAATTATACAGCATAACTACTAAAAACTTTAGCCGTCAAAATCAATAACGCGATTATTTTTTCTAACAAATAGTACGGTTTTAGAAAAGGAAAGTGTCCGATACAGGTCTTTCTATACATTTAGAACAAATGCATACGTGCTCTAAGTGGTATTAGCTATACTAGAAAAGTCTCTATATAACCATCACTAGACATTAAAAACGGATTCAATAGAAACACAGAACATAATACAGCAGAAAGTGCCAACATACCTGATCAAAAAAACCAAAAGCTACCTAATCGAGAGAAAAGTCTGGATCCAAAGTCAGAATAGATCTAAAATTAAATTTGATAACTCCGCAAGTGTACCGCAAGCCGCGGTACTTAGACCACTGCTGTGTAATACTGCATATAATGAAATACTATACCTAGAGAAGCTGAAGTAGTACCCTTTGCAGATCATCTTACCATTATCTCTACACATAAGAAATATGGAATGACGGTCAGCAATATTAACACCATAATAACCTTAATCAATAAATGGTTAGATCAGACTGGTCGGAAGTTAATATCGTCTAAGACTAAAGCGGTGTTAATCGCAGGAAGAAGAAAATTAAGCCAAACGAACATTATTGTAGGGAATGTACAGACTCCGCTAGGAAAAAGTATCATGATACTGGGTATTACTATTGACAAAAATCTTAGCTTCACGGAACACACAAATAATATAATTACAAAGACTAGGACAACTTTAACATCATTGACGATTATCATGGACAACACCCAAGAGCCAGGGACAAGTCAAGAAAAAAATGATCATAGCATACACTATAAACAATATAATACCCTATGCCGTCGAAGTTTAGAAGGAAGCTACAAAATACAGCACAATGATCTTCAAGCTGAACTTCCTACATAGAGAGATCGATATTCGTGTAGTCTGCGGCTAACATACACTCAATCCTAGTGGTGGCATAAATCCCACCTCTCTCTCTCCTCGTTAAGGAAAAAGCTGAGAGACTTGAAAGAGATTATACAATAGAACTGTGAGAAGCAGAACGGGAAACGAAGAAAATATCCTAGACCAAATACTAATTAAAGACATTAACCCATAGTATTGGAGAAAACATAGAGAAACTTCTTATTACTTAACACAATTCCTAACAGGCTATTGTAAAAACAATACTTCCCTATAAAAAATAGAGAAAAGAAATAGCATTGAACGCAATTATTGTTGCAAGGAAGATCCTCTGAATTACGCGATTTTCTCTTTTCCTAGATGGGCCGAGTCAAGGTAAACTCTCAACTATCAAGTGAAAAAACTGGTGGTGAATACATACATCTGAATCCCCGAAGAATGTCGGAAAGAAGATACCAACCGCTTAGAAGTCTTTAGAGACAGAGGGAGGTTTCAGCCGATGTGAGTCTAGCACTACCTCGCGGAACCAAGTTTCTTCTCGCGATGTGTCAAAAAAAAATTTTTTTTACTTACCTCAGTAACATTACCTCATTTAAACATGTGTAAATATGTTATATATTTATTTTTAGTGTTAGCCAATTAGTCAGAATAAATGTGTACTTCTTAAAACACTGAATTAAACATCATAACACTGTTTTTTATTTATTTTTTGGTGTCAACAAACTATTTAATGCACCAGATTTCTGTAAATATTTTATTAGATTTTTTATTTTGACACGCTGTGTGCATTTACTCTCTAACCAATAAAAATGTATTGGTTTTCTTTCTAAAATTCGTATTTTGTTATCATTCGGTTATTGTTATCAAAAACGCCCAACGTGACTCTATTAAGTGACGTGCACTGTATAAACCATTCATAAATGCAAAGAACACGTACAACTCTTAATAATATTTAAAAAACAAAAAGAAAACCTTACCAGAAGAAAAAAAAATGAACGGATAATAGACAGCAATATTAGCAATTAGTTAACTAAACGTAAAAACTGTAAAAAAAGATTTGCATTATAAAAATCGAAAAAAAGACGTACGTTACGTTTTTCCACGAGCATACATATGTTAAAAGAAAACATAAATAAACCACCTTAACTTACTTAGTAATAAAACAAATTCAGGCAACATCAACGTAAATTCAGAAAACCATAAAAATATATTTCAAAATTAATGCGTAAAGTATATAAACGATTCGAAAATATTTTTATTAGTCTCTTGCATGTTTAAATATCACTTATCTGATATTGACAGTAATTAATATAAAGACATTCAACATGGATTTAAAAAACGCGAATAAAATTAATTTCTTCCTGTTTTCTTATATGCTAATTTCTTTGATGCAAAATAATAAATTACGCCGCACATAAATCATGCATGGGTGTTGCTAAATTATTATTGTTGGAAAGATTAAGAAGGTATTATTACATCCTACATATATGTTTTTCTATATTGTTGAATATTAAACATGCAATTTTCTACAGCGGTGGTAATGAATCTCGCAGCTGACCAAAATTGCGATTAGATTCGTATGGATTCGTGATGTAATAAAGTTTAGTTGTAATTCAATAACGTTTTAAGAAAATTGCTGCAATAAATTGACACACATTGCAGCTCTTCTATACAAAAACATAATTAAGTATAGACAGTTATGAGTTTTTGCGGTTACAAATTGTCGGTTAAATTAAAAAACTGAGCAGTTTCTTGTAGTAAACGTACTCATCTCTTTGATTAATAAGTAATTTAGAAAAAACGATTTTAACAATGCATTCATTTTTAATACTGTTTCTAACAAACAATCATAAATATAACTCCAGAACGCGGTTTGAATGTTGTATTATCAATAACAAAAACATTTTCAGTTTGAAAACTAATTTGTAACTGACTCGACACTTTTTTCTCAATTTATTTTACTTAAAAAGGTTTACTTGACAACAATGAAGTATAAGCCTTGTAATTAAATACTAAGAGCTGTATTCATAAAAATATTCAAAAATACTATTTAAACTTGTTTTATTTAAAACGTGTTTTAAGGCTTACAGAACGTTTTAACTTTCGTTCATTCATAAACGGTTCCTAAACTCTCGGTACTCAAAATAGAGTTAAAATACCGATTTCAGTAAATTTAATGAAGTCGCGTTGGTAACGTCGTAACATTAGAACTATTTTTTGCGTTTATTAGTTACGTCTGTCAAGTAATAATTATGGTAGTAATTAATAATGACAGATAGTAAAAAGAAAACAAGAAGCGGAAATTAGCTTGTAGAAGATAAGGTTTGTATCAATTTGAATGTGTTCAAGATAACTTATTTAGTTTTTTTAGCATCAATTTCAAGAATGTGTGCAAGGAAGGGCCAGGATAATTGAAAACAAAAATACTGACGCTAACAAGCAAAAGAAAATGCTGACATAGTTTGTTGAGTAGATAATTTTGCAAATCTGGTGTGAAAAATTACAATTCGATTTTTGAATAACTGTTTAACTGCATTAGTAGTAGTAATTATATTAAGCAAATTTGTAAATGTAAAAAGAAATAACGAACGATGCAGTAATATCGACACTTTGGAGAGAAGTTTGGTATTGCATAAAGTACATTTTTCTTGGATGTAAACTGCTTATTTTTTTAAAATGTTAAATAAAACATTATTTAAATCAATGAATTATATGAATTACATTTTATATCTAAAAGAAATCAGAATTCTCTTTGCGATCGTATAGAACAGACCAATGGGCAGTAAAACATATCGCTTGACGTAATATTAAACGTAGGTACATTTTGAGAAAAAAATTAGGAGAATACAAACAATAAACTTGATTACAAAAGAATTAAAATAAGTAAAACTATGAAGACGTGTTGCCAAAAAGTCCTAAGATTTGTAGCACCGCCAAGATGACAAAATTCACTTGAAAGCTCAGTCGAAGTCGCGAATTATATTATATTATTTACAATATTAATGGATATTAATATCATCTATTGCATCCGTGTTAAATTAAGTACACAAACAAATTAAATTTCTTTTAAATACATTTCTTCACTTCAAAAAATCTGATTATACACAATTTTTTAAGTTAAAATAGGTTTAAAGAAGGGTAGGTCCTATTTTAAATATTGCTAAGTTACAACACTGTTACAAAAGGTTTGTTAAGCTAAAACGCGTTTATGAATAGTGTTTTTTGACATTTATGCTAAAATAGGTTTGACGAGCTCTGTAACCCAATTGTAAATTTTTATGAATACAGCTGTAAATAAATAAGCATGTTGTAATAATATGCGAGGTCTAAAAAGAGCTTTCTGTAATTCAATTTTAGACAGTAAAACAACAAGAATTCTAAACAATAACATTTAGATTAATAGATTTAACTCAAACATATGGTTGTTAAATTGTCAAAATATATCAGATAAAAAGATTTAAAAACGCAACAAACCAACTTCAACTTATTGTGGTTGTACCAGAGAACAATTGAAAGCCACTAACTTAATATTTTTTTACAAACAACTTATGTTACAAATCTGCATATAAAATTAAAATTGAAAATGTTTAACATATGATTATAAGAGACTTTCGGCTTAGACCGCGTCGTAGTGAAACACCCAGACTTAGGCTTGACCCTAGTGTCTTTTTAAGAGCCAAAACAAGAAGTAGAACTTGGCCAAGTTCATTCCACCTGTCCATTTTTGTAATGCCAAGTATATCCCTTAGATCTTTTATTTCCATAGCTGTTGTTTTTCTTTTGTATTCTGGTAGTGTAGGTGAAGCTTCTATTAAATAAAGTAGCGTTGGTACTATTACTGTATTGTACATTTGTAGTTTAATTCCCGCCCGTTCTATTTCAGTTTTCCATACCTCTATTAATGTTTGCATTTTTGTTGATTTGTGAGAAAACAGCAGTATGTCGTCCGCGTAAACTAGTGCCTTTATTTTTACTAGTTTTAGGTTTATGTACTCCATAGCTCCCTATGGAGGTTATGAATATCTTATCCATGTAACAATAAATAATACGGGGTGAATCTCCCCTGCTTTAATCCCGAGTGCGTTTTAAATGGTTTTGATCTTTTTCCCTGTATTTGAAATATTCCTGTTGCGTTTTTGCATAAGCTTTTTATACCATTTGCTTGTTTTGTTGTTGTTCCTAGTTGTTCTAAACACTTACATATTTGTCTTCTTTCTACTGTGTCAAAAGCTGCATCGAGATCCACGAATGTTAAAAACAATTCTCTTCTGGTGTTGGATTTATCTTTTATGTTTCCTTATCACACTAATGTGATCTGTTGTCTGCCTTGCTGTTCGAAATCATCCTTGTTCATCCTCCATATAATTTCCTATTTCCTTACTCAACCCTTTTCCCAGTATTTTGCTGTAAACCTTTAAGACCACTGACATATTGCTCTGTAATGTTCTGTTTCATTTTCTTTACCGTTTTTGTGTATTGGTATCCATATATTTTTTTCACAGTCCTTTAGTATTTTCTTGCTTAACCATGCTTTGATCTTGCATCCATTCTTTCACCTTCACGCCTCCCCATTTTATCATTTCGGGAGCTATTTGGTCTGGCACGCCACTTGCTTTTCCTATTCCTAGTTCTTTTATTGCTTCGTTTACCTCTTCGTCAGATACTTCTTTCTGTCGTTCTTCTTCTTCCTTGATTTTTATTTTCGGAATTTGTCTTTCTTGTATCTTCAATATTTCTAAGTTTTCTTCCTTTTTATTAACTATTTTTCCCGTTCTGTCTCTTACGAATTTAATGTTTGTTTTTTTTTTATTTGAGGGGTTTCACTAATAGTTCCAAAACTTTCTGTTGTTTTTACTGCGTGTTTCTTGAATCTCTTCTCCAAAACTAGCCAGCTTCTTGGTTTTTTTACTTCCTCTTTTGCTTAGTTTCTTCTTTAGTTATATTCTTCTTTGTTAGTTTTTAAATGATTCCTTCACGCTTGTTTCTTACTGACAATTTTTTGTTTCACTTCTTCATTCCACAATCTAGTTTGCTTTGTACATGGTTGTATTGTTTTTTCTCAACATATTTCTGTTGTTATATTGCTGTTTTAAACGTGTCCCATGTCTAATTTACGCCCATTTCTTGTTTCTGTTCTTTGTATTGATGTAATTTTTCTTCAAGTTTTCTTTAGTATTTTTCTTGTATTTTGTTATCTCATAGTTTTCCTATTTTTAAAATGGTATGTTCCTCCTTTTTCAATTTTTTTGGTATGGTATATTAATTTTTGCTATAACGTATAATGTGCATTCAGTTCTGCTTCTTTGATTGTTTCTACGTTCTCTATGCGATTACCCATTTGTTTTGTATATATTATATATTTTTTTTCAGGTGATTCGAACGTGTATTGTATCTCTTGTTAATAAAATGTGTTTTCTATTCTTAAATCGTTCTCCATGCTGAACTGAAGCAATCTGTCCACATTTGTATTACTTTCCTTTTCTTTGTAAGTTCCTATGCTTTCTAATCCTTTTTCTTTCCTCTCTAGCATTATAATTTCCTAATAATATTATGTTTTCGTTTGTTTCTCTATACGTGTCTAGAGTTTCCTGTAACTCGTCGTAGTAACTTTTCATTATTTTTCTTCTGTACCTCGTAATTTTTCCATTATTTTTGTTATCATGTCCGGTAGTTTCATAACTTTTATCTGTTCCAACGTTTCTTATTTAACTAATTCGAATTTATTTATTTCTTGTCCACTACTGCCACTATTCTTAAATTACTTTTTGTTTTTCCTGTAATCTTTTCCATATTTCTTATCTTATTCAGTTTTTTCGATCGTGATATATTTCGTCTGGTTTGCTTTGAGTATTAGTGTTATAGGATTGTTGTTTGGGGAAGATCGTTGGAGCCAGATTTTTACGTTCTGCGATTTTTGTACTGTTTTTTTATTATTTGTTCCTTGTGGTGATCGTTGGCTCAAAGTTCTCCCTTTTTTCTGTTTTTTATCCTTTTCACTTTCGTCTTCGTCTTGTAGATCTGGAGAGTATATTATTCGCCATTTATTTATATTTTATTTCCCACTATGTATGCTAGTTAGTTTCTTCCTTATCTCTTTTATTTGTTTTACAAGTGCTTTTTTGTGTTCGTTTTTTTTCTGTTAATCTCTTAGTATCGGACTTATTCTTTCTTTTGTCTCCAACACTTCTCTCAATTCCATGTTATGGTTTGTGATTTTTCTAATTTCTTCTAGGGTGTTATCTATTTTTCCTTCCATTCTTTCGTTTATATTTTCCATGTTATCCAATCTGGTCTTAATTTCCAATAAAAAAGCCTCCATATTTCAAGTTTTCCTTTGTTGTTTTGTCGTTATGTTAAGTTTCCTTGATTACATTCCGTTGTGGAAAATTTCGAATTTCCGTGCTTTGATTACTGGTAATTGTTCTTCCCTTGTGTAGAAATGTTTGTTATTTAATCAATATTTTGAATAAAGAACACTACAAAATATGTAATAGTTCGTTTGTGTTATCTGGATCTGAATAGTAATTGTTTTAGTTTAGTTAGCTTCTATATCTATACTTCTATAGTTTCCTCCCTTTAACGCGATTAGAATAAGTTTGTAAAAAATGTAAAGAAACATATTTCCGTATGGTATTTATCTTTTACGTTCATTTTACAAATTATCTTATGCATATAAATTTCGCTAATGTTTGACTGTACTGGTTTTATAATAATGTTCAACAGTGACTAGAATTATGTTTGGTAAAAAAACAGTCGTCTAGGATATCTGGGAAGACTAAGATAAGAAAATTTAAATTTCTGTAAAGCGGTACAGTAACAAATAACATTTTTATCGAACATTGTGTAAGATAACGAAAACAGTATTTGCACAAGTATTATATCTCAATTGATTTATATACGTTAACGTTGATAAAAAAGGACAAATATTTTTCTAGTCTATTATAGACAAATTCTCCTAACCAAACAGAAACTGTTATAAATCAACTCCGATAAAAAGAATCCTTATTGATACGTTTATGCCAAACGCACAAAATACAATCTTACATTTTTCTAGTTCAGCTTCATTTACTTTTTACAATTAGTTTCCGAATAGCCGTGCAAAATAACAAAACGTAAATTTAATTTACACAATTTAACCGTGGTAAAGTCAGTATCACAGTAATTAAACTTCCATCTTCAAGTGCAAATTAAATTACGTACGTGAAATGCTCATCGTGCACATTACATTCTCTATACGTCAATAATTTAAAACGTATCGTAAACTTGAATAATTGAATTAGATTTTATTGCATTTCTAGAAATTATATACCCGTTTCTGTTTGAATTTACATTAAATTTACACTTTGAAATTTTTTTTAGTGAATTAAATCTGTTAATGTAAACATTCTAAACTGTTCATTTTATTAAAAACTGTTATTAAGAAAAGTTTGCTCTCAAACCGCAACTACGTTTAATCTGAAAAGTTTCTTCATTATTTTTTTTTACTTTTCTCCAAGAATATTGATAGCCGAATTTATGATCAAAATCAAGTTGTTGTATTTAGAAATTCGATTAGATAGAAGTCACAATATCTAAACTTGCTTATCTATAGAAAGATACAACTTTACACATTCATTAAGGTGGTGTTGAAAGATTGTTGGTTGCCTACATACAGGGGGTAGTTTTATTATTTGTTTGGTGAATGTGAATAATTAGCCTAATTTTGAACAATAACAATAAAATTAGACTCTATCTATCTGATAAATGCAAAAATGTTGTAATAAGTACTGAACTACTTTCACTTCTAATTTCAAATGTAATGTTAAATTGCAAAGTTTTAAAAATATAACTTCGACACAATAAAATATATACGAATATAAATAATTTGGTTGTTTCTAAGATTTCAGTCAATTAATAAACAAAATCTAACGTTTGCCAGAAACATCTATATTATAACAGAATCCTAATTTTAAATAAATCTTATTTTTACTACATAAATTACCACTCGACCAATTTTGATTTTTTTAATTTAACTTAAAAATTCCTAATGTACAACTGGTTGTTTATGAGTTGTTAATAGTTTTATCAATGTAGATTAATCTTATGTTACAAGATCAAATGTCCATTAAAATTAAAAACTAAAAAATTCTTATAATAGTGTTACAACAGAAAAAACGTGATTTGCATTCTTTAAAAAATAAACCGATAATAAATGTGAATACGTAATTATTACTCAAGAAAAAGAAGTCATCTTAAGTAAAATTAAAGTAATCGTCGCCATCAAATCTGATACTGACATTTTTCTATTACGAAGATTTCACTTATCTTATTTTAAATCGCAATATATACTAAGAAAACTATTTAGAATTTAATTAATTAAGACTTGAGAAATCACTTAAACGTCAATATATCTGTCTATCGAATACTTGAAATTAATGCAGCCATTTACATAAACAAGTTATGATGATTTTGATAATCAATAGAAAGAAGTTTTATAATGTAAAAAATGTGGCGATTAGGATCAAAGGTCGGTCTTTTCAGTTTACTACACCGGAAGTTTCGACAGAAATGTCACATCCAACACAATACGTTATGTTTTAAGTATGCAAACGGAAAAGTGGTTTTATTATGTATTCTAATAGCAAACGCATTAGTAAATGATAGACAAATGCATAACATAATAATTCGTAATCGTATTATATTGAGTCCTACTACATACTTCTTAAAGTATTTTGGCAGAAGGTAAAATACGACTTGCAGTAGTTATTTCTAGTTATAGTTCATGTGTAGGTGACATTATTGTACTCCACTGTCACGATCCAACAAAATATTAAAAACATTTATTATAGGATAAGGCAAATGATTTTTAATGATCAAATTAATGATCTTAAGGATCATAGAAGGTAGAGAAAGAAACAACTACTTTAGTTTATTGCGACGTTTCGTGTTCGAGATGAACACTTTATCAGGCATCCTCTACTGAGTCATTTTAGCACGCGTCATATCGTGCATTTTGACGAACGTACAACGAATTTCAATTTTTGGTAAAACAAATATATACATAGCTTAACGAGAACCAGTAAATTTTTTTTAGTGACAAACACAAACAAAATTTAAGTATAAAAGTAAGAAAAAAAATATAATATAAAAATTGAAACTAAAAAAAAAAACAGTAAAAAACGAGCTTTAAAAAACAAAATGACAGTGATTATAATTTTTTAAATCGATAAATCGACGTTTATTTTAGAAAACTGAAGACAGCTATTTAATACATTGAGAAGGTATGTAAAGAACTTGAAAAACAAGAAGTGATGAAAATCAAAAAGTTATGAACTGTAGTATTTTAAAAATAAATTGAGAGAAATTTATTGTATAGGAAAACTAAAATGAAATTGAAAAAATAAAGAAAATAAACAACAGAATTAGTTCTATTGACTATCAAATAGAAGTAAACAAATTAGGAAAAAGAAATAGAATCAAACTGATAGGTCTTCGAAATGAATTAATAAAAGTATATTTTAGAAAATATTAAAATAAAAAGTAAAGTAAATAAAACTGAAGAAAGAAGTTTGTTGAAAACAAAAACAGAAGATTAAAATTTACTAGAGTTATACTAACATATTGGAGGCAGTTTTGGAAGATGAATTGGAAAAAAATCATACACTTGAACTAATAACTCCATTTTTTTAAATTCTCATTTTAATTAAATGTCTATTCTATTACTCTCTGATCAAGATATGGAGAGTAATGACTTCTCAGATTCCAAACATACTAGTTAGAATGATATAACAAGGTATTGTATGTACAATGGCGTATTTTATATTTAGAATATTTTGCCAAGCACAGTGTGTGAAATCTGCGACATACAGGCTTAGATTTTCAAATACAAATAAGTGTTTGTTTATAAAGACTTTCTAGAAAACTAACCTGAAGTAAAATAGTGTGCTAGAATTGTCAGACTTTTCAGAATCTTTTTTTTGTAGTTGTACACATTTTTCTGCAAGATAAGGTTCATACATTTTTTGTCTCATATATAACACATAGTGCATTTTTTGGTGTAATTTTAAAATGGATAAAGAATTACTGAAAATAATTGAAATCAAAGTGAAGACGAGTATAATTCAAGCGATAGTGAAGATATTAGTAACGTTGACGCAGATAATTTGGATACCGAAAAAGACACTGAAAATTTAGAAGAACATATTACGCAATAGGCAAATGAGCATCAAGAGAACAAATATTTAGTGGAAGCAGAGAATTTAAATGAAATTAAAAAAAAATTCAAGCTACTTTTATGGAAAAAAAATCTGGTTTTAAACGAAGACGTTTTATCTTTCAAAGACGATTCTACCCTACTAGCACAGTAGAAAGGTTAGTACTTCTTATCAATTCTTTAGATCTTCTTGGCGACACCCTGTTAACGAAAATTTTAGAGCAAACAGGTTTATACAAGTTTAAAAAAAATGTTGCAAAACCATCTAGAATTGAAATTGATATAAAAAAATTAGCTAACTAATTTACATACATGTCAGTAATATATTTGCCCAGCGCGCGCTACTATTGGTCAAGAAATTTAGGCGTGCCTCAAATAAGAACCAACGCATCTTTCAAAATATATGTGCTAGATAACTCTAAAACGAAGAAAAAAGGCAACCCTGAGATAGATTGTCTTTATACATTGAGACCTGTCATTGACCATCTAAGTTCCAAATTTGAAATGCTACTGGGTTTGTTATCTCCATAGTAGTCTCAAAAGGCAATAAAATTGTTACACTAACGTCAAACTTTGATGGAGAATTACCGTTGTAGGAAGTTGAGCGTTTTGATAAAAAAGGGCAATAAAAAAATTCAAATTTCTTCCCAAATGTAGTTAAAGAGTACAACCGCCACATGGGTGGGTTTTTTTTAGATAGTCCGATTAAAGAAAATAAGATCAAGAGGATGGCAAGAAAGTGGACCTTCGGATTGTCTATCATTCCACCGAAAGATGTGAGAACGGATGGAATCGGACCGCTTGTACGAAGCTAACCTATATAAAACGTCGAAAGTGTGGCCTACGCCTTTGTTTTTAATAAAGATTCTACTAATAAAATTGATGTGAGTTGCTATTTACTTTTTACTCGACTTTTTATCTCCAAATACAGAATGCATAATACCCGAAACAATTCCAACAGTCAAAAAGAACAAAAAACAGGGTCCAATGTTTTAAAGCGAGGATTGATACTAAAAGAAGTTACTAAAAATATTGATAATTTCGAAAATAGTACTTTTTGAAATGTTTACAGTTTTTGGCCAAATGTGATCTGTTTATAGTATTTAGAAATGTACTGGCAGCGGACTCGTTTTATAAATTACAATTATAGTACTAATGAGTAAAAAGATCATACATTATGAAACACAAACATCTCTAGGTACGCTGTAATTGTTGATTCTTTAGTAGATCAGTTAGCTGTAATTTTGCACAACGTATCTACAACAAAAATTATTCAAGAACGTTTTGTTGATTATGTTACTTCAGTTAGAATATTTTGCTAAAATCTAATATTGATATTGATAACTACATAGACTATGGCTATTAGTTTGCTACAATCATATAATTGTAGAAATTTAAAAACAAACGAGCTGTATCTTTGAAAACTGTCATCGGGAATAAGATTTCAAAAACTATGAACAAACCTTCCAACGTCTGCTGAGAATCGTAAAAAACAAAAAAAAAGCCAAGTGAACTGAAGATGAAACAATGATACCAGTAAAAAAATAAAACCACTGCATGTGACAATAATTTAACCCAGTTACCGCTACTGTCCTTTTAAAAGTACAGCGCTTCATTTGATTTTGGGACTTGGTATATAGATGGCGCAAACGCAATTTAGGTTATAAAGAAGGTCTCTCAATATAGCCATTTGTAATTTTTATGATTTTTCAAAGTTTCTTCAGTTTTTACGTCTGTCCTTTGAGTGAATTATTTCTTACGGTGTCATGCATTATTAGAAGTAAGTATTTGTCTGTTTTTTTTTGTTAGATGTGCATGACCGATATTATGTTATTTAGTAGTTAAAACTATAAGCCAACTGTTTTATTGGAAATGTATCACAAAAACCATCGTCCTTTTAAAAGGCCGGTAGGATAATATATGTCCGTTTCTCTTTTTAGAACTGTGAACATATTTGTATAATTTTCTTTGGCTTATTATAGTTTTATCTGTAATACATGAAATTGTGATTGTATGCAATCTGCATCATATTATTAACATATGTTAATGATATGTTACAGAGAACCTTTAAAACGACATGAGCGTATAAAAGAATTAGAAAATATAGACGAAGATGTAGTAGTACCTGATGATATTGTACTTTATCCACCTGAGGATGCAAATTCTTATATAACAGATTAATAATCTGGCTTCGTTCTAATGTAGTAGAAGTCATCGTCGACGTAGATACCTTTGGGAAAGATTATGATTATGAGAATCTGCCACTATCGGCATTTTTCACAAAGAAAACGGAAGGTAACAAAACCTCATTAAGAAATTCTGTTTCTGAATCAACAAATCAACTTATACCTCTGCAATTATTTCAGAGTTTCTTTGATAAAGCAATGTTAAAAATGATTCTAAACTACACAAATGCATAGGCTGTTTGAAAGAATTTGATTGGTGACTTAAACAGTGACGAACTTAGATGCTTTATAGGAGTATTATTTCTTAGCAAATTTGTAGTTTTACCGCGACGGCAGATGTATTAGAAAAATGCGAACGATATAAATAATCAATTTGTTACTTCATCAATTTGCCGCGATCGTTTTAACTTTGTCATGAAAACAATACATTGTTGTGATAATAATAATCTAGATGCTGCTGACAAATTTGCTAAAATGCGACCACTAACAAACTCGCTGAATAAACGATTTCTGAAATTCGCACCACTGCAAGAAAATTACAACATAGATGAATAAATGATTCTATACTATGAGAGACATAGCTGTAAACAATTTATTAGCGGTAAGCCCATAAGGTGGGTATCAAATTTTGGCCGCAACCACTCGATTACGATATATATTCTCCAATATTCAAATGTCGCTGGCTGAACAAGGTGCGTAAAATTGCCTTCTTTTAGACTCGCGTAAGGGCATTTTAATTTGCAAAAACTCAAAACAATGGTATTATAGTATATAAGTGGCATAATAACAATATAGTAAATTTTGCATTCAATTCCCTAACAGTCCACCCAACCAATCAAGTGAAAAGATATTCCCATAAAGAAAAAATAGAGTAAATATAGAACAACCGGTTCTCATCAAAGTGTACAATACTAATATGGGTAGCGTAGGTCGATGCGACCGATTATTAGTTTGTATCACACAACGATTCGCAGAAAAAAATGGTACGTACCATGGATTTACCAATGCATTGATATGAGCCTTCAAAATGTGAAATCGCGTTACGCCCAAAAAATACTGCTTAAAGCTATACCATACAAAATAATATATTTGAAGATTTTTTTGTTTTTTTAAATTTAATTAATACACCTTGATAGTGCTTAACTTAATTTCAGATATTATCAGTTTCGCGTTCGTTTGTATTAATGGGTTAATGAGAGTTGCATTCTGGCATTGATCTCAAATGCAAGCCATCATTTTATCAACAGCTACTCAGCTTTTGAGATCTCCGAAATAGTGCATGCAAAAAAGTTTTGAATTGGTTTTGCCAATATATAACAGACAAGTAAAAAAATTTACGTACTTTAATGCCAATCGAAAGAGAAAATGTCAATATATCAGAAAGAAAGTATAAAGTAATTTATCGACTTGTTTTAATAGATCTAATATTTTCTGTAATCAGACTACGAATTAGTAATTTTGTATTCCATTTAGAATTAATTTAATAAAAAGTTGTTAACTAGTACCTATTAGCAGTTTCTGTTTTAAGCAGTTGCGAGCTTCATATTCTAAAAAATCATTCATCAATTGTTCCGTTTGTGCGGGAGCAGTCTTTGTTTTGCAGAAGCTTCAACATAATTAGTAATTACTGCACCAAGCCCGCAAATACCCAAATCCGACATTGACAGTAACACGAATAAAAAGACAAG
The DNA here is from genome assembly GCA_035610365.1 of Aquatica leii. Taxonomy (NCBI): domain Eukaryota; kingdom Metazoa; phylum Arthropoda; class Insecta; order Coleoptera; family Lampyridae; genus Aquatica; species Aquatica leii. The sequence continues at coordinate 59,816,450 of CM069434.1, forward strand.
TATGTAGCGAACACTATCTGAAAACACAAAATAAAAATTGGCACTTCGCGTTACCCTTTGGGAAATCAGTATATTATCTAACCTAGTTATTTTGAAATATTGATTTGGTGAAGCAAAATGTGAGTGACATAAGCACAGCAGTAGGAAACAAACCACGTTAAAGAAGAACAATAACAGACATAACGGTGATTGATTTATTCCATTTCACAATTGTTTTCACAATATTTGGTCATTTTTGCCATCCTTATTAGTTACAAACAAAATGGATTTTTCCATGACTCCTCGTCCTCTATAACGAACAATATCTTTTAAAGTAATCAGTATTGAAGGATGTAATACAATAAAAATAAATAAATGACATAATGCTTTTGTGATTATTACACATCGGTATTTAAAAGGCATTTAAACGAAACGTTTAAACGTTCTTTACTTAGAGTTTATTATAATTTTTTTTACGATCTTCAATGAGAAAATTTGCTGCACTATTGTACAACGCAAGTATGGCAAGCGTTTCTAAATTTGTCAATGTCGTAATCGCACAAAGAAAATTTTCATTCATGTCTAATTTTAAAATAAACGACTATGAATCGAATCCCGTAAACTTTGATGTACAATTAGCAACACTTACATATTTGTTAATTTTTAAACCTGTTCCTGACAAAAAGAATTTGTAAACAGTCGCGTTTCCCCGCTTTGTTTATTTACTTTTAAAGTGTGGTGCATTAGAATATCTCGTTTAACATCTATTAAGTGTACACAACAATGGAATGTTAACTTGCACTTCACAACTTTCAGTGTCTTGGGAAATCTCTGTGTAAAGCTCGAGTGTATTTACATTCCAATTTCAGAAGCAATCTCGAAAGGTAATTTACTTACATATAAATGTACGCGATACCTGATCTCGATTAATAAAGAATTTATTTTTATTTACCTTTATTATTAAGCAGTTACTCCCGCGTAGTCACATATATATTTTAAACACGTAAACAAAGAACTCCGGAGACGTTTTCTTACACGGAATTCCGGATGTATTACTAACCACAAACAGGCGCAACTGTAACCGAGATTCTTTTGTCGGCCGTAAATTCCGTAAAAACTTAGATAATCTTTGGCAATTTACGGGAGGCAATAATTTATGATATCCCGGCGGTATCGATGGTGCGTGGATACTAAGCAAAAGGGGTTGTTCCAATTATCGCAAGTAAGACTCGCAGATGCTGACAAGTCACTGACTTTACTTGCTGTTCTTAGTAGAACGTGGCCTTTGCAACTCTTGCGGTCGGCTCCAAACGCTTAACTGCGAAATCTCCAGTTCGATGTGATGTTTAATTATTGAACAATACGCGTCTTTACGATTATTGCATAATTACAATAATTGAAATCGTTCAAGTACGTTGTAACGAATACTTGAAACCCGAGCTTAAATTTTAACATACACCTTCGTTCTTTTAATTTAAAACTTTCGTTGTTTATTAAAATTAATTTGCGCAGTTTTAAAATGCACCTGAGGTTTCACAACGTGAGGTCTGAACTTAATTTGTACCCCCGAGGGCATAATAAATTATAACATTCATTTTGCTATTGATGATAAGCTGCACTACACAATATTTACATGAATCGCTGTAATATCAAAAGATTGTGTAAGCAAGAACAAATTTAAATCGTTCAACTACCATATTAATAGTAACCTGTCTTTTTCGCGAAACAGAATTAAGCCTTACTTCGTTAGCGTTTTACTTTTATGGTATTCCAGATAGTTTGAAAACCTGCAAGCAGGTTTTTTCTTCATGTAATACCGAAATGACACTTACGCACGTGTTGCACATGCCATTTTTTAGATGTAAGAAAAATTCTTTAAAACGCCGACATAAACAAAATGAATTTTTATACCTACAGAAAAAAGTTGCAAATAAAAACTATTCATAACAATATAAGTTTGTATTGTTTAAAAAAAAAAGTAAGCTGTAATAAAAAAAATTAATACGTCAGTGAGTACAATAAAACAACCCGTCGTACAATCTTCTTCCGGGTTTCGCCGTGTAGTCGTAGTTTGCTTCGACGTTTCGCTGTCAATGCTGCCAGCTTCTTCAGGATCTGTTAACAGACTCATTATCACAATAGTTGTTCCTCTTTATATACGTCGTTGATTCCCTGATGCGTTGCCATTTGTGCTCTATCGACTATAACCGAATATCGTAACAAGTTATTTCCAAGAGTTGCCAAGTTTGTATCCGTCGTGATGGCTGGAATTGGGATGTTTTTTTATTTCCATGACCTCTTTGATGATCATCCGATAATAGTTCTTCGTAGCACCGAATACTTCTGGTTCATCAAAGTCGACGTTATGTCTATGTTCGTGTACATAATCCGCAGATGCTGATTGTCTAATTTTCTTTCTTCGTGCGTCGCTCTGATGTTCGTCGACTCTTTTTTCGACCAACGCAAATTTTTCCGAATTCACAAATTAATTTGTACACTGCATCGCTTTTAGTCCGTGATAATTTATCCTTAGCTCCCCTTTACGTTCCTTTGGTTAAAATTCTACCAATCTTCTCTATTGTTCCGAAAATAAAAGGCAAGGGAACGAATCCTCTAAGTCGTTCCCTTATCGTGAGCGTCGTTTCGGTCTCAGGCTTTCTAAAGGCTCTCCTTATCTTCGAGTCGCTGTATCCATTCCTCTTCAGTGCTTCCTTGACGTATTGTTTTTCCCCTTCCAGATGTTCGACATCGCTGATGGTTTCCGCTTTATACTTTACAGTTTTAATCAGAACTCTCTTTTGTTTAGGATGATGATGTGACGTAGCATGTAGATACCGATCGGTATGAGTTTTTTTCTGTACACTACATGTTGTAATGTTCCTGATTCCGTGCGGTTTATCATTACATCCAAGAACGGTAATCTTCTTTCTTTCATTTTCATAGTGAACTTTATAAATAGATGCTGTTTGTTGATGTCCTTAAAGAAGCCTCGAAGTTACCCTCTTTCATGTTGCCAAATCTTGAAAGTATCGTCAACATATCAAATCCAGCAACTGTAACGCTTTTTCTTCAAACACCTTCATGAATAAATTGGCTATTACAGATTATAGTGGGCTCCCCATAACTATTCCATTCTTCTGTTAATAACAGATCTTGAAGAAACTGGCAGCATGGACAGCAAAACGTCGAAGAAGATTGTAGTACAAGTGACACCGGCCGTGAAAGCATACGTAAATTAAATACAAAAACATGTAAAGCTCTACATAACATTATTGATCATTAATACAAAAAAATTAAACCAAATGATCAAAAAAACGTAGACTGTATGCTAAAATATCATTGAAGTTTTGTACATAAACCTAATTTTTAAAAACTACCGTAAACCAAGGCTACTTGAGCATATCAAGGCTATTTAAAACACTCTTGTATTGTTTTATGTTTTTTTGTTCCCTTTTTCGTTAATATCTTGCTTTATATTTTTTAATTTGTTTTTAGTTTGTTACAGATAAACATTGACTAAAAATAGTGAGAAACTACGAAAAGACCATAAGGTTAAGAAATTACAGAAATTATACCGAAAAAAACATCTAAGACGCAGTAACCACCGTTAGGGCCGGTATGTCTTAGAAATTAGCCGCGATAACCTTTAATATTCCTTGGAGCACACTTCAGCAAAAATTTAAATATAATCCTTGGCCACTCAAGGGTTCTATAGGATGACAAAGAAACCACCATTACGAAGACTCTTTGAGTTGTTGCCGAGATTCCCATTACCTAAGTATGAGGTAAAATTGCTAATCAGAAAATATCTTAAAAAACAAAGAAATATTGTTAGAACATTTAAAAACAATCTTCCAAGAGATGCTTTTCTAAATAATTTCATTGCCAAAAACCGTTGATCAATTCGACTAGCAGCAAATTATTACACGTCGTTATTTTGTATTCATCGAAAACATTTATTCTAAATTAAAATTGACGGCTGCACTCTCTAAGGACGTTACTGATTGTCATTTCGCTTTGCGGGTGGAAACAGACGCGGTACAGCAACTGTTACGTTAGTTTACCTGGGTGTAATTTTAAGACATCTAAGTAGTTTCCTTTCTGTTGAATTTTCCTCGACAGTAATTTCTATTACGCTTTTATCGGATGTGTTAGAGAAAACGTATTCTAGGTATTTTTCAGCGACTTTCGGTAGATTATCATGCTATCTTTGTTCTCGGCTGTTTTCGGGATGTGTATGTAACATGTGGAGTCCACCTCGTTTAACGTAATCGAAAAGAACGAGAAAAGACTCACTCCTTTATCAGTATCGTATTACTTCGTTAAATTACTTTATGCACATTATTTGGTATAGCATATATCTTCTTGCACTTATATTTATTACTTTACTTATCTTATGTATGTACTACTTTTTTTAATAACGTAGAATTTTGCTTTATGTAATTTGTTTCAATGGTATTCCTTAACCGTCGGCCTTCCGCTTACTAATTTATTTTATGTAATAACGTTAGATCATACTGACTTAACTTTAATTTCGGTCGCAAACTTTATATCATCTGTAACCTTATGTATTTTCGTTGAGTACGTTAACGTAACATCCGTTAAATTTCTCCGATCATTTGAATGTAGTCATAGCCAAATGCAAAATAACATCAATCGTCGCACATAAGTTTATATACCACGCATAGTTTCCGTTTCAGAAGCTTAGATGCTTCTGTCATCAACCTTCTCAAAGAACTCAGAGGATCCAAGAATAAAAAAATCAGAGGTAAAAAATCCAACTAAGTAAAAATTTAACTACAAATACACCTACTCCTAAACCAAAAGATTCGCCAACTCTGTCCAATAAAACCTCTGGTGACATCGACGAAACAATGACTGACGTTGCATCTAGTTCAGTTTTAAGTCTAGCTACTTTTAAGAAAGACAAAAAGTCAAATAAGAAAATCGTGTTGCCAATAAAAAAAACTCAAAGACAAAAGCGAAGCTACGTTAGCTACAAATGTGGAATTTGTCTCATACATTGGAAACATTGTAAAAGCCCTATATAATAGATAAAGTAAATGTTGAAAATGAATATGCGATAATAACAACAACGATCCTTACTTTACTTGCCAGCGATATGAAAATTCGGAAGATGAACCATATGACTCCGTTCCAGATAATAACATCGATCCCGAAGATGTTCAGCTTAGGTTTAGTGTAGACAATCTATTATATAGTAGAAACAATTTTTGCTTCTGGATAATTCCCCTGTGGTTGGTTTCTTGCAAGTCTGAAGATGTCCAATGCGACGTGCAATAAAAGCTCGGCTTGTAAAAAATCAACCACGCGGGAATTAACTAGATTGAAAAATTGTAACCTATTATATTCTTTTCATTTTTTAAAGAAATGTTTTATTCAATTTATAGAATTATTTACCAGTATAAGTTATTGTAATAGCGAAGACTTCCACGGCCGGAATCTATACTACAATAAAAACGTCTTCCGGGGTTGAACCGTGTCATTCTTGTAACCGAGGTTGTCAACGTTTTTCCCACTTTCGTAAGGGCGTGAGAAAAATCGAAGAACTCAAACATACAACCGCAATCTAACTAAGAACCTCTCAAAACATAGAAAATGAATTTATGAACCAACCAAGATTCTAAACTCTAAACAAAGTAAGAAAGAAAACGATAAACTGGAAAAGCAAACGACAATCTAATAAGAACCACTAGAGAGTTAGGTGATCAACTTGTGAACCAAGAAACTTAGACAATTCGAGATGATCATGAGACAAAGCAATAAACGTGTCGTTAACATACCTAAACCAAAATTTAAGTTTTAATATTGATGATTCCAAAGCAACCATTTAAAAAGATTCCATAAAAATGTTAGCTACAACAAGTGATAAAGAAAAACCCATAGCAGCACCAGAAACCTGTTTATAAAACTTGTTATTAAATTGGAAATAAGTAGATGATAAAACACTTATCAATATAATGCACCAAACTTAAGTCCTTACCAAGTTGAGAGAGAATCTGTAAGCAAATCCTTAATAAGAACTTTGGTAAAAAGTGAAGTGACAACAAAACTCACAAGAGGATCTTGGGGTTCAAGTTTTATGTTTTCTAAACGTTATAATATGAATAAAATGCTGAGAGTTGAAAATGTGTTTTACCTGTAAATTCGTTTAGTTTCTGAAGGTAAATTGGACGATTTGATGATTTGGCTGACCTCACGGTCAATTCTCGAATCTTAATATAAGTTATTATTTCACCTAATTGTCAGTTTTATTTTCTAAACAAAAAAATATTTGTTTGTACCAGATCACACAGTTGAGTCCAAGTACTTTCAAACCCGAGATAACTCGAGCACCCATCTACTAATTTTTTTCTAAACACTATTAATATAACTATTTGCAAAAAAATTCTTTGATGACCGTATCAAAACCTGGCAAAGCTGATCAAAATGATGAAGACGCATTGCATTGCGTTACTGTTTTCTTGGAAAAAGTAATTTCCTACCAGATTATAGTTCACTATTAACGTTTTTGATTAAAAAAGTTTCTAAGACACAAAAAATAAAAACTTTGTAACTACTTCTTTAATTTTTACGCTATCTCATTGTATAGTGTTTTTAATTATTAAGACGAAATCTTCTTATACGTAACATAAACTTCTGTTCTGGCATTATACGTAACTTATAAATCATTTAAGAATGTTGTCACAACGATAAAATATTTTATCGTCGTTAATAACATTTAGTTCAAGAACGCCAAGAAATATCTCGAGTCATTCAATATAAATAAAAACCAAAATACCTTTTTACGTTTTTTACAGGATCTATAATCAACATTTCAATGAATCATAATGTTTGATTCGTTTAACCTCCGCTAATAACTCTTATGTCATGATCATTGAATTAACATATTTCCTACGTCCTAAGATTATGGCATCACCTTCACAACCTTGTATACATTTTTGATTTAAATTACCAACTTACTCCCGAAGTGTTAACTAGAAGTTAAAGAAATAATTTCAGAGTAGTTAAAATAACTGGTAGTACCTAATATCTCGATTGCGTACTTCAAAAAATGTGTTTATCACAGACTCAAGTGTGGAGTGATAGATTAGATTCCGTATATGCAAAAATTTTACTTTTAGAGATAAGCTCGTTCCAAAATGCGTAACAAAGCTGCCCTAATTATCATAGTATCAATTAAAAAGCTGAATAATCTTAGCTTTGTTAAAAGATTACGTTTTTTAATACTTTTAAAAATTGCCAATAACATAAAAATGAACTATGGACTATAGTTAAGAGATATTTATTTATTTTTTGTAGAACCGACTTAAAAACCAGCGTTTCTTAACTGGTGGTCCGCCGATTATACAAATACAAAACTTGTTTTGATTTTTTTGAGATGCGAGGTGTAAAAAGGTTAAAAGACACCGTTCTAAACATTGAGTTGCAAAAAAAGTAATTATTTAATGTAATATAGCTTGAACGATATTGATGAGCACAATGTAAATAATTGCCAAAGTATCTTGATATATTATGTCTTCGTAAAAAAAAGGCACGCTAATAACTCAAAGAACATTCCATCTTTAATACCACTACTATTATGTTCATTAAATATTTTATGCGCTAAATTTAAATGACAAATTTACATTACACCAGTATGTTTATGTTTTAATTTATATAATCGTTGATTAAGACATGATGGCGTCAATACTTTTTACCAAATCGATAATTGCGATCGCAACATCTGCTCGAACAGCGTGATTAACCTTTCCATACACCTGATGACTACTCATATATACCAAGTTCAATAACATAAAAGCAATCAATCTATTGCTAAAAAATGAAGTGCGATGAAATGGTTAAACAATGCATTTGCATAGTTCGTGCCGTTTAATACAATCTGCAATTTTTTTCATTGCCGCTCGTTTCATAGAATCGTTTCAAATAATAATCTATCAATGTCAGTTCTTATTGAGTTAGATACAACATTGCCCGCATCTTACTAATTTGATTTTCTTAAAATAAATTTTAATTAATGCGAGGATAACGTTAATTTAATTCTAATGTGCACAGGATATGTAATTTTAATGTTTAGTATCTACCAGTAACCTTAAATTCTTGCTTGTCTGCATCCGTTTATTGCATTTGCGACGTACTTCTTCGCATCGAATTTATTAAATTTGCTACGGTAATTTGTTTGTGAACGTATTAGTGTCAAATGCATGTACTTTTTTCAGAATTGCTTTATTTGGTATTTTTTAACAACGCTAAGAACGAATCGCATTATTAACCTTTCTGAACTGTATTCTAAAACAAAATTTTAATTAATTCGTCATCACGCCATTAGAATTTTTTGTAAGAACTTACACACATACTTAAAGTGGTTGAATTCGATAGTCCTAGAACTATATTGAAGTTATACTTTCCTTAAATAGAGCGTAAACAAATTGTTTAAAGTTGAAAATATACGTTCTAAACTAGAAATTGGAATGTCTAAACACTTAGTTTTTTGTTGCCATTTCGATAAATGGTAAAATAAAAAGTAGAAAAAGAAAAGTAGCAATAATGCCTACAATATAAAAACTCATTGCAAATAAAAAAATATTAAAGTAACAGAATTATTTATACACCAACATAAAATAAAAAATTACAATAACAATAACTAAAGTGTAAACGACAGAAGTATTTCGATCCAATTCTCATTCGACGCTTTTCCCACGAGACTATACAATTTTAATAACTCTTGTATTTAATATGAATTTTATCACGAAAGCGTTTCGCATAATAATCATAACATTAAAACTTGTAAGTTAACAAATCCTGGATTACGAGAACTTAGTAACGCAGCGTTAATAACAAATTCCTGAAATTGCTCAGCTTCATCTGACGCAAAACACCTAATATAAATTTTTTAAAAGACCTTTCGGTTAAACATAAATTTTAATTAAACTCCTCTCGATCATATTACACAACATTATAAATTATAACGAATAACAAATCTTTTTTTTTAGATTTCCACTTACAATTAGTGCCGAATAAAAAAAAATTTCGAGAGTGAAAGAATTAGATATTCCTCTTTAAAAGAAATAGTTTGATTCAATGTCAATACTATAAAAGAAAGATACGTTACGACATAAACCTTTTTATTAATTAGCAAAGTGATTAATATAAAAACTAATGATACCTTCATAATATGAAAAAACAAACTGAAAAAGAAGAGCAAAAATCTACAAAACGGTAACCGAATGCGTATATTGTATTTGAACAAAAAAATTAAATACACGTGTTTTAAGTAAATCTTAAGTGTTTTTTAAAACAATTTACAAATTTGTGTAAATCAACCATAAATAAAAATATTTTACTAATTAAAAAGAGTGTTGACGAAACAGGAAAAATGAAAACAATTATATTGAAGTGTGCTAAAAATGTATTAGACACAATATTAAAAACTAACACAAAAAAAACAAAAAAGTACACATTGTCTTGTGTATTTTCCATATATTTTCATTCTATAGTAAGTGACAAAATCAATATTCTTACACCAGTCAAGCAAAATTAGATAACTGTGGATACCAAAACTGTCAAATGTCAATGCGGCGCGGCGTTCTAATTTTTATGGATTTAAATGACTTATATTTTAATCAGAAAAATTAATACATCATTAACTGCAATAGTTGCATACATTCTAAATATAAAAGTTAATACAATGTAATAAAAATTACTTTTTGTTGAAAGGTCCTCGTGGTACCTCACAATCGCGCTTGGAACTTTTCATTCGTATCAAATTTTCATTTTAGCCTTGTTATAGAATATAATATTAAAAACCTTTAAAAAAAACTAAAGCTGTAACCTTTAAGAACCAATAAAGAGAGCAATAAGAAAGAAGCGAAAAAAACATAGTGATAATGAATGAAGTTGATAGATTTTATTTGGTTTTTGTGTACAAATAATAGTATATTGTGCAATAAGTGCGGTAAACTGTCGATTGCCCACGAGAGCGAAGTTCAGCTCGCGTTTGACACCGACATCACATTTGCAGAAACATTTTTTTAAGCTAATTTATATAATAGTTTATACAAAAATTTGTTTGACTATAGATGATATGTGTTATTAAGTTTGCCGTCCACCATTGTTTATTTTCACTTTTCCACAAAGTAATCCTATAATTGTTTGAACAATACTTGACTTGTTGAATACCTTATACTAGCAAAAGCAAATAGAAAAAATAATAAACTACTGCTATCAATTGAACAAAACATCATCAAATTTTATTTACAAATTCATTAAAATGCTGAATTCGTATATTCCAAAAAACAAAAATGTTATATCATCAGTCACTGTATATGTAAAGTTCCTTCCAACATTTTACCGATTGAAATACAACGTGTCCAATATAAGAATGCAAAGCATGGAGATCTTTAAACGGTAAAAGATACAGAATGGCTTAAATTAGAAAAATTTAAAGTATGTCTACATGGCGGCGGTCGCAAAAATGCATTGCTTTCGTTTATAAAATTCTCCAAAAAATTAAACTTAAAAATTATTGTTTTTTTAAATTTAAATAAGTAGCACTTTCTCACTGCCACTTTTTAAGCTTTACAAAATAACGTTTCCAAATTTTTTAATCGACGTTTGATCTCCGAGAAACCATGTACCATCAACGATGTATCACACATTATGGCTTTCAGAACCAAAAATAGAGAAAAACGAGTTTTAATATTTTCTTACTATTTAATCTAATTTTTAATCTAGTAGAGGTTTCTATTTCATTTGTCACATTAATGTTGAAAACATTGTAGCGTATTTTAATGTTATATTTGTTGTTTTAAACAATTGAAGTGTGTTAAGTCTTGTTGTTATTAATATTACTCATTCGTTAGTTTATTGTTGTTTTTTTATTTAATTTTTTTGTAAGTGTTTTCACGAACAAACAAAAAATTTGATATGTTGACAATAATATCTTGTTTCACAAAAATTGTGTAGCTGGTGAGGAGGTGTATTCTGATAATTATCCTGAACGAAAACAACCTGAGAAATCTATTTTTAGACGCTTCCAAGCAACATTTTGTAACCGTGGTTACATTGTAACCAGTTGCAAATTAGTAACATTAGCACCATGGTAAATAAACCGTTGCAGCAACGTAGCAGCAACTTTCGTAATTTACTGAGGTTTCAAATCTGTTACAGAAATAACCGTTTTACAACTATGGTTATAAGAAAGTTTTTCTTAAACCCTTATGTAACTACAGTGTCAATTTAGTGACATTAAAACCTTCATTTCGGTTTCGAGTCTTGAAACTATGGTTATAAGTGTGAATTTTTAAAATTACATTACAGTGTTAATCTATACGTTCAAACAGCAACAGAAGAAGTGCATTTTACGAAATTTTTATAAGATACATAGTCCATTATCATTATTCAATAAACAGTACCGAAAGTGTTTCTAATTCAAAACTACGTAAGTACAATTATTGGTACATTATATTAATATAATTTTAATCGTGCATTTAAACTACTGTTTCTAATTTAATCAACGTTGAAGAATTAGTTGCCAATTATAAGTAAGCAAATTTTAAATTGATTTTCTTTTCTTCTAGGATAAAATATAATTTCATTACAAGGACATTACAATATTGGTCTTTTAACACAAAGACATTTTTCTCTTAACAAAATTTATGCATTTACTATTTACAAAATGTATAAATAATAGACATAATCCGCTTTTCTTGAAAATTTGCCTACTTGCAACAGATGTAAAAATTCTTTTATTATATCTTTTTTGTTTGAATTTAGTTCTATAAGAAACTATAAAAATTTAAATAATGTACATTTATTATAACTTTATATATATCTGCATCTTTTTATTAATATATTTTTATCTCTATTTTTGTTTTAATCTTTATGACGCACTTAGTAACTAAAATCTTGGATAAGTTGCTTAACAAAGCGGTTATAAAGTAGTTTCAAATAATGGTAATAAGCATGTTTTCAAAACAGTTACATAGCAGTTGCTGTAAACGGTAACTACAATGCTACAAATCAATTACAAAACCGTGATGACAAACCATTACAGAAACGATTCAGAATAGGTAAACATGATTTGTAAAAAACCGTTCTAGCAACGCTGCAAAACAGTTACAAAATAGTAATTGCAACGGTTTCAGACACGTTGTAAAACGGTTATAATATTACTGCAGTTGCCTTGCAACTGACCAAATCCGGTGTTGACAACGTATCAGGAAAGGCTCAGCAACTATTCTGTAACTAAATACCTTACTGAAACCATAGTTGCAAGAGAGTTTTACAACCGTTTTGTAACTGATTTTTGCTACTTGGGTTGGTATCTAAATAAAAGAATTTGGTTAATTTAAAAATCTTGTTCTATGTCATAAAAAAACATCTAACGAAGAAAAACGGAATTAATTAAGCAAAAGACAATCCTCATTTAAAAATAGCAGCAAGGCATCAACATCGATATGTCTCGACTTGCTGTAAACTAGTTTTGAACGATTTTTTGAATAAATTACCTCTAAGAAACTGCTGGTTTCAACAAAATGGTGCCCCAGCGTATAATTCAAGAAATGTACGGGAGTATTTGTCGCCGAGAATTCCTGAAAATTCATTAGAACACACAATGAAGTAGCTTAACCAGCCCGCTCACCGGATTTGAGACCGTTGGATTTTTTTCATTTGGAAATGAAGAGCCAGTTATTGTCATCGGTTATAACAGCAGTTAATACAAACTCATCAAAAATGATAGAGCATGTTTTAAATTTTACTCTAAAGAGGGCATACTTGTGTCTGTAATATAATAGGAACCTATTTAAAAACTCGCAATAATTTTTTTACATTTTGTTTTAACGCCTACTGAATTAAAAGTAAGAACATATTAAAACTTATTTTTCCTCTATTTTTGCTGTGTTATACAACGTTAAATTTTTAATAAAATACAGGATGTTTTTTTGTGGTCATATAAAAAAATTAAGTTGATGATGGTTCCTGAGAGATGAAACGTAAGATAAAAAATTGGAAAATGACATTGTGTAGAGCTTTAAAGGTGGATATAACAAAGTGCTATTAGTTTTTTTTAATCTTTTCAAACAAATACGAAAATTGTAAAAATTAGATATTCAAAAAAATGAATTTTTTGAAAAACTATGAATATGATAATAATTTTTTTTGTGATCGGCGTGTAATTAGACGTACTTAAGCCATCCTGTATCTTTTTATGAAAAAATGGCATTTGCATGGATGAAAAACATTTTTGAAGCTAAGAATATCAAGCTGATTTCTTTTTAAAAAAAAAGTTGTCAAAACGACAAATATGCATTGTATAACTAAACAAAGAATCGAAGAAATAGTAAAGCATTTGCAAGTGCCAAATCTGAGTGAACATATAAAATGCTACCGTAGTCCGGAATATTTTGAAAATAATTATCTCAGAACAAAAATCGCGTTCACGAGTTATGTCATAAAGTTCTTTTCAAATAGGACACCCAGTATACAATAGTTCCCATCGATAAAAAATTTAATTCTGAACAAAAATTCTCCTATAACCTTTTATGCTAAATGAAAAATAACCTATTAATGATTTTTCAAATTTGTCAAGCTAGCTGTTATTTCATTAACAAAATTAGTTTTGTTTTCTAAATGTCAACAAGATTAAAATCTTAAATTGAAGCTTTGCTAGTAAACAGTTTAGTTTGTGTAATGTCTTTTACACATGCAGAAAAATGTGATTTGATGGAGCGAGCTCGTGAACGTTATAGTACTTTGTTTCTTATGCATAACCTGCCAGATCAAACCTTTTGCTTTTGTATCGTAAGTTTAAATCGAATAAAAATGTGTTTAAAAAAACTAGAACTAAAAAACAATTTATAATAAATAAAGCAATTGACAATTTCACGTCTTAACTTACTTTGAAGATTATCCTAATAATTCAATTCACGATTTAATACAAAAAAGTAGACTATGCTTGAGAACTATGCACAATATTCTAAAAAAGCATGCCCTACAAATGCATTAACTAGTGAGCGGTTCGTCGAAATGTTAAATGTCGCACTTCGAAACTTCTTGGATGTTCTAAATTGAATGGATAGACATCATGTCTACTTTCAACAAGATGGAGCTACCGAACATAATGTTCATCAGATTGATGTCCTATTACATGACCTTTTTAATGACATATATTTATTAACTAATGGCCCTATCCGTATGACACCTCGATCATCAGACATATCACCTATAGATTACTTCTTTTGGGGATATTTGAAGAGTGTGGTGTATAAAAAACGGTATGATAATCTTAAAGATTACCAGGAAACCACCATCTATGCTGTCAATAATATTGATGGTAAAATTAGTGCAAGGACCACTAGAAGCGTTTACAAGCGAGCTCAAGAATGCTTGGAGCAAGAGGGTGATGTTTTTGAGCATCTAATATAGATTTTGTTGTTTTTTCAAGTTTACAGAATAATTAAAAGTAAAAATAATTTAAAAATACTGTTTTACATCATGGATGTTTTCCTTACTTTTTATTGTATATAAGACCAATTTACGACAACTAACACAACCGTCTGACGAATTTGAAAAATCATCAATATAGTTTTGTCATTTTCAACTTTACAATAAAAAGTCATTGGAAAATTTTTGTTCAGAATTAAATTTCCTATCGATTAAAACTATTGTATACTAGGTGTCCCATTTTAAAAATTTTTTTGACAACTCATGAAGGCGATGTTCCATTTTTGTTCCGTTTTTACCATCGTATTACTAGTTTGCTGTTTGTTTTAACTGACTTTGTAGCTCCAATAATAACATAGTTAGCAATAGTGCCGACTTAAGTTTGAAAACCCTGTATGTAATAAAAAATCGATATGCAAACATGGCAATGCCAAACTACCACTTGCGTTTTTATAGCACCAAAAAGGGATAAAATCTTCGACTATAAAAAGGGGTATTTTGTGAATAAATCTTCACGTAAATATATTAAAAATATTTTTCAAAGTACTTATGCGATACCAAAGTTTTATATACATTTAAGTCAGAAAAATATTCTTGTGTACACAGTTAAAAAAAATAAAAGTTGAGTTATGTAAAAATATATTTATTTTTTGCGAGTGCAGTAATATTTGCTAGGTTAACGTACTTTAAAAGTCCTTGTATTTATATTATATAATATCGACTAGTGCAAATGTTAATAAACAGTGCTATAGTTTAATAAATTCAACAAATAGAGGTAAAAAGTATGTATACACAAGAATAACTTACCCCGCGATGCCTAAAAACAAATATATTTTGAAGACAATAACCACTTGTAAGTACAACTATTCTATTTTAGCACAATAAGCTATATTAGGCTTCTATAAAAAATGGTAAGACGAGATAGTGAATTATTTTTAAAATTCCACTAACAAATCGAAGTTTTCAATACTACAACGGATCTGGAGTCATTATCGAAAGGAAGTTCTTAGCTCTATTTTACCTACTTTACTAAAAATAGAGTCTAAAATTACAATTAGATTATCTATCGTTTAGTCCTACCCTACATCCAAAGAAAGTATTATCGAATTCCCTTGCTCGAATAATTTTAAAAGTGCAATCAATTACTTACACTGCTATGCTGGCGTAAGAAATATCGGTAAAAGAAGCACATTAAATACGCATTAATTATATAAATTTAACTTTTAAGCGTTCGAGAACGTTGACAATAATCGAGTAACTGGAAGTAGTAAAGTAAAAGGGTGCGGTGTAAGAGAGGCAAAAGCACGTGCTTGTGGATGTGAGAAAGCGAAATGCACACATATAATATGTAAAATACTACACATGTTTTTCTGTACGAAGAAACACGGGAACTTATATACAGCAGATGTATTTTATTCAGGCGCCAACAGAGCACCGCAAACGACAACCTCAAGTTAAGACTTATCCAGTTGCTGCGACAATAATTATATCGGATCGTTGGTTCTTTTGCAAAACGAGATTTGTTGGAGAATACTTTTCTTTGTCATGTAAATACTGCTGAATCTCGAAATTTTTGTATCAGTAACAGATACATGTGAAACTGATGTATGTATAAAGAAATTCCATAATTTACACCGGAAATTATCTTACACATTGTAAGCATTCTATTGTTTTCTTCTAGTGAAAATACCTACGTTACTGAAATCAAATGCGACATTTAAAAAGAATTAGATTTGTAAATCTTTGATTATAATTTGGTAATAGAACTACTATAAAAAGTATATGCGATGCTGTCATTGTACTGTTGTAAGTATAAATTTTTTAAAAAGTTATCCGATAAAGAGTGACTTATTATTTTACTATAGACTTCAGTAAACTAACTTTAATGAACAGAAGTCGTCCCAAACATCAATTTTAGAAAGTTACCTAATAGCATTAATAATTAAAATAAATAAATTTTTGTTGTGTTGTAGTTTTGTGTAAACAATTTAAATATAAACTAAATCAATTAAACTTGAATTTTGTAACTAAATACTACTTTAAAATAATAGCCTTTAGGTAACATTATCACGTTATAGAGAAAGATTAACCTTCATTTACGATGACAGCAAACGTTTCTTTACTGTAAACTTTAAACATAAGTAGTTGCCATTGTATGTTATTCCAAATTCTTATAAGCTAAAGTCTCCATACACTTGATTGATTATTTTCCTCACGCTTTCAAGAGATGATAACGTGTAACCAAAAGAATAATAGTCATTATATAAATCTAGATTAAATATACATTTAACATACGGCTGCATAGAATGTTGGACAAGAAATTGACTTGGATAAAACAAAAGTCATGAAAAACAAAGAAAGATTGCAAAGGTCAGAATATAACAATTGAGAAAAGGTAAGGAATTATATATATTTCTGGAACAATTGGCCGAATTTGAAAGATTACCAAAACCAAGAGCGGCATACGGAAGTTAAAAGATGCAGATGAGATTACCAATGCACCTAAGAACCAGTTAATATTACCGGTAATAACTTTTACCAAAGACATTACAAAAAAACTCAATTAAAGAGCAATAGAGAAAAATGCTGAATATAAGTCTAAAAGATCACAAAAGCAATGAATAAATCCAAAAAAGGATGCAGTCAAAGGAACAGTACGCCCGAAATTAACTGGGCTGGCCACGCAGTAAAAAATCAAGATAGATGGTGTAACAATATACAATAGATCATGGAAAAAAATTAAAACACATGTATATCCTTGATGAAATGATAAGTTGATCTTAAAGAAGCGACTAAGTTGTACTGGTACAGAAAAGCACAAGGCAAAAAACGGACAATTATACGAAAGGCCTATATGCAAAATAGGTTGGAAAACGGCTGATGATGCTGAATTAAAAGATAAACTACCAGAACTAGCCAATAGAGAAAGTGTAGTTTTCCAACATACAAAAAATGATGCTGATGATCGTAAAAAGCTCTTATCACTTGAATTAGATGTTTTGCATCAAACTTATTCTTTTGGAGTACATTTCTAGTTTTTTTTGTTTATGAAAAAACTGTTTTTTATTTATTCCTAAAAACGTTGATTGTGTTGGAGTATATGCAAATTGGCAAAGTTGTTTTTTGCTGCTTATTTTTTTTTGTAACCAACTGTATGTATGGTGTGTACTTACTGATGTAGGTTTATGCTTGTATAATTGAAAGTTGTAACAGTGGCACTTAATTAAAGAACAGAGTTAATTATTTCGTTGGCTTTTTGTTTACTACTGAGACCAAGTATCTGCATAGCTTTAAGAGGTTATGGGCCCAGGCTAAGAATTAATTAATAGTTGCTGTTTTTAAATTATACCACGTATTATAGAGGTTGAAATTGTCCTGTTTATTGTAAAATACGTGCTTTCATTGTTGAAGATGGATTTCAAAACGCACATTGAAAAATTGGAAGGTGCAAGTAATTGGGCAAAATGGAAGCGTCAAATTGAATTACTGTTGATACATCATGATGTTTACGATTATATCACAGGTGAAAAAACAGCACCTGTTCGTGTCGAATCAGTGGAATCAACGAACAGTAATGATGACGCTGCATTTAATAAGAAAATACAAGCATTTAAAAAGGGTGACGCTTTGGCACAGTTAATTATTGTTGGGTCCTTAAACAACAACAATCTGGAGTTAACATCAACATGCCGAACTTCAATGGATACATGGCAAAAGTTAAAGTGTTTGTATGAACAGAGTTCCGGTCAAAGTGTGGATCGACTAATGAAGGAATTTTTTAAAGTAACAAAAAATCCCTGTGAAAATGCGGCTACGCATGTTGCTAAGTTGCAAAACAACATATTTGAATTGAATGATGGATTGGAACGTCTAATGAGCCGTATTCTATCGACACTTTCAGTAGAATATTTTGAATTTAAAAGTGTTTGGGAGTCTATCCCAGTGGCAGAGAGGACAGTTAATTTGTTATTACAGCGATTAAGGTTAATTGAAATGAGGCTGCCAGCAAAACACGAAGAACCTGTTGCTTTGGTTGCTCCGAAGGCTCAAAAGAAAGAAAAGCAAAGAAAAGAATACAAGTGCTATAAATGTCACGAGTTTGGACATTTTATTAAGAATTGTCCTAACGTTGACGAGACAAGCAACAAAGAGAATGAAATCGTGGTGATGCATTTGTGTGCACTTATGAAATGGAGGGATGCGATAAATGGTTGGCCGATATCGGTGCTTCCACACATATGAAGATGGACGATTGTGAGGAGTTTGTAACACCCCAAGATATTCAAGTTAGGAACAAGCAAGTCATTTCAGCTATGAATCGAGGTACGGTGTGGATTGAAGCCTTGGTAGATGGCAACTGGATATTAAACCGTATTGAAAATGTATGGTTTGTCCCTGGAATATCAAGAAATCTCTTTTCTGTAGGATGCAGAATCAAAAAGGGTTATAAATTTGAAACAAATAAAATTGGCTGTAAATTTGTAAGGGATGGAGTAATTTGGCTTACAGGAGTTTCATCATACAATGGCTTGTATACATTAAATATTCGATTGGCAAAAAACGAACATGCTTTAGTAGCAAAACAAAAGGATGTCATCAAGATAAACAGCATGTAAACGTTTTTCTTAAGCAACATAATGTTGAGGTTAAGTATGATGACAGTTTTTGTGCAGGATTTGTGTTTGGCAAGCAGAATCGACGTTCATTTCACCATCTACAGAATAAGACAACTGCAGTTGGAGAACTTATTCATGCGGATGTCTGTGGACCGATGCATTGGTAGGATCCAAATATTTTCTCTGTATAAAGGATGATTACTCGAAATTCCTGCGTGTATTTTTTCTCAAGCAAGAAGGTGGAGTGCTTAAAAACTCTTATTAAAGAATGTATGATCAACGGAATTCAAATTAAGTGTTTAATGACTGATGGTGGACGCGAATTTGATAATAAAGAAGTGAAACATGTATTAGAGGAACATGGCATTGTTTTTCGAATGACGATGCCTTATACACAAAATGGGAGTGCCGAACGTGAGAACCAAACACTTGTTGAAAGTGCACGATCCATGTTACATGCTAAAGGTCTTCCGATAAATCTGTGGGCAGAAGCAGTAACACTGCCACTTTTGTGTTAAACAGAACTGGGTTTACTCGAGTTAAAAGCAAATCACCTTTTCAACACTGGATGGGAAAGAAATACGTCAATCTAGAACATTTTAAAGTGTTCGGGACAGAATGGTATGTTTATGTTCCAAAAGAACGAAGAAACAAGTGAGATAAAAAAGGTACACCTAGTGATTTTGTAGGTTATTGCCATAAAAAGGATGGTTTCAGAGTGTGGATTCCATCACAGCAAAAGGTTGTAAGAAGTCGGGATATAATATTTAAGAAGGAAACTATTGTCACAAGTAACTTCAACAAAACAAAAAAGGCTAGCGCTGAGGATTACAATGATAAAGGTGATTTGGTAGTATTTGGTCGTTTAAACTCTTAGCTGGCGATCATGAAGAAACTCGCATATTTGTTACCGACAGTGTTGATGCAGATGATTCAGTTGTTTCCAACAGTCATGGTTCGCCGATGGTGATGTTACAAAATCCAAATGACGTTGGAGAAGCAAGTACCGTCGAAAGTTAAGAAAAAGAAGATTCTGGTGTTGAAGAGACTAGAAAACCTCTGGCCATGTTGACAGATACAAGTGATAAAAGAAGGTACCCTGTCAGAGACAGGAAACAGGTATCGTTTCCCAATTTTGAACTATATTATGCTTGTTCAAGTTACATAGAATCTAGTAATAGTTTTGAGGCTCGGAAATCTAGCAATGCGAGTAAGTGGGAAGAGACTATAAAATCGGAATTAAATTCGTTAAATTTTAATAACACATGGATTTTAGTAGATAGACCTCTTGATATAAATGTAG
The DNA here is from genome assembly GCA_035610365.1 of Aquatica leii. Taxonomy (NCBI): domain Eukaryota; kingdom Metazoa; phylum Arthropoda; class Insecta; order Coleoptera; family Lampyridae; genus Aquatica; species Aquatica leii. Next base: position 59,836,814 of record CM069434.1, read on the forward strand.
TAAAAAATCGATGGGTTTTCAAAGTTAAGCTAGGTTAGTTGCTAAAGGGTTTACCCAAAAATATAAACTAGATTATAAGGAGACTGTTATTAAACTTAGCACTTTAAGATTATTGCTTGCTTTAGCTGTAAGATACAAAATGAAAGTAGATCATTTAGATGTTGAGTCTACTTTCTTGCATGGGAGTCTGAATGAAAGTATTTATATGGAACTGCCAGAGGGATGTTAAGAAGGACTTAATAAAGTATGCTTGCTTAAGAAAGCGCTTTATCGTTTGAGGCAATGTGTTTTCAAAAGTCTAGTTATGAACCATGCATATTTTTCAAATGCGTTAACAATTCACATTTAATAGTACTATTTATGTGGATGATTTTCTTGTTACTTCAAATAATAAAAATGAAAAAAAAAGGAAGTGTTTGATGGCTAAGAAATTTAGAATTAAAGATCTAGGACCAATAAGAGATTTTTTAGGCATTTTAATGAATGTTTGTGATTTAAAAATACAAATATGTCAGATTGCTGGAAAAATTTGAGATGTCTGATGCTAATGTTGCATCGACTCCTTTAATTGAAGGACGTAAAATGAAGAAGAGTTTTATGCAGTGATGTGCCTAGCTGTGTTTATGTATGCCGTCAGCTATTTAAATCAGTTTAACACGTTTTAGTGATGAGCATGGGATCATGGCAAAGCGGGTGTTAAGATACCTAAAGGGTACACGTCACTTAGAAGTAAGTTATAAAGCTAGTTTTGAAAACATTATAGGTTACGCTGACGCTGACTGGCAAGTGAAGAAGATAGAAAATCTCATGCAGGATATATCTTTAAATTCAATAACTCGACCATATCCTGAGAAAGCAGAAAGGAAAACTCCGTTGCTTTATCGACAACAGAGGCGGAGTATGTAGCTGTAGCAGAAGCAGGGAAGGAGGGTATATTTCTGAGAGGGCTTTTAAATGATTTAACAACTATAAATGAAGCAGTACAATCAGGGAGCTATAAAACTAGTAGAAAATCTCGTCTTTCACAAAAGAACAAAGCACATCGATATAAATTAAAGTTTCATTTTATAAGGAAATGTATTAGCAAAGAAGATGTTATATTAAATTATATGCCTACTGAGGAAATGCCAGCCGATGTTCTTAGGAAAGCTTTAATTGCTAACAAGCATAAGAACTGTTGTGTTAGTTTAGGTCTTAGTTAATAAGTCTATGTCATATTGTTTATAAAAATAAGGGAAGGTGTTGGAGTATTATTTTTATACAAATTGGAAACGCTGTTTTTTGCTGCCTATTTTTTTTAACCAACTGTATATAGTATAGTGTGTACTTACTGTTGTATGTTTATGCTTGTATGTTGTAAGTTGTAACACTGGCACTTAATTAAAGAACAAAGTTAATTATTTCGTTGGCTTTCCGTTTATTATTGAGACCAAGTATCTGCATAACTTTAATAGATTGCATTAAGCGTAGTCTAATTTTTAGCGAAGAAAGCAAAATATTGTTTTAAATAATATAAAAAAACACTGTAAATATACAGTGCTACGTAGCTCGTTTACAACGTTGGACGATATCTTTTAAATAAGAGAAGAATGTAGTTTAGTTTCATCGTTTATTCGACGGCAACAGTGTTCATCGTCAAAGCCCATATGACAAAATGTAAGTTTAAAGAAAACTCCCACCCAATCTGTCTTTCTACTGACTACATGCAAGCATTACGCTTTCCAAAAGTGTCCGCTGCGAGTGCTAATACATCATAATCGTAACAACATAAAATTTAATTTATTTTTAAAAAAATGTGCCGAAAGTAAAAATGACTTCAAACGCTACATACACCAAACAACAACGTATTTGTAAGCTCCTGTAAAGTAGGTTTAGCATTTCGTAATTTATAATTAAAAATCACGTCATATAACAGTCTATATAATCTTCTTTAAATTTAAATACCTTTTACTTAATCGGCTTAAATAGACAAACCAAAAAAATTAAACAAAAATATAAACGCTATTAATCATACTTTCCGAAACTAACGAGATATACACATTTTCTTAAAAGAATAAACTTCACCCAACCTAAAGGCACTCCTAAAAATTCAAGGATAGAAACAAAATTAGGTCATCATATAATTTACCTCCCTTAATAAAAACTTCATTTAATAGGTTTCTATAGATTTTACAATGGCCAAAGTTATCGAACAAAACGTTTTGATTGATTAAAATGTTCTTAAAAAATAGATTTTTCACATTGTAATTAAACTTGAAGAAACTGTTTTTTAAATGTAAACATAAATTACGCTTGTTATTAGAATTGATAAACTGATATTGAAATTTACTTAATGTTTTTCTAGATTAGATAACAACAAATAATTGGGAAGTGTTTGTATTGGAATTTGATTAACGTAAACGCTGCAATACTATTAAAAGCCTAGAGGTTATTAAAAGCACAGTATTTATGGTTAGTATTTCAATTAAGCTCATTATTTTTAACTGTTAGTTTGCAAGGATGCAAATAAATCTTACCAATATAACATCGGTTTTAGTTTGTTCTGCGTTATTCTGGATCGGTTCACATGTTGTTTGAACCGTTTCAATTTGCACGAATTTTCTAACTGGCGTTTCAGATTTTGATTTAGATTTCCTGCTAGCATCGTCGTCTGAATATCGAATTATACCATTCGGTATGCTGTTATTTCGTTTTGATTTATTTAAAGTAGTATCGTTTTGTTTTATATTATTCGATGTTTCAGGTGATGGGTTATGAGCAGTCGGAAATGCGGCATTGGTATCAGTGAACCACTGCTTATGGATCTGCCAGCTGGTATCCATGAAGCGATCTGCAGCTTCCTGTAAATATTTCGGATTTAAATTTAAGTTATAACAATTGAATGTTATATAAATAACAAAAATAAAAATTAAAAGTAATTTGTCGTCGTTGAAATTCCGTATTGATTTCTAATACTATAAATAATGCCAATATACAGTAACATTAATCCGTTATAAATATGTGATTGAAGAATGTATGGATACCATAAATGGAATTAATTATTCTGGGATCTTCTTTCTATTCTAAAAGTGACTTACACATAAATTGCCTAACAGATAAAATGTCTTGATAAAAACAGTATTTGTACGTGAATGTAAAAATAGTAGATAGTAACTGCAATCATACAAACAATATTTTTAAAAAGCCACAAATAGCAATAACTAGTTAAAATTACCGTTAAATAATCTTTTTTTTACTCCTACAGCATTAAACAAATTCCACAAATAAAACCCTCACGACTGTTCGTTCAAAATTCTGTAAAAGGACAGTCTCTAATTGAGATATTAAACTCAATCTCTGGCGAAAACATGCGACCTTGTTTACCTTTAATAAAAACTTTTTATTAAAACATCTATTGTCGTTTCCAGTACTGATATAATAAGACGTTAAACATAATTTGTAATTGCGGAAAGTTTTTGTAGTCCACTTCCAACCACAACGCGTAAATTATTCAGTTATAAATTGTACTCGTAACATTCCTAATGCATTATTTTTGTAACTTTGTTGTCGATGCAGTTAAGAATTATGTTCAAACTTTCATTCTTTATATTCCAAATTAGACCGGTTTTTAACTAAATGAAATTCATTTTACCAAAGTTCTCAACTCAGTCTATAATTTTCCTTGTTCCTTTCCAAAAATATTCCTATCGTCATAAAACAACTAAAATTAATTTAAGAATGTATTCAAAAACAAACATGTGAAATAAAAAATGCAACGCTAGAAATGAACTATTGGATAACTATGAATTGTTTCACCAAAAATTGAACCGCAAAATAGATATATAGTCAACATTAAGATTTTTTTAAGGATCTGAGATGATCCACGTGAATGACGTTCGAAAACTGTAAAACATCAAAATTTAGTATTTTGCAAAATCGGTGTAGGAAAAGGCGTAAAATTGTTAATACTGTAGGAATATTAAAAGATCACATCAGTCGCAGTTTGCTTAATAAATTGCACATAAAAAACTTTATGAAGAACTGACTCCGTGCGTGCTCGTTGAATCAAAAACACATTCGTACATCCACCCTATTCCCCAATTCTTTTTATCTTCAAAATTATTTTTTCCCAGAAAACTCAAAATCTTTCTCGCTAGTCAATGTGTTTCGTATATTCAAAAAGCAGTTGCGGCTGTAGCCTTTGCAGCACTTCTGTCGACCACTACAGAGACTGCCTACACTCAACTGCTAGGTGGAAATGGTTTGCAATTTAACCCTGCTTCTCACGCGGATTCATACGTTAACAAGTTAAGACTTGCATTTTTGCAATGGTTTGCTGCATTATAACTTATTACCAGTCAGGCGTTGGTTGAGTTCGTGTTGTGTAACATAATTTGCCTACGACACTATATAGAAGACGTCAATTTCACACCATTAAGTAGGCACGAAAGTTGACAATTACATTCATCTATCAAAAACCAGTGCAATATTATAATGCACAGTTATAACGTAATAGTTTGCTTTTATCAAATATGTTACTATTTTGTTTATCTGAAATAAGTGCTCAAAAACGTCAAAAAATGTTGGCGAGATTGTGACCTGTAAACGAGTTTTGGTAAGTTAATAACACATCCCATGAGTTTTTATGTTATATTAATATTGGATTCGTAGAAAACGATGGATATAGACAGCGACTAGTCTATAGAAATGGAATACACCACCAGAAGTATGCAAAGTCGCAAAAAATAATTCCCTAAACCTATTACCACCTAAACCAAGAGACAGATACAAGTTTTCCTACAAACAATTTATGGACTAGCGAAAAAAGGAATAAAATTGTCTAAATGTACTAATAGCTTACATTGGAGATCTATCTCAAAAACTCAAACCCAGTTGTTTGTGTTCATCATGACGTTGATATAACAAAATATTTGAAATTAAGAGCACTACTGAAGCGTTATCCAAACGGCTACAAACCAAAAAAGTCAAAAACTTTAACATTGGAGAAAATGAATCGATTTATCAGCGAGCTCCAGACGACCAATAGCTTTTTATCAAAGTCGCATTGATTGTTGGTATAACTGGCGCATGCCGCAAACAGGAGTTTGATAATATTTGATAATTAATGATATTGAAGATCTGAGATCTGCTGCTTTGATTAAAATTCCAAACAGTAAAACAAAAAAAACGCGCTTCTATACAATTACCGGTGAATTTTAAAATATTTTTCAGAAATATGCGGTGCCTAAACCACCAAATATAAAGGAGTTTAGTTTCTTTTTAAATTAAAAAAATCAAAAATGTATTAGACAACGGGTCGGTGTAAACAAACTTGGCAGCAATCCTAAACAAATAGCAATTTATTTAAACCTTAAAAACTATACACAGGAAATTATTTTCGTCGGTCCTCGGCTACCAATTTTGTTGACGCAGGTGGAGACATCACTACTCGCCATGGTGGACAATAAAATGCAAATTGCAGATAAACTTTTAAGTGCGATTACTGATTCATCATCATTAAATGTTAGAACAGAGCCAGAAATAATCAATTCCTTGCCTTCAGATTCTAACAATCAATTTCAACATCAGACAATAATTTCAATAATTATCAAATTAATAATCTGACTATTAATTTTAACGATTATAAAAAAATTCTATCGTTTGTTCGTGAGATTTGAAAATTCTCACTCACACGATATCACTCACTTTCCACGCTCGTTATTTAATATACTATTCTTGTTGTTGTCAGAATACGTGTTTATAAAAAAAATGAGTTACGAGAAAGAACAAAAGAACTTGAGGAGATGGATATGTTCCAGAGTGCTCTAATGATTCTTCTGATGGTGATGATGATAAACCACCTCGTAATAGCTTAAAAGTTACTAATGAGCCAAGTGTATTAAACACAATAAACGACGTAATTCAGAGAAAGTGATAATGGAAACGCATGGTGAATATTTCGATAAATGTCCTTACGATTTCTTGAAGATTACTTTTAACCGATAAGTGCTACAATTAATAGTCACAGAAACAAATAGATATTCAGGTCAGTGCATAGGCCAAAAGCCCGAATTCACGATTGGCATGATACAAATCATGAGTAAATGTAATCTTTCACTAAAATTTTAATCTAGATGGACTTGTGTCAATACTCTTCAATAGAATCATACTGGCCCAAAAGCGTTCTGTATGACAACAAATTGAAAGATGTAATGCCTCAAAATCGATTTCAGCTCATGCTCAAAACATAGCATTCTAATAACGAAGTGATAACAGATTGCAAAAAATCTCGCTTCTGATAAATTTATTAATTCAAAATTTCTAAAAACCTGTTGTTTCAAAACAAAATATTTGAATCGACAAAACTTTAATTCCCCTTAGGGGAAGTTAAAGTTTCGTCAGTATATAATTAATAAACGGCATAAATTTGATGTAAATAGTTATGAATTATGTCTTGAAACAGGATGTACGTATAACCACAAAGTTTACTGTAGGAAGGATAAAACATCAAACCAGTCCTCATCCAGAAAAGTGGTACTATCCTTGGCTGATGACCTATTAGATAAAGGAGGTACCGTCTATACAGATGATTATTATACCAGGAGCAACAGAGGATTAATCCTAAACATATAATGAACATGAAATTACAAAAAGGAGAATATTTTGATGTCGAAAGTACTACTGGAGTGGTAGTTCAAAAATGGAAAGACAAGCGTGATGTTTGTACTTTGAGTACAAAACATACAGACGAACTCAAAACAATCACTCGCTGCGGCAAAGAAAAAGAAAATCCAATAGCAGTAATTGATTGTAATAAATATAAAACTTACATTAACCTATCGGATCAAATGAAAACGTATACTAGTTCACTACGGCGGGGAGTTAAGTGGTATCCAAAACTAGCCATTGAACTAATTGTAGGTGATGCTTTGATAAATGCGTAATTTTATACCAGGAGGTAGCAAATGAAAACGTTATCATATCCAAATTCAAAGAAGATCTGGTTTTGGGGCTAACTAAAATTGAGATTCAGAGCTCCCCAAAGGTTGAAAAAAACAAACACGTGTTGGAAGATGTAAGTTGTAACAATCGTCGCAGGTGCATTGTATGTTACGAACGACTTGTAAAAGTTCATCGAAAACATGACCAATTAAAGACTCTTCAATCGAGATACCGCTGTGTGGAATATATCAAAAATTCCCGTTTGGGTTGCTTTTTTGAAGTTCATTCGTGTACCAAATAGACGTCAAGTTTATATCTTGTTCGAATATTTTTAAATAATTGCAGTTTGTTCATTAAAAAATAGTTACGTTTTTTCTTAAGCATAGAATAAGAAAATAAGTGTTTCGTTTGAATAACCATAAATAATATTTTGCTTGGTGTTTGATTGATTTTCAATGGCCGAACTTGATTAAGTAGATTAGAGATCCGTCTGATAAGAAACTTCGAATTGGAAGCTTAAAGATAATTTTTGCAAACTCTTTCGTTGTTCTTAAGGTTGGAAATTCCTTCATTTTCAAATTTTGTAGACTGAATGTGCGAGTACTTATTAATTATCCGATTTTCTTTTAATTTATTTTATTTACCTGATAGTGTTTTTTAACAAATTAGTGGTCCGTTGATTCGTTTATCACTAACTGAAACCATCGCTTTTGTTTATTTTTTTTAAATATAATAAGAAAAAGAAAATTATTTCGTATTGAGTTGGTGAATATTTTCGAATACAAAAAAAGCTTTTTTTGGAGGATTGTTACATTTTCTATTTGTTTTATGGGAACCACGATGGCAGAAGGAACTTATTTAAACTGAGTGGTGCGCGAGTTCGTTTTCTTTTAATTTTTTGTGCCCTTCTTCACTGACTAGCTCGGGGCACCTCAAGTCGTGAGTATATTCACCTCATCGACATAGAGGTTACGTAGCAAAGTAATACTAATTACATACGATAATTATTATTTCGGTTTTTTAGAATAAGAAAGTGGTTTGTAACCAAATCCGAAATATATGTAAACAACTAGAGAGTTAGTCTGGCAGTAAAAGTCTACTTATTGAATTATTGAACTAAACATTTGTGAAAGTTGATGTGTATAATTCAACCAAAACTGTAGAAAATCGAGTTCGTAATAGAGTTCAACATGTCTATTAAAGCAATTTCGTAAACTTTCCTAAAGCTTTTCTTAAAAAACATAATTTTTTCTATTTTTTTATATAGAGTAAAATTCAAGATTACTTATGTCAAAAATACTTATTCATTCAAGACAATGTCTAAGCTGGAAGTGTTTGCATCTCTATAAAAAGTAAAAAATGACAAAGTTCCATTATTATCAAAGATAAAATAGAACTATATTCAAACAAACTAATTGAAAACATATTTTAAAAAATCAGAAATGCACAAGAACGCCATTTGGGAGGGTGGGGCAAGAGTAGGCATTTGCCCCACCTTGGAAAATTACACTACATACTTATTTTCTTGAATAGTTTCCTATTGTACAAATTGCGATTTCATAAACGTAAACGTCCAGTGTTATTTGCAGCCCAAAGAGAATTTGAAAAATATGCTGCACCAATGGTTTTAGGGTACATCTGGAACAACAATATTGCCTTAACGGCGCCCATGGAAGTGCATCGTCCTACATTTATTTTATGTGCGATTGTGGCTGCGCTATCTAATTCGCCATTCTGTAAGGTTATCACGGCGACATTTAACACCCAAGATTGCCATGTTCTGTGGCGAGTTCGTAAAAAGTACGTTATTCTTTTGTCAAGATATATCACAATGTCAAAAATGTGGTACATATGTGCAGGAAAAGATTGTAACCAATTATAATGTAAATTGGGATAACTTTAAAATTGGAGGTTCTATTCTAAAGAAAACTTTATCTCAGTTCGGTTCTGATTTATAGTCTAAGGTGATGACTGAAGGTCATACCAATCGAATCTAAAAGATCAAAGACACCGCCACAAGATACACTTCTAATTCTCTTTTATTATGTAACATGAGCGATTTTATGATTGTACGATTACTGCTGGAGTGATCAAACTTTTGCGACAAAATTGGTTTTATTGTTACAATAACACTGTTCAGTCCAACGTTAAGTATTCGACATTTAAAAACCAGTATTCGATCAATCTATAACATCTGATTAATCATAAATGTAACATTTGATTATTCATGTATTCTAACAGTCCCAGAGACGCTCTGTCCACGTGCATACAGTTTGCATTTAAAAAACTTCCTTATTCTGTAAGGAAGTAAAATTCCAAGAGATAAAATCTATAATGACCAGTCACGACGTACACGCAAGACCACTTCTAACGTTTCTGTTATAGAAGAAAAAACACCATAGAATGAAGAATGAAGCGAGTGCAACAACATAGAACAAAATATATTATGAAGGTACAGTGTGTAGACTTTTACGTTGCGCGCTACCTGCACAAAACCCTGGTAAGGTCAACAATAAAGTATAATCCTTTGAAGTGATTACGAATGTATTACAGCATTTCTTTAGAAAAATACATAAGCAATTACTGCAATCTTTTAAAATCAAGTTCTTATATATTGTCGTATACCTACACAAAAAATAAATAAAACTGGTGTATAATGTTATACTACTGAAAATACATAAATGATTAATTATTTCTTAAAGGACAAGTTCATTTTGACTTGAATATTACTCGTTTATTTTAAAATTTAAGTTACAGCAATAACAGAGGCGTTGCATGCTTGAAAATGTGAAAACGAATACAATAAAGTGATTACAATGGAATTATAATAAATAGAAGTGTTAATCGTATATATTTTTAAATTCTTAAACAATGAGACCTTGTTTAAGATAATGATAAAACGGAATTTCTAATAAACCAAATATTCAAGTTTTAACTAACTTTGTTACAAGAATTCGTTTATTTAAAAAAAAATATTTTATACAAAATTTTACATAATATTAATAATTAATCCAAATAATTATTATATACTACATATAAAAAAAACTAGTATTTGGTCCACAAACCACTCTTATCTACACAGTCTCTTAATCTATTGAGTTTACTAATGCTTCACAAACGTTATTTATGCTTAAGTCTTCCCACACTCGAACCACATTAGCATGTAGAGCTTCAGTAGTTCGTATATTTATATTTCCTTAAGGATCTGCGTTATTCCATCGACGAACCATTAGTGCCCAAATATTTTCAATCGGATTGAGGTCTGAAGATTTTAGCGGTCAATCGATTCGTATTATTTTTCGATGATCATCAAACCAATAACGCATTATTCGCGATCGATGCACAGAGCTATTGTCTTGAGCAAATACTGTGGCATGTGGTTCTGGATAGATGACTCGCACGTAAGAAAGCATATCATCTAAAATATCTCTATAATCTAGACCTGTCATGCAGCCATTGATCCTTACTATTTCAAATGTTTCAAATTGTAACATACACAAAAGTAGTAGAAGACACAAGTTCACATCCAAAAGTGTTTAAAAAAAAATTAAAAAAATTATTCAACACAATTGCTTAATCTATTACGTCACTGCGTTACTATTTCAAAAACCTATTTTTTTCAACTCAAATGATAGTTATTCTTAAATACATTAAAGCACATAAACTTTAGTATACAAACAATTTTACTATTAATAAGGGTAAAGAAACCTTACCCTTACTGCAAGTGTGCTTGCAATTTCTGTTGATGATTTTCCAGCATCATGCAAACCAACTGCACGTCCTCAAATTTCCAATGGATGTCCACGATTTTCCATTTTTATTAGAAGTGTGATGCTGCAGTTGTTTTTGAATATTATTTATATACGAAATGTTTTAATCTTTAAAATGATTATAATGCAATTACCTAAATACAATAGAAACAAATGCGAAATAATTCTTTTAAAAAAGTAATAGTTGTTACAATCTAATTGTTAGTGTAAATGGATTATCTAAATATATGACGAATATTTAGTCTAAAATTAACTAATCGTTTAACAATCGTATTGCACCATTCTATAGAGATAACGTATTTTTAGTATTAAATTTGCAACGCTTTAAAAAAGAATTTATTCTTGAGCATTGCGGTAATTGTCGACGTATTATTTTGAAACCATAATAAAACCATTTTTTATGTTTATATTTTCATTGTAATTACTCAATTGTTACTGTTAATAGAATTTTTGAATAAATAATTAATATTCAAATCTTTTTTATTTATTACAATTCCATTCTAATCACGTTATTTTCTCCGTTTTTAAAGTTTCAAGCAGGTAACGGGTAACGTAACGTCATATACATTACGTAATATTATTATCTGTGGTATTACTATAACTCAAATTTTGAAATAAATGAGTAATATTTAAGTCAAAATAAAATTGCTCTTTAAGAAATATTTAATAATTAATGTATTTTCAGTAGTACTAATATTATACATGGGTTTTTTATTTATTTTTTGAGTAGGTATACAACAATATAAGAACTTGATTCTTAAAGATTACAGTAATTCTTTATGTATTTTTCTAAAGAAATGTTTTAACACCTTCGTAATCACTTTAAAGGATAATACTTTATTGTCGACCTTACCAGGGTTTTGTGCAGGTAGCGCGCAACGTAAAAGTCTACACACTGTACAAAAAATTCGTTTCATTTTTCTATGCGTATTTTAAATATCAATTCACTCAATTAAATCAAAGATCGATAAAAAATAATAATTGCCATAGAGCGAAATTTAACCCACACTTTTCAAATCAAATGTCAATAACTAAAAAAAAATGAAAATTGACGTTTTTTTATCGCTGCAATCAAAAGCTAAAACCCCGGGGACAAGGAGAATAAGAAACCATAAATTTCAGAAATATATTTCTGTTTGCTTGTAATAAATTAATTAAAAACCAAAATAGAACAGAAAAAAATTTGACATTGATCTTTGATATAATATGAAAATAACCACACTCAGGATACTTATTTTTGCAATGTTATAATTTATCGACCGTCATCTATAAAAACGTTTTCTCAGTACTTAATTTAAAAGTAAAAATTGGTACGATCAGCACCGTTACCTAACGCATTTCGAAAAACATTAATAATACGCGTGTATCCTTGAAAGTTACTTCAAAACGCGAACTGAAGCCGTATCAAGGATACCTAACCAGTTTCTTAGAAAGCTGGGCAAATATTGCATTTGACTAGTCCGTCTAGACAATAATTAAATTTACAAAACGTATAGACCCAAATTCTTTGAAACAGATTATATTTAATTGTTACCAAATACAATTTGTCAGTTCACACATACCATCAAGTTGAAATTTTTAAAATTACATAACCGATATACATTTTTTTGGTAATCTTATACTTTAGGCATCCGGGTGGAATGTTTTGACGTAAATTTATTTAATTCAAATTTTGCAAAAACCGGTTTAAAAGATTTTACAAACTTGTAAGCTTATTTATGCTTGTATTATGTAAAACGTGTAATAGGTTTTTATGAAGACGATAAGTGTGAAAAACAACTACAATCGCGTAAATGCCAATATTTATAGCTTGCACTAAAAATAATAACAAATTCTTCTTCTTCTTTTTATTGCAACCGCGACAAATTTAGAACTTTTTATTTGAAGACATTTTCTCATTGCAAAAGAACATGTGTTCTGCTGGTTTTATAAGTACAATAGCTAAGGAATTAATTTTTATATTAACAAATTAAACCTTGCTATTACATGTAGTGGTGTATTTTTAAGTAGTTCAGTATTTAAACTGTACGCTACCATATTTTAGGTACAACAGCGATTGATGTTTGAGGTAAATGCCGCACCACTTCACTACAATGAGACGCTTAAGTCGATCAAACACAATTTTGAAAATCAAATTCGGTATTTATTCTAAGCAGCGTTCTAAAGCGGATTTTATTCAACATATTAAATATGTAGCATGTATATAATTTGAAGTTCTCTTATAAAAATATATAGAAGAATTTGGCGATTTCATCAGATACGAAGACGTTCATTCAAAGTATTCTGCAAATAAAGTGGTAGTCGCATGTGATAAATGATACCACCCAACCTGCAATAGTTTTTATAAAAGTATGCGGTTTTACATTAGCATGAAAAATTTTGAATGTTTTTAGAAGCTGACATCATTGCGTCAATGTATTTTGAGATGATGTAAAAAAGTATTTTCATTTTTTCCACACGATTGAAAACGATTTGTTTTCTTATTATGTTTCCACAAATAGATATTTTTTTTTGTCGCCAGAATGAATCAAAGATGTTAATAGATTTAACAATTAGTATTTTACAAATGTATAAATATAAAAGCTAAACTATTAAACCAAAAATAATATGGTATCTCATCTGATCAAATTTGACTCGGACTAGACCATTTAAACCGCGTGCGTAAACCCTTTAAATTTTGTGTTTCTAATGAAATTACGGCTACGGTGCTATTGAAATGTTGGAGAAAATCGTGAGGTCGTAGAAAACTTGCCTCATGCGAGTCGTCCATCAAAAAAGTGAAAAAGATTGTGTTCGGAAATCGTCGTGTTGGCATTAGAGAAATAGCAGAGCCTCTCAACATATTTTATGGATGGACTCACACATTGTGGTTGATGTTTTGAGTATAAAGCGCGTCGCCGCCAGACTTGTACCGAAAGCTCTGAATTTTTTGCAAAAAGAAACGTCGAGTACAGATGCAAAATCCAACGTAGCTGATGACCTTACATTCATCAAACACATGATTACTGGTGACGTGACTTGGGATTATCATATAACCTCGAAACTGCCCAACAATCGGCGGATGGACCGCCAAAAATAAACCGAAACTTAAAAAAAAACACATCAAAATCGATCGAAAATCAAGTCAATGCTCATTGTTTTCTTCAATTACCGTGGTGTGAGATTCGCCATGAATTTGTTTTAGAGTGTCAAATGGTCAATAAACTACTTGGACGTTTTGAAGCGTCTACGTAAAGCAATTCGTCGTAAACGACCGATCTGTGGACAGAATATTCATAGATTTTTCTCAACGATAATGCGCCGCCGCATTTCAGCCTGATTGTGACTAAACTTTTGGCCAAACACAAAACAAGTCATTGCTCAGCCATCGTACTCGCCAGATTTAGCACCCTTTGAATTTTCCTGCTTCCAAAACTAAAATATCCGCTCCAAAGAACGCGTCATAAGTCGATTGATCCGATAAAAAAATTCGCTGAAAGAACTAAAAGACAATCCAGACCGAAGTCTATATGAAGTGCATGGAAAATTTAACCGTTGGCATGATTGCATTGGCTTAAAAAGATTATTTATTGTATTAAAATGCATACAAATGTTTTTTTAAACCAAATTTGATCAGATGATAAATCGTATCTGATTAGTGTAGAAACTCAGACCGGACTTTTTAATGTGTTTAGCATTGCTGAGCTTACGTTTTTGAAAACACTTCGAAAAATGTTACCTTGTAGTCTACCTATAAAAATACGTACCAGATCCTAGTTAATTGTGTAAATACCTCTTAAATCTATATAACAAAATTAAGAAATTACCTAGCTGTATTGATAAAAATCTAATATTTAGAGTACAAAACATATTTACTCAACTTTTACCGTTTAACTGACAACTGCCACAGACGGTCTAAAAAGAGTACACAACCACCCTCTGTGATAGAAAACGATATTTTGTAGTAATGGTCACGTGAAGAAAGTTTTTCCGTAATAAGCTCAATGGCAAGAAATTTTTTTGACAACACAGCTACATCCATTACGGCAGAAAAGCTGGTTTCCAAGGTCTGACTAGTGATCAATAAACAGCAACAAACTAAAGCCCGACTTAACAAAATTCGTGGTAACCTCTGCCAACTAACTTCGGAGCGACCCAAAAAAAAACCCAATTTTTCAGTCCCAACTAAGACGACTAAAACTATAATTATCACTTCATAAAAATACCTCGACTAACACTACTTTCGTGGTAAAAAATTACTGTCATGGATTTTACAAAAACTTATAATACTATTGTCCCAACCTCCTAAATACGAATCACAAGATTATACGAACATGAAACAACAATTTGACTTTGAAGTAAATATTCAAAAATTTTACAAGTGTAAATTAATGCAGTGGAACACTTCTGGGTGTCAAGAATTTAATAATAGAAGTATTGAAAAATAGTGACAGAACTGTTGTAGAGTATGCGATACTAGAAATAAAATTTTCTATTAAAAATGTGAAAAAAAATCCAACGACATATATACCGCATTAAAGTATAAAAAATGAAAAACCTATGATGACTCACTATCAACCCCTAACCAAATTAGCTGCGAAGTTTAGAACAAAAAATGTCATTATCGTCTGTCAGTATCTGGCAAACCAGTTGTCAAATGTCAGCAGTACCTTTAACAGTATAAACAAGCTATGTAACACATCGTTAGACCAATTGCTCTGTATTTACGATCTTTCTCCACAAAGACACACAAGTTCACATACATGACAGTTTGTTGAGATGTAGTGATCGAGATATGCAATTTAATATAAAGCGATTCTGACATACTGACTAGAAGAACAGCAGTTTTGACAACTCCACTGCCATTCGTACACCCAATAATGTACGGATTCTCTCTTTTTATCTATACATATAATCCAGCTAAATACAATAGACCTAAAAGTGCTGCCAACTCTGTTATTTCACTTAGGGTTTGGCAATCTGGCAAATCTGGAATTTCCTCTCCTCTAATTTTCAGTATTTTAAGGTGTTTGTTTCATTAAAAAATTGATGCTTAATAGTCTTGTTTCATTTTGATGACAGTTTGTTCTTTATATATTTTAAAAAATTATGGTAGCCTATTTTCTTTGACTATAGCTTTTAGTTATATGTTCTCATTTACCGTACTCTCCTAATGATAATAGAAAATTCAACTCGATCTTAAAATACAAAAGAAGTTATTTAACTGGAGTTCAATTTGTAAATCAAAAAAGTTTCCTTATTCGAAAAGTTCCTGAATGATCAGCAACAAAAAAATAGCTTTATGTCGTTTATGCGTCATTTGGAAAAATCAATCCAAACAATTTTGAATTGTTTCACCACTCATTTTGAATCTATTTATAGTAAGGTATAAATCAATGGTTTAATTTTTCGAATCTTTGTAACTTGTGTTTATCTTTAATCTTCAAAAATACATTGTTTGTTCGTAAGTTAACAAATTGATTATAAAATAAAGTTTAAAGACAAAAAGCAAAATCACAATTTATAATAAAAAATGAGAACTACATTAGAAAAAAAAGCAACCATTTTTTGTCGTGATTTAACTATAATTATTACCTGCTGCTACTGTTTGTTGCAACGTATCATTAAAAATGCCAGATGTTTTATTATAAAGTAATTGAGCAATTACACAACAAATCTTAATTTTTTGCTCTACAGAGAATTTGTATGAAGCAAAAAACAATATTACAGAGAACACATCGTCATTAAATATAAAGATCTATTACCTTTTAATTCAATCTATAGTAATATTTTTGTTAAACTTTGTAAGCATAATAAATAATGTACCTTTCAGCCAAAAAATTTTAGTAGTTTTTTTACCTTCACTTATCATTTAATTTAATTTAAATACTACCTATTACTAAAATACATTCGAAATAATGGTTGAACTTAATTTCAAAAACATTAAATATATAACGCTCTAAAGAAATTATTGGAAGTAATCTATAGAATTAAACTTAGTGAAAGAATAATAGTTTATATCTTTATTTTAAAATATCTATAGCCTGCTTGTATTCTGAAAATACAATGAACTTAAACCGAAAATATAAAAGACGTAAAGAATTATCCTTATCGTAAAATTTTTCAGCTTACTTACACCTATATTTCTTTATTCTGGTTATAAACAACCATTTTCTTCAAAATAATATTGTTGGTTTTATAAATAAATTTTTATTTGTAATACGCAAAAAGCATTTTTTAATAAAAAAAACATACATATAAGTGAATTTTATTTTATGCTTAGTTTAATATGTTTATATAATATTCTTTGATCTTTGCTTCTGATATAAATGAGCGTGTTATTTATAGCTTTCTTATATTTTTTAAATTAATTTGTAGGTATCCTGTTTCCAAAAACATCAAAGAACGATCAATGTATTAAAAATTAGTTAATTATAAAAATAACTTTTAATGTAAAAACCAAAATATTTGTTCATGGTAATTAAATTACTCAAACCCCAAGAAAAAATCGAATTAATCCGCTATTAAGTACCTACTAAATACAATGTAAAATAGTGCAATTTTCTATTATTTGTTTTTAAGCTAAAATAGATAACTGAATCCATATTAACAGTGCATCGTGAACTTCAGTCAACTCGAAGTAGTTTCTTTAATTTTCTAGAGAAGAGCACATCAAAGTTGAACAGAGAAACATAAGGGAATTATAAACTTTTAAGTAACACGATGATCGAGAAAAGTGTCGAATCATTTATTCCAAAAACATTAGGAATCAGATCTCTACACATATACTGTTATAAAGTGAACCTGAAATCCCAAAAAGTGACTCAAAATATGAAACAAATATTGTCTGATTTAAAAAGAACGCCCAGAGAATTTTTTTTCAGTTCGTTATTTTGCATTTTCTAATTTAAATACTAATCCAAAACTATGCTGCTTTTTGTATTTTAATTTGTATATTAATTGATTTCATTGATCTCCGATTTTAAATAGGTATTGAGAACCTGTACAAAAATAGAAGTGAAGACGGAACTAAAGATGTTGAAAACGACCTCGAAAACAACCTAATGAAAAACTGTAATATCAGTTCGATTGACAATGGATTATCCGTTTCGGAGTAATTCGAATGTGAACTTGAAGAAGATTTTCTTCAGGATTTGATTTTAGACAATACACGGATTTGCAAGATGTAGGGTAATATTCTTGAAAATATTTTAAACACGTGGTTTTAAAAAGATTGTGTTTAATATATTATAGTTATAGTTCGAAAACGGTCGGTTCATAAGAATCAAATTTAATGACAATGACAATTGTTGGAGACAGGTGGTTCAAATTCAATCATTGGCATAATATTATCTTTTAAAGAACACCAAGGAAAAAGGCAAACAAACGCAATACAATCAAAATGTCTTACAAAAAACACTATTACCTTAGCAAAGTCAGTAAACCATGAATTTTACGATGTAGATAGTTATAAAATTTTATATGGCTAAAAGTGGACGAATATCAAGACACGTAACTAGTGAGCATATAATTTTTGATCCCATAACAATGATAGGTCCGACCCTCTTTTGTTATCAAAAACTCATCGCAGAAAAATTGTTACGCGGCATAAAGAGTTAAAAAAAGCCTACTATTTTTTGTAGAGTTTATTTTCTATTTGTTTCTATGTTCTATCTGTTGGTCTTCTATTATTTTGCCCAATATTGTTATTTAAAAGAATAGTATATTTGTTACGTGTCTGTTTTATTAGTATGCGTTTATTTTATAACAAAGAATACATAATAATACGTTTCTTAATAAAAAAAATATATTGCGTCTTTTTGTTTTTATTTAACCTACCACGTACCTAGTAGTAACTGCAAGTCTGTGCAGTGTAATCTTAGAAAACTATCGAAAGTGAGTTATGATGGCGTTATCCAGAGTTAATCCAAGGCGATCCAAAAGTTATCCAAAAGTTATCCAGGGGTAATCTCAGGCGATCCGAAGTATCCGAGGGCGGCTAGATGTAATCTTAAGGTGTTCCGAGATAATCCAGATTAATATGAGATTCTCTCAAGAGGTTATGAGTTAATATTCTTGAAAAAGGTATCTATCGTACAATTTTTTCTCGTGGCATGCCCCTCGGCTATCTATTAGAAAACGACTTTACTTTTCAACAAACCACAAAAAAAAAGATAAAACTACCTCCAAAATTTTTAGCAAACAAAAATAGTTGATCTTCTTTTCATGATAAAAGACAAAAACAACGTTTGTAATTTTAATTTTCCTAATCGAGAACTGTCAACTATAAATTAAAAGCAAAGGGCAAAGCCTATAAAAATTCAGCAAGGAGTTAGTGTACAATTTCGATTTAACTAGCCTGAAAATGGTTTAAAAACTAAATAGATACATCTTGCACAAGGTTATGTGCAGGTAGGTCACTTACTTTCCAACAAGTACAAAATTACAGTTGAAAAAAGTACCAAACCGCAAAAAACAATATTCAAGCTGTTGATAATAAAATATTAAAAAGATTGTATGCTATGAGATTTGGTAGTTAATTCAGAATGTTACAAAAAAACTCATTCTGCAAAATAGATTCGTTCTTTAGAGTCGCTGTCCCTCATGTGGAGTAAGCACAGTTAAATACAAGATTATCTACAGCTAAAGTCACGTCTCCGTTCAGATTACAGATGACGGTGAAGTCAAGTCACTGTCTAGAATCGTGAGCTATCAAGACCGTGAAGCTCGTGAGCTTTCAATCGTTGCGTGTTCAGTGTAACTCGTCAAGCAGTCAAATCGAAAACAATATGAAATACATTTTTGTTATTAACCCTTTGAGTAACGAATTCGGAAAGAACAGTGTTAATATTTTTAATACAAGTAACAATCAGAACAATAAAGCAGTTTTTAATACATTTTTTCAAAGTTTCTTTTTTTTTCTGAAAAAAACAAATTCAAGTGGTTACGCTTAGTGACCACTATGACAGTAGCTACATAGTTATTGTTAAAAATATTATTTTCTATAAAAAACAGTTACTTTTAGTAAAACCTTACAAATACTACACTGCCATTTTGAACGATAAACCTGCTCCTTTGTAGAACTCTGCACACACTTTCTCGATGTTGTTCCGATAGGTAAATATTCGGTTTTATAAAGTCTAACTTCTTAAAGGACATTGGTTTTATAAGATTTAAGTTTTACACGCAACTTTCATCTTCTTCAATTCAAACTATTTTGTGCACCAATCAAAGCTGTCGCTAAGACAAACTGGAGTTGCTTTATTGTCAATAGAGGTGTCAATGGTCTTTTGTTAAATTTCAATAAGTTTTAAAAAAATTATGAAAGTATCGAATACGGTGGTATCCAGAAAGTATAAAAAAAAATCTATCCATCATTTATTGTATTTTCTGTCAATGTAATAGCAAGCTTGCAACATATTTGCCGTAACTACATAAATATAAAATGTGCTTCCTATATGCTACTACCACTGTGGGGAGTTTACTTTTAGTAATGATCCATCTTTCGGTTTTCTATTTACGGTTTCAGTGACTGTTAAACTGAAAAAGTTTGGTAAATAACTGATTCTTTTTTTGTCCATTGCTTTTTTTCTCCTCGATTCATGACTTATGAGCACGAAAATTCTTAGGTCATTTTTTTTTCTTCTCTCTGTGATTGCGGCAGCTTTAATTTCATTTAACTGCAGATAAGTCATAAGTTCTGCAGAACTAAAATAGCTGTCAAAAAATACCCAATGATTTTTTCACGTAATTTAGCAGCAAGATTTTTAACTATTTTTTGGGTACTTTTGCGTTCATATATTGGAACTTGACAAACATAGCAGCATTGATCTGACATCCGTTCGATGTTTGAATTCGATTCAGAATCGGTGGTTACGTGAAGATACCAATATGATTCAAAGGGTTAAATTGCGGCGACATTCTAACAAAAAGAATGATAAATAAATAAAAATAATAGATCGTATGAGCAATTCTAAACAAGGAAATCAAAAGATTCAAAAAGTGTAAAGTGCCAAATTTTATTTATTTAATGGCACTAAAAGTAAAAAAAAATGTTTACAAGAAAAACAGTTCTTACATTTATATATAAGTAAGGCTTTAATAGTATATTAAAACACAAGTTACAGAATGAACGCGCTTCAATCAGGAGACCGGGTAGAGAGACCTAGTTTCATACACGAGCCGCGCAGCGGCGAGTTTATGAAGCGGTAGAGTGATTGAAACGTATTCTATGACGCGTGCTTTATACTATCTTCTCTATTTTGATACAATATTTAATATTTTTTGTATAATTTTAAACTTAAAACAACATTGGAAAACTTTTATATTTCATTGAATTGGCAACACTTACACTTTGACATGTTGATATTTATGTGTTAACCTAAAATATCATCCGAAATTATCTCGTTATACCTTTGTAAGTAAATAACTTTGAATTAATAGAACGTCTTTATTTTTTGGCATCAAAATTTTAATTTCTATTTTTAAGTTCCAATAATTTTGATTTCTTTTTCATGTAACGTCAACTTACGATGCAGAGATACCAACTTTGAAAAAACTAACATTACTAAAATTCGTGTAAGAATTTGCTTATTCTTACACGGATTTTAGTGTAAGAATCGCTAATTCTCATGTCGATATAGAGAAAATAATAAAAGAAACCATAAATGCCATGATTTCACAAAATTTAATAATAACTTTAATAAGCACTAAACGATTACAAAGCTTAATAGTAATCAAAATTAAATGATATTTCCTCGGTTCAACAATTATATCCGGAAATGCACAAATAGGAAATGCATATTACCCAATCCTGAAAACCTTTGTTGGTTGATAAATGGTTTTCAAAATATTTATCAAATACAATAACAACACATTAGTTTCAGTCCTTTTGGTTTTCCAAACACTAATGATTTGGGTTTGGTATGTAGGTTAAATGCTTTTAAACTACAAATAACTTAATTCATATACGCTCATATAGTGCTATGAACTAAAACCTTTTCATGACAAAACTATGAATATTATTTACACACAGCGTTGTAAAAGCGAATTGAGGCATTTTTTCCAAAAGCTTAAACAAATTATATGCAGAATCAGTGGCGTTGAAATAACACGACACTTATCTTTCCCGATTCGGCTTTTACAAACAAACAAAAAATTCAAGAACCTTCTGACATTATAACATGCTAAATTGTTAGCGTAATTGACCGAAAATGTTTGCGGAAAGCTTTCTTTAATAGCCACATCCTCATTTCGTCCCAAATGCACGATTATACATATACGAGTAAAATTTTAGTAATGACCGGGTTTTAATAATAAATGTAATAGCATGTTTATGTAGAACTACATAATTATTATTTGCGCATTAGCAAAAAAATGGTAATGCTTACCCAGAATTTTATCGCAAAATTTATTTATAACATCGTCAATTTTATTTGTTCGCAATAAATCACTTTATTGCTATATGGTTACGAATAAATTTAGACAAATACTTTATTTTAGAAAACACTTTACAATGTCATTGCCGCAATGTTGCCGTTGAAAAATATTTTCAAAGCGCACGGAATTAATTAAGGAACCGGTACAAATAGGTAAGTTTTCAAACCCAATTAAACCGTATCAAATAGTCAGATAAAAAATTGATAACCGTAATAAATACCATAAAATAATTGTAAATAAATAATTATGAGATAAGCATATTTCGATCTCGTTTCGATATGACCTCATTATCCCTTGTTACAAACTATACATTTTTGCGCAAAAGTGTTAATATTAACCGATAACAAAAAGCAAAATATACGAACCGCAGCTGTCGATATTGACGCAGTTCAGCAAAACTCCAAAAACGAATACACAGAATCAAGTGCAAATGGTACGATAATGGTTGGCAACTTATTCAATTGGCTTTTGGCCATTTTAGCTCGTTTATTTCAAACTTTTGATTTCGAGATAAAATATTATTCCAAAACATCTTTTGAAAAGAAAATCTTAATTTAGAAAAGCGAGTAACACAATGTTTAATTAAATACATAATGCGCTTATCACAGAAAATGAAAAAAAAGTTATATTGTTTATAACATATGTAAGCATGTACAAAGAAAAGAAATGGGTCATGCACAAAGAATAAATTTGAGAGATAAAACTAAATAAAATATCTTTATCTAAACAGTAATTTCTTATTCGCCACAGCAAATGGCATATTAGGCTCTGTATTGTTCTAACAAAAATTAATTGAATTACATTTGATGGTTTCTCGGGTAAACGACTATTTATCCAATTATGCATAAAATGTCGGTCTTGGCATACTTCTATTTTTGAAATAATTTAATATTTTCGTTCTGACCAACAAACTCCTTTACAAATATCCAAATCGGTCCGGTTGAATTTTACAAACCGAAGAGATCTGTTGTGATCAAACATTATTAAATGCGCTAAACAACAATTATTCACAAATTGTTATTTGTCTAAAAACAAATTAGGAGCAAGACAAGAGTCTGAGTAGATCCCTGTACTTTTTTTTTGAGTCGATAGGAATATATTTCCAAAATCAGTACAAATTAACTAAAAAACGGACCACCGACAAATAATTTAAATACATTATGACTAGCATAAAATTTTAATAATTTTTTTAGTGATATCGTAGCCGGCCATATTGAAAAATTAGCCGAAAAATATAAAGTTTTTACAGTTATTTTGTGTATAATTAAATAATTAATTAGCCTGAAATTGACAACGAACGTAAATAAAACTATGTATTTTACTGTAATCTAGGTATAATTAGTAAATAAGGTAATATACATTGTAAAAACGTGATGTTAAGTAATCATAATAACTGGACATACATAAATGACTATTTTTTTTAATTATCTCTAAAAATAAATAGCATGTTAAGTAAATATCTAGCTCTGGGTAAGATAATTACAAATTCAACTAACAATTTTAAATTAGCTGTACCTAAATATCATTTAGTAACACTTTAACTAATTTTGTAACATTTCGCTGTACATCGTTTAAGTTGCTAGATTGTTAAGTTATCTTTCAGTTTGCTTTAAGAAGACAGCACCAGTAATTCCCTTTACTAAATGTATTTGCTATAGTTTGTATTCATCTACTATTTTTTTTAAATCTACGGTTCGCGTTAGCAATGAAACAATTTTGATGTAAGTTAGTTTTTTTTTTCATTTAGTCGTTTAATATCTATTATTAAAACCATATTGTTTAAAAATAGCAATAGTACTAGCGGCAACATTGTAAGTATTGAAAGTGGTTAGTTGCACGAAAACAAATAAATTTAAAATTTGTTGACATGTGTTGACATTTAACAGTTGTTGCTCTAGATGAGTAATGTTAAAACATTAGTTGAATAACTCGCCACACAAAACGACTGTAGCGTGCAAATACCCCCTTAAATTTACTAAACACTTTTTAAGAACACATTTTAGTCGAGTTATCGTCACATATGTAATGTAAAAGAGAATAAAAAAAGCAAAACCACTTAGTAGTCAGACTTACAAAAAAAACCTGAGTTAAACTGTTAGATTATCTATTTGTTATAAAAATGTATTTTATAAACACCATTAGCACGTTATTTGGTCAGTTCAATAAACGTTTAAAATTGGTCATACCACAAATTATATATATGTATTTTGAAAGTGTTCAACATATGACACAAAAACTGCAGTGGAATTAGAACGTTTCGCAAAATAGAAACCTTTAAGAATGTTGTTCATTAAAACATAAATATAAAAGTTTTACTGGTTTCCGCTATAAATTACATACATAAAATCGTTTGTAAAATATCCAGATGTTAACATAAACTTCTAAAACTTAACTGATTAAGGTTGTTCCTAGCAAAAAAAAACAATAATGGACACAATAATAAAAATTTTATTTTACTAAAAAAAAATCACTGGTCATGTGAAAATTCTTTACTGATTGGAAAATTATGTTTGTTATAAACGTATTTGTAAAAAAACATTACACTTGTAATTTTTACATGCCTAATTATGTTTTTACGTTTATGATTAAATATTATTGCAGATTATTATTTACAGTTATAACGATGCAATTTTTACGATTACAGACATTGACTGTTTTCATTGAAAAAAATTGTGTGTGTCAGCTCCGACGCACGACTGGAGTTTACTCCTTAATTTCGATAGTCTAACCAGACGAAAAAAGGGTTTATTTAACTTAAAAAAGATTGATACTGTATGAACGTAAAAAATAACTTTTCGAAAGAAAATTTTATGAAAACATTATTATAATGAAAAAATATTGTCGATTTTTCTGATAATATTATCGAATTATTGACTAGAATTGTTAATATTTAAAAATTATTTATAAAATAAATCATAATAACCTGGAAGAATTTATAGACATCGACAAAAAAAAAAATTTTTGGTTAGGTTACAAATTTTCTATTTTATGTGGATGCGCTCGATAATTCATATTGGGTTAATTATCTAATTTTATGTGTTGTTCTCAAATATATATTTATATGAACTACATCGATAATTATTAAAATATTTAATAAATACAAATTGCACATGCTCATACATATAATACATGAATTATAACGTACTTTGCAGCCACGTGTTTGTTAGATGTTCCGGCAATATCATCTACACCTCTTTCTGCCATAGTTATTTGAAAATACTTTCAGTTCACTTTAGCGGAACACAATGATAAAGATTAAAACTTCACAATAACAATATTAATTATTGATATTTATAATAAAAACAGCAATATAAGTAAACTTAGAAAGTTGCGCGACATAGGATGCGCACCAAAAACGTAACGAGGTCATTCATCGATAGATTTTACTCCTCAGATTTTTCTCATACCGGGTCCCTTATATATGCAAATCGATTCTTAAGGAGTAAACTCCAAAAAATAAGAAACCGTAACTGATTCAGAAATCATAACAAAATTATCTAAGAATCCTCTTATAATAACCACGCGTAATGTAGTCACTTTCAAGGTAAACCGTATACTATTACATAAAAAAATTAATTTTGGTTTATATTATCAATTTTAAAATTATTTTTGCTTGCATAGTAAGCTATTTCTCAAAAGAATTTGAAACAAATGCACCAATCCGATCAAAGCAATAATAAAGACTTAATTACTAAGTATCTACCGTAACTAACCAAATTAACTTTACAATAATGTATCAAACTTACTGCTGTCTAATTTGAAAACCAATGTTAAAAACACATATGGATTTCCGCTAACACCAACTGATCTTAGATTTGTTGTCAAATCTTATTTAGAAACACGCGGTAGAAAAATAAAATATTTCAGAAACAATCTTCACGGGAACGAACGAGTAAAGTCTTTTCAAAAACGTCACTCAGAATTATCTATAAGATTCGCACAAGATATAGATCTTTCTGCTGGCGCTGCCACTGATGAAAAGATTGTGAACTATTTTTTCGACCGCTTGACAGTAGAGTTCAATTGAATTCTATCAAGTAATATATGGACTTACGATGAAACCAATTTGGTGGACGATCATGGATATCCAGAGCGCATAAGGAACGCAACAAAAATTACTTTATCCTTTATTGAAAAGTCAAGAAGGTGAGTATATTTCTTTGGCAAAGTTTATGCAGCAAGTATACAGCTTGACCTTTTTGCTTAAAGACACAAAAGCGATAATCGGAGATAATTCCAGCTCTCATATAAATATAGCTGTGATTCAGACATGTGAGAAAAATAATATAAAATTCATATCTTTGCCCACCAAAACCATTGAATGTTTCCAATGAAGGAGAAATGGAAACAGATTGCAAGAATGGAAAGTAAGTGCCATGCCCCGGTAGTGCCATTGCAAGCAGACTGTCAACAATCCCCAAAGATGTGTTTCCAAGTTTCTTGAATAAATTGATGACTGCTTTGAACATTACGGACGCAAAAAATTTGCAATCTGCGTTCCGGAAATGTGAATTTCCACTAAATACGTACAAATTCTTAAATCGACTGTGTACTAGAATAGCTAATTGATTGAAGAATTGTTGCTTTAGGTTTTATTATTCATCTTAAAAACACACGAGTTCATGATACCACTACAAACAAGAAAGAATGGAAAAAAAGTTGAATGTGCCAGCGGGCAAAAACGTACGAAATACAGACTTTCCCAACGATCAAAATAATGATGAACTAATGCCCTCTTATTGCAATCATTGGTCAAACCGTTTTATCGAATTCGATGACAAAAGTGAAATATCATTACAAGAGAGCAGTGATAGTCTATTTGTGAAATCAACATCTAAGTCTGATGATATGAAGATAATGGTAATGTAGCACACAAAGTTGTTAGAATGTATGTCATTTTAAAGTTTGAGAGCAATCCTTATCCTGGTGTGATTACAAACATTGATCCTCAAGAAGAAATATGTGTTAGTGCCATGGTTCAATTCGGCAAACAATGGAAGTGGCCTACAATGAAGGATGAAATATTCTGCAAAGACCCTGAATATAGAATAAATATTTAAATCCTCAGCAACGTGAGAAACAAGAAATATTCGATTCCAGAAAGAAAAATTTTTGTGTTTAATGTAATTACAATATTACCTAAATAAAGATACGAAAACTTTTGTTACCTTTGCTTTGCACCAATCTAAAAGCAAACTGATGTAGAAAAACATATCATTATACTCAATATATGTATATTGTGGACGGGTTTCTTTGTGCCATCACATCATTTTCATATAAAAACAAGTGTGTTGCAAAGTAACCCCAGAATCCGATGTTAAATGACTTAATTTTTGAAAAATTTCAGTATGTTTTCAAAATTAATAGTCGTTACATGTTTAGAATGCTGTCAAACTGCCTTTACAATACCATTTTATTTTTTTTATGCTACAGTTTTGCAATGAGGTAACTTAGCGTAGTGTCAATTCGGTCATACTTCTAGGTCAAACCTAATTGTATGACGGATTAATAAATTGTATAAAAAAAACATTAAATTTTATCGTAAGAGCAGTTTGACAGCATTCTAAACATATCTATTAGAGAAAATTGATTTATAGAGTTTAAGTTATGTTACAGAAACATGAATATGTAAGTAGGTTCAATGTAAAAAAATCTATTGAAGCAGTACATTCAAACGAAACATTTATTGAAGATGGGAGATCTAATTGATTAACGTAAACGTATCTTCAAAAATAAAATATCTAAAAGCAGAACCTAGAAAATAATCAAAAGTATACGCACGACGACAAATATTTACCAGGGCAGTTCGTGATTCAATAAACTTTGTAAGATTTTTTACGTACAACTGTAGTATGTTAAAAAAAATTCTTACTTATAATGAGAAACCAAAGGTGTTTTACTGTAAATTTTGATGCGGGTTAAAAGATGACAATTTAGTAGGTTCATGACGTTGCGTAAAAAACTAAAATAAAAAGTAATAAGTCAAAATTTCGATTTTTGGGTTTTGAACAGCGTTCTATATTAACATTTTTCAAACTTCGCAAAACTAATTAAACTTGATGATTCGACAGTCATCTGGATCTCCTCTTCAGAAAACTGAAACTGAAGACATCGAATCCTATTTAATATGATATATTTGCAGAAAACTGGAGACAATCCAATGTCTTCAATTTCAGTTTTCTGAAGAAGACAGCAACATAACAGTCGAAACGTCAAATTTAATTAGATTTGCAAAGTTTGTAAATCTTGTGAATTTAATATAGATATGTTAATATATAGAACGCAAAAATATTTTGAAATATCATGGCTGTGAAAACCTAAAAAACAATAAGTTTTCGGTGCATATGTTAAAAAAATGAACGTCATCTCTAACAACTACTATAACTGTTATCAGAATTTGTTATTGCAAATATGATTTTATTTGACGTAGTCTTAAAAAAGCCTATCGGTAATTTGTGTTTGCCCATTCCCAGAGAAATTTACATTTGTCAATATTAGTTTTAATAAAAAATAGATACTTAACATAAAAGCACTAACCTAGAACATAATACATAATTTCTCACCAAAAAATGTTTAAACAATTTTACACACAGAACAAAGAGCTATGCTTCTCAATTCAAAAAATAAATACTGTTACGAAACTATTTATTAAAAACTAATTTATTTAAAACGACTAAAAATACGTTTACTTATTCTAGAAATATATACACTTTTAAATTAACCGAACTAATTAAATCTATTAATATTTAATGAAAACACTTACACTAATTTATGTCTAACCGTTGTATAACACTATCACTTAAGATAAGATAACGTCCTCGGATTTCACACTTGTTTACACTAAAAATCACGTACACGATTATTCTCGGTAGGTTTATCTCACACGCGTGCTAACCACTTATTTATTTCAACTTGATAATCTTCTTAACACTGCTGTATTAACATTCCAGCAATAACTGACCTATGATCTGTCTCGTCGGTATATATACACATACGGAAATCCTTCTCGAGCGTTCCCTATTTTTCGGTATATCTTCTAGAAGATGGATAACAGCTTCTAGAAGGCTCTTGCATTTGCAAATAATTTCTCGAACGTTTCAATACGTTTAGTTTATGTGAACCAATGAAATTATTGTGGTTACAGGAGGACTTTGATAATACAGTGCACCTACGCAAACAAGTGACTTGAAAAATATAAATTAAACATTTTTGGATACAAAACAATCGTCCAATCGCAAGTCAAAAGTTATAAAAGCACCATTTCCTAACAAAACTTTTTAGTTAATTCAAATCTATTTAAATCAAAAACTTTGGTTTGTATAAAAATATCTCTCGTTCATGCCAAAGCCCGAAACATCACCAAAACTGTCGTCGAATTTTACGACAAGCAAAAAGCTGCTAGTCTAATTGGGAAATCCACAAAGCTTATAAAACAAAGAATGTAAATTTGTAAATACAGTAGCAATCACTTAGTAAGCAGTCGATTATTAAGTTAAAACGTTTACTAAGCAAAAATTCCGACAGTCACTTGTAAGTATCATAAATCGTTTAGTAAGTTGAGTTCGGTTATTAAATAATTTTTAACGGTAAAAAAATCTTCAAAATTCTTTTCTGATAAAACTTTCCAAGGAATTTGTATACATTTTGTAGGTAAACATTCGAGTACAAAACGGTTTTTACTGTGAAAGGTTTAAGATTAAATATGCACCACAATAAGAGACGTAACAGGTAGAAAACACTTGTATTTAGCTAATCTTCTTTACAATTTACACCAATTCATTTTCTATAAAAATAACTAACGACAGTCTTGTAAAAGCTGTAAATAATTTTCTAAGGAATTTGTATTCATTTATATAGAATCGAGAAAAAATTAGACTACAAATTTCTTAATTTGGGTAAACAATCAAAGATATTAGGTTTTTTGAAAATATATCTGTAATATAAAATTTTTGATAGAAATTTTTATAGTTTTTAACAATATGCTTATCAGCGCTCAGGAATTTTATGCGGTAGAAAAAAAGGTTCCAAAAAGAAACATTTCAGTTTAAAAAATGTAAGAGGAAGTTGACGAAAATACTCTAAGAAAGTCCTTACGTCAATTTTCTTGAATACAAAAAAATCACAATTAATGAAATTGTTAACGGTATTTAATGACATTGTAGCTTAGCGATGTCGTATTTAAGAAAGTTGTGAGGCAATGATGCTCTCAGAGAGCGAATAAAATTATTATGAATTGAAATATTTAAACATAGTGATAGGATAGACAATATTAATTTAATGTGGTCGTCATTCAAAGCAACGTATATTAAATAAGTTGTTGTTCATGTTCGGGCTACAATTATTGACGACCATGTTTCCCACTACAAGATTTTCATACGCAGCTTTAACGTGCAAAAGGGCTCATGCTTTGGTAGCCCGCGATGGTTTCAACCTTTCAATTCAGTAATGATGAAGCGGTAGAATTAGTACAACGTGTTCTAAGTGAAATGGTATATCTGTCGTACGTAATTTTCAAAAAATGCAAAAAAGTACTGTATTTATTTAAATAAATTTGTAAAGCTGTCGTTAAAAGAAAAAAATTCTCGGAAGAGTATAAAAATAACGAATTACAGTTTTATCAAAAAGAAAACAATAAAATGAAGTTGATTGTAACATATCCGTTGAATCATACTCGCTGATCTAGTATTTTTGAACGTCTACACATATTCAAATAGTATTATTTTATGTTAATTGTTAATCAAAAATGAGTGTCCAAAAAAATATCGTCTCTTTAGTAGCTTTGTTAATATTAAATTTCAATTCACACTTAAACAAAAATCCGTGGTTACAGATTGAAAGTAGTAAATTAAAGAAACATGTAATTATTATTGCTTTATTGACAAAATTATCAATTATTTAAAAATTATGCAAAATGCATTTTTTCTGGTATTTGATAAGGGCTGTTATTTGTAAAATCACAAAACCAAGACAAATAGGTTTCAAACCCCGAATTTTTAAACTGCAAACCCGGACAATTTTTTAAATTATTATAATGTAAATTCTATCATGGCAAATTTAAGTTATTTAATACAACGTACTATTTCTAGTCTAAAAATGTTATTAGACAAACAGTTAAAAAGTATATCTCTTTATTATTTTTGTATTTATGATGAACAATACACAAACGTATTAAATGCAGCCCAGCTTCAGCGCGAGTAGCCACTGTTACCTTACATTTATCTGCTTTATCCTTCACATAGAGTTAATAAATGTTGGCAATCACAAGACGAGACTGATGAGTATCACACAGTTAAAGCTGGACAGAGATACATAATTATTCATGCAGGTCGATCATCCAGGTTTGTGAAGAACAAACTATTATTTTTCATATCAAAAAGTAAATGTGGCGACTACCGTGATGACATGAATTATAACAACTTTATGCAATGCATGGAAATGCAATTAATTCCCAATTTGAATCCTAACGGTATTGATGTAATGACCCATAATATAATGTACAAATTTGAATTAAGTTTTCGGTTATACTGAATCTTTAATGCGAAGAAATGGCATAATGAACGGTTCAGTTTTCTGGCGACGTTTCGTTGTGCCCAACTTCATCAGGTCATCATTCCGAATAGATAATTTTGTCTAATATAATGTAAATTTAGAGAATTATAAATTAACCAGTCTCGTCAAAGTACTTAATGTACAAATAAAAAACCACAAAATCAAAGTTTAAAAAAATGTATGTTAGAGAATCGTTCAAATGTAAAAGCATTTCCATTACTAACGACATAAGAAAAGCTAAATTACTATGTTTAATAAAACAATTTAACATTACAAAAACGTATGTAGCTGATGAACTACTAAAGAAACTCAGACATACTGTACTACGTTTGACATGATACCTTACCATTGTGACTTGAATCGTATTGAATCAATCTGAAGTTTGGTGAAACAAAAAGTCAGATGAAGATAGTAGTGATAAAGGAGATAAAGTGGCTAATTCTTTTTTAATTCTTAAATGCATAATATTTTTGAGTTGGTCAAAGAGAAAGAATCCCAGCAGCAGAGTGGTTAAACTATAACAATTAATTTCGATCATTATAACTAGTGTAAAATAAGACATATTAAGTGAACATTAATTGTTGTTTCTGAAATTAACGAACAATATTATTTCAATAGAAAAGTCATATAATGAAGCTTACAGAACTTAAAACGCACTTGTTTGCTTATGCCAATATTGCGCACAGTCTACTTTTGCGACAGTGGTAGAAAACCACTAACCACTAGCAAAAAAGAATTAAGAAGATATAAACCGCGGCCCTCCATAGCCACACCCTGATTAGTGTGGATAGTAAATTTCCTGTCAAACATTTAACAGCGTTAGTCCAAAGTACTCCTACTAAGAAGACAAAATTTTAACAATAATATAAAAAAAACGTTTAAATTAGATAAGCAATCGAATCACAACCTATATCATGTATATTTTTGTCTGTGATCAAAATAAAACCGTCATCCTATTTCTAAATGATTATCATTTTTAATCAATTCTTGTATGACAGACAAAAAATCTACATAATTATACATTCTTTTGGTTTAACGACAACAGCGTGCATTCAAGTATCCTTTACGTCTAACATTTCGCAGGTAATCAATCATGATTTTTAGTAATTGTCAAGTTATTGACCCAAACCGCGTATCCGATGTTATAACAACTTTGATTTAAAAGAGCCTCTTTATGTTTTGAAGAATAAAAATGTATAGAAGTGACGCTAAGTTTTTCGTTACATTACACATATTTGCGCACCTTCGGTAAGAACAAATAAATTTCTTTGATGTATAGAGAACTTCAGTTTTGTTGCATTTGAACTCATAAAGTAGTGTTTATAATAAAGGTCGTTTACTTCGTGAAATCATGCTGCATGTAGAAATGTGTAACGATGACAAAGAAAATGTAGTATTTTTTATACAAAAAAAGACTAGTAGTCACGTAAAAATAAACTGGTTAAAATACGTGTGAAATACCGTTTATAATTTTGATAAAAGTTGTGAATTATTGAAACATGTTTATTATACTGGTTATGCCAGTTGTCATAACCTTGATGAACTTGTACTTGTGACAGACTATATTATAAATAATTCAAAACTCATATTACGTAATAGTACTCAAAAATGCATCTTTCACACTTAATATAGAAACGGCGCAATAACAAAAAACGTAAACAAAAAAAACTCAACTGTACCTTCCATTCGTTATCATTTCCGTTCGAATCAATAGATAACGATTTAAAGAGCTTGAGTGGTCTCATCCTTTTTTGCCCTAATTACATTTTAGTTGAAGTTGGGATAATAATAAACTCACATAACAGCACTTGCTATTAAACTGATTCACAAAATTGGCATTCAAATCTAATTTTTCACGAATGAACATCGTCAATGATCACTGTTAAAATTAGAAAGATTATCAAAGTTCAAAATTCTAAATACTAATTTGATAATGTTTATGAAAGCTAATAAATAATTACATAGTTATGTAAACGTCATTTTTAGCATTTTACGCGCATATGGCATTACGCGCACACACGCACCAGCCGAAATTAACGCGGTTTGAAATATTGTTTATTTTGAGAAGAAAATTGAGGTCTTACTTTAACAGCACTAGCACTAACTAACTACCGTAGATGCGTAGTTGAATAAACTAAGTTTAAAACAGACTCCTTCCTTGAACATAATAATATTTATGTATGAGTACAGTTGTAAAAACTTGAAAACTTTATGATTAATTTACATATGTTGACATTTATTACAACATTTAAGAGTTAATTGTAGACTTTTTACTTTATTTTTACGTTTGTCATCGGGTCACGTTTCTTATAATAAAGCATGTGTTACGTTAATAACGGTTGATGCAATACTGACTCTATTTATTAATTTATGCGTTATTCAAATGAACACGTATGCAAATTTAAATGTAAAGCGTAACATAATTTTTGGGAACATAAAGGCATAGTACACTTAAATCTACTTTCATTCTTTCGCGTGGGATTCGTTGCTATTTTAATACATCGTAAACTTAAAACGCCAAGGTGTGTTTTTTACGGTTTGATGGACTGTTTTTCTTGAGGCATTTTATAAAAACATTATCAAAAGCATTGAAGATATTAAAAAAATTGTATCAAATAAAAAATCAAACAGATTTAGAAAATTGGGAAATGTGACATATTTCTAGTTACTCCGCTCAGACATAAAACACAAGCTGGACAAAGTAATCCGACAGCTGAGCTTTTCAACATTTAGATTAAAATTATGTAAATGCTCTGTACAAACTCATAATGGTATATAGGTATATTGGTATTGAAATATGTGGTTTCTAATATGCCGACATAAATTTTTCAGTTAACGTTAAGATGTAACTGGCTTAAATAAATATAATTTAATATTTTTCCACCACTTGTATAATGCGTCAATAGAAATCTCTTCAACTGTCAGTAAAGATTTTACAGTAGGCGTAGACATAACATTCTTCAGCAACAGTACAAAGTGTAAAAAATGTTTTTGTGTTGCCAACATCGCAAACGTCAATATTCGTTCGTTAGTGTAGTTACGTAATGAACGAAAAAAGCTCTAGGGTGGCAAAATGAAAACTAGGAATCCACATAAAATTAAGTGTTCAAAGTCAATTAATATATTAGAACGAGTATGCGACAGGTGGAAAAATCATTTTAAAAATCTTGAAATTCAGTTAAAATTTAAGAAAAACGATGTTAAAGTTAATGTCAAATCTGACAGATTTAGTAATAAATGTAGTACCAACATATTATATTTCTGTTGATTTTTTTATTTTTTCAAAAAAGAATGTAATTTTATGAAAGGCAACACAAAAAATAATGTACATTACTCTCGTCGAAAGAATCATAGCATAACTCACTCACATGCAACGCTCGGCCGTGCGGCCTCGCGTCGCATTAACGTTCGTTATGCTATTTCTTACTTTCGACTCTTGTTACGTAAACTACTATTAACTTTCGCAGTCTATACATGAATTTTATCACATATGCTCACCCACAATTTTTATATACCTATCGATCTCGAATCATAATCCTGTATGCCTTTATTGATTTTGTAGAATATCAAACAGTTAGTCATTGATTTATCCTTTCCTACACCATAAATTTTTCTATATTATTTAAAAACCAACCAAAAACTGACTATTATAAACCTTTATAAAAGTTACCACAAAATTAATTGTGGAAAAAATGTTTATAGCATATTTATTTAAAATAAAGTTGTTAAACGTCCAATAAGCCAATTTGCATGGAACACCTTGTATATTGTCTTTGTGGTGTTTAATCTTCACTCTCGGTCTTCCAAATCTGTTATAGTCAAATTTCTATGTCATCACTATGTTGATGATTTTCCTTTTCTTCCTCTCTTAGTTTTTCGTATGGTTCATATTCTATGATTATATTTAGTATTTTTTGTTCCATATTCCTTATACATGTCCGTAGCATGTTAGTGGTTCAGAGTTAAGTTGATCTACTGTATCTTTTGGAATGTTATTACATCTCAGATTCTTTGCTACAAGCTTCTAAAAGTTTACGAAACTTATCCGGCCAGCTTGCAATAGAATTGAAACAATTCCTGTTGGAGAGAGAAGAGGTCCAAATGATAAAAATTTTATTAATAGGCGCCGGATCTTGTCTTGCAGATACAGCTCCTATTTGATCAGTACAGACGGTTCAAAGTTTGCATTAAATTTTTGAGGCCCGTCAAGTTAGTGGAACGAAGAAATAAACCAAATCCTTAACATCAAATTCGATTTAATTACCTTAGCATAATAACGCATCAATAGAATTAGAGTCAATAACAACTAAGCCTCAAACTTTGTAACCACACACAAGAAGTAGTTTAGTTTGATTACAGGTACAACGTTGGTTATAAAAACGCCGGAAGCATCAGCAAGTCACAATACATCTCTATAGTAAATTTGAATGGCAAGGATCGTGCCAAACTAGTGACTCACGAAATCTACAAAAGATGTAAAAGATAAAATTTATGATAAGTAAAAAAACGGAGTTTATCGTATGCTGTTTACATGTGTAGTTTCTTAAAGGTGGTGTTAAACGTCCATGCCTCGAAGTAAAGGTATCACATGCACATCGTATAGGAGTTAATTATAGATTCGATGCTTCACTTTAGAAATTTTCCACTATCGATCCGAATGTTCCGGACCCACCAAAAGGGTGCTTAAAAGTTTTAACTATCATAAGTAGATGATCGTTACCCACATTTGGAGGTAACACGTCGTGCTAAGAAATCGACATAGAAATTACACTTAATCTGAAAAAGAATAGAAAAAGCTTACCCTGCCTTGAATAAATTATCTACTTAAAGCTGTTTTCAAGATACATAACGCCACAACACGTGGATGTAGAAATAATTCTTTAAATTCAACCATGCATATTAAGTATACGACAACGTGGAAGAAAAATGACGACTTGAACGGAAGTGACAAGGTAACGCAATTAGATTTAGAGCACGTAACATTAATTCGTCATTGTTCTTAACAGGTAAAAAGAAATATGATTTTAGAACGAAATGTCACCGATGTGAAGTTACCCATAAATACAACCATGAACTTAAGTTTACGTAATTTAAACATGGATGTAGGGCATCCATTTTGTAATAATAATCTAAATATAAATGTTACAAGTATCTACATATTTATTACATTTTAGTAACAATTAAAGTATTTGTTTGTAAACTATACCCAAATGAATAAAGGTAACTTTAAACCCAATATTAACTATCAATGCGCGGATTAACTTTAATGCAAACTTGTACACATACATAACAGATTATGTGCAATAGATTACACATAGCTTCTAAATTTATCAATTCCTCGTCGCTTCGCAAAAAAACAACTTAATGTATTTCAATAAAAGATTTAAGTTTACACCAATATAATATTGTGTTAATCCAATAACTCAAAAGTATTTGACTATCGTAACCTCCGTGACTTTTCTGTTTGTACTTTAGAACAGCTTGAAACAAACAGAATTGTGTTCTCGTCAAACTTTACATTGCAAAATAGAGTAACTTTTTATATTTATGTTATGTTTATCGTACCCAACAGAACTATCACCGTGCTCTCTTCACGTGATGCCCCATAATTCATTAAATGTTTCATTAGCAAACACCTATCACATTTACATAGGTTAAGTATGCGTAGTTACTTAGGTTTATACTACAACAAATATACATACAATGATAACGTGGTATGTCAAAATATTTTGGTGTGGTTTTCGTACTGTATGAATTTTATCCCGAGACGCGTGTTTTTTGACGTACAGAACATTATCTGTCAGGGCGACATATAGTTACATAAGTCAGACGTATGTGCTAGTGTAAAGCTCGTGAGTTTTCACAGCATTAAATATCTTAAATCATCCACTCTGATTTTGAATATGAAATGGCGGCTTAACCCAATCAAGATTGGTATCAATTTATTGACATCCGAGTGTCACTTTAATAAAAATATTTTGATACAAAATTATTGGTACGATTTTCATAGCTAATAGATAGCTTGATGGTTTATATACGCTGCTATCGTTGTCAATGCATCATTCTCATCACGGTCAAAGCATCAATTTAGTTCATACAAAATTCATGAAAGCGTTATACCTACATACTTTTGCATATTGGTTATTTTGTAAACGTTGCATAATATTTTTCTCGGCAATTATTAATCTGAAGATGGCAATTTATTTACTACTAGGACAGGAATCAAATATGTGTAGTTATCCATTTAATCGAATGTGTATTTTACGCAAGAGACAATTTGTAATTAAATAATAATTCAACGTTGTAAAACAATAATATTTATTAAAGGTAAATAGATATAATTTTAGACATAAAAGTTACACCATAGAACATACTAATAATTTTTTACGGCAAGTGGTGTACATAAAAATAGTTATTTGTATCACTAGTCCAGAAAGTGCTATTTTGCGAGTATGAGCTTATTTGTAGGCCGAGGTGAAGTCGAGGCCTACAAAAAGCGAATACTCGCAAAATACTTTTAGGACGTGTGATACACACCATTTTTTGTGCTGACCTTTATAGTATAAATAATTTAAAAGCAGTTATTTAAGTATTGATTTTTAATAAAATTTAATAACATATGTTGATAAAACTGAAACCTGTAATGACGAAATACAATTGTTTTTTAAATTAATTTGACAATTACATAATAATTTTACAATTTCACTTATATGAAAATAATACCATTGTTGTTTTTAGCAATTGCAAGATATAAGCAAATTTGTAATATTTCTTTAAAACAATTTTTATTAGTGCTACTCCACACAACAACACAGATAATGGTGTATGTTAATAAATTTGACATATTGACAGATGACGTTTATTTAATTAATGATTACTAGTGCCAACTTTTAGTTATAACATTCTACTACACTATACCGGCCTACGCCGGAAAAGTAAAGTTTCCGGCCGATTATGATGCCTGTAAAATAATAATCACTTTCATGTTTCTTATAGATGGTATTCATTTTGATGCCTCAAAAATGATAGTGACAGTTTATAGATACCGATTTCATGCGCAATTTTTGACACAAATTTTGTATGAAAAAAGTGGCCAAAATGATGTCTAATTGATACCCGAGAAATGGTGTTAAAAAGATATCTTTTTACGAGAATTTTGTTAATTGGGAAGATGTGGTTGTTATGAGAAATTCATCGAGGGTAAGGATGCATTTGCATTTTACGGCGCAATTGATTTTTCCATATTATCATTAACAACTTTAGCCACCGGCACGTGTTCTATTAACTTTTGCCACCTGCGACCTTCTTTTAACTTTGGGATACTGGCACCTGTTCTTTTATGCTGAAAAAAATTGTGAGTATTTTGTTTCTTATTTAAAGTTTCTTTTGTATACGTTATCAGTCGTTTGCACGCACGACTCTACGTAGATATTACGTTTGTTTTTCACAGTCAAGTATAAAACATTTTTAAGTAATACGCTCTGTGTCGCTTAAGCGCGAGATACTGGACATTTGTGCGGTATTCGCCAATGTGAATTTGTTCTTTTTAAACGTAAAAGTTAAGCCAACGAATTTAATTATATGTATGATGTGTTGCCCAACCTAAGGAGCTTGCATCAGCGTTATTGTCTGTGATATTTATCGACAAACTCTTAATTGATAGCATCTAAGTAATTCTACCTTACTTTTTTAACCTCTTTCTTTCTTTTTTAAAATAAATATATTCGTTATAACCTGTGTTTTGTCATTTTTTCTTATTCAGTGTTTAACAGATTTAAACGGTATCTGCAATAATTAGTTTTCCGACTTTATGATTAGCACACCGAGCATCACCTGCGATCCTCTCGCCGAATTGTATTGAGCTAGCCGCCTACCTACGGCATTGATGCGATTGTCGTTTTTAATAAATTCTGTTACCATAAATATATTTATTTTTAAGAAATGCTTGAAGGCAGCTTTAAAAAACCTTTTCAAAGTCATTTTTGGTATAGTTTTTAATTTTAAGAATGCAGCTGTTAACTCTCAAAAATTGAATGTAATTGCTTTATATTACTTCGAACATCAAACGTTTACAACTGTATTCAATTTATTCGTCTCGTTTTTGTTTGGTTCAGAATTTTTAATTATCTAATGCTTAGGTAACTATATAGTTTGCACGCTTTTATTCTGTAAAACCTTACTTCCCTGTCTTAGTCTCTTACTATAAACTAAATAAACTATAAACAGTTATCCTTGCTTTGTTGTACTTTTTATTTAAATAGTTCAGTTTTATGCTAATTCTGGAAGAATGTTACTATTATATAGATGATATTTACCTTTTTTAGAAAAATCTTCTATATCAAAAAGAATTTTCATCACCCGAGTAAGCTAAATTAAACTGCCGAAACGTTGGAAACAACACTAAACAATTTCGACAGAGTCCGCTATTGCGGTTACCTCGCCCATGACAAAAACACCCCTTAAACATGTATTAGAGAAATAGGCTGCACAGCTAACGTGTCCCATAGTACGCTACATCGTGTTTTAAGAAACTATTCTTTGTACCCTTACCATGTTTAACGAGTGCAACAGTTCACCGACATTGATTTTAAACCGCGACTTGAGTGTTGTGAGTGGTTGCAGAAAGAGGCGGTTTTCTAATAATGTTTGGGCGGATATTTTAAGAAGTAGTTTAATTGGGCCGTTTATTTTACCAGAAAGAGTTACAGGCGACTTGTACTTTTACAAGAAACTTTTGAGCAAGAACTTGATGACTTGCCCCTTGAGGTTCGCAGAACAATGTGGTTTATACTGCTAAGAGTTCCTACTCAGGGATTAACTCATTAGACATTTGTCTGGAGCTATGTGAAAGGTAAAGTACACGTAAATAATAGACAAGAGCTGCAAAATCGTATTTTTTGCAGCAGCAAATGCAATTAGAATGTGCAATTATTTACGCAAGTACACTCAGAGAAAAAACAGTGTAAAATTGAAAAAAAAACACTAATGATATAAAAAAAAATCAATTATGTTTTTGTTTCATTACGACGTTTAGACGTTTGTATTTTATGCAATGGAGGAGGTATTACCTAGTGTACTTGAAAATATGGTGCAGAATAGCAACTTCATTTAACCACAATAATTTAACTACGCGTTATCCGATAACATTATTTTGTATTTATTCTTATTTTTGGTGTCAGCAAATCGCTGAGAAGAAATTTGCAGTTCTTAGAACAATTTATTTTTATTCGTGGTGTCAACAACCTTAGAAGACTACAGCTCCGTAATTTACGATTTATTTTGCTAAAAATTTAAATTTCTTTTTAATATTTTAATGAAACTTTTATTTTGATATTTTTTGCTTGTATATATGCTCTAATTTTACCGGTTTAAATAACAACCCGTTAATCAGATACACCCTGTATAAGTAGTGTAAAACAGTAAAAAATATTTAAAATACATCGATTACTTTAGTATCAATATTTTTTTCACATTCGCAATCAAAATGCCACCTACAAATTTTGATCTAGACAAACTTATGGGTTCAAAGCCATGGTCAGAAAGTCATAAGGTTACAAAATAACATAAATACATTTAACCCAAACGTGCCAGAAGCAATTATAATTACGATAATCAGAATAAAAATCAGTCATATAAGGTAACAAATAAGAAAGAACAAAATTACATCACCTTGGAAGATTAGATAATATGTTGTGATTCATTTCCTGTATAATTGTTACTTTACTGAATTGATTTTAGATTACAACTTTTAGAGATTTCAAAACGAAAGGTCAAGAGTGTGCAGAATAAACTACATATTTGCAAAAAACTGTTCTCAATCCAGAATCGAACCAGAACGGAAAAAACATACCTGAGAGTACAATTAAACGGTATTCAAGTTAATAGACCCAAATCACTAAAAAGGTTGTGATAAAAAAATAAGACGTAATACATACACGTTTTGTGATAAGATAAGGCGTTTTGTATCCTAGACATGTAGGCACTTAGAATAAAGTAAAAAAAACTTATGTTTTCCATCCCACAATCAATCAATCAAAAACGTAAAAATTGCTGAACTTAAACGTGCAAAATTAGATGATGCCAAAAAGGCTTTTATGAAACTATGTAGCACAAACATTCAGTTTCTCTTAATGTTTTTACTTATAACATCGATTTTACAAAAAACGTGATTGAAGTTACCAGGTAATTTCCAAAAATATAAAAAATATTTTTCATTACCCAAAAATTTATATAGTAGAATTATATTAGCGCGGTTACTTTTTCTAGTGAGTTGATTGAATAATACGATTATCTTCCGGTGACTGGATTGTCTATAGACCGATGCACGCAACTACCAACTGCAGAATGAGAAAGTCGATATCGCTAAACTTATTTTAAAAAAGTGGGTGCATCATCAGCATCAATTTTAATTTTTCGACGAAAAAAACACGTTTGAAATATTATGTACCTACATCTTCGTTAAACAGTCAAAACATATTTTCCCAGAAATTTTAAATTGGTTGAGTGCAATAGTCGCAAGAGATCAGTAATCACTTCTTCTTCGACATTTCTTCGAAATTTTTCAGGTGGTTCTAGTTTCCAGTTTATGCTTTATTGCCTTGGTAATAAATTCTGCAGATATTAATGTAGGATACAAACTTTGAGACTCTAGAACTAATTATAATCGGAATCGGAACGATAAATAAAAAAGATTGCAGAAAAATTAAAAGTTATAATTATTCAATAAATTTTAAAAACAAGTTCATTAGCCTCGTAGTAATAACTAAAACTGCTTACATAAGATAGCAACAACTATCATGGTAATCAAAAAATGCAAAGCGCTTAAATAATCAAAGGATGAGATCAAAACAAGCATACTGTCGAAAAAATATATATTTTAAGATTCGATGATTCGTTGAAATATGTGTCGTCAAAAAACAATGTTTTCTGCAGAGCAACTATCAAAGACAATAGCAAACAGTCTGAACTACTCACCTTCTCATAGATTCCTTAAACAGTTCTCACTTCAACACTACCGCCGAAATATTAAATATTTTTTTATTTCGTTCTGAAACTCGCAACATGCTTCTACAAAAGCGAAATGTGATATAATCCGCAAAAGTGCTTTGGCACAGGTAACTGCTTCCTAAGACCAGGTTGACATATTCAAGGTTTTTATAAACATAAAAGTAAATTTTTTTTTTACTAGAATTCCTGTGCATTATTCAAATTGCGTAATACACCTGACATTTAAATTCTCAACGCAAATTACCGTGCAGAAAAATTGTAATTAGTCTAACAGGATTAAGTTACTACTTCGTGACAAACAATATTCGAAATTAGTAGCCGCTCTTTGATACTTATTTAAGTACTTACTATTGATTTAACGAGTGCTACAAGGAATAATTTTAATTAGTAATTAATTTAAGCGTTGAAAGCTATTGATTAAAACACATATACAGTGACATCAGCGTCTTTTTAAATTTACAATGCATTGAAACTGCTATCACACCTGAAGGTTCTATTAGAAAATGACATCATGTTTATTAATAAACTTATGTTTAGGCAATTCTTGTGTTTGTTCTACATGCAAATAAGTACATAATTCCAAGGATGGTCGTGTTTTTTATTATTATGTATGTATGTTAGGTATCAATCGGTCTAAGTATAACAGGTTCTCTATTTAATTTGGCGCCAATCCTTAAACCTATTT
Source organism: Aquatica leii (assembly GCA_035610365.1). Lineage (NCBI taxonomy): Eukaryota > Metazoa > Arthropoda > Insecta > Coleoptera > Lampyridae > Aquatica > Aquatica leii. Next base: position 59,880,164 of record CM069434.1, read on the forward strand.
GTTATTCTGTTTCCGATAGAAATTGTGTAAAACTACTTTTTAGTGTCGGATTCGAAAACGAAACTAATGTATCGAAATATTTTTTTAGAAACCGACAAATATTGACACAATAGCCTAAATACAAATAACTTCGGTTAAAAGAAATACCAACGTTAAATGTAATTGTACATCTATAGTGGATTGTATTATTATTATATATTAAATGAAACACATTTTTTATTTCGATACATAGTTGCATTATAATAGTTTAGTTAATTTCAAACATTTCATAATGAAAAACTCGTACAAAACGAAGGCAGTGTCACATGAACTCAAAACTTAGATTAGTAATGACCTTGAATAATTAGTTGCTTTTTCAGAATTCAGAAAAAAGTTTAACTGACACAAAGAAACAAAATGCTTCTCCTTTTTGCCCATTACAATAAGCTTAATATAATAAGGTTTAAATAAGGGAAGAAACTTTTACACGCTTTCTTGATTCGTTAGAGATCGTTCCAAAACTAAAGAGCACTGAGATGCGCTTCAGATAAACTCCGAATTGGACGATCATGCGTAATAAATTCTAACTAAAAACATCCGCTGTTAACAGTGTGTGAGCTTAATGTAATAGTTAATCTTTAATTTCATTGTGCACACTTAAGATGCCGTATAAAAACAGCAAACGTTTTGCAGTTGGATAATGCATTGATATTCGGAACAAAATTGGTTTCTGCGCCACCATTTTTTTTGTAGTGAAACAATTTCTACCATTTGGGCACATCTAATAAGTCATTTCCACGTAACCTCACAACACAAAGTGGGGGAAGTAATATGGCTGCTCTGGAGTAAAACATTGTAAGTATTTGCATATGATTTATACAGTGTTCCGAAATTTTTGATTAATTGTGTGTGTGTGTATGATTAACTATTTAGTGTGACAGTACTTCGAGTGTTAGTTTAGTTGTTAGCAAATAAGTAGAAATATAAATAAGCAAATAGTGAACTATAATTAAAGTTTGTAGTGCCTCATGCTTGTGCAGTTGTTGGTTGTACCAAAAACAGCAAACGGGAATAGAGAAAAAAATATTTTTTAATGGTATGGTATATAGTTCTATATTTTATAGGTACACCAGCCGCCTTTGGTGACGATACCAACCCCAATTGTATCCCTCACATTAATATGGGATATCGCACAACTAAAGGCAGCCCTCGTAGTAAACAGAAGCAATATGATAGAGCAAGATCTCATGAAATGTTAAAATCTCAAACTGAAAAAAGAATGGTATATTAATGTTCAAATTTTATTTTCCACGTTTTTTAATTCTTTTTTTTTTGTAGTTATTAAATGAACGATGTATGGAAACAAGTGCAAATTCAAATTTGCAATGTATACAACTACAAGACATAGACATGTTAAAAAAGTAGCACATGTACAAACTGAAATTGAACATACAAAAATGAAAGAATACCAAATGATGTTCAATGACTTTGTGTTTAAGCTTTTGTGAGCACGAATTTCATTTTGAGTAAAAGGACTTGCCCTAAATCATAGGTATTCGCTTATGTGTTCTTGTATTAACATTGGTAAATTTCTAAAATCGTCAATAAATTGTTGTTTGTTGATGGTGTAAGGATCAATATTATTTATCAATTGTAATTTCTCTAAATATCTAATTTTACTTTCTTCTGGAGGTTCATTAAAGTATTTACTGTAATTGTTGATATTCATACTAAATACACTAATTAACAAATCCTATATCACCATGAATTAACACCAAATCCAGACAACAACGAATAGTAAACTCAGATTGTTTTACTCCAGAACAGCTGATTAGACGCCAACTTAATGACGTCGGTGAAAATGATCTATTTTCAGTAAGAGGTTTCCCTCTACGCCTATCACGTTGGCTTAAACCTTATTGAGAAAATAATCCATACGTAATATATTTTGTCTTCTATTAATATTTAATGTCAAAATTTACGACACCTAATGACACTTCAAAATGTCATTGTTTACCGCATACTTTATCACACTAGTGTGGTAAACAATGACATTACGATGTGTCATCAGGGATTTACATAATTTACAATGTCAGATATTTAATACACCTGCTTGATTCGGAATTGTTTTAATAGTTTTTGCCAACTGAATTATTTTATCACTACCTTAATATTTATCTAAGAACTGTTGATAAGAGATAAAACGTTGTACGAATGGCACTTTGCAAAGACTTTTTAAAAATCAAATTATGTCCCCTAAAGATCTTTTCGACTGGGCAGTTGAAAACATACAGTCTATAAACTTTGAATTTTCCACCCAAGAAGACCATTTTGAAACAGAACGATTCTTCGAAAAACGATTAATTTATGCTCTGACAAAGATAGGTGGTGGTTGGCATGTCATGGTCAAAAATGAAGAAGATGTGTTTTTCGTTAACTTGACATAGCTATATTTTGAAAACCGTTTGAGATATTGAGCCAAAATTTGGCATTTTTCTTAGTTTACATGAAGATAACCTATGTTCCCAATTTCATCGAAATCTGATGGTTAGAAAAAACAGTTGTTAAAAGTGTGTTGATTTGACGCGTAATGACCCTTTAGTAAAAAGAAAATGTTTCCATAATGATAACCACAGCAACAAAGTTATAGTTGGATAAGTCAAATTTAGCAAACATTTTCTCAAAAAGTGAATATATTATATTTTTAACGAGTTTAAGATCAATTAGATTGAATCAACTTTAACAAGTACATCGGTGATACTTTATAAACAGACGTTGTTTTTTATCACTGCTAACGAAAATCGAAGTAAATCGAAAAGATTGTGCATATTAATAATAAGCTAAAATTCGCTGAAAAATGGTATTAAGTCCCCATCAATTCCACTTACTCTAAAACTTTTATTTAACGTCAAAGATAATAAAACCAGTTTTTTTCGCAATATCTCTAAGTGCCACTTGTAGGATTCAAACTCCAATCAACTTAACTTCATTTAATTTCAAAATACTGACATATTATTTATTGCTGGTTTTGCGTTAACCGATAGTATAACAGAATTTTTAAATTTATCTAACCGAAGCTTAAACTCTGAAGTAAAAGTGACTTTTAAACGGTTATTGTCAAAATAGTCATTACAAAGCTTGTATTATATTTTTTGCCTTGATGGTGATGATTCGTGAGATATCGCGGTTTCACAAATTGAATTATATGCAAATATTTTTTAAGTTTAGAGTTTTTGTTGTCTAATTTTAGACCGCCGCACCATGGGACAAGATACCTTTACAATTCAAATCAAATAAAAAAAAATTCTAGTTGCACCTTAAATATTATGGTTTCTGTAAACTACATAATATTAGGCATCATAGGAACGCATGCGCATAAACTTGGTTTGATTCCTTTCCTTCTAGTGGCTCAGTTAAAACTACTTGCGCGTTGAGTCCTATCATTATATGTTTCTGATTTCAGTTGTTACTACCGGTACAAACAGCTTAAAGTTGCAATTAAGAGTTACGGAACCGTCAAGTTCTGGTACGTTTTTGGAATTTCTATAATGATTTGTTGTATAAAACAGTATAGTGTTATGAAATACTTTGCCAAACAGTAAACAATTTGTCATTACAAAATTTCACGATTACACTAAAAAATAGTTATATGTCAAAGACAATCAAGCATTTATTTAATAATTGATATCGTATAAAACGTCTGTTTGAGAGTTCAGAAATGTTTTTGTTTGTGGACCAAAAGAGAAACTTAAAAATTTAAATAAAACTGTAACTCATATCTAATCACAATTTAAATCTAGCTGAGTAAAAGCTTGTAGAATAAAGGAAAGATTTTTTAAAAACAACTCTGATTGGCTGAATACCTTAATTTTGTTTCCCAGACGTAGCCGACCTAAAACTCCTTTTACGCCAAGACTAAGCGGCAAAAAACCAGCCAATTATGAAAATCGACACATATTGCTGTACTAAGTTATGCCACTCAGATGAGTGTAAGAGCAGCAGGCAAAACCCAAGCACAAAATTACTGCACAAAATAACAATCAGCCCAGAACATGTAATAAAATATAGCAAAGTAAATCAAAAGTCACTAGAACGCGTATCACAAATGTTGCCACGAGAAGACGCTTTAGCAATATTGGTTGATGCCGAGCTATCTCGGCATCAGAACGAAATAATCAGACAAAAGGTTCCAGAGAGGTTTCAGTCTTGCAAAATTGTTCAAGCGGCAAAATTTGAACAGGTTATATTTACTTTTACTTCTGCATAAGTGGACAAACAAGGATTTCTTGACCACACTGTGAAGCGATTAATGTTAGTACACCTAAAAGAATGAAGAACTGGATAATATTTGCTTGTAGACAAAAAGCGGATTTGATGGAAGTTCCAGCCATAGTGGTTATAAACAGAATTTTCATGGCCTAGACGCCAGTGATGCAACAGTTATTATTACACCTATGGTTCCTCTTCGCCTAGCTTGCGGTACAAAAGTGATTCGACAAAACTCTTAATCTGGTTCTACAAAATATTGCAGACCTTTGAAGATCTAATTTGGAAGAGGAGTCTGTAGCAATTCTTATTGTCGAAAAAAACAGATTGGACCAAAATATAAAAAACTCTGAAACAGTGTTACAACAATAAATCAACAATTGGTTACATTTAGTCACAAATTAATATTTCCTATAATTGACGGCAAAGTCTCCAATAATTTAACAAAGGATTTAACCGATACTGCATATACACAAAAATGTTATATTTGTAGAGCTACTTCAAAAAAATTCTAATCATATTGACAATATGATTCAAAAACAAGTGATAACCAAAAATTTGCAATTTGACTTTTCAATAGTCGATGGCATACGTTCTTTTGAAATGTTTGTTACATTTATAAAACAAATTACCAATTCAAAAATGGCAAGCAAAGAGGAAAGATAAAAAAATTGTGGACAAAAATAAGATACGAATTCAAAAAGCTGAAGATTCTTGTAGCCTCATACTAGATAAGCCGAAGTCCAAATTTGGCAATATAAATGATGACAACAAGGGCTAAACGTTTTTTTGAGAACGTCTAAATATCCGCAGATATAACAAAAATTGTGTGTATAAATTGACGAAAAAGCAACACGCTGCGACATTTTTCGAAAATCTGAATGGTAAACTGTTGTACATATTATCATTTTTTGTCTATAAATAAGTGTTAGTTTGTTGTAGAGATAGCTGCAATTAAGTTTATTAAAAAAATTTTAATATTTTCGTTTCATTAACGATTTTTTTTTTTTTTTGACTTCAAAGTTTGTTTTTAACAACGACAACATATTACGATTAAATTTTTGCAACACAATCCTAAATTCGATTCAAGAAGATGGCGATTTTCTTCGATGCATTCTTTGAAGCGATGAATCTATGGTTACCATAGATGGTATACTCATAATGGCAAAGACTATTAGGCAGATGAAAATCCGCATAAATTTATAGAATACGGGCACCAAAGAAGGTTTTGCATTAATGTTTGGCTAGGCATAATAATAACAGTGTTGTTGGGTCAATTTACCTACCAAATCGTCTTAATGCCAATGTGTACCTTAATGTATTGGAACAAGGTATTGCCGAAATGCCGTTGAACATACGCCATAACATAATTTTCATGCACCATGGAGCTCCTGCTCGCTTTGCTCATAATGTAACAAAGTGGTTGAATGAACTCTTCCCGAATAGATGGATTGATCGCGGTGGTCCCATCCTATGAGCTGCGAGATCTCCCAATACCAATCCTCTAGACTTTTTTGTTTGGGGTTTCATTAAAGAGAGAGTATATGCAACGCCTCCTAAAGATGCTGACAAGTTACAGAAAAAATTAACGTTTGTAACCTGCGTAGAAACAGATGGATTTCAATTCAAACAATTTTGTAGTGGTTAGTGTCATTGACTTTCTATTAGATAAAAATCCAAAAAAATCCTGTTGAAAAATACATTCTAAATTAACATTATTAATTGTATGTCCCTAGGTATTATTCTGACAATAAATAAATTGAAGAGCAAATCATATCTTGCGTAGTGTGTAGAATTTGAAACGACGAGTGAAATGTTTTTGGAGACTGAAATAAAGAAAATAGCAACGGGAGGTATTGCAGTTGTATGCTAGCTTACAGTGTTGCCAAATGTAGTATATTTCTTTTAATGGTTCCTGAAGACATACGTAGCATAATACAACAAATTAACATTAAGATTTTCGATTCAGAATTGAACGTAGAATGTCGCCGCGTGTAGATTTTTCGTCTATCTATACACATGTGTATTAATAGAAAATAATATTGATGGTTTAAGATTGCCACAGTACTGCTCGTTATTTTGTTCAAAAGTATCTGTGGTACTGTATGCCACCTGCGCTTCATAAGTATTTTATTCACGGTCTGGAAATAATTTCATCTGATTGTTGTCCATAGGTAAATTAACGCAGCAAGCACAAAAATCGCGCAACAAAGATTTTAAGAGATATCGCGAGTACAATTCGAAAAAATACAGCAAGGAAAACTTAAACGAAGAAATTTTAAATCTTTTCTGTTTTCTGTTCTGAGCCTGCATTAACGAGCAAAAGTACATTTTTTAAAAAATGCTACAACACTTTCCTAAGCTGGCATTTGACTTATTACAATGCCCGTCTGTGGAATATGATGTACATAATGCAGAAATGAATGTGAAAACAGTGAAGAAGATTATTAATAATTCTTTTGACGCTCAGAAAAACGTTTTTTCCAATAATACGGAAACCCCATATTAATTAGTTTGTAAGCTGGTGCTAACTATCGGGACTTTCTAGAACTAACAGACATGACGAAAGCTGTTATCTATTAGCAGTTTGCGGCTTTAGAACAAGCGAAAGCTTGTGTGTTATAAGTACGTAGTAATTTTTGGAATGTACTCTAAAATCCAGGCTTCCTGAATCCTAAGATAAGACAATTTGCTTTTTTTTATGTTTCTTATATAGTATATGTTACGGTAAAATACCGGGTTTATACTCCATTACACATTTGATGTTTTAGTATTGTTACTTTCTCCCCACCATAACCTCAATTAGCTTAGCTGTGCTGAACAAGGCAGGACGAACCGGGGCGAACAAAAGTACAAATAATAAACTGAGAAAAAACTTCGAGACATCAAGTGAAGATAACGCAAATAACACATAGTGCGTATATTGCAACGAATTTTACCCACAGTCAAAGTATGGGCATCTTGTGCAAAGTGTCATAAGTCGGCTCATAATTCATACGCTGGAATTGATAACGATGATGATGACTCAATCTTTATTTGCGAATTTTGCAAGCAATAAATTTATTGGACAGTTTACAATCTTTTGGTTTAACAAATACTGTTTTGATTGTATTTTGTTGATTTGCATTTCTTTGGTACTTTTGAAGTGTTGAATGATTAAATCATGTATACCTTAAATTTTAGGTTTTTAACGTTCCCCCTAGTTCCCCAATATACTATGTTTTTTTATAACATTTGTTTTATATGACTCCAAAATACTCTATTTTACATTTATTTTGCTATACAGACACATTTATGGCGTCTATGACTTAATGACAACGTTAAAGGTCAGCTGATTATTGTTTGTACAAATTAAAAAAATCTTAGTTTAGAGATGTATAAGAGTTTTAAACTGGTTTGGAGAGAATTAACACGTGTGCTTTCAATAAGTTTTAATAAAGTAGATATGTATCGATTGTTATGAATTTACTATAAGAATTATTTTAATTAACCTCTGCTTCTACTGAGTTTTATACTAATGCCCTGTTGTACAAACCATGCATGATTAGTATAATTTTAAGTTAAACATTCCATGACATTACTATTTCAATGATTATTATTTAAAATCTATCACAGCAAAAATTGAATAAAAAACTAGAATCTTAAAATTAAAATGAAAATGGTAGTAATCGCATGTGATTACACATTTCTTATAATGAAGCTATTAATTAACCGAATTAAGTTAGACTAAATCTAGAAATAATGACAAAATTCGTCATTGTTATATTTGGCCCAGAAACATTTTAATAAGGCGAATTAATGCCAAAGAGCAAAGTATAAATTGCTCTTTAAGTGTTTAGCACATCGATGTTTATAAACATTTGAAGCTACTGTGGCTTATTTTAATCCACTTGTAAAAGTAAATCCGTGACGTCATTACAAAAAAATTAATTTAAAACAATCGAATTTTGTTATGAATTTCAGTCAAAGTTCTAAATTTATCAAGTTTAAAGTGTTTCAAGGAATTGATATTTTGAGTTTTGTAAATAATGATCTCATACAAATTTATGGTCGATAATAAAAAATAAAGTACGTTTATATGTATGTCGAAACGCTTTCGTCTTGGATAAATTTAGAGTACGTGAATTTTTCAGTCTGCATAACAAATTTTATTTCCATTTTTTATTTTATTTTTATTTTGTAGTTGAACAGATGTAGTCTTAATAACTGGTATACGTGTATCATCTCGGTATAATACTCAATTCAAGATTTTTAAAACCTAATTTACACTTTTGAGAAATACGTAACAAACGTAAGTTTTCTAAAATATTTTCCTTTCGAAAACTAAAACCGTTATATGCACAAAATTAAATTACAACTCGACACGTAAAATGTAGAACAATTTTGAAAAGACCGAAATTTTAAACTACAATTTTAACTCAAAAACGGAAATTACAATATTTCTAATTGCTTTTTCAATTACAAAAGTTTTCAGCATCAATGTATTTTTTACATAGAAATGCTTCTGTATTTCATTTTTCACTAGTACTACGGTACTACGCTATAATTATTTATGTTAATCACAGTCTGTTGTATAACTTGTAACTTTTTTCTATCAAAACTCAATTTACATTTATTTGAGCAAAAAATACAACTATTGAGAAATTTCAGAACCAAAACTTAGGTCACTAAAGGATTGCCTTGTAGCGAAGTATTATATAGATCATATGTTCAAATACTTTGTAGAGAATCAAATCTCACACGTCTTCGCAAATATAAGATAATAAATTATTTTTGTTCGATTCTGCTCGAGTCGTTATGTTAAAGATTTCTCAATAAAAATTAAACAGGTGTAGGGTTGAAAATTGAGTGGTCAGTTCATCTTTCTACACGTTATTGATAGATTTATTAAAACTAAAAATTCTTTAAAATATTTCAATTTCATGTTTACTTTAATTTCGTTTTATATAACAAACACACTGACTATTTAACTTCACGAACTATTTTAGGTTGTTTAAAATATGTTATTCTGAATTTATTACATTTTAAATAATTTAGAGCGACCTTTAAAAACCCAATTGTCGTGTATATGAATAATAAAAACAAAACATAGATTAATAAAATGTGATTGTAATAATTAAACTCTTAACTTTTCATTCAGATTTAATCAGAAATACTTTTTAACACACTAGTAATTACGTGAATCATAAGCAACTTTGACTGATCGCCACATAAATACATACATTTATCAGTCAAAAACGTAAACATTTTAATTATAACCCAAATAAACAAAAATGGTTCTAATGTAAATGTTAATTATTTTAATAGCTCACTTATATTTGTTGAACATGACCGAGTACGTATATAAACCAAACCATCTTCTAAAAGCTATGTTATTATTTGGGGTTTTTCCTCTTCAATATTAATTTTATTTAGGACAGTGAATCATAGCGGTAAGTGACAAATTTTGTTGCTTTCGTTTGTGTTACAAATGGATGTTTTAAATTAACTAGTGATGAATGAAGATAATTAAACAGAACAATCATAGAGATTTCCTTATGAATAAATCACTTTTCATATTTGTCAAAACATTTTATGAATTGGAACATTGAAAAATTGAGAAAAGGCAGTTTAACCAAAGCATATTTCCAAAGGTTGTTTTATCAGTTGCAAAATATTTATATTTTATAGTTATTTTACTGATTTTTGTGTCCACATTATAGTAATCTAATCTAAGACTAAATTTTGGTTTAATAAAACGAGCATCTCACGAGCATGTAGTAAATACATGCAAATTATACTGTTGCAATGTACAAAAATAAGATACTTCTGTCTGCAATAGCAGTTTTCCATACACGAACACCAACGCTTAGGCATGAGCTTAAGGTAAATTTTAAGTTTTAGCAAAACTTACTAACTTTTAATATGTTCTTTAGTTCTACAAATTAAAAAAAAAGTGTTAAACTAGAATGATGACAAATTTTGTAATATAACTATGTGATTTATAAAAAACACTCAAAACTTTCTTAATGTCTAATATAGAAATCAGCACCAGAAAAAAGAAAATACACGTTTTAGGAAAATCTAGAAGAAAAGTTGAAATGCTTTACATTGTGGGTGCTTCATAAAACATATTCTACAATGCTATCAACTTCAAACCGCAACAAAAATTGTAGTTATCTTTACATTTTGCTGAACTTTTTTAAATTATATGTTTGTTTTACAAAAGCCATGCCTACTGGATCACTTTTTGGAAATGAAAATACAAAAAATATGATTAGCAATTTTGATAAAAATGTGACTACATTACTACATTTATCATTGCATAAAATAGACTTGTATCAAATTTCGTCAAAAAATATTAGTTATGAAGAATTCTGTAAACAAAATTAAAAACCGCATCATTGTTATGAATTTATTTTTTTAAGACTAATAAAGTAGTAAACCGTGGAATGAAATATAAAAAACAAATAAAATAACATTGAAACAACTCTGGAAACGTGCAGTAATGAATTCACGTTGTTTCCACCAATTCCTCTTTTTTTTCAAAAAACTTATACATTTTTCGTACATGTATAGTTACTTCTGGAAGTAATTTGAACACATGCTTCCGTAATTTGTTATGTTAAAAACCTTTTATTGCTTTGTATAGATTCTGCATCGTTTTTTAAATTCAGTTGTTAGCATTGCAGTTTTTACTCTTTCTTCCGATTAAATTCATGCAATATATTCACATTTTATAGGCGAATTGCAATGAAGACGCATGTAAAACTTAAACTTTTTAAAATCTTGAGTCATCCGCTCGTTTTATCGTAAATCGAATGTAAAATCAATCGATGCTTGTGGGAAGAATTGCTGAAGTATGATGCACATTCACGTTTTGCGGTTAAATTTAATTTTCTTTCGTGGTTTTTAGCATTTGTTACTACCTACTAAATTACGTGGTCAACTCATGGTATCGACTCCTTTGTAAGTCAAATCTTTAATGTCTTGTTGCAAAACCTTCGTCGTGAAATACCTTGAGTAAACTGGGAGGTCTACTATTTTAATGGGAAATATGACAGAACCTCACATGTAAACTTTCTACCAATGCACCTGTCCTGAATTCAAAATTATTAAAAATCGAAAAAATTGGTATTCTAGCGCAACGTTGTGCTTCAGAATTGGTTGCAACCAAATTAACCCTATTTTTCATACCACGGCGTTTTTTATTTTTCAGTTTTTAAAAATGTTTGCACTTTTATTAGTACTAGCAACATGTAGTAAACAGTAAGTAACTATCACAAGAAGTGTGTATATTATTTAACGTTCAGATTATTCAAGCTTGTGGCTTGATTGGCTGTGCGCAATTCTTTTTCAAATTATATCAATTTCATATTGTTAACTTTCAATTTTAACAATATACATTTTTCTACTTTAATTTTTAATAGTACAGTGTGTCGCCTAACCCGAGAGTTCAGTTTACCTATAACTGGATTTGTTAATTACTATGTTATCGCATGTACGATTATTTGTGCGCCTTTACATTTTTACAGACGTCAACGCCAAAATATATTTGAAGAGTCTAATGCAAGAGGTGCTTAAGTCACAAATCATCAAAACCGAGTAAACTCAATATTTAAAAACTGCTTGATGCAGAGTGCATGGATCCGTATTATTTGTGGCTTTTCTTAAATGTAACTCCTCTGAGGCATGCAGTGTTTTTTGGATATCTCATCCTTTGTTATTTCTGCGTGTTGAATGCGAGCCAGCAGACCGCTACGTTCTCTACAGATAACTTTTCGAGGATATCCAAACACAATATTACATTCTTCAACAAAGATCTTCCTAAATATTTCATAAGATATATTTTTATCTTCATGAATAGACAAAAATCGACGATGCAACTTTGCAACACACAGATATAATTCCAAATATTTAAAAAGTTTGTCAGCCCTGATACAATGGGATTCACGAGCTGGTAGTAGTCCTCTCTGAATGTACGAACTGCTTGTAAATCATCTGATTTATGTTTGTTTGGCCATAATTCGTGATGATCTATTTTGTCTCTAAAATGTTTTCTGGTAATCTTTTTTCTGAACCTCGATCTCTTAATGTCATAAATAGCTAAGAGTGTTGATTAGCAAACAGTCACAGTTTTATCTTGAGTGTTTACAATATACCGAAAAGTAATCGTTCTACTACGAAGGAGATTTTTTCTGAGTCGGGACCGCTTTAGTTTCTTAGGTTGCACACATCCCCTTAGATGAAGATTTTGTTCAGCGTGTGAATGTAGGCCAATGAAATGTTTAGAAATATTTTTTTGCTGAACATTAATAAGTTTTGTAAAAGATTTGCATCGACATTTTGGGATAATCCTTCTTTGAATAGACTTTTTTAAAGACTCCTTGCTTTTTATAACTCTTTTCCATTTTTCTTTGTTTAATCTTCTTTTCTTCCCCTTCTTGTTTTTTGTACTCACAGTAGCTACCGCAGTCTAATTTCCATCCAGAAGAATGACACCTACCAATAACTAAAAAAAGGTCAATAATTAGGAAATAAAAAAAGTCCGAAAAACGCAAATAAAAAATATCTAAAATTAAAAAAAAGAAGCCATAGCACCAAAAATCACTAAGAAAAAGAAAAGGCTTTGTCTTAATTATGAGCAATTGTGGTTTCATAGAAACACAAGTGTGAATCAACATGTGATGAAATTAGAAACATTGTATCAAATTTGTATGCTGTAGAAACAAAACCAGAGAAAAACAAAGTCTATATACGTCAACAGATAACGGAATAGAGATTTCATGAACAATATGGAAAAACAATAAAAATGTCACTTTGCTTCCGACTTTTGTAGGTATCGCTACAATGGACAAAGTATAACGCTTTGATAAGAAAGCAAAAAAAGTAATCAAAGTAGACTGTACGTGAATACTTGTTCTGACAGTAGTCAACTCCTAGATACTGTACAAAAGAGTCTCGAATGCTCAGAACCCACATGTAAAGTTATTAACTCAAGCCCAATTTCGGACCGGACTCATCGAGTGTCTGTGCAAGATGAGATAAACCCATAAAAAAAAAAAGAGTACCAGCTCATTACATTCCCCTTAAATATATTAGAAGAGACCAATAACAACACTGGTCAGATATAAGACAACAAACAACGGTGTAAATATCCCAACTGTGAATAATTTACACATACAAAATACCAAAAATGTAGTCAAACATTGTATCAATAAAAACAATAACGAATTAATGACTAGATTGTAGAAAGTTCTTCACTAGGAGGGGCAAATTAAACCACTTAAGATTTTATTACGGCGACGTTTCGTGCAACCAGGCGTGAACTTCTTAAGGCCAACTAAAACGTTAGAGTGGAAAAGTCCTTAACTCCAAACGACATAAATCTATTACACAATATAAATTACTGTTCACATGAAAAATTGTTAAAATATTTCTAAAAAGTCAAATAAATTAAAATAGTTGTAAATGAACAATTACTGTGAATGACAAACAATTGACACGTCATGTCGTGTGAAGAAGTGCACGCCTGGTTGCACAAAACGTCGCCATAATAAAATCTTAAGTGGTTTAATTTGCCCCTCCTAGTGAAGAACTTTTTACAATCTAGTCATTAATTCAATTTTAAAGGAGGACGTAACTACAGTACTTGAAAAAGTATAACTTTTTGAAATAATTTTCTAGTAAACTAACAATACCATAACTGTCCTCCATGTACAATGTAGCATTTTGGCAACAAACCGATTGTCAAAAACAAATGTTCAAAATAATTTTTTTTTTACATAATTTTATTGTTCGTAACTGTCATAAATTTTAATTTTTTGCTATTGTAAACCGTCTTTGGCACTTGTCAACAAAACTGTCAAATTATTTTTGAGAGATTTTGAAACTTTGTGGTCCTCCTTTGTTGGAACAATAAAATGTTGTATTCAACTCGTTCCTGTCTAAATTGAACGTTTTTTCCCTCCAGGACTTTTTAAAATCCTAGTTTCATCACTCGGGTTTAAAAATGTCCTCTTGGGAAAAAAGCGTCCAATTTACACAGGAACTCGTTAAAGAAACTATTATTTAAGCTTAAGCTAAAGACCTTTTTTAATATTTGACATAAATAAAAAGAATTGTGCATTTAAAAGTTAAAAAACAAAAGCGTAGATTTTGAGACGAAGCAAATGATAAATAACGAAAATACACTTCTAGAAATTGCGCAGGTTAATTTTCTTTTCTCAAAACAAAAAATGTTTACAGTGAAAGAAAAATATAATAATAATAGCTTTAACATAACATCACTTTCCTGATTTTTCCGTCTATAAAAAGTTTTCCATTGATAACTAATAGATAAGTATGCAAATTACATACGAACTATACGTAACTAACTGTTGCCACAGCATAACCGTAAATCCAATAATTGCCCGTTTTCTTTTGTTATTATTCTTTTTGTTGTTTTCTGTTCAGAAACACAACGAATTTTACCGCATCGGTACTCTTGCATGTTATTGATCGATGACTATTGAAGATATGATATTCTAACAACTTAGGTCGACGATTAAGACAAATACGTAAAAAAAATTTGATTTTAAAAAACAATATGTCTGTGTTTAATTTTTTTCTTTGTATACCTGGTGCCGCTTAAGACACATTGTTCATCTTAAGAGCTTTTCTCCGAATATTATTTTTAATAGTGCATGTTTCTTACAAGTTGAAAATAAGTTTTCACATAATTGAATTAGCACTAAAGCCAATAATCACACCTAAACATGTCCTAATATCCCGACTGCTTAATATATGTAATAAAAATTTCCGCAGTGCGGGCATTTGTTCAACACATACATTTATACTAGAGGTTCCAAACAGGTTTATAAAAACCGAGTTTTTTCGTGTTTCTGGAGAAACCAAAAAATCGTTTTCTTCATGCAATTTTGTTGCATAGAAAAAGAAATATATAATGACGTAATGAATTAATACAATCCAAAAAATTATTGGTGACTTTAATAATAAGAAGACAACTAAACTGAAACCATATTGTAGAAAAAGAGACAAATGATGAAATGTCAAAAACCTTAATATTAATTTTGTCTACTTACTTAAATATGATAATTACAAAGTCGTCAAGCAATCAGGCGTATGGTGAACTAAAAAATTTAGAGAAATTTTAGGTACTTAAAACCAGGCCCGCGTCGTAAATAAGGGCAAAGTCGTTTGGTGCACGACGGCGCCGAAAAGCCTCAAAACTCAAAAGTAAAAAAAAAGATAAAGCAACAAACATCATTGTCAAAACAAACTTTATAATGATAAAAAAACCAGTAAAGAATTGCTAGCTATTACATTGTTTTTTTATTTGTTTTTTTTATTTTTATCTTTGAGACGAAGGAACCGAATTACTTCTCGAAAATAATATATTTTCCAAATGCATTAAACAGAGAAACTTAATACTGGCAAGCTGTTATAGAAAGAATTTTATACGTGATTCAGTTTTTAGGTCAGCAAAATTTAGCTTTTCGTGGAAGCAGTAATAATTTGTTTGAGAAAAACAATGGTAACTTTTTAAAATGCATAGAAATGATTTCTAAATTCCACCCGATTATGTCAGAAAATATAAAACGCTTTCAAATAAAAGATCACAAAAATTATCTCGGGGATAAAATACAAAATGAAGTAATCAACTTGATCAGTGAAAATATAAAATCCAAAATTTTAGAACTAACTAAAAAGGCAAAATATTATTCCATATTATTAGACTCCACTCCTGACTCTAGTCACCAAGAACAAATTTCAGTTTGTATAAGATTGTTAATTTAAAGAGCACGGGAATTAGTATAGAAGAATATTTTTTATTATTTTGTCCTATAGATAATGTGTCGGCTGAAGGCTTGACAACATTTCTTTTGTCGGCGTTAGAAAACGAAAGCTTAAATATTAACGATTTGCGGGGTCAGGGTTACGGCAAATATGCGAGGTAAGCAAAAAAAAATTTGGATTTCAATCCGCGAGCTTTCTTTGTTCCTTGTTGCATTCATACCATAAATTTAGTCTTCAATAATGCCGCAATATCGAACACTTTGAGCATCAATTTTTTTTCTTTAGTTCAAGAACTGTTTGTATTTTTTTCAGCTTTTACTAAACGCTGGTCAATTCTAAAATCTAATTTATCTAATGTAACAAATTTAACTTTAAGACCTTTATCGGATACTCGATGGTCTATTAGAGTAGATGCAATAATAATAAGGTATCAACTTGGGGATATTTATGATGCTCTGTTTGAAATAAGCAAAGAAAACTTTGAAAATAACGTAAAAAATTTGGCTGCATCGTTGGCCAAAAAATCGCAAAATTTTGAGTTCATTTGCGTTCTTATATTGTGGTATAATACTTTAAGTAAAGTTAACATTGTTAGTAAAATTATTCAAAAACCGAACTTTGATGTTGCTCAGTATTGTAATCATTGAAATAATTTGAATAATTTTTTTGAAAACTTAAGTTCAAAGTTGATCGTTTTTTTAATGCACTAGATGTAATCATAACATCAGTGGATGAGAGATTCCAATTACTTTCATCTTACTATAATAATTTCGTGTTTTATGGAATATTGATAAATTTTAAAAGTATTCTGAAAACGAACAATTAGAATTGTCAAAAAGTTGAAACTTTATTAAACGACAAAACTCGCAATGAACGAGACATAACTGCCGTGGAACTTGTTAAAGAATTGCAATATTTACAAAATCTTGATAAAAAAGTTATTACGTCTCTAGAAGAAACTTTAAATTATATAACAATTAAGAACTTAGTGGATTATTTTTCTAATACGTGCATAAAACTTCGTATTTTATTAACAATGTCGGTTTCTGTTGCTACCGCAGAACGATCTTTTTCAAAACTCAAAATAATAAAAAATTATTTAAGATCGACCATGTGGCAAAACCGAGTAAGTAATCTTGCATCATTTCAATAGAAACGGACCAGCTAAAAGAATTAGACACCGAAGATTTAATTAAACAATTTGCAAAAATTAAAGAACGGAAAGTTCAATTCACTTAGCTCAAATATTAATAACAAAACCTAATACCTGGATATTAACCTTTAAAAGGTGACATGTTGCATTATTAAAATAATATATCGTTTTGTTTTTATTTGTCGATCAGTTTCGTCCTGTGATTTATAAACGAGTATTTTTGTTTTAAATATTTTTTTTAATTTCTTGTGCTTTTGTATCATATATTACATTTGAAACTAAAATAGAAAAATTTTGAGTTGTAATACTGTTAGAATATATTTGTTTTTTATAAGTTTATAATTATGTTATGTACCTCAATTAAAAAAATACTTGTATGGCTTATGGCTTGTACTTGTAAAATATAAAAATGAAAATAAATTTATGAAATACTTTTTAAAATTATATTACCTGCAAGAAACTGCAAGAGTACTTTTTGAATATACACGAAAATTGGAATAATTGGTTTTTAAAAATATTATTTTACAATACAAATCATAATTAAGCTCGTAATTAAGTGAATATAAAATGTACAAATTTAGCTTTTTGTAGAATAATTCTAGTCAATTTGTAATAATGAAACAATATTTCATTTACGTAAACTTGTCTAGTCATACAGTAACATGTTAATTTTTAAAACCGGTTGACCGGTTTTCTATTCACAAAAAAACCGAAAAAACGCTTTATAAATTTTCCAGTTTCATTTATACAAACACTGGACAGATCCCACCTACAACGGTTATGAACGATTGCTAATAATTGTTATTACGATAGATCGAAGAAATTAATCTAAACCAAATCCGATTTCCTTATTTACCTTTAAAACTGCATAAACCAATTGTAATACAGAATATATACAAAATAAGTATAGGTAAAATATATGGTTACCGTAAGCCACGATGAACAGGTCATGCAGCTCGAATCTTTGTCACCGAGACGGGTACATCATCGAGACTAATGAAAATATTGGTAAACAAATACTTAAAATTGAAGACGCAACCACAAGATGGATAAAATGGCGCATGAAGCCTAAGAAGATCGAGGTCTAAGATGTTCAATTAATTAATACAAGTAAAAACGTTGAAAAAGAAAAATAAAGCTTTACAAGAAAATTAAAGTGTCAGCAACAGAATAAAAAGAATCGGATTAAAACTATAACAAAAAGTTTTTAATTATCGTAAAACTATAAAATTGATTTGCTCACTCAAAAAAACTGAAATAGTTCTTTAAGAAAAGTTTTTCCTTAGTAACTCATTTCTATAATAAACATATTTAACTTAAACCCAACATATTTTGCTTACTATCATTAGAAATAACAAAAGTCAAGGTTACAGTGCTTATCAATTTACTTTCCATTTATGTACAAAAAATAACGCCGTCCGGTAACTCTTCCATTGTTTTAAATTTTAAAGAATGCGCGTCTCAAAATTAACATGGATTTGATGAATATTTATTTTAATTTAAATTTGAACTTAAAGTCTCTTAATTACCTAAATTTTGAATAACATTATGTAGGTACATGTCGTGCATGTGCAAATTTAAATGCTGCCAGTATTTTTAGTTGTTTTTAAAGTATGCATAAATGGTCAAAACGTTAACCTTGACCGTTGATTTAAAAAATGCGTTTCGCGAAATTCGCATTAGCGTTAATTAAAACTTTTTACGTGTAGTAGTTTCTCAAGGCGAATTTGCGTTCATAGTACAGTAAATATACTTTTTAAAAATGAATAGACTGATATCAATCAATTTTATACTAACCATTTACAAATAATAAGCCATTTGATTTAGTCACATTACAATAAACCACATTCAACGCACTTCACATTTAACATTCGCGTTTTTATTCATGAATCCGAACTGCTCGATCTAATGCTGACTGCCCAAGACTAATCGCGAAGGATACTGATGCCAATCTGGAAACGCTGCTCAGCGAATAGCTATGTGGCATAACACTCGGTTATTATCAAGACGTAGTGCGGGTGTTACTGAAGGAGGCTGAGCGATACCTTGCCCCACATACCTTTTTCCTTATCTATATTGTTATTTGTTTAACTACCTTTAAAAGCCTTCTTTACGCGCAGTTCTTTATTTTTTTTCAACTTTAAGCGACTGCATAACTGAAGCATTAAATATAAAACGTACCAAAGGGCAGTATGTATTTAAAAAAAATAGCTACGTGTTGTGACGTTACATTGATAACAAGTAATAAAGAAGATAAGGTGTAGTGTACATAATGAAAATCGTGAAAACATGCATTTGCTTTTCTTATCGAATTATTGAAAATTACAGTAAGAATTTTTTTGAAATTTGTTGGTTTTTTTGGAACGTAACAAGTTTGTATATATGTTTAAATCAAGTATAGAAAATTTATATAAATATTTTGATTACAATATAGAAAAATATAAACTGAAATTACCCGTACAGATTAGAAAAATCTTAATTTGAGAATGAAATTTGCCAATTCATTAATTCACCTTAAATAGGTGCACAACTGTTCAATTCGAAGAAAAGCAAGATTCAAGAAATATAAAATTTCATCTTTTATTTTTAAACTAAATCTACATATAATTTTTCCATCCAGTCATGGCATTGGAATTTTGCTTTTAGCATGTCTACTGTGTTTTGTGACTCGCCTAAAAATTAAAGCTCTGACGCCCAAATAGTTACGATTTAAAAAAGACTGCAATATAAAAAATTTTGTTTTATTTTATTTCCTGTGCGCTTTGCAAAAATTCATAAACTTTAAATTTTAGATGCAACGAACAAATAGTTGAAAGCACTGATATATAAACAACCAGAAAAGTTAAATAAAATAAACAAATTTGAAACAACAAAAAACTACATTTGTGGTACCGGAAAATTAAAATTGATTTGGTTATTCCTGAACAATGTCAGGGGATCTCCGCAAGGTTTAATATAAAATAAAAAAATTGTGACACATTTATATTAATATGGAAGTTAAAATAAATAAATAAATTATTAGCGATTTTTAGGTACCAAGTAAAATATAAATATAGACGTGCATAAAATACAAGTGATAACAGGCATCGCGGTGAATCAGGGGTATCTATACGAGTTTATACAGGAACGCAATAGAGCCGATACCTGCACCAACAAATCTATAATATGAACTATAAAAATGTCGTGCATCTAATCAACAATTTAGTACTGTGTTATGCGTGATATGAAGTGCATACTACAAATTTTTCTAGTCTTGGACAAAAAAAGTATAATTTTTTGTATTGTTATGCAGATAGCATATTTTCGTTACGTATATTTGATTAAAATTGATATCTCTTTTTAATTTAAATTTATGTAAGCAAAGTTATATTCTTGTTTAGGCCCGGTTTCTCAATTAAAGATTCAACTCCAGATTAACTAACCTACGGTTTATTTTAAAATCCTATCATATTATTGGTTAGCTTAAAACCGCTAACCAATGATATGACAGTATTTTGAATTTAACCTGAATTTAAGTTACCTTCAGATTAAACTACAATTGAGAAACCGACTCAAGTTATAGCTTACTATTTTATATTTTTCTTTATTTTGTTTACTTTCGCGAATAACCAAATCAGCGAATGTTTGGAATTACTGTATTAATACATTTTGTAGTTAATTAATTTTTGTATTATTTATTTTTCTTAAAAGATTAATTGGTACAGAATGAGTACCTAAATAATATCTGACATTTACATAAAATTTTATCCTTACCTCTTAAATAACTAACTCAAGAAAGCGTTACATTGTAGCATTCCATTAAAAAATTATAATGATTAACAGTAGTTTGTTGCAAATAAAATGCTGATATACGAGGTCTGGCTATTAAATAACGAAATTGCATATGAAAAAGAAGTTTATTGTAAAAATTATTCTACAATGGAATGCTCCTCTTCAATGTACTCCCCTCTTCTCGCCACACACCGTTCCATTCGTTTTTTCCATTGGTCAAAGCAAACCTTGGAAGTCTTCTTTTGTGAGAGCATTTCTTCATGTTCAATTCGTCATGTAAAACTTTTCTGAACGTTTCTTTATCGGCGTTTACAGTCTCAGCAATCATCCGAATGCTCATACGACAATCTCCGCCCACAATTTAATTGATTTTGGTTACTGTTTGCGGAGTTGAAACAGACACAGATCTACCCGGACGTTGGTCATCTTCGATGCTCTCTCGGTCTTCAGAAAACCTTTTGTGCCATTCGAAAACAAGTGCACGAGATAGAGAATTTTCCCGTAGACCTCTTTCAACAATTTATAGCACTCCGTCAGAGTTCTTTTAATTTAACGAGAAATTTCACATTGATTCGTTGCTAATGTTTTTCGTCACACATTGTTATCGGCACGAAAAAAAACCGCGTTCGTTTTTAACTTCTATAGAAAAAATACTACTACAGCAACAAAAATGTGTTTTCGTACTGGCGTAGCAGACACTACACGCTAACCAAAGCTGCATTCGTTTCCCCCTCTAGGACGCCTTCTGCGCGAGCAGTTTCGTTATTTAATAGCCAGACCTCGTATATCTATATTCCTTTTTTTTGAGTTCGTTTTTTTGAGATAACATTATGAGTGAGCCGAAGAAAAAATGCAGACAATACAGTATTGAATATATGAAGTATGACTTTATTCTGTCACCAGAAAATAGTACTTTATCTATGTGTCTTCTATGTAATAAACCTTTACGTTTATGGAACATATAATAAAAATCCACAATGACAAAAAAGTATTTAACGTTTTTTTCAAACAATCAAAGAAAAATATTTGAAAACACACACATTGTAAGAATTCATAGAAACAACATCTACGAGAGATGACCATGGACTGCGTGCTTCTTATAGTATTTCTTTAATTGTTGGGAAAACCGGAAAGCCCCATACTATTGTTGAATAACTTATTCTACCAGCTGGAAGTGAGGTAATACGCACCGTGTTGCACAAACCTGCTTTCAATATTATAAAAAGAATTCCACACCATCACAATACTGTACCAAGAAGAATCGACGAATGGCTCAGTGTGTAGAAAACTCGTTATGTGACTACTTAAAGACACATAAATTCTTTGTACAGCTTGATCAGTCAACATTACCAAGAAACGAACTTTTAGCTTACGTGACATTTATATAAAAAAATTCTAAAAAGTTGTTATTTAGTAGATGTTTAGAAACCGATACAAAAAGTGAAACATGCACTGAATTAAAAATATTTTTTAATGTAAATAATATCATCCCCGTTGCTACTAATGGTGCTCCGACAATGGTAAGACGACGTCGAGGCTTTATGGAATACTTAAAACAAGCTATACCAAACGTATTATCGGTACATTGTGCCATTCATCGACATCACTTGGTCGCAAAAACCCTTATTGAACATTTGTATGAATAACCACATTATGTCAAAGCAGTTAATAAAATCAAAAGGAATGTCTTACATGAAAGATTATTTGCTCAACTTTGTTTGGAAAATGATGATTGTTTACTACTACACAGAAATACGTTGGTTATCTAAAAGTGCACGTTTGAATAACATCTATTCGCTCTTTTGTTCAATGTTAAAATTCCTGGAAAATAAAGACAATGATTGGCAGCATAATTTAATTATCTCAAAATGTGACATCGCTGATATGACTGATTTATTTGCTAGATTTAACGGGACTAATTTGAAAATACAAAGTAACACATTAAATTTAATCAAAGCTAAAAGTGTAATATCTGCGTTTGTTGCAAAACTTGCTGTGCAAACAAAACTTGGGAAGAGGAGAATGTTCTCAGTTTCCAAATCTTTCAATAGCAAATAACAGATGAAGATTTGTTTGCTTACTGTCAACACTTAACGGCGCTTCATTCGGACCTTAACCAAGGTATTTGAAGACATTCTTCACTTGGATATTCCCGACTGGGTGTTAAACCTTTTTGCAAGCAGTCAAACTCAGAGCATACAGATGAATACATACTATACAGAAGCAACTTGTTGAATTAACCACAAATGAAGAGCTGAAACCAATGTTTAAACAAGGATACGACAACTTCTGGTTACACAAACAGAAACAAAAACAAAATTAGATCCAGCATAATAAGTTATATTATACAAAAGCTGTTGATTGCTTTACCGTCTTCCTATTTTGTTGAAACGTGGCCGCTATAAGCCTCGTCACAAAAAAAGAAACCGCCTAGAAATTAGTACTCGTGGGAATTTGCGGTTGCTACTCACAAACATTGAGCCCGACATAAATACACTCATAACATCAGGTTCATCCAAGTCATTAAAAAAATCTTTTTTGTATTTTAAAATAAAAGTTATAATTTCAACAAATACTTCAACAAATTTTTTATTTATATTTTATTTTTACATCACCATTTACCATTCAAGACATCAAAGTTTGTAATTTTTCTATTATACATTTATGTAGTTTTATCACTCAAGGCCCTGGGCAAGTTTTGACTATGAAAAGGGGTCCGTTGGCCAAAAAAGTTTAGGAACCACTGCTTAGTTGGTTGTTCCTATAATATTCATCTAGTCTTTGCAACGTTTATGCTCAGTTAATTTGACCTGGATAGTAATTTATTTAAAGGTCCAGATAGATTGTCGTTAGCCATATCGAAAGATATAGAACCAAGATGCCGCCTTAATGTAATCCATTCCTTTAGTACTTTATTTGCTAGACAGTTAGGTGAGGGTTTTTACTTATTTCCAAAACATTTCTTGAGATTGATGGAGGCATAGGCTGCTGTCAGGTCAATAAACACAATATCTATTAAGTTATGCAATCAATTTTAATACAATGGTTTAAGTTTAGCATTTGCCAGGTACTACTTCTTTCAAGCGACGGTGTGTTCTACTGAAGCATTAAAAAAAGTTGTGTTATGTATGTATGTGTGTTATGAACGATAGCGTTTCTTGTCAATGGTTTTAATTTTAGATTTGCACTAGATTAGTAAAAACTAGAAATGTGTTAAGCGGGTAATAAACATGCATGTCTTTTTAGGTGCAAACTGTTTTGACTGCTTCTTATTTATGCAGTTTGCAGCTGTTGCCGACTGTCTCATTGTGGTTACATGAAAAATTTTGCAGTGTCGTCTTTATTCTGGTAGCAAAATGTATTTTTTGATGTGAAAAAACGCATATTACCGAAAATTACTTTTTCTTTGAGTAGAAAAAATGGACGAGCTTCTGTCGTATTAGTAATTGTTTTTAATTTAAATATATTTTTGGTATTATACTCAGTCCCACTTTCCAAAAAATGGTATTTTTAAAGCAAAGACTTAATTTTTTATCGTCATTTTAGTAATGACGAGTAGATTCAACTGTCAAAAAAATAAAGAAATTATCATTCTTTGAGCAGTTACATGTGGTTCCGACTGGAGACCACCGTATGAAAAACATGGTTTGGTGCAAAACTTTTTAAATCGGTTTGAGGTAAATATTGAAAAATTCAAAGACAACAAACTAGGTCACGATTGGTACCTTAGTATCATCGAGTGACACAAAAAAGTATTTCTAAAAGGTAAAAAAGCAAGGATAAAATCAACTATATTACTATTTTAATGTTTTGATAACTTATCAGTATCCTAAACAGACGCAAACTTGGCAGCAATACAAAACTACAACAAAACCAATATTGGCGACGACCCAAGATTATTCTACGTAGAAAATTTAAAATATCCAAAACAATTCTAAAAACACCTCAAAATTGGCAACGAAAAAGTTCGATATAACAGAAGTTCCTTAGACTGATTCAATATGCGTATAATTAAAGAGTTTGTAATTATTGCTCTTTCATATTTTTATACTACCAAGACCCAAAGTATGCGTGAAATTAAACCCATAAAACAAGAGTGGCAAAAAGCTCTTTGAACCTAAGAAAGACATCTATCTTTCCTACGCACTTGAATAGATCTTTACAAAATTTACAGATATAATTAAAACATTTTTAATACTTTTCGTTATGGCTATTAGCATAATTCCTTTCAGTATACAGAATATTCTTAAATAACTTCCAAAAGAAAATGAAGAACATTAAATTTTTTGACAAAAAATTTTCAGGTCCATACTTAAAATAGTTAAAAAATGTTACAAAATACACACTTTAACTCACGCTCTGAATCAGAATGATTGTGCTTTTAAACATCGCGAACAGTGTTGTCTTCAAACATTTTACAACTAGAATAAATCCTTTAATTGTAGATATTGTAGATGTAACGTTGAAGACAACCAAAAAAATATGTGAAAAAAATGTTATCAGAATAAACTAGTTTCTACATCTGCCAATTTCTCAGACGTTCTCATCAAAATTATAATGTCTTTGAAAGATCTTATTTTCTAGTTTCTGTTGGTTTAACGAAGATTTTTATCTTGAGTGATTTTAATTTTTAGGATGCAAATTTTTGTTTGGAATCCCAATGTCATCAAAATGAGCAAGTAATGAAAATGTAATTTAAAAACTACCGTGCTTTATTTAAGTCGCCCCAATGTTCAGACAACTTGAAACTAAACCTATTTATTTTTTATAACGTTTCCAGTAATTAGTACATTTTTTTAAATTTTAGGTAATTTAAGTCAAGTAAAATTTTGCGATGCATTTATCAATTGTATAATTTGTTGAAATTGAGCGCGAAATTGAATACACGATAATTTTCAGCTCCCAGAAACCAAAATAAATATTTTTTTAAAGTAGCATGTAATCGGAAATGAAATGTGTTTTTATTTTATCGTTTGAACTCATTTATTGGTCCAGTCAGCATGTGTTGGAATGCAATACAAGGAAGATTTCTAGTGTTGCGTTTTTGTCTTACAAGTACGTAAAGGTTTCAATGTCATATAAGAAGTTATTGTTATCGGATATGCTAACTGGTTAGGGCCCTACCAAGAAGTAATAATTTATATAGAGCTTGGAAAAGACATTGTCAAAACTAAAACCGAGACTAAAAAGTATTAAATCAATTGCTACCATTGTTTGTTATAATTATTAGAGCAAATCTTCGTTTCCTTTATATATTTCTAGTTTTTTCGCAGTTGCAATTATAAATTATTTTATGAAAAGAGTATACAATGAAGTTATAAAATTAATTAAAAGACATACTGCAAATGATAAAGGCAACCAAGAAACATAAATCTTATTGAATGCTTTAATAAACGTACACCAAAAATTCGAAAGATATGAATCAAAAGAAAATTAGTTCTTGATATACAAACAACACGAGTTCATTTCTACTGACCCGTACTTGTAATCCTTTTGATAAACTGTGGAATTTTATACTAATCGTGATCATAATAATCATGAACCGGAATATAAGAAAAGGCAGCGTTACATGCAAAAGGCTTCTTTTGAAATGAATGTATCATTATTATATTAAGGTTTCTGTTTTAACAACATACAATTATTGAAACAATTACTTTTTGCAAGTGGTGCCTTTTTTATAACGCATTCTTAATTAAAACCTGTATTGTTTTAAACAAAGAAAGCAATAATAAATACCGTACATTTAAGTAGTAAAAAGTCAATACCCTGTCTTTACCTAAAGTACGTATTAGGAAGAATCATTTATCCAGTTTTTACATCAACAGAAGCAACTAATAACTGGCTTGCCTCGCCCAATCGTAAGGTCGGGAAGATTGTTATTAATTTCATGCCACACTACACTGAAACATGAATGACCTACTTATTTACTTTACCTATTGAAAATTAGATCATTTTTTCCTTGTGCTATCTTACACACATTTGTTTATCCATACACAATTACAACAAAAAGTAATCACTTATATAGAAAAAAAAACTAATAATACATTTAACATGTTAATGAAATATAAATAGTATATAATTAGATCAACGCCGAAAAGTATGCTTCCCACAACACACGACGCAGTAAACCCAGTAGCCTATACGACTGCATTAACTATTAATACAAACTCGAGTATATTTCGTATAAAACTTATTAAACATTAAATTTAATTTCTTAATCTACACTTAAATTCAAACAAAAATCTTAACTAACTTTCTAGCAGATTAATATTTATGAAAACATTCTGCTGTTCTCTAAGAAGATTAACGCATTACATGGAATTGAGCATTGTGTTGTTTTAATTAACTTATTTAAAAGTTTTCGCTCTAATTTAATTTTTTAAACGAACTTTTTAATTAAAAATGAGGTTTTTGTGTAATCTATGCAAACTGTTGTAGTATACAGTGCAGAAACATGTAAAAAATAAAACTTGTATGAAGTTGAGTAACATTTAAAAAGCCCAAATATCTGTCTACATGTAGAAAAAACAGTTATTGTATTAAGGAAATGTTTTTGACGTAAAGAATAAAGTAGCTACTGAATTATTAAATAGTGCAGATCGAAAGTAGGTTGTGAGAAATTAAAATATGATGAGATATATTTTTTAAATAAATGTAATTACTAACAGCTTCTTTTAAAAGTAAATAAAACACGGGTTTCTTAACAAAACAGTTAAAGTAATTTTGTCAAAGCTTCTTGAAATTTAAGTTAATGATTGCTATTATAGTGTATTAGAAAAATAACAAGATAAACAAAATCCTATCTTATAAGAAGGAATCGCAAAAGAGGATCTAGAATTGCGAAGTTAAGATTCATTTTGCTACGATAGTTAAAATTTACAAAACAATTCAGTGTTATAGAACTTTACAATCGTTTATATTTTTTTAACGCTTTAAAACATACGAAAAGCGGTTGATCATATGTTCAAGGAAAAGTATTGAATTCAGAATTTATAACCTGTCTTGTACTTTATAACTAATTGTTTTACGATTCATTACAAATTATATATAAATAATGTATAACGGAAAGATGTTTCTCCACGATCACTACCGAATGTAATTCTTCTAAAATAATTTTTAAGAATGTTGTTACTTTTGTGAAGTAAAAATTTCTCAAGAAACGATTTGAAAGTCAAAGATTGTAATAAAAACTACAACAAATTTTTAGTTCAAAATAAATCTGATTTAGTAAATGGATACTCACATCTTACTTTCTGAAACTCAGTATCCCGCCTTAAAAGCACTTAGTCGTGTACCCATGTACTGTAGTCAAATACCCGTAGAGACCATTTACAGACTAATGCGGATTACGTAAGAGACATATACAAAAGTCGTAGTAATAAAAGTAGCGAGTAGAATATGCATCGTTTGTAGCCAGAAGAACTCGTGTATCATAGCAAACTTCCAAGACTTTACAGTAAGTAAGTAAGAAATAATTGAAAAGCACAATAATAAACATTACTATGCAAATAAATTAAAACTTACAGGTTTACAGGTTACAGTTTGTCTGTTAATATCCTTATTATCCAATGCAGTGTTCAGTACATAACGAAAATTTAATGACTCGTATATAAAATACAGATTTATGCATATTAAAAGACTTTCTTTAATGTTGTAGAAGAAAGAATAAGCATTGAGAAAAGTGATTGCATTTGACCTATTAAGGAACGATTATTAAACGATAATCACGGGTGCAACGAACAGCTTTGAGCAATAGTGATGTGTCAGCAATGTTGGCAATTCCATTACGTATAAATAGAATAAGTCGGACAATAACATAGTTTTACCAGCAACACAAAGTATGGTTAAAGCACATCATCAAAAAAGCTAAAACCTCAGGAAATATAAAAACTGTAATAAAAAAATAGCCATCATAAATAATACGCAATCAAGATCTAACGTATTAGAAGCAAACGACTCAACAATCATTAGGATATCTCAACTTAAAATTAAAGTAGCACCAGATTACTCTAGAGTAAGTCTGAGGCGAGGTAGAACTCATTTGGCTGAAGAAATCTTACAGATAGATTACGCCGAGTCACCTTTAGATAAGATCTTAGCTCAACTACTGGAAATAGTTGGCTACTTGAAAATTTCTAAGCTAAAAATTTGTTCAGCCGACGATGTATTTAACTTGTGCACAACTGAAGAGTTTAAGAAAACGTAATCAACTTATTTAACAAACATTAAAATCCTTATTCTCAAAAACCCAACAACAATCACCAGTGCTGAGAAAAAACAAAATTAGTCAAACGAATCCATCGAGATGAAACTTGATACGACATTACATGTTAGATGACGGGGATTAATGTATTCCATACTTCTGTTTTCGTCACAACGCTTAATTTAATAACTGGTTTAACAACATTCGAGTTAGTTTTTGAGAAAAATGCTAATTTACCAAACAAGTTAACTGAGTCAGTACAACCCGTCTACAATTACGACAATTATGTAATACAACTAAAAACTGAAATGTAGGCTACAAATCGGATCGCAAAAAGCCAGAAACCGTCTTGAAAAAGCTAAACGTAAACATAAAACGGAACTTGACAAAAAAGCAAACATTTTCAAACTTAACTAAAAGACCAAATTGTAATTACAAAAACAGAAATTTGAACCATTTTACAAAGTAGTAAATACAAAAGCAGCTAACTGTATAATAAAAGACAAGCGACAAATAAAACAAAAGTTCTGAATAAAAATCGAGTTAAAATATTTTCAAAATAGAATATTACGGATATTAAAATATACAGTGTAAATTAATAAACTGTTAGTAAATTAAGCTATAAATTGTAAGTGAGAAACAATAAGTGAAATGTGAAACTAAAACAAAGTGAAGTGCACTACAGAATGTTGCTAATTGCATAATGGTTTTATTAACTTTTGTAACTTACAGCCACTAAACAATTATATTATGTAATTCTATCTTTATTAAATCTTATGTTTTGTTTACTTACCTACTTTAACTAGACCTTCTGTTAATTTCGCATCATTTTTTCTCTGATATGAAATATTAATGTTTTAATGTAAAATCATCATTATTATATTCAACTGTTTTTGTTAAATTTGTAACATGCATTTATTCTTGACAACTCAAATTAAGTTGATCACGACTTTAAGAGTATGTGATTCACTTCTCGAATAGGGCTGGTGTAAAGAAGAGAAAAATCATTGGGAAGTGTGATTGCATTCGACCTATATTAAGGAACGATTATTAAGCGATAGCATAGATGCTATAACAGGTGCGACTAACAGCTTTGAGCAATAGTGATGTGTGAGCAACGTTGGTAATTTCGTTACGTATGAAGATGTAGTATAAGTAGACCTGTTAAGTTTAGTTTTGAATAACAGTTTTTAAGTTATTGTTTTAAATGGAAGTTGTTAGTATTAGTAGACTGGCTCAAGTAGAATAGCATTTTGTAACCATCGTTTAAAAATCGATTGGTTGATTGAGTAATGTTTGATAACGGACACAGTATTTGGATTGACGATTTTCATTTAATGTATTTTGAATTTGGTTTAATGTGAATTTTAGATTGAGTTTAATAAGTTATTTTACGATTTTAAATTCAAAGTTACAATGTAATTGTTGATAAAGTTTTGTATTTTGTTACGCCGTAAAAATTCCAGTTGTGAGTTATGTTTTCCTTCTGAGATATAATCGTAATTAAATCTATTTTCGCCGTTTGTTTATTTTAAGTTGGTTTATGAGTTCTTTGTTCGAGTACATTCGTACTTGAATTTCTTTATGTCAAACGTTTAGATTACGTGGAAAAATTAAGTCGTTATCTTAATTTATTAGGCAGTTTAAATTCTTGTAATATAATATTTTGTCAAATTGACACTTTCACGTATAAGCGAAACGCTGTGTCCTAATTATATAAATATGACGTAATATGTTTGTTTGCCTCTTTATTGCACTTTTTCGCGAGAGAATTTTGGTGTTTGAAGTTTCGAACGCAGCCTTTGTGGAAAGGGCAGTCGACAAAAGTTGATATATAGGTGTGATTTTGGTAAATGAGGTACGGGTTCGAAGTTAGTTGGTTGACGGGCATGAAAATGTAGATCACGCAGGTGATAATTCACCTTTTCTAATAATTACCGTGGAAGTAAAAGAAGATGGTGCAGTGAATTTAAGTGGAAAACTTTCCTTTTTCGTAATTACGGTTAATTAAGATCACTGTTTTGCCTAAATTAATATCGCATGTTTCGTTACGTGAATTTGTGCGTGAGTTTGTTTCGCAATCTCATCCTTCGCCTTGGGGGCGGATTAATAAATCTTCCACTGGTAACCTATTGTTTGGGAAGCAGCCAAAGTCCATCGAGGTGTTAGCTTTCAAAACCACTGGACCAAAAGTTCAACCGGTATCACCAATTAAGGTATTTATCGATTTTGTTGTTTGATCGTGCAGTGTCCCGCGATTAAAAATGCAGTAAAAGCTTTCAATTTTGAGTCAATTGAAATTACGACTAACGTTGAATTTAATTATTTCAACGAACACGTATAGTGTTTGCGCGAAATTAAAATCAATTAATTTTGTTTTGGTGCGTTTGAGAAATAATTCGTATTTCGAATATATGATAATGTAACGACTTATAAACTATATTTTGTTTAGTTCGAATTAAAGTTCGGACATATATATGTTATAAACTGTATTGTTTTTTTTTGTGTGTAAATTGTTCATTTTTGTTTGCTTAAGATTATTTCTTTTCTTTTATTCAAATTTATTTGATATCAATTAGTACTTGTTATTTTATTTTGTCTTGGTTTTAAATATTCAATCAATAAATGTTAAATTGTTAAATGTAAAGAGCTTTTATTCATTTAGCCGCCGCATACGTAAATTTTGTTTAAGTGTTTTCAGAATTGTTATAACCCAAGGTAAGTTCTGGGATTATAACCAACCGGATGAGCTTTCAGGTAATCAGGGTTTGAAAGCTTTCATATAGAAATCCTTGATTGGCGCCCTTACCGATTATTTGACTATTTTACCGTTCTAGTTCCATTTTTACGACGATCGCGTTTCCAATTTTTCACGGAATTTTAAAAAAACCCACCCTTTCTCCATTGAGCTAGTGGCACAACCCCCCGTTTATGTTACTACATTGCAGGCAGTGACTTTGTGTTAATTTTGGAATGTAACATAAATAATTTGGCGTCTCCAGCGTGTGGCCTTTTTCGAATTTTAGTTTGCCTGTTAAGTTTCGTGATTTTTGGAAGATTTTACCGTTTTGTAATTACATTTTAAAATGGGTTACAAATTGATTGTTGATCGTTTATCGCATAACGAATTACGTTATGAAATTTTGATTAGAGGCGGTGATGCATCTTTAGGTGTTGTCGTATTACGAGGTGTACTCAAGAATTTTCTTATTGAAGAAGCCACCGGAAAATTATCTCGTCCCGTGTATCCTTTCGATTTTAATGCAGATAAATTAGCGATTCGTGAAGGTATCGATGAGCTTAGAAAATTAATAGATTCATTGAAAATTACTCCAACTACAAAAATTTCTTCTACAATTGAAACCAAAATTAAATATTTGTTAAACCGTATTTGCAATTCAATTCCTATTCAAGGTGACGATTCTCAAGTTAAAGATGAGTTTTTAAAAGATTTAGTTGTTTTAATTTCGCAGTATGAACTTTTGGATAAGCAAATTGTTGTTTCAAATCCTTCTACTTCCGCCGATGAAGTCATCGAACCTGTCGTTCAGCCTTCTTTAGTAGTTGATAACGCTTTACCGACGTCTTCTGTTGTTAGTCAAAATTTTATTAGTCATGTTAAGAGTATTTCAGTTTCGAAATGGAATTTAAAGTTTTCTGGTGATGCAAAGTCAATTTCATTGAATGCATTCTTAGAACGAGTTGCCGAACTTCAATTATCGCGTAACGTTTCTAGCCATCAGTTATTTTTGGAGTGTACTGATCTTTTTACAGGTCATGCATTGATTTTTGTTAGATCCATTCGTAATTCAGTTAATTCTTGGGAAGACTTAGTTAAGTTTTTACGTGAACAATTCCAGCCTACCGATTATGACGAACGACTTATTGAAGAAATTAAGCGTCGCACTCAAGCTAATGATGAACCAATGGGTATTTACGTTGCAATTATTCGCAACATGTTTTCACGTCTCGATGAGCCTTTTTCTGAAGAAAAGCAGTTAAAGATTTTATTAAGAAATATTTCTCCCGTTTATCAAACTCAGCTTGGTTTGTCGTCAGTTACTTCAATTGAGGAGTTAATTAAATTTGGTCGTATTATCGAGGACCGCATGCAAGCTATTGAAGCTTACACGCCTCCATCTCGTCGAAAGCAGGACATGGAGCCTGATCTCGCTTATGTAACATCTCAAGTTAAGGACATTGCCGTTTCTCGTTCTTCGAATAACGTTAGTAGTGGTGAAAAATCTACACCACCTGTTAGACAACATTCACGATTACCGTCTTCTAGTATCGCACCTTCTTCACGAAGGTTAGCTATCGTTAATGCGCCTGCTTCTTCTAATCGAAGTAGTCCGCAATTGTGTTGGAATTGTAGGAAGCCTAACCATCGAGCTGCTTCTTGCAAAGAACCTAAGAAAGGTTTATTCTGTTATCGTTGTGGAAAACCTAACGTTACGGTCCGCACTTGTTCTAAGTGCTCGGGAAACGAGTAAAGGACGTACTAAGAAGCCGTTTAGTGACGTCAGAGGTTAAAGTTAAATCGGCTGTCTATTTTAATAGTTTGCATTCTTCGAAGAAAAAGAGTTTCGTTAAAAATAAAGTCGTGTTGGATTATGTTTTAGAGTCTGCTGAGTCTGACGAAAGACCTTTTGTCTACGTTAAAGTTTTTGGTCACGAAATTTTAAGTTTATTAGATAGTGGCGCTTCTCGCACTATTGTTGGTTCTAAGGGTTGGGAAATTTTTAGTCAGTTAGGTTTGAAGTTAAATAAGTCAGTTAAAGTTAATTGTATTGTCGCTAATGGTAAATCAGTACAAAGTTTAGGTTCACTTCTCGTCCCAATCGAGATTAAAGGAAAAATTGTTGTTTTAGAAGTTTTAGTTGTTCCTGACGTTCCGCATAATTTAATTTTAGGCGTTGATTTTTGAAACAAGCAGGTATCGTTCCTGATCTTAGAAAAGGTGAGTGGCGTTTCGAAAATATGGACACCATTTCACAATTGGAAGATAAAGATTCCGTTATTCAGTCTCGTCTCGATCTTTCCTCAGAACAGCTCAATCAGTTAGATAATTTAGTTAGTAATCATTTTTCTTCGTCGAATAAAAATTTTGGATGCACCAACTTGATCGAACATCAGATCAAGACTACTTCCGAACCAATTAAGCAACGGTATTACCGAGTTTCGCCGTTTATCCAGAAACAAATCGATCTGGAGTTAGAGAAAATGTTGAAGTTAGGCGTTGTAGAAAAATCAAACAGCGCTTGGTCGAGCCCGATCTTATTGGTGAAGAAGAAGGACAACTCGTATCGTTTTTGCGTGGACTTTAGAAAAGTCAACAAAGTTACCGAAAAGGACGCTTATCCTTTACCTTACGTTTCGTCTATTTTAGATCGTCTTCGTGACGCTAAGTTCATTTCATCTCTCGATATTAAGTCCGCTTATTGGCAGATTCCTTTAAGCGAAGAGTCTAAGCAGTATACCGCTTTTACAGTTCCGAACCGTGGGTTATTCCAATTCACGCGCTTACCGTTTGGTTTAGCTAACGCACCAGCTTCTTGGCAGAGGTTGATTGATCGAGTTTTAGGTCCCGAATTAGAACCTTACGTTTTTGTTTATTTTAGATGACGTCATTATTTGCGCTCCTTCCTTCGAAACACATGGAAGTGTTAACTGAAGTTCTTCGTCGCCTTAGAGAGGCTAATTTGATGCTAAGTAAAGACAAATGTCATTTGTAAACCTGAACTTAAGTATCTTGGTTTTATAGTAAATTCTACTGGTTTGTCGGTTGACCCGGAAAAGGTCGATGCAATTTTGCGTATTCCAGTTCCCACTGGTGTCGCTGAAGTGAGAAGAATTATAGGCATGGCCTCGTGGTGTCGCCGATGTGTACCAAATTTTCGACAATTATCGCTCCATTGACGTCTCTGTTAAAGAAGAATTCCAGCTTTAATTGGACTAGTGATTGTGATGAAGCTTTTCAGATTATTAAGAATTGTTTAATTTCCGCACCTATTTTGTCTTGCCCTGATTTCAATGTTCCGTTTACAGTTCAAACTGACGCTTCCGATTTTGGTCTCGGTTCAGTTCTTACACAGTTTATCGACGGTGAAGAACGTGTCATTTGTTACAATAGTAGGTCGCTCACAAAGTGTGAACGCAAGTATTCAACTACCGAAAAGGAATGTTTGGCTGTCCTGTGGTCTATTGAAAAATTACGCCCCTATCTTGAAGGAACCACTTTCACTGTAGTTACCGATCACGCATCATTAGTCTGGTTACACAATTTAAAGGAACCTACCGGTCGTCTAGCACGATGGGCTGTTAGACTACAGCAATTTGATTTTACGATCATTCATCGTAAAGGAAAGGATCATGTCGTACCTGACGCACTATCTCGTTCAGTACCAGCTATCGACAATATTACTACCGATTGTGACACTACCGAACCTAAGTCTTCGGACAAATGGTTAACGAAACTTATGGAACGTGTACGTTCAAAACCTAACGCTTTTCCACAGTGGAAAATTAGTAACGGAAAGCTATTTAAGCATGTTACCGTAGACTATCCCGATCTTCGTTCTGAGAATGACAATTGGAGAGAAGTTGTGCCTAAGTCTAAACGACTCGAAATATTGTCAACATATCACGATGAGCCTACCGCTGGACACCTTGGTATCTTTAAGACTCTCGAACGAATAGTTCCGCTTTATTATTGGCCTAAGATGAAGGCTGACGTTATTCGTTACATCAATGGTTGTAAAGTTTGTATCACGCATAAGCCAGAACAGAAACGTCCTGCTGGCCTTATGACCCGTCATCCTGTTGTGGACAAACCTTGGCAGTTGATCTCTACCGATCTTGTTGGACCGCTACCGCGATCTAAGAGTGGTTATTCGTATATTCTTGTGGTTGCAGATTATTTTTCGAAATTTGTTTTATTTTTCCCGTTACGTTCCGCTACTGCCGCAGCAGTTACTAAACGACTTGAAGAAGATGTATTTTTAATGTTTGGAGTTCCTCAATATCTTTTGTGTGATAACGGCACACAGTTTCGCAGTTCAGAATTTACAAAAATGGTTTCGTCATATAAGTCTAAAATTATTTTTAACGCTAATTATCATCCACAAGCGAATCCAACCGAAAGAGTCAACCGAGTCATGAAGACAATGTTATCGTCATATATTGAAGACAACCATCGTCATTGGGATAAGTATCTTGCTAAAGTAGCATGTGCTATTCGTACCGCTGTACATGAAGTCACCGGCTTAACGCCGTTTTTCGCCAATTTCGGACGTGAAATCTGTCTCGACGGATCACGTCATGGGAAAACTACCGATTCCGACACTATCGACGATCTAGCTTTTGCAGATCGTACCTTTTTGGCCGAAAGAGGCCCAGCGTTTAGAGAAGTTTACGTCGACATTAAGAATCGCTTGAATGCCGCTTATGTCCGCGCTAAACATTATTACGATTTACGTCGTCGTCAGCACCTTTTGAGGTGGGAGACACAGTGTGGCGGAAGAATTATGTCCTTTCTGATGCATCTCGATATTTCTCGGCCAAACTGGCACCTAAGTTTATCGGTCCGTTCTACGTGAAACGGAAAGTTTCGTATCAGACCTATGAGTTGTCTGATGACACGGGAGCATCAAAAGGCATATGGAACGCCAAGGACTTAAAGTTAAACCCGACTGGGGATAAATAGTTTTATGTTTTACCTTTTAGTTTCTTTTTCGTTTTTTTTTAGGTTAGTTTCGTTTTTGGGTTCCGTGTAGAGACGGACTAAGAATATTTCTCTACAGTGGGGACACCACTTGTCGTAAGAGGCGACTAAACAACGGTTCTTTTATTTCCATTTTCTTTCTTCTGCTATCTTGTCTGTCCTTATCTTTTATTTCTGTAGTGTTTGTGGCTAGGTGCCATTGCTCGGTGTGGACTTTCGTTGTGGGAAAAACGCAATGCGCGGATCGCGTGAAGCGCAGCGCGCCACTCTTCGTCTGTACCGCATCGGGTGATCTGTCGAACCCAAAC
This sequence comes from Aquatica leii, assembly GCA_035610365.1. Classification (NCBI taxonomy): domain Eukaryota; kingdom Metazoa; phylum Arthropoda; class Insecta; order Coleoptera; family Lampyridae; genus Aquatica; species Aquatica leii. Next base: position 59,917,345 of record CM069434.1, read on the forward strand.
ATATACTACCCTTCCTTTAGGTTTAGTTTCTTTTTCGTTCTTCGGTGGGTGTTTCCGATCGAAGGGTCAGATTTTTTTCAGAGTTAGTTAAGTAAACTATGAAGAAGTCGTACCTTTCATGTTTTCGAATGACATCATTATGTTGTTAGATAGTGGTAAGTAAACACTATCTCTAGTTAGTAGTTACATTATCTTTAGGTTGACGCTTGCCGCAGTTGACTTTGAGAGTGGTCAATGGGTAAGGTGCTTTGGATTCGACGTGTGGGTTGTAGGATCTCACAACATGCCGATCCCGTGACGCATGGCGTGCCTTCTTCCTTTGTCAATGTCGGATACATCGTGTCGAGCCAGACACTTCCCAAGGTCGGCCGTGTTGCATTTCTACCGATTTTGACGTTTTTTTTTGTGTACCGTTCTATCGAATCATCGTAATTACGATGATGGTATCGTTTTATCGTTATCTTTACGTTTAGTATAGTTTTAGTTTTTTGTTTTGGGTTATGGGTTTTCGTTTCGTTTAGTTTTAGTTTGCTTATAGAGTGATTTAAGAAATCCCTCTTTAAGTAGGGGAGGTGTAACCATCGTTTAAAAATCGATTGGTTGATTGAGTAATGTTTGATAACGGACACAGTATTTGGATTGACGATTTTCATTTAATGTATTTTGAATTTGGTTTAATGTGAATTTTAGATTGAGTTTAATAAGTTATTTTACGATTTTAAATTCAAAGTTACAATGTAATTGTTGATAAAGTTTTGTATTTTGTTACGCCGTAAAAATTCCAGTTGTGAGTTATGTTTTCCTTCTGAGATATAATCGTAATTAAATCTATTTTCGCCGTTTGTTGTTTATTTTAAGTTGGTTTATGAGTTCTTTGTTCGAGTACATTCGTACTTGAATTTCTTTATGTCAAACGTTTAGATTACGTGGAAAAATTAAGTCGTTATCTTAATTTATTAGGCAGTTTAAATTCTTGTAATATAATATTTTGTCAAATTGACACTTTCACGTATAAGCGAAACGCTGTGTCCTAATTATATAAATATGACGTAATATGTTTGTTTGCCTCTTTATTGCACTTTTTCGCGAGAGAATTTTGGTGTTTGAAGTTTCGAACGCAGCCTTTGTGGAAAGGGCAGTCGACAAAAGTTGATATATAGGTGTGATTTTGGTAAATGAGGTACGGGTTCGAAGTTAGTTGGTTGACGGTCATAAAAATGTAGATCACGCAGGTGATAATTCACCTTTTCTAATAATTACCGTGGAAGTAAAAGAAGATGGTGCAGTGAATTTAAGTGGAAAACTTTCCTTTTTCGTAATTACGGTTAATTAAGATCACTGTTTTGCCTAAATTAATATCGCATGTTTCGTTACGTGAATTTGTGCGTGAGTTTGTTTCGCAATCTCATCCTTCGCCTTGGGGGCGGATTAATAAATCTTCCACTGGTAACCTATTGTTTGGGAAGCAGCCGAAGTCCATCGAGGTATTAGCTTTCAAACCACTGGACCAAAGTTCAACCGGTATCACCAACTAAGAATTAAGGTATTTATCGATTTTGTTGTTTGATCGTGCAGTGTCCCGCGATTAAAAATGCAGTAAAAGCTTTCAATTTTGAGTCAATTGAAATTACGACTAACGTTGAATTTAATTATTTCAACGAACACGTATAGTGTTTGCGCGAAATTAAAATCAATTAATTTTGTTTTGGTGCGTTTGAGAAATAATTCGTATTTCGAATATATGATAATGTAACGACTTATAAACTATATTTTGTTTAGTTCGAATTAAAGTTCGGACATATATATGTTATAAACTGTATTGTAATGTTTTGTGTGTAAATTATTCATTTTTGTTTGTTTAAGATTATTTCATTTCTTTTATTCAAATTTATTTGATATCATTTAGTACTTGTTATTTTATTTTGTCTTGGTTTTAAATTTTCAATCAATAAATGTTAAATTGTTAAATGTAAAGAGCTTTTATTCATTTAGCCGCCGCATACGTAAATTTTTGTTTAAGTGTTTTTCAGAATTGTTATAACCCAAGGTAAGTTCTGGGATTATAACCAACCGGATGAGCTTTCAGGTAATCAGGGGTTTGAAAGCTTTCCCTTATAGAAATCCTTGATTGGCGCCCTTACCGATTATTTGACTATTTTACCGTTCTAGTTCCATTTTTACGACGATCGCGTTTCCAATTTTTCACGGAATTTTAAAAAAACCCACCCTTTCTCCATTGAGCTAGTGGCACAACCCCCCGTTTATGTTACTACATTGCAGGCAGTGACTTTGTGTTAATTTTGGAATGTAACAATTTCTAATTTTTGCCTGCATCACAAAACATCTGAAAAATAGCATTTTTAAATGCCAACAAAAAAGCTTTATAGTACTCGAAAAACCCTAACAAAATTTTGCATTTTGACTGTACATCATGTTGAAAGTATCTAGAAAAAAATAGAGAACATTTCTTTATCCGATTCTACACTAAGACGACGCAGCCATAAATTATCTGATCACATTAAAATTACCTTTATAAGACATTATGGTTCCGCCGTTTTGACACGGTCAATTTTTGTCAAAATTTGGACCGAATTAAAAAAACATTAAATTTGATTACACATATAACAAAATTAGATCATTTATAATCAAAATTGATGTCAGAGCCATGTAATAATGTAATTTGCTTTGTAAAAATAGTAATTTGAAATTTGTCATAAAGGTGGACAGGTTGGCTAACTGATTTCTACCCGCGTAATTCAAGTTTTGAATATAACGCGGGCTAAAACCACAACGTATCCATATTGTAATGTAAACAATGTCAATGCAATTGTAAAAATGCCATTAGAGTGAAAGACTGGAAAATATAGGCTCTGTTGTTTACTAATCATTAGCTAATAAAGGTACTGTTGGTTTTCGTTCGTACGTACCGCTGTGTAGTATCCTGTTTCTAAATCGGTGTCGTAGTGGTAGCAAATGTATAGATCATACGTATTAGCAAATACTTGCGATTGTTTTCATTGTCTTTTCCATGTGACCAACCGACACCACCAAGAATAACGTTGTTTTCGAGTATGCCGTTGTGTTCGTTTGAGTGTTTTCTGTCTGCAGATGCGGTGTCAAGTCAAAAGCAAATGCATACACGAAAATCTGCCATGGTCGTAAGCTTACTGCTGTCGAGGCCTCTAACTTTTGTTGTCAATATTAAGATATCAGACAATGATCAAATATCTAACGTTTTCATAACAGGTAGATATTACTGGCATTGGAAATATCTCCAAACATCGTCTAAGGTTAACTTTTTTGCTTTGGTATAATGACGCAGACATTCTTTTAACGTAAGTGGAACGCCACCTTAAGACGCTTGAGCTTTCAATTGGTGTACGCTCAAAAACTCTTCCATTAAATCAGTATCATCTCCTTACTTTCTAATGTCCATAACGTGCGGCGGTCCACCTTCCTTGCTAATACTTGATTAATTGCTTCCATAAATAAACAAATGCTGCAATTTCGGGTCAAAATTCGTTGTCGTCACAAGCCGGATCTGATATACGTATTTTGAATACACCAGCAGGTTGCTCCGATGTTAATAGGTCGTCGTGTAAAATTACAGCCATTTCTTTCAACATAAGCTTTTGTATGTGCTTGTAAGATGTTTCAGAGACACCTGCTCATGTATGAATGCCCAAATCAAACACAACTGTTATCTTTAATTAGTGCGTTTATACAACACAGTAATATGTACGCACTGGTAGTGTCGTCCTCAACATCTTTAAGTTGCGGTACTTTATACATGTAAATGGGATCAATTTCGGTAATAATTTTGGTGGTTCACTCTGACGTCATTATCACATTTCCATTAACATTTTTTACCGTACAATGTTTATACGTTGTGGTTTTAATCATTTGGTAATAATTGTACTTCTAATTTTGTATTGTTAACTACATTTCACAGTAAAGCTATTAGGTTGTACGTTATAATTTTGTCCTACGTAAGAATATAAAGTTTCTAAAGTAGGTGCTAAATTTAAAATTTGGCAATGAGCAAATAGAGAGAAAAGACGCCCGAACCTCAACCGGGATCATTCATTAGAAAGAAGACATCCGAGCCTTAATCAAGATCGTCCAAAAAAAGCGACACTAGTTTTGAGTTTGTAAGCTCCAAAGCAATCTCAGCACTGCCTAAAATAAATAAACCCAAGAAGAGTGCCAAAAAAAGGAGCAAAACCGTCATTTTGATGTCCTCATGCTATAAAAAAGATTAAGAAAGCAAACTACAGACAATCAAAAAATTTAAATTGAAAAAAATTAAAAAGTAGTCAGATTCGAAAGGCGAAGATAGTGACACTGACTGCTTTTGTTTCACCGAAGGATGGATAAGCTGCTCTAGTTGCCACAAATAAGCTGAGAATTCATGTGCAGATGTAGAAGATGTAGATGACGAAGCTGTACATGTTTGTGAACTCTGTCAGTAATTTTATTCTGTTTGAGTATAGTACTCCATTTTGCCTATACTACAGGCAGAATGAGGCAAGTTGCATTAGTTACTTTTTTTGTAATATAAGAAAAACGTTTACTTTTTTAAAGTTAGAATAATAATAATAAATAGTAGTACTATAACAATAATATTGCTTTTTTTTAGACTTTTAAAATTTTCGATTTAAAAAAATCCTACTTTAAACGTTAAGTACCCCGCTCTACCCGCCTGACCCCTAGATATGTATTTCTTTTGTCCCATTTTTCCTATGTAAGTACATATTACGTGTATTTAATTTGATTTGATGAAAACTGATCCAGGACACTATTGTCTATAATACTCCCCGCCTCTTATGTTTTGAAGGTAAAACCATCATTTTTGGACTCAATATTTGTCTCCGCTTCTATTTTTTAATTTATTTAATTTTAAGTAATTCTTCATTTGTTAGTGGTCTTTTACTAGTCGATCACCTATCTCTATTATCACTATGACTTTTTTGATGACCAGAAAATCCAGACTTAGGTTCTTTCTAATTTTAAAAACAGTGAAATAAAATTAATTTTTCTTTTCAAATATTATAATTGGAATATTTTTTTATTTTAATTATGGAATTAGTGAATATAAAGGCTATCCTAATAACAAAGCTAAATTTAGTTTTCGTATTATACAAATGATTTATTCGAACAGTGATAACATATTGATTTTGTTGTAAAATACAAAACTTGTATGAAACAAAATTTAACTTATTTGTGACAATAACATATTTCATCTTTGCCTTAAATTCACTAACAGTTTGTGACTCATTGGCATGCATATGTTCAATGGTTTAACGCGCAGTGTGATAGGTTGCACCGTCCTGCTGAATCCGAATTAATATGTTCTGATACTCGACAAAAAGTAGACGATATATTTTATGGAGCTCTACAGTAAACAAGTAAACTGTGACAAAAACCATAGTACTAAATTAAATACAGTACACGCCGCTTAATAGAATCACGTTAGGACTTGAGGATTTTGATAACAACAACCGAATAATAACAAATTCAAAAAAAAACTAATGTTGATTTGTCAGAAAGCAGTAAATATATATAGCGTGTATGTGATTAACAAGTTGCTAATTTAGAAAGTAAAAAAAAATCAATACAAGCAAAAAATGTCAAAATAAAAATTTTTATAATACTTTTAAAAAACCAAAATTTTGAGCCAAGGGTACACTTAAATAGCATGTTTTAAGAACTACACAATTCTTATCAAAAATTTGCTGACACTAAAAATAAATACAAAATAACGTTATCGCATAATAGTTAATTGAATTTGTTAATCTAAGAACGCACATGCTTTCCAAGTTAATTCTCCAAGATAACGTGTTTACAGATGTTTAAATGATGTAACGTAGATGAGTCAAAATACTTGCATAAATAAATAACACTGCAAAATAGATTATTGTTGGTGCATAGAAACAAACCTAAGCAGAAAATTGATAACATAAATCGAAATTATGATTACTATAAACGATGTTTTTTCTATGTAGTAGCATACGCTCGGTTTTTTAATAAAGTGATAACATTACCCGATCGATAACATTATCCGTAATTCCAATAAACGGCGTGCACTGTAATATATTTTTGTAACTAATGCATTTTTCATCAATAAAAATATACATCAGTATAACTAAAAATGTAAGTAATTTTTTGCAGTATTCATCCTTAAGATTAATATATTAGAAGAATTTGATAGTATTTCAAAGCAATTACACATAATAGTGATCGGTATGTCTATTTAAAATAAGAATGAATTGTTACCTCTTGTAACAATCACCACAATTATCACAACAAATAATTGCTAACGTTAGAAGATCAATCTGAGTAGTTCTTTTAAATCAACACAAACGATTTCTACTTTAACAATAACGATATTTATATCTATAATGAGTTTCAGGTGGGTCTGATAGTGACATGCAAAATAAATATGATTTGTGCTAGTAAATAGGTAGAGTTCGACCACTTCCTTGTTTTATTTACATAATCCTAGAGGCGCGTTGAATACGTAACTAGCACTTATATTAAACTAATTTGCATAAATGAGTACGTGCATTCTTGATAGCAAATAACGTTGTAATAACAATGTGCAAAACGGATGGATATAAGATGTAATGATGATAATTGTACTTACTCTGCTCTCGCAGACTTTATGGCAGACATATTTGCAAACTGAAACAAATAATATTATGTTAGTAACTCTTATATAAACATTAGGAAACTTAATTATAATCACAAACAATGTTAGTTCTTTGACTAAAGAAAAACATTAAGAAACTTTGGAATTCAAGAAGAATTTAAATTTTCTGTTTTCTTTATATTAATTTAATAAACGTAAAGCAGAAAATTTGTTCAATAAACACAGTGTTATTGAAACCCCTATAAATTTGTTTTTAAATAAAAAATCTACAAACAAACACGGTAAAACAAGACAGATATAATTTTGATTTATTGAAAGGATTGTTACGTAAATCCCCACAGAAACAAAATTTCACGATAGTCATGAAATTAAACTATTTCGTCTACTAAAATGTTTATTTAACCGTTTGGTGGCATTTTCTGTTGTGTAAAAAAACAATTGACTTTTTCAGCCTAGGTTATGTAGTCTATAATAGTTTTGTTTTTAAAGCCAACTTTGTTTGATTACAGTAACACCTAAAAGTTCCAATCTGAATTGATCTTTTGAATAAGGCACTGACCAAGTGACATTATTCGAGAACAATCATCAATTTGTAAACCCGCTGAATATATCAGCGGTATAAAATCTGTTTGCGTGGAATTCTCCAAATGTACGTCTAGTATTAGGCTTTTCTGCAGATGCATAACCTAATTAAAAAATTGCCATCTCGTGGTTGTGGTATACAATACACAAACTTTGAGAAAATAACAAAAAAGAAAACTGAAACGATACGCTTTACATTAAAAAATTAAGCAAAAACTAAAAAGTTAAATAAACCATCGATAATAAAAGAATAAATATTGTAGTTGATTTTTAGAATATTGAACTGCAGCTATGTATATATTATAACGGTTAAAAATACGATACGAATAATAATAAAACAAAACAATATAAATGAAGGTAAAAGAAATGCAATATGCTATTAACCTAAGAAAAACGTCTCCCTCGACACCTTTAAAGCAATGCAATTAAAACACCGAGAAAAAGAACTAAAAAACGTGTGGGTTAATATTGATTAAAAGCATTAATAATTGAATCGATGAGTTTCACCACACTATGCTTCAAAAGTATTTAAAAAAGAATTATTAAACCTGACACTTCACTTTTGTGAATATAAAATGATGTACGATAAGAATTCTGTTCGACGACATGAATTATTTATTAATTGGATATCAACCTATGTTTTACATAATTAATTTACAGTCAAGGTGTATTCATTACACGAGCCAATAACATTTTATTCCAAGATATGAAATACTACGTTGATAGTTCTTACAGTAGTGCCTCTATTTGTACAACTTGAAAACGCATAAATTAAGTTTTAAAAATATTTTCTTATTCAATTTATCACTTGATTATTTATGTGACATTTTATGGATGTAATTATAGGTTACACAGCTAATTACGTAATCATAATTTAATACTATACAATAAATTGCAATAAAATATTTATAGATTGTAACCATCGCTTTGAAGTGTAATAAAAATGTTATTTGCTATAACATAGATTGATCTAATATAACAAATATTTCTTTATTTTCAAAATCATAATCAAAAATACCATTAAGCGGTTATCGTCTCATACGCCACAATTTCTTGACCTATTGCTACACTATTTACCTATTATAGGAATTTATCAATTAATTATAACTACTGTTATACGTTCGTTGAGTTGTGGAAACAAACTACAGTATTTACAGTGCTGATAAGTCCCATAAAGCATTGGTCTCTAATGTCTGTTTTTGCAATTACACCGACAATGCTACACTAATACACTTCGCAATTTATTACAATGTTTATTGTCAATACGTTTTTGACTCTTTCGGTTTAAAATCACCACAATTCCACCGCAAATTAAAATTATTCCAATTACTAAAAAAATATTTTTAGCCATGTAACAAATATAATTACTGACAAATCCAACAACAATCTAACACATAAGAGTTAAGCAATCAGTTTCTATAAAAAGAAACTAAGAAATTCAGCCTGTCAAGTTGAATATTCGTCTAACGCCATTTTTACAAAAAATTATCTTATCTAATTTGTCACCCTATAAATGTAAGGTACAAATAATAATTTAGATCAGAAGTAAAAATGTCTTTAAAATCTGAGAACGTGACTGCAGATGATGATTGATAACCACCTGGGTATCTCGTTTCAACAAGGTTCTATATTTTGTACCATACTTCCAATTCAGCATTGCGCTTACCGGCTGCTGTATTGCCAAACCTATAAGCCTTAACCGGATTCTGTCACTTTCACTTTTATGATATAAAATTCTGTTAGCTTGGCCTTAAACAGAGGTATTTACCGCGGTGTTTACTATCTTCTTGCAAGCGGTACTTCAACTGCACCGTTGCTTTAAGAATAGCACCTGAGGTAAAATAAAAGTTGCAACACTGTACAAAATTTCCTTATAAAAAATGCATTGCCTCATGCTAGCTGTGCTAAACTTAAACTTTGGTACGTCTAGATACTGGTGTTGGCAAATGAAAACAATGCGATAATTGATTAAGCTTTGATTACTTATTCCTAAACCAAAACTTGTTAGCCAAAGTATTACTGCGTAACCTTCTTCATTAGTTCCTTGTCAATTTGGCTTCTCAAATATCAGTTGTCGTAACTATTTCAGTGCAAAAAAGCTTATTAAAAACTGATATCACTCTTACTCAGCTTTATAAGATACAAGTCAAAATTCATTATAAGACTGTAGAATTTCTTGTTGTCTCTATAACTTTCCAAACATGTTTTGACAATGCTATGTATTTTTTAGAATGAATCATCGCAGACTCCACCTTAATTTACAACTCTAAAATTTTCTAAAATATAAATTTAGTTTTTTGTTTATCCTTTCCAAAGCGTATCTTTGTTAACCACTCAGTATAGCGTACTAATACACAGATCTTCAAGTTTTCCACCAATATGCCTCAAATGACAAACATAACAGGATCTAATGCTTATCACTCTTTTCTGATCAGAGTAAATAGTGTTCTTCCACTACCAAAATTTGAGTGGTCTGTAACGCGTTGTCTCATGATATACAGGTCACTCCTTGAAATAACTTTTAAAGGGTTTTTCGCAGATGTATTAGTATAAAAAAGATTTAATATAAGCACTCATAAGCTTAAAATTGAATGTCAACTAAATACATTAACTTATGCTAAACTTTCACGTTCAACAGGTATTAAAACAAAACGTAAAAAACAAAAATAAATTAACCTTTTTTTCGCTAAGGATCTTATGGAGCACACTAGTCTAAACAACAATATGTCCATAGCTAGATTCTAGAGAGTTATTTTCTTTTATTGGGACGATTGAAACACCGTAAATAGGACTAGTACTATCAAAAAAGTCTGTAAGTTTGATGAAAACAGTATCGACTTGTTAGGTCGGGCTTAAGGTGGGATACATTTTTTTAAGTGCTTGTAGGTAATGTGAAAGTTTTTAGATATCATTATGGCATTATGTAGGTAATTACCAAAATGTTTTAAAGTTTTATCGGCTCCATCAAAATAAAACAATAAACAATAGAAACAAAACAAGGCATTTATCGTATCAATCCACATACCCACTTATTTTTCAACTTCAAGAAGAGGCGGTTCTGAATTCGTCAAAATATTTTTTTTAATGTTTGCTATGTTCAGTTAACATTCTTCACGACGTTGACCGATTTCAATTGCTTTTTTTTATCAGAAAGAGAGTAACTTAGTAGTGATCCCATTTCAATTTGGTCAAATTCTAATAATGAGATACATGAAAAAATGATCAAACTCTTAAATTTACATCAACATGAAATTTTCTTGAACGATGTGCATTTGCAAGATTTTCAGTGATTACAACCACTAATGTTAACATCATTAAAAAGAGATAAATCAAATTTTCTAACAAACAAAAATAACCGACTAAAAAATGCATCAAATGAAATGCACTAAATAGTAAGAAATAGAGATTTAATTTATTTACAATTAAAACGACAAAATTTTTATTTACCTAAAATTACTTTTTGAAGTCGATGCCAACCACATTCGAGTTAAATCTATCTACAACTGCCAATGGTAACGTTAAGAATTAAACCTAACCCTACATGAATATCAGTTGTACTTCTTAAAAAACACTAGTTATTGAAAAAAAAAATTAATTTTGAAAGTTATATTAAATTTGTATCTCCAAAGTTTATCAAGATTAAGAAAAACCATTTAGTATTGTTATAATAGAATTCTTCACAAGCCATCAGTTCCATGTCGGGTTCAAAATTAGGAGGACCTTGTAACGTCCCGTTAGAGTTCATTACATTAAAATTCAATTTTACATTCGTTTATTTTCTGCAACTAATATTGCACGTAAATTTATTCAGTTTGGCAACGTCGCGTTGTTTCAAATCTACCTGAGTTGTAGCTTAAACTTACACTTCCGTTTGAACAATCTTGGGTAATTCAAAACCCATGTAATTTAATTTTTATTCATTCCATCTAATTGTTGGTGAGTTTACTGTTAATTTGATATAATTTTTCTATTGAATTCAACATTTTTAGTGATTTCAAAATGTTACGCAATAGTTAGACAAAGGAATTTATTTTGAAGGCCGTTGCTACGCAGCGTGAGTACATCATGTCATTCAAAAAACCATTCTAATTACTTATATTTAGGGTCTTTTTATTTTCTGGTATTTCGTTTTTACTGGATCTTTTATTTTGGTTTTGTCGTTTAATTAATGGATTATCAGTTATTGAAGTTTATTATACATTGGTTTTATTCCTGTTGAAGAATTTTATCGCGTCAACCAAGATGTGCTAAAAATAGAAGATATCCGATGTCATATTAATTATGGTGAGTCAACTGGAATTAAGTTACTACATTTTACATTCAAGTAATTAAATTGTGTTATTAAAAATTTTCGGGAAACATACTCGATAACAAATCAAACGTTTACGACATTTGCATTTAATATCAATTAATAATTAGGTATAAGAGTTGATGCTTTTTATTCATCACCGATTTAAAGGTGATGGCGCCCAAATATTGTTTTAATCCATATTTTGTTTTATTCAAATACTTTTTTATTCTAAATATTGTTTAGATTCAAATATTATGTTATAGTTTGTAAATTAAAGGAATTCACGTCTTTGTATTTATTTTCATTCAAGCTTACACCCAGAGGTCTGTGTCTCCGATTGCTGCCGTGGTTTCAATCTTTTATTATACGTTCTTTATTCGGAGTAATTTTTTATTACAACCTATTTTAAGTATTTTGAGGGATCCCCTTAATCTAATGCTATATACTTGACAGCAGATATGACTTTTTGAAAGTCGTTTTTAATGTTTCTATAGCAGCTTACTGCTGATGTACGCTTGTCGTGTTTCTTGTTTTCCCGATTTTCTTCTAGTCTGCTGGCACTATCTTTTAAGGGGTACAAAGTCATTGTTACACCATTAGATTTAGTCTTAGGAGTTCTCGGTTTTATCTTGGGAATGCTAGAACGTACGCGTGCTTCATTGTTCTTTCCAACTTTTTAAGATACATTGGTTCATTTAGCCAAAAGCTGTCAGTAGTCTTTTGGTAATCATTTTATAAATATTCTAAGAAGGTGATCATACAGCCATAAATCTTCGTTTCCGTAAATTCTGCAAACGTAATATCTATTATAGACTTGTTGTTGTAAACCCAGAACGTAGATTTATTGCTAGAATTAATAATGATTAACCTACAGTTAGCTAAAAGTTCTGTTACCACCTTGCGGCTTATGTGTTCCCACCCCATTCTGGCAACTTTGCCTTAAAATGTCTGGTGATTGTGACCGGTTTTGTACTGCTTTTAATCACGGTATTGTAATTCACTAAGAGCCCTTCGGAACTGGCCTATTGACCATGTCGGAGAAATGTAGCAGCTATAGTCCCTTTAAATTAATCCATTGTATACTCAATCAATTATCAATTATTTCTCTGCACTTTCCTTTAAAATCACTTCCAATTTTCGTATCTCAATTTCCCATGATTACTACTTGGTCATTTTCTCCTCTAATTTTGTCTAAAGATTACAGGTCTGTATAGAAGTTTCCTCCTCTTCTTCGTCATGTATCAAATTAGTGTTTATCACGTCATCATTATTGTATTTTTTAGTTAATCCTCTGATACTATTGTGGCTAACAATTTTTTTTGCTTTGGGTGCCCTTCTGAGTAATAGACGTTATTCCATTGATCTTTTTTTATTTGTTTCAAAATAAGTCAATAAAATAAATACAATTAATTATTATTACAAAGACTTATCCACATATATTTTTTAAATTCTTTATTAAAATTAAACATGTTTCGACATTATAAAATGTCATCGTCAGTAAATCTACAATGTCGTTATAAGATATTAAAACTATAGCTATTAAATAAGGTTACTAAAAGAGCATACTTATTACAAAAAATTAAACTGACAAGTGTCAAAATATAACAAATTGAAACTATCAATAAACATACAGCCAGAAGTAATATGAAAATTAAATAAAATAAAAAGAAAAAAATTAGGATTAAGAAGAGGTAAAGCGTTTTAACCAAGAAGTTCAATAAGACACGTAGAAGAATTATCATTAGACAGACGATGTATTTCTAAGATTTCAAAACTGTTAAGATAATTATCTTTATTGCAAAAATGAAGAAAATTTGGTTTGCAAAAGCAGAACAGATACTAGAGATTCTGGTATTTAAATTTCTATTTATAAACTAAATATGTTGTTTTAATCTAACAACTTTTTTCCAGTTTTACCGACATACAAAGAATTACAAGAAGAACAAGAAATTTTGTAAATACCAGATTTATCTAAAGGTAGAATAGGGATTTTATTATTAGCAATATAAGATTTTAGAATATTATTAGTAGAAAAAGAAATAAAAACAGTAAAATGTTTTAAAAAAATTTTAAGGAAAAAAAAAGGACTAAAGTAAAAAATAGAACAATAAATATCATTACTACTAGATAGATTTATTATACAGGGTTATTAAAAAGTATAGAGACGGCGATTTATTGTCGTTAATATTCATTTTAGAAAAAAAATGTTCAATACAAAAGTTGTTTATGTAATTTTTATCTACAATTGGAAATATTTGAATTTCTGTTATCTGCAATTGTTTCTGAGTTCCGCGTAATTTTTCAAATGGGACTATATTACTTTTACCTCCCCATTCGATAGAGCATTTTTGTCTCTTTAAAACAGCAATAAAGAAACTTTTTTTAAAATTTATTTTAATAACATTTTTTTCAAGAAAACGCCGACTTAAATATTTATATGAAGTAGGTATATCTGAGATAAAAAAAATGTTTGTTACGTGCATAAATTTCTAAACGTAATACCCTGTATATCAACTACCTTAAAGTTAGATTTTTATTTTCGACGCCCTCTAGGAAGTTTAGTTTTACTTTATTTCCTGTCAAGACGTCAAACCGTCAACTATTTAAAATCGTGATTGTGATGGTATAACATTGTAATCTTCTAACATCGGCGATTACGGAAATTAAAATATAATTTAAAAACGCATTTCTAGTAGTTTATTCATCACAGGGTAAGTTTTTCCTATTAGTTTTTAGAATTCTTTAGTAATTCTCTTGTTAATTTTGATAGCACGTCCCGTCACGTGTTGGCGGCATGTTTCGATGTATTATCGATCGATGAGGGGTTATATCGACCAATTATCTTCATGAAACGATTATAATTCTGGAAGGCCTACGTTTAAACTAAAAACGAAGTCTCGACAAAAACTTTTCTGCAAGATACTACTCCTTATACGCCAGTCAATTGCGGTATCAACTTTTACATAATGTGTGCAACAGCATTCGGTAATCGGGTTTTTATGTCTAATCGCTTTTAGCACTAATTAACAATTTTGTCGAGTTTTCCTTTCGTTAGTCATAGTCACACGATTTGCTATTCAAATATTCCAGGTTGACTCAACGTTTTCTTCGGGCAAGTACTGGATTGTCGGTAAGTTTTATTTAATTATTTTGTCGCTGTCAGAAAAGTCTCTCACGAAACTTTGCTTGTTCTAACTTACGCAATTACAATAATTGTTTCAACACCATTTAGGTATTTTCATTAATTATTTTGTGTATCGCATGCTGTGAACCATAGATATTTGTCATGTAATTTTCTTCGCTATCGACACCCCATGTGTAAACCTACGTATTGTGTGTTGCCGATACTTCCGGCATTTATGGATTGAATAATGTACTACAACATTTCTGGTGCTCGTTGTTAATAATCTACGTTATTAAATTAAAGTTGTTATACATATTTACCTTTTTCTTTTTTTTTGTTACACGAAAATCAGTGTAACAAGGATTACGAACTTGATTTCGTTACAAGCTTAGACCTTCTGTCTTGATCGAAACAAGAGTTTTACTTAGAAAGATCTGGCGGCCTTTAAATTCTATCTTTTTTCGAACCTCCCCTCCTCCTACTAGTGTGAGTTGGCCGTGAAAGGTTCGTAAGAACTATAGCTTGTAACAAGTTATGAATCAAAATTTTATCACTAAAAACCAATTAATAACTAGTAGTTTAAAGTAAGTGTTCACATTGTCTTCCATTTGTCATTTGACAATGACTCAGTCGATTTATATAACCTCGAAGAGAATTCTCTAAAAATTCACAGATAATTTCTTGTATGGTTCTAGTAATTCGGATTTTTAAATCTTCAATTTCATTGGACATATCTCTGTAGACTTTGTTTTTTACGTATCCCCAAAGAAAAAAATCTAAATCAGGCGAATTGAATGCCAGCCCGGTCACTCAATCTTTTCTCGTCTCCCAATCCATTTGTTTGATTTTCTTAATGCTGGTGGTTTCAAACCGCTTTCTAAAAATCCTATCTCTATTTTTTGCTCTTCTTTTATATCTTGTCTTCAGTCCTGTAAATTAATTTTTAATTCTCTAGAAAATCGAATCATTTATCATTTCAAGCTTATGAATCCTTCTATGCCCCTTCTTTATGGTCTTCCCACAATTCAAGCCTTCAATCCCAATTCATCCTGTTAGGCCATTTTAAAATTCTCCTGTATCTAAGTTTGCTCCTTGGCTTAATAGTATTATTTGAACTTATTCTAACTTCACTAATCCATATGCTATTCTTAATGCTTTTAATCTTACTTCTAAGATTAAAGATTTCCTTTTCCTTCTTCATCATTCCTCATGATTTGATGTTGTCAGTATTTTTTCTTCTATTCCTCTTGAAGAATGTGTATCTCTTATTCGTAATCTACTTTTTTCTAATAATTCTTTAAACACTTACCAGATATTAGATATTTGTTCTCTTCTTTTCTAATTTAACAATTATTATTCTCAATTATTAGGTTTAACTATTGGTTCAAAAATTTCTCTCCTTGCTGTTGAAATATTTCTGAGTAATATTGACAATTAGATTTTTTTCTAATTTTTTTCTAGTATGATTACATTTTGGTTTAGATTTGCACATGACTGCATTGTTCTTTTTATTGATTCTTTAGACGATCCCAGTAAATTTAACGGTTTTATTAATTCGCTTAATCACAAAATTAAATTTACCTAAAAAATTGAAAACAATAATTCTCTTCCTTATTTAGAACTAATTATTTTACGTGATAACAAAAAATTTAATTTTGAAATATATTGTAAACCTACTTATACGGATTGCTTAATTCCTTTTCACTCTAACCATCAGCTAATCAAAAAATTGCTTTTCAGTTTATATTAAATTGTCTTTATTCCATTCCTTTTTGTAAGTCTAGTTTTAATAAAGAAATAAACATATTAAACAACTTGCTTATAATAATAGTTATCCTTCATAGAACTTGTTTTTGCAATTTATTTAAAAATTTGGTATATAATAAATCTAGTAGTAAGGATATTTATCGTTCTATTCCTTACTTTAATCCTTCTTTTAAACAATTTAATGTTTCTATATCTTTTTCTACTAATAATAATTGAAAATCCTACAGTGCTAATAATAGAGACCCTATTCCACCTTTATAAAATTTAGTATTTACAAAATTTCTTGTTCAACTTGTAATTCTTCTTATGTCGGTCAAACTGGAAAAAAGTTCAGTATTGGATTAAAAGAACACATTCATTTTATAAATAGAAATTTAAATATCGGCATTTCTAATACCTTGTCTGCTTTTGCAAATCACTTTTAGTCTACTGGTCATAGTTTTTCTTCTAATCTTAGTATTGAATTTCTTCATTTTTGCAATAAAGGTAATTATCTTAACAATCTAAAAATTTTAGAAATACATCGTCTGTCTAATGATAAATCTTCTATGTGTTTTAATGATTTTTTTATATAAACACTTCACCTCTTCTTAATCCTAAATTTTAATTTTATCCTTTTTTTTTATTTGACTTAATTTTCATTTTTCATCACTTCTGTCTGTGTGTTTATTGATAGTTTTAATTTGTTATATTTTGACACTTGTCAGTTTAATTTTTACTTTCCTATAAAAAACAGTATAGCGATCGTAATTTTTTTCAAAAAATTGTATTGCATAATTTTACGTTTCAAGGTCTCCTGAATCAGAAAAACGTCTTTTTGACAAAAAAAAAGTTAGGTGTCTCTGTGTAACGATGTACCCACGATAACTCTCGAACTAAAAATCCTAGTAACTTGAAGTTTGGTATGGAACTGGCTTTTTATATTCTCTCGGTTCAATCAATTTTAGAAAAAAATTTCATATCTTGAAGAGAAAGCCAAGATACGTCAAAAAATAAAAAAAATTCTCTATATTTTTTTGACTTGTTTATACCGTGTGTCCCGGAAATTTTAAAGCATACAGATTTACATAGGGAAATTGAAAATGTCGACTTATATGTCTCCAAAGTGTTTTTCAAATATTTCCAGTATCAGAACATATGACAATGTGTACCAGAAAACGTTTTGGGTAATAATTTTCAAAACTTAATAACAAATATCAAAAATATTTTCAAAAATGTTTCGCGTGGTAAAAAGCTTAAATTAAAATACGGATGTAAAGAACATATGAGTAGGTCACTTTGGTGTAGGTAATATAAATCAAAATATTTAAATAACAAAAACTTTGACCTATGCATTGTAAAAATATGTACATTGATTAAAGCTACCATCACTAGCATAAATAATAAAAATTGTGAATAAAAAAGTTACATTTAGGAGCTACAAAATAAAATGTAAACAAAAAATCATTAACTTCACTTAGATGTAGCCTATGAGCATCAGCTAAGAGGAGTGACCAAGTATGTATTGTAAATATGCAAATAAACTTTTTTGAGTTGAGTTGGTAATATCGCCAAGACGTACGAAGGTTCAAATTCCAATGCGGTTTATGTTTTTTTAAATTATATTATTATTTTAAATTAATGACGATTACTTTTTATCAGTAAAGAGACATAATTAAACGTGTTAACTGTTGTTATTAAAAACATAATGGATTTATTATTTGTTCATTATTCCTTATAGGAAAGTCGTGTGGTGACCACACCAGTTTTTTTATAATAGGTATGCTCTTTAAATAACTTAATTTAATAGCTATATTTTTAATATTTTTTAACGATATTGTAGATTTACTGACGATGACATTTTATAACGTCAAAACATGTTTGATTTAGGTAAAGAATTTAATAAATATGTGTGGAGAAGACTTTGTAATAATAGTTAATTTGATATATATGTACTAACTGTCTTTGATATAGATTACTTTAACGTTGTCAATAAAATAAACATGTGTTTAACTTAATGGTATAAAATAAAAATAAATAAACATCAGAAATGGCTAAAAAATGATACGATAACTAAAATTGATCAAAAATGCAATTTTCCGTTATTGAAACAGACTGTATAAAATAATTTTGAAAATCGATTCACTTATAACAAAATAGCTACAAAATAAAGCTTTTTATTATGATATGTTAGATAAACATATTGAAACTGCTTCTTAATAAACTCATAACTAAATAAGAACATAGAATGACATAGTTAGATAAACCCCTTTAACTGAAACAATATTAATACGAACCGCTTAATTAAACCGCTTCAAAACAACTACTAATATAGCACAACGATTGAAACGCAATATCTTTTTAATTATCAACACGTCATTTAAGAATTGTGGGAAATTCATTACTCAAACATAATTTATTACATTTTTTAAATCCATTTATAAAACGGTTAGCGTATTTTATTTCTGTAATGTCTGTAACAAATTAAGTTTCCTTTTATGAAATGTTATAGTGTTTTTGTTTATTTATTAAATAAGAATCGTATTGGCTTTAATTAATCATACAATATGTTTTATTCGAGTGATTTGAAAACTATTGACATACCTCTGCAACAAGATCCTTGATTTAAAATCGGTTGATGGCAGAGATGGCATGGTCGTGGTTTCTTGAATACTTTACAACGAAATGCATGACTTGGCCCAGCTGATGTTTCAGGCTGTAACAAAAATACATTTATTACACATTGTACATTTTATTTAGCATAAGAACACTTTTAACAGAAACATGCCACAAGAGTAAGGGTAAACTAACTCTTATGTGTGTTAAAATTAAGAGTATTTGTCGAGTACATTACTTCGGTGTGACAATCCATAGGTTATTTAAGAAATTTTATATCTGAACAGCAACATTATTTACCTGTGCCATTCCCATTTTTCACAAGACAAGCTTTTGTCATACGCTCTAAAAATGTCAACTGCCACGTGTGAAAAATATACCACATACAAATTATCCAGAACAGAAAATTGTAATAAAAGTCTAACCCGTTCATACCTAAATTTTACCATATTGAAGTTTCCTATTTTCGCCTTAATGAGACAGTAAACTAAATAGCAGCAAAAAACATACATACTTATGTGCGAATTTTAAAAAATATTTTAGCAATGCAATCAGATATCCAGAAATGGCGTTACTTTTTTTGGAACAGTCACTTTATATCAACAAAAGATAATGTACGACATCAATTTTTACAATCGCTAAAGATTTTATATATTTTTGAAAAATGTTTCCCAAAATACACAAATAAAATATTTTTGTTAGATCTTAAATACAAGAAATAATAAATGAATATGTAAAACCAAATTACCAACGCAGCAAAAAGTTTTTGCCAGATTCAGAAAATGTTAAAACTTCAGTAATGGATATAATCTCATCGAGTTGACCGGAGTATGCTTAAAGTGCATACTTTACATTCTCACTTGAACTTGGAGCGACGCTAGCGATGAGCACGGGGACTACCAAAGACATTTTGACAACACAAAAACGGTACTATAGTAAATTGAACCCTATAATGGCAGTTAATTTTTGATGGACATTAAAGAAAGAGACTGTGGATAATATTTATGACAGACAATGTTATATTTCCTCACATTTCTAAGTACACGGATTTCAAAGAAACATATACAACATAATCCAAGCAAAGCTAACTTGGTCATCTACCATTTTTCAAATTAATGTTTGTGTATTCTATTAAAATTCATATACATTTCATGGCAAAATCAGTCAGTATAATTGTATAAAATGTAATCATTAAATTTTTCATATGTAAAACCATATAAAATAAAAATTAATGACAAGATTAACATAAAAAACAAAATGTAATAATAATTAAATTTTATTTAAGCATTTAATTGGATTTTAAACAAAATTAAAAAAAATCATCCTTTTAAAAAAATGAATGATGGAAAATGGAATTTGGAAAAGATGATATAGCCGAAGAGTTACTTTTAACATAAATAAGTATTAAGTTTTTCTGTTTTTAAATTTGCGTTTAGTTTTAACGTATTTAAAAAACGTTGCATTTACAAACATTTGAACTCCAAACTGATTTCAGATGTCATGTATAATAATTATTTTTTTGTATAAAATTGATTGATGCGACGATGAAATATTTTGTCCAACCCGGATCCCTTGAAAGTTTTTGTAGATGTATTTCTGATAAATTTCGACCGTTAAAACCTTGGACCGTATGCTTATCAAACGCATTTTGATCAGAATTCCATAGTGCTGTTACATTTTCTTTAGTCTTACTGGAATCATAAGTTCTTGTAGCAGTCTTTGCAATATTATTAACGGATTCTATTCAGTACTTTTGTTTGTGATTCATATTTTTACCGATACTGACTACAATCATAAAATTTCACATAAAAATTTATTTTTTGAATCTATCGATGTCATTAGTCTTTGTAGAAGGCATACCTCTTTCAACTTTCAACTTGTACTGAAGAGTACTTATTAAACGGTATTATAGCATAAATAAACATTAACAATAAAATATCTTCGCCAAGAATTCTTTTGTTTGTATTGTAAATTTCGATTAGACTTCAGTTATAATTATAACTCAACAGTGCATAAACAAATTTACAATAACTTTTTTTTTCATAACGGTCAAATATTCAAATGGTGTTTCTAAAAAAGGTCAGTGCAGTTACAGTAAACGTTTTACAAAGTACATACTATTATGTGGACAATGAACTCATTAATTGCCGGTAACTATTATATAATGCGGTTAAGTAAATAACAACAAAAGAGTACAACATATTGTTGTCACATATACTTCAGTAGTTCTCTTAAAATGTACAGTGCGTAAACAAAGTTGTTTGAATATAAAATATTAATTAGAAAAAAAGTTTGTGCAAACATGTTGAACCTAACGTAACTTTTAATGTCATTTGCATTTTAATAAAAACTTTTGAAATTTAGCATTTGAAAAACCATACCTACAAAACAAAATAAAACGCATATAGAAGATAAATAACGGCAGATTGAATTTACACATATGTAAACAAATAAATGTTAAACGAATGTAAAAGTAAATATTAATATTCTAATATCTTTTAGACTTACTCATATTTTTGACTGTATTGTAATACATAATTTAACATTTTTGAATTATTTATTAAGGTGGATCATTGGGGCTTTTGAACGGTTTAGATAGGAATCGTTATCACAGTTATGAAAACAAATAAAAAAACCCGTTTAATCAAATTTATTCAATTCAATCAATTAGGTTATAAAAAAACAAATATAAGAACTTAATTTGAAAAACGTTAAAAACTGAAAAAAACATTTTCTTAATTAGTTTCTTTTTCAATTTTTCTTCTAATAAACGCTTTGCGAAACTCTATTTTCATTTTATACCTCACCTTTGATGTCTAAAGCGTTTAGGTTTTTTTTCTTCATTATGAACTGAAATTTTGTTCGTTGTAGTTTCAAACCGATCCGTTTTCTTTGTGATGTTTACCCTTAACTCGCAAACTAACTTTGTAACTTATAATTACTAGTTATGTTTTACGTCTAAATTATTTCTAATTTTTTTTCACAATGTATGATATTGTAATTATTTTGTAGAAAAAAAAAATTTTGTAAACTACTAGATGAAAAAAAAAACTTAAATTTTGATGAATTCAGAACTTTACATTTGTGAAAATTAATTTTATATTACTGAGAAATACACGTTGCTGGTGCTTAACTTCATTTGAAAAATGTGGTTTCAGCCAAAGTATTTTAGTTCCTCGTTTTAGCATGTTTGGCTTGAAATTCCGGAAGCACGTGTAACTACATATATTATAAATAAGAATGTCTCAACGTCACACGCAAAAATAGGTAATATTAAATCACGTAAATTATGTACCGTAACGCCGTTGGTGATCAATAATAATTTTCAACAAAAAAAAACTACAGGAAATTAAATGGCAGTGCTATATGAAATGTTCCTGTTTGTGAAAGTTTACATTGTTCTTTTCATCGAAGTAATAATGCGGATTATGAAAAAACTTCTAGTTCATCCATAAACGATTGTTTTAGTTGTAAGCTATGAATTCTCGCTTACCTGAATAATTCTGGTTTTTATTATTTTATAAAAACGTAAACATAACAAAATTATCTATTATATTATAAGATATAAATATCATTAACTTATTCTTTTCCTTTTGCCAACATCGGCCATCGTATAAAATACGTAGATACTATACTGAGGTAAAATTGATGAGAACGGTGTATTTATACTTATTTATTTATTAGTGCAATAAATAATAAATAGATACGACAAAAACTATTTTCTTGTTTAAGTACATATGTATGTACAAACACATTTGTTTTATCTTGACTCAGGTTCGGAATATTTTTTTTATTACAATGCTCTAAAAGTAGAAAATAATCTTTAAAATAAATCAAACCCATAAATTTATTACATTTTACAATTTAAATGATATAAAAGCTTTGTCGCGAAATTTACCTGTGTAAATTTGTTTGATGAAATATATATATTTGTTCTTAGAAGTACTTGTACCAAGATCAATTTACACATTGTAGTCTTCTTTATTTACAAGATTTTATATCATATAAATTCTATAATGTAATAAATTTATGCGTTTGATTTAATTTAAACATTACTTTCTATTTTTAGAGCATTTTAATAAAAGTTTGTTTTTTAAAAATATTTATTTTATTATTAATTAATTTTTAGTTTTCGCAAGACTAAAAATGCATTGTCATCGGAACTGAACCAACACGTAAAAATTCAACTCCTTAGGATAAGTGGAAATAGTTCTTCCTTTATCTGGAGCGAAACATGGATGTTGATTCAGCTGATACTTATCATAAAAATACATTGTCATAGGAACTGAACCAACATACATAAATTCAACTCCGTAGAATTAGAGGAAGTGTTTCTTCCTTTATAAAAAGCTAATGATGGATGTCGAATCAGGTCATCCTTATCATAAAAATGCATTGTCATCGGAACTGAACCAACATAAAAATTCAATTCCGTAAGATAGAAGAAAGTGATTCTAATTCAGCTTGCAAGATTTCACCTAAACAATCAAACATACATTGCAAGTTAAATAAAAGCCTTCAAAAATGGACACGTTTTGCAATGTTTGAATTTAATAGTATAGGTATACATAAATAATGTACACTAGTTTTCAAAACTGTAAACACTACTTTAGTGCGTAAAAAAGTGTAAATTGATAAGTATTGTACATACATGTATTTTGTGATTCGTCAACATTGGAAAACATTTATTATTTGAGCTTTTGTTTATACACTATGCAGTTGCTTGTTTATTTAATAAATGAACTACTTTCATTTACCACTTTCTAAAAATGATTAAACATTTTGTAAGCTTAAAGTTTTACATGTGTTGACATTGTAGTTGTCTAATGAAGAACTAACAAATCGAGAACCTGGTAGAAATCGGTAAGGACCGATTTTTATTGCTTTGAACGCTGAGGGAACGGATAACTACTGTAAAAAGTCTTCATGATATTGCTGTTAGTCAAGATACTATAAGAAAAAAACTTAGTGCTTCAAATTTATGACTTCGGGTAGCAAATACTACTCCTGGATTGCCTGTAGACCACCAAAAAAACAATGACTTTTGCAAAGAGGCACGTGGATTAGGAAATTCATGATGGTTTTATCTAGAAAAGAGTCAAGATTTTGCATAAGTTCTGACTGCCGTCCAAGAGTGTATAGACGGTCAAATGAAAGACATTCCGCTTGTAACATTCGAGAAACCACTTTATATGGTAGTGGCTTAGGGATAGTATGAAGTGAAATATCTTTAGCAGCTCGCATAGAGCTTTTTATTGTTCATGGTAAACGTCTGACTTCTGAACAATACATAACTGATATTTTTAAAGCTTTTGTGGTATCTTTTGCGCCTTACATTAAGGATGGATTTGTCCTTATGCAGAATAATGCTAAGCCACATGCGGCGCATATTGTTACTGAACATTTAAATTATGTTAATATTCAAGTCGTGGAGTCGCCAGCTTTCAGTTCAGAACCAAACAGAGCATCTTTGGGACATAATGGGACGACGGCTTAGAAGTCAACTATCCACCACCTAATAACTTAGAAGAGCTGCGACCAAGTCTTATCCGTGTATGGAAAGATATCTCTTAAAAAACTATTAGATCTCTAATGGCAAGTATGCCACGACGATGTCAAGGTGTAATAATATCTAAAAGTGGTAACACTAGTTACTGATAAGCCCAAAACGTTAAAAAAAAATTTACATTATTTTGTTAAATAAACCATATTTTTGGTTTTCGTTTTTTGTCACAATTATTTAAAACAAATTTATTATTATTGAAATAATTCTGTTTTTGTATTTTACGTATGATAATATTGAAGACAATTTGAAAAAATCAAAATGTGTAAGTAATGCGTTAATTTAGCGGTTAAGTGTTTTTTTTTCAGCAAAAACCGTAGTCAGCAAGTAATAATAATTGGTACGTTAATTGCGCTGTTCACAAAGAAATTTAAAAAAAAACTTCTGAGCTTGAAACGATTAACATAATTTTCTACCCCTGCTTTACAAAAAACCGAGTATGATTTAAGTAGTGACGTAATCTTCAATGAAGATCAGATCAGAACATTATCGCAGCTATCGAAGAGCAGTTCTTAAAAATCACTCAAAATCCAGTTATGCCACTAATCTACGGTCTTCTCAAGATACACAATTGGAGTCCCCCTTTGACCGATAGTGAGCACCATCAATTCACCAACCCAATGGTTAGCACGTTATCTAGCTGCAAAACTTTTGCCCTTGACAAAAAATATAGAAACTCACATTAAAGATTCAACAGCTTTTGTAGAGATCATTTAGAACTTGCATATAAAAACAGAAGATATCTTAGTTAGTTTTGACGTGGTACCTCTTTTTACTTAAGTCCGGTTGTTGTTTTTGCTCAAGAAGAGAATTACTTACACAAATGGCAGAAGCAGCCATGGGTTCCCCGCTCTAGTCAGTTATAGCCAATAATTATATGGAGTATTTTGAAACTGAATTTATAAAAAACGTTGAGTTAAAACCAAAAACTTGGTTTAGATATGTTGATAATACGTTTGTTGTATGGGCTCATAGCAAAGATAAACTAAATCAGTTCTTTGAACATGTAAACTCTAAACTCTGCTCATAATAGCAAAAGTTTACATCTGCTAAAAACAAAAATGAGACCATAAAGCATACCAAAGTTCACAAAGATTCTTGTTCTTGTGAATCAAGTTATATAAGACAAACCGCGTGCCCTAATGAAGTTAGAATAAAATAAGACTGACTGGAAAGACACACGCTAAACTTTTATCAAAGCGTTGGCTAGAACTCCTTTCTACTTTTAATTAACGAAGTTGTTGAAATAGAGAAACATCTATATAATATGAACCGGGAAAGCGGTTTTAAACTAAGCAAATCTTGACTACTAGTATTACACCCTCTAAGACGAAGATCAACCTTCTTGAAAAGGACACAAACTCTTACTCCGAGTAACAAGGAAGTCAGTCAAGCGATAACAATAAGTTAAGGGCTGTTAGTTACGCTAATCGCTAATGACCAAATACCGTCACTTACACTTTTTCCTTCAGTTTGTTTAGGTTCACGAACGACAATGCGGCAAAGGGCAAGTTCTACTTCTTATTTTGACTCTCAAAGAAAGACTAGAACCAATCCTAAAAAATCTGGGTGTTCAACTACGATGCGGTCTAAGCCGAAAGTCGCTTATAATGATAATGTATTATTTGAAAGCAGAAAAATCCCTACTGTCTGATATGCTTCCAACGTACATTTATCAATACAGATGCTGACGTTTCTGTATAAACAAGTAATGCTGACCAAAGAGTGCAACATACTTAATTTGTCAAGCGTTCGGCTTGATACATAAGTTGAAAACCGTTATCCTAAAAGAATAAGCACACCAAACAAACTCATCTTTTAGGAGAATTTTTATATTTAATGAAAACGTACGGTATAAATGAAACCCTACTACTGCGCATGAAGCACTTAAAAGAAAGATGCTAAAAAATAGTAAATAGGATGAAAAATTAAGATTTCAGCAAATGAATAGATCATGCAAAGTTTTAAACACTATCAAAGAAAGAGAATAAAACACGTAAAGATATTGTTAGATGTGTTCACGTTTACTTACAGAGATTCCGCTGTTACTCTTGGTTTGGAAGACGTCAATTTTGTAATAAACTGCTTAATATTTTTTCTATTGTCTCAACCAGTGTCTATCGCTCATCTACCATATGTCAAAGGTACCACGGATCGTATAAGAAAAAAATTCTCTAAACACAACATTGTTACTGGGTTTTCTACTTTTCCTAAATTGGGTCAACTCTTAAATCTGGTGAAAGACGTTATTCCATTTCAATCTAACAGCGTTTATAGCATTCCTTGCTCTTGTGGTCGTGCATACATAGCAGAAACGGAAAGAAACATAGGAATTCAAATTAAGGAGCATCAAAGTCGTCTTATACAATTTTCGAAGTCAGCGCTGGCGGAATACGTACTAAAAACGGTTAAATTTTGGCAAATGCTTCTATTGACTATCAACGAAAAACAAAGGAATTAATCAAAATAATTAAAAACCCTTTTAATATTAAACGAGATTTCTTCCTTTACCGAAGATATGGAAACCAATTTTATCGATCGGAGGCAGGTCTATAAAAGCGAGACGGCGCAATTAATTGGTTCGCTACGGGTTCTGAAAATGCCCACTGCAATGTGTGGCGAAAGCTCAGCTTGGGTGATAACGACAACATGGGAATTACTCAGAATGGAAATATGTGTTAATTAAAACTGTAGGTAACATAATAAATAATTTGTTTTATGTGTTTTATGTTAAGCATATTATAATTTTGTAGATACTTGATAGAACGGTAGTTTTGTTTTAGATAGATTTGATACGAAAT
The DNA here is from genome assembly GCA_035610365.1 of Aquatica leii. NCBI lineage: Eukaryota > Metazoa > Arthropoda > Insecta > Coleoptera > Lampyridae > Aquatica > Aquatica leii. Next base: position 59,944,720 of record CM069434.1, read on the forward strand.
CAGGATTAAATATTACAGATTTTGAGTCTTATCGCGATAATGATAAAAAAGCACTATTTGAGTCATTTGGTGGACTATCAAACTCTGAACCCAATGAATACTTGCAGCAGGACTTACGTATAAATACCAATCAAAGTGAAGAAAAAAAAGCATCTTCCAGTAAAGAACTGATTGTCGTCAGCAGCAGCCGAAACAAACATATGATCATAGATTCTGATTAGTGCGATCGTTCACAGTCATGCCCACCCTCCTCGACACCAAAATAAAATCGAGTGATACGACCAGGCGAGGAATACATTTATAGCAAAAATAGACAACCACTTCACGCACTTCAAGAACCGGTACATCAAATCAAAACATTCTTCATTTCATACCTGAACTTCACTTCACGCAAATGGTGAAATTGGATTGAAAAATGTGAAATACAAAGACATTAGATACACTAATATTTCAACTTTAATCATTGAAAAAAAAAGCTTCGCTTTGTCTTCTACAGTAAGCTGCTACAAAAAGTAACCACTTAACACCCAGAATGTTATTTAACACCAAAAGAAGCGTAAAATCAAAGGATGTATGCGTGCTGAAAGATTCGACTTCTTGCTAAGATGCTGTCAGTTTGATAATAGAGCTATCAGATTAGAAAGAAGAGTTCTCGCCAATACGAGAGTTTTGAGATAAGTTTATAAACCAAAATCCACCAAAAATAATATCTGTCGATAGCGCATGATTAGCTAGACATTAATTCCACCGCAAAAATGATGAAATTATCCCTTTTTATTGTAACGATTTTAAAACTAATTTATTTACAATAATGATTTATATTATTGATAGGACTATTATAAACTGATTTTTATTAAATTTAGTTCATATGTCAATTATTACTAATCAAATGTAACGGTGTTACAAAAACAACTGGCAAGTAATTTATGTATAATATCACTGGATGACACTGTCGCACTTTGGTTTATCCTAAACTGGTATTTGTTTATGTTAACAACACGTTCACTTACACAACGTATTTATTTTCACTAACCACGCAAGTTAGACGCTTTATTTATTTAGACCGACACACACTTCCGACTTCTGACTAGAATCGATTAAAATCAAACCTCTTTCGGATACCTTTTATCTAAACGCTTTATCGGCTTCGAGAACATTCCGGTAATCACCTCAAATAATCTTGAATGATCTCGAAGCTTCTATGCGTTTCATTATTATAGCACCAAAACGTGCCATCGATATTGTCAATCAGATTAATTCGACTATGAACTGCAATCGCAAAATAGTGCCTCATTGCATATTATATAACTTTTGGAATCTATGCACAATCTACATCTATGCCATGTATGTATTTATGTATGTAACTTAGTGACACAGCGAAAAAAAACATTGAAGTATGTTACATGTCGTTAATTTGTATTTGTCAAAAATATTATTTTAAACTAAAATTTACGGCTGCACTGGTTTGCGCGCCGCTACTGGTTTTCAAATCACCTTTACGGGTGTGGGTGAGCGCGATATCGCTGTTGAAGGTCCATTACTCTTCCATTACCTTTTCGAAATCGCTGTTGAATGTGATATCGGGGCTAGTCCGTTAAATGCAAGTAGTTTTTCTTTCTGCTAAATTTTCTTCGTTAGTTAGTAATTTGGTTAAAACAAGCAACAAAAAAAAGATAAATTAAGTAATCATCTTGTAAACTAAGCCAGATTCTAAAATCTAAAGAATTGACTGTGTGTGAACGTCCATAAAATTTGTCATTGTTATAATTTTACAGGAAATCTAAATATGAACCTGATTAATTAAAGAGAGGTGTCAAATCAGCGTACTCCTAAAAACACACATTCACATTGATTCATGTTTATTCAGGTCGTAATACTTTAGATGTTATTAAATGCGTTAAATATTTATTAATTGTGTGCATTACACAGTGTTGATAAAAAATAACACCATGCAACGAAGAATTACTGAAAAAATTAATAAATTAAGTATAAATCAATTTAACAATAAAACTCAATGAGTTGGATACAGTAATTTATATTACCGCTTCAAATACCAAAGAAGTTAAACATGCCAAGTTCAATAAGTTTAATGCAATTTCAAGTTCTAGTTTAATTAGTAAACAACTCCCCTTTTAATAAAGCAATCGCTGAGAAATAAAAATAATTGCACAACTGCTTGAAAATAAGCACCATAACTGTTCGTACAGTTTAAACAATAAATTTAACCATAATTAATTAATTAAAATGAGCGTGTTTTCAAAAGCAATAACTTACATTATTTTATCGTCTGTTATATTTCCAATACCGTTGTTAACATTAAATCTTACGTTAAAGATCTTCTTAATGCAAGTATAGATATTGAACACGCTAAGTAAGAATTATCTTTAGTTCTTCGTTCAAATGCATTAATTTAATTACGAGCTCGTTAGACTATGGTTATAGATGTGACACAAAGAGAAAAGCTACAACATAAACGTATAGATTGCAAATTATATTAGTTTTATGGTTTGAAATGTGCTCACTCAAGAATGATTACAATTATATTTAGTAATAATTTCTATGCGACCCACGCATAAATGTTTAAACGTTTATTAATGGAAGTTGAATGCAGATGACATTCCCTAATGCGCTAAATACTTGCTAACATAATGTGTAAAGCAATTAACTTGGTCACATTAAGTTCTCTTTACATAAGGCAATGAGAGTTTGTTCTGTCGCTTAAACAAATTATATACCAACTAGGAGAAACGTTATTATTCATAAATAAAATAAAAATAAATACTCGTTGTAAACATAAACTTAATTAGTTTATTATTTTCTTTCGTATTTTTATGTTTCTACCCACTTTTTATTGCTACATTTAAAATGTACTTGAAATTTATATCATACTTATGCTAAATACAGGATGCAACGGATTTGTTTGTTTAACAACGTTAAGGACAATAACCTAGCAGTGTCTACATTGTTCATAATGCACTTTAATACAATAAGCAAATAATTACTAGTCGGGACCTCGTAATCGCCTTAAGACCATAAGTACTATTAGTAAAGCAATATCAAACTTGAGTGCGAGTTTTTTTTCTTTTGGTGTAGTTATTTCAAATAAACGTTATCGCAAGTTATCGTTCCATGCCAAAACGTACTTTATTACAATGTAAAAAATGTAGGCATCAAAAATGCAGAAAATTAAAAAAAAACACTAAGGAATTACTTTCAAAGAACTGGCGTAAACAACAACGTACTTTGAAAGAGCTCCATAACGGATAGCAAAGCAACTAAAATAGTACCTAGCGAAACTGGTTCGTTTGAAGAATTGAGTGTCATCAAATCAGTGATTAAGAAGCAAGAATAAATTGATTGCACTGCACAGTTTATAAAAGAAAACTAAAACTTAGTAGGCAGTTATCGAAAACCTGAAGATAACAAATGTGAGCCAAACTGGCGGTTTTAACAATTTTTTATGGGTACTAAGAAATCCACGTGGATCAACTGAAAATCAAACAAATAATAATTATTATAATAACAGTTTATTTTTCAAACAAAATTAGGTAAGTTACGTACATGATGTAATTACCTAATATTATATAAATCTTTCCATAAATTAGATTATTTATGTACGAACCTCTTTACATTTAGTATGTGAAGTGTCGAGTAAACGTGTGAAAAGTTCGACTGGTTTTTGTTTAGGTTGTGAAGGGTTTACTGCTAAACAGCAAAAGCGATGTTTATCTGCGTTAATTTTTTGTATATTTTAATTTAACATCGGCGATAAGGTACACTGCCTCAAAAAAGTAATTGAACACTTTTAAGTGAGACCTGCAAGGTAGGCAACCAAACTTACGTTATAACAAAACGCCTAGGTAAATCTGACAACATTGGCATTGTAGAATGTAGACATTAGTTGCAGCGATATTAGTATGCTCAAATATAAAACTACTGTACTAATTAGTCTAAAAGTCTCAATATATCTGGATTAAATTAAAGTCCACATTCCGATTTTCTTTGCAAAGGAGGTATTATCACCATTAAAAAGTAATTAGTGGTCTAACAACTGCGTATAAAAAATTAAAAGATACATATCTCCCTTTATAAAATCAAGTCTAATTTCTCATACAGAACGCTAAAAAAATTCCAAATAAAAATCGAAAATACATACCTATGCTGTAAATCTAAAAATCACAAAATTAGAAAAATGCAAAATGCATTTTTCCACTTTTTCTTCGTAACATTTAATTTAAGTGTTATCTATTTCGAGGGAATATAAATTTAATAGGAATGAACTGAAATTTGCAATTTCGTAGCATTATAGTATAGATTTTATTATAGATTATACATAAACACTATTTATATTACAAGAACAAAACTAGATACAGAAAATCCTAATAAAAAACATGATTAAAAAAGTATTTATGACTTTATTTAAATATTTGTATTTTACATGCTAGTAATGAGTTATTGATTAAATTGGCACATACATTAGCTCTTCGAAATATTTCCCATACGGTATTAATATGGCGATGCAAGTTGTTTATATTTCGTATTTTTATGTTATTGTTCAGTTCGTCGTTCCACTCACGCACGGCCGCCTCCCACAAATTCTCTATAGGGTTCAAATCCGGTGACTTAGGTGGCCAACGGATTCTTTCCACTTCTGGATGTTGTAAGAACCATTCTGGAACTACCGCTGCCGTATGTATTGGAGAATTGCCCTGAGCAAACCGAATTGGTCCTTCGGGATAAACTGCTCGTACGGAGGGCAACATTCCAAAATCGTCAGGTAAGTTTGAGCAGTTAAGTGTCCATCGACACGTTTTAATTACCCTTGGCCAGCATCACTCATCCATCCCCAGTCCGCAGCACTAATTCTTCCACTTTTTTTTGTTGGGTTGTACATGTTTTGATTTATATCTAGAATTGCGTGGCTTTCAAAGAACGTTTTTACTATCTTGAGAATGCAAAAGGTTTTTTCCTATGAAAAAACAACACCTTTCCAATCAAAATTTAAATGTTCTTCTGAAAACTCCAATCTCCGATAGGCATTTTCTTCAGTTATTACAGGTTTCTTTATAGGTCGATAGCAGCATATTCCTTCAGCCTTTAAAGTATTCCTTATTGTTTGCAACCTGCATTGTAGCTGTAGTCTTTCGCAAGGTTAGCAGAATCAAATAAAATATAGTTAGGAATTTGCTGCAAAAGAAAAAAAAATTTAACATTCTTACTTTTTTAGTTATGCGTTTTTCGGCTAACTTGAGGCAAGTTAGCAGTACACCATTCTAAAAAGTGCTTTAATGAATGTATTTCCTGTTTAAAATGTAGAATCTGTAGAATAATAATAAAGCTATCAGCTTTTTTCCTTTACCAGTATTTAACAACAATTTAGTAACAAACTCTTTTTAAACCAAATACCGATTGATTAAAACACTGTTTAGAATGGTTTACTACAAACTTGTCTCAAGTTTAATGCATAATTAAAAAAAGTACGAAAGCTACAAGTTTATTCTTTCGCAAGAAATTAGTAAAAAATTCACAATTGTTTTATTTGATTTTGCTAACTTACGAGACGTGAAAAACTTGATACCTAATTGCTATGTGACTGAAACTTTTATAATTTCATTATAAACAATTTCCTGTGATGTAAGTGAATAATTGTGCAATCTGAAGTATGCATGATGTATCCAAATGATTGCAAAATTCATTATGTTTACCAAATGCAATGTTTTGCACCCTATATGGATTTATTAACATTCCCAGAAAAGGCAAAATAATACGTAAAAGTAAAGGAAAAAAGTATATAATAATATAAATTTAAAAAGAGTTTAAAAACTATAAATTATTAATGTTTTGTAATTATTTCGTTAAAAAGTTTTACTTCTTTATGTTATTATATTTTCTTGATGTTATTATACTTGTTTCATTATTATTTATTACTTAAAGCAAGATATTTGCATTTTCTCATCTTATGTTTACACGATATTTCTTTTAAGCGGGGGCCACGCCTGCGCCTGGAACCGCCCCGTCTACTTAGAATTTCTGCATTATGCAGAAATTTGGTGGGGCAACTATCGCGACACAATTGAACATTTTAAGCCCCAAGTAAAATTTATAATTTCCATGGGCCCAATAATTTTTGTTTGCCATTGCGTACATGGTGTATAAATGTAAATAAAAATTTAAGGAAAAGTAATTAAAAAAAATTTCAAAACGCAAAAATGTAAAAAAATAATGTTACTTATGTGGGGCCCATAAACCCGTTCTCGGTTCAAGGGAAAAATGATCATAGAATGGTTTAGTGTTCAAGAAAACAGATAACAATATTTGAAAACATTTTTTTTAATATGTAAAACCTTACCCCTATTATATTTAATAAAAGTTCCATTTTTAAAATTTTGTTATTTTTCTTATATTCAAATTAAAAAAATAGCAGGCAATGTAAACATCTTTAACATTATACTTAATCAAAATTAATTTGAATTACTGGAAGAAAAAGAAAAAATAAGAAAAGCTAATATTTCGCGTAAGGTAATGCTTTAAAGACACATGACGCTCAAATACAACTGTAAAGCACAATTAAATACGGTCCCATGAGCTGTGAAGAAGGTTTAAAATAAACTTCGCCCTGCGGTTCATAGGCTGTGACGAAAGTTTAGCCACGGGGCTGAACGTGTTAAATACAAGCAATTTGTTCCAGCTTCGCATGAGTGCCACCTATGTAAATCCCACGATGTGACATCTTTTAGGTTAATCGTTACTTATAATTATTAGCTTTTCGAAGTATACAATACAATTTAAGAAACAATGCCTGACATTCCATTAGTGCAAAAACAAATAATTGCAGAAACCATTAAAGCTATGGAAAAATGGGGTTTTGGCCTATCAAGACGGAAAGTTCTAGAAAAGGTTAGAGAGTTTGTCAAAGCAATTGATTTGGAAACGATGTTTAAAAACATCGAGCAAAGACTGGTTTCTTAATTGTAGATACAGACATTGGCTACCGATAAAATAACCGCAGAATGTCGAAATCGCCGAAAGAAGGTGCCAAGACCTTGTTCATTGCAGCTGCAATTGACATTGCTTATGAATATTTTAACTTGCTCAAAACCGCTCTCTTTCATGAAAAGCCTGAGCATATTTGGAATCTCGATAAGGTTAGCTTTTGCGCAGACCCTTAGAAAACGAAAGTAGTTAGAGGCGTTGGAGTTTCGTCAACACGCATTACTAACGGTCACGGTCAAGACAACACAACAGTGGTATGCGCCTGCAGAGCTGCAGGCAAAAAAACAATCCCTCTAATTGTTTTTTTTAAAAAACATGATGTCTACGATGAATGGACCGCCGAAGAACAAAATCGTATGCTGCCACCAAAAAACGTGGTATAGAACTTTTTTTCTTAAATATGGTCCAACACTGTGGAAACCGTAGACCGATCTTGCTAATTTACGATGGCATTGATTTGATAAAAGTAGCTGTGGCAAAAAGAATTGTTATCTTGAAATTGCCACATCACAAGTCATATCCTGCAGCCGTTCTATATTGCTGTTTTTAAATCACTGAAAAGAGGTTTGAAAAGAAGCAACTCAAACCTTGATTCACCTTTACCCTTACGATAACACAGTTGTTCCAAAAGATAAATCTGACTCTATATCTTTTAAGCGATCGGAAAACCATCTTAAGAATGACATGCATGTAACGACTGAGTGAAAGCGGTGTAAATAGGTAAGTGATGAAACCAGTCTGGACAATAATTTGAACGTTCGGGTACCAGCTGTGCACATATTTTACTATTTACTAGCACGTGGAATTTCATTTGAAGAAATACTGCTGTCAACGTTGAAACAAAATAAAAACAATTAAGAATTAAGATGCGATTAAACCAAAGAAAATAATTGCGAGCGGTGCAAAAATCATAACTAGTAGAAAAGGTATAGAAAGACTGCAGGTTACGGAGGATAGAAAATTAAAGAAAAATAAGGCTGGAAATAAAAAACAACAAGACTGAAGAGGAAAACGAACTCATAGAGCCTAACAGTAAAATAGCAAAGTAATAATACATGCCGAAAATGTTTGAAGAGTCAGAGACTGAAGATAAAGAATTTAATATGTGTAATGTCTGATTTATCTGTAAACGGAATAATAAATCAATTGAAAGAGAAAAATTAAGAGATTACAGAAATTAATCGACAAATTACAGATATAAAAGAAGCTGATTGTGTGTGTTAAATTCACAGAAAAGAAAGTTTTTCCCAAAGCAGACGAAACGCAAATAAAATTCATGAGAAAAAGTACTTCTACTCAATAACTTTTTTTAAGTTTTAAGTTCTGTAAGCACTTACGCAAACCAACCAACCTTATATTAAAACGATTATCAACCATAATAAGCATTTTGACTAATCCAAAGATAAGTAAATTGACCTTAAATACAAATCTTTTATTAAGTAAAAATGCGTTTTTAAAGTATTAATGTTGAAATAACCCTTTTGCAGTATTGGCCACCAGCCGCCACTGTTCGTTAAAATAAATTTTACAATTTCAATAGTTTTATTCCCACTCGGTGTATAACTAAAAATCATTGTTTATCGAGCATTTATGAATGCCGGAATTTTCAATTGAATGCAGCCCAAAATCAAGTAAAAGTTGTTGTCTGTAAGAATTCCGGTATTGTTACTTGAATGCGATCCAAGCATCAAGCTGGTACGGTCGAACGCTAAAACAGAACTAGAACAAAATTCCCCTAAATGAAATTAGGTAATGTAAAAATGGCGTGTAAGCAATTATACGGGTGATAAAACTGAAGCTTCTACTGAAGGTAAGTGATCTAGAAGTGAATTATTGAATTGACGTATTAATTCTAGAGAACACGTTCAGAAACCCAGTCGGTTCGTAGCGGTGTCAAACATTCTAAATAATCTTAAACCATTCTGGCTTGAGCGATTATTTGCACCGCAAATTCAACTACGTTTGGGTTTAAAAATCTGGTTTCGAAACTAACCGGTGTATCAGGTCCACGTTTAACAAATCCTACACCAACTTGGCGTGAGTGATTTGTTAATTAATTACGTGACGTGGGTTCGGTTCGTGCAAATAACCACATGATACGCAAGCTGGTAGTTAGCACAAAGAGAGGGTGTTAACATTACCTATGCCCATTATTAGTTCTTTCAACATAGAAGGTCTAATAACATTTTTAATTAGCATACAACATTTAGTACGGCAAAGCTTTAAATCTTGAAGCTTAAATTTGGTTTTCTTTCCAATAGATACCAAAATTTCTGAGAGATGATTCACGGTGTGGAAATTTTTAGAATTTTATTGCTTGTAAAAAACTATTCGTTTATATTGCACTGGTCATGTAAACATGTAAAAGAAGGCGGGATAAGTGACAGCACCTACAACACTAATGCCAACCGTCACTAAATTCTTTATCGCCAATACCATTACCAACATAGAACACAACCACACTGTAAAAGTTTCCAAACTAATCATAACAACAAAAAACTGCAAATCATAACCAAAAGTAGAATAATATAAAGACAGAGCTGAAAAGCTTTTCTTAATGGCCTAATATGAGGCCATTCTTAAAAACGAAGCGCTAAAAGTGATGACAAAAACGTCCAATTTGCAAGTAATTGCTCAATCTGGCAACGCTGGTTGAGTCACATAATAACTAATATTCCGGTTAAGCGCAGGTGTTAGGAAAAGGATTTTACCAGAAACAAGTCGTGGAACAGAGAGCATTTTCGGTTCAGACGACTTTATATTCTTTAAATGATTTTCAGGTAAAAAAAAATCGCGCGCTTGGAAACAGTAGAGGAAGGCCGTATCCAAAGCTCGCGCGTAATTGATAAAGATTAATATACAATTTTCAAAAAAATTACGGCCACGTCTGCCGTTTCGCACAAACTATTATAAATTTACTTTAATGAAAACAAAACGGAACAATTCAAAAACCTCGCCAATGAAATGTTGACAGCTTGCCGTAAGATCGAATAAAATACGTCGTTAAAGATGCATTATTTACGTTCTCAAACAATTTGAGAAGTGTAAGCTACGAGCATCGCGAGCGTTTCTATTAAGACCCTTCAACATTGAAAAAACAGAACCAGAAAAAATGGAATCCAAACATGTCGCTAATTAGAGAAAACCCAATACATCGTTAAACAAAAGAAATGGAAAAGTAGTTTATCCTCCTGTTTGTTAGGTTGTAATTAGTACTAGATCTTGTCTTCCTTAGGTCCTCCTAAGGAAGACAAGATCTAGTACTAATTACAAAAGAAATGGATTCTTATTACATTTTATAGTATCAAAAACATGTAATTATTATATTGTTTTATTTAAAAACCAAATTATGTTTTTCTCTAAAATTATACTTGCTGAAATAACAAAAAAAGCAGATTGATAATTTTTTTATTTCATTATATCCAAGTTCGGCATTGCGTTTCTATCCTAGTTTTGTGATTTTAAAGCTGAAAGTATAACTGAAAGCAATAACGACATGTGAACATTGATTACAGTTCTACCAATGGTGCTTAAACAACTAAAAACAGAACTCAAAATTTTTTTGCACCCAAAGAGGTAACTCGATCCCATAATATCTGAAAGCTGCACTCGTAAGAGAACACAACATTTGTCTTTGATTTGTCCTTGGATAAATCACATTTTTGCAAAACCATTGTAGGATATTCTTCTTTTGATATTATCCACTAAACGAATCCGATCTATTCAAAATGACTACCGTGCCACATAGAAGTGTGACGCGCAGTAACTCTGATTGCCACCAAATTTATCGGATCGAGAGCTGATAATGGTTACATTTTTCTCAAATGCGTTAGATTGTTGTTTATACTATAAAAATAAATGACAGTAAAAAAAAGAGTGTTTACCATAAAAACTAAAAGTGGATCTAACAAACCCAGCTTAATCTATAAAATCAAAATACCAGTCATTAGTTAACAAAGCTTAATAAGCGCTTTGAGCAAATAGAAAAAGAAAAACTAAAATACCACTAAAATAAATTATAAATACATACTTGCTCAACACAAGAAAAACAAAAACTAATTTTTAATATTTTGTTATGTTAAAAACGCCCACTTTTTCGTCGTTTTAGTAGGGATAAAACATCGAATTTTAAATACAATTTATTCTTTCGTTGAAGTTTGAAAAACGCAGACATCATCTAGCGGGTGCATGCCCAACAATGTTTTCATTGTTAAGTATTTCACGCACATCCATGTTAATATGAAATAGAATATTGTGGCTATCCGAGTGAAAGTCTTTACTTGGGGTAACCATTTATTTCTTGTGTTTGAAGTTTAATTTAATTCTTCCGTAATTGTCTGTATCGGAGTTCCATACCCCCACACTTTGTCTTTATCTGTGGAGATAATAAGCAGATGTTGCATTCGGAAAAATTTCTAAGATGACGTCACTTCGCTGTAGCTAACACTATCTACACCTTCGAAGGGTTGGATGCAATTATTATCCGTATTGGAAGAAACTTTATTATTTTATTTATTAATTTGAGGATAACTCTGCACAGTCGTTTATTTCAGTGATCGTATGAATACAACGGGTTTACTTGTCATAATGCCGTATGTACGTTTTTGTTAAATTTCAATTAAGTTTTAGAAAATGCTGGTACTGTACCACTAGCTAGTCGCATACTGTGAGGAAAACTAATTGTAAGTATTATACTTTCTATCGTAATTCTTAGTATTTTAAAGATTAGTTCATTGTAAGACAACTGTACGTACGTCCATGTTAAGCTGTTAACACAATCAATTATAAAATCGTTTTGTCGTGTCACATATTATTATACGGTGCGTTTCAATTCCCTAAATCTTCAATTGTCATGTTTTACGAATGTAAAGTCATTACTTTTCTGAATGTAAAAGTTAGACCGACTAGATCACTTTGTTGTACGACGTGTTGCTCAGTCGAAGGCGTAGTTTATATTTATATAAATATACGTGTGTACCTTCTTCTAACAAGAACTGCTGTCTGTGATAAAATAAATATAATTTGTGTTACCACTTCTGTCTTGCCATTTGTTTTATTTCAGCTGCCGGTAGATTTAAACGATGTCTCCCACCATAGTTTTTCATCGTTTTGGCATCTTTTTAAATTTATTTTATAATTTAACACCACGAAGCTTACGACTCAATCACCGGAACAACTGAGTTAGTCGTCGCTCTTTTAGTTACGAGACAAACCACGTAACAATTTGTTATCTTCCTTGAGTTGCCAGAATATTTTATTCTTGACGGTTTCATTTCCTGCCTGATGATGACTAGTGATTAACTATAAAACAATTTTTGTAGTTTTTTTTTAAATATATTTCTTGGGGAGGACAGAGTTAACCTATTATTTGATGTAGTTTACCTTACATAAATTTTATTCATTTAAATTGATCAACCTTTTTTACTCAATACAAGTAATACATTCTGCTTTGAGAACGCAATCATTATGTTGGACTGACAAAATTGTTTTCGCTGCTACAATAAAGAGTTTTGTTGACTCTACCTACTAATAAAATTTCTTGGTGGTTCTATTTGCCCGTACAAATAAACTTTTTTTAGACAGTACATTAACACACTAAAACGTTAATAAAATTATGATAAAACCGAAATCAAATAATAACTAACTGAAAAGATTTTTTATTTATGTTTACTTATGTTAAACAACAATTACAGTTGTAGAATTTATTTATAAAAATACTTTTTTTTGTTAAAACAGCAAACCAAAAAGTACAATTTAAAAGAAAAGAATTATAAAATTTAAAGCACGCAAAGTTGGTTTTAACTACTAGAAACGACTAAAGCAGTTATAAGTAATAATAAAGTAACAACGCAAACTAAGAAACCTTACATATAAATTTAGAGATAAAAAAGAGAATTGTAACACGTAGAAGAAATGACAATTTGAGTTACGGTTAATAATTTTGCAAAGTACACTAGGAAGTAATACTTTCAACGATAGATACTTCAATTAATCTTTCAAAGTGCAAAAATTAGAATTTAAAAGAGCTTTCAAATATCCATCCTAAATGGCAGACATTTTCCGACCGAATTTTTCATTTAATAAACGATTTTTACATTAAGTTACGTTAGGATTTGCATAAATACATCATTAATTTTAATTTCAACTGACACATTTTCTTCTGTCACTTAACATATGAATGAGTGAATTAGTGTAAAATTAATGACCATATTTAACACATTTATTCTCTTTTCTGAGAAAAGCAACAAATAGGGTGTATTGTATTAAACATTTAACTTGAAAGAACTTTGTTTTGGTATTAAAGTCTCCTGTTGATTATTAAGCTTTGTATTAGTTGTTTTACGTAAAGTAATGTGCTTGTAGTTACTCAGTTTCCTGTAGAGCAGAAACCTATTTGAAAACTTATATTAACTTTGAGTTTAGCATGTGTTAGGTTTTTGTGTAGTACCAAGTTGAGATAATTAGGAGGCGTGACCATGAAAAAATGAACGAAAAGATAAAATTTGCAGATATTTTATTATAAAGCATATGAACACATTTTCAGTCTGTAATTATTTTTATAAATTACATTCTATAGCAAGCATAAAATCTTGCGGCTTTTTCAGTCATAGAATAATAAAAAAGCCCGTTAAGTTGCTCTACAGCAGTAAGTATCGAGCGAGAAATTTACTGCTACCGTAATAGTTTTACGTATTTTTATTAGTACTTGTTAATTTTTCCCTCAGTTTGAATTGCCAGGTGCCATGCATATCAATTTCGTTTACGAAACAATAAAACTCTATACGATGGTAGGTGTAAAAAGAACGATCGTAAATTGAAAATTTTTAGAAAATACATGCGGCTAACAAAGAAAACAAATATTAGTTTAGGTCCTCAAACAATGAAAAAAATAGTAAGATTTCGACGTCGAAATGCTTTTGTATAAATGAAGGATATGTTTACTTAATGTCATATAGGAATGTTACATGTTGAAATCATTCTAATCGTTTTCTGTTTGAACTCAAAGAAGGTGGTTCTCAAATTACTTGTACTTTATGACAACTGAAGATTTATCACTGAAAACGACATACAAGTTTTTCATCTCCTAAAGTTAGTGTACGATAAATTCCCTATTGTATTTTTTATATTATGTAAATTAAGTCACTCCAAGTGCTTTGTTTCAAATTGATAGTCCTTTAGCAAAATAACAAATGTATTAATTTTCAACAGACGACGTTTAGTAGTCATATTTTTCTTCATAATACCCACTAAATTTTGGTTAACATTTTCTTTAAACGCTCTTTAGATTCCTAGACAAAAGTTTTCTTTGCACATAAATCCTGTAAATTATCTTAAATAAGAAGATAATAACGTAGGGTGGAAAGGTTTGTCTACCTGATATATTATCGTACAGGTGAAACTAAGGATTAGGTCGAACCGAATTATTTAACTAAGTTCACCATAAACAAGCCTCTTAGAACCGTTGCATCAATCATAAATTTTATTTAAGATTTCATTTACGCCAAAATTCCACCGTCTTAACTTTCAAAGGAATAAATTAAAGTTAGGATAATGTCGGAAAGTAGAAATTTATTTGAACAATGTAATTACAGATACTTAAAAAGCCAGATAATGTTTGTTTACATATTAGATTTTTCCAAATTGAGAGTTTTTTTATAGCAACTTAACCCTCTACTGAATGAATTTATTCTAAACTTTTAAATTGTTGGCAATTGGGTTTGATTTAAGCAAAGAACTAATTAATTAAATACATTTAATTATTAATTACAGAACAAAAATGTAAGCATGTTACACTTGCAACATTCTTTTCAACGATGGAGGTGCAGAATGATCATCCACCACGTAATACGCAAAAAAAGAAAAGGGGTAGTACATAGTTATCATTGTATCACACAGATGGTAATACTCGTACACAAAACAATATATAAGCACATACAAGTGTAAACATAAATGCTGCGAGAAAAAGATCATAGCTAATTTTATGCATGTTATGTTGATAGATTGTCAAAATAAGGTGATAATTTTACCACATAGTGTATTTTAGGGGTAGTTTGTATCTGTACCCAATTGAAAATAACATGCACAGAAACAAGTTTTATTGTGGATAAAGTTATGAGTTTACATGAAACTGAAAGAAACAATTACTTTTTGAATAAAAGATAAATGTACTTTATATTTTTGGCATTTAACCCTACATTTCTCTCTGAATCCTTTTTTTTTTGCACCGTTCCCTAGCTTTGATCCATTATGGTCAGTGAAAAAATTTGACGGTTTTTATAAATCTTGTAAGTTGATTCGCTTCATATATCTATTATATTCTCGAACGATGTTTGGAGAATCAATTTCTTTCTGCATATTTGATAATTTGAAAAACCTCTTAACTACCACGTCTTTTTATTTGTTTTTTAGTTACGGTTTTCTAGCCAACTAAACGATTTGTGTGTACGGTTCCCACAGAATGAATTTCTTTCTTTGCTGAACAAGCAAACGAGTTCATACCAGCGAAACAATTGTCGTATTACGGTTTGTGATATACACTAGGTAGGATTGGTCTACTCAATTAAACCACGACGTTGCTTGCGGCTTCTAAACCTGCCTCATTGTCTATAACAGTGTGCCCATATTTTCCAGCAAACAATTCTGATGCTTCAGATAGCACCCACATTTTGTATCTCCACTTGTGTTGTTTTTTAAAATCATAAGTCCTCAGTCTTGATCGCCCTTTGAACGAGATAATTTACTCATCACATCTCAAATGTTAAAATGGAACATCTAAGCATGTCTAACTTGATCGATGACTGGTAAAATTTTGTAAATATTTCTAATATTCTCTGTACTATTCTTACAAAAGTGAAAAAAAAACCTTTGATTATTTCAACAGTTAACCATCATTACATCTACAATCTGGGAGGTTCGTGTTGTGGTTGCCTTATTAGCGACATCCACAGCAATATTTCCATAAACTGTTTTACTTCTTTGATGCCAACGCAAATTGGTCGATTTGGATTTTTGAGTGCTGTATATACATGTCTGCCTAGTTTCTAGAAGCAAGTCTTAAGAAAAAAATAGTTCAATAACTTATATAAATTATTTAATTGTAAGATGCTTTCGGCTAATAATTCATTACCGCGGAATTTTTTCCTAATTTTGTATAGTAACTGTTATATTCCATTTCTATTAGTTTTAACATGTTGGAAGAAGAGAATTTAATCTTCAACATCATATTTATCATTATCGTAGTTTACTGCAGGCATTTTTTGTTTTGAAGTACATGGCTCATTGATTTCATCATCAGATAGCATAAAATCTTCAATTCACGGAGGTTGTGGCGTTCAAACTCTACCTTACGCCCGTAGAACGTTCTACAATTCATTTACCTACAAATAAGATATTCTATAAAAAAATGATTTGTGATGTGTAGTCTTAACGATATTCCAATGCAGGAACATTCATAATTGTCGAGTTATTTAATAGAATGTACATCCACATAAATTATTTCAAAGTCAGGATAGCGAAATTATATCTTGTGCAGCCCTAATTATAATTTTTGTGAAGAAAAATACCTTTATTTTGAAGGCCATAACACTCTCAAACTGTACAGAAACATAAACATGACCTGTAGGCATATCACTATACAGAAATTTTTGATTGGAAGCTATTCGCAACGTCTATTGAGAAGCGGTTCCACCAAAACTTTATACAACGGTCCCGATAGGGAACACCATGTATAGCACGTATGTAGCAGATATAGTAAAATCTGGATCAAAATTATAAGTTTGTGTTCCCATTTGGGCACATTATATGCAATAGAGGGTTAAAATTTTTATACTTCGTCATAATTTATCTAAAAATGCTTTTTTTTTCTTTTTGATTTTTGAAGTAATAATTTATCTTCAGTTGCTTTTTTTCTCTTCTTAGAGCCTTCGATTAAGTGTGGAATTTTTTATTTAATTAAACAACCGTAGTTGTAATTACGGCGACGTTTCGTGGTCTTTGATGTGACCACTTCATCAGGCCAAATCACTAAATTATCGATTATCTTTGTCCTAACATTTAAAATACAATTAGAATACTTAAAAACTCCATTTGAATTTACATTAAAATAATCAGTCACTTAATTAAATTAATTTACAAATTTTGTAAAATTGTAAATTTGAACGTTTTATTCATTTTCCTTAGTTTTTGCTTTCGAATCATTTGTACACCTAAACCACGCTATTTTTTTTATTCTATTAGATGTATTTCTTTATAGATGTGTTTGGGGTTCGTATGTTCTTTTTTTTCTTGTTTGCCTTTTACTTTCTAGAATACTATCAGATATATGTACATATAATTTTTTCTTATTTAAATTTATTTTTACACACTTTAATATAACGTTCGACTCTTTTTTCTGCCTATTTTAGGCAATGTATACCTACAATTTCAATAAAAGGAACTTTTTGTCTATAAATAATTTGTAAATTGCTATAGAGGTAAATACGTTACAAGCTGATTTATTACTTGCCTAATTCAAATAAATTTTGTATATACCGTTGACTCAAACCACAACGTATAAGATTGTAAATAAAAACCTAAATTTAGAAACCAGTAAGTAATAAGTATAACAAGATATATGATTGTATGTAAATAAAAAATTGTAAAAAATTAAAATAGTTTCTTATTTCATGAATAAAATCCTCGTAAATTGTATTTTTCCGAGCGATCTAACACATCTTCACGCTATTGTATACATTATAAATATCGATGTAGATATGTATCAATACATCCCTTTTTAAAATAACTTTTTGCTCTTTGTTAAACTTTAAAACATCATTTTAGATGTAAAAGCTTTTCCTTTCGTGGCACAGTGCGGTACTTTAGTAATCTTGAGGGATTACATTAAAAAATATTCTTTTTTATAAGTTGTAATATATTCATAGAAAAGAAACTTTGTAGCTGTGAGCAAAGGATCTTATACATATAGTAGTAAATTACCCTCAGTTGTTATTTATTCTTTTCCGTTCTCGCTGAAAACGGTTAAAATTAATAATAGCATGTTTGTTTTCGTCATTATTAGTAGGCTTAGGATAATTATAAATTTGCATAAATGCATATGCAAATGCATAATTTAGTAATTTATGGTTATATATGCATATTTGGAATACTTTCATTGTACATGTATATTTGTACATAGCCGAAACAGGTCTTAAAACGCTTATTGAAAAGTATACAGTCATTAGTTCATTTAGCTAATAGTTGTATTTAAGGTATTCACTTATTATTGAATGAGAATGAGTTTCCTTGCCAAATAATTAAGGTTTAGTTAACAACAAAATAATTTTCTCTTAAAACAGTTAGTTAAACTATAGATTTTTTCGGGTATTTGATTTTTAAAATGCCGAAAGAAAGAAAGTGCTAGTGCGATTTTAAATCAATTTGTCAAAGACTTGAACGACTAAAAAACTGAGAAGTGTATTGTTTTGCAAATACTGTAAAGTGACTGTAAGAGCTACTAATGATTTTCAAATGACTTAACATTTGTAAAGTAGAAAATATAAAAACAAAATAATTCAAAAAAGAAATGACAATCAACAGCAGATGCTGATCAACGTGCTATCAAAATTTGGACCAAATTGAAAACGAGGTTTCGAAAAATCTTTTGAAAAAATATACCAAACAAAATATACCGAACGAATCAACGTTGCAGAAAGATTCCACAATTGTATAGTGATACCATACAAAAATTAAGAGAGAGGTTAAACAACAAAACAGCGAAGTATTTGTGTGTTAGGTGCTAAAGAAGAAACAAGCACATCTTATTTACCAACAATGAAGGTATTAGAAAAAGTAAATTATTCGACAATTGTTATATTTTTTAACGATGCTATCAGTTTCAAAAAATGATTAATATTACTTGTGTGGTACATGCTTTGCATAGAGTGGCTGCATTAGTGTATTCGAAATAATAATAATTTATTTATATCTGTATAAAGAAAGTATCTCTGAAAGCGGTATCTCGAAGAACCAAGTTTAAGAAAACTGCTGATATTAATATTTGCATTTGTCTCCAGTTGTGACACACTATGGAGTACCTGGATCCAAGCTGCTTCATGTTGCGCTCAAAATTTTGAACTTATTAAGCGCGTTATTAATAAATTCGATACCAAAAAAAAATTCAAGTATAGAAGAAGCTCAGAATGTTCTAAATAAGAAGAAAAGTATACGGAAAGATTTGGTTTTTATTGAATTCAAGTTTACTTGTACATCAAAAGCTATACTAAAATTGGAAACCAAAAGTCTGTCGTTAAAAAACAAATAATTAAAATTGTTGTTAGCAAGTTAACCAAATTAGAAAAACCCACTTTTTGTGGTATTGTCAAAAAATCTTCCTTACAAACAATTAAAAAATCTATTCAATATATTATGCTAACGGTTCACATAATGCTAATTGTAATCCTAACCTAAGCACAGTGCACGCCGCTTAATAAAATTACATTGGGACTTGGGGTTTTTGATAACAATAACCTAATGACAACAATATCCAAAATTCAAAAAAAAAATTAGGTTTATTGGTTAGAAAGCAGTAAATACATACAGCATGTATCTGAATAAGAAGTTGTTAATTTAGAAGGTGAAATCATAGAATCAATACAATTTAAAAATGTCAAAATAAAAATTTTCATAAAACGTTTAAAAAAAGTAAGGTTTTGATTCAAATAAATCTAAAATTACAAACCTGTAGCATTAAATAGTTTGTTGACCCTGTTAATAAAAAGAAATTAAAAACGACGTTATGATGTTCACTGTTCTAAAAACGACACATTTCTTCTCAGTAATTTGCTAACACTAAAAATAAATACAAAATAACGTTACCACATAAGACGAAGATAAATGAAGTTATTATTCTAAGAACCACATGCTTTCCAAGTTAATTCTCGAAGATAACGTATTTACAAATGTTTAAATAATGTAATGTTACGTATGTAACACAGTCAAAACACTTAAATAAATAAAGCTAAATATGCAAAACAACTATTTTTAAAGTATAATGATAAAATTTTTCACTTTAAACAAGCATATTGTGAAAATTCAGCTAAAAATTCCTGCAAAACAGATTATTGTTCGTGTATAGAAGCAAAATTGAGAAGGAAATTGATAACATAAATCGAAATTATGGTTACTTTAAACGGCATGTTTCTATGTAGTAGCATACGTCCGGCCCGTTCTTTAATAGTGATAACAATATCTGACTGATAACATTATTCGTGAGTCAAATAATCGGGGTGCTCTGTGTTATGTTAAAAGTGTTTCGGTATGATGTTTGTAACATATAAGATATATTTCCGGAACGTCCATCTTGGCATCAAAATATCGATGGGAGAAAACTTTTCACTTTTCCGGTCTGTGTGGTTCGTACATGTTCTAAGTAAATGTCCAGCAAAGTTTTCACTTCTAATTATTCACACTCATTCATGCTATAAACGGGTCTAGTATTTTTGCTGCTTTATGAAAATTTTCCTGGGGTAACCATTGCTTCATGTTATTGTGATTTACTTTAATTTTCTCTTATTGCCATTAGCGGTTTCTGGATACCCACATGTCATTCAATTACGGTGGAGATATCAAAACACGTTTCGTTTATTGGGAAAATTCCTATGATGACGTCACACCACCTTGCTTGAAGATGTCGAAACCTTCGCTTTAAACTAAGATAATTCTAAACGTATTGTGAGCCCACTTACCGAAATAACGAAATTAATTTGTCGGCGCATTCGGTTTTCTCAATAATCGTATGAATCAATTGGAATTTACTTGTGATAATACCGTATGTACGTGTTTGTTATATTTTAGCAAATTTTAGGAAATTCTGGAAAGGTGCTGGTAGCTAGTTGCATGCTTCGAAGGGAAACTAAACTGTAAGTACTATATTTTCTATTCTAATTCTTTGTATGTACGTTGTTAGTCGGTTGCACGTACGACTGGAGGTACATATGACGTTGTTGCCACAATTAACTATAAAACTTTTTTTTATGTAACATATTATTAGATGCACTCTGTTTCTCTAAATTATCGAGATTTGCATATTCGTATTATAATTTACAAATGCGAATTTATTTCTTTTCGGAATGTAAAAGTTAGGAGGACAAGTTAATTCTTGTACGATGTGTTGCTCAACCGAAGGGGACTTACTACAACCACTATTGTCTGCGATATTGACCTACGTTCTAGTGTTTGATCGCACATATGTAAATTTATCTTCTTCTGTCTTCGAACTTCATTGTGATAAAATAAATATACTCGTTGTTACAACCTGTATTTTGTCATTTGTTCTCTTACAGATTTGGATAGATTTAAACGGTATCTCACATCCTAATCTTTCACCGTTTTGGCGTCTTTTTAAATCGCTTTATAATTAGCGCATCAAAACCTACGATCCACTCGCGGAATCAAACTGAGTTAGTCGCTAGCAATTAAGGTGCGAGAAAATTCTTGTAATAACTGTATAACTAACAGAGCTAGGATTTAAGCCAATAATATCCTGCAATGTTGAAAGGAACTATCAGAGTTTAAAAATGTATTATCTGATAACAGATGGAAATTTATTTTTGAAAATTAAGTGTAACAACAATACCTTAAAACCTTTGTAAATTATAAAATAATTAAGTAATCAGTACTAATAAACAATTATATTTAGCATGTAAATAAACATTGTGTATATGTAAAAACCTGTTTTCATATATTTAACTCAGATAAAATAGTTTTTTAAAGTACATATTTAACTGCGTATTTTTAACGTTTTTAAACGCATATTTGCATACATATATTGAAGTTTTTATTGCATAATCATCCGAAAACTAGTTATTCGTATATTATTATTGCCAATAAAAATAATTAATTTATGCGACACAAAATCAAAAACATATAAGACAGTAATTCGTCTTTTAGACAAAATCAAACTTGACCATAAATATTTATAATGACACTATCTACTTCGTACATATATCTACAATAAATTTTAAAAAAGTTAAAAAAATTTTTTTTTCGATTCGTGTTTTGAAGGTGATTGAGTGAGGACGTGTTTGATAGTTTAATAGTAGTACGGAGTTTGGTGTAATTTAAGGTGATTTACAGCAATTAATTTACGTGTGCGTGTTGAGGAATGTGAAGGTGGCTCAGATAACGTATGCGAAGGCTAGCGGATATCGCGGACTAAATTAAAGGTCAAGCGCGCGCTTGTGATAACAGGGAAATACAAACTTTTATTTATATACTTTTTCGAATATTTGTGGTAGGCGTTAATTAAATACAATTAGAAGAATCATAGTAACAATAAATTAAAAAAATATTAATAAAGAAAAAAAATTAAATAAATAACTAAATTTAAAAAAACAAAAAAATAAATAAATAATAAATAATAAGTAATAACAAAAGGGGAAAAGGCATGAATAAAAGAGAGAGAGAGGAAGAGGAAAGAGAAAGGCAACAAATATTTGAAAGAGGAAAGAAAACAATAAGATCACCAGACGTTAAAAAGATATCGGAGGAGAACGAAGGAAAAACCTCAAGAACAGAAGGAGGAAGGAAAGAAATGGAGGAGTTAAAAGAATTAATGAGAGAAATGATGAAACAGATGGAAGAAAATATGCAAGGAATAAGACAAAAAATCAAAGAAATGAAAAAGAAATGGGAGAAAGAGAAAAGAAGTGGGAGAAAGTAAAAGAGAAACTGGTGGAGAGAATAAAAAAACTGGAGAAAAAAGCGGAAGACGAGGAAAGAAGGAAAAGAAGTGGAGAAGTGAAAAACCACAAAAAGATTTAGCAGTGATGCTGGAAGAAAAATTAAATGTAAAAGTAGAGGTGAAAAAAGTGACAGTAATAAACAAAGAGAAGAAAAATGAGATGGCGGTGGCGGAAATCGGAAGATGGGAGGAAAAACAGAAGGTAATGGAGGAGAAGAAGAAATTAAAGAATACAAGAATAATATTGGTGAAGTAATTCATTTCTCTAAGTGGAGTCTCTTTTTAAAATAATATTTTTACTCTTGAAGTCTTCTCCACAGTATTTTTATTTTTTTAATATTATATTTTAGGAAATACATGTTTCGCTAATTATAATTAGCATCGTCAGTATATATAGGTAACGAATAAAATAGTTAACAAATTTTAAACTAATGTCAATTAAAAATTAAACGTATTTGACAATTTAATATATATAAGTCACGATTTAACATGGGAGGAAAGAAGAGTGCAAAGAGAAATAATGAACATAGCGATGGAAAGAAGAGCAGAAGGAAAAAGAGTATGGGTAGGGTACAGAAAAATGGAGATAGACGGAGACAGATACAGATGGAACGACAAGGATAGGGGACTGTGCAGAGAAAGAGAAGAGAAAGTGGGGAACCAAAAGGCAAAAAACTAAAGGGCAAAGGGGGGGAGGTAAAGGAGGGAAAGTTGACGAAACGGCAAAGAAAAGGAATAATGAGAGATGGAAATGGAAAAGAAAAAGAAGGGAGAAAGAAAGAAAGTAAGGAAGAAGCACGGGGGGAGGTGAGTGAGCTGAGAGTATTGTTTTGGAACGTAGCAGGAATAAAAAACAAGGAACATGATTTCTGGAAGTACATCAAGGAACAGGATGTAGTGGGATTACAGAAAACATGGATGGAAGAAAAAGAATGGGAGTGGTGGGAAAAAGAGTTGCCAGAGGAATTTGAGTGGGTGGTGCAACATGCAGAAAGAGAAAAGAAAAAAGGGAGAGCAAAGGAGGGTATAATAACGGGAATAAGAAAAAAATGGTTGAACCAGAAAAAGAAGGAGAAAGTGCAACAGAGAAGAGGAGTTGTAGAAAAAAACATGCAGTGGGGAAAGACAAAAATAAAAGTGGTGACGGTTTATAGCAGTAGAATGAAAGAGACAATGAAAAACTTAGAAGAGATGATAGATGAGAGGGAAGAGGGATTGATAATAGTAGGAGGGGACTTCAACGCAAGAATAGGGAAGAGGGGGAATACAAGAAAGAAAAGGGACGGGAAAGAGACAAACAAAGGACAAGGTGATAAATAAAAAGGAGAGGAACTGCTGGAATTGTGCAACGAAAAAGGGTGGGAAATAATGAACGGGAACAGAGAAGATGGTGGAAAGGGGAATTTACGTACATAGGAGGAAGGGGAGAATCAATAATAGATTTTGTAATGACAAATGAAGAGGCCGCAGAAAAGGTAAAGACATTTAAGGTGGGAGAAAGAGTAGAGTCAGACCATCAACCACTGGAATTGACAATGGAAGGAAGGGAAAGAGAAGAGAGAGAGGAAGAGGAGAAGTACATAACTAAAAAAAGTGGACAGAAGAGAGTATAAAAAGATATAAAGAGAGAATAGGGAAAACGGTATGGATAGGGAAGGAAGTACAAGAAAGTGTAGAGGAAATGAGAGAGATGATGGAGAAAGCAACAGAGAGAGTCAGAATTAGAAAATGGAAGGGAAGAAAACTGGATGGAAGAAATGGTGGGATAAGGAATGCAAGGAAGCAAAGAAAAAGGCAAGAAGAGCATTAAGACAGTGGAAAAAGGGAAGAAAGTAAAAGAAGACTACAAAGAAGCAGAAAAAATATACAAAAAACCATGCGATAGAAAGAAGGAGGAAAACAAAAAGAAACAAGAGGAGCAGATTAAAGGAATAAAAGCGGAAGAAGATGTATGGAAGTACCTAAAGAAGCAGAGGAAAAAAAACAGGACGACAAAGGGAATAAAAATTAAAGAATGGGAGATATATTTTCGGAACCGGTTGGGAGGGGAAAAACAAAAGCAGGAAAAAGAAAAAAGGAAAGACGCGGTAGTAAGACAAGAAGAAGGAGATAGGGATAGAATAAGGGAGGAAGAAGTAATAGAGGCGATAAAGAATATAAAAAATGGAAAGGCGACAGGAGAAGATGGGATACAAGGAGAAGAGTAGATATACGGGGGAGAAAATGTAGCAAAAAGGATGACGGAAATAATAAACAAAATATGGAAAGGGGAAGGATTCCCAGAGAGATGGAGAGAGGGAATAATATGCCCAATACATAAAAAGGCGAAAAAAAAAAGTCGAGAATTATAGAGGGGTAACATTACTGAGCTCGGCATACAAATTGTACGCGACAATACTGCAAGAAAGATTACAGAAAGAAATAGAGGAAAGAAGTTTGGTACCAGACGGACAAGCGGGATTCAGAAAAGGAAGAAGGGCGATAGACAACATATATATAATGAAACACTTAGCAAATAAAGAACTAGAAAAAAAAGAGGGAAAATGGTAGCACTATTCGTAGACCTAAAAGCTGCTTTTGACAAAGTGAATAGGGAAAAGCTGTGGGAATATATGAAAAGAAAAAAAATCAATAAAAGATTAATACAAAGAATAGAGGAAATATACGAAGAAACGAGAAGCAGGGTTAAAGTGAATGGAGAAGAGAGTGAGAAATTCATAACAAAGAGAGGGTTGAAGCAGGGATGTCCACTGAGCCCAAGCCTGTTCTCGGTATATACGGGGGATCTGGAAGAGACAATGAGAGGACAACAGACAGGAGGGATAGTGGCAGGGAAAGCTAAGGTATGGTCGTTGGCGTACTCGGATGACAGTGCTGGTGGCTAAGGAGGAAAAGGAAATGAAAGAGATGATGAAAACGCTAGAAAAATATATGAAAAAAAAAGAATTGGAAGTAAACACGGAGAAAACAAAGATAATGATATTTAGAAAAGGAGGGGGGAAAAGAAAAAGAGAGGAGTGGAGATGGAGGGATGAGAAAGTGCAACAAGTGAAGGAATTTACATACCTGGGCTACACGATGAAGGGAACTAAGAGAAGAGGTGATGAAAACAGTGGATATCTTAGATGAAAACGGAAAAGGAGCGGAATGGATGGAGGAAGTATGGAGCAGGAGGAAAAAGTTAAGGGGGAAGAGATAAGAAAATGTAATATATATGTATAGACAACACGACCAAATTTGTAAGCCAAATGGCAATGAATAAAGTTAAACTTATATATAAAAAAATTTTCGACTACAAATTCAATTCGGCGGTTTTTTCTATTTGTATTTAGATTTTATTTTATAACAAAAACGTGTATACAACGTTCCAAATGGGCCAAGCACTGTCTTCCGACATTAATGGAATACGAAGCTAATTGTTCACAAAGTAAAGACGAATTGTTTTTATCTAGCGAATCCGAGTTTCTACCGTTTCATAATTAGTCACCGATTCGGACAAAAATCAAGTTGTAGGACTGACTCAGCAGAAACTAGACAATGATTTGCGAGATACTACAATTTCACAACGTCCACAAACATCTCCACCGACTGTATTTTCTAATACGAACTGGACAAATAACTCACAAGTTCCAAATGATCTTAAATTTCAATATTACGAAAAATAAAAAATTAATAGTAGGTACCGATTCCTGCAAGCAGTCCAATACATTTTTTTTTCATTGTTATTCAACAAGGATTTCATGAATTTTATTGTGGAAAAACCAATTCAAATGCTGTCAACGTATTGTCATTAAACTATTCTGAGAATTCGTGCATTACTGCATGGAAAGATTTGTCAATGGACAAATTCAAGACATTCATTTGACTTCTTCTTCATATGGAGATGATAAAACTTTCTAAGATACAGGACTATTAGAAAACTGATAGGTTTTTCAACTTTCTGTTATTCCGCGAGTATATGAGTAGGAATAGATTTCTATTAATGTTGCGTTGTATACATTTTTATTCCGTTGATGAAGGTTTGGACAAATCCAATAAAAATGTGTTGACTATTTTAATCGTACAATGAAAAGCATATATTATCCAAGAAAAGAGCTTTCTTTAGACGAAAGCATGGGCGGCTAAGCTTCCGTCAGAACATAAAAAACAAACGACACAAGTATAACATCAAATTATATATGCTGACAGATCCCAACTGAACTGTTTTACGATTCCGGGTTTACACGGAAGCCAACGATGCTCATCTTAGTGTTATTGGTCATGCTTCAAATGAAACTACTGGAGGGATTGCTAGATAATGGTCATGTTGTGTATATGAACAATTTTTACAATTGTGTCAGTCTGTCAAAAAAACTGCTCGATAAGCAAATATATTGTACAGGTACATTAAGAGCCAACCTAAAAAAGAATCCTGCAGAAGTGACAAAAAAGATGTGTCCGTTTTCAAAGATAGGTCACACGTTGGATAATGGACAGATAAAAGAGAAGTTATGTACATCTCAACCGAATATGGCAATGTCTTTTAAACAGTAACAAACTAAAGAGGAGTAGAGCATAACTGATATATGTCAGGTATAGACCACCAGGACCAACTCTAATCATATTATCCTTACAAAAGGAAAAAGGATAGATGGTATAAAAAGTAATTTATCATATTGCGACTTCTTGTGTTGAAATCAATTAGTGTTACAATGGCTATTTCGGAAATAAGAAACTGACAAAGTTCGATTTTCGGGTTTCTGTCATAAATGCTCTTGAAGAATGGTTAGTAACCTCGTAATATAGCTGCAAATAATGTTTATAACGCCAATGTTGTTAAAATTTAACTAGCCGTTCTGTTATAACGTAAGTTTGGTTGTCTACCTTACCTTTTGAGGCAGTGTACCTACAAACCCAGACGTTGAAATAGCGCCTAAACGTAGACGTACAGCAACAAACTATGCACAGAAACATTCACTTGTAAAAATAACATACTCCGATTGGAATCGCTGGTTCCCGCCACCAACATTTGAAAGTGTTCATAAGAAACAAAAACAAGTCTATGTATCGTCTTTTTAAAATTTGAAGCAAAAAAAGTTAGGTGGCTCTTGGCAACGAACCCAAGCTCGCGCTATTGGCAGCAAAAGTGTTAAACAGAGAAACCCCATATATTATTGAAAAAGTTAACATAAAATTAATAATAGAAGAAAGCACTATAAAATTATACACCAACCCAATGAAACATAAAGATCGCGTCAAAATCATGTTGGCGAAAAAATGTAAAACAATATAAAAGCTCAAAAGAAAACATTAAAAAAATATTGGCCACATATTAAAAGTATAGAAAACAATTTATATAGTGTACATATTAAGAATATATAGATATTACTTAGGGAAAAAAGAAAATCATATCCTAAAATACTTTAGAAAACTAGTCAGTTCTGATAAAGTATAAAACATAAATGAATTTTTAAGCATGATTCAGCATCCACAGTCAGATTCTTTTTCAAAAACAATTGTTTAACCACAACCAAAAACTCGTAACTCATTTTATGAATAGACAAAAGGTAATAAGTAGAATTATCAATTATGAAATAATCCACGTTTAAGTGATTTTAAATTATAATATTAAATTAATTCATTTGATATCCTATTAAAATTAATGAGCGGATGCCAAATTTTAATAGTTGGCGTATAAAATTGAGTCTGCGACAAATACTTTTTAGAAACTAAATACATAATTTAGTAGAAGCTTTTAAGCAACGAAGCATTAAATAAAAATAAAAATCATTCCTTTTAAGATCACAGTAATTTTTTTCCGATACGTTAATAAAATATCGAATGCCTTAGGTATTATGCAAGACATTAATTAAAAAATAACGAAACTATAAAGTGTTTAATCAGTGTAAAAATTGACATTCTACAACACATTCTTAACGAAAACGGATACCAATTAGATTACTTAATTTTTTCAGAATCTTCTATTACAATGTTGCCAAACTCTAAAACGAAATCTAGTAATAAAATATTTTATAACGGTTCATGAAAAAAAAATTATCAATAATTTAATAACAAAGACTGTTGTAAGTTTTCCGTTATTTCCATGAACCGTTTTATTTCAACATTTTTAATTGCCGATTACCATACAACAAATATAATACATTTTTACTTCCATATATGTTACGTTCATAACTGTTCGTATGTTATATTTAGTGTTAGCAATTACAATATATTTCATTTGCATAAGTGGCTTTTGAATCAAATTGGTTTTAATAAACCACTATAGTCATAATATGGTAATAAGAATTAGAAACAATCAAATTTGTATTTTAAAAGTAATAACAATAAATCAAATTAATAATCCATTTAATCAGATATAATAACATTAGTTTTAAATTAATTGTAGAAGTCAAATCACATTCAATTTAGATACGGTCGATACAAATACCAAATATTTGCATTGCGGAATCGCATGAAATAATTTTGTAATCTGAATATAAACCAGAAACTTATCTTTATAATTTTATACGGTTACACACATTTCTATATGTAGCTGTTACGTTAACACCTTCAAACTACGTCGATATTGAACTTGGCAACGTATAATAAATGCGTCCATGACAATAACGTTAATATGGCTTTTCAAATACGAAAATAGCAATAACAGTTCGTGAAGTAATTTAATTGAATAATAATGTGAATAGATATTTTAATAATAGTATGTGTAACAAGTTTGAATATTAATATTACGACGGTAAGTAGTGTCTCTCCGGCAATCAAAAACAAAACAAAACCGTTTACTTCCTAATGAACTCATAAAAAGCGTACTTTCAGAAATACAAGGCACAGAATGCAAATTAATTACAAGTAAAATACGTTAATTTGAAGAGACTTTTCATTAAAAAAAAATTAAGTTGCACGTGTTTGTAATCTACTAAAAAATTTACATACACTAAATGTAATAAATAAAAATACATAATATATAGTTAAATAAAAATATCACGCTCATTGATTGTTTCGTTAACAGTTTATAAAAATCATGCTTGACAAAAAACACAAATTCAACGAAATTAAACAGGCTGCAAAATAAAAACTTGTTTTCAATAATCCCAGAAGTAGTTAAGTTAATTAATCTCATATGTGTATAATATTCCTTGTTTATAAAGGTCTGATTATCTTTATGGTCGCCATTAACCCTTTAAGAGAAATTGTTGTTTATATAAAACTCGCAAAGTTGTGTTTTACAGATTGCAGAGGTAAAAATACGGCGTCTGACGACCAACGTATTTGTACGACGCTTTGTTTTATTTTGCACAAGTCACTACCGTCAATCGCCAGTACAATACAAAACTAGCGTTTTCAGTTTTTTGTACAATAATTTCTAAAATAAAGGTGAGTGCATCGAGAATGACTAAAAAAAAAGTATTAAAAAAGCGTTAGAAAATGACGATATGTACATCGAAAGTGGAGACGAAAAACTGTTCGAAAACAACAAAAGTGAATATTTGCCAGGTTATGCTAGTGAGAATAAATCTGAATTTGAAAAGTGCTGATATATGGTGATCAAACTAAAGCAACTGCAGAACACGTTATTGTAAACTGGATAGAGAATAATTTTGTTCCAACAATTTAGAAATTTGACAACCAATTTGCACAATGAAAAATAGTTGTTCAAATAAAAATTCCAGTTTTTCGTGTATCTTCCTAAGAATGCCGAGCAGTATATTGTGGTAAAAACGAAATATTTTAAACAAATTAAAACAAGAAATTAGAAGAATGTTTTTGTTATATTGCTCAATATTTTAAAATAATTAACAAAAAGCTACTACTTGACTGTGCAAAGTAAGTTCTCAGTTTTATCCATTTCAAAATGTCTTTAAACACTACATAATAAAGATACATAATTATGAACCAAAATTATAAGTCTGATGTGGCTGTAAAACTGGGATAATTCTTGAATTTCCAAATTTACAAAAATCACTTTCTGGGAGATCTCTTTTCTCCATAGCTACTTTGATGTCTTCTACTCGTATTCTTCTTGCTTTACTCTCTTTTCCTGCAATGTAGCTTCCATTTTTTCCAATTTTTATTATTGTCAGTGTCCAGCAGTAGATAAAGTCTGTTGACTTTATTTTCTTTTGCATTTCCTTATTGAGCGTCCAGCTTTCAACTCCATAAGTGACGGTACTTTCAATAAAAGTAGAAAACAGTGTTTTAATTTGATTTGATATTTCTCATTCCATAGTACTGAATGTTATTTCGTAATTATCATTTTCCCCCTATTTATATAATTTTAAATATCTTTTTCGTCTCTTCCATCAGATGTTATTGTGACTCTTCTGTGAGATTCGTTGTACCTCTATCAGTTGTAGGTTTTCTCCTTCACCTTCCTCCTTTCACCTTTACCTTCACTGACCATAT
Source organism: Aquatica leii (assembly GCA_035610365.1). Classification (NCBI taxonomy): domain Eukaryota; kingdom Metazoa; phylum Arthropoda; class Insecta; order Coleoptera; family Lampyridae; genus Aquatica; species Aquatica leii. The sequence goes on from CM069434.1 coordinate 59,975,831, forward strand.
ATTGTGTCTTATTCATTGTTATTATTATGTTAAACCCCATTTCCCGTATATGTCTATTAAATTCCTTAACGTTTAGCTTGTTTTCTTTATCTTCTGCTGTTATAATTTGGTCGTCGGCAAAGAAGAGACTATATATCTTTTCTTGGCCAATATCTAACAACTAGTTCTTTTAATTTCTTGATACCCGTTCTTTAACGGCATTTATGTATATTTGATTCACGTTTTTGACGTGTGGTTAATGTCCATGTTTTATAGATTTCTCCGCCAGCCGTTTAATGCAAAATTTGATCTAAAAGCGTTCTGATCTCTATAGCTTATACAGTCCATTTTTTTCTTTTTTTGTGTATGGAACTTATTTATACTATCTTCAATTCTTTCGGAACTTCTATTCCTATAATTCAGTCATGGAAAATATTTTCAAATGCGTCTATCAATACTATAGGAAACTTTTTAATTACCTGCACGACCTGGTACCTTATCCCCATTCATGGAATTCAAAGCTTTAATTATTTTTTCACCTGTTATCGGTTCAATTTATATACAATTTATGTTTCCGACAGTTTTTATTTGGTTTCTGAGATACGAATAATTTGATATTTTAAGCAGAGTTATTTATGTTAACACCAATAAGAGTTTTGTTTTTGCATTATTATCTTTGCTTACAGTTGCATGTACGATGTGAAAAACCTCGTCCAAACTTACGTGAAATTACGTTTCGTTTTAATTCTTCACATCTGTTGGTTGCACTTTCAATATAAGAAATTTCTTTTGAAAACTCTGTAGGCAGTTTGTGTAATGGTTATAAAAGAAAAGATTATTTAATTATTCGAAATTAATCGTATTTCAGTGTTCGTCGCAATATCATGTCTTAAAAACTTTTAGCTTTGTGCTAATTCGGGAGTGCTATCATGTCGGTATAAAATAATTGGGTGATAGTTTAAGCTAAAAGCTTCCCGTTAATGTAATGGTTTACATAGTTCACCGAAAAATCAGTTTACGAGTTTAGTTTCATTCTTTGGATACGCAATTCAATAATGCTTCCGGTGGATTATCAATATCATACCGAGCAGCATAGCATATATTTGAAACCCGTCAATTCTTTTACTTTTGTATATGACAGTTTGCGAAATCGTAGTTTGAAAGTTTTGAATTTACAAAGGGAATGAAATTTGTCAAGTGTTAAGGTTATATAATTTACATTTATTATATGTGAATGTATGTATTTAAGTAATCCGATGCTAAAAGATTGTCTCAGTGTTAATCGTGTCGAAACTAAATTCATTAAGTGGTTAATTATCGCCCGCTTATTGTTTCAGCGTATTCGGTTAGGATACGGACTTGTTTTAATTAAAATTATTTTAAGTTACTTTGCGCACAAGGCTTGAGCAAATTTCTAATAAACTTGAATTAATAATTTAAATCTGAAATATGTTGCGTCATTTTAATTCAACTTTACATTCATTTATTTTCTTTGTTTAGCTTTCCTTTAATCATGGCCAAGTACAGTTATATTTTATTTTAAGTTTATTATTTGTGTTTTGAGTCAATGATCTAATTTTATTTTTGTTTTGCTTATATTTTTGTTAGTTTTTTTTAATTTAATAAAGTTGAATTTAAATTGTGACGAAGCTTTTGTTCCGTATTTCCTATTGCGTATTCTTTACACGCCCATCTTCACTGAGCACCGGCAAATACTTCATTTATGTTATTTTCATACAAGCAATTTTCGTTTTAACAGATTTTACATGTAACAAGCTTCCTATTAGTTGATCTACTTCCTCACACTTTCTGTCCCATTAGTGATTTTTAATATATTTTTTACTTGATAATTGTATCTCATGTATGATTTTCAATCAAGGACATCCTTAGTTCTTTTACTCTATAAAGATTATAATAGTATCTGTTAACCAAATTTTCTTTCTTGTTGATCGATTCTTCTTTTTCGTCAATCGCAGCTTCATCCACGCATTTTTTTAAGCATGTATATCGCTCTTAAATGATCCCTACTTTGGAATTTGTAAATTTTTGAGCTAGTTTCAATTTGTATAAAAATACAATCGGGACGTCTGCGCGTGTCTATTAAACTATCCAAATTGTAGTTTAGATATTTATTTGTTTTATGATCTACATTTAAATTTTTTTAATGAAAAATTCAAAAAGTTATGGTTAAAGTTAAAATTAGTTTTAAGAATATCTTCTCATTTTAAGTTCACAAAGTACGTCGGTGGTAAGAGCTATGACTCGTAAGTGTTTCTTCGACTGCATGCAAAATCTAAATTTGCCTAATTTAGAAGAAAAACTGAATTTTTTTAAAGAGCAATTTTTGTCCCTTGATGGATATACAGAAAACCAAAATGAATACTTAAAACGCAGTTATTAAGATTTTAAATTTCAAATTAAACCAAGGTTGTCCAAGGCCCATAACAAGGAAAATGTATTTAGCAAATACAACGCTTCATCGCTTGAAGAAACCTTTGATATTTTCGTGGTGAAACAAACTCATCCTGACCGGCCACGTAAAGCATTCTTTCAATTAAGTGAAAGATCTAAAAGAAGGAAAAATGAGAAGATTCGACCTATCTCAGATAAAGTAATAATTTTTGTTGCAGCACAGACTGAGTTGCAAAAAGCTAGAAATTGAGATGCTTCTAATCTACTCAAAGAAATCACAAGTTTTCCGACACGTGCAACAAAACATAAAAAGACATTATCTAAATCAAAAAACGAAGAAACTTACTCCTTTATTTCATTACAAGCGTTGGCAATGTTCATACAAGCTCAATTGACTCTGCGACAGTATGAAATAATTAGAGCTACTAGCAAGAAAAATTTCCATTGCTATAACCTTGTCCGAGAACCAAAAAATAATGTTAAACCCAGCAGAGTCGTGCAGGCTGTCGAGTACCTGAGTCGAAAGCGATTTGCAGTTTTTGATTCACCTAACAGTTATGCGCTTGTGAACCTTTCTAGAAGATGTACTTATAACATTGAAAGAACAAAAACTCAGACGCGAATTGATTTTCAAGTTGTTTTGTTTTTCTACGGTTCCTTTGTGGTAAAGCAGAAGAAAAGGTTGTATGGGAAAATCCAACACCTTCTTATCGCCGATATTGCCGACCTATAAGATTTCGTTTCGTGAAAGAGAACACTGATATAACGGAAGAAGAAATTAATTATTTACAAACTCTATTAAGTCACTAAAGAATGAGTTTTTAGTAAAACATCTGTTTATAATGACAATGGTAAAAGGAAAGATATATAATGCTGCTACCAGTACAAAATCTACTAGCCAATGTTATATATGCTGAGCTACTTCGAAGGACTTTGACCGATTTCATTCAAAAACATAAATTAATATTAAATCTTTAGAGTTTGGGATTTCAGTTCTACATGCAAGGATTCATGTGTTTGAAAGCATTCTTCAGTTGGCTTACAAATTACCAGTAAAAAATTTACTTCTAAAATAACAGGCATTAATTATGACTTAATATACAGGTTAAAGGTTGTCCTGGAAACAATTTCTAGCGGACATATAATTAATTCAGAAAAATATGACAAAATTCTTAAGGCATGGTGCAATCATAATCAAAAATGCTTTGTTGCCTATTGGGCAGCTGTCATTTTTTAAGATAAAGTCAGTCAAATTGTATTTGTTTGTTTCTTAATAATTTGAATATAGGTAGATTAAATGTTAAATATTTTGCTTTATTCAATAAAATTGATTAGAATTGATATAAATCAGAAAGTAATTTTGGCCTCGCAGATCCATCAAATACTCCTATGTGCGTCGTCAAATTTAAAAAGAATAACGCCCTTCACCTGATTTAAAAATTGATCCAATTTGGGTAGAGTACAAAACCAACTGTTGTGTTTAGACAACATTTTTTCTATACGGTCCGTAGTACCTTTGACATAGAGTAGATACGCGATAGACACTGGTTGAAGAATAGATTCCGCTGTTACTCTTGGTTTGGCAAACGTGAACAATCATTTTTCCTTTGTAATTGTTTGCAACTAACACCTCGGTTAGATGATTTAACCATTTCTGAGAAGGGCGATGATGAGACAATCAATTTAAATATCTATCTGGGTAGGTTTTCGATAAGCTGAATGTGATAATGAACCATCTTCACTTCGGTTAACTAAAACGCCCAAAAATGGTAAGAAAGAGTTAGTTTCTAATTCCATTGTAAAAAATATTGTTCTCGCTGAATAAAAATCTAATAATGGTAAATAAATCAGGTACCGGCACGTTAGTAAACGATAACTTGACATCACCAACTAACCAGAATGTGAGTCGGTTGCAAACGAAAACTTCTGAACAAAATCCTCCGAATTGAGTAGAAATGACTCAGTCTTCCCTGCTAAAGATTTCAATTAATTTGTAAGATATTTAGATTTTATAAGTAGGTGAGTTTATAGCGCTGACAATAGGTCGAAAAAGAATATTAGACTTATGAATTTTAGATAATCCTTAAAATCGGGGAGTTTTGTAATTTTTAGGTACTAAAAGTTTTTTATTGGCTTAATTTATGACGACTCTTTTATAAGTTTGGAAAGTGCTCTTTCAATAGATAAAGGAGGATCTTTGGAAATTACTTTCTGCGACCCGTCTGAGAGAAGATTGTAGATTTTGTTATCATAATCTAAACGATTCATAATAACAGTGGTGTTCCATTCGTCAGCTTTGAAAATGACTATAGATTTATTTTGTTTAAGAGATGCAAAAAATTCTGATTTTAGAATGTTACTTTGGGGAATACTTGAGTTGAGAATACTAATTTTTAATAAGGTGCGACACTAGTTTAACGAAATGTAACAGCTAATATTCAACGCTATAAACAAACACGCGAACTAAAGTTTTATTTATTTACTCAATCAATGTTTTTATTACGGGAGCGATATTAAATTACTTAATGGTATTCACACTAAAAATCGCAAACGCTTTGTTCTATTCGATACCCCGCGCTAACGCCACTTGTAACGAATTTTATTATTATTAAAACTAATTTATTTTTACTTACCTATACTCAAAATATGTACACGTTTAAACTAACCGAACTAATTAACTCTAAGAAAATTTAATAAAAACACTTACACTATAATTCATGTATAACACTATCACTTACACGAAGATAAGTCCGCGGATAACTATTTAACACTTATTGTTTGTTTACACTAAAGTCAAGTACAAGGTTATACACCGTAGATTTATCTCACACTACTTATTTATTTAGACTTGAATAATCTTCTTAACACTGCCGTCTTCGAGTTACGGGAAATAACTGACCTGCGATTTGTTTGTAATGCATTTATACATTTCTGTAAACATTCGAGAAGCCTCTATATTCTTTCGTGAACGTTCTAGACGTGGATAAAAAGTATGGGAACGTTCTCGAAATTTACAAAAACTTTGCGAATGTTTCACTATTTATATATGTCTTATGCCGAGACTGAATACGAAGATTTTGTGCAATTTAAATTTTTCTATAAATGATAAAAAGCAGGCCCATCCCTCTAACCCCCAACCTCCAGAGCCAGAAGTCGGATTTTTCAATTATTTATAAAAACGCGGAAAACTCGTCTTTCGCCCTCTATCGTCAGCTATTTAACGCATAACCATTTTACGTCAAGCATTGCGAAAGATCACGTGATGCTTGTTTTCTTAAACGTAGAAGAATCTTAATAAACTTTCATGATCATAAAAATCAACACTAACAGTAAACAAAATTTTTTACACTACGATACCTCTAAAATTTAATGCAATGAGAAAACAAACAAACGTATTACATTAATACCATCCATTTTGTAAGTGCTTAGAGATTGCGCAATTGTTTCAAAGTTGTGCCAAACGAATTAAGCGATAGATTGTTTATTAAACGTACTAAGTAACACTTTATTCTTTTTCAGTTTTAGAAAGCTAGAGTACATGTTAAATATAATGTGCAATAAAACCGTATCAAATAAAACAAAAGATACGAATGCTGGAATTCCAATAATTTTTAACTTTCGTATCTATCTATGAGACATTACGTAATTTATCTAAAACTTGCGTAACATAAAAAGTAAGGTAAGTACAAAACCATTTTTCATTTTGTGTTTATTAGTACACTTTTCTCCCTTGTCGACACTTCTTTTTCTTACGACAATTTAATTATTGAAATCAAGTTGAAAGCTATAAAACAAAAATTGAATTAATCAAAGTTAAAATAATTTCTAAAATTGCAATAAATATCATTAGTTTTTTAGCTTTTAAAATTAAGTAATGCAATTCGTTTTTTAATAAAAATCGCTTTAAGTATAGCAGTAGCACCTGACCAAGAGAAATTTAATTTTTTTTTCGATGAAATTAGTTATTAATAATTTACTATTCATTTTTAAACAACAGAATCTGTCTTTATATTATTTATTTAGCAAATAATCGCTTTTTATGTTAACGCTATTTTCTTAATATTAACATTATTAAACTTTCTTTCCACTTTTTCTTGTCGGTGCATTAATTACAATTACATAATTCGTTAATTTGGACATTTTTGGAGTTACCAAAACATTGTGCTATACGTATAAAATAATTTAATTACAAAACACCAAAGTGTCAAACTAACATAGGGTTGTACTTACTTTTAATTAATTATGGTAACTGCCGAGCGACCTTTTTGCAGTCCATTAATAATGATTGATTCTCAAAGATATTGTAATTAATCTTTTTTGTATACGTTCGGTAAAATAAACAATAGTGGAATAAAAACAGTCATATCTAACAATATCAAATATTACAGATGACGTTTTTATTTTTCATTTGTATCCCAATAGAAAAGAATCTTTAATTAATTAACTGTTTTAATTCTCAAAATTTGAACTCAGTATCCTCTTCATCGGAAATATATATAAAATATATTACGAAGTATAGCACAATCAATAACAATAAAAAAGTGAAATCATATTTATAAAAAATTAAAATTTAAATTGACAAACAAATTAAACAAAATTTTCTGAATTAAAACTTAAAATTTAAAACTGAGTGTACGAAAGGTATCTAAATGGTGTAACCATCGTTTAAAAATCGATTGGTTGATTGAGTAATGTTTGATAACGGACACAGTATTTGGATTGACGATTTTCATTTAATGTATTTTGAATTTGTTTTAATGTAATTTTAGATTGAGTTTAATAAGTTATTTTACGATTTTAAATTCAAAGTTACAATGTAATTGTTGATAAAGTTTTGTATTTTGTTACGCGGTAAACCATCTGCTTTCGCGATTTTGCTTATTGAATGTTTCACTTGGATTGTTGAAAAATTCCAGTTGTGATTTATGTTTTCCTTCTGAGATATAATCGTAATTAAATCTATTTTCGCCGTTTGTTTATTTTAAGTTGGTTTAGGAGTTCTTTGTTCGAGTACATTCGTACTTGAATTTCTTTATGTCAATCATTATTGAAATTTTCTTTTAAATGCATACAGATCCGTAATTTTGAGTTTAATTTAATACTTTATTTGGTTATCTTCGTAGAATACCAATTCAATATAATTTACGACTTCCTTTGTGGAATGTAAGTTGATACATTTTTCTTGGTAATTACACTTTGATTAAGCCAGCTGCAGTAATGCAAGTCTCAGCGTTCTTGTGTGAACCAAAGACTACGTGCAAAAACGCATGCGACTAATTATAATTTTCATCTTTGTTTTTCTCGTTTGATTCAATGTTCTTTCTTTTACGTAGATGTTACCGCGCAAGCGAAGAGAATTTGGTGGGAACACGATTTGTTAAATATGAGAGGTTTTGATTTTTGATGATGAATAATCATCAATCGATCGTCGGTGGCAATTTTAAATTACCGGTTACCGGTTGGTAAGGGTACGTTTCGTTATGCCCTACCGCGGAAGTTAAAAAGAAAATTGGTACCGTGAAAATGTAGTGTAGTGATGGAAAAGTTTGATTTTTATCTTCTTTTCAATTTTCGTAATTTACGGATTATGCAAATTTCACGGTGTCCATAATTATAACGCAAGTTTCAAGTTGGATATTCAATCGTTGGGTTGTACTGTGTCCAATCTTCGCATTTGTGCGGATTAAGTTAAGCGTTAACCAAGAAATTCTTCCGTCGGCATAGAAAGTATTTGGAGTACCTTTCGTTTGGCCATCTAACCATAAGTACGTTCCTGCAGTTACGACGAATTCAAGGTATTTATGTTGCACCATTTATTTAATCGAGAAGATATTATTTACGTTTACGCGATCAAGTGTTAAAAGCTTTGAATTTTCAATTAAAAATTACAAGTGTTTCGAAGTTATCGTTAATGTAACTAATTAATGACCGTATTTTACGGTACTGTTTTATTCCAAGTTTAAAATTTATTAAACGGGACCGAATTATCGATTCGAATTTTATATTTATATGTTAGTTTTATAAGTTTATTTCATTTTGTTTTTAAATTATATCGACACACACACGGCCGTGATCATAAAGGTGTTAAGATTGATTAATTTGTGCTGTTTATTTCTTTAAAAGTCTGTTTTGTGTATTTTATAATTTTGTTTGTGTATTTTATTCCATTAACTGTAAATTTTGTTTTGATCAAACGTGCATTCACGTAATTTTTCTATTATTTTGCTACTGTTTTGTGTGATTAATTTTGTCAATTTCAATTCAATTATTTTATTTTATTATTTTATTCATTTTGTTTTATTTTGTTCAAATAAATGTTAAATTATTAAATTGTAAAGAGCTTTTAATTCCGTCGGCCTCCGCGTGTGTAACTTTATTAGTTTATTTTAGATTTTAGCAACTGCACGCTCTAAGGTAAGTCCGTTGGGGGGGTGCATACTACAGAAGCGGACTTATGGTTGGCAAGGGTCATTTGTCCATTAAGCTTTACCCCTTCCTGGCGCCCTTTGATTTCGACATTATTATTTATCGATTTTGTGTTTTCGACAAGTCAATCCATTTCGATCACGAAACTTTTAAATAAAACTCACCCCGTCTCCATTGAGCTAGTGGCACAACCCCCTGTTTATGTTACTACATTGCAGGCAGTGACTTTGTGTTAATTTTGGCATGTGACATAAATAATTTGGCGTCTCCAGCGTGTGGCCTTTTTCGAATTTCAGTTTGCCTGTTAAGTTTCGTGATTTTTGGAAGATTTTACCGTTTTGTAATTTCATTTTAAAATGGGTTACAAATTGATTGTTGATCGTTTATCGCATAACGAATTACGTTATGAAATTTTGATTAGAGGCGGTGATGCATCTTTAGGTGTTGTCGTATTACGAGGTTTACTCAAGAATTTCCTTATTGAAGAAGCTACCGGAAAATTATCTCGTCCCGTGTATCCGTTCGATTTTAATGCAGATAAGTTAGCGATTCGTGAAGGTATCGATGAGCTTAGAAAATTAATCGATTCATTAAAAATTACTCCGACTACAAAAATTTCTTCTACAATTGAAACCAAAATTAAATATTTGTTAAACCGTATTTGCAATTCAATTCCTATTCAAGGTGACGATTCTCAAGTTAAAGATGAGTTTTTAAAAGATTTAGTTGTTTTAATTTCGCAGTACGAACTTTTGGATAAGCAAATTGTTGTTTCAAATCCGTCTACTTCCGCCGATGAAGTCATCGAACCTGTCGTTCAACCTTCTGTAGTTGATGCCGCTTTACCGACGTCTTCTGCTGTTAGTCAAAATTTTATTAGTCATGTTAAGAGTATTTCAGTTTCGAAATGGAACTTAAAGTTTTCTGGTGATGCAAAGTCAATTTCATTGAACGCATTTTTAGAACGAGTTGCCGAACTTCAATTATCGCGTAACGTTTCAAGCCATCAGTTATTTTTGGAGTGTACTGATCTTTTTACAGGTCATGCATTGATTTTTGTTAGGTCTATTCGTAGTTCAGTTAATTCTTGGGAAGACTTAGTTAAGTTTTTACGCGAACAATTCCAGCCTACCGATTATGACGAACGACTTATTGAAGAAATTAAGCGTCGCACTCAAGCTAATGATGAACCTATGGGTATTTACGTTGCAATTATTCGCAACATGTTTTCACGTCTCGATGAACCTTTTTCTGAAGAAAAGCAGTTAAAGATTTTATTAAGAAATATTTCTCCCGTTTATCAAACTCAGCTTGGTTTGTCGTCAGTTACTTCAATTGAGGAGTTAATTAAATTTGGTCGTATTATCGAGGACCGCATGCAAGCTATTGAAGCTTACACGCCGCCGTCTCGTAGAAAGCAGGACATGGAGCCTGATCTAGCTTATGTAACATCTCAAGTTAAGGACATTGCAGTTTCTCGTTCTTCGAATAACGTTAGTAGTGGTGAAAAATCTACACCACCTGTTAGACAAAATTCACGATTACCGTCTTCAAATATCGCACCTTCTTCACGAAGGTTAGCTATCGTTAATGCGCCTGCTTCTTCCAATCGAAGTAGTCCGCAATTATGTTGGAATTGTAGGAAGCCGAACCATCGAGCTGCTTCTTGCAAAGAACCTAAGAAAGGTTTGTTTTGTTATCGTTGTGGAAAACCTAACGTTACGGTCCGCACTTGTTCTAAGTGCTCGGGAAACGAGTAAAGGACGTACTAAGAAGCCGTTTAGTGACGTCAGAGGTTAAAGTTAAATCGGCTGTATATTTTAATAGTTTACATTCTTCAAAGAAAAAGAGTTTCGTTAAGAATAAAGTCGTATTGGATTATGTTTTAGAGTCTGCTGAGTCTGACGAAAGACCTTTTGTCTACGTTAAAGTTTTTGGTCACGAAATTTTGAGTTTATTAGATAGTGGCGCTTCTCGCACTATTGTTGGTTCTAAGGGTTGGGAAATTTTTAGTCAATTAGGTTTGAAGTTAAATAAGTCAGTTAAAGTTAATTGTATTGTAGCTAATGGTAAATCAGTACAAAGTTTAGGTTCACTTCTCGTCCCAATCGAAATTAAAGGAAAAATTATTGTTTTGGAAGTTTTAGTTGTTCCTGACGTTCCGCATAATTTAATTTTAGGCGTTGATTTTTGGAAACAAGCAGGTATCGTCCCTGATCTTAGAAAAGGTGAGTGGCGTTTCGAAAATATGGACACCATTTCACAATTGGAAGATAAAGATTCAGTTATTAAGTCTCGTCTCGATCTTTCCTCAGAACAGCTCAATCAGTTAGACAGTTTAGTTAGTAATCATTTTTCTTCTTCGAATGAAAATTTTGGATGCACCAACTTGATCGAACATCAGATCAAGACTACTTCCGAACCAATTAAGCAACGGTATTACCGAGTTTCGCCGTTTATCCAGAAACAAATCGATCTGGAGTTAGAGAAAATGTTAAAGTTAGGCGTTGTAGAAAAATCAAACAGCGCTTGGTCGAGCCCGATCTTATTGGTGAAGAAGAAGGACAACTCTTATCGTTTTTGCGTGGACTTTAGAAAAGTCAACAAGGTTACCGAAAAGGACGCTTATCCTTTACCTTACGTTTCGTCTATTTTAGATCGTCTTCGTGACGCTAAGTTCATTTCATCTCTCGACATTAAGTCCGCTTATTGGCAGATTCCTTTAAGCGAAGAGTCTAAGCAGTATACCGCTTTTACAGTTCCGAACCGTGGGTTATTCCAATTCACGCGTTTACCATTTGGTTTAGCTAACGCACCAGCTTCTTGGCAGAGGTTGATTGATCGAGTTTTAGGTCCCGAATTAGAACCTTACGTTTTTGTTTATTTAGATGACGTCATTATTTGCGCTCCTTCCTTCGAGAAACACATGGAAGTGTTAACTGAAGTTCTTCGTCGCCTTAGAGAGGCTAATTTGATGCTAAGTAAAGACAAATGTCATTTTTGTAAACCTGAACTTAAGTATCTTGGTTTTATCGTCAATTCTACTGGTTTGTCGGTTGACCCGGAAAAGGTCGATGCAATTTTGCGTATTCCAGTTCCCACTGGTGTCGCTGAAGTTAGAAGAATTATAGGCATGGCCTCGTGGTATCGCCGATTTGTACCAAATTTTTCGACAATTATCGCTCCATTGACGTCTCTGTTAAAGAAGAATTCCAGCTTTAATTGGACTAGTGATTGTGATGAAGCCTTTCAAATTATTAAGAATTGTTTAGTTTCCGCACCTATTTTGTCTTGCCCTGATTTCAATGTTCCGTTTACAGTTCAAACTGACGCTTCTGATTTTGGTCTCGGTTCAGTTCTTACACAGTTTATCGACGGTGAAGAACGTGTTATTTGTTACAATAGTAGGTCGCTCACAAAGTGTGAACGCAAGTATTCAACTACCGAAAAGGAATGTTTGGCTGTCCTTTGGTCTATTGAAAAATTACGCCCTTATCTTGAAGGAACAACTTTCACTGTAGTTACCGATCACGCATCATTAGTCTGGTTACACAATTTAAAGGAACCTACCGGTCGTCTAGCACGATGGGCTGTTAGACTGCAGCAATTTGATTTTACGATCATTCATCGTAAAGGAAAGGATCATGTCGTACCTGACGCATTATCTCGTTCAGTACCGGCTATCGACAATATTACTACCGATTGTGACACTACCGAACCTAAGTCTTCGGACAAATGGTTATCGAAACTTATGGAACGTGTACGTTCGAAACCTAACGCTTTTCCACAGTGGAAAATTAGTAACGGAAAGCTATTCAAGCATGTTACCGTAGACTATCCCGATCTTCGTTCTGAGAATGACAATTGGAGAGAAGTTGTGCCTAAGTCAAAACGACTCGAAATATTGTCAAAGTTTCACGATGAGCCTACCGCTGGACACCTTGGTATTTTTAAGACTCTCGAACGAATTGTTCCGCTTTATTACTGGCCTAAGATGAAGGCTGACGTCATTCGTTACATCAATGGTTGTAAAGTTTGTATCACGCATAAGCCAGAACAGAAACGTCCTGCTGGCCTTATGACCCGTCATCCTGTTGTGGACAAACCTTGGCAGTTGATCTCTACCGATCTTGTTGGACCACTACCGCGATCTAAGAGTGGTTATTCGTATATTCTTGTGGTTGCAGATTATTTTTCGAAATTTGTTTTATTTTTCCCGTTACGTTCCGCTACTGCCGCAGCAGTTACTAAACGTCTTGAAGAAGATGTATTTTTAATGTTTGGAGTTCCTCAATATCTTTTGTGTGATAACGGCACACAGTTTCGTAGTTCAGAATTTACAAAAATGGTTTCGTCATATAAGTCTAAAATTATTTTTAACGCTAATTATCATCCACAAGCGAATCCAACTGAAAGAGTCAACCGAGTCATGAAGACAATGCTATCGTCCTATATCGAAGACAACCATCGACATTGGGATAAGTATCTTGCTAAAGTAGCATGTGCTATTCGTACCGCTGTACATGAAGTCACCGGCTTAACGCCGTTTTTCGCCAATTTCGGACGTGAAATCTGTCTCGACGGATCACGTCATGGGAAAACTACCGATTCCGACACTATCGACGATCTAGCTTTTGCTGATCGTACCTTTTTGGCCGAAAGAGGCCCAGCGTTTAGAGAAGTTTACGTCGACATTAAGAATCGCTTGAATGCCGCTTATGTCCGCGCTAAACATTATTACGATTTACGTCGTCGTCCAGCACCTTTTGAGGTGGGAGACACAGTGTGGCGGAAGAATTATGTCCTTTCTGATGCATCTCGATATTTCTCGGCCAAACTGGCACCTAAGTTTATCGGTCCGTTCTACGTGAAACGGAAAGTTTCGTATCAGACCTATGAGTTGTCTGATGACACGGGAGCATCAAAAGGCATATGGAACGCCAAGGACTTAAAGTTAAACCCGACTGGGAATAAATAGTTGTAGGTTTTACCGTTTGATTTTTTTTTTGTTTTAGTTTCTTTTTCGTTTTTTTTTTAGGTTAGTTAGTTTCGTTTTTGGGTTCCGTGTAGAGACGGACTAAGAATATTTCTCTACAGTGGGGACACCACTTGTCGTAAGAGGCGACTAAACAACGGTTCTTTTATTTCCATTTTTCTTTCTTCTACTATCTTGTCTGTCCTTATCTTTATTTCTGTAGTGTTTGCGGCTAGGTGCCATCGCTCGGTGAGGGCAGTAGTTGTGGGAAAAACGCAATGCGCGGATCTCGTGAAGCGCAGCGCGCCCTCTTCTATTGTGCAGCATCGAGTGATCTGTGTCGAACCCAAACATATACTACCCTTCCTTTAGGTTTAGTCTTTTTCTTTCTTCGGTGGGTGTTTCTGCTCGAAGGGTCGGATTTTTTCGTAGTTAGTTGATAAACCACGAAGAAGTCATATCGTTCAGGTTTTCGTTCCGTTTAGTTTCGTTAGGGGTTCTCGTTGATTGCGAGATCGCGAGAACCATAGGTTTAGTTTCGTTTTATTTTTGCGTTTATAGTTACATTATCGTTTATTGTGTTTTGGTAGATAGTTATAAGTAAACACTATCTCTAGTTAGTAGTTACATTATCTTTATGATGACACTTGCCGCAGTTGACTTTGAGAGTGGTCAAGGGGTAAGGTGCTTTGGATTCGACGTTATGGGTTGTAGGATCTCACAACATGCCGATCCCGTGACGCATGGCGTGCCTTCTTCCTTTGTCAATGTCCGGATACATCGTGTCGAGCCAGACACTTCCCAAGGTCTGCCGTGTTGCATTTTACCGATTATGACGTTTATTTTTTACCGGATATGACGACTCTTCTCTTCTTCTGCTGTCTATCCTTCTTTTCCGTTCTTCTTTCGTTCTTCCTTATGACCAGCGACTCCCTTCTGCGTGGAAGCCCCGCGCCCTTTATGCCTCTTGTTGACGACTCTTTCGCTATGTACTTGGACAAATCGTGTTAGGGACTGTCTAGGTAACCTTAAGTTGGGGTTTATTGGCCGAATTCCCAAGCCTAGTCAGGACCTCTCGCGTACCTCGGTCGCTCGACCGTGGTGGGCTTTGGCGGTTTTACTTTGATGTTTTTCTTTTAGGACCTGGGGGTAGCACTGGGCATGAGTCCTTTGCAAAACCCACCCCCTTGTGCCTGACGCGTTTTTACGCTCTTTTAAACGTTTTTCGTTTATTAGATTTTTGTTTTTTTGAGATTTTTACGTTGATGGCCCGTGGCACGGGTAGTACTCTTTGTGGGCACCGCCGGTACGGCACCCGTGTAGTCGCTCTCCTCCCGCCCAGGGTACTGCCTTGTTCAGTCGTGCCTCGTTAATTGCCCTGGTTGGCTTCACCAATCAGTTTTAGCGTCCACTGCTACAGTGTGGTTCCGTTGTGGTGGGTTGGGGTCATTTGGTCAAACCACAACGGCTGGGTCTCGTTTTTTTTTCTCGTCGTTTTGTGACCATGTGAGGGTTGGGTTATGGGTTTTCGTTTGTTTTCTTTTGTTGTTTTGTCTATTTTTAGAGTGATTTGAGAAATCCCTCTTTAAGTAGGGGAGGTGTAACCATCGTTTAAAAATCGATTGGTTGATTGAGTAATGTTTGATAACGGACACAGTATTTGGATTGACGATTTTCATTTAATGTATTTTGAATTTGTTTTAATGTAATTTTAGATTGAGTTTAATAAGTTATTTTACGATTTTAAATTCAAAGTTACAATGTAATTGTTGATAAAGTTTTGTATTTTGTTACGCGGTAAACCATCTGCTTTCGCGATTTTGCTTATTGAATGTTTCACTTGGATTGTTGAAAAATTCCAGTTGTGATTTATGTTTTCCTTCTGAGATATAATCGTAATTAAATCTATTTTCGCCGTTTGTTTATTTTAAGTTGGTTTAGGAGTTCTTTGTTCGAGTACATTCGTACTTGAATTTCTTTATGTCAATCATTATTGAAATTTTCTTTTAAATGCATACAGATCCGTAATTTTGAGTTTAATTTAATACTTTATTTGGTTATCTTCGTAGAATACCAATTCAATATAATTTACGACTTCCTTTGTGGAATGTAAGTTGATACATTTTCTTGGTAATTACACTTTGATTAAGCCAGCTGCAGTAATGCAAGTCTCAGCGTTCTTGTGTGAACCAAAGACTACGTGCAAAAACGCATGCGACTAATTATAATTTTCATCTTTGTTTTTCTCGTTTGATTCAATGTTCTTTCTTTTACGTAGATGTTACCGCGCAAGCGAAGAGAATTTGGTGGGAACACGATTTGTTAAATATGAGAGGTTTTGATTTTTGATGATGAATAATCATCAATCGATCGTCGGTGGCAATTTTAAATTACCGGTTACCGGTTGGTAAGGGTACGTTTCGTTATGCCCTACCGCGGAAGTTAAAAAGAAAATTGGTACCGTGAAAATGTAGTGTAGTGATGGAAAAGTTTGATTTTTATCTTCTTTTCAATTTTCGTAATTTACGGATTATGCAAATTTCACGGTGTCCATAATTATAACGCAAGTTTCAAGTTGGATATTCAATCGTTGGGTTGTACTGTGTCCAATCTTCGCATTTGTGCGGATTAAGTTAAGCGTTAACCAAGAAATTCTTCCGTCGGCATAGAAAGTATTTGGAGTACCTTTCGTTTGGCCATCTAACCATAAGTACGTTCCTGCAGTTACGACGAATTCAAGGTATTTATGTTGCACCATTTATTTAATCGAGAAGATATTATTTACGTTTACGCGATCAAGTGTTAAAAGCTTTGAATTTTCAATTAAAAATTACAAGTGTTTCAAGTTATCGTTAATGTAACTAATTAATGACCGTATTTTACGGTACTGTTTTATTCCAAGTTTAAAATTTATTAAACGGGACCGAATTATCGATTCGAATTTTATATTTATATGTTAGTTTTATAAGTTTATTTCATTTTGTTTTTAAATTATATCGACACACACACGGCCGTGATCATAAAGGTGTTAAGATTGATTAATTTGTGCTGTTTATTTCTTTAAAAGTCTGTTTTGTGTATTTTATAATTTTGTTTGTGTATTTTATTCCATTAACTGTAAATTTTGTTTTGATCAAACGTGCATTCACGTAATTTTTCTATTATTTTGCTACTGTTTTGTGTGATTAATTTTGTCAATTTCAATTCAATTATTTTATTTTATTATTTTATTCATTTTGTTTTATTTTGTTCAAATAAATGTTAAATTATTAAATTGTAAAGAGCTTTTAATTCCGTCGGCCTCCGCGTGTGTAACTTTATTAGTTTATTTTAGATTTTAGCAACTGCACCCTCTAAGGTAAGTCCGTTGGGGGGGTGCATACTACAGAAGCGGACTTATGGTTGGCAAGGGTCATTTGTCCATTAAGCTTTACCCCTTCCTGGCGCCCTTTGATTTCGACATTATTATTTATCGATTTTGTGTTTTCGACAAGTCAATCCATTTCGATCACGAAACTTTTAAATAAAACTCACCCCGTCTCCATTGAGCTAGTGGCACAACCCCCTGTTTATGTTACTACATTGCAGGCAGTGACTTTGTGTTAATTTTGGCATGTGACAATGGTTAATTAAAATTTATTTTTGGTGACGCAGTGACATTTACCACTCTGAAGATGCAAGCTGCAATGTCTTGCGAAACGTCAGTTTGTTTGGGTTCACGAACGACAATACGGCAAAGGCCAAGTTCTACTTCTTGTTTTGGCTCTCAAGAAGAGACTATGACCAAGCCTAAGTCTGGGTGTTTTACTACGACGCGGTCTAAGCCGAAAGTCGCTTATAATTTTAATTTTTACAATTACTTTTGTAAATTATATTACGTTTTTAGTTTCATCTTTTAATTTAGAGTAGAAATTATCATTCACAAAAAACATTTCTAGTAAAGTAACAATGTTAAATTATCAATAAAATTTTATGAATTACAAAAAAATATGTTATTGATTACATAAATGTTTTAATAGAAAGAATCCTCAAATTAAAATAAGTTTTTCAAAGTTCTGTACTCGCCGTTCCAATTCGCGGGTGCCAATGGAATCCATTCTATATGAGTATATTTATCAAAATTGTTTCTTACTTCTTACATACGTTTAAGTTCACGGTCACATCAACTTTATGTTTTTCTACTTTTAGCTGTAATCTGTCTGTTTGTTTGACCTACATATGTTAGGTTGCACACGTCGCATGGAACTTCATACACTCCTTCGGATTTTAGCGGAAGAACTTTTGGAAGTGGTTTTTATTTTTCTATCTATAGTAAATACTGTTTTAATATTACAATAAAATAACAGTTTTCTAATTTTATTTGTAATGCTTTTAAGGTAAGGTAAATAAGCGTTTGTTAACAAAATTTCGTTTAGGAATAGTTCGTCTCACCTGATTACTTTTCGAGAGGTTTCATAATTAATTTTTTTTTTTTTAATAGTGGACTTCTATGTTACGATGTTTTACTTATGTTAAATGTTTAGGTTGTGTTATTAGAAGTGTTACACCCAGAAGAAATAATTTTTTCAATTTGATTTTTTGGCAACAGAAGGACTATAATTGAAACACGCTATTGTAATTATGTCAACTGTTTATATTTGATAAATTTTTTGCTATTACAATCTTTTATCTCTCCGTTTTTTTTTTTTTGAGAAGAAAACGGTTTATGAGAGTTGGTTAATACAGAAATTTTTAGTTGTTGTGCTTCCGTCTACTAGTGTTAAGCGGTACAAAATGCCTCGAGTTCAAATAAATCAAAATCATCACCATGTTAGCTACTTTGACAGGGGTAGAATGTCAATGCGTCAAGATGAGCTCTTCAGACAACTGGCTCTACGAGACCATTTTGCTACTACGCGTCTAACCACCCACCACAAAGTTCAAGTTGCTTGGAACAAAGTACCACAAGCAGACATCGACCATGTCTTTTTATCGATACCTAAACATGTACAAGAGCTACGGGGCCGTCAAAAACTATAACTTTTTTCCGATTTCATGTTCATCAAATTTCTTGCTATTGTTTCATTTTTGATTTGAGACTAGTTAAAGAAATTATTCCTTCTGGGTGTTACACTTCTAATGTCACTGAGTATATTATATAGGTAAGTACAACAGAAACTAGTTGAGATGACTGGTGATGTGATTTTGCATTAAAGTATCGGTTGGTATTAGTTCTTTCTCTGTTTACCGCATAGCTTATCCGATTGTCTGTAACCTTTTTTATAAAAACGTCTAACAAATATCACTGTCGAAAATTCAAATCTAAAACTAATTGATTTATTTTGAAGATTAAGGTGTTCTAAAAATTTATTAAGATTATCTTTACCATAAAGCCATGTAATAAACGTGTTGTCTACATATCCTAATGGTAATTTTGGTTATAGTGGATTCATTTCTAAAAACATTTGCTATAACTGAGGAATAAGAAAATTGTATTTATTTTTATTGATTGCAAGAATTTGTTTTACTGGTATTATTGTGCCCAATAATTCCATAATAAAACTCGTATGTAGTTTACTTCTATAATTGTGGTTTTAAAATGTTTAAAAAATCTTCTGAATTACGTATATAATTTCCTTTGCAAATTTTTGGTAAACCATAAAATTTAAACTATTCTAAGAATGAATCCTAATGGAATATTTTCATTGTATAGCTTGTATTTTAACTTCTCTTGTTTTCTCGAAATACATTGTATAATCTGTAAGTATTAGTGTGTAAGCTTTATTGTTTAGAAGCATCATAGCTTTTGCATGCGAATCTTCTTTACTTAATACTACTGTAGCATATAATTTTATTAAGCTGGCAAGTACTTTAAATTATACTGTAGCAGCACAAAATGCAGGCCCGGTTCATTTTTCTAACTTTTTTTATGCTTTTTGGTTACGTTGGTCTTGTTTTTGTAGCTTGTACTAGAACTGAGAAAAAAGCGGTTCCGCTAGCTTAGTGGTCATGTGCAGCAACACCATTCTGCTTCCAAGTGTCTCTATACTAGAAGACGAATCGGATAGTAATATATCGTCTAACACGAGCAAAGAGAGTCATGTGATAGACTTTTTTTACATAAATTTAAATATTTACTGTATAAACTATTTACTAACAAAGAGCTGATTTAAAACTACTGACTCAATTTTCAGTCCCAGCTTCAAGAATTGATGTCTAACATGATCCATCGAAAAAACATCACCGGTAGCAATTACAATCTGAGAGTAGACAATCATTGCGACCGATATTACAACAAAAAAATTTCGTGGTCAACTGTAATGTCACCGTACCGTACCGTGACTCGAGACTGCGGAATGAGCCCATTGTTTCAGAAAAATCAACGTGTTTCCTATAATCACTTCAGGCGTACCCGACTGTGATTTAAAGGCTAGAGGAATACATTTGATTACTAAATACTGCGGTATTCTAGAATCTGCAACAGATTGTCCTGATGAGACTTGTAACGCAAAATCCTCAGTTCACAGAAAACTCACAGACATCGGTCATTTTCGCATGCATACATATTTCAATTATGAACACTATAACTCAATACATTTTAAGTGCAGTAGTGATGTTTGAGGTAACGAATGATAATGATACTCCTAGGACTATTGCGTCAAATTTCCAAAAATCGATGATCTGCAAATAAGTAATACGAAAACGAGTCAACCAGATTCCTTCAAAATTGTCCCTTGCCTTCTTGTGTACATTAATCTAAGCAGTCAAAGTGATTAGATTATATTATTTATGTTAATAAATCTGAGGCTAAACGCCATTTCGTAGAAACGGTTAATCTAGACGAAGAAAATTATAAAGTTGTTAGTTAGATAGTAAATATTACAAGCGCAAATTTCTAAAAATGTATTTGAATAATATTCCGAACTCTACTACGCAAGTTCAAAAATTTGTTTATAGAGACCAGTTTCGTCCTATTTGGTTTCCTCAGCACTGGAACACTCTAATGCAGTTTCCACAACTATGTAAAACAAATTGCCATAGTTTTATCCCATTCGAGTGTTAAATCTATTAATAAATCTGAGGCTAAACGCCATCTCGTACAAACGCAGCTACGTACATGAGTAAATCCACTTATAAGAAACTATGAAATTGTTAGTTAGATAATAAATGTTAATTAATTATTAACATTAATAATTCATATTTACCGCGTTTTATTGAAATACATTTTTTGAAGTTCGCGGTTGTAATATTTACTATCTAACTAACAACTTTATAGTTTCCTACATGTGGATTATGTTATGATATGTTGTACTCAATAACATTTCTTATTCTCTATTTAAATAATACTAATGTATAAACATATATAGATTATACATTAAAACTGTATGAAATATTTGATTGATTACCGGCAAATTGGAATGTTTTTGCAACTGTACATAAAATTAAGGAATTTTTTAAATAGCAAATTACGAGTACCGCATTTTCTTCATGCTCAAGCCCGGCAACAAGTATGAGACCACACATTGTGTATGTTCATATATGCAGCTGTGCTTCTACGTATGTCCTTTGCGCTAGCAGATTTGCTTTTTTATCCGTCTCAGTACGAGTTACAAAAAAAATACCGGTGTAACAAAAAAGTATAAAAAAATCCATAAAAAATAGGCCTGGCCTGCAATTTGTGCCGCTACAGTAGAATTTAAAGCTAACAGGTCAGTGTTTTTTTCGAATCCGGGTCAAACTACACCTGCACAATCGGCGTAACAAAAAAGCTTCAATAGAGCTACAAATTAGCAACCAGGTCTTATGTTGTGCTGCTGCAAAGTGCTCGCCAGCTTGATAGAGCTGTAACATTTCCTTTATCAACTGACAAAATAGAAATGTCGTTATATTTTAATTTTTTAAGAGCTGTATGTTCCCTTTTACTAAAATTTTTAAACGGAAATTTTTCTTAGTATATGAGCAACATCTTGTCGAAGAATTTCTGCATGGTGATCTGGTAATTCGTTTATAGCTATTTTTAGATTACATATAATTCTCAATATATATACGTTTGAACTAACAGCGAAAGTGAAACCTTTTGATAAAATAGATTCAGTTTCTTCGCTAATTGTTAAATTTGGTAAGATATAATCAAATTTGGTTGTGTAGTTTCCTGTTAAAGAATTTAAGACTGCTGTAGTTTATTCATAATACAGTGCCCGCCGCTTAATAGAATCACATTTGGACTTGGTTTTTGATAACATTAACCGAATGACAAAATACGATATTAAAAAAAACATGTTTATTGACTAGAAAAGAATAAATTTATTTAGGTGAAATTATAGCACCAATTCAAGTAAAAAATGTCAAAATAATAATTCTAATAAAACATTTAAAAAAGCTAAATTATAAACCAAATAAGTCAAAAATGACGGATCTGTTGCATTAAATAGTCTCTTAAGTTTATTGACACTGCGATTAAAAACAATATTATAATGTTTAATCTAGTTCTAAGCACTACATAGTTCTTCCCAGTAATTTACTGACACCAAAAATAAAAGTAAATACAAAATAATGTTATGACATAAGACATAGTCAAATTACGTTGTTATTTCTAAAAAGTACACACATTAATTCCAAGTACATTGAAATACTAAGTAACTTAAAGATAACATATTGACAGATTTTTAAATGAGGTAGATCAGTCAAAAAACGTACTCGAATAAATAAATACACTGCGAAAAAAAAGAAAATATACAAAACTGGTTTTAATTATTCTGATTATTGATACATAGTTAGTTTTTAATTCCGCAGACTTATTTTCAGCAAGTTATATTGTTGATAAGTGTTTTTTTTTAGTTTTTGGAACGCCATCCTGTGGTAAAAATACCACGTATGATAATATAGAAAACTATAAATTAGTACGGAGGGTAAAAAAGTTGTCATTGGATTTAATGACAGCGAAAGTCAATTATTACTAAAAAGCAGCAAATTTTGACTGTAGTAGATGCAAAACAATCAGATCAGGTCTGTCAAAGAATATAACATTCTAAAAAAGCAGTTTACGTCATAAGAATTATATGTGTTATTTATTTTAACGTTTTTTTAGCAACCTAACTAATAAATAAATATTAACTTTTAGTAAATTATGTTATTTTTGAATTTATATATTTTTAAAATAAACATACCGTTACCTTATTATAAAATTGACTAACTGTATACATATATTTATATTAGAGATACATTATATTTAATTTGCTAAAAGCCATCATATTTGCAAAAAATAACTTTTACGATCCTAAAAACTAACAAAGAGAAATATTATTTTTAGTAGCCGATAAAGTTTATTTAATTTAGTCGGAAGCTTGAGACATAAATGAAAAAAAAGTATTCGTAAATACATCGATTTTAAATTCTTTTGCAAGTAAAGTGCTTTCAACAAAATAATTTACTCGTGGAATTTAAAAAAAAATGCAAAAATCAATAACATTCAAGTGAATTTAATACTAAACCCAAACTGAAACTCCAGTATTTTAATTAAATGGTACGTTTTTGTATACAACAGCCGTTGTCGAAACTTGATATTCCATAAACTTAGATGATCAATATTTATAAACCTTGTTAACCATTACCCTATAAATCTGTGTAAACCATTATTTAAAGCTAAACGGTAAGTCTAATGACAAAAAAAACGCAAGTTAAATGCATTTGGAATTTGAGCTTTATTCGCACGGCGCCGTTTATTTTTACTCTTCATTATTTCAAAGAACAAACATTAATAAACGCGCATAGTTTGTAAACATAAAGACAAAATGTAATAAAACAGTAATTTGAAGAATTTGTTATTTGAAGTATTATTTAAATAGCTTAAATTTGAAAAGTTATATTAATTTGAAGATTTAATATACAAAATATTCGATATCATTTACATCATACATATATCAATATTTGTCACGCACTGCATATTCGCTATCAAAAAATCCAGCAAGTTAATGGCTTTCCTTTTCGCAATAACATTCCCTATTTATGTCTCGCATGATTACCCCATGATTAATACGTATTTTCAATAAATCATAAATGACTATAATTTATTATTTCTTGGATTTGGCAGAGAACCAAAACTCTCATTTTCATAGATTTGCATTAACTTTATTTTAATTCTAATTGGTTTTATACGTCTTTGTTCAACAATTTTGGAAATTATATTATCCAAAAAGATCTATTATAAATCAACTGTAAAGCAATATGTAATTTGGAAACAGATTTCGATCTATAACCAAAGTAATATATGGTTTCGTTTTTATAAATCACATATTGTTATCAATTTTATAATCTAAATTTTAATGTATTTTCTTTAAGTATATGCCTTCAGTAAAATATTGAGAAATTAATCAGATATTAGTATTAAAACGTTTTTGCTTTCCGTTTGATTTTTTTAATTTTTCTGTCCATTTTTGTTCTGTATTCCTTAGACAACCTAACTCTAGTTCAGTTGAGCCGAGAAACTCATAATAATTTTTAACCGGTTAAGAATTAGAGAAACAACAAAAAATTTAACTAATAAAAAAGGTGAAGTAAACTATGATTATAAAATAATGCATTTGTTTACGAAAAGTAGCACACATCGTTGCAACTTTTGAATTTATTATTATTAAGTTCTAACAAATCATTATTTCCCAAAATCCATACGAGGGAAAGCATGGTGTAATATTAACATAAATATATAGTTTATCCAAAATCAATTTTTCTGTATTCAGCCCTGCGGGTCAAAGAGTTAAACAAAGCAAAGGTGTGTATACTTCTCACCGAATTATTTTCGGATTACGGTTGGTTGCATTTGCTTTGTATCTTAAATTAATTACATGTGACATTCAGCACCCTTACGCTGCTATTTATAAGACGAAAATCCTCACTATCATTCTAATTAGAACCCTCTTCAATGAATTTATTAAGACGTCCAATTAGGTCAAGGCAATCTTTTGTTACGAAAAGACGTAAAAATCTATACGAATATAAAAAAATTGCGTTTTTCTATAAAACTGTGGTTGAAATAGTATACTGCCAAATTTAACTTTTGAACGCGAATACATACAGGAAGCATTTCGAATATGTAATGAGCATTAGTTAGACAACACCTGATGTGGTTTTAGAATTAGTGTACTTGCTAAAAATATATTCATGATTACCCAGTTCAGTGACTTCATTAGTCAATATTCAACTATTTCATTTATGGCTATTTTTATCTTTTTCTTTGTGTACTTAATCGAAAAGAAATAAGCAAAGTATCTTGTAATGCTGAGCTTAGCGTTAGCAATTAAAAAGGTAATGTAGTTGTCGTAAGACGCATTTACAATGTTGGAAACTAAAGTAGCATAAACAAATACAATTAGCTGTTACTTAATAATTAAATTATTTCAAAGTAGCGTTTTATCATTTGTATACATTATAAACCTTGTTATGTAATTGTAAAAAAGATTATGATGATTACTCAATTTGTTTCTAGGCTGACTTCTACATATTAAACTTTTACGGCGGCTATAATTTTTTTAATGAAAAAGAAGTTTGACATAACTTTAAAAAGAACAACCATTAGTTGGGGAAAGATTTGTTAATGCTGGAGATACAAAAATGCAGAATAAAATCATGATACATCCTTATGAAAAACAAAATAATAATAATATAAAACTAACTAACGGATTTTTGTTGTTTAAAATTATTGGATATGATTCAATTAAGTTTTAAGGTCATATTTCTATCCGAGTTGTGGTTTAAAAACCTTATTTCTACCAGAAATGACTTAGAAAACGCAGCATACAGATTTCAGTGCTAAATCTTTCATATTGAATTATTTGCTTGTTAATTATTTTAGAAAACAGTAAGAACGAATATTTTGTAGAAAAAAAAATCACTACAACCCTCCGTACTATTTTTTACAATTTTCCGTTTCCCAAAAACGAATAAAATTAAACAAATAAAACTCTAGCATGTCATGGAATTATAAAAACAAAAATTTACATACAATGTCAGTTCTGTCTTACGTTTATGACTGAATATTAAATTGTTCTCTAAAAAATGTATTCAACGCAATAAAAAGTGAAAATGGTTTTTGTCGAAAATAGTGTTTGTCAAGCAAGTGCCTTGTTTAGTGTAAAATACCCAAATCAGCAGATTTCAAGTAGTAAAACGATTGAGAGAATAATACACAAGTTTAAAACTACAAGCACACTATTAAATAATTGTAAGTATAATAATTACGATCAGAACTTACACAACGAGGAAAATAAAAACACATTCAATGTTTTCGCAGCAGTAGCTAAAAATCTCAATATAAGTTTAAGACAAATAGCGAAAAACTTTGGTTTGCATCACACCTGCGTGCTTTAAATTTTAAAAAAGCTAAAGTTTTGCTATTGGTTAGCCACGCACATAGAGGGTGTACCGCAGAGGTACATCCCAAAGATGAACAGCAAAGGTATACCTCTTGAAGCGAGGACCTCACACACGCAGCTGTCTGCCTCTGTTATCAGTTGAACTCATGGCTTCTACACGAGTAGACGACGCGATCGCAGTTGTTGGTTTAGTTTTAGCTACTAATGTTAAGAATAAAAGGAAATGCCTTAAAACATGAAGTAAAGATTGCTTATTAAAAAGAAATCGGTACAGTCACGTCAATTTGTCACAAAAATTGAGAAAAGGGGAACGAACTATCGCAACTACTTGATAATGGATAAAACATTGTACCAACAATTGCTTACATTAGTGTCCGCTCTCATCCAAAAACAACTACATTAAAATACCTTGCAACAGCGCGGTCATTCGAATGCCTGAAATATTCAATAGCAATATCACTATAAGCTCTCGGTGGCATAATTCCAGAAACGTGTGAAGCAATATATAACGTTCTAAGAAAAGATTACCTTCAGGTATCTAGAATGAATAATTCAATATAATTTACTATTTAACAGAATAATATGTAAACATAATACATTATTACTATTAACCGAGGTCATAGAAGGATCCTGTTTGCAAAAATTGCTCTTTAAGTGAAGCATGGCGTACTTGTTTTGTTTCCTGCAACTGTGGTGAAGGAATTGAATAAAACAAATCCGTATTTGTAAGGCTAACATATCCTGAACTGGTAATATGCTTTGACCCTGAGTGATGATCCACAGTCCACAGGCCCAACATTTGTTATTATAAGAGTGGGCATCATGTCAAGTCCTGCTTCGAATAAATCGTTAATATGTTTTTCCACTATCAACATCTAACGTTTATCCAAGCCTCTCATTATCATAGCGATCGTTCTTACAAAAAGATGACTCGTCATTCTTAGTTATTGTTCATATACACCATTTTAATTATTTGACCCTATTAATAATGTTTTAACAATTTATTCATGTTATTTATATTGTGTATTAGTTGTCATGTTGTTTGGATTTGAGGACGTTTCCACTCGAACTTTTTTGTTGGCCTGAAGAAGTGCACACATGGTTCCACGAAACGTCGCCATATAAAAAATCTAAAGTGGTTTTATTTTGCCCCTCCTAGTGAAGAGTGTTCTTAACCAATTCATTAATTAAATATAATAGGAGGACGTAACTACAGTACGTGGTAATGTAACTAACGATGCTAAAAAAGTCAGAGACAATTTCATGAACCACTTCACGAATGAAGATAAATTACCATGGCAAGATAGATACAGTTGACATAAGCAAACAAGTGACGCGAAGGGGCGTTACTGAGTGCGCTTACATTCCAAGTAAAAAGTATTTCGGCGGCAATTTTAAATACTTTAAATTACGTAACATCCATTATAAAAATTTTCTATTCAAATACCCCTGCTCAATAATTTCAGATATAACAACATATGTTACTTATCTATTATTTTACAGAACCTATAAGAATGAAATCACATTTTTAGATTAATTAAACCTACAATTTGGAGTAACAAAGCATTAATCATCCTGCTTTCGACTTCTTAAAAAATCTGAAGACATAAATAGAGATTTAGCAATTAAAATATTCCCAGTTTTTTAAAAATTAGTAACAGACTTAAAACATACTTAAGAATAAAGTTTTCGTAAGTGCTTTTATTTATTTTCATATTATTTTCATTGTAATATTACAAAAATCCTTATATACAGTGCTACAAAACTTGGAACAATTTACTTAGTAATGCTTAAAAAAATTACGAGATTTTACCAATAATTATAAGACAATTATGTATTACATTAAAACAGATCAAAGATGTTATTAGAAAAACAATAAATTCGTAGGCAGTAATTATCCCGACACAAAACTTTGGCAGTTGCCTACGTTATACTCACCAATATTACATATTTAAAATATTAACAGTATTATACCGAAATTAAGCATTGGATTATAATAAACAATAAGACAAATGTCATGTTAAAATCAATTGATTGTTACAGTTTAACTATTCTACTGCAAGACTTGAAGCGATTTTTTCTCTTTGATCACCTCAAAAATATTTATGTATTCAAAAATTGAAAACAAATTAAATAAAGGTTAACTGCTGTGATCTTCTTCATGACTACTGTCTTCATCTGATGAACCAATGTTTACTATAAAAGACATGCTTTCCACAGTTTCATCCAACAGGCCATCACGTTCCCACATTTCGTCAGCTAAACGGTTAATATGTTGACAATGTTTATTCCAATCAGATTGAGTAACTTCAGAAAATGCATTTCTTACAAAATTTTCTATTTCTGCATTACTTTGAGTGACATTGTTCATTGCCACTTTATTTTTCACCAAACTCCAAATTAATTCAATAGGATTCAGGTCACAATGATCAGGTGGCAAACGTAACACAGTATGTCCATGTTTCTTTAGTAATTCATCAACTACATAAGTTTTGGTGATGTTATATTGTAAGGCGCAATGTGAATTAAATTTATAATTTAGTTAATTAGGGATCCGTAGTTCACCTACTTAAATGTTAAATGATAAATATTAAATTGGTCTACATAAATCTACCTTTAAGATTGCAATAATTTAGAATAAGTATCATATGCTGTTATATTTGGTATTATGTACTTAGCGATTTATAAAAAAATCCACAACAGTAAGAGTTTTGAAAAAACTTTTAATAAAGATGAATAAGATCTAAATATGAAAGATTAAGAACACAACTTGTAAACGCCAAAACGAGTACAAATTAAATGTTTTGTTAGGAAAGGTACTTGCTATGATTCCATAATTGTGATTGGTCGATTGCTTTGCCACCAGAAATTTTTAAATTTAGTTCACATATTTTCCGGGGGTAATGTTTGCTTCGGCGCTCTGTATTTGTTAAAAAATCGTTCGAGTTCGAGTGTCACCTAAATTCTTACAAAAACAGTATATGGAATTAGTTATTATGATTTAGTGTTTGAATGAAAGTATTGCAACATTGTACATAACTATCGTGTAAATAAATTTTAATGTATGTAATAGTGTATGTTTTATTACTTCTAAATTACTTGACACTTGTTACTAAAAGTTTACAAATAACTATTTTAGAATTATGTACTATTGTAATGTTTACCTACATCATCACTCTGCTCCTCTCCTCGTCATCCAAATTTTGAACGCGATATTCCAGGAGGTTTTTGATCACCGAGGAAATCAAAAAGATTATAATACCACAGAGTCGGCTTGTACAGTTCATCAGTTCCTGTTACAAATTTCTTTGATGCGTCTACTTGATTCTTTTATTTTCCTGTAGTTGCACCAAAGGTTGTGTATCTTTTTCACAACCGTATCCTTCTAGATTCAGACTCGCACTTTCTCAACTTTGCTACCAGCTTTGTATATACAACTCAATAAGTACTTCCAAAACTTTATTGTGTTTCCTCAATGACACGTAGATTACACAAAAAACGAAACCACTAAGCACAAAGAAACTGAAGTGAAGTGAAACAAAACAACTTAAAAATAAATAAACTGAAAGCAAATAAAAACATTCACGCAAATTAAAACGCAAAGATACACAAAACACACCCTCACCTCACCGACCGACACACACGTGGAGATTTGGTTACCTCTGAGGGTAGAAAATATAATTTTTCAACTCAGCCTGGCTCAACTCCAGAGGTCTCTGAAGTTGAGCCAGGCTGAGTGGTACATACGCCGAGATTTGCCTCTTGAGGCGGACAATATAGGCGAACCTTTGTGGTACCTCTCGACGTGTATAGTTACCCTTACAAATACCAATGCCATTAATAGTTACGTGCACTTGATTTGAAGGGGAAGAGAGCGTTTTGCTTTCAAATGATTGAAAAATGTAATGCAGATATATAAATTGTTTGCGGTTGAATGCACATTCAAACTGCATAATAAATCAAACGTGTATAATTGTACAACCCAGGACCCAATATCCATAAATAGTTAATGTTTGGGTAGTTGTTGCGAATATTTAAACGACAATTTTTTTAATAAAGTCATTGCTCCAATTTGTGCAATTATCTGGTCTGCTAGATCCCCCGATCTTTCACCCAACGATTTTTTTGCGTGGAGACATTTAAAATCTAAAATTTATTCTGCACGAACATTTTAAAACATAGAAGAACTGAAAAATTGTATTCAAGCCGAGTGTGACATAATGTCACAATATCAATTAACAAATGTTAGATGGCAATTTTACGACAGATCGGACTATTGTTTAGATTTAAATGGTAGTTTGTTTTAACATTTCCTATGATTTTATATTTTTGCTGTAATTTCGTATATTTTTTTAAATTAAAATAAATAAAATCCGGTTTCCTATTACTCGTTTAATGGTTTTATATTTACTCATAAAATAATTGAAATTGAATGACACTTAAACGTAAGTACACCTGTTTAGTTTTATAATTCCATGGCATTATCGATTTTTTTAAATAGTATTTTATTTCTTCAATTTTTTCGGTTCCGGAAAATAGAAAATTGTGAACAACAGTATGGATAGATGCAGATTTTTTTCTCTATAAAATAATGTTTTACACTTTTTCTCTAAACTAACTAGAGAAGCAAATAATACAACATTAAGGATTTAGTATTGAAATCTTTATGCTGCGTTTTTCAAGTCCGGCACCCTATATATGTAAGAATCTACCAAAAAAAAGTTTACTTTGTTGAACTAAGATATGTTATTGTAAGTAAATTTTTGTACTAACTAAAAATAAATGTAAAAATGAACATAATAAACGCATAATCATTTTCCTCTGAAATTATAAGACACTCTGAATTTTTAAAAAGATTAAATCGAGGATCAAACAAACTGAATGTGCGGGTTTTAAAATTCAAATATGTTAATTAAAGACCATTTTGTGTTTTTCTGTAAGTATCCTATTTAGAGCTCAAATTAAAACACCTGAGTTTAGTATCATATTAAAAAAACTGTGTACAGACAAAAAAACGTGTTAAAAATATCAAAAAGTTAACGAAGTGAAATTAGTCACATCATAATGCGTGATAGACTGCAGTATCACATCAAACACGACAAGAAAATACTACAGCAAACTAAATATTAATGATAACCAATGTCTGGCAAATATGGTAGCAGCATTTATACAAATTTAAACGAGTTTTAAACAATAATTATTAACTAACTTGTACGACATTACAGTTTTGGCGTAGGTATAATTAAACAGAAAATATTACAACTTATCAATAATGCATTTGATCACACTGACTTTACAACAGTAACTTTAACGAGAACAAATGTTATTATTATCAAACAATGATTAGAAAAAAGACCTACAATAGGTTACTATTTCAAATAGAACATAAGTCAAAAAGCAGTGCTGAGTGTGTATGCAACAATGTACAATAAAGCAGCAGCAAATTACTGATTACTTTTAGTTCTTCAAAATATTTACCGTTCAGTTTATTATTAGTACTTTATGTGTTTGTTTTTTTTAAAATTTAATACCAGTAAAGAAGAAAAATTACCCGGTTTCCAATATTGATAGCATGGACACAAATTAGCAGCGATGAACTATAAGGAATATTATGCAGTTCGTTAAAACGAAAAGATTAAACAATCAATGCTGAGCTATAATTTCCCTTGATATAAAACGTCACGCGTAGCTGTCCACAAATACAGAAGATATAAAACTTTAAAGAACAACAAAAACCAGAACGAAACGCTCAAAGCCGCTGACAGAAAAGCTACACCGAACCAGTTCACAGTAAACTAGTGTACGACACAATTTTTAGTATCAAGATTGTATTATTGTGATGTACACCGACGACACCATGCTCCATGAACTGTGCAACGTTTTTAAAGTCGCACGCAATCAAAGCACTGGTGAAAGTCGATCAATAAGCAATAAACAAGAAACTAATTAATACAACAAAAAATAACCGGTACAGGAAAAACAAACCTTTATACTAAGAACGAGCAGAATATACTACAAAATATTTACATGAACAACCGGATGAACACTGCAAGCCGAGTATCTTGATAACAAGAACCAAAAACTTTTCAGCAAGATTGGTTTGGAAAGAAGGAAGAAGGTAGTAACATACTAACCGACAGCCGTTGCGACAGAGCATCCGGCACAACTGACAACGGTAGTTCGACCTGGCGCTACATCAACAAATTCACTTCGGATGCCAGAAAAGCAAAACACGAATCTTAATGCTACTATATTGAGATTAAAAAATCGCAGCAAAAAAGATGGAGTTAGTCAATAAATGTTTAAACAAAAATATTTAGCAAACGAAACGGAACCAAACAACTTTTACAAGAAATCACCAAAGCAAATTGGACGAGGTGCAGCACGGTAGATATCAGAAGAGACACCTTTTATAATTTGTACCTACAATCGAAATCAAAAAATCTGTGCCGACAGCACTCTACAGCTACTAACTAGCTATAACAAGGTACAAGAGAAACTGGTTGATGCGTACGCTGGTTTATACAAGAAGATCATTCAAAAAAAGCCTAGAAAGCCTAGGTGTTTCATTATGACGCGGTCTAAGCCAAAAAATACATATAATTTAAAGTAATAATATCGTCCACAGAATCAGTGACTTGACAAAGAACGTAGATAATGTCCGAAAGATTGTGATTTTTTAATTGAATATATTTTACTATTAAATCAAACCTATACCATAAAAATAAATGTGTTTCTGATATAGCAATAAAATAACGCTCAAAAGAGACAAAAAAAGATTAGAGTAATAGACATAAACTATTTAAAACGAAGATGCAAATAGCGATTAAGTATATTGTTACAAGTTTTGGTGGTTTTACGAACCTGCACGGCCAACTCTCAACAGTCGGAGAGGGGGTAGGTCTTCTAGAAATATATATAAGATAATTAAGGGCGCCAGAGCCTGTCCAAAGTCACGTCTGCCTGCTCACAACAGACCAGGATGCTTGTAACACGATGTTAGATTCGTAATCCCTCTACTCAGCTGTTCGAGTAGTCAGAAGCAGTTAGTTAATACGATAGCCATAGGAAACAGGTATATTGTCATAAAAGAATATTTAACCAACATAACAGTTTTAATGTAGAATCATTGAGGTTTATCACAGAATATTATAGCTAGTAAATACAAAGAAAATGCCAGTAGTATAGGCAACACACCGTACATAAGTAATCTACCATAAGAATCTCTAGTGAAGAATAGTTTGTAGTAAATAACGTTTACATAAATTAGTATAATAGTATTACTGACAATTCAATACAGACATAAGACCGAGCTACGCTAATGTTAACTTATCCTAACACAGCGTATAAACTTAATATTGCATCAACGTTTATCCATCGGTAGTACACAGCATGTACAACTTGGCATGAGTAAAATTTATTACTTAATTAGTAAACAACGATAGTGATAATTATAGAATTAAATAACAGAAGTCTCGTGAGTGACCCGTTTGACCACGTAAATAAAACAAATAAGATCACTTACCAATCAATACAGGTGTCTCCTTCGGTGTGAAGAAACGTACGTTCCCCCGACACACACAACCTGCAAACAATTTGAATCGCAAACCGTGTCAAGCTAATGTCTCACGAAAGCACATCTATAACAATTATTAATTAAGATACAAACCAACATAAAGAATATAAACCGGTTGTTATATGCTGTGGTACCCCTTTTTCGTTGAGTTAATTAGTTATAACCACGTCTTATCGAGAAAAGTTAGTATCGTCCCATATAAATATGTGTCGAGGTTCATCCCTCCGGAAAGTGATATCGAATACAGAACAGCGCTGGAACACAAATAGGTGGTGAACACGACCACGGCGTATCAGTCACGTGTAATTTAAGTATGCCCAAGATGCTTCCTTAAGGCCCCAATGGTGCGGCTTGCAGTCGCCTTCTGTTATCGTTCGAGTCCGGCAAAGTGATGCCTTAGTTAAAAATAGTAACGATATCCATTTATCGAGAATCTGACGGTTTAACATGAAGGTACGCAAAATGGCTGTCAAAAGGAAAACGAGTTACCAACGAGTTTATATTAAAAGATGGCTTTAGCTTACCCCGTAACGTCGTAACGAAACTAGGAAATTAAATAATTATAAATGGTTTTCCATTATTTCCCCGATGGTAACGGATATATTAATCTATACTAGTTACAGGCCATTTACATATTTCACATGTCACGACTTTCTATCAATTGACATCTAATGCGCAAAAGCATAGTTAGCGCGTGTCAAAACTCGAATTTAGTTTCACGTCGAAAATCCATAGGCGTGCCTAATGAAGATTTCAACCGTAACAACAAAGGCGTACTTAATGAAAATTACCGTAACAATATTCAAAACCAAAATATTACCTTTACTCATAGAAATAGTAATTTATGACAGAATACTAAAGACCATACAAGGATATAAACGGCAGAAGGTTAAATACATCAAAATAGCGCTAATCAAATAGAACAAATAAAAACCTACTACTTAAAATGATTGAAAATGATTTCATAGTATCTAAAAACAAATGCAATACTGCTCTACATATGTTAAAACTATAAAAAGTAAAAGCTTCATAAGCATCGACTAAAAACGTATATAGATTTGTAAAAAAAATGAATTTAAAGTTTGAACCTTGAACAATAGACCATTCCACACCTACGTCATACAATTTGCAATATGGCCGCTTGTTGGCATACAGTTTGTTTGTGAACCATTTGCTGTATTATGAAACTGTTTTCATGTTTGTTTTTTGTTGTTGTTATTGGAAATGTTTGACATTATTAGTTAAATATAGTTATAATTATTAATAATAATTGTATTTAAGAACTTGTTTATTATTTTAGTACATTTTAACTCACTTTAGGTATAGAATACGGAAAGTAAGTGTTCGACCCTGTAAATTTGACTGCTATGTTTACAGTGACATTGACGTGCATTATTGTAATTGGGGCAACTGAGCAGGCAGGGATGTCAATTTTTATTCCATTCTTAAAAAGTTGCGATTAAAACATCATACACTGATTTTGCTGTCATAAAGCAGCATAATTTAACTTAATGTTCAACCTGTAAGTGTACAATTAGATGAAAAAAGCATGCATCAAAGCACATCTTTCCAACAATCAGCCTCTTTAATTTCCACCTAAGTCTAATTAAATCCGGTTTCAAAATATTTTCATATAAGCTTGTAAACTTTCATCCGTTCTTTAATGTAGAAACTGTGTGTCACAATGTTCATGCTTATAATTCGTGGTACTTTTTTCATCCCGTATTTTAAATCGATTAACATTAAAGCGAAAGAATAAATATATTACCAATGAGTAATAATGTTCTCCACTTTTCTTAAGGTAACTTCAAAATTTGGTCTGTAACACAGGTACCATAAAGTTTCAGATGCACAAGTTCTTTTTTAAATTTACACGCCTCAATATTCTTTAAAAAATTGCTAAATTTAAATGTTATTGATCACTAAATGTCTTTGTAAAACACGCCAAAGAACCTATTTAACCAGAATCAATAATAAAACACTAAAAATTAACATACACAACAGTCACTAAACGTAATGTGTGCCAACCGTCCACCATAATGAGTTGATTTGTCACGTAGTTTGGAATAGTCTATAAAATTAATACAAGTTTTGCATTTCTAGGGGTAAGAGTATACCGAAGATGCTTCAATCAGCGCATTTAGGTTGCGGTCGCAATCGCTACATGGATGTTACACTTATGTAAACCAAACCTTTACTTTCTTATGAGATTGCGCTGATCAAATATGTTTATCCACGGTGCTTACTACGTGGTTTACAACGTGTACGAATATACCAAAAATGCTTGGATCACGGCTTAGGTCGCAACCTCGATGTCTCATATATATGACTTTCTTATGAGACCGCGCTTACCAAAGATGCTTTCCTCGCCGTTTACGTTGCAGTGTAAAGCGATATCAATGCCAAAGCAAAATCGTTTGTTTTTCATCGCGATAAGACTGTTGGTATTGAGGTAAATTGCAAACTTATTGGCCAAGTTCAGATCACGTGGTATTTACTAAGTCAGTAAAGAAAACAAATAATAGAGCAAAGCAACCTGCGAACGAGGTTGCAGTTTTTTGTATATAAACGTAATCATGAACATTTGATAAACATAAACTTCTTGTTATCTATTCAGCGTAATAGACAAACAAATTCAACACAGATAAAAATTAATATCGGTTGTTATCTATCACAATCGTATGCTTAAACGGTTGTAGTATTTTTAATAGTAGTTAAAAAAACATATTTTAAAGCGTTAAAGACCGATCAATGTATATTTAAAAAATCAAATGTCAGAAAATTTAGAAAAAATAAACAATTTAAAATCGAGTAATTATTTTATGTCTCCTTATTGGATCGTTTCCCGTTTTCCTAAGTATACAAACAAAATCCAATATGCAGCAACAATATAGTAGTTGCCACGATATATAAAAAATAAAAATAATAATTGCCTTTAAAAATATGGTTTCATACAGATTTCAAATATTCGCTTTGCGGCTTTAGAGTTTTTTAGTCATTGAGTAATTATACTAACGAACGAATTTTGACGTTTGCGGTGTTGGCAGCACAAAATAGTAATTTACGTAACAAGCGTCAAAAGTACGCTATAGCAAAACGAACGTTAATGTGACGCAAAGCCGCTAGCGTTGCATGTAATTGAGTTATGATATGAAAATTTCGGCCGGAGTAAAGTATATTATTTTTTTTTGCTCTTTGTAAAATTATATTCTTTGTTGAAAAAAAAACTTTAAAAAAACAGAAATGTTAATATTGGTACTACATTTATTACTAAAGTTGTGAAATTTGACATTAACTTTAATATCGTTTTTTTTTCAATTTTAACTGAATTTTAAGATTTTTAAAATGACTTTTCCACCGGTCGCATACACATTCTAATATAATAATTGACTTTAAATACTTAGTTTTATGTGGATTTCTAGTTTTTATTTTGCCACACTACAGTTTTTTTTGTACATTACATAACTACACTAACAAACGAATATCGACGTTTGCGATGTTGGCAGCACAGAAAATATATTTGAAACAAACTAATATTACCAAATTACGTATGAAAAAGTATAACTGGATTACTTAATTGAATTTCATTATAATGTTAAATCTACTTAGTTTTAATAAACAAACCGAAGATAATAAACGTATACTTAACAAAGTAATTTCAAGAAAAATTGAATCATTTATTGTAAAAAGAGCTTAAAACTTTTACCATTACGAGCATTTATCATTAGAAGTATACTCATACTAAAGACAACATAATCATTCGTAAGCGATTCAAATAAATTTTTAAGTTTTTTCAAGTTATTTTCTAATATTACGCTTTCATAAAATCTCTTATAACAGTAGACTAAGCATTAGCAGCTTGAGTTACAAAGAAGACAAATCTCAACAGATGTTATTATTAATTAATTAAAATTACTTTATTTGCGTATTCTATAGGTTTGGTATAAATCGGAAAAAAAGACATTTGATTATTTGACACACTAAGTTACATTAATATCAAAAAGATTAATGTTGTCAGTATTAACATGTTTTACTTAGTAATCTTTTGAACAGCATTAGACCTAACCAAATCTAACAGAAGCGAATCTAAATTTAAAAGAAATTTTCTTTATTGATGAACTGGCTTAGAAGGTAAAAGATCAGGCGTACCTACATACGTTCCTACATCGCAATTTACCTTTCGAATACGGAAAAACGTTTTTTTCTAACAAAACTTATTAATAGTTTTCTAACGAAATACATTGTCGTTAACAAGCAACTTAGTGGTAGAAGTGGATTCTTTACGATTGTTATGTAGAAATTTAATTAGCTTCAGACTAAGAGGAACGTTAATCTATCTCTTGTATTTAAACACGGTTTAATAAATTATTACGTCTAATTTGAATGCAGACACTAAAAATAGAACATTTGAATTTCTATACCTAACACAGTCTCTTTGCATATATACCAGGCACTTCAAAATCCGTGACTAATACCTTTAATATCTACCTTGAAATTAAGCTTTAATATTAATTTGAATAAAGAGATTGTGGGTGCTGTATACGAACTATTTTGTAATTACGTTCCAAAACGATTTATGGATAGAAATTTGTCTTTGTGTTTGAACGAAGAACTTTTTTAGCAGTTCGAATTGAATCGTCTTTGGTACTTGACATAATTGTCATTCTCCTGTCGGTTATTTTATGTTAGGATGGAAGCTTCCAACGTTCAGCGAGTCGAAGAACGTATCAATTTGAAAAGGATAGATTCCACGTTTTGTGAAAATTCTAGTCAAAGGAATTGGATACTGACGTTTATTGAAGCTTTCGTAATTTTATAAAACCGATCGGTCGTGTTTGAAATGTAAATGTTGTAAGTTCAAGCGGAAAAGAATATTTGTGTACCACCTGTATCATTAATATTTATAGTTGCTTTTGTATTCAGTTCACGACTGTTACAATTTTACTTTTTAATTAACGATTAAACGAAAACTCTTCATCTATAAAGAGTTAAACAGAACCATAACTCATATGTTTAATTTAGTAAATTTAAATATGTGGCACGAACTCGAAGAAGAATGAAATTTACACGCAAATAAAATAAATACAAACGTTGAAACTAACACCAAAAAAAAAGTAAGAGCTAAAACAATCACAAACAAATGAACATGTTTTGTAGAAAATTAAGAAAAATGTAACGAATCTAAAAACTTTCAATTTAACACAAATTAAAACCTAAAATGAAATTATTGAACGTATAAAAACACAATAGAATGAACAAAGCATCTAAATTAATAGTTCAGTGTTCAAAAAACGGCATTCGTAAGAAAAAAAATATGTAGGTAACGTGCCAAATATGTTATTATTTAGGAGATACAACTGATTAAATTTAATATAACTAGTTTTGACTTACTCAAAAATATTATAATAAGAACATCTTTTGGTTTTGAACTAGGTCACTATTGTAACCGAAGTTGTTAACGTAGCGCCCACTTTCGTAAGGAGATTCATCCGGGCGTGAAAGAAATCGAAGTACTAAAACAAATCTTACCAAGAACCTCTAAAGAGTTAGGTAATCAACTTGTGAATCAAGCCAAGAAAGAAAACGGTGAATTTAATAAAGCACACGACAATCTAACATTGAATCACTACAGAGTTAGATAATTAACCAAGTCAGATTCTAAACTCCATATAAGTGACTTAAGAAAAAGTACTTTCTGTATATAAAAAAGAAATAACATCGCAAATGATTGAGCACGATTCTGATTAGGTTACGGTTGAAAAAGGCCGTGTATTCGGTACAGGAGTACTAACTAGAAACCAAAGATGCGATAATTCGAAACGATGGTCCGGATTAAAATTATTGTAGTGCTTGATAGTTTCTATGCTATCACAGATTGTCCTATTGAAGAAGAATAGAGATTTCCCAATCATCGAAACATTATCAAAATCTATATTGTGACCTGTAGTACAATGATGTTCAGCAACCGCAGACTTTTTACGAAGAAGTTTCCTTATTTGATCTGTGACTTTATGAATGCAAGCTCAAAAAATTACAATTTCGAATTGGATTCGGAAGTTAAAATGTCCTTAGGTAATAGAACACGTGTATGTAGACGACGATTAATAACTATCTATATCTCGCTTCATATAACCATTGTTCACCAAGATTCTAGTAAGATGACCATAGGACCAAACAATAAACGTGTCGTTAGCATACCTAAATAACACTTTAAATTTTAATAACGATGATTCCAAAGTAACCGTTTCAACGGATTCAATAAAAACACAACAGTCGATAGAAGGAAACACATAAGAGCACCAGAAATTTGTTCGTAAAACTTGTTATCAAACTGAAAGTAACTGGATGATAAACATTTATCAATAAGAAAAACCAAACTCAAATCGTTGTCTCAAATCTTTAATAGAAACTTTAGTACAAAGTGAAGTGACATCGAAACTTACAAGAAGATTTTGGGGTTCAAGCTTTATGGTTTCCAAACGTTCAATAAAATGCCGAGAGTCGAGGATGTAAGAACAAGTTTTTAGCCGTAGATTCAAAAAGAATGTTGGACAAGAAACTTAACTACCTTGTAGGTAAATGGTTGGATAGTACCGATAGGTCAAAAAGGTATACCTTGTTTGTAAAGTTTGCGAAGTCCGTATGGACAAGATAGTTTCGAATCTGAACGACGAGTGGGACCCATGAAATGAAAAGTTGACAAAATTGATCAATGTAAAAATTTTACTTGAAGTATGTTAGGGTAGAGACCGACCTAATGGTATATTTAGCGAGGTACGTTGTAACCAGTTGCGGTTATAACAGTTGCACTTTAAGCTTCTTATCTATTAAATTTTTTTTTGTTTGCTCTCGTGATTATTTAAATTATGTACTTATATATCGTTTTGTGTTTAAAAGAATTTTTACTAATTGTATATCGGCATGGAATCATTGGCATAAAGTAAGTACTATTTTTGTTAATCTTTAAGTGCTTTTTTAGCTAAATAAATAAAATCCTGCGCATACTTGCAGAATTTGAAAAAAAAGTCGATAAATAAATAAGCCGAATATTTTGGTGTTTTACACGCATTTTTTTGATTCCTTATTGTTTTCTTTACTTTGATAGAATAAAAAGTATATGTTGTAAATTTAAAAAGTTGTATACTTTATTTTTCTAAAAGTTAATTATATATATTTTAGAATCAAATACCACTGATCTGTTTTCTCTACGACCAAATGAATAAGTCAGGTCAAATAAAACTAAAAGGTAAAGAATTATTTAAAAGATCGAACAAATTGTCTAAAATCAAAAATTTCTATTCTGCACAAAATGTCTTATTTTGAACTAGATTTTAAAAAAAGTGGTCCGGGTCCTACAAGATGACAGGAAGATTTCTGGCCAAAAATACGACATGGTTAAAATTAATTAGTTTTCCTATGTACGCAACTGTTCTTACTAGAACTAGAACAGGAAGACCCTCAGCTAAATTTATCAATGTTTTTGGAAAGACCAAGCGACTAGAAACTCAATATCTGCGAACGAAACATTCTATAGAACAATTTATTTATGCTAGTCAAATGAGTTTGCAATCTTCAGGCCAGATTAATGCGTCTATGTTAGTAAAAGAAGTCACCAGCACAAACAAGCACTCAACGTGCAATAAGATACAAAATAGCTTTCTACAAATTTAAAACTGCTAAACGCCAACAGCTTTCTCCAAAAAGAGCTTTGTCTATTTTATAGATGCCAAACTTACAAAATATCAATACAACCTAGTAAGAAATAAAGATAAAGAGCAATTTCCATCTTGAAAAATAATTCAAAAAAATTTAGTTACTGATGTGTCAGCAAAAATCACACAGCTTCACGTCCTACAAACGTCCAGAAAGTAGTAATTAAAAGCCAAACAGATTGATGGTTCATCTGGTCAATCCGAGTACGAGCAAAAATTTACTAGTGAGCTGGCAAGTGATTCTAGTATTTTTTTATTATCTTTAGTACCTTTGAGATTAGTGTCTAGCAATTTTGCTAGATCGCTAACTCAAATACATATAATAATTTAGACTAATATGACTCCTTAGATATTGTCTAACAGTCAGATTTCAATATATCAACAAAACGACTGTAATCGCAAAAAAGAAGAAAACTACATAAATCGTCAAATACAATAATTGGTACCGACAATATAAGAAATGGATGGCAAAAAGATTAAAATCAAAATCATAAATTACTATTGAAGGTAAGATATGTAATTCGTTAACGGACACAAGTTCGACCTTGAAATTGTATTTCCGGTTTCACTTCTAAAAACTTTAATAATATCAAAAAGTGCAAAAAAGCTATTATTCAAGATTGTAGATTAAAATTTGGAATATCTATACTTCACGCATGGATACGTTTTTTTAATGCTTACTCCATTTAGTCTGCAAATTGCCTATAAAGAAATGGCGAGCGCGAGGAACAAAAAAACAAAGGAGTAGTTAAAACTACAAAAAAATCAATTTAAATTGAATTTAAAAAACAACTACGATTAATTGTAGATAATCCAAAATCCGGATATGGCAGTGGCAATGATGAGAAGACTGGTAGACGTAATTAGTATCAAAGTGCAAGAAGCAAACAATAAGGAATTTAAAAAGTTCAAGAAAGGATTCTGAAGAAAACTTTTTATAGAAAAAACTAACATTGATGTACATACTTAATCGATTACTAATTTCCTCAGATCCTGTGATTTCAAAATGGCACCAACCAATGCGACAAAACGAAATTTTGATGTCAATATTTCAAACGCGTCAGAAAAGTCTGATTCAATTAACCACGATGAATTGGAATAATTTATTTTAATAAGTGTGTCTCTATTTTAATGTTTTTAATAACGAAATTTCAATATAGATGATTTTTATAGTTTTTTTTTGTTCAATTTGTTAAATAAATAATGATTTTTGCCAACAATTGATGTCATCGACTCCATTGTGGCGACGTTTTCAGGGAATAGATTAGAAGATCTGATAATTTGGCTAACCTCACGTTCAATCCTCAAAGTGAAATTACGAGTTAAAAGAACGTACGTTTCCTCTGGTAGAATAGAATGGGTTTTCGCAACGTAATCAGTTTGGTTCCAAACGACAGTAGCGTTGCCTTTGTCGGCTGGAAGAACGATGATATAGAGGTTCCTAGGAAGATTTTAGATAAGTCCAGACGTTTGCCAATGTAAATACTGATGGAATCTGAGATATGCAGAGGAAGATGTCTTATAGAAGACTCAACAGCACATAACATTTTGTTAGGAATGCGTTTAGAAGCAACAGCAAAATTCAAACCCTTAGATAGCATCGATTCCTGTTCTGAAGTGAGAGTCAAACTAGATAAATTAACGACCGTTTTCAAGAAGCCAGTAGGAGATAAAACTTTCTGCTTCTTAGATTTTAATAATTGAAACTTTTTGAGATGAACTTCAGTAGTTAGCCGTAGAGTGGTATCAGACTGCTCGTGACTAATGTTATCAAAGAGATTCCAATCATCCGAAGATAGAATGTTGACCAACTCAAGGTGAAGACTAAAGAGTTGTTTAGAAATAGTGTCTAACATGTTTGTGAGGCTGTTTAAAAAATACAAGGGTTCTAGAATAAATATTCTTCCCGTAGAGATTGTTACAACAATAACACGGTTCAAACCCAGAACAAGTTCTTATCTTATTTATTATACTTTCCGACCGTGGAAGCCTCCACTATTACATTACTCAAAAATAAAAAAAAACAACTTGATTAATAACATTCAGTGCAGCAAAAATATGTTTTCTTTCTGAAAAATGCATGTGAGCTCTCAAAGAAGCAAAGTAAAGTAGATTTATTTAGGTATGACGACGATTGTCCTTTTTATATAAAATCTGTCCATGTGGTTATACAGGTGCTTTCAATACCATAAAAGTAATAAAAGTAATTTTAGTCTACTAACGCTAGTGGAATTAATGTTTTGTTATATGTTATTATATATTTTTCAAGAATTTTTATTTTAAATTAAAATTAACGGCTGCACTGTTTATAGGCCGCTACTGACGGTCAAATCTCCTTTATGAGTGGGGATAAACGCGATATCGCTAATGTAAGTAGTTTTTCTTTCTGCTGAATTTTCCTCATTAGTTATTTTAATTACGCTTTTAACGGATGTGCTGGGAAAGACTTATTCAAGTATTGAGCAAATAAGCGATTTGGTTGATTACTTGACTTTGCTCGTATGAAGGTAATCCTAATGGCGTCGTCACGTTATCTTTTACCTTTGTAGCGATTACCGAAAGACTGCTACTTTACCCCGATACACGGCTGTCGTAACAAGGTAACCTGTGCAAGCCACCTTTTTTAATAAATCCGAAGTGACAAAACATGACTCACACATGCACCTTCCTTATCATAGCGTATTTTGTCATTGTGTTGCATTTGTTAATGTTATTTCTTTTTTTCTTAATTATATCAATCTTATCAGTTAACTGTCAGCCTTCATCAAACAGTTATTATTTGTAATCCTAACGTAGATCAGACTGATACAATTTTATTATCAGTCGCAAACTTTGCATCATCTTTAACTTTATGTATTGCCGAATGAGTACATTGACGTGATATCCGACCAAGTTCTTCGAATCATTTGAATGCAGTAAAAGCCAAATTAGAGCATAAAATAGAAACGTCGTAAGCTTATATAACACGCATATTGTGTTCGTAAATCTAATTTAAAAAAAGTAGCAAACCTTACGACAGGTGTCGAAGAATTTTTTTTTTAAGTTTTGGTGCTTTTATCTTATTTTGCAACTCAGCATCATAATTGTCAACTATCGACTAGTTTCGCCACTGCAGAGTAGAAGAAATAATTGTTTGAATCTTAGTTATCCTTGATTAATATCAATAATTTAGAATTTTTGTTAGTAATTAAATATAATTAGTTGTATGGTGTGTTGCCTTATCGATAGGGCTTCCATAGATATTATAACTGACTTGTTAGATAATTTGTTATTTGTCTACCTTTTTCTCTTTTATTTTAACGCCTATTCTCTTGTTATAAATATATATGTTGTTGTTAGAATTTGTGTTTTGCACAACAAGGTCATATTTACTAGTTTTG
Source organism: Aquatica leii (assembly GCA_035610365.1). Lineage (NCBI taxonomy): Eukaryota > Metazoa > Arthropoda > Insecta > Coleoptera > Lampyridae > Aquatica > Aquatica leii. The sequence goes on from CM069434.1 coordinate 60,020,638, forward strand.
GCGCCTTTTTAAATTAGTGGAAGATTAGTAAACTAAGACTTGTGAGCTACTTGCCGATTCAACTGAGTTAGTCGCTTGTCCTTAAGTTAGGAGTAAATTCTTGTAACGCTTCGTATTCTGACCGTAACATTGTTGTAAGTATTTTGTTGTTAGCTCTATTTTTATTTATAGAAAACGTTCTCTCAAGGTAAAATAATTCCTAGAGTCAGCAATACGTCTAGTACATACATGGAACACCTAGACTAAAAACTTAGTATTAGTTTAACCTTGTGAACCAAAAAAATGAGTTAAACTTGACCTTTGCCATGACAATTTTCTACATGACAATTATGTAAATTATGCAGAAAATGTAAAATAAACAAATTGAATGCGTGAGATAATACATTTACAAGAAAATAAACAATTTTTTTGTGCATCTAAAATCTTGACACATCAGTAGAAAATCAGTAGAAAAAACTAAATGTATGCTTCTTATTAGGAACTATATTTTTTGTGACATACCATAAACATTTTTGGCGAAATTGTTTTGAGTCTACATTGTACCTGAGAATATAAATTCGGGACAAAATCTTTGGTTTCTGTCTTACAATATCATATGATGAATTTTTAAGACACTTCACGACTTGAAAACTCCAAACAATTTCGTCAAATATGTTCAGCCTATATAAAACGTATGTATATAAGCAATCGTATTTACTTCAATTAATGCGAAAAAGAATTAAAAGTATTTAATTACTTTTTCTCCGTATCTTCCTTGAAAAAGAAACATAAAAGTTGTCAAACACAATTAACTTGCGTAGGAAGTATGTTCCGTGTTACAAATAAACAATCAAAAATAACAGATAATGCATTTATTACGAGTGGATACTGTAATCTAATACTTTACCTTTATGGTTACCAAACGTGTGAAAAATGTGATAACTGGCAAATAAGACAATGTTTTGGCGAGTCAGTAAGTTTGAACTTGACTTATACAAAAATCGTAACTTGCTATTCTTTCTTGGTTGAGTCACAGCGAAAAAACGAGCTATTCTTTTCGCCTGATTAAAAATTATTTAATTGTTGTTTCAATATTTTATAGCATTTATAACTCAATTCGAATTTTTAACTAGGATCAGTGTGTTACATTTTATTATATTTATAACTTTGAAAATGAAACCCTAAGGAACCAAAAGTTAAATAACGGTTTCTGTCTGGTACCTGACGAAAAGTGGAAGGATCAACTACAGTAACTATTGTATTTATTTCTGTAGTTATTTTTCATATTACTTTTTTCTGTCAAATTACTGCTACAGTGGTTTAATTCTTTCTTCTTTAATATTATAGTTTTATTATCTGCATTGGGTACCTTTCGTCATATAGCTTTAAACATGCAGTTTCGTTAATTTCAAATTTCTTATAACGTACCTAGTTGTTGCACTTATGTTAAATGTAAAATACGATTTCCATTTGATATGTCAATGTTGTGTTGTACTAAAAGTTATAGGTCTCCACCGTACCCCAGCGTTGTGGCTATTATCTCAATTTACATTAATTCAACAATGATTTCCCTTTGGATTTTGTATTTAGTACTTACGAGAAATTAATTCTTTACGAACGCGTTGAAACTAAATGGTCGTTGAGCTTTCTTGTTTCTCCTGTCGATTTGCATAAAACAGCTATGCTTCTTACCTTCCTAGTTTTATAAGCGTCAACAAACCATCAACATAACCTTAGAAATAAGTAATAAATCCAAACACACTACAAAAAATCCCAAAATTGTCAATATGTTCTGCACTTCATATAATATAACTAACTAATTTAGACATTGTTGATTTAAAACGTCTGAAAAATTACGTTAAAAACGTATTTGGCATATTAATTTTATAAAGAAAATATAAAATCATTTACTATTAGAAAACGAATTAATAATCCTTATCGAAATTCTGTTGTAATAAAAGTTAATAAAACCTTATTTTTTTAAAGAAAAATATAAACGACTCGCGTGCTTCCTCCGCATTTATAGAAATATCAATAAATACCTCACAAGTCACAGAAATAAAAATAAACAACGAACAGAAATCAATCATTAAAAAAAGAACATGTGAAATCAACAAACCATAAATAACATTAAATGCTTTAAAGATTCAAACTGTAACTTAAAATTCGTAGAGCGTTTGTAAGTATAAATTTTTTACACATTACTAGGATAGTCGCGTAAGAAAATATTTTAAAATGACATGCGGCCATTTTCTTTATCTTTATAACATAAAAGTTTTAGTCTGTCATTTACACAACAATGTGAGATAAATTGTTACTTTACTTAATCCAATTTTCGGCGCCGTTCTTGTGATAGAATGAAAATCGAAAAGCTTCTTCAATGTTTTATAGTAACGGTTTTCTTAAAAGAAAAGAGAAAACGCAAACGTAAAACAACAAAAGTGTTTTTGTATTGCAAAATATAAAATTTGTAACGAAAACATCATCAATTACGTTTTCGGCTAATAAATAAGTACGTATGAATCCACAATTGATGATACAGATGTAGATTTTTTTGTTTATTCAACTGCCATACACAAATATTTGAGTTCTAATTTAAAATTTTCTTTCTAATGTAACATTTTTAATCTTTAAAAACCTTAGAAAAGGGTTTAACTAGATATAATATTAGCTTCAACACACAGAAACATCAGAGTTTTTACTTACAAATTACAATTACAAATTAATTACAACAGATTGTATACTTTATAAGTTTCTTTTATGGAGTAACTACCCTAAGATATTGCTATTTGACGTAAAAATTATTTTTACGCATATGATCCCTACACTATTTTTTACAGATGATTTCCAAGGGAAACACTTAACGACTATATCAGAACAATACAATAATCAATAATGTAGTGTGGCGTAATAAATCATATGCATACTGTACTATACTGTGTATAATATCGTATATTAGATATAAATAAACCATAATCAATAATGTGGATAATACTAAAACAAAATTTTAAAAATTGGCTTGTTTCCAGTTTTAATTTATTACACTAGCACACAGTATGTGTAAATGTTAAGCCATTTAATTTGCTCAAATGTACGAAGTGTTGCCTAATCTAAGAAGCCTGCATCATTATTATTAACTGTGATGTTTGTTGACGAACCCTTAATGGTTATCTATTTGCTTAATTCTACATGTTTTTAACTTTTTTTTCTATGGTTTAAATAAGCATATTCCTCGTTTTAATTGTGTTTTGTGATTTGTTTACCTTCAGTGTTCGACAGATATAAACGGGATCTGTACTGGATGTTACTACCATTTTGACGCGCTTTTAATCCTATTATAAGCAGCACACCAAGGACCACCCACGAACCACTTTCCGACGCGTTGAGCTACCGCCTACTATACCTTACGGCTTTATTTATGTAACACATTACAAGAAAACGCAGAAAAAAATTACTTTGTAAATCGTATCGAAGATCGTAAGCAATTTACTTCCTTGTTCAATATTAATGACGTACAAACTAAAAGACATCAGAAGAACTAACCTAATCCAACGAGAATAAATCCAATTATCACAACTTGCCAGTAAATATCTCATGGTAAACAAACAAGAAAATAAGTCACTCCTCAAATACCAAGTAGAAGATCTCCAAAACAAATCAACAAAATTATATGAAAACAATCCACAATCCTAAAAAAATCATATATTCAAAAACTTTTAGTATCCAAAATATGTACCAAATCACAGAACCACACGGACTTTCTCTGGCAAAAACTATCAATGAAATGCCTAAATTTTATGTTCAATGGATGAACGAAATTAAAACTATGAAAAGAACGTCGTAGTTTTACAGTAGATATTCTGTTTCTTGATTTTCTATGGATCTTAAAATTCACTTTAAGTAAAAAAGTCATCAAATTGAAGTAGACTTTGTCGTTGCCGTAATTGTAAAACTACAATTGCAATTTACAACTTCTGGTATATGTAGAGAACAACAAACAAATTCCTTCAAATCAGACCAACAAAAAATTTTTTTTTGAGGTTCTGTCTTAACGAATAAATTTTGATTCTATACAACGAATAGCATTAAAATCTCTGTGTTTTCCTTATAAAGTTTGCTTTAATCGGATATAATTTAAGTAGTGCATAATAGTAAGTGTCTGCTTGGACTTCATAGCTTTGTGGAGCTTAGAAGCATCTTTTTATGCAAAATAAAGATAATAAACGAGTACTTCATTGTTCACGTTTTATCTGCAAAAATACGTCAGAAGATAACAAAGTAAAATTTTTAACTTGAAGAAAGTTTTGAACATATTTAATATTTTCAAAACTTAAACAGTTAATGAATTTTATTATTTCGAAAAATTATGGGAATTAATACCAATTCGCTTCGATTCTGATATTGTCAATTTTTTTCTTAACCTTTTTGCGCTTAGTTATTAAATTTGTAAGGCAGCATATATATATTTTTAATTTTTATTACTTACATTAAATTCAGACTAGTTAAAAATAACAATATTTATACTGTAATGGCGAAGACTACCACGACTGGAGTATATACTAACATAAGAACTTCTGCATTAACACGGTCCAAAAAGTGTAACCCGCGTTTGATTTTTGAACGTATTCTTTCGTAAAAGTCCCGGTATTTAGATTTGTTCTATTCATTTCGTTTTCTTTGAGATCATTTGAGTAATTTCGAATTAATTTATCAAAATTATTTTACGTTTACAAATTCATCTTAATTTTAATTTTCATTTTATTAAGTACGTGTTTAGTGCATACGCACTTGAGTCATTTAGATCGAGTTTATTGTCATACGTTTTGAATTTTTATTATTTGGTTTTAAACATTTAGATTGTAACTGGTTTGCTTGGGTTGTTTATACTTTGTTATCATTTTAATTATGTTGCTGACGTATTTTCATCATATGTGATTTATTTTAAAAATTCTGCAAACAGTACTTGTAACGCTTATAAAAAGAATAACTTTTTAAAATTAATAATGATGTAGTAATTCCAGAAGGAATAGTACGAGAACCGAGTTGGCGTGTCACGCGACCTCCTAATAGATCGTAGTTGTTTGTGTTTAGGGTTGAAAGAATCCCGAGTTCAAAATTTTTTGGATACATCTTAGTTCTTCACGTCATATGGGTTTTTGTTAAGGTTTATATTAGGGTGCTGTTTTGCATAATCGAAATTACCATACTCCAAATTCGCATTTTGCGGTTAAATAAGAAATTATACCCATCCAAGCGGTCACCGCTTCCAGTAAGTTTTTCCGCTTTCCTGAGCCTGGAAATTGCACTGTAGCTACTGGGTTCAGCCGTCCGCAGCTTCATCAAGAAACAAAATTAATTCCGGGTATTTACGTTTTTACGTTTATTGCATTATCTTAGATTTTACTGCAACTATAATTGTGTTCAGTGTTACTCAAAGACTTTGAAATAATTAAAGTGAATTCTGTACCTACTTTCGCTCACGTAATTTTCGTCAACTAAAGAAGACAATAATGTAGAAATTAATTCGCCGTCGGTAAATAAATTTAATCGACCTACAAGTTTTCGTGGATGTGTTTTGTCTTAATGTTTAAGCTGATTAAAATTTGGTGTCGGTTTGGTTGGCGTTAATAATTGAGTCAGTAAGTTTTAAGGCGAGAGAACAAAAAACCAAAATTTTTTAAATAATATATGTCAAAAGTTACTGGATAGTGTACGGAAATTTGAAAATGCCGTTTTCTTGAAAATTGATGCACTTTTTAAAAAAAGTTTTTTTTTCACCAAAAATTTCACCAAAAGTGTTTATAAAAAAGAAAGTTTATAACTTATTGTACAATTAGTACGCTATCCACTAGAGAATGCATCTGAAAAGTCACCCTCAAAAGTTCAAGAGAATCGATAAAGATTTGCATCAGTTTCTCCTAATTTGAAAATCACAGTTTTTGGAAAAACGCGTTCAAACTTTTGAGTAGCATTGTATAACAAAAAATTTTATTATATCTTTAATCTGCAACGCCTGCACCATATAATTCCAAATTGATAGTTTTCCCTCTTCTTTATTGTTCCTGTCCGATTTTAAATCAAGCCGAGATGTTCTTGCAGCTTTAGTCAACTATTGGTCAGATAACTCGATGCAGCGGTTGTGCGACTCAGAAATTATAAGAATTCAGCCCTATAACCACGCCTAAAACCGTTATAATTTGCATGATACTGCTTAGGGTATCGTTGAAGATGCACACAAGATTTTCTGCAAAATCAAGAACAGTTTTCGCATTTGCTTTCTTGTATCATGAGTTAGCGTACACTAACAGGTTGCTGTATTTACTTTTTTTATTGTGACATCTGCAAGCTATTATACGAACTCTATATACTCAAAAATAAATGATTTTCAAATCTAAATTCAAGCGAGCTACACCGATCCAAAAGCGCTTGGAGCATGCAGCAGGGTGTTTTAGCAAAACCTTCAAAAACCACGTCTTTCAGATTTCTCCAAGCTGTAAAACATTTTTTTGTTATTCTTAAGACTGTAAGGCAACATATTAACTTTTCTGAGCTAACCCACCCCTTACAACTGAGCACCGGCAATTATCTCATTTATGTTACTTTTATTCAGCCAAACTTTCATTTTTTCAGCTTTTGCATGTAAAAAAAGGTTCTTATATTAATATTTATACAATTTTTTCATATAGTTTTTTTATTCCTAGCCTGGTATCGAAGAGAAAAAGAATATATGAAAAGAGCCCATTACCTACAAATCTAAGCATAGCAAAGTGAAACAAAAATCTTAGTTTCACGATTGAAACCGTGCTTGAAGTAAATGTTAGACTAACTGAACAAAAAAAAACGCCATAAAAGTTTTTCACTAAAAAAGACGAATTTTGTATTGTAATGATGTGAAAAGTTTGTTCAAAGAGCTTAAAAGAAAAACACAATGTTAGATGGAAATTTTTCCCGCTATTATCCGAAGGTAAAATAGAAGCCAAGTATTTTCGTCGAACTACAAACAAAGAAAATAATAGCCAATGATAAATTTAGACAATAATTACTCAATAGTCATGAAAAAGAAGCCTAGAACAGCATTAAAGCTGTTTCATGCTTACTTGAACCAATGAATATGGGTGTTCAGAGGCAGTATAATGAGAATATGATAAGATATTACGTGTGGGTTTTAATACAAAAGATCGATACGAACATGGAAGTACGAAAAATATTAATGTTTGAACTTTGTTTTCAATTATTTGTATTTGTAATTCCTTATTAATTACTATTTTTAAATAAAAGTGACTTAAATGCAAAATCAAAACAGAATTTCATGTGTCGACTAAAATAAAAAAAAAAAAAAGTACAATTACACTGTAATGTACCATTTTACAGATACAAAGCAAAGCCCACTACAGCAAAATGTTTTCTATTGTTCAATTTTTACTTTCCTATAAGAAAAGAATAGCGATCGCAATTTTTTTCAAGGTCTTTTGAATCAGAAAAATATATTTTTGATAAAAACATTTTGGATGTCTGTGTGTGTGTAACCTTGTACCGACGATAACTCTCAAACCGAAAGTCCTAGTAATTTAAAATTTGGTATGGAGCTGGCTTTTCTCTCGGTTCTATCAAAAGATGGGTCTGATAAAGAAACCGGAAGTGTGTGTATCCGCCATTTTTTACAGTTTTTTTTTAAATAATTTTGTACATATGGAAATTATTCGAATTATTTTTACAGTTTCTTATAGAGATAATTCTTCCAACAATTTATTCAAATAAAAATGTTTCTCACATTAATTTTATTTATAATTTAAAACCATTTTTTTAAGAAAAAAAATCCATATTTTGAAGGAAAAGTAAGATACGTTAAAATTAATAATTTTTACTGGTTTACTAAAGCGGAAAGCAATATCGAGGCGCACAAATACAGGGGTTAGTCGATATGACAACATAAGCTCAATTTGCCATATTAATGAAATCACGGAGGTACATTTAAAAAAAATTGTAGCATGCTAGAAAGTCAATACAAACGTCTACATATCACTTTAAAGTGGTTTTATGTCAACATACACTTAAACAAATATGTAGAGAATCCTTCATCGTTCTTTATAGGAAAGTTGTGTGGTGACCACACCAGTTTTTTTTTTAAATGATTCCAATAAAATATCATTTGATTAAAACCCTAGTACACAAACTAAGAACTAGTTATCGTATATATACCTATAAAAGATTATTTTCTATAGTCAATATGTGTTATCGATAAATTTAAATAAAAAATAAAATTACAAATAATAAGCTCCAAGACCGATGTATTCGATCGCCAAAACCAAAATAACAAACCCCTATAACAACAAATAATTAAAAAACGATTAATAATAGCACTGAAACTTGAGCTTTAGTTATGAAGAAAAGTAATTCTTTCATAAAACAAAGAGAAAACAACATATATATCATTATACAAACTTTAACTTATAATTTAGCTGATCTCAACAGCAAAGTTATTAATTACGATCCATATTTCATAGTCGTGTTGGTCTCTCAAATATTATGATAGAATGAACTTTCGTTAAACTTTAACGCAAAAAAAAATAACACATTGTGCAATTAGTAGGTAAGTATTAAAATATATGTAAAGATTTATTAGGTAATTAACAACCATCTTGTAATATACATTTAATAATTGACGCACAATTACGAAAATATTTATCAGTTAATTAAATTCAAGTGATATAAGTATTAAGTGTATATGTAAATAAAGTATTAAATCAGTTTTAGCTTTCAATTTACGTAAATATCACATAGAAACCAAATAGTCATTACACTTATACAAGTTTTGCAAATCCAAACATTTTTATTGCATTTTTTATTATAGAAGGTAGTGAAAATTAATTATTTTTTACAGTAAATAACGAAAAAGTAATAAACAAACAATTTCTCAAACACCTCATCCAATACAAACATTAAATAAAGCTTTCATAATTACTGTATATAAACATTCTCTATAAATTATCAAATGATTATCATTACAACGTATATATCCAATTAACCGATTTCAATAAATAGGATCAAAGTTCGCAATGCAGCATGTAAAAAAGTACATTTCGGTTATAATGAAAGAAAATTGTTAATATATAACGAAGCTTGTTAAAGTTTCTAGGTTATTATAAATGTAACTTTTGTATAAGAAGGATAATTCATAATAATTTTTATATGCAAACGTAAGAAATAGTTAGTTACAGCAGAAACAGACGTATAAAAAGTGTTTGCATATACGTTAGCTACTGCAAATGTATTGTTTTAACTTGCTTCCGTTTACAGAAAAAAACGCAATAAATATACAGAAGTAGGCAAACACGGCGCTAAATTTGTTGTTTTACCTTTTACGTGGCGTGGTGTAAATAGTTGGAGTTACATTGCAAGATTTATATACTCGACATAAAAGCGTATTTAAAGAAAACATTTAAAACAAAAAATTTTTTGCAAATTCATAGACACTAATAAAACAAACACGTTTAAAAGTTAACGTTATTGAACTAAGTAGTCACTTTAAAATAGTATGAATGAAATGAATTAAAACGATAACCTCTTCTGAGTTACTACATATGTAAAGTATATTCGATAAATTACAATGAGTAGGTATAAGGTCTCAAACCCACTAAAACAACTCCTAAATTATTAGCAAAATTGAAAACTCAGAAAAACATCATAAACAAATTTCGAAATACAACCAGAAGAAGAATAGGTGTTTTATAGATTTCTTATAATGTTGTCAGTGGCTATCTAAACAAATGCCATTACTGCATCAAAAACTCTCCCTGACAGTCAAGACAAGCTACACATACTTTTGACGTTTAACAAAGTAGAAGGTAATACAAGTAATTCGCAAACAAATGAGAAAAGCTCATACCATAACCCTCTTCATCAGAACCGTCATCACAATCTTTACGCATGTCGCATCGAAAATCTTCAGCTATACTGTAACAATCGTTGGATTTTCATGCGTAGTTTCTTGTCGATGCTCGTGTTACGTTTGTTTTAAATCTACGTTTTCAGTTTAGTCAAGATTTAAGTGCTTTCAGTTAAATGATTTGACATATTTTAAATCATCTTTGTCATTTGGATTTTTTTTTTGTTTTAAGTAATTTTTTTTCAGTTAATTTATGGTTTTCCGTTGTTAACGAATTGTTAATTGAACTTGAGCTAAATTGCGTTTCTTTTGTGAACGGTGTTTATATTAGCGACTCGTTTTGATAAATAATATTTCCTTCCAACGATAAGAATATTCTGTCAATTCAGCTATGAACAGTAGTTAAAGGTTCTGCTCCACGAAAATTATTACTCCTTAACTTTGTACTTTTCGCATCTCTGTTTGTTGCATATTGATCATGTGATTTCTTTTGATAGTCAGAACGAATTATAACGAGAACTACGAGTTGGAGCGTGATGCGATGGATGTTTCGCCTTCTAAAGATTGTGAAGTTCTGTGGTTGCAAATTTTTGTATATACAAATTAGTTCTTCACTTCATATTATACCTACCTATTTAAACTGACATCGCCTCTTCGAGCAAGTTTTACTACCACGTTCGAGTCCGAGATTGCCGTTTAGCTTCTGGATCCAGTCACCGGCAGCTTCCTCAAGAAATCAAATACTTACACAGGTATTTACGATTTACGTTTATTGCAAAAGATTTTATTGCAATTAAAATCGAAATCAGTGCAACCTAAGGGCTTTGAGCTTATAAAAGTAATTTTCATACTTAACTTTTACTCGTGTAATTTCTTTAACTAATGATTTGCGTCATTTATTAATGCGCCGTTAATATTTTAGTAAGTTTTAATAACTTTGTTTTAAATTACACACGTCACGAGGCCTTCGCATTTTACGTTTACTATTTCTTTTTTTATTTTTTTTTCGTTCGTATGTTCACAATACAATTTCATTCACATTTTTTAAATTAAATTTCAACGCCTGTGTTAAGTTTGCGTAAATTTTATTTCAATTGTCATTTATTTTTTTTTCTGTTGCTCAATTTTAATTAACGGTTTTCTTGCATTGTGTTTTTATTTATTTTACAATAAATTTGTGAATTTTAAATGTACCAAATTTTGTATTATAATTTCAGATTTGTGACGTTACAACCCAAAAGTTAGGTTTATTAAGGGTTGTAATCAACCAGATGGGCTTCTGGATGATCAAATAGCTAGAAGCTAACCTCCTCGTGTCCTTGATTGGCGTCCGCACGGATTTTGAGTATGTTACGTCCGTTTTTGAGATTCTCAAAAGAGTCGCGCATTTCTATTCTGAGCTAATCAACCCTTCACCGCTGAGCCCCAAGCAAACCCTGTTTATGTTGCTTTTATTACCATCTTTTGTAGGTAACAATGCAATCTCCGTTTTCGCAACAAAATTGCTTCAGTTTACATACGGTGTAATTTTGTACGTTCGACACATCGTCCTTCGCTACATTTAGGTAAAAAAACATCAAAATTTGATTTACAAGTTAAATTAGAAATCTATGTAAAATCAAAAATATTTGTTATATATTACAAAAACAATTAAGTAGTTAATAGAGACAATAATATTTATTAATCAACAATAAAATATGCCCAATAATAGCGAATGCATTATGAGAAGAAGTTACTCCTGAATTATTAGCAAAATTGAGAACTCTGAAACAGATTCTATTAAACTATACATTGCAAAATTTACTGTGTGCACAGACTGTGTAAGTACTACGTTATTGCTAAAATAGCTCAAAATCAAATATGATTAAGAAACAGATCTCCAAATACAACCAGAAAAAGAGTAGGTGCTTGATAGATCTCTTATAATGTTTTTGGTGTGCCTTGCCAACAGTGACTCGTCAGAATCAGTATTTGATCTAAAAGAAAATATATTCAAGCATTTTCTATAATGCCAGTCAACGATTTCAACGTGATACTGCTGAAGAACTAAAACAATAACTATAAACCTATGTAACAAAAAATGTAGATGTACAAAGTATTTAAGTTAGAAGAACTGTATCGTTTGGTTTCAACATATCTTGTATATTTCTACTAATTCTTCGATTGGCAACACCGCATATCATTTAGTTAGTTTTCCTTTTCGGGTATAACCAGATTGTCACTTTTTAATTTGAGAACAAACTGAACGCGTGTTTTTGACCTATCGATGGCCATCACTCAGTTTTAAAATCAAAATTAAATGTGGGGAAAGTTTTGTCTGTTGGATTTTCGTTGGAGTCAGCTGTTACGTTAAATATATTTCTGTGTGGTTGTCATACTGTATGAATTTTGTTCCGAAACGTACAGAACTGTTAGTGTGACATATATGGTTACATATTAAAACAGCCACTTTCATTTTGTGCTAGTGTAAAGTCAGTGTTTCCACATTTTTAAATACGTTAAATCATTCACGCTAATCTAGTATATTAAATGGCGGTTTAAGATGTGCTTGTTATGAGGAATTCATTGGGGTAAAGATGCATTTTTATTTTACGGCGCAATTTGATTTTTCTATTTTATCATTAGCAACGTTGGCCACCTGCACGTGTTCTCTTAACTTTGGTTACTTACACACCTTCTTTTAACTTTGGCATACTGGCACCTGTTCTTTCGCGCTGGAAAATTTCTATGATGACTATACAATTAATGGAAGATTAAGAATTGTTCTGGATACGTATTCTGCAGACCTACTTTAAATAAGGTTATCGAAACCATCGTTTCAATTGCTATAATTACGATTAAATTGGAAGGCACACTTACCGAAACATCTATACTAATGTAGGAAAACTAGGTTTACTTTTCAGCAAAATTAAGGAATTTGGGTAGGATTTGCCATTTAATAGCATACTGCGGAACACTAAACTGTGAGTATCTTTTTCTTACATAAAAATTTCGTTGCTCTACGTTGTCAATCGTTTGCACGCACGGCTGTACATATATATTACATTTGTCATTACAATTAAGTGTAAAACTCTTTTATGTAATATATTAAACGGTGCGTTCTGTTTCACCAACGTAAATCGTTTTTTTGAATGTAAAGTTAAGCCAACAAACTTGTTTATATGTACAAAGTGTTGCTCAACCTAATAGGTCTGCATCAATATTATCGTCTGTGACATTTATTGACAAACTCTTAATTGATAGCATCAGCGTAGTTCTACATCGTTTTTTTAAACCTCTTTCCTTCTTCGTTAAAATAAATATATTTGTTGTTATAATTGTGTTTTGCAATTTGTGTACCTTCAGTGTTCGACGGGATCTGTAGTTAATATTTCTTCCGTTTTGGAGCTCTTTTAGTTATCTTATAATTAGCACACCGAGTATCATCCACGACTTTCTCTCCAAAGTGCCTTGAGTTGCAACCTTACACTGAGTTACGGTTAAATTTACGTAACACTGCCTAAACTTTTGGTTTTGCATATAAGCTTAACTTTTTTTCTTTACTCATAGCACACCTATGAGCTACGTATAAACTCACAATAACTATTTTTGGTGCTATAATTAAATTTTAAATTTTGAAGCTAACTTAACATTACGATACTATAATTTAATTTACAATTTTGAAGCTAACTTAAAATTTCAATGCTATAACTGAAGCCCAACAAAAAAATTAAATTTCTATCACCGATCGAAGTTCACGAGCATACGATTTGTACTAAGTATCAATGTTAATCTATGTCCTTCTTCTGTATTTTTGCCCAAATCTTATTATTCTTAATTTAGTTTAACGGAGTCTGATCTCATCGACTAGATCTAGCCAAGGGAGTTCTCAAATTCTGATCATGCCGCCCATTTTTCTGGAATCATAATCGTGACAGTAGAATTGGCGGGCTATATTTTAAATATCACTAAGCTCGCCACTTTCGGGCTATTGTAGAGCGGCTGTTGTTATCTTATGTCACGAGAACCTTAGCAGCCAGTACACGTAACAAAACAATTAATTGTATATCAAATACACTCTCTATCGTTATAAATTTGACATTTTGTTAAGTATAGTCAAGACAGTAAAAAAATAATATTAATTTACTCTTACGCAATTCAAGCCAATTAATATTCACAGTCTTTAGGTTTACAAATAATTTTTTAATGCCAAGATCCTAAACGTTAATGACCAAAATATCATTTTATCACAAAAATTTCTGATGCGTTGTTAAATGTTTAAACAGTTCTAAAAACATGTTAGATACGTTCTAAAGTAGAACGTGTTTAAACTAGTTTAACTTCCATTAAATGCTTTACTGCTATGATTGTACCTAAAGCACAATAAAACTTGAAACAAAGAATATGTACAAGGATGTTCGTAATCTCTCTACTACTATTGAACCGTGTGTCAAGAATGAACAAAAATTCCATAAAATTCGAATCCAAGAAAACAAAATTAGCTTAAATCCCTCTTAGATAAGCCAGTCCTATAACGCAAACACAAGAATCATTTTCCTAGACATTCTATTTCATATTTTATACAAACACTAAAAAAACATCCTTGTTCAAAACAAGAGTATTTATTAGTTTCTTGAAGTTAACTTCAGCGTTAGAAAGTTTCATTTGCCAAAACACCGTGTCAATATAGCTGAAAATGCGTATACAGTCTATAAAAGTATTTGCATTGTTCGTTTCTATAGGTATTGGGAGTTATCGCCAAGAAAATCCCTGCAAAAAGTGTAATGCAAATATGTTACTCAAAACAACAAAACCAACTCGTAAACTAATAACGTAAAAATTGAGCAGGTGCCGCTTCCGCGAAATATAGTAGTTAAGAAAAACGCAATTGAGTACACCCGGTGTTCAAAAGAAACTCGATGCTTAAATACTTAATAGATGTTATATCGACTGAGAATATGTCTGTCTTTGGAAGCACATTTCAGCCTATCGAATTTTCTAATTCTAGTAACTTAGACTCTTGCTCAATAATAAACTAGGTTTTGATCTTATGTGGGTCAGTATAGTTGTAAAAACCGGATCAGAGTATTTCCAGTGCTAACGAGTCTCAAAACAACGAAACCACTGTTTACTTCCGCAATTATACATTTCTGCACTCAGGATTGTGATTTTATTGTTTTCTTTTGCCGTTGTATAGCCTAAAAATCTTCATAGTTTTCTACATGTTAACCTGCCCTTCCTTTTACAAGTTGGCACATGCACTTCTTCTTCACCACCAAGCGTCATTTCGGGCAGTAGCGGTTTATCATAGTAGCAGATGTAGGACCTACTACTAACAACTTTAAATAGAGTATTATAACAGTTATTATCAGAGGCTGTGGAATACATCTTATAAAAAATTCTATTGAATGACGCATAGAATTCTCGTTAATCGGGAGTTCGATGAAGCCAACAAAATCCTCACAACCACAATCAACCTATAATTCTTCTTCAAAAATAATAAATCTGATAATGTAAATTGTATTGTGTGCGTTTACAGAAACCAGTGTCGACGTTAAGGTTAGGTTTCAGTTAGAAATTGACATTTAGTATTTCAACATTCGTTATTTATTTTCAATTAATTTAAGTTTATTTTTCGTTTCTAAAATAATAAAAACGACAGAACTCATTCTTAATTCTCAATTGGTACACGTTACTTCGACAGAAAGTACCTAAATAAAAACCATAAAATAAAGTAATAACGGACTTTTACTTACAGAAAAAGATATATTTTAGACATTAATTAAATAATAAACGTATAAAGAGGAAATCGATACGTGTTATTAAAAACGAATGACGAGTTAGAAGACTATTAGAAGAAATAACTCAAGTTGGTTGCAACAGGTTGCTCAACCGATCCGACGCATTAAAATTAACTACTACACGCTGTTTACTTTTAATATTTAATTTAAAATTGAATAAACGTGAATACTTTTTGATTTGTAAGTACTAACTGAAAAATTCAACGAAGATTAATTTCAGTTTTTAAACTTCTTTAATAAAGTCCAGTTTTTTATTAATTTAATATTGACAGTTTCGTGCCTTGTGTCGATAAATGAAGTATTCTTGATTTACAAGTAAGTTTCATTATAACTCTCACGTCGTAGTAACACGCATGGGTCCTGTTAATTTGTTTGATTCAAAATAAAAAAAACTATAAAACAAGACAATATATTGTACATTGTGCAATATTATTGTATTACTTTACGTGGGTTTCTTTAGAATAAATTTCAAACAACACCGCCATATTTTAATTTTATAATAGGCAATTTATATTAAATAACAAAACGAATTATTAAACGTAATTAATCTTTAAAAGAAGTAACTTTCGTTATTTACAACCACTTGTCTTCATGGAATCTTAATTTATTCTTCCGTTTCAATTGCCAGAATCCAAAGAGTTGTAGATGGCGGTGCAAGATTGAACAACCTGTTTAATTTGTCGGTACATAAGCTTTCGTAAAATTTTTCAGGCGAATTAGGTGCGGTACTTAATGTCATGTCTGAACAAATTCTGGCATTTTATTTTATAAAGATTAAAATTCAAGAATGGGGTTTATAAAGTTTGTACAAGTTGATACGGGTTGTTAATAACAACAACCGTCTTGTCTTCTTAACAGAAGCTTTGTAATTTTGTATGCGCTACATGCCTGTTTACGCTTGTATAAACTTTAAAAACAAGTCAAAGGCGGGTTTTAGAAACTTAACTAAATACGATTCCTAGAAATAAACACATATTTAATTAATAGAAAACCTCACCGGTTCTTGCTTTATGAGTTTAAATAAAACTTAAAAGAAATATACCGTTCAAGTGCTTGCAGTAACAACTCAAATAGTTTTAATTGAAGAAAATCAAATCGCACACAAGAATATTGAATAATAAAAATCCTTACCGTCAAATAACAATTAAGGTACAATGAGCAAAATAATGATTTATTAGATAATACATATTCATTAACATCTCGCCTACTAGATGTAATACGAATGATTGATCTGTTCACGACTATCATAGATTACATTAATTAACTATTTAGCTGTCCCGATCAAATATACAGTCATGAACAAAAGCTACTTTGGTATTTGACTTTTACTAACAGGTCTTAATGTAACGATTAATC
Organism: Aquatica leii; assembly: GCA_035610365.1. Classification (NCBI taxonomy): domain Eukaryota; kingdom Metazoa; phylum Arthropoda; class Insecta; order Coleoptera; family Lampyridae; genus Aquatica; species Aquatica leii. Next base: position 60,037,639 of record CM069434.1, read on the forward strand.
AATTCACTAATCTCTCACAAAAACGTATAAAAAACATTCTCTTTATTAAATAAAATATGTATAAACCGTATTTATTAAATTTATTTATAATTTATATTAAATTTATTTATAATTTATAATATAATATAATTTATTAAAACCCGCTAATCAATTTTTCCCACCACACTTCTTCTGAAACTGTAATCGTAACTCGATATTTTGTTTTTCCCGGCTCTACTACAAGAAATTCACAATGTCACGACACTTTTGAATTGAAATACGTCTTTTTACAAGAATTTTTTCGTAACTTAATCCCTAGCGACTAACTCAGTTTTATTCGGTGAGTGGATCGTAGGTTTAGATGTGCTAATTATAAAGCAATTTAAAAAGAACCCAAAGCAGTGAAAGATTAGAATGGGAGATACCGTTTAAATCTATCTAAAACTGTAAAAGAACAAATGACAAAACACAGGTTGTAACAGCGAGTATATTTATTTTAGTTAAAAAAGAGTTGAAGACAAATGTACAAAATTTGCTGAAATATAACAAACACGTACATACGGTGTTATCAGAAGTAAATCCCATTCGGTTCATACGATTAATGAGAAAACCAAATGCGCCAAGTTTCCCCCAAAAATATCTTTTACGTTTCTCTAAGGTTTTGCATGATTAACAAGTGAACAAAGAATCAAATTGTCAAAACAAGAATAAACCTCATTCTCAATGTGTTGACAACTCAAACTAAACCGAATGAGTCATCCTAAATTTAAAAAATGTATGTCAACATAGATAAGCCGATATAAAATAAAACATGCCGTGGACAACAACAAATGCATTAAGTGAGTTGAAGATCTTCCAAGTCTGTTGCATGATTATTCTCCCAATAACGTTATAATGCCGATAAAACGGGCTTATAACAAAGATCGGATCACTGTGTTTTTATGTTTCCATATGACAAGAACTAAAAACTGTCACTTCTTTTAGATAGAAAACGTATAAATCCAAGATGCTTTAAAGGTATCAGAATTATTTAATTATCTAAATAACAAAAATGCCTGGATGACATTGTATATCTTAACAGATTGGTTATGGAATGTAAATAACAAAACAAAAGTGGAAAAACAAAAGATTATTTTACTTGCCGATAATTACACGGCCTACTACAATATGTATAATTTAGACCACGTTAAACTACTGTATTTACCTACTAATACTAAATTGCAGCCAATGGATCAATAACTTTTACTGTGGAAAAAAAGTCGTATAATTTGTTCTAAAACTGGTAGATAAAAATAATAGCTCTGGAACCAATATCTCCCAGACCATGAAATTTGCGAGAAAAGTTTGGTTCTCTGTCAGCAAATGCAGCATTGCAATTAGCATCAAATAATCTGAATTTAAGGTAACAGAAATATTTGAACTTCAAGGTTTAACAATAGAACGCAAACGTTTAAGGATTTTGTACATTTCAATGACAAATTATTAGATTAAAAATCAAGTTGTTTCTAAATGCTTTCTTCCTCTAGAAAAAAGAGAAAAACACAAAAAAATCAAATAAATATAAAAAAAGTTAATTTCGAATTTTCTTAGTGGAGCCCTCTGTAAATAGTAGACAAAGCTGAATCTTTGGAAAACTACGCGGTACTTCAAGAATCGGTGCGACCAGCCTTTACGTATTTATACATAACTAAAGTAACCCACCAAGTCTGCTCAGTAAGAGATCAACTTCCCACATAGACACATCGTAAAACGCAACTAAGATAGGAAAACAACACAAACCGCCAAGAAGTGAATATTATACCTAATACAAAAAAAATATTTAGAGTGACACAAAGCATTTCTTCCCAGTTCTCCAATGGCAACCCCAAATCAATTTCAAAGTAAATCGCGTATAAATAAAAGATAAAGAAAAATTTGCCAAAATGCCAAACAAAGATATCCTTCAGCGCCACTGCACACTAAAAAATCGCGCAAAAACAAAATTTACAATCTATAATTACAACGAACACAGTGAGAATCATTTAAATCTAAAACTACATGTAACAAAAAACAAAAACTGCAAGAGTAATCCAACCTTGAAAATTGTTTTAACACACAATCAATATTTAATCGATATTCGATAGTCCCTTTAGATGATAAGGAACAAAAGTTTCTGTGCCACCAAAGTATCAGCATCAGACCCAAGTGTTGCAGGATAAGTACACAAATAAAAATGTTGTGGTCGACATAAGTAAATGAACACCCAGTAAACGTTAATAAAATTTAAATAAAATTTTCAGAAAAAATGTATTTTATTCGTGCTGAAAATTGCATCAAGATACAACTATTGCAACAATCTCCAAAACACTAATAATGTGTTCCTCCTCCTGCGTTTCTTACACATTCACACACATAGTGGTTTGTGGTATCGACTACCAAGCTTCTAAATGCCGTTGTTGGAGAACATCTACACTGTTTCGGGGTGGTTCTAAATTTTTGATCCTGCGTCTTTCCATATCTCACACGTGTTCTTAGTGATAAGTCTAGCAAACAAAACGGGCGTGAAAGACAGTCGACATTTCCCAGAAGCTCTGTAGTAACGCTAGCGGTATAGCCAGAGATATAGAACTAACACTGGTTTGTTACCAACCTTTTCTGTAGTGGCCCTCGTTGGTAACAACAAGTTTCTTTTAACAGAATAATAAAGATTTAAACATTTTAATAGCAAATAGATTAAATAACAAACACAGTAACTTCAATCGTACTTGATCAATGTCGTTTACATGCAGTCGTGACAAATTAACAAATCGAGTATAATTGTTTGCAATGAATAAAAAGAGTAAGTAGTAATGTTTACTATTCTTATTATTTTAGTGACAAAACATGCTTAGTATGTAAGCTTACATGTACGATGTTAAGTGCCTAAATATGGCCTTGATTTTATTCAAACGATTAAAGAAACTTGAATGGTAAACGTCAACGTACTCAAAACAAATAGCGTTAACTAAGGTTAAAGATGATTTAAAATTTACGACTGAAAGTAAAATGATACAGTATGATCTACAATTAGTTTAGATAGAATAAGTAATACGGTGAATTAAGATTTTAGAAAAATGCTTAAGGCTGAATGGATAATTAGAAATCGAATACAATTAAGAAATTTCACTATAAAATACGTTAAGAACACTTGAGAATGAGTGTCATTAGCGATAATGCGGTTTCCACAATTATAATTCCTATAGATCTATGACGGGAAAAACCGTTTTGTAGACCCAGGAAACTCGCTAAAAAAGATTACACATATTGAAAGTAGCATGTCGATGTGATTTAAAAAAATTTACCATTTATAACGCCAACTCAAACAAAACAATCGCTTAATGCTGCCAGTACAGTGACCAATTCTTCAAAAACACAACCGACAATAAAAAATAAAGTAGAAAGATCAATTACGTACAATGTAGCTGATAAAGTCTTGACAAAATCGAATGTTCACAGCAATGTAAAGTATGCAAATAAAAGAGTTCGCGCTGAACTCCCGTAAATGTCAAATACGATTACAATTTACAAACAGTGACGGCGTAAATTTTAGTTCAAATTAATACTTATAGAAAACGCAAAAATAATGACATGTAGCAAGTTCCAGCACGTTATTGATGTAACCGATTGCATTTAGCGTTCCTCAAATAATTACTAGTAAAAATCTACTTCCATAGCATACAGCCCTTCATACCATCACACCATAAGTAAGAGCGGAATGTCGTTCTACAGAAAACTGAATGTCTCGACCATCATGAGCTCAGAATCAAGATTCTTCACTAACAACTACTCGCTTCCATCTTTTGTTTGATTGCAACCTTTCACTACACCACTCTAGCCGTGCAGTTTTATGATGTGGAGCTAGAGGTAAACAAAGAAATGGTCGGTACGATCTAAGTCCAAAAATCGAATTCTTAAATAAACATATCGTATGAAGATTTATTGGTTAATTAAACGTCTCCATTTATTACTAATTCCCCTGGTCGACGAGAAACGGTCCCTAAAAAAAGCCGAAGAGCACGATCTTCACAATTAGTAGTGCATCTGGAACGATCAGGTCGTAAACATCTTTCCTCATTATTTTCTGTGGATCTTTTCCAGCATAGAAATATTGTATTGACACTACGTCCTACACGACATCACGAAAAACTAGCTTCCCGTAGTCTGATTATTTTAAGTACGATGATGAAAATTCGCCGAACACGAGGTATCTTTTTACACTCTAGCAAGATTAACTAAGCTCTCAACTACGATTACTACGAATAAAATCCATGTGTTCTGAAAATTTCATTCAGATTTGTCTACGTTTACTGGGTGTTCATTTACTTAAGCCAGCCAATATATGATGTAATGTTCCTTGCCTTTCTGAATGACTAAAGTTTTGTGTAATTGATTTGTAGAGAATTTGTATGAGCTATAGTTGAAATCTTTGAAGTGTCACGATGCGATATATCAACGACAAATAAATTGGACGGTTTACAGACACCACAATCCTCCTCAAAACATCAAATGTAAAACAAATCAAAGGAAACAATACAACCTTAAACTTATCCGAAGGAGTATAGAACAACAATGTGGTGAATATCTCAACTTTTAACATACGTGACTTTAAATAAGAATTTGTTTAAAATTTAATTTCCTGCAAAAATGACATTTTTATTATTTAGAAAAACTCCTACGCTTCAAACTTTAGACGTAACCCACAAAATTCAAAAACATTAAAACGAGCAAACTTGGAAAAATGGGGACAAAACTAACGTAACTTTATTTTTAAGATTTTTGAGACCACGATGTTTTAAAACATAAAAAAATTAGTGTTTTGAACCGCCTTTTTTATTAACACATTTTAGAAAATCTACAAACTATGCAAAAGTAATTAAATTTCACGTTCTTCTTCAGAAAATTGAGACTGAAAACCTCCCAATCCGATGTCTTTAGTTTCAGTTTTCTAAAGCAACATGAACCGTAATATTTAATTAGTTTTGCTAAGTTTGTAAAACGTGTTAATATAGAACGAAGCTCAAAACCCGAAAAAGTTTATGTTTTGAAAGTCAACGTAAGCATTTCTTAGCCTACGGTTTTTTAAGTATTTTAAATCTTATATTCTCCATTGTAAAATCTTACTCGTTTTCTTCTACCATGCCTATTATTATTTCAGTCTTGTCGCTTCACTCTTTACAGTGGCAGCTTTTCCGTTAGGTTATTTGGTAAATAACCCTCCAAATTAATACTTAAAATTATGCTACTTTATATTAAAAAGATTATAAACAATAATAGTCATTTTTCCTAATCCAAAAAGAGATAAATGACCTGCAGCATTGGCCACCATATAACTTTTGTTTTTTGTCTGATCCATATGATGGTTTTATGATCTTTCAAAGATATGTTCACAATTCTGCGGTCCATTGCATGATGGGTACTTGCAGTTGACTATCGTGTTTTATGTATATATATATACACGTCTTATTTGTATACGTGGTTACTGGCAATTTTTTTTGTATATTATTTTGTATATTCGTTTTTTAAATAGTCTATTTGACAATATAATGTCTTTTGTCGGTTGTCCAGTAGTAATTTACGTAACAACCGTCAAAAGTAAAGCATAACGTAACGAACGGTGAGTTATGCTATGAAATTTTCCACAAAAGTAACGTTCATTATTTTTTGTGTTGCCCTTGGTAAAATTATATTCTTTTTTGAAAAAACAAAAAGAACAACATAAATATAGTGTTGGTACTACATTTATTACTAAATATGTCAAATATGGATTAACTTTAACATCGTTTTTTTTTTCAATTTCAACTGAATTTCAAGATTTTTCCATCTGTCGCATACGCGATCTAATATAATAATTGACTTTCAATACTTACTTTTATGTGGTTTTCTAGTTTGCCACACTAGAACTGTTTTCGCTCATTACCTAACTACACTAACGAACGAATATTGACGTTTGCAATGTTGGCAGCACAAAAAATAGTTTAATTCTTCTTTCTATTTCTTTATCTTTATCTAGTTGTTGCTTGACCAGGATATGTACATTGTTCCACGTTTTTTTTGTTTTCCTATTATCGTCACTTCATTATTTTTTTTGCCTTTTTAAAATTTATTTCCAGTCATTTTCCGGTTGCGCGTTGTAATTCTGTTAGCATAGTTTGTAAACTTCTCTGTTTTCTGCTATTACTACTATAAGATCTGTGAAAAATAGATGATTGATTCTTTCTTCTTGTATTAAGTTTCCCTTATTTTTCTATTTTAGAATTTTAAATCTACATTCAAGCGTTATTACACTTATTAGGAATAAATGTGAACATAACTACTATCGTTGACTGAAGAAATGTTACTATATTTCTTTGTCGTTGAATCAATTCGTTGGTGTCTCCAAACGATAAGAGATTATATAAAACTAATCAAACAAACTGAGATGAAGCATAACAGCAATAAAAAAATAAAATGGATGATATGCTTCTGTAAAAAACTTTTAAATTTTAATTAAATTGATAATAAACTTTAACGGTTTAAAGTGTTTGGACGACAGAGAATATTGCTAAGGTTGCTAAGATAAATTCATTAGAAACATTCTATTCCAAATTGGACTTTTCTCGTTTATACTAATAACAATTTCAATAAAATAAACAAATGGCTTTTCGATATTTCTATGATAAGATCTGTAACAAAATCTAGATCAGTAACCTTTGTACTAGAAACAAGTCTGCCACTCCCTAAGATGAACTTACGTCTTATACGTTACTTGATAAATTTATTAGCGATTTCAAGCGTATCGTATAAAGCTCGCCTCCATCACAGTAAAATAAAAACACAAAACTTAAAATTAGATAAATGTTTGTACAAACACTGTAAATGTGTAAACAAGTAACGAACATATTCTAAATTTTAAACAACGTGTCAAAATTTGTTACCGCATACTGTTCGGCATTTCTTTTAGTCACGTGATTCATATGCAAGGGAAGGTATTTTTAACATCCCTGTTTTGTAATGTTAAAAATATGCATATATCCGGTGTTATAAAATAAATCCTTTAAAAAGAAAAATATGTAACAAATGTATAAAATTTGAATACAAACAAAACCTGAGCAACATTTTTATGATCGTGCGATATAGGCGTTTCCTGCCTAACATAAACGTAATATTGGGATAAATCCTCGCGATATATCCCTAATATATATTTTTTATAACGTGCATGGAAAAATCACCTGGCTTTATTTTATATCAGAGTAATTACTTTTAGGGTACCTCCTACATGCGTCATTCTACTATTACTTTTATCATACAGATAGAGCCGCACCTATTCTTTACACGAAACGTCGTTGCCTTCAAAAAGATAAACCTGATACTACTTCAGTAAAAAATCTAATAGAAATATAAAAAAGCCTTAATACTCACAGTATCATGCAAATTAAATACCGTTTAATGGAAATTATAATATATTGTTACAGACTTTAACTTAAGATTTATTCCTTTTTAAACCCCATACAGAGGGTGTCCAAGAATATACTCATGGGAATGTTTCAAGAATAGGTCCTTTTTTATATTAATATTCTAGTCACGCCACAGGTGTTCTACTAATTTTACTTCCATTTTCAATTTGAATTAATCTTATATGGATTTTAGCATTTTTGAGCTTAAAAAGATTAACGTACAAAAATCGTTGACGGTATTAAAACATTTTGCTTTGCGTTCTCCTACGATAAGATAAATTTTATGAACACACATAAATTTCATGGTTAGTGTATTTAATTTTTACAATTCCGTTTTTAATTCCCGACAGAATGAATATTATGAATTTAAGTTAAAATGCAAATTTATGTGTAAATAAGGTTATAAAACTAACGTATATACATAGTTTTTACTATTCATAAAATCTCGGTTAGATTTAATTGTCGGTACTAATTAAATTCTTTGTTTTGTAACATTTAAAATAAAATAATTACGTAAAATGTGCAAACCATACTAAAAACTATTGTTTTAAAAAGCATCCACACTTAACGCAATTCTTAAAGTTTTGAATGCATTATTAATTCTCACAATTAATTAAAATTTCTGTAAGTTTGCTGCTGTACTTTAAAAGAATTTGCCTGAATTAAATATATGTAAAAAATTTAATGGCCAAAACGTAAGTGCGTGGCAAACCGCAAACACGCAAAGCGTTTTACTCAAATATAATTATATATGTAAAAGAAACATTTCATTTTAGGAAATATATTTAAAAAAACATTTAACGTGAGCGTAGATGTTCAGGTGTGACACTAAAATATATATTTTGAATTAGTTTAATTTAAACAGAACAATTAAAACAGCCGAAAAAAAATAAAGTAGTTGGTCATTACACGCACACGAATTGACGTTGCTACGTAAAAATTTATTCGAAGTTACAATTTTCCAATGGTGTGCATTCTTACGTGCACACGTTAAGAATACTTATATTTTTAACTTAAATGTGCCATTCTCAGCTTCGAATGATTCTCGAAAAGATCATAAAAATTCCAAAGATAAATAGATATTACAAAAGTATTTAAGGTGTTATCTAACATATACAATACACGTAGTAATGAATACAGTCTGGAAAGTTAGCAATCCATAAAATTTTAAACATAATTAAATTTCAAGTCAAGTGAAATAGTGTAAAAACGCCAAAAAACCACAATATCAACTTTAAAACGCGTTTCGATAGCTATGCTACTATAACTTTGTGCGCTTCAATGCGGATGGTCGGTTATATAGGTTTCAGAGAAAGTTCAGAGAAACCTAATGGTCTTCGATCGTCATTACTTAACAATACTTTTTTTATTTTTTGTAATTTCATGCAGAATCTTGCTACATAACCATTTGGACAATGCAGATGTATATAACTATTTAAAACTCGCTCGCTCGTGTCTGGATCAAACCTTCTTTCAAATTAATGACAAATTTTATAAACAAGAAGAAAGAACTGCAATGGGTAACAGTCTATCTCCGTTTATTGCTAACTTATTCATGGGCAAATAATAAATACAGAGATATTCAATCCTACATAGTTCCTGGATCAGCTAAACTCAAAATTCTCATCCATAAAATTTGTTTATGAAACAGAAATTAATGAAAAATTACCCTTTCTTAATATCCTTGTTTTAAGAATCAACGCTAATATTAAATTTGACATATACCGAAAACATCAAACACAAGTAGGTTTGTGACAAGTTATTTCAACTACTGTATATAGCAAACTTTCCTAGTCTATTGAGTAAACAAAATTTAAAAAAAAACTTTATACAATAAAAGAAATTGCTGCATACAATGGATTTTCGGAAGAAATTGTGTCAAACATTATTCGAAAACAGAAACACAAACTACACGTAAAAAAACACTTCCACTTTAGAACAAAATAAGAAAGATACGCAAAAATATGTCAAATTACTTAATTATCCTGCTTATACAAAGGGTCTATCTAAGATAATAAAATTCTACTTCAAAACAATCAGTTCCAAAATTTGCTCACAAAATTATTTAAAAAATCAAAAAAATCCAGTAGACATTAAGAATAAATGCAGAATATATAAAGGAAACTGTCAAAACTGCAAACAAGTACATGTAGGACAAACGAAGAGACCGATTAATGTTCGGTTTAAAAAGCATTTGGCTCATATTAAATACAGAAGAGTAGATAAGTCCAACGTTGCCAGCCATATGCTCAAAAAATGACATCAAGCAAACAATATATGTTTAATCAAACAAATTAATAATATAGAAACGAGATTGATGCATGTGAAAGAAATTATAAAACAAAAAAATATTGATAAATAATGACGATCCAGGACCATTATGTTTCTCCGAACTAAACCTATAGGACCGACCATGCGCATCAAAGCACAAAAAGTTATAGCATAAATAGAATAGTTATAATTTAATGTATTAATGTAATGCCTACGATGTTTTTGTAATTTAATGTTGTGGTTTTTGGTGTTTAATACTACTTCAGTGATAGTGCCACAATATTCCTACCAATTTCATTAAAGTATAGTAAAAATAAAAACAATACAAGGCATCATATTTTATTAACCAAAAACCAACGTGTTTAATATTGATTTTTAAGATACTGATGACATGATACAAGGACTAAACTAGTATAACAAAGTATCAATTAAACGAATTAAACAAAACACGTTAATATCAACACAATAGAAGAAGTCTCAATATTTTAACCAAAAGTGAGAACAGGTTCCAAAGTAGACAGTTACCAGTTTAGACATATATTTTTCAGTTTCATTTTTTTGCCGTCTTTCACTTTCTAGTAATGTTCTGTAATAATAAATCCCTATGTTTTCCTGCTATGGGAAAATAATTCCGTGTTGTTTACAGCAGAGTATAAGAGTTTTAAGTCAAACTTTGTACGTTGATAAAAATGATAAATGATAAAAAATAAACATTTATAACGACTGATTGTGCTTGTTGCAAACAGTAACTACAAAATACAGTGCCCGATAAAATTATTGCACGCAACAAACCCGATAATACAAAGAAGGAGTAAAAATATGTCTCAGATCTAAGTAATATTTTTGCCTTAAGAGTATACAACAGTTAGTTACAGTGAAGAACAAGGAGACTTTGTAGAATTAACATGAACTTATTATAGACGCTTACAAAAATAACTGCCAGTTGAAACTGAACAAAATTAATGAAGACTCCATGTGTATAGAGAAAAGAGAAAACCTGTAAGATTTTCAACCGGGTTAAACTGACTCAAAATATACAACCTCCGTTAATAAGTTAACAAAACAACAAACTAAAAAAAACCTTATAAATTAATTAAAAACCCATAAAAAATCCAATAAACTTCTCATAAAGATAACCATGAAAACCCACGGAAAAGTCACTTTTCATCTGCAGAAGAGACTCTAGACTGCTAAAAACATACCTTCCAGACTTGAAACATTCGTTAGTGGGTTAATTGACAACATTATATCCCTATATTTAGTTACGTTCTTTCTTCGTTTCAGGAATCTTTTCGTATTCGGTTCTTTGACTTCAAACTGATTATTCAAATTTTTCACACATTCGATCTAAAAATAAATCTAGTGTTGTCGACTCTCGTTAGAGAGTCAGCTTAACAATTCGTTTGAGTACAATAGTAACCAATTTACCATGGTACGTGCTCTAAATATAAATTGCGCTACCCTGTATATTTGTGGTTGACTTGAAGTTAGTGTTTCACTTCTCGACGCCATCTAAGGAGTATCATTGTCACTTCCGTTCAAGTCGTCAGTTTACTTACACTTTGTCGTAAACTTAATATGCCTGCTTAAATTAAAAGAATTCTTTCTTAAAACGTCCACAGCTTTAATTAGTTAATTTATTCAACGTAAGATACCTTTTTCTATGTGAATTTCTTAGCACCACGTGCTACATCGAAATGTGGGTCACGATGATCTATCTATAAAAGTTAAGCACATTTTTGGTGGGTCATGAAGATTCCGACCTATTGTGGAAAATTTCTAAAGTAAAAATTCTAACCTATAATTAACTGCTATACCATATGCAGATACCGTTACTCAGAGGTATGAACACCACATTTAAAAAAGTACACATATCTCCGATAAACCCCTTCTTTACTTGTCATAAATGTTATCTTTCACATTAGTTTTTATTTTCCTTCTGATTATTTATGACGTTGTTGGTTGGTAGCAACAAAATTATTTGCTTAGGATTGTTAGATTTGGCGACGTTTCGTAGAGTGACGCGTCTGCTTCAAGGGTCCTCTATCTATCTTCTGTTATCTTAGACACAATAGATAGAAGGCCCGATGAAGCAGACGTATCAGTCTGCAAAACGTCGCCAAATCGCATAATCTTAAGCAAATAATGTTATTGCTACCAACCAACAACGTCTTCCAATTGGGATAGAAATAAATATAATTAATCGTTATCTTTTACGTTTTTGTAGATTTCGCCACTCACTACTTTGACACAACTCTTTTAGTTAGCTTAACTACAGATGGGCCATTAAGAAAACGTTTTTTGAAGGTTAACACCGGATTTGGGTAAGTCAAATTTTGATTATCATTCGATGTCACTACGGTGCTTTTCACAAATCTTGTTTGCTAATAACTTCGGTAACTTTCACCACGATTTGTTTGCTATTACTATTAACCACGGTTACAAAATGTTGCTTGGGTAGTCTAACTTAAATCGCATTTTGATATGTAAACCGGTTATTATCATTTTTAATTTAAGAGGCTTGTACAGAGACGCCATATTTACAAAATTGCTATTGCAAATTACGAGCTAATTATAAAATTAAAAAAAATTTCTAATTACACTAATAAAACAGATTTCATAACTGGAATGCCGCAAACTGTTAAAAAATCACTTTTTTAATTCCAAAATTTAGTAATTTTATTTTTTAGAGTTTTTTTTGCTTTTGAGTGAGTTTGCCCCATTAAGTAATAAAAATGGAAAACGTTTTCTTAACCATTGCGGTAATAAAACCGCATGGTTTACCATTAAAATGAAATAAGAATTTTAAAATATGATAGTATTGGACAGTGCTGAGTCCTATAAGTAATTATCGCGTGTAATAAATGCGACAACGCTGTAATGAAATGAAAGTTTACTTAGTATCCGTCAAATAGTATTTTAACCTAAAACTAGGCTAGAATTTGTCAAAAATTTAACATTTTCTTTGTTTTCTTCATTTCTGCTTCTCAAAGAGAAACATATGCTGCTTACATTCGAAGGTCGGGGTTTTAGTGTCTATATAAATTCCATTTACGTACAGTTACAGTAAGTGATTTGTAATTACACCTAAGTGCGAAAAGTTTGCGTTGTGTCTTTTTTTGTGTAACATTAAAGCAAAAGTATGGGTAAAATACATCTTCGTAATAAACAAAAATCATTGTGTGCTCGCAGAAAAAATAGACGCCTTGCGCTGTTGAGGTAAGAACATTATATTTATTTTAAAGCAATTTATACCTGTTGTGTTTTTGTTACATTAAAATTTAAAGTAAGCATATAAACTTTTAAAATTTTATTTTATAGAGCTCTTAAACGTAAGGGGAAAGAAAACATTGATCCAGATGTTCCAGAATGTTCCACTATACTTCAACCTCAAGAAGGTTGTAGTAAGATGGATTTACAAATTGACACTTCTGTGAGGTTTGTATCCCAACCTTATCTAATAAATATTAACCATAAATTATGCATAAATGAACCCATAGTTGAAAGAAATACAGTTGTTAATTCAAAATAGACTTAAACATTTTACGACTTTAGTTACCAATAACTTAATAATAAAAGTATATATTCCAGTAATGAACATTCTGATGCATTCACCGTACTGTTACATGATCATGATTACCATAAGATTCGAAGTGTTTCTGATGAATTGCCGGTACCACTACACAGTGACCATGAATATTGTCAGAAATTAGAAGAGGAAATGAATACAACAGAGTAAGTAGAAAACTGTTATAGGGTAGTATAAAGTATTTCACCATTATGTATTTATTGCAGGAGCTCAACTTCTATTTCCGGTAGAAGAATTTTTGATGTACAACATCTATTCCGTCAGATTCTGAATAATAAAAAACACACGCCATTTGACTGTTCCATTATTGACATGGTAATAGTCAAAGAAATAAGAAAAGGATTGTATAGTAAATTTGAACTTAAATGTAAAATGTGCAATATATATGAGATAATTACAACTGATGATTGTGATGATAAAACTCAGTTAAATATAAATAAAGCAGTCACATTATCAGCTATTTCAACTGGAGTGGGTTATTCACAAGTTGCAGAAATAGCAGCTGCTATAAACATGCCTATGATGACCAAGTCCACTTTTAATACTAATCATGAAGCAGTATCGGCAGTTATTTTGTCAACAGTATGGAAGGTGATGGAAAATACAGCACGTGAAGAAGTAGCCAAAGCTAAACAACTTAATGAAGTTGATAAATATGGAATCCCTTGTATAACTGTTGTGACTGATGGAGCTTGGGGAAAACGATCATATAATGTTAATTATGATGCATTATCTGGTGTGGTAAGTGTGTGTTAAATGAGATAAAACTTCTATTAAACGGGCAATTACAGGCTTGCATCATTGGACACAGAACTGGAAAGATACTATATTTAGGTGTTAGAAATAAATATTATTCAATGTGTGCAAAATATGAAAATATAAACTTGGAAGTGCCATCTCACAATTGTTATAAAAATTGGCATGGATCCTCAACTGCAATGGAGTCTGACATTATCCTGGAGGGTTTTACGTTAAGCATGCAAATGCATGGTTTGAAATATACCAAAATTATCGGTGATGGAGATTCCTCGGTATACAGGAAACTTTTAGACTCAAAACCATATGGTAACCAATTGGTGGAAAAGATTGAGTGCAAGAACCATCTACTACGAAATTTTTCTTCAAAACTGAGGGAAATATGCAGTAAGTACTACCTATATAATGCTTAAATAATTACGCGTATTATTGTAGACAGAAAAAGAAGTTGCTCAAAAAACCTACCGGTACCTCCTTATCTGCGGAAAGAAGCTATGAATCGTTCCAAAAGACTTCGTATAGCAATAACAAAAGCCATACGTTACAGAATAAGTGAAGAAATTAATCACTCCGAAAAATTGGTACAACTGGAAAATGATTTTAAAAATGCTCCGTCACACGTGTTTGGGGAGCACGCTAAATGTGCACAAATTGGCTACTTTAATTGTAACCCGAAAGAAAATTAAACAAACCTTGTTTTAAGCATGACAGAATGTGGCTTGTATCAAGATATTCAGTCATGTTTTCATAGACTTATTACGAATTCTACTAGCCTCTTACTCAATATGGACAATAATTTAGCAGAACACTTCAATAGCATAGTTTGTAAATTTATTGGAGGTAAACGTGTGAATTTTTCATTAAGAGGATCATATAAAACGCGGTGTGAAGCTGCTGCAATTTCATTTAATTCTGGTGGAGAATATTATAGAACAATGCACAAAGCTTTTACTGGCGTTAGTCCAAAAAAGTATACCAAGGAGTTTGTTATGAGAAGTAAACGCAGAAGGCAAACCAAAAAAAAAAGTTTTTCGACGAAAAAAGGAACTCGCATTACCAGACCAAGACTATGGTCCAGCGGCAAATATTATTTTATCATTTGATGATGATATCTATAAACATAAAAAGGACAAATTTTTGAAATCACTTAAAAAAACAAAACAGCAACTTGACGATATACAGAAGTCCACAGTTGGACAAAGTGGAAATCTCCAATGGATTCAGGAAAGATCTATACGATTAACGGCTTCTAATTTTGGTAGAATTTGCAAAATGAGAAGTACAACATCAACTGCAAATACTGTGAAATCTTTACTTTATAGTACATTTTTGGGAAATAGAGCGACAAAGTGTGGTTGTGAAAATGAACCAAATGCCATAAAGGAAATAGAAAAACTTTTTAAATTAGAAGTTCGAAGATGTGGATTTTTTATTGATGAAGAGGAATATTATTTAGGAGCTAGTCCTGATGGACTTATAGGTGATGACGGAATTGTTGAAATAAAGTGTCCATCGGTTATTTCAAAAATGACACCAACCCAAGGTATAAATGAAAAAAAAATTACCTTTGCGATTATGAAACATGGAAAATTATTTTTAAACAGAAAGCATAACTATTATTATCAGGTTCAGGGACAACTAGCTATTTCAAAGCGTAGTTGGTGTTATTTTTGTATATGGAGTCCATCGGAGATACTTGTAGAAAAAGTAACGTATATTTAATTTATATTTTTATAAGATTTTATTATACTTATTGTTAGATCGAGCGGGATGACGTATTTTGGCAAGAAATGATACCATCATTAAAGAAATTCTTTTTCATGTGTTTATTACCAGAGTTAGTCGATCCCGAATATCCAAAAGGACTTCCCATTAGAGAAACTGTGACAAAAAAAAACAAAAAAAACTAAACAGATAATCTTAAATTATTAGGATTGTCCTTAATATTTCACGGAAGGTATCCAGACAACCTGTGATTGGTAAATTATTAATACGATAATATGTATGTTTTAAAAACGAATGAAAATTTATAGTCTAAATAAACGAGTATTAAATATGAAAAAACTATTTATTTAATAAATATAGTGTAAGCAAAACAGTAAAATTCATTTAAAAAAATGGCATTTGTGAAAAAATATGATTTTGCAAAATAAACAATATAAGTAATAAGAAAACAAGTTTATTGTTGATCGCAGTTTCTATTTAAAATATAAACACAAACAAGTAAATTTGAAAAATAAAAACGCAAACAACATAACCCTAATAAATCATATGTTTAAACTAAATTACAATGTTGTCATATTAATGTATGTAAACTTTGTATGAAACAAGTTACGACATTATTTTTTATTCTGTATTCTATAGCTATCTATATCATATCATGAGGATTACTTCTTGTTGACGTGTATTTTACTCTTCCCACTACAATATGAGCGTAATGAACAAAAATAAGTTGAATTTGAAATTAGTCACGTGATGTACTAGCCTCTTAATTAATCTACAAAGAATTTGTGTGTCCTTGCCATTCCAATGTACTATATAGATGTATTGTGAGTTGCCGAGGCTTCCGGTGTTCTTATAACCAACGTTGTACTTCTAATCAAATTAGATTACTTCTTGTGTCGCTACCAAATTTAAGAGTTATTTGTTATTGATTCTAATTATATTTATACGCTGTTATTCTAAAACAATTAAATCGAATTAGATATTAATGATTTGGCTTATTTCTTCGATCCTCCAACTTTACGGAGCTTAAAATCTCAAACAGAATCTGTATCTACAAAACGAGATCTGGCGCCCATTAAAAAAATTCTTATCATTTGGACCTCCCCTCTCTCCAATAGGATTGCGAGCTGGCTGTGGAAAGTTCGTAAACTTCTAAAAGCTTGTAGCAAGAAGATACTATCAACACGTTTTCTTTGGTTTATGCAACTACATTTTTGCTTTGGATTAATAATTAAAGACAGGAGTTATTCACGCTACATGAGGTGCTGTCAGAATCTCTCGATAGTGTTTGTCTAGCTATAGAACCCGTAAAATATTATTAGATCTCGAGGTTTGTTATCTAAAAAATAAAATTTACGATGTTTTTTTTGTAATAAATCCAAGTAACTGAAAAACTCACGTACCATTTTATTTCAATGACACGATTTTGATTTTAATTATTTTTGTGATATCCCTGTAATATCATTTGTTTCAGACTCTTTGATAGCGGTCACCTGCTAATAAGTCCAGTGCAAAACAAAGTTTTTATACCTAAACCAAAGCGAGCATAAGGCTCGGTAAAATTTTTTCGACCAATCAGTGTGGTTGCTATTTTTTGTTTTTGTAAATCAATTTTTCGGTCTTTTCTTTTAATTTATGCTCGATTCATTCTTTTAGAAAATCGTTTAGTTTGTTGTAGCCATCAGTTCTTTTTTATGTGTATTTGCATAGCTACGACTAGTGCAAACCGCGACCTTCCGTAGTCATTAAAAAATATACTGGTTTTTATTTTACCATTAACAAATACTTGCAGTCAATACAATTACGAATACATACTTATCCATAACAACTACAATCACTAATATTAAGCAGCCAAGTATTTTACTACGGTTTTAATGAATACTATACCGTTTATATAACTATAAATTAAATAAAACCAAAAATAATCCGTTTTTTGTAATTTCTTACACAAATGAATGAGTAACAAGGCCTGGTGCCCATTTATTCCATTCCCACTTACATTCACGGTTTTGTTTGTCTATCGAGAAAACATTGAAGACGAAGCATTGAGTATTGTACCTTTTCATCAATATTACTATTAAAAATTTTCTCTTCTACGAAAAAAATGTATCGAGGTAAACCTACCAGAAAAGGACATAGAAATTAACCAAGAAAAAAAGAACACATTGTAGTAGATACTGCAAAAGTTAACATTGAAAATAACGATAGTAAAAATCTAAAGATATCTAAAGAAAGTGTAAGCATAAATTATTCTGATTCTGCTTTCTGGGATAAATTGCCAAAAAGTAGAGACAAAATTATGAGCAAAAGAAGTGGAGAACAAATGTCTTCAGATAAAAAGAACAAAGAGTAAGAGCTCTAGGTGCACAGAATTTGACCTTTCGTGACACCAGTGATAAACTTTATTTTCATAAAAATGAGTTTCCTTAAAATTATGTAGTTTCAGCTCTTGTTTTATTCTATTGCAAATGAACGTCTAAAAAATATAAACAACATTATTTAAAACAAAGTTTATGATTTTTGATCGCACTCCAGATATCAGTCCTAAGCAAATCAGTTATTGTCAGTTGTACCGGTTTCAAAAACACCTTGAAATGGACCTTAAATAAGAAATTACCGGCAACAAAAGAAATCAATTGCATACATGAATGAAACATATGGTCATTCGAGTCATATTAGAGCTCGTTCTAATACTAAAAAATGCTTAGATGCGCGTCGGGTGAATTCAGAATTTGAATCGTCTAGATTAAAAAAAAATCCCCTAAATCCAATTTTGAAATTATCAGACGTCTGATAACATCTAACAACGATTATATGCAATTTGTTTTTTTTTAAGAAAATATGTTCGATATCTATAAGTAAGTAAGCATGTTTTTTATTGTCATTGATAGTTGATCAATAAACTTTTTATAATTTCTCTTTTGACCTTAAATCGTTTTACGTTTTTTCAACTGAAATTAAAGAAAGTTTGTAAATCCCCTGAACAAATCCCCTAATAAAATGTTTCCCCTAGATTTTCCATCAAGCCGTCTAAAATCAACTAAATTTAGGGTAAAATCCCTCAATCTGGTAACACTGATTGTATTGACATTCGGAACAAAATTTGTTTCTGCGCAACCATTCTTTAGTTTTGAGACGATGCAGCTGTTAAGTCAACAATTTACGGTAGAACGACGAAAAGCCAACTACACGCAAAAATATATTAAAAATCTAAGAAAATGAAAGATATAGTTGTCTATAAATTAATAAATAATTTAATGAAGACAACGAAGAAAGCAACTCTAAAACAAACTTTTCGAATATCAACGTTGAATTTTAGGTACTTCTTATCCGTTTAATGAGTCTTACATTTTAACGTTCCTTAAAAAAACTAACACAATTAAGAAAATTATATGAGATAAAAATCTATCTTTGATCCAAAATCGGTACAATGCCACTTGTATTAAAAAACATAAGAATGTCACCAACGCAAATTATTAAGAACATTTGTCATAGAGAATAAAGTTATTGCACGATAATTCGTCAGTGTCTGATTTTGTTGTTAGGGAAGCTGATATTTATTGTCCTGGTTTCCAAGAAATAATTGTAACGTGCTTTGGCTCCTAAAGCGTGGGTGTTATTCGTTTGTAATTTTTTTATAATGGTATAAAAAAACTATATATTTAAAAAATACTTTCAAGAACTTAGTAGAAATAGTATTTATACATTTAATACGTCAACATTGGTAGTAAGAGTACACAAAAGTATAATTAAATACAGGTTCCTATTGCGCCACGTTTAATTAGAAAATGAATTTTTGTTTTTTTCATAATGTTGACCATTAAATAAAATATAAATGCTTTAAGTGTAAAATCTAACATTAAGCTAAAATTACATTGAAAAATTACACATTTTGCTTCTGTTCGTTTTCAAAAACCATTTTTATAGTAAGTAGCTACATAAGCACGGCATATTTATCTAATTTCCCTATACCATTAAATTCAAGTGGCTATTAGCTTACGTAACACATACACTTTTAAAGATTTCGACGATGTTTGATCCTGGTAAATAAAATTTTAGAATAAATCGTTTTGGTTTCGAATCGTTCATTCGAAAATTATGATTCCTTGTTTACAAATTTAAATAAAAAATCGTATTTTAATAGTCCTGTTTAAAATCTCGTCTGTTTTGTACATGCAAATGAGAGAATCGCTTATTTATTCATTTCGTGCTCAATGTATTGATTTCCTGTGTAAGGATTTTGGTGTAACTAATTTAATTTTAAACTAATTGAAAAGGTGATAACATATAAAATTTATTCTGTCGGTTTATGCGTAACACAAATCGTTAGCTGATTTAATGAAAAATTTGTCTAAATTATGTTTAATGGTTTTCGATGAGTCATCTAGTTTACCTTAAAAAGTTTTACCGTAATGGTTCATTTAACTGCAATGAATTTGCAAAAGTTCCCATTGTTAATTTTAGAGAGCAATCAAACTTGTTTTTTAAAATCCAATATAATGGATTGTGATAACGTCAAAAGTTTGGTTACAACTGCTAGTAAAACTACTATAGATTTAGTTTGCTTTGAAAGAAAAGTAAACAAGAACATAGTAAACAGTTTACTATATAGAAGAATGTCTATAATAAACGTTTTGATCAGTACAAAAGTAGTAATTTTGAACAATAATTATAAAGTAACATATGAAATTGTATTGCATAACTAACGTTAAGAATTTGGTAAGTAACAAAACTAGTATATTCAGAGTCGAAAAGTAACACAGATAATTTTCACTTCTATTATGCTTTCTTATTTCATAGAAAGTCGATTTTATTGTACCGCCGCGCTAGTAAAATTAGTTTATAAGAAAAACATAACCAAATATTTTTTATTCCAATAGTTCTAAGAAGAAACGTATGTTGTTTTGTATTCTTCTACTGAAAAAAAGACATTTTTACAATTCACCAATTGGATACGGTTTTGAAGGATTACGCTATGCAATTTATCTAATTCTAGACAGTGGAACTAATGATTTGTTTTCTTAAAAGCATTTAATGAAACACAATTTCTTTAAAGTTTGACTATGCGTAACCATTATTTAACAAAAATAAAGCATTTTTAAGTGCATGTACACTCAACTAAACAAAAAACGAGACACCTTGGTAAGTTCGAATGAAATTGTTACAAGTGTGAACTAGACTTGTTAGCCAATGCGATTGGCAATCATTCGTGGCCGTTCGCGATGTTATTCAAGAAATTCAAATTAGACAAATACTAAACATTGACAGTACCAGATGATCAAATTGTTTATCCGCAAAATCGAAAAAACCAATATATTCATATTTTTGAATGATTTGGAACAGTAAACTGTATTTCATTTTTATACGAAATATTTTCGTATGTAAATAAAAGTTCTATATTGAAACAGTGCTTTATAAACTTTATTAAAGATATTTATTGACAGTGGAATGAATTTGTGTCAGAAAAGATATTTGCTGCATTTTACTTTTATACACAATATTTTCGTGTATAAATCAAATTGATTGCAACTAAACTATTTATTCCTTTGTTCGCCAATGCATGTTTGTGTCTTGTTTTGCATTTGTTAGTTTAACAAGCATTTTAAATAACGTTAATACAATTACTTTTTTTGCGTCACTAGTAGAAAATTAAGACATTTATTTGAATGTTGTTAATATGTATGGATTTAAACGTGTATAACTTTGTAAGAATAAATAAATCAAACTTAATGTGTAATTGCATTCCACGTTACGTTCTTGTAGAGGCAAGGAAAGCACCATCACCATTATAATAACAAAAAAAAACGATATTTCCCCTGTCACCCATATCCTGCTTTACTGGCATACAAAAAATAATAAATAATCTTATTGTATTTTCGGAAATTGTATTTTTCGGAAAGAACAATAAAGTATTTTACCTTTATATTCATTTATTGTTCTTACTTTTTAAGTAGCTGTAATAGTCTCAAAATTTTAATTGGTTGGTCTATTATTTATTATATGTGAATTGTGAATTCCCACCACCCTTAATTATTGTAAGAGTAATTGTAACTTTTATTAAAGAAAAATTATTTTGTTAGCCTTGTTTACTCTTTTGCACAAAACAGTCTATTTGAAGTAAAGAGAGGTTTTATAGACTTGTTGAATATGACAAGAACATTACATAAACATATGGATTCTAAGGAACCTTTAAAATGTGCATTAATGCTGAGAAATGTAGACAAATGACACAACACTATTGCTGATGCTAAAAAAGAAAACGCCCGACTTTTCAAGGTACAATTTAACGAAACTGTTAGATTGAATTGGCATTTTCTTCAAATGCTTATTGATGCGGTCACGGCGAGAGTAGTGGTTTAGTAAACCGCAAAAATTAAAAAAAACTTTTAAATCTATTAACTTCAAGTTCTGTAAACATTCAAAAACATTAAAAAAATAAAAAATGTTTTTACTGGTGATTCGAAAGCTACTCAAAATGAATTGATTTACTGCATTTCCAAGTGCATCGACGACTGCGTCAAGAGGGAAATAAACGACGCGGATTTTTCTCTATACAAGTTGATGATACAGTTGATATTTCTCAAATGTCTCAATGTTCGGTAATAATAAAGTATGTTAATTTAATTGGCAAAATAGTGGAACGTTTTCTAGGATATCATCATGTGAGTGCAAACAGAAGTGCAGGAGCTTTATATGATTTGCTAGAAAAAATTTGAATACAATTTTAATTTGAACAAAAACTAATTGATTAATGCTACGATGGTGCAAATGTAATGTTTGGACATTTAAACGGACTGCAGCAAAAAATTAAAGAAAAAGCAACTCAAGCAGTTTTTATTCATTGTTTGGCTCACCGCCTAAATCTAGTTTTGCAACAAAGTTTTAAAGAAAGTTCTTGGTGTCGTATATTCTTTTCAAGGCTGAGCGGAATTCTTTCATTTTTCATCGCTCTGCAAACCAAACTTATACACTTCTATCGACAACTACAAGACGTGTACCGACTGTGGCGGAAACTCGATGGTCTTCCAAACTCCAACAAATTGATTAATGTCATTGATGAAGATTGGGACCAATTAAGAGATGTGTTTGCATTCATAGCAAATTGTAAAGAATCTGACAATAAATCAATACAGTTTGCAAAGGAATTTTTACATGATTTCAATGATTTTGGTTTTATACCTTTGGCAGTAATAATTTCTTTAATTGGCATACTATTTAATATACACCTATCTCTCGATTTACACGGTACTTGTTTTACACGTTTTCGCTTTTACACGGTTTTCCAAATAGGTTTTTTTTTGTTTTTATCGCACTCTACTAAACGCTACTGTGATTGAACACGTGCGCTGCGTACACATCTCAAATAAAAACCAGTGTTTCCGTAATATATTACATATATTAACCTGTCAATGCATTTTATTTTTATTTCTGTGTACACCTAAAAATATTGAAAAAAATCACAACTGTTAAATAGCAAAATTATGCATTTTCTGCAAGCTTTTCGATTTACACGGTTTTGACTTGAAAATTTTTAATTTTCGATTTACACGTTTTTCTCAGAAACGTATCTACCGTGTAAATCGAGGGATAGGTGTACTTAAAAAAATCACTGGATATTAATTTTTGCACTTCCCAAATAAAAAAACCTCGTCAATTATTGGCAAAGAAAAGATATGAAGATTTGTTTAAGTTATTTTTTGAAAAAACGAATTGAATTGTACAAATAGATATGTGAAAGCGGGAATACACTAATTTACAAGAAAACAACGTCTAAAAAATGAATTAAGTCACCATTATTCAGATGAAACTTATCACAATATATCCACACAAGAACTGCTTCAAAAACGTAATGAAAACAAGGATATATTTGCAGAAGCTTATAAACTGTTTTCACTCATTTCAAGAATTCCACCTTTGTGTAAGAAAACTTTTCACCTATTTTTTTACCAACGGGCCGCCGTTGCTGAAATTTGCAAAACGTTACGATAATGAACCGCTAGATTTTTACAATCGTGTTGTTTTTAGCAACAAAAAAATTTTTAAAAGTTCAAATGACGCACCTATAAAAGTGTTTTGACCTTCAAGAAGTAGTTACAGAGTTAATACATAATCACAGTGTAGCGGACACTTTTCAGTAAATTTACGAACTTGGGTGAGTTCCCATGGCCCAAGCGTTTGTTGGGTGATTAAAATTCGTCTTAATACATAAGGCTACTTAGGTATTTTAAACAACGTTATGCAGCTAAATGTCCAAATTTTGTATTTGGAGAACGATTACATCTTTCAATAAGTGAGCTTCCTTAATCTTAGTTTCTTCACTATTAAAATATGCACGTCGAACAATAATCCAACAGTTACACAGACTATAGGCTAGTTACAGTCTTTTCAACTGTTATTTATTAATTTAGTTTATTCTTTAAAAATAATGCCCCTATACATACATCCAGGTTGGTGCAAAACTGGGTACAGCAATAAAACGTCTAAGCGCTAGAATAAATGATTGTGCAGTGAGATCCGTCACCGACTTAAGGTGGACGGCCTTAGTAATAAAACATATGAAAAGGCAAACATAAGCCTTTACCATTTTGCAGCCACGACCCTTACGGTCTTTAATCATAAGCGGGCCCGCATAATCAACACCGGATCTATAAAACGGAGGTGCCGGCTGGACTCTGGCAAGAGGCAAATTGCCCATAATTGGATTTGGAATCTTTGGTGAAACATGAAAACATCGTACACATTGATGTACAACCTGCTTCGCTACGTTTCGTCCAGAAACTACCCAAAAGCGCTCACGAATTGAGGCAAGTAATAGCTGGGGTCCAGCATGCAGTAATCGTAAATGTTCACGAGCAAATATAAACCTTGATATTTTATGTTTACCTGATAGTAGGATGCCGTTTTTCATAGCTGTATGTAGAATAGTGTAGTCTGCCACCCACTCTTAAAATGCCGGCAGAATCTAAAAAAAGGTTCAGGCCTAGAATGTGATTGTTCCCTTTAATACAAGCGTTTTGTTGAAGTTGCTTAATTTCAACACTAAAGGATTCGGTTTGGGCTATCTTAACTAAAGCAGTTAATCCAGCATTAATTTCTTGAGGTGTTAAAGGTCCCACATTTTTGCCTCCTATATTATTATTTAAACAATTGACCCTAAATCTTAAACAATAAGCTATACTTCTTTCTAAAAAATTGAGGTTCGAATATTTAGCAAAATCAAATTCTTTAATAACGGTTGAAGAAAAAACACGGGACAATTCTTTGCATTCAGGTAGTGGCGACTCATTATATTTGAAACCAGGCCAAGATGAAAATTCAGTCTTTAACCATGAAGGGCCTTGAAACCAAACAGTTGAGTTAATCAATTCGGATGGAGTCATTCCTCTAGATAATAAATCAGCAGAATGCATTTTCCTGGAACATATTTTCATAATCCGAATTGTGTGTTTTCTTGGATTTCGACTACATGATTGCATACAAATACTTTCAGTGTTTGTAGTGCTGCATTTAACCAGCCCAGCACTATAGTCGAGTCACACCAAAATGTACATGAATCAAAACTGACGCCAAAGTGATCCCGAACATGTCTTGGAAGTTTAGACAACATTAGGGCAGCACAAAGTTCAAGCCTAGAAATAGTCGTCTTTTTAAGAGGTGTGCGATCTTGGTTTTAGAGCAAAGAAGATTAACAAAACACTGATTATGTTTATCAATAGATCGAAGATAAATCACTGCTCCATAAGCAATATTAGAAGCATCTGAAAACCCATGCATTTCAATCCTGGTAAAATCACTACAAATTACTTTCCGATCAAGTCTCATATCATTCAATAGAGGGAGCTGCTTTCTAAAGGATTTCCACTTTTCATGCATAACTGCCGACACCGACTCATCCCATTCGAGCCTTTCTCGCGACAGCTCTTGTAGAAACGTTTTAGCGACAATTGTGCAGGGAGTTAAAAGTCAAAAGACAATATAGTGCGCTTGGTTACCCTTTCATTTGATGGCTTAGATATAGTATACATTAACTTATCATCTTTGTTGCACCAGCCTAAACCAAGCGTTTTAGTGTGAGCATGCTCACCAAATTCAATGAGACCTGAATGTTTATCATTTTCGCTTATGTCAACAAGCACATTTGGATCATTAGAAATCTATTTTTTAAGAGTAAAACATCATCTTGATAATATCTTCGGAAGCCGCTTACATATGTACCGAGCTTGATCAAATGTATCAACACTCGTCAGTAGATCATCTACATAGAAATCAGATGCAATAATATTTGATATCATTGGTTCTTCGGTTTTACATTCTATTCCAAGCTGTATTAAACTACGTATGGCTAAAAATGAAGCGGATGCCGTTTCATACGTCACAGTGTTTAGGTTAAACGCATTAATCATTTCATTAGAACTATATCTCCATAGAATTCGTTGTAGAGACCGATCTCTTGGAGCTACAAGTACCTGTCTATACATTTTTTCTATGTCTGCAGATATAGCGTAATATCCTCTTCTAAATCTCAACAAACTTGAAAAAAGATCAGACTGTAAAGTCGCCCCAACCATCTGCAGACTATTTAATGAATACCCCGTCGAGGTTGGTGCTGATCCATCAAACACCACTCTCAACTTTGTGGAAACTCTCTTCCTTTAAAACACCGTGGTGAGGTAAATAATATGAAATTTCATTTGTATTTGGAACCACCGCAGACATGTGATTAAGATCCTCATATTCTTACATGAATTTAATATAACGTTCTCGAAGAATACTATTACCTTGTAACCTTTTTTGTAATGCAAGAAATCTTTTCTGTGTTTGTTCCAATGAACAACCTAACCTTTCAATCGACTCCTTAAACGGTATGGTTACGATAAACCTACCGTCTAAACCTCGTTTAGTATTCTCTGTAAAAAGTTTCTCGCAAGCCTTTTCTTCGATAGACAAAACACGTTCCTCTGAACCCTGTTCAATCTTAAGTTTTTAACCAATTGATTTTGAAGTTCATCAACACGCGTGAAATTGCACCAAGTTTGTTTAGAAGTCGTGGCAGGGATAAAGCTAGATACAAGCCAACCAAATCTACTCTTTTGCAAAAACAGCAAATTAACTCCTAACGACTTTTGACCTATGCATAATAGATCCCAAAAATGAGCAGCTCCAACTAAAACATCAATAGTCGCGGGTTTATGAAATGATGGATCAGCTAAACGAACATCAGCTGGAATATTCAACACTTCTAGGTTTATCTTGTGACCTGGAAGTATATTTGTTATGGTGCCTATGAGCAAACTAGAAATTTTCAATTTATAATCATTGTAATGTAAGCGTAGCGCAGCTCTATGTCACATTGGGAATTTATTTTTATTGAAGACTGAGTCACACCCAAAACTTTAATATCTATTGGTTTGGTTTCCAATTTTAACTTCTCACATAGGCTTATGCAAATAAAATTTTATTGAAAACACGAATCCAAAAGAACTCTAACCGTATGGGGTTTACCATTTACATCCATTACCTTTACCGAAGCAGTGGGTAACAAAATTTGATCAAGGTTAGATGAAAATGCGGTAACAACTGTTGGAATCTCATCCCTGATGGAGTAATTGATGATGTCGTCTTTTACATATACGACAATTGTACTTTGAAGTACAAACGTTTGAATAATGACCCTTTCTTAAACATAACACACACAATTTAAGACCCTTAACTTTTTCTTCTCTATCCTTGGCTGAAAATTCTAAGAAATCGCTGCAGGACCAAATGGAATGGGAACCTTTACAAATTTGGCAGACAGGTTTAGTTATAACTAATGATTTAGATGATAATTTACCCCTATCTGGACTTCTCTTAGAATGCTTTGACTCAAGAGTCTCTAACAATTCTGCTTTATATTTTAAAAAGCTCTTTAAATCATCAAATGTTGGAAAATCTTTATTGTGTATTGATTGTTCCCACTCACGTGATGTGACATCATCCAGTTTTGATGTAATTAGATATATAATTAAAGTTTCGCCTAGGGTTTCAGTTGAGATTATGGATTTAATAGATCGTACATGCCTAGATACCAAGTCTAACATTTTTCTTATTTTAACAGAGGATTCTTTCTGAATAGATTCTAACTCAAAAAGAGACTTGACATGATTGTGAACCAACACTGTTGTGCTATTAAAGCGTTCTAATAAAGTGTCCCAAGCCAAGCAATAATTTTCACCACAGAAGTCAACAGATTTAATTATTTGAGCAGCATCGCCTTCTAAACTTGCTCTCAAGTAGTGAAACTTTTTTGTGTTATCGAGTTCAGGGTTTTCATCAATGAGACTTATAAAAAGATCTCTATATTCCAACCAATGTTCGCTCTTACCAGCAAATTTAGGCAACTGAATAGTTGGTAACTTAACCGAACTACAAACACCCACACGAGGTGTTGACCTAATGCTGCCACTTGCTACAGACTGTGGTGGCGAGTATGACAAATTATGTACATCGGAAATATTACTAAGAAGACATTCAGCCCTTGCAACAGCATTATAAAAAATTTTCTGATAACATTCTAACGCCTCAATACCAGAGTCATCATCCTCCGCCTCCGCTTCAATTTCAAATGTTAATTCCTCAAATTGATTCAATAGCGGTTCAATACTACTTAACCGTCTTTGTATATTAGCAAGAGTAACTTTATTTAAAGTTTCCCCGTAATAACTTTACTTTCAATTTCAGTAATGTATTTTGTAAATATAGTTAATTTAGTTTTTAAACAAGAACGTTGCCTTTTCACACGTTCCATTGCGAATACAATAATTACTATTTATAAACAAGGTACCTATTGTTCGCGTACAACCCACGCGAAATAAATTCAGAAAACACTAAAATGTTCAAGTAATACAATTTACATATAGTATCAAATACTGTCTAATGAATAAGTAATAAACTACTAATTTTTATAAAAATATTTGCATTTAGCTAACCACGTCGATATTAATTCGAATAGTAATAAATATTGAATCTTAACAACGTGCAGCTTGTTTGTATAAGTAAATCTATTTACAGATAGGACAATATTAAAATAAGGAACTCACCCTTGATACAAATTTACATACTGTACAATTGTAGGTACCAAATTTCCAATAAAGCAGCAGGCACAATATGACGATTGCTTGACTTTTTTAACATCGTTAATCTTCAGCACTCCGTAACTGCGAATACCATTTTCTTCACGTTATTACAAATCCGGCTCGAAGGACCAATGTTATAATTCGATATTAATGGACTGTAATTCAGATTTGTCGACGGAGTTACACTTATGTATTTGATTAATTTATTTTTTTATAATAACGAAAACATAATATCGTATGTGATAAAGAGCGTACATTCGACTGCTCCCATGAATCAAAAGATTAAAAACTCCTACATGTACAAAATTCTTTGCGCACGCATGCATAGACGTACTTAAAAATATTATAATCATAAACAAATAAGAACATATTGATTTTATAGTTTTTGCGAATAAACGATTTGACCTTCTGGTATTTTCAACGCTTATTATTTGTCTAATTTGAATTTCTTAAATAGCATCGCGAACGGCCATCAATGATTGCCGATCGCATTCGCTAACAAGCCAAGTTTACACCGCTTACTATTTCAATCGAATTAACCAAGGTGTCCCGCTTTTTGTTTAGTTGAGTGTACTATCCAAACTTATAGTAAATGTCCAACAAACGTTTGAATTCACGATTACCGAAATTATACTTTTCAAAATTAATATATCTACAATAGCGTTTAAACATTATCTTTTGGTTTTTGAAATAAAAGTTTAAACAAAAGCCAATATAATTCTGTTCGGCAGCTATACGATCAATCGTTTTTTAGGTAAATTGTCACACAAAAGTGCCTTTTACTATTTAATTACTACCGATCTTTGTATGGAAATTATTGTGTTTCCTTATAATTTCCAACTAATAACTTTCAACATCCTAATCATTCTTCTCCGCTTGGTTTCTCGTATATACGATTTCCAACACTGTCATTATAATTAATAGACGTTTTGTGTGCAATTTTTGAAGATAATAACAAGGAAACGTTGACAACAACTTTCCGGCGAATCTCGGAAGTTATTATCCACAAAAAGCAGTCCTTAATTCAAATACAAACAGCAAACAAATATTAATTTTGACTATAACACATCACGACCAAATGTTTTCTATGAAAAAAATTATATGTGATTGAATGATTGATAATTACAATACCAGAAAGTTCAAAATGTTAACCGAAAATCTCATAGGAAAAATAATTCTATTGTGCATTAGTCCAACAAATAAAAGTAATGTAGAATTGTAAATTCAGGTGTCATCAACTTCCTTTACAGTTTGTTATAGCGATTAATCATGTAGCATACGGTTATTTTATGCTCTGGTGGTTCAGAAATTAATTTAAATTGTTCTTTAGAATACGTTAAATATTTTATTTAGGATAAATTAAATTAATAAAAACTCTTAAATTTCAAATTTTCAAGTTATTAGATTTTTCACTTAAAAACTGTAATGAAACAATTATATGTCCTTTGATGATCCATGCCGTATAGTTTAATGATACCGGTTGTTAATGTAGTCGTAAGTTTTATAGCAGTTATAAAGCAATTTATATCTGTTTAATGATCTAAGAAGTAGTGTAATTTCAGTATAGTTGTTAGTAGTTAATTCATATTCGGTATCCTACGGATATAAACAAGAATTACTACATAATATTGTTGTCGACGTTCTTGTTAATAAAATCAACATACAGATTTGCAAAAAACGTTAAAGAGTTTTTAATAAAGGTATAATTATAATTTTTGTATTTTTATCTACCACGAACACGCCTATGCTTCATAGACAGAATAACTAATCAAAAGGTTTTATCTACTTAAAAAACGGAAAATTTCTAACAGTTTTTACTTAAATTTTAGTCGACCTATTAAAGCTCAATATGACAAATTTTGTTTGAAACTGAACCCTTAAAGAAAATGCTATAAACAACGTTAACGAAAAGTCGGTAAAGTTTTTAAACTTTTATGAGTATGTGTTCAGAAATCATTGACGAGTGTTTGAATTTGGCGCGTCGTCATTCTAGTAACTTGGATTTTGCGGCGTTGATTCAATTTTGTCGGATTTCTTAATTTGACAGTTTATGTATGGTTCAGTGGTCTCCTTGTTTATATTGCGATTTTGAAAATGTTTTGTTAGTATTTGAAGGATTTCTTTATTGCCAATTTTAATACTGTGCAGCTTGTACTTGATGTAAGTTAAAAATAATTTACTTAACAAGTGTATGACATAAGATTATTGAAAATGGTTTTTACCGAACACATCTTTGTTACTGAGGCTTACTTTCGTTCGCGAATTCGCAATAAACAAAGAACATGGGATTATTTCTACCAAAATTGCTACAAACAGTTTTACGAGCAATTTCCAAAAGAAGTATTGGGATGTGATTCTTTTGCACATGTTCATCGTATAGTTCAAATGTTTTGTAGCAGTTTCGTAGTACGGGTAGTATTTCACAAGGAAAATCTACTGGCCAGCCTACTGTTTTAACGGAAGAAGTTGTTGAAGATTCACCAGAGAATGGAATGGAGTCCAAAGAAATCTCTACAATTGTTACATCAAACAAATCTATCGCTTGCTATATGCCAGAAAGCTTGAATGAAAGTCTTGCAATTACACCCATACAAGGTGACTGTGACACAAGAGCTACTGCCTCCTGATTTTCCACGTCAATGGTTTAACGAAGTCTTAGAATAGTGTAATATGGTCAATAAAAAACCCTCATATTTTTGTAGAAATATCACTTTATTCGAAGAAAATTGGAGCGTGGTAAGCAATGTCACGACGTAGGATCATTGGTTCTATTTTTTAATACAAATATTAATGCACACACTTATAGCGAACTAATTTTGGATCCGGTTATTAATAACCTACGTGACGATGAGTTCTATCATTGTTAATTCGAACAATATGGAGCCACCGCTACGTCGACCGCTCACACTGCTAGAATAACATTAAATTATATACGAGAGTTCTTCGGTGACCGATTGATAAGTGAAAACAGATAGCTTCTACGATCACACGGTTTACTCCACTGGACTTCTTTATGTTTGGTTTTTAAAATACCCAGTACATTTACAGCGTTTACATGCTTTAGAAGAAATGGAAAATGCAATTACATAAATACCCAAAGTATTTGTCCCTCGACATGCCTCACCTTTCGTAGCCGGCTGTCAAAACGAACTGTTTCCTGTTAACGTTTTGTAAAATACGGACTGTTCTTAGCGGTCTCTCTGGCCCAACAAAGCTTTTATTATTAAATCTTTTCACGCCATTCCACGTGAATATGTGGTCGAATTCTGCGTATTGTTGAGTGAAAGCTTATCTTGGGGTATGTGATTTTATAACGTTTTTTTGTATGGAGGGCTTAAATTAATTCTTTAGCGGGTCCGATCTCTCCACTTGTAATATTATCAATGACGTTGGTAAGACACCTGCTTGTCGAAAAGTTTCCATGACGTCAGGTCGCTGAAGGCTAAGGGGTTGTACATCACTTTTTGGGAAGAAATACTTACTCAAGTGCGAAGTTAATTAGAAGGAAGCTCGACGCATTCTTTTACGTCAAATATTGTATGCATTAAAAGTTGTTATGCAAGTGATAAAAGGCGAAAAAACCTTACGAGAGACAGCTGTACATCCAATATCAAAGTCAGCATTACAACGTAACGTTAAAAAACTTAAAGATCTTAACAAAACCGAAAGGGTTTACCATAATTTTGCCCAAAAGCACGAGCAGAAATCAGTTTTATCTAGAGCAGAAGAAAGTATGTTGACTTCCTACCTACTCGATTCATCTCAAATGTGCTATGGATTAACCGAACGCGAAACCAGAATTTTGGCCTACAACTTTGCTGTAATAAATTCAATATCAACGCTAGACTCATGGAGCGAGAATGTAATGGCAGGAATTGAATGGATAAAAAAACTTCGGCATCGTAATTCCCCCTTGAAGCTACAAGCTTGTCTCGAGCAACAAGTTTTATTGAGCACAATGTTACTACATTTTTAAGATTATCAGTAGAAACTTGCCACAAATTAAAAACAAATCTTTCGATGACTCCATACAAAGTTAATCAAGAATTGCACGTTCCTGACTTCTTGCAGCGTACACAATTTTGTGAATAGCTTAATAAACATTTAAAATAACGATAACTATTTAACTTTCTTTACGGACGTAATGTTTTCCAAAATTTAAAGAGAAGAATTAACACATGTATCGCAGCTGAAGAACAACATATTAAACATCGGTTATAAATTTTAAATAATTGTTATAGCCTATTTTTATTTCAAATAAACAGATATTGTTATTAATGTGTTACAGTTTTTAATAAATTACTTAGCCTTAATTTATTGGTTACAAATCAATTTTTTCATTTAGTATTTTTTTTACGTTATACCAATCCAAGCAATGTTGGTTGCCTAATATATATGTGACATGGGATACGTCAATCATTTATGAAGTCCCTGTATTTACATGTCAAGATTTATATTAAGTTTACTTATTTACATAAGTGTTTCTATATCTATTGTATACAAAATGTGCTAAATGGAAATAACACAGATCGCGTAATGCATTATCCAAAAGTATGCCGTAGGGCACAATATTAGATAATGTTACGGATGGAATAAAAAACCTCCTCAGACATCTTGTGCAATTATTCTTTTTATGTAATGAACTACCAACACTACAGAAAGGTGTGAGTTTCATTAACGCAGATTAGAACTAGCCAAAATTTTAAGTAACTACGCTACAAAAATTATTGGAAGAAATTGAGTTTAGGTTAGTTAAACAAACAAAAATGTATTGTGTTTGTAATATACGTTATTTTATAAGTACAGAAAAAAAAGATATCATAGTAGAAACAAAATTAAACTTCCGCAACTAAAAAAGTTCAACATTCCAGTAATAACGTATGTAGTGGATGAAATGGCAAACTCTTTAATTGCCGCCATGTCACTATGAGTTGAATCAGATTGAATTAATATGGGCACAAATGAAAAGAAAAGTTGATAAAAAAATACATCATTTAAAATACAAGATTTTAAAAATCTATTTCTTAAAGCAGTAACCGATATTTCTGCAGATAATTGGAAAAAATCTATACAGCATGTGATTTTTATTTCGTTAGATTTTTTTAATTGTGTTATGTAAACACTTAATAATTCTATATAAAATATCAAATGTAATGTATTTATTACTTTTTGTTGGTTGTTACAATTATAATATTATTTTTTTTAAATACTTAATACATAATCCTTTATATTTCTAACTGATACAAGAATCTAATTATCGTAAAGGCAACCGACAATACACATGTGCATATTGAGTAAACGTTGTGCATTCTTATTATTCGTGTATGTAAATCTAACTTCATAAAACTCATCCACTTTTTTAGTGGGAGAAACTTATAGATACAGGTATAAACACAATCAAAAATAAGACCTGTTGCTTTCACCTTAGTAACCTAATGGCCAAGGTTCCTAAGATACCCCTTAATATTATAGTACTCGACCACATCTCTAGTTCAAAATACCCGAAAGTAATTTCAAACCAATGTTTTTCTTTAAAACACACATTTAAGCGTACACCCAAACTGTGTTCCTGTAACAATTTTATATTTAAACTGGCTGGTTTAAAAATCTCTACGTAAAACAAAGACAAGATGTATACTAACAGTATTACAAACACTGTGTGGTAATAAAATCAACGAAAACTCCTAACAGAATCGTACAACAGCTGATAACCGATGACAGTCTAACTACTTGACAACAACATACTCCCAGAATAACACGCACTCTAGAAATTGAACGACCTTCAACAAATGTACTGAGCCTCATTCTAGAAATTGGGTATGCAGTCCAGTACAAACTGCGACTGCTAAGCACTTATAAAACAATTCCCTACATATAACAAGAACGTTCAAACAAAGTATACCATAGATTGAATAGAAGCATTTGCAAAAACTCTCCTGTAAGAAAAACCAAGTAATGATTGCTAATGAATAACATTGTTTGATTACCTACATATGCTGTCTCTAAAGAAGCTTTAAAAGTCAGAAAATGTTATATTCGGCATTTCCTCATAAAGTTGACTGCTTGTAACATAAATGTTTGTAGCTTTTACTTAAGAAGCTATTCAAAAAATCAAGAAAAAAACAGCTCTTGAACAATAATAATTGAAACCATGCGTTTTTGTCAAATTACGACGTTGTAAAGCAAACAAAAGCATATATGGACATAAGGTTCTACCACTGGACATACATATGTACGTACCATAAAAAAGTTCTTTATATTGTATAAATAAAAAACTTCAAAGGCTAAAGTTACTCCTAATTTCGTCGTTGGTATGTTTACCATTTATCCAGAACAGCAGTGAGCAATCTGACAAAGGTTTGGAATTTTTCAATCAAACCCAAAAGTTTTGAGCAAAGAAAACTTGTTTCCATCCTAAGTAGCTCCGGACGCGAAAGAACCTAAACCTGTTGAAAACAACTGTAAACATACAGTTAAAATAAATACTACATCGAATTCAAAACTAAAAAAAATTAACAAAAAACTATACAAGAATAAAAGACATTGTATACGTTAGTGAAAAACGTTAAGACAATTGTTTCAAAACCATTAACTTCTGATGCAGATGTTAGCATCATGTTATTACTCTAGCAACTTATCCCATAAAAAAGTTGACATTACCACACCTGAACCTTTTATGAGCTATAAAGAACGTCAGCCGAGTCTCCAATAAAAGCTGCACTAGAAAAAGAAGCAACGTTAAGGGAAAATAAGAGAAAACGAGTTGGTAAGACCAAAAAAGCTTTAGTGGCCAAACCGAGAAACAAACATTTGACGATTAAAAATGAAAAATTCTTTTACGATAAATACTTATGTATGTTTTCAAGAAACATTATAGTAAACTAAAACCACTATTTGGAAAGTCAGAAAAGGAGATGATATAAGTACATATGTTTGATGTTATACGGCGTAACATGTTTCTTGTGGCAATGATAATAACTTCAATAATATGTAAAAACTGTGACACCAACAAGTACTGCAACAGGGTGCTTCAAAAATTTAATTAAACTCATTAGCTTGCAATTTCAATAGTTAACTAAAAACTAGTAGATAAATAAAATAAAAATGGTAAAAGATAATTGATAAATAACTTAACATAATTAGAATTAAATATAAGAGATACGAATAAACAAATATATAATTGAACCGCATTTACCGTAAACGATGTCAAAAACAAAACAAAAAAAAGAAGTTTGTCACTAAGACCCAAATTTGCAAAACAATAGTAGTGCATCGTGTTAAAAAAACTGGTGTGGTGACCACACGACTTTCCTATAAGGAATGATGAAGGAATGTATACATATTTTTTAAGGTTATACCATTTTGAAGTGATATTTGTATTGACTCCTAGCATGCTAGAATTTCTTTTAAATTTTCCTCCTCGATTTTATTAAGATATAACCGAAATATGGCAAATTGAGCTATGTTTTGATATTGACTAACCCTTATATTTGTGCACTTCGATATTACTTACCCCTTTAGTAAATCACACACACACACACACACACACACACACAGACCCACACACAGACACCTAAATTTTTTTTGTCAAAAATATATTTTCTGATTCAGGAGAATAAAAATAAAAATTTTTTGAAAAAAAATTGCAATCGCTATACTTTCCTTATAGGAAAATACAAATACATAAATGCAATTTTTAATTTAAATAATATTGCTAGTGAAATTATTTACCGTTTTATTGCTACGGCCTCTTTAATAATTTAGTTAAATTAACTCACTTATCTGTTAAATTTCACAAAACCAAAAATTAATTTCCCATTACGCTAATAATACGTATTTCATCCGAGTTCGCTAATTATTGATTGTCTTTAGTAGAATTATCTGAACGATAAATATTACTTTAAGCATCGATAACATTTAGAAACTTTACGAGATTAATATGAATTTAGAATAATACAAAATTTAATGCGTACACTATGAGGAGATAAACTAAACTATAATTGGATATAAATTAGATTACGTTTCACATTAAACAAACGTAAGTAATTATAAACTAAAAATCAATAAACAATTTTTAAAAATAAGTTTTATTTAAATCTAAAGAAATAAAATACAAAATAGGTAATGCGTAAAATTAAAAAATGAATACTAATCAACGATAATAAATATAGAAAAGTAGCACGTTATTTCAAATTAGACAAAAAAATCAACGAAATCATCGAACTTATTCTCAAGACTCATAAGTATACTTTGTATACCACAGCTTTTCGATTGATCTTTACAAACTTTTATAAAACACAATGACAAAAAAGATCTGTAGCTTTTCATCATATAAATAAGTAATTTGTCAAATTGTCATAGTACGAAAATAAAACTTTTCTAGTAATGTTTCCAATATAACATCCGTCGTTTCACACGAACTTGTTTTACTATAATAATGAATTGTGTCGACCAATTAACGATTTCACCGGTTTTTATGAGAAAAGTCGAGTAATTTTCTAACAAAAAAAAAATAGAAAACCCCTTAAGATAAGAAAAAGATTTAAACACAGAAAAAACGCGAAGATTTGTTTGTAAAGGAAATATTCAGTGTTAACTCAAATACATAAAAGCTTTCTAACGCTGCCGATATAGTCGAAGCTGTGAGACAAAAAAAAGAGATTGTGATACATAGTCACAGCAAAAAATAGGAAACTAATGACACTACTGAAAACGGCAAAAAACGTATTACATAAAAATTAGATTAGTTATTAATTTAATCACACAAAGATAATTATAAATAAAATAGTAAATAAATAACTATTGTCACGCTGGCCCACCCCTTACGATTAGATTGACGAAATTACAAACGTTTTCTATTTGATACGTAAATTTGAAAGTTAAAGAAACCCATAAAATGCAACATCACTAAATAGTCCATGTATTACATATCTCATATACAACTTCACAAAATAACTACTAATAACTATGATTCTACACTCACAATACAATCTAATCTTTTTTAATTTAATCTTCGAGCAAACTGTAATGATACTAGACTACTGCTTCTCTTTTCCCTATCATCCTTTGAGTATGTCTCTCCAAAATTTCTTTTTAGTTACCTGTTAATTATTTATTGACGACTAAAAAAATTAAAAACAAATGATTATGCAATATTTTTTACTTTGCAAATCTTAAATAATCTTTGAACGATTTTAGGAAGTTTAATTAACATGACTTTACGACATTTTTCACAATAATCAAAAAAATTTAATTATTCCTTAAAGCCTGTCACTTAAGATTCGTTACGCTTTGACATTTTTATTAATTCTGATTTAAAATTTCGCTATCACTTTAATCTGGCCGAACGTACAGAATGGTTATAAAAAATTCTTTGCAGTCTAATAAAATTTATGCTTTTGTGACATTTACTTCTTTTTGATTTCTAATTCATACTAACAAATTTAACGATAGATTTTAGATGTAAATAAAAAAAATAAAACACATTGTATAACTATTTAAAAACGAATTAATTATAAGATATTAATAATTACTAGAATCACTAAACTGAAACAACTTTGTTTTTCAAAGAATTTGTTTCGAACAAATGTTTAATTCATTTAATTAGATTAAAAGAAACTATGCATTATTATCGTAGCGTTAGTATAGATAAATCCAAGCAATAATAAATAATAATAAGAAAGGTTTAGATACACAAAGATAAAAATACATTTACAATTGCATTTCTTAAAAATTGGAGAATTTTTGTCATTAACAAACCAAAAGTGACTTTGGTAAAATATACGCTTTTAGCAATGAGCGTTATTTTCAATGCACGTTCGAATTCATGAATTGCACAGAAATAATCGTGAATAATTCTCTAGAGGTAAACATTTAAAAGTTTGCACCCTAAAAAGTCATCAATATTTATGTAGGTCTAACCTTGACTATCCATTACAAAAATTTATATTGTTTTGGAAACCACTATATAAACCACATTAAACTAAATCAATATCAGGCTATTTAATTATAGCGTTAATTTTAGATGTATCTGAATTTATACGAAAACTTTTATCTTTAAATTAAACAAAATTAAAAAAAACACTAATTGTCGCCAATTTTTGTTTTATGCTGACCAAATTTTTGCGTAACTCTTGAGCGCGTCGCCAGGTGGCTTATGAAACAATGCCTCCTAGATATAGATAGTAAAAACAAAACAAAATACTTCATCAGACCAGTAGGCATATCTATAGCCTGTAATTAAAATTTGACCTTTTAACCGCAGTGTGTACCCACTTTATATGCATAATTAAATTATTTCCAATTTAGACATGTGCAAATAGCACTTCTCAGTTTCAACAACACATTAAACCGAAAAGCAAATTTCCTTTAAAACTGAGAGAGACATCAACCCATATTTGCCAAACACATTAAGTAAAAAAGATTAAAGGAAATAAAACCATAAAATGAAGAAAAATAATATGCTTAAACAAAAATTCCATAAAAAGAATGTATTGTACATATATAAAAGAAGCTAGAAAAAGTTGAAAAAATTGTCATTTAAAAAGTGTGAGAAAATCAGAGTTGTCCACAAATCCCCAAACATTATTCATAACATCTGCGAATATTCAGAAGATTAAACCAGAACACTAGAACAATTTATATGAATAAAGAAACACTCAGTAATCTTAGATTTATTTATAGATAACATTATTCTGGTGCCGTATAACTTAGCCAGATAGTGCAACAATTTGAGTATTATGTCAAACTCAGACAACTGAAATTGCTAAAAACAGCTCTCGGTTAAAAAGCATTTGAAAAAATACGCGAATTTTTAAAACAAAACTCATTAAAAAAAACATTCGATTAGTGTATTATTATCTGTTCTTGCATAATAAATTAGAAACCTTGACTGTTACAAAGACATAGTGATATAATAATTCGAAGTAAAATTCACGTTGTCATTAGCTTTTCGACTGCACTGTCGCC
The DNA here is from genome assembly GCA_035610365.1 of Aquatica leii. NCBI lineage: Eukaryota > Metazoa > Arthropoda > Insecta > Coleoptera > Lampyridae > Aquatica > Aquatica leii. The sequence continues at coordinate 60,077,493 of CM069434.1, forward strand.
AATGCGTAATTGACAGTTACGGAGAGAAATTGTAAAATATTCTGGACGGACTACGCGATCTAGTAAATTAATTCAACGATTGCAGCAAGTATGTTAAGGTTTCAGACGGCTCTCTCTCTCTCAACATTTATTAATAGAATGAATTCTGCTTCTTGTTGTCCATGGAGACACTGATCATCATACTGATATCATACTAACAGGTTTACTTTCAGTAGTAACATCGTTAACATTATGTAATACGCTGACCAAACACCAGTCAAGTTTCGTTGATCGATTTGATTGTAATCAAAACCAGATTTAGGTGCATAACGTCCTACGTAAGCTTACCTACTACGGTAATTGTCAACTATAACTACATAAGTGGTAGTTAACGTTTATTACTCGATATTAAGAAACTTCGGTGGAGTAAGTTTTTGAATATTTTCTGTTCTTAAGCGTCACGACTGTATGTAACTAACCAGTTGATCGATTAAGTTTTAATTTAATTTAGGGAAATCATGCAAATTTTAGCGATATTTTGATTAATGCAATTCTCTGTAATTCGTTGAGCGAATAATGGACACTTTGATCAGATATTCTAATATTAGTGTTGATTTTAGAAGAAAAATTTAAGAGCAAAACTCCTTTATTTTAAAACGTATTACTAAATTTTTTTTGCAAAAAAGTTAAAAAGTTTGACGCCTTGTTAAACGAGTAGTTCTAGTGGTGCAATTTTCTTAAAATATGAAATTTTGACTTTTTAGGGATGCACTTTGGAATATAATTGCAAGAAAAGAAAATGTTCTAGTTCACTGTAGAAGGTTGTCGTTGATTTTCAGAAACACCTGATGTGCGGTTGCATAAAGCAAAGTTATCTATGTTGTTAGCTGAAACCGTTGTTAACTAAATCGTAGCTGTTGATTCAAGAATGTCGTCAACCAAACAACTGATTTTGTACCAATGCCGACGCTTAACAACATGACCACGTAGTTAACTACATCATCAAAATTAACAATGCTTGATCCAACTAAGCCTGATTTGTTTAGAATTTTTGGTAAACTTAGTTGTTTTCAAATTGACAGTTTTTAGTGTATATATTTAAATTAGTCAACGTCCACTGGATGAAACTGTCTGTAGGGTAATAAAAATCGATGTAGACAAGTACGCAAATTCAGCTACAAGAGTATACATTTGCATGTAGTTATTTGATATATCAGTATCATACATAAAGAAAATGTCTTTATTTTGAGAATGAGGTTACGTTACGCCACTATAGAGAACTGATATAAGAACGTAACCTATTACAAATAATCCTCACTATCAGCAAAATTCATCGAAAATACTTAGTTTCTGAATATTTTGAAATTCATATAGAAATGAATAACAAAAAAAATCAGAACAACATGGTCGTTTCAAAAAAATTATTAGCTAACAAACATCGTCTATTCGTATTACAAACTAAGACTAAATAAAAACATTGTTGCCAATTAAAAATCTTTATAAACAACAAAAAAAGTAAACAGAGAACTACTACCAGGTGCAAAATGCCGCTAAAAAATGTTATGTTAAAAGTGTTTGTAATATATATATAATAAATAAAAAAATTTATTCGCGGAACGCCCACTTACTGTCAATTCGTTAATGTTTGACATCCAATTATCGATGGAAGAAAACTTACTTTTCCGGTGATTGTGGTACGCTTCGTACATGTTCTAACGTAAGTGCCCAGCCAAGTTTTCACTTCTAATTATTTACAATCATCCATGATATAAATGGTTGTAGTATTTTTGCTGCTTTGTAAAAATTTTCCTGATTCATATTTTTGTGGTTTACTTTAATTTTCCTGTATTCTCATTAGTGGTTTTTGGATACCCACACTTATCCATTATTTAGAAGATAAAAATTTCTTTAATGACCTCACGCCACGTTGATAGAAGATATTGAAACCTTCGCTAATTTAATACAATTCTAACCGTATTGGATTCGGCGCATTTGGTTTTCTCATTAATCGTATGAACCGAAAATAATTTAATTATGATAACACCGTATGTGCGTGTTTGTTTATTTAAGCAAATTTTAGGAAATTCTAGGAAGGTGCTACTAGCTAGTTGCATTATTCGTAGAAAAATTAAACAGTAAGTATTATATTTCCTACTGTTGTTCTTTTCATCTACGTTGTCAGTCGAATGCACGCACGACTGGTACGTACTATCAAGTTGTCACAATTAACGATAAAAGTTTTTTTGTGTAACATTATTAGACGGTGCGCTCTGGTTTTCTGAATTATCAAGATTTGCATATTTGTATTATAGTTTACAAATGTAAATTTATTCTTTTGAAATGCAAAAGTTAGGCTTAAAAGTTTAATTTTTTGTACGACGTGTTGCCCAACCGAAGGAGGCTTGCTTCAACAATTATTGTGTGTGATATTGACTTACGTTCTAGCGTTGGATCGCACCTATGTAAATTTATCTCACTTATCTTTTCTAACCTCTCTGACTGTGATAAAATAAATAAACTCGTTATTACAACCTGTATGTTGTCATTTGATCTCTTTCAGTTTCGGATAAATTTAAACGTTATCTCCCATCCTAATCTTCCATCCTTTTGGCGCATTTTTAAATTTAATAGCGAAGGTTTCCACGGCCGGAATCTATACTAACATTAGAATGTCTTCCGGGTTTGGACCGTGTCATAGTTGCAACCGAAGCTGCCAACGTTTCGCCCACTTTCGTACTTCACTTTTTACTAAAGTTCCTATTAAGGATTCGCTTATTATCATCAAATAGATTCTGTCTCAACATGGCAAGGACTTGAGTTTGGTTCCTCTTATTGAAAAGTGTCTATCCTCTACTTACTTCCAATTTGATAATAAGTTTTACGAACAAGTTTCTGGTGCTGCTATGGGTTCTCCTCTATCACCTGTTGTAGCTAACATTTTTATGGAATCCTTTGAAACGGTTGCTTTGGAATCATCAATATTAAAACCTAAAGTGTGGTTTAGATATGTTGACGACACGTTTATTGTTTGGTCTCATGGTCATCTTGAATTGTCTAAGTTTCTTGATCATCTTAACAATCAACACTTAGATATCAAATTTACTATGGAAATCGAAAGTAATGGTTCTCTTCCATTTCTTGACGTTCTTGTGACTCGTAAGCCCGACAGACTTCTAGGCCATTCTGTTTATCGCAAACTCACCCATACGGACAGATACCTTCATGCTTCGTCTCATCATCATCCTGCACAGAAACGTTCTGTTATTGAATCTTTGGTCCATCGTGCCTTTTCTATTTGTCAACCTGAGAATCTAGACTCAGAACTCCGTCATCTTACTAGAACCTTAGTGAACAATGGTTATGTAAAGCGAGATATTCATAGAGTTATTAATCGTCGTTTACATCCACGTACTCGATTACCTAAGGACATTTCTACTTCCGAATCCAACCCGAAATTGGCCTTTTTACCCTACATTCACAAGGTTACAGATCAAATAGGGAAACTCCTTCGTAAGAATGGTATTAAACCCATATTCAACTCGACAGGCAAAATCTCTCAGATTCTTCCTTCTCCCAAAGACAAATTTCCTACACTTTCATCTCAAGGTGTATACCAAATTCCCTGTTCTTGTGGCTTAGTCTACATTGGTGAAACCGGTCGTTCCGTCATTACTCGCATTTCAGAACATGATCGTTGTATAAGGAAAAGGTATACTTCCAAGTCTGCGGTCGCTGAACATCATTTTACTACAGGTCACAAGATAGATTTTGATAATGTTTCGTTGATTGCCAAATCTCCATTCTTTTTCAACAGGAAAATCCGAGAAAGCATAGAAATCATCAAACACCCCAATAACTTCAATCACGATCATGGTTTCAACCTATGCCCTCTTTGGTTCTCGGTTATTAGTCATTTACCAAAAACACGCCCCCTAGCAACCGTAACCCAATCAGGGTCGAGCTCAACCATCCGTAACGATCCTTTTCCTTTAAATACGGAGACTATTTCTTCTTAAGTCACTTCTACGGAGTTTAGAATCTGGCTTGGTTCACAAGTTGATTACCTAACTCGGTAGTGGTTCTTTGTTAGATTTTCGTTTGATTTTTCAGGTTATCGTTTTCTTTCTTACCTTTTCATAGTTTACGTTATAGCTTGTTTTACAAGTGGATAACCTAACTTTTGAGAAGTTCTTAGTTAGATTTCGATTGCTTGTTTGAGTTTTGCGATTTTCTCACACCCTGATGAAGCCCCTTACGAAAGTGGGCGAAACGTTGGCAGCTTCGGTTGCAACTATGACACGGCCCAAACCCGGAAAACATTCTAATGTTAGTACATTTTTAAATTGCTTTATAATTAGCACGCCGAAACCTACGATCCAATTACCGAATCAAACTGAGTTAGTAGCTAGCAAGTTTCCAAAAAAAGAGAGAAAAGCTCTTAAAGTGAAAAGCGATTGGTACAACCAATTATAAACTTCTTCTTAAACTGATAGCTTATTGATTACAGATTATGTTTCCATCTTTTATGTGGTCTACCGGAGCAGCGCTTCCCGCAAGTTTTAACTGCATCCGCACGTGTTACTGAGATGTATGTTAGTATCAGTCTTACTACTGATTTGTCTATTCTTACCTTCAGTTGTTTTATTATAAGTATTTATTTTGCCATATGCGTTAGTTGAAGCTATGTACTTGTTCTATTATTTGCCCGTCTAGTTCAGGTTTACATCGGAGAGGTTGTCTGCTTGTTTGGCATTTAGTTTTGTTAGCGGCATCGTTTAATCCAAATCTCTTACTTACTTACAGCTATTTGAGAAATAAAATATAATCTGTAGATCATCCTCGTTATCAGTAGTTAGTGCTGCATCGCCGTCGTAACACATTCCAATTTGACTATTTCCTATTCTGTACCCTTGTCAATTCTTAATTATTTCATTCATTACCATGTCAAATGGCATGGGACGTAATGAGATAGCAGAGCCACCTCATAGTATAAGGTACTATGTATAAACAATAACTCGACGTCGTTCTATTGCGAAGTTTTATTTAAAAATATTTTGAACTACGCTGGTGTAAAATCAACTTACAACGTTTTTTGCTATTTACAGTTAATGAGTCTCCTTGTCTAATGCCCTTATTTACTGAGATTTTTTCAAATAATTTACCATTTATTCTCAATTACTATTCTCACATATATCTTCTATTAGGTTACTTATGTTATCTGGAATGTTATACTGTCAAATGATTTCGTAATATCCAAAAAAGCAACAGATAGCGGGCGTAATGGTTTTTCAGGTATTTATGTAATAACAAATATGGCGTCGTTGCATAATCTTCCAAACCTAAATCCGTGATGTTCATTCCTAAGCTCTATAATTTCTGCTAGTTAATCTGGTATAATTTTTGTTAGAAGTAGATTTATGACACTGTAATATGTTTTTGTCCCTTTTTAAATATGGGGATTACTATATTAGTTCTCCAAGAGCGTGAGATTGTTGCTTTTTGGAATATGATCTGCAACCTATTAACTAATTCTTGTGAGAGTACATATCCTTCATGTTTCAACATTTTATTCGTTATATCATACTCGCAGGAGATTTCTTATGTTGTATAATTTTCGTAAATGTTTGTATGTTTTCGTCGTCTTTTGTGTTTTCTTTGTAAAGCTTTTTAAAGTATTCGAACTATATATCCACTTTCATTTTATTTGTTTCTACATAATTGTTCACTTCTTTCTTCAGTGTACGTATCATTCTATATATTTGTTTCTGTTGGTCGTAAAAGTCTTTTTGAAGATCGTTTGGATACTTTTCTCAGTAATTCTCTTTTAATTCTCTTATTTTAGAATTGATTTCATTTCGTACCCTTTTATAGTTTTCGGATTCTTCATCCGTCTGTGTTCACTTATATTTTCGATATGCTGCTCTTTCTTCTACGCTAATTCTGGAACTTCTTTACAAAACCATGTTTGTTTATCTGTACATGTTTGTCTCTATTGGTTTTTTTGAAAGTTAACGCTCCTTTTGCTGATGGCGATATATTTGTCTTTAATATTATCACGCTTCATACACTTTGTCCACTTCCTGTATCTTGTTCTGTAGTATATGTTATATTAGTAGTTCTATTTTGAGCTGGTTAGAACTAAGTATTAATGTTGCTTTTGTTATGAACTAAATAAGAGAAACACCAAAGTTAAATGTGCAGTGTAATTACTATATGTTGGATCAATGTGTGAAAATTGTCAAAAAAACGACCGAGCAAGAATACAGATTTCCAAAAAATCATTAAGAACAAGAATTAAAAAAAGAAGCGTTTATTTGCATAAATTTTATATACACTCATATAGAATGCAGTTGGTTTTGCACGTTCGCCCGAAGATGAAAACATTTTTTAATAAACGTAATAACTACTTAATTACTAAGTGAAGGTAACATTTAATTCTATATTATTACATCGTTTGATTTAAAAGCCGGGTTTGTTAATGCACTGTGTACTAAAACAAAACAACGGCTAATAAAAAGAAGTATCTTCTTGTGCTCGTACAAAAGAAATTCCTCGCGTAATTATGGTTGCGTCATAGTTTTAAATTGAATGTACAATGCATTTACGACAGTAAAAAAAATTTTCAAAAAAGAAAAAAGAAAATTGACGTTATTTGCATTTAAGAATGAACGGTATTATAAATGGAGATCGAATAACTGACAAAGCTATAAACCTTCTGTGCGACCGCACTTTTGAACTTTTAGTCAGCTGCAATATTGAATAGCGCCTGCCCTATTGATAGGAACATCTGTATCCTACAAAAGCATAGAACAAATTCGGAAAACACTTCTTACTCAATAATACTCAACTAATGAAGCAAACGCACGTGTCACAAAAGACCTATCTTTTGTTGGTCTTCGAATTCGTATACGTTTACAAAATAAACATTATGACAGTTGCACGCACCTTTTGTTTAATTGATCTTAATTGCTTTTATTCTTCCGACGTACAGCATATAATCAATTTCCTTTTAACATGTGTCGAACACTCACGAAGCACATTTTTTCAACTTCAAACGACGATTGATTCCTTGGAAATTATGTAGAGTAAAATAAAGTTCAGTTAACCGTGTCCTGTTATTAACACGCCGCAACAGCTTAATTTACACATAGCTCCCTTAAGCTTAGTATAATTTTCTCCAGATTACCCGCCAACCACTTTAATCCAAAGATACTTGAGTAGCAAACCATAATTGCAAATGTTCTTACCTGAAAAAAAAAAATACGGTGTTAATGCAATCCAACAAAAATATTATTTAATAATAAATATGCCTTATACACATAAAATTTTTAATAAATTCTAGATTTATTATTGTATTCTCACTGTTTTTATTGCTGTAACTTTGATTTGAAGATATAAAAATAGAAGCAAATAGAATTCAGCGATAAAGAATTCCCTGTATTTTTTCATAAGTTTCTTGGTCTTTAGAAATAAAATGTCGAACATTCGTCCTTTTAAATATATGCGAAACAATGTGTTTGAAACTTAAAATATTGGAAATTCTATTTTGGAATACTGTGTAATCTTAATGCAATAACGTTGTGCTTTACATCCCGTAATTGTCAACTGTAAAAAAATATACTTTAAATTATTAGTAGCAACGTTAAAAATAATCTTGTGCAGTTCTTAAACTGTAAAGAACTTTATAAATAGAACAAACTGCATCAATAACAATTAGTAATCAAATCTTGTCCTTTCGGAATTAGCAATCAAGTTAATGTTACCATCCTCACTAAACTAAGAGTTGCAATGAAATTACATGTATATACGTTGAAACATACATGTTTCTATAAAAAAAATAAAAATAAAACGTATCTCATCTGGTTTAATTACAAAAGTTTACTCTTCATTGTTCGGTAGGCTCTAATAACATAGACATTGTTCCGCTCTAATATCCTAAGAGTAATCGACTAATGGTGTGATTCTTTTGACTTTCTTTTATTCCAAACCTATCTAAAAATCTACGTTTTTACTTAATTATTGTTTGGTCACTAGAATTCAGTTTTAGTTGGGCATTTCTGACTATCGTAAAAGCGGGAATGATGCTCCCGAGTAATCTGTCTCGAAATCTCTGTATTAGACTAGTAGCTGAACGTTTATACTAGAAAAACTAATTATGTAAAAACAGAGTAAATCAATTTCAATTTCAATCAATTCAAGTTAAGCTAACCTTTGTAGAATACAAAAGAAACGTTAGGAATAATAATACTATTATTAGATACGTTTTAAATGTTTCAAGGAACATCGAAGTTTTTAGCTAAAAGTATAGTTTCATACGTCAAATTAAGTTCATTGGCAAGTATAGTCAATACAACATCGTTCGAACACATGTTAATCTAAATATTCTGTAATTTAAACGACAAATTCATAAAGTGGCATTTTGAGCATTACCACAATACTCTAAATAACGCTACTTTTCGGTGCAAAGAGACTTAGGTGTAGTCGAACTGAACTCGATGCCGATGTTCTGACTCAAGTTTGCATAGTCCGCATTATATCTATTTGTCTTTTTTTTAGATATAATCAGTGTCTTAAGTGTTAAGTTGAGTGTCTTTCTGTGTATCGCTGTGCCAAACAGAAAGCACTTATTGTTAAATTTGATAAACTTGATATTTTCCAAAATTTTGACTCTAGTGTCCGTTACTTATCTATTTCAGTAAAGATGACATTAAACCAATTAAAATAACAAATACTTGAAAAAACAACAAAAACCATAAAATATCTTAACAAAGGTGATATCAACCTCTCAAACAAATAACATTTCAATCTCGATGTCAAAAAAGCTTTATTTAACCCATTAGTGTATACACAAAAAAAAATTGAAAATAAAAAATATTTTCAAAAAAAGTGGTTTATAAAACAATGTTTAGGATGAAGTTCAACGTTACATTTAGTACACATAAATTTTGCATTTCTTCCACAAAATACATTTTCTGTCGTTTTCACAATATTGTACAAGATGATCAATTCCGTCGAACCTAACGTTTTCAACTGGAACAGATGATTTATATCTTGAAGGTTTGCTCCCATAAGTCTGCAAAAAACTGTTTGCAATGTAACGCCTAAAAGTCAGCAAGTTGGCACAATTAGAATCCTTTGGTTTTATTCTTTTCATAAGTAGCCAACCATTAGCTACGCTAACATCTACCAAATATTGAAAGATTGGCCAGTACCACTTCCTTTGCCTCATTCGCGATCGATATACCGCCACAAGTGTATCTATTTTGTCGACAACTCCCATTTATTATATCTACCAATAAGTTTTGGTTGAGGTATATTTTTTTGCCTTCGTCTCCCTGCACCACCTTTTCGCGGACGTTACGCTTGAGTCTTCAAAATTTGTAGTCAAAGTAACGACCTTATTATCTCTTTAGCTCTTATGACTCAGCAAATGGATGCTGGTAAAATAGTTGTCAAAATATAATTAATAACCATATTTGGGGGTATTTCTGCTGAGTTTATCAACGACATAACGATATCTCCACCCAAACCAAATCGTTTTTTATTCAGAGATTTACCGGTATAAATATCGAAGCTAATCATATATCCGTCGCTGCTACAAAGAATCCAGTTTTTGTAGCTAAATCTTATTGACTTCCTGTTTATATATTGATTTGCATGGTGTTTCCCATAATAGGAAATCTTGCTTTCATCAATAGAAAGATGTTCCTCTAAACCACCATGCTTTCGAAAATTGTTATTTAGGGTATCAATGATAGGCCTCAGTTTATATAATTTGTCGGTATTGTCGTTTTGAAGATTATTATTGAAATGTAGGTGCCTAATAAGTTGTTCAAATCGTTTTAGTCCCTTGAATTCAATAGAATTTTTGGAGTATCTTCACCACTGTACCAGAACATGCGTTTGTTTGGATACTTTACATATCCAGAGAGTAATATGGCACCAAGCAGAACATACAACTCGTTTTTGAAAAAAAAATTTATGTTAAATGTTTACTGCGTCCATATATTTCTGTTTGATCCACTATAGTATTCAAAATGTCATAAAAAAAAAGACAAAAAAAATTCACAGGAGTTTTAGCGGTTTGGCCTTCGATTGACGGTGGTTTAGGGACACAGTGGATATTCATCTCATAATTTGAACAATTTAGAAACCAGTTATAAAATTTTTTTGGAGTTTACTCCTTAAGAATCGATTTGCATATATAAGGGGCCGGTATGAGAAAAATTTGAGGAGTAAAATCTATCGATGAATGACCTCGTTACGTTTTTGGTGCGCATCCTATGTCGCGCAACTCAGTGTCGACATACTTATATTGCTGTTTTTATTATAAATATCAATAATTAATATTGTTATTGTGAAGTTTTAATCTTTATCATTGTGTTCCGCTAAAGTGAACTGAAAGTATTTTCAAATAACTATGGCAGAAAGAGGTGTAGATGATATTGCCGGAACATCTAACAAACACGTGGCTGCAAGGTACGTTATAACTCATGTATTATATGTATGAGCATGTGCAATTTGTATTTATTAAATATTTTAATAATTATCGATGTAGTTCATATAAATATATATTTGAGAACAACACATAAAATTAGATAACAATTAACCCAATATGAATTATCGAGCGCATCCACATAAAATAGAAAATTTCTAACCTAACCAAAAATTAATTTTTTTTGTCGATGTCTATAAATTCTTCCAGGTTATTATGAATTATTTTATAAATAATTTTTAAATATTAACAATTCTAGTCAATAATTTGATAATATTATCAGAAAAATCGACAATATTTTTTCATTATAATGTTTTCATAAAATTTTCTTTCGAAAAGTTATTTTTTAGCTTATTTAAATAATTTTCATGTACTATTTATTATTGTACATAAAAGATTTAGTGACATAATTATCTTTTTATAACCATTTTTGTTAATTATTAAGATAATATTATATTTTAAATAAAAAATTTATTATAATAATTTAAAAAAAATGTTTATAAAAACATTTTTTTATCAATTTTCTTCAAGTTGGTAAATAAACTCTTTTTGCGTCTGGTTAGACTATCGAACTTAAGGAGTAAACTCCAGTCGTGCGTCGGAGCTGACACGCACAATTTTTTTTTTGTTTGACTGATTTTGAGAAACTGAAAGGGTAAGCTGTCGAAATGTAGAAGGCGTTTGAGACAATAATTGTTCTCGAAGCATGGTAAGGGGAATATTAGATTCATCGTCACTCTCAATCTTGATCTTATCACATTTATATACGACTTCACACTGTGGATTGCCTTCCTCATGGTCAGACAAGTCACTATCTTCATCCGTTTGAAAAGCACTGACATGCAATTGCGATAGAAACGTTATTAGGCGTTACTAAAAAGGTTATGTTATAGTTAATTTTAGTTTTTGTAAAAAAGGATGCATTTGACATATATTTGTTTGATGTACTTACCCTCTATTTCTAGTGGAGTATAAACCGGGATCCATAATAACAATTTTTATAACAAATAACACTTTGTGAAAAAAAGTGCACATTCACGAGACGAGAATAAGTATATGACAGACGCCAGTGGCGTTTGTTGGGGCGGAAAAGCTGAAAAATTATTCTGAGAGAAAAAATCGGGATCCTTTTAAACGAACCGTATGCACTAATGGGTTAAATAGTTTATGCAGAAAAGAACAAAAAAGAAGTGTATATTTCTAAATCATGTACATATTCAGGTGCGTAGCAATCCGCGGAGATCATAGAGGCCTTTGATCCCCACAAAAAAAAATGATGTAAAATGTCAAATTTTTATATTCGCAACAAAAGTTTTATTTGTTAGTCTTTCGTTTCGCATGTAAACGGAACATTTTTTTGAATAAAAGCTTATTTTTAATCGATTGTTCTATAGTTTTGTCGCTGCTCCAAATAAAAACCACATTTTTTTATTAAAGTAAGTAGATCCAAATGTAGTTTTCTTTTTTCACAGGACACAATCGTTGATTCGAAATAGCCATTTTAGAAAAAATAATAGAATAGAAATAATTTAGGATCTTATTTATGTTGCCCATAATGCTCGGTGCTCGTTTGATGTCTAACACAAATAAAATAATTTATCTACATGCTTGCCATTGACTCCCACATTTTCTAAAACGTTTCTACGCCGTTGATCTTATTAGTCAAAAACATTAAAATAAACTGATTAAAATTTTAAAAACGAGATATGTAAACTAAATTAGTATACTGTATGCTATGTGTATTTTTGTTTTTTAACCACTCCCATTTTTAGAGAAACTCTGCAATAGAAACTTAATATGTTAAATTAATTTCGTACGGTTATCTGTGCTATATGAATTTTTCCCGGTCGTAAATATCATTTACGCGCTGGAGGTTACTGGTAAACATTTCGCTTCTCACGTGAATGAAACAGCCCGTGTTTTAACGCAATGTCCAATGATTTCTACACTCAAAGTATCGTGGGAATCGCTATTAGGGCGAAAATCAATTGCGTTGTTGATGTGTTGTTTGTGAGAGATTCGCTGGGGTAAGATGCATTTCCATTTTACGGCGAAATTTAATTTTTCTTTTGAAATATAAAAGTGAAAGTAAAAATGATCACCGACGCAATCCCCTCCAGTAAGTAATAAATAATCTGAAACTATCACATCCAGTGAGGTCCGCAAACCAGTAGTGTAGTAAATTTAATTACAATTAAATTACAAGTTTTCTATCAAGACATTTCCAAAAGAAGGTTCCAGACTATTTGAGTTTCGTTTCATAAATTCAAAACTGTAGAGAATCCTTGTTAAACGATTGTAATGCTGTTCTCTCACTTATAGAAAAACTTTTAAAAAATGCCTCGCGTTCAAATCTATAATGCCGATGAAAGCGGTCTTTTTTGTAGTCCTCTTCAGCAAAACTAGTGCATAGATTTATTTTAAGATTTTTGTATTTTAAGTGTGTAAATGCAATGCATCAACGGTATTTATGTTTTCCTAATTGAGAAATGTTGTGCATACGATGCAAGTATTTGTAAAAGTCTAGGTTAATTTTGATTCTACAGAAAATCAAATCGTTTTTAATCTTTTCTGAAGCAAAATGTTAAAAATTCTCTTTTGCCAGATAAAAGTATTTAAATTTTCAATACCATCCTTATCGAGACTTTTAAGTAAAAAATTATGAGTTTCTTTTCGGCTTCTTATTGTTATAAAAAAGATTTAGGTATAATGCCGCTAAAGCGAGAATATTCAGGGTCATATTTCTTCAATTTACTAAATTTGTATTAAATGTCTTGCAAAATTTCATTGACGGACGTAAGTTTAGCGCCATAGTTCATATATATATATATTTGAATTTCTTTAATACTCTTTTTATATCTTTGCTTAGAATATCTTTTGCGCGAAGATTTCCAGTATAGCTAGTACAATTGCTATGCCATAACTTGTTGGACAATAGTTGTCCGATTTTCTCCTTAGCTCATGCGTTATCACACAGTACAATAAATTCACGTATCATTCTTTTACAATAGTCATTGATTCCGTGACCATTTTTCGCCAGTCTCTGAGATTCTGGATTAGTCCCAAGCATTTAAAAATACATTGCTATCAGCGTTATGCAAAAAACAACCAACGGTCTTAGTGTAGCCATAGATGTTTTTCCATACATCAATAAGACATGCTGAGTAAAAATTTAGTGTATTTCTCACATCTTTAATCACTTACCCATAAATGCTATTTAACATAGTGGTTGGTAGCACTTTTCTGCGTGGAATCTTATGCACATATCCAGGTCGTAATGTTTTTATTAATTCCTTAATATATGAAGCATGTTGCAACCGTAAAAAAATTGTGCTAAGAAATTGAAAATTTTATCTTCTTCTTCGAAAGACACCTAGCATACAAATTTACTTCATTTGACTTGTTTTTTAAACATGTCCTCTTATTTTTCGTCGTGAAACGTTTCAATGTGTTGAGGTACTTTGATAATTTTGGAATAGACAGTGAGCACCTAGTCGCAAGCGACGCAAACGTAAGCTATCCTAAATGAAATAATACACAGTTGGACTCGTCGATAAGTCTTTTACTCTTTCACTGTTTACAGTATACTTTGAAAAATTCATTCGAATACAGTTATTCAAATGTAAGTCAATTGCGGTATTTGTTCTTAATAAACTTCATATTGGAAAAAGCAGATTATTTGAAAACGCAATTTCTCCATTTATGTTGTAACGATGTTTTCACGCTGTTAGATCCTTAAAACGATTTTTGAAGTTATCCTTCATGTTAGAAACTATTGCTACATTATATTTACTGTCAAGTTGTAATAGATTTTGTGATCTTTTTTGAACCGATATAAAAATGGTTGGCATCACAGTTGTTTAGGTTTTGTTCTCAAAACTGAAGATTTTTGATAAATGCCTTTATATCAAAATCATTTCCGTCAGTTTTTTATCTCTCCCCTGAATCTGCAAATTAAGTTCATTTAATGCTTCTGTAATATCCATAAGAAAACTGAAACCTCTAAGCCAAAATAAATTTTCTAGTTCCAGAATCAGTTCATCGCGTTGTTTGAAAAAATGAACTATGCCAGGTAGGACATTATTGAAACGTTTTAACTCTTATCCTCTACCTAACCGTCGAACTTCAGAAGTAGTTCTCCGTATTGAAAGTAAATTTTAGCGATCAAGATTTTGAATAATCTTTTTCGTAACGCTTGAGCTCTAATTTTGTTCACAATTTTTACTACCAATTTCACAACGTTTAGTTTTAGAAAATTTTCACATCATGTTTGCTGATGAATAATGCAGTGGTACCATTTTTGATATTAGAATTGGTCTCAGAAATAATATTTTTAAAATGAGAAAGAAACTCCTGTCCAGTGGTATGACCTTCCAGTAGAATAAACTTCAAAATATCTTTTATCATAAAATCACTAAAAACCATCTTTACGAACACGGCCCTCAAAGAAGAGTCAACCAGATCTGTTGTTTTATCCAGTTGGAGTAAAAAAATAAACGCAGTTATTCTAACGGTAAAATTATATCATTGCTCATTACTTCTACTCACCTCATCACTGTATTAGCAGAAAGTTGCTTAGATGCTACAGCTGAAACTATTTTGCCTAAAGTTGGCAAATAACGAATCCGCAGCTTCTACAAATGTCTGTTTTATCACTTTCCCGTCTTTTTATGACCTCTACTTTTGTGCAATTATCTGGAACACGCGCCTTATTTTTGTCGACAGTTTTGAAAACTATTAACTGTTGTCCAATTCAGTGTTTAAGTGTTTCACTTTCTTCTTTTTGGTCGTACAATGTAATAGAAATGATTTTCCATAATTCAAATGTTTAGTTTTATAATGCTTCTTAATATTTCCTTTTTTAGCAGCGAGAATAGAAGGAATACATAACAAACATAAATTTTTACCTTTAACTTCAGTAAACAAGGATTGTTCTTCTCATTCAGACTGAGAACAGTATGTCTTTACCTTCTTATTACTGCTTGCCGTAATATTTTTATTGATGTTTACTTCGGTACTAACTCAACTGTGTTTGTGCTCTCTTTGGTATTAAACCGAGTGCAATATCGCCGCGCAATGCAAATTTATTCCGGTCAAAAACCCAGATCAGTCTCGAATTCTAAAGCGCTGGTCACTTCTAGTATGGTGACGTTGACGACAAATCGCTCATCGCAGTGTTGTTTTTATTATGAGAATTTGCGAAACTTACGGAGCCTTCTATGACTTTCACACCATTGTAATTTTAAAATACGTTGTGGGCTACCAAAATTGCCCTTGGGAGCTACTGGTAACTCGCGATCGAGGGGTTGGCCACCACTAGAGTATGGAGATTCTACGCGCAAGCATCGACAATTAAAGTAGTAAAAATTGAAAAAATGAAAAAAATCAAAGAGTGAGGGGCTCATGACAACTCAAACTCAAAATGATCTTCTCGACAATCACATCGTTTTTTTTTTATAAGAAAGAGAAGCTCAAGCAAGAGACAGTAATCAAAAAGCAGATGCCGACAGAAATTACAAACTCTTTAGCAGTGTGTTTTTAATTTATGGACTATGGATATGTGCCTGTGGATATGTGTTTCATTCTTTGTTTTTTCATATGTAATCATGTATTCATAAAAATATTATGTACTTACATACATATATATTTTAAGTAAAACTAAATGTGTCAATGAAGTTATGCAATAGTGTTCAGATTTGATTTGATTAAAAATGTTAAGTTGTTCGATCAATTAGCACTTATTTAATACGTAACATCTTATTAAGTTAACCAAAAGAAATAAAATTTGAAAGATAAAATATGTCATCGCATTTCGTTTTAATAAGTGCACGCTTTTTCAGTGTCAATGAAATAACACATTTAGTAATACAACTTGGATTAAAATTACACGTTAAAATAATCATTACGATTGATATACTAAAACCATACATTTTATCAATCTAATTATCACAAAATCCGTTACATAATCCAAAGGTATGATTTAAGATCATTTATATTTATATAATACTAAAATTATTAAGATTGCGTGAATAATCACAGAACAGTAGAAACAAAATGGTAAATTTCACAAATTCTCTTTCTCTAATAACTCCTACAGTTTTCGTAACCGTTTATTACAGCAAAACAAAGAACTTCAAAAACACTTTATAATTTCATTTTTAAATAAAAAATAATTAATTTTCAGGTCTATAAATAAATAAAGATAAATGACTTTGTTAGTATTGCAATGATTAATCAAAGTCAAACGTTTTAAAGCATCGCTGCACGTTTTAGTTTTTAACATAGAACATTTGATACTTTGCATGTAGTTTTTAATTAAGGTCTGCATATGGCCGAAACGGCAGATGGTGGCTTTGCCGATATAAAAAGCACCAGGCATAAAATTGTTCTATAAAAGCGTACCTAAACTTTCCGATACCATTACCAAAACAAAAAAAATTTAATTAAACAGACCTTTTAAGCGTTCACGATATTATAAAATGTCAAAAAGATCTCGTTATCGTTCAATAGAGATAAATTTGTAGCAACTTAGGCGTAATTTAAACGGGTAAAATTGTAAGCAAATACGTCTGCATAATTATGTAAACGTAACGAATATTAAAAATCTACAAAAATAAATCCTCTTACGTATAAACCTGACAATTAAAAAAAATCATTCCAACTTTTTGCGTATTTGCTTTCGATTAATTGAGATGACGTAAATACGGAAAAGCTTCTAATTAAAAATGAATTAAACCAGAAAAATTTTTTTTTACTATAGGAAACATTGTGATTAATTTTATAAAACTGGTTGTGTAATGCAAAATTAATAAGCACTTGATGTTCGACTAATTGATGCAGATCAGCATCCACTAGGGTAAAGCAACATTTGGCTTTACGCCAATCACTCTACCTATGTAGTTACTAATATAAACAGACCGCTTGCGTGTAGAAAAAAGCAGCAGTGAACTCGCTCACCTAACAAATCATGCAATTTACCTTAATTGCCTAATAATTTGTATGTAATTTTCATTCAATTCATGTATTATACGAATTTTAGTTATAAAGTACTAGTACAGATATTCCTAAGTTATCAATTCATTTTTTCCGTATTTAAAGACATAAAAGTTATTTGAAACTTTGTATCGATTCCCCTCACCCGATCAGCTTTTAATAACAAATATTTACACGCTATTTCGGTCAACTTATTCATAAAATTATCTAACCACGCTATAACAAAAGAACAATCAATTAAAATCTAAAATCATCGTTAATATAGTTAGAATCCACAACAATTCGAATTGCCTAAAAATAAAGAAATTCAAAACATATCAATTTCTGAAGAAAAAGTGCTTGAGAAACAAAATTGAAATACAGCGCAGAAGACACAACTATTTTTGAAATAACAGCTTAAGCTGTTGATTTGTTGTAAATTAAATACTAAGTTTATAATGTTGATTGTTAAATGTGACAATGTAAGCAAAAATTTCAAGTGTTGCACATCGAAGCTAAAATACATACATCCTTTTCACGTTCAATTGAAAGTTTAAATAATAATAAATATAATAACTATGACAAAATAAATGCTTACTTTTTTAACGGTTGCTAAAAGCATTTAATTACTAGAAAAGCAACCTTAAACGTTAAAACTTAGCAAAAAAATTCGATAAAAGAAAATTTTTTTTTACTGAACTATCACGGGTAATGTTTCGAACACAATCGATAATGGCATAATTATTTCAGAGTTTGCCGAGCTGAAAAAACCTAAAATAATATTTATGGATTAAGTTTTCTAATGTTATTATTATTATTTCTATTGTGACTTATTTTTTTGCTATGTTTACGTATTTTTTACCATGATATTTGCATAATATGTCTTATTTTATTACACTTTTCTGCTTGTTAAGATTGTTAAGAATTATATATAGATTTTGTAAAAGCTTGCGGCTTTATACGCAGACTGGACTAATTCTAGACTAACAAAGCTACAAACATTCCGAAACAATTTATATTGATATTGTGCAGCTAGACGTGCTTAATATCATACAAAGTTTTCGGATTTTACGTACTTCGAGGTGTAATATTACTAGTAGAACAAAAGTAATTGCTATTACGAGCATACCTAACAAGCATCTGTTTAATTTTACCATCCAATATATATTTTTTTAATTTCCCAGAGTGATTTAAATTTATCTATTATATTTAAACAATCACACATTGTAAATTTTCCTCAATATAGATGTCTATAAGAGTAAGTGCAGTTATTGTATATTAAATCACGTTTTTTAAGAAAATAGGCAACAAATAAGTGGAACAAATTAATAATAAATAAAACTACGGCACTAATAACGTAGCGCAGTGGTGCCTTAAACATGCTGTAATTACTAAATAAACTAACTTAGTGATACTCAAAAATCTACAGAACCAACTGGCAGTACAAACGCATCAACTACAAGAACTAAAATAAAATGTTACGTTAAAAACTCGGTATATATTTCATACCAATTTCAGTTGGCAACTGTACATTTGGTTTTATAACTGACATTTTCTGTCGGATGACGTAATTTGTCACTTCCATTACGTGAACCGTAAAGTAAACACGTTTAATATTAATGCCCAACAAAAATGTCTGAAAACAGTGATTTATCACTGGTCTTTAAAAAATTAAATAAGAAAATAACTGTTGTATGTAGGATTTTTGCTGGGATATGTTACGCTTATTTGTTTTGCATTTAAACTTAATTTTCTTTCTTCACTTGTAGCACTTTTATAAACCTGTTATGAAGCTGTTGGCATCAAATTGAATTTGTTGTCTTTAATTTTAGAAAATTTGCCTTTTCGAAGCAAAATCTAATTGCGATACTTGATTCGACGAAGGGGATTAGAAACAAACTCAAGTTTTTCTACCACCGTATGGACTAAATACAATAAAGCAGTAGCATATACGTTGTATTTTGTATCAATTCTAATTCAATGTTATTTTGTAAGTATTTGTGGTCAAAACTTATTATTACTGTTTTAGCTGAACGTGATTTGTTTACGATTCATCTCGCTTAGACAAGAAAACATCTCAGTAATTAATTTAATACGTTGATTCTTTTGTAGTAAGCAATACTAATAATAAGATTTATCAAACTGTATTAACCTTTTGGTAGAAATAAAGTAATATTAACTCTGCAAGAAAAACATTAATGCTGTTGGTTAAAGCTCAGTTTCTTCCTACCTAATACATTGGTACAGTGTGTTGCCTATGTATTTGTTCGTTCAATGACTATATTACCATTTAATCTACGATATCTTATGTTTAATTAATGTCTTTAATTAAAGTTTTCTACGTTGTTAATTTGTGACTTTGCTTTGTATTTGTGTACCGGTGTTGACCTCTTTCAGTTACGGGTTGTTATCGCTATTTTGGCTTATCCTGCAAAATGATTCTGTAAACGTATCGACGGATATGACGCCCTTATAAATTTACTGTTTTAGTTACATCTACGCATAGTCACTCTTCGACTAAGTGAACTAGACCGTGGTATAGTCCACAAGACTGAGACAGTCGTAATAAAACGTTAAATGCAAATCGTACATTTTTAGAAATTGTCATTCATGTAATGGCAAAGGCGTTACCATCTTTATAGATGAAGTAGCTTATGGTACAATTATTTGGTTGTTGTTTGATACACAGCTATCTAGTCCGTAATAAATACCGACGTAGTGCTTGATAATGACACAATACTATAATCTAACACCCAATTTAAAACAGCTAATGAAGTACCTTTAGGATGGATATCAACCTAAAATTTGATTGAAAACTAGAACGTACGTCGTTTAATAATATTTGCTAACAATGAAAAACCAAACCAAAGTTTCAAATTAGAGCGTGATAAGCCAATATCGTCAATAACCGTAGTAGAAAATACAGCATAAAACTTTGTCATGTTGTGATGATGTAAAACCAAAAGTAATAAAGAAAACAAAAAACATTATCATACGTTGTCAAAATGTGTATGGAAATGAATGGCATTAAGGCCAAGTCTTTACAACGGCCAAATAACTATTAAAAACAACATTTGAAGAACACTATAACCGAAAAGTATTACAAAACTTTTGAAAAAAATGTTCTAAGGAGAAGTAAAATACTTCAACACTACTAATGTTGTATCTCACTAAAAAGTTGCGTTAAAGTATCTCCCTAAAGAAGTTATGTTTATGTTAAACACAGGCGTCAGTAATATTAGCATTGGTAGTGTTCTGTCATAAAAGCAAGATGAATAAAGAATTGTAATTGAATATTTCAGCAAGATACTATCACAACCACAAGCAAACTATTGCGTAACCCAAATAGAAGTTTTCATCATATACAAATAAGTCCGAATTTTTACAAATACCTTTGCTAAGAATATAATAAAAAAAATTATAATTAAAATGTATGATAAAGATCTCCACTACAACTTATGCCATGTCGGTAAATATATACAGTAACAAACGCACAAAAAAGGATTCGGAATGGTTATAGATACAAAATGTTTAGTTAATAAAGCAAGTTCTACAAAAAGAAATCAGACAAGTCAGTAGAAAAAGACTTTCTAAACTATTTTACGCCCTAACTAAATACCGTTTAACTCATTACGTCCAAATGTCAAAAAAACAGATTTTTTGATCGTTCAGAGAAAGGTTTACTTAAACATTAAGAAACCACCTAAGAATAGCCAGAAAAGCAATCTATCTTAGAGTAGCAAACATTTAAAAAAGTGCTGAAGGAGGTCTTCCAGGATATCGTAGTATAAATCATAATGTGCACTTAAGTCAACAGTGGATCTTTGTGACGTGAAACGTCTTTAAAATCACACTGGATCATACGGTACCGGGTCGTAACGAAAAGGTCTATTATGTCTTGCCTTAATAATTACAAAACTTAGCTTAGCACGTGTAGATTTAAAGTTTTTAACATTTTTTCCCATTTTTTTTGTGTCCACTTGCAGAAAAAAAAACTCTTGTCACTTGACTTTTGTGTTGAAAACCAAATATGAGCGATATCAACAAAGGTTATATACAAATGGTAAAGTAGTTTATCCTCCTGTTAGTCAAGTTGTAGTTAGTTCTAGATTTTTATCTTCTTTAGGAGGGGCAATAAAAACCACTCTAAACTGTTTTTATGGCTACGTTTCGTGCCTCTAGTGTGCACTTCTTCAGGCCACTGAAAATTTATTTACGGTAAGTGAACAACATTACACAACGTATATAACAACTAACTGAATTTCTTAACAGGTACAGCATACAACAAAAAACTTACAAGAATGGGTTACGAGTGGTGGTAGTCCACTGGTCCAACAAGCATACCGTCTAATAAGTTACTTATTCTAGTTAACATGAAATTAAGTCAATGATTAAAAGAATTTAAATATATATACAAAGAAAACGACGGACATTAAAGTTAAACAAACAATATACACTGAATGCAAATTCAAAAATAATTGTAAATATGATAAGGCTAATAGATAGAAATGACCATGAAATCGCATACAACTATAAAGCTTATCTTGCAATTTTTGAAATTAAATTATTGTAAATATTACTTAAATTGTTGGTGTCGTTATTGAAATTAATGTTGTTTTTATATATGTTGATGTATATCATTTCCAAGACTAACCTTTTTTTGAAATTATTTTCAACATCTAAAATTGTAGGATTGTTGAAATCGAAGGTATGTCCAGTGTTAATGTGATGGACTGCTAATGCTGTGTCTGCTTTTTTTGTTTTGCAATCATAACGATGGTTATTAATCCGATTTTTTACTTTTTGTTTGGTTTGGCCGATATAACATACATTGCAATTGGTACAGTCTAGTTTGTATATTACATCGTGCTTTTCTATTGTGTTTGTTTTGTCTTTAGTTTTGCTGTACAGTGTATTATAGATGGTGTTATTATTGTATATTGCTATTTTGATGTTATTTGTTTTTAAAATCGGAATGATTCTATTTGTTAAATTTGGGATTATTATTAATTAACCTGTTCGCAACTCAATTTATTTCAATTTCAGAAATTAGTAATTACACACTGAAATGAAGGTCCTAATTGTGTGTGTTCCTTCGGTTGACCAAGACGAGAGGTCTGTTTTAAACTATTTTTATCTTCGTCTGGCAATTTTTGCCTTTATTTACGTTTTTGAAGGTTATCATAAATTCACGAAATTTGAACTCAGCATCGAGCAATAACATCATTTATTTTTAACAAGCAATTCTTCCGTAACATCTTTTTGAACGATGCTGCAATAAAATTAGTGATTCCAGAATAATTGTAAACCGTTTCTATACCAAACATATTTAAGAAAAGAATACAAAAAACTGCAGACGTACGCAATTATTTTAGAAGCAGGCCAATAAATTTTATAGCAGAGCGGATACAGTCTACGTATATAATAAACGGTTGTCTTTTAAACCAAGTTTAAACTTTAATTTGACATTTGACATCAATATTGATAAAAACATTATAATAAAAATTATACAGAAAATAAATAATCTAGGTAGGTACACGAGAGTTTATACGGAGAATTGCGATTTCGTTAATAAAGATAATCCAGGAGAGAGCTTTGATAAAACTGTAGGTCAAATTCAGGTGTTGAAAAAGGACCCGAATTAAAAAAATCCAACATGTTTTAATCAATATTTTCTTATATCGAAGAAAGCTAACGTTTTGTTTGTAAAATAATTACAGAAATTGTGGTAATAGGTTATAAATACGTTAACACCAATAAAAATCTACTTAAAATTGCCTTGTCTTCTATTAAGGACCACTTCAGAAAATACAATATACAATATACACAATGTATTTAAATTTCAAAAAAGCTCGTAGAATTAAAAGATCCCATTCATACTTTTAATTAAATTCAATCAAAAGTATAAACTATATTTTAATTTTTAAGTAGTCAAAGATTACCCAATTTAGGAGATCTTTACTTGTAATAACACTTGGAGTTTTGCCAAAAAAAAGCGGCCAATTATATTAGAAAAACACAAAGAGTAAATTGTTGCAATATGAAATTCTACAATAGAAGCGGGAGACTGACGGTGCAAATTCCTATTATAAAAAGTTATTAAATAATACAATTTTAATTTTTTTTTTAATTTATCATACATATATTTATATTCACACTGCCTAATAAAATTGAAAAAAAACTGTTTCACAATGATGTTATTTTAAGTTTCTTTTGAAACTCAATAAAGAAAATCAAATCGTATAATATGCGTTGTAGTTATAACTATACAAAATTGCAGAGGACAAAATGCTGTATACTAACTATTAAAAACTTTTAGTATAATGTATCTATATGAATTACACAAAAATCAATACTATATTGTATGTACCACAAACAAGATACATATAAATTCAAATACCTTGTAGAAATTGTAATAGAGGTAAAGTGGTGTTCGATAATTGCTTCAATAAAGTTCCATTTTCTACACACACGCTTCCATAAATTTCTTGCGCAATGAAATTACTTTATACTGTATTCCCCTTTAATAAATGAATAATGCGTGTATGTGTATCCCCAATAAATGTTTGTCCTCATTCTAAGAACAAAACAGATTATGTCATACTACCGTTGTGCCTGAGCGTTCTTGTTCTATACCTTTAACCAAAGACCATATAATAATACTAATATGCTCTTTGCTTTAACCATGAACTTCATAGATTAATTAAAAGTCAACTTATAGTGATTAAATAATTTATTACTTACGTCAAAACGTTTTTTCAGAAACAAACAATCATTAAGATTGATTAAGGGCACTAATTCTCGGTTTACCCCGCCATTATTTTTACTAGAATTTGAGCGCACTTCATTGTGTCGGTTTTAGTATAATTAAGTTTTGTTTTGTTAAATAAATTAGGTGAACCAAGTAGCGTATTCTTAATATTAATGCTAACGCTCGTTTTTAAAACCAGGAACAATTTAACACAATTGTTCTCTGGAAATTGAAATATTTTTTTTAAAAACGAATAGATGCCAGTTTTTATAAACATGATAATTAAACAAACGTTGTGGTGCAAAATAAACAGAAACGTGAAGCTGATTAAATGTAACCAATTAATTCTAATTAAACCAATTTACTTCTTCGTCTTGTTCTATTCTATCATCCTAATAGCATTCTCTTTTATTACATTATCACTGAACAGCATATTTATTCCATCGATATATCCGATAAGTACATTTACTTTGAATGGGTACATAGTCTACACGTATGTACATATGTAGAGACTTTACGATACAAGATTACTATACCAAAAGGAAATAAGGATGTGGACTTGTCGCAGATAAGAAAAACATTGAAGACAAAGTAGATATTGTTACTGATATTATCTCAAACGTCTCTCATTTGTAGCGGGTTTTAACTTTTTTTAAGTTAATTTAGCCTAAAAGTATGTAATTTCGTTCTTTAACATTTTATTTGTCCTATTTTGAATTTATGATAATTTGAGCAGTAGTGAAAAGACCAAGTAGACTAATACAATATACAAACAAAAATAGTATAGAAAAATGTCGCAGAAAAGTTTGATGAGTATATAGGTAAAAGGTGTATCCATATAGAACAGTTATCAAAATACATATTTGGCACACTATGTTATTTTTTTAAAAATCTTTAATTTATCAAATTCCATTAAAAATTGAACTTTATGTATAATCATTAATTTATTTTCACAAATGTCATTTCATAATAACTATTTTTCTAAACTAAATTGCTCGGAAAATAATCTCTCCTGGTTGCTATAGCAAGTTCTACTTCTTGCAGAAGGATTCTTGATAATTGTAACAAATTCAATGGCTTCTATTAGTAGTTGATTAGATATAATCTAGTGATGTCACAAGTTCCACAAACTAATATTATAATAATGATGCAAAATTTTAAAAATTAAGCAAGAATAATGAAGTTTTTGAGTATCAATTTGTTACATTCATTTACCCTAGAATACAGGTCCTGACATTTTCGGGCAGTTTCGTTTAATGCAGCGTTTTCTTTGAGTGAGTAGCGTCTAGTCCAGTATCTTGCTGCTGTACGATAGTTCTGATTTCCAACTGTAAAGCGGTATATTCGCGTCAAGTGCTGTGAGTACGTTAGTTTACTATACTATATTGGTGTATCAACTCAAGTTGACACTTCGTAATATAAATAAATTTTGCGGTAATGTATTTATTTATTATATTATTTGCTTGTGTTTTATGGTTTTTAGGTCACATCGCACGCATTTGACTCAAAAACAACTGGAAAAGCAAATTGAGCGTATCATGAAAGAAGAATAAAGTGATCTAGAACCATTTAAAGACAGCGGTAGTGACTTTAAAGAAGACAATTGGTAAATTGACTCTGACAACGATGCAAATTCAGATAATAATCCGAATGCTTGTCCAATCCCACAAGCAAATGATCCAGTTCAATCTGAAAAGGGTGCTGAACCAAATGTGGATAAAGACGTTGTTTCTATTTCAAAAGTTCAAACTCATGAAATATGTAATAAACTTTAGACACAAACGGTTTACGGAGATACCTCAAAAATGAAAAAAAGCAGCTGCTAGAAACATACATTTTGTTTTAAAACCTAGAGGAGCTGATAAAGATTGTCTTAGCTTCAATGGGTATTGTGAAGTAATGCAGAAATCGCCAGACAAGCTAAAAAATACAGTACATCAGAATGTTTCCTCAACAAATAAAGACGAACTGAAAGCGTTCTTAGAAATTTTAATTCTTTCTGCGGCTAAAAAAACAATCATTTGTCAGCTAGGAAGATGTGGAATCGAACTGTTTCTAATTTTTTTTATCAATTCTCTTCTCAACTGCTTTAGATTCAACACCAAGAAAACGCGAGTAGTGAGAAGTATAAGCGATCATTTTGCACACATTCGGGAAATTTGGGAGAGTTTTATTAAAACATGTAGATCATATACTCCAAACTCATACAAAAGAATTAATAAATAGCTTTTGGCATTTTGAGGAAGCTGTAATTTTAGAATGTACAAATATTCATAGCAAACCCTTAGCGGATATAAAAATTGTTATGGCATGCGATTCTTCGATCAAGTATATGTTAGATGCAAACCTTACGTAAAAGCGTTGAAATTAATTGATGATACACAGCGCAACATTACCGTGGACAATCGGTTTACGTCGGTTTCGCTTGCTGATCAGTTGCTACCAGATCTCTACAAATTAGCTATTATAGGAACTAATCGCAAAAATAAAAAAAAACCTAAGGAACTCTTGGATCAGAAAAGTTGAAACTTAAATACGTGAATGTTTTGCTTCAACAAAGAAAAGACATTGTTACCTCACATGTCAAGGAAATACAAAATAGCCATGCTTCATTCAAGAATGCACGAAGAAGCAGAGATCGTAGAATCCGCAATAATTCATAACTATAATGAGATAAAAGCAGCAGTGAACATCTTCTATCAAATGTATTTAAACATGTGTAAGTAAAAAAGAAGATGGCCTTTATGATAAATATATCAAGCATAAACTCTTATATCCTTATACGTGTAATAAGTTAAAGAAGGTAATAAACATGTTTCAAGGTACCAATACATGATTGATTTTAGTCTTTGTCTTGCCAAACCATGAATGCTGCATAGATATAACAATTCAAGTTTACGTCGAAATATTTGTCAAGCTTTAACCAAACTGCTAAACAAGAAAAGAAAGGAAAGATTCGTTTTTACTGTCCAAGCGAAAAAAGCGTATTGCCACCACTCACTGCAAGAAGTGCAAAAATTCAACTTGCGGCAAACACCGAGAAGATATTTGTACTGTATGCTCTGAAAAATAATAAAACTATGTGTTTTGTGATTCTTAATGTGTATTTAGATAGTGGAAAACGTTTATCTTTGTTTGGCTTCATTTTTACGTAAGTTAAACCTTTTTTACCACGTAGTAAAATTTACAAGGCCCCGTAACTACGGTTGATCATGACAGTCCCGTATTCCAGGTTAAACTGTAACAACCGTGCTTTAAAATTTCTACTAATTAATTGTAGAGTACTCACAGTTTATACCAGGAATATTATTAACGGCAAAATAATAAAAGTGTTTTGGAGGTAAAATTTAGCCTTTATATAGCTTTTGTACACTTACACTGCCTTTAAACAGTGAATTTCTTCGAGGTTGAAAATTCAGTTTTCCAGTCTCAACGTAAAATATTTAAAATATCCATTGCAGTGCCATTAATATTTCTACTTACAATAAAGGTCACTTAAATTACACGAACTTAAACCTCTATGATTTAATTTTCGAAGTCTTACTTTTAATTACAAAGTCTTGCAGAGTACTGTATTAGGAGCTACTCGTACAATAAGAAAAAGATATCACCTAGCCTTCACCAGTGAGTGAGTTGGTATAAATATTATATGCAAATCAAGTAGATGCCAAGTTCTGTCGATAGTTAACTTATTGCTTAACCAAGAGGTAGGCGACGTATCACCAACTAATTGCTATTCCACAAATTAACCGACAAAAAAACACAAAAACAAACGAAATAAACAAAGTCAATATCTAAGCAGCTTGTAAGTATTGGAAAACTAGTTGATGAATAAATAGGATCGTTATGTTACAAAGAATGCTAGATGAATCTAAACCTATGATGATGACACTAAAACACATAAACGTTGCAATTACAAGTGCCTTGGTGAGAACAAAGCTATTACAAGATAAAAAATGGAATCATAATGACAGTTCAGGTTTGATGACAAAAAAGTTCTTTTCAAAATTAAGAAAAGTTAGAAATGTAGGAAGTTATGGCGCTAATAGGTAGTACATTAAACATTTCAATCCAAGTGTGTACAATTTTATGGCATATGTAGTTCGTTTTGAACAGTTGCTCATTTGTAATGTGGTGGAAAAAAGTGCCTATGTTAATAACATTGATCGAACCAGAATCATACAGTATATTGAAAGATTTGGCATCTCCTAAGATACCAAGTAGTATATAGAGATAATAGCATCGCTGTCTAAGCATTTTGTGCCGGAAAAACTGATAATAGCAGAACGATTTGCATTTCATTGGACCATACAAAAGTTCGGTCA
Organism: Aquatica leii; assembly: GCA_035610365.1. Classification (NCBI taxonomy): domain Eukaryota; kingdom Metazoa; phylum Arthropoda; class Insecta; order Coleoptera; family Lampyridae; genus Aquatica; species Aquatica leii. The sequence continues at coordinate 60,106,015 of CM069434.1, forward strand.
ACCGATAACTGCGTTTATTCTGGAGATTAAGAAGTTGGCAACATATTGCAAGTTTGGTACCTTTTTGGAAGAAGCACTGAGGGACAAATTGGTATGCGGATTAAATAATGAATCAATTCAAAAGAAATTGTTGAGTGAAGCAGATCTTACATTTAATAATTCCATGCAGGTTAGCACTAAACATTTAATTAACAGACCACGAGGCAACTGTTAAATTCAAGGAATTGTAATAAAATGGGCCAACTGTTGCGCAGAAGAAGATCGTCCACAAGAAGTTTCAGGAAAAACAAGTGGTTGATAGAAGATTGGACAAAAGTAGCAGTAAGTTTAGATGTGTTAGATGTTTAAGGTCACGCCCGAAGTCACCATGTCCTGCACTTAGTGGAATTGCTTTGCATGCAAGAAAAGGGGTCATGCAGCGTGTTTGAGGCAGTACATTGGATCGACGAGAAAGAAGAGGACTTTGATCATAGTATCCAAGAGAAACAGAACTTGCATGAAGGTACTACTAACTTAAATAATTTAATTTTGAATTTAGGAAAGCATTTGTTCAATTTAAAACAACCTCTATTGATAAAATTGTTAGTAGATTAGTAGAGTAATACACATGTTGGGTTGTACCAATTTAATAAGCTTACGTACAGCATTTTATCGACACCTGCCATTTTTCAGGCTATTATGGATCAAATTCTACTGAATAATAAAGTTGCATTTTTCTATTTAGTGGACGAGAATAATACGGATGATGGTGATGTAAAAAAAATTATACTGTTTTGTACTAATAATAGCATCGCATTGAAGAAGAGCCCACCTTACTATCTGGAAGAAAATGGGAGTGCAGAGCGAGCAGTGCGCACTATTAAAGATTCCTTAAAAAAATGTATCAAAAGGGTCAAGAAGACATTAGGGTGCTGGTACAAACATTTCTGTTTTATTATCAAAACATGCCTTGCGCATCTACTAAATTATGTCCGTCTGAACTAATATTTAAAGTCAAACCAAAAACGAGATTAGATTTAATTAAACCATATTCTGTTCATAAAGACAAGTACGATACAAAATTAATTCCAATTTTTAATGAAGGGGATAGCGTGTAAGTTAGAAGGGTATATATTAATAAGTTACAAAAAGAAAAATCTCCAGTTGTAAACGGCAGCGCCATTATTGCAAGCTTTGAAAATCGACACGTCAGTGATCACGATTTGGGAACAGAGACTTCCGATGCTGGCTCTGCTATAATTCAAAAAACACCCGCGACTGATACAAGTAATGGGGAAATTACCACGGGTAGTCAAAGTATGTGCATTCCCGTTTCGACTCCTACAAGAAAGGATACAAGGTCTGGCAAAATTGTACGCCCCCCACAGAAACTAAATCTGTAAGTGGCAATGCCATAGAATAGATTAGTTAGTTTTTGAAATTAATTAAGTTACTTGTGTTAATGTTCACATTAAGTTGGGATAGAGTGTAGTGTTTTGTAAAAGTATGTTCACGATGCCGGGCCGGGAGACACGGCAGACAATGAATAAAGCAACGTAGTTAAGCGTTAGCAGTGTGTTTTACTAAGTACCATACTTGTCATAATCCTGATCAACGAGAGAGTCACTTTAATAATCATCGATGATATATACAAAGTAATGATCGCTTATAAAATCGATCGAGTATAAAACAACAATTGCAATTATGGAAAAGAAATCAATACTCTTAATTACAACAAAGATCAAATAAAATTGAACAAAAAATAGACAAATATTTTCTGTATATTTCAAGAACTTTTTATTATGAATATTTACAAAAAACCGATCGCAAAATGATTTTTGAGCCATAGTACATCACTGCTGTTTGAGCGCTACTGCGATTATCAATTATCATGAATAGAATAATAGCGATCGTAATCATGGATCGTGGAAAATCATGATTCCTGTCCTAACCTATCGACTAACTTTTTATCTGCGAATGATATATTAAAAATGATTATTGTTCAATTTAATTTTGATGTTTGTGAAGTGCTTGACAAAATAACTTACGCTTCCTTATTCACCTCGACCAATTGACATTAAAGAATGCTTAAACAGAACAGTTATGGAAAAATATTTTGCACGACTGTAAATGCAACCCGAAGATATAGGCTGAAGTCTCAAAATACAGTCGTTTATCGACAAAAAAATTGCCTAAAAAAACTTTATTAGAAGTTTGCAAAGGTAAAACAGATAAGCCGAGTCAGCTACCAGTTTTAGCTTGTGAAGATTATATGCATATTCCTAATGAAAAAAAAGCTTGAATCCCAAAGTAAGCAGCTGAAATTTGCGGGCCACTGTAATAATAGTAAAGAGTATAGATTGTTTGATCTAAAAACCCAACAACTTATAAGATATGGAGACATAGCTTTTCTTGAAAATTGTGATGGGTCTACAAATTTGGAAGACAAAAATACTTTTAAATCTAAAAAATTAGAAACCATGCAAGATGTCGGCAAAATATAACCTAAAGAAGCAAACGTGTAAGCAAATAACAAAAAATGTCTTTCTATGGAGAATCTAGTACCCTCAAAGACAAAAACGTCAAAAACAATTTCTAGATTCTAGGAGGTTTGCTTAAAAGTACATACACAATACACATTCTTTTCATAGTCTATATTTGTTGCTTTTGCATTCTTGGAAATTAAATTAGTAATCAATTTTGTACAAACAACAGTTGTTAATTGACAACACATATAAATATCAGCTGTAAAATTAAAATTTCCACAATGACCCTAATTTTATCAAGTTTATAGAAATATATAGAAACTGTATTAATTATTTTCAACAATTTCATTGGAAATTGTAATTAGTCGAGTGTAAAGGATGCTCAACAAAGGAATAAAATTTAAAGAAGCATTTTTTGCCAGTTTTACGCTTTATCCGTCTTTAATTAGTTTTATTTACATCATTGTTTACAAAAATTAAGCAGTAAAATATCCATTTAGAAAATAAAACGTTGTTAAAGTCATTTGGTATTCTTCGAACATTCACAAAATCATATATAAAATGTAAACGTGATTTGTTGGCGTAAGTATAGCTTTGATAGTTATTGACTATACATAAAAGCAAGATCTGAAAGGAAATAAAATATAACAAATAAACGCCTTTCTAAAGAAAACCTATAACCTTTATGCTGTTGTACGGTTCCTGCTTCGTGTTTCAAGAAAAGTTAAATAATGTTCCTTTGCCCTTGTGAATAAAAAATTTAGCATAGGTAGATCCATTCTTTTTAAATTAAAGCAAAAAAAATGTTATACGATTAAAATTAACGTTATATTAAATTATTACAAGTTCTAAGAATAAAAATTGTAAACAATTTATTTCCTTGCTTATATGTGATTGTTTTTAAAATTTTAATTAATAATATTAATTAATCTTACATATCTCGCATACGCTCAGAACAGTTTACGTTCAAATAATTAAATAGTCTTTTATCTCCCGTCAAAAAAAATGTATGTTATATGACAATTTACAAATTATTTATGAGTAAGTTTGAACAAATTTTGTATTACAGGTACAGTTAAAATTCACATAAATGATTTAATTTAGAAGGTATACTATAATATTTTAATAAGTCTCCCTTCATTTAATTCATCCTTTAATCCCTTGAAATTTTGGTAAGTAAAAAATTTATTGCTTTGGTGTACCTCAAACACACAAGAATCTCTTTGTAGTAGTACGTTTGAATTTAGAGGTTTAAATATTAAAATATTAACGAAATTATCATTATTTTATTACAAATTACACATCTCGTTGAATTGTATAATAAATTTAGAAGAAATAGAGATCAGTATTATATTACATACTTTAATAATTACGTAAGTTCTATAAGTTTTTCAAAAATATATATATGGTATCTAATTATTGGAATTAATTTCGATTTAAAACAGATGTTTTTCAAATATTCGGCTAAAGTAAGCATTAAGGACAGTCCTGTTTTTGATTCAAAATGATTACAGTCTTGTTTTGAACTGTTATCTAGTAAGTTAACTTTAGACGTCAGTTGCCTTTACTTGGAGTTTGCGTAAACTTATTTTTTTATTATTTATTAATATAAAGCTACAGGTCTTTCACTGCTGAAAAGCTCCAAAACAGCGAAACAGCTACCCAGTGACAGTGCCGCGCCGATACTTAGTGGCGCCTGTGTGCAAAAATTTTCATGACGCCCATTAAAATTATAGTTAAAAAAATTGTTTGGTATTGCTAAATAAAAAGTTAAGTAAAAACAAATATCTATACAGATGAGAATAATACAAGAAATATAAAAATGGTAAAATATACAAATCAAAGAAATTATACAAGGTATGCTAATACATATGTAAATGCAAAAAATATGTTTTTAGATATCGAATAAACTAATCAATTTCTATGATAAATTTCTCCGCTTTTTAAACGTCTTTCATACTAATTAGGAAAAAATCTTCGACTCGACGGATAACGAGGAAAATTAAACCGTGAAATTTGTTTCGGACCATTTTCAACTAAAGTTTGTATAGTAGTCGCACTTAGAGCCTTTGGTCAATGACCTAGATCATCGTGAATAGAGTTTACCTTGCTGAGGTCTATATCAGTGTTGGTTTCATCAAACGTTGTTAATTGTTGTGGCTCTTCTTCAGTTGTAATCTGCGCATCAGATTGGTGCGCCGTTTTGGTTTTCTTCATTATCAATAGGAGCCGTCTTTTCCGAAGCCGAAGAGCAAGAAAAACAAGTAGTCAAAGTTGATGTAATGGAACAGGAAAAAAATGTGTTATCTATGTGGTTTTTTTGTCATGTTCTTCGCCCGTTTCCTCTTGTTTATTGAACTTTGGTAACCCGATAGTTGTTTTTTCTTTCCTTATATATTCCTTGTACAAAAACAACTGTCAAAAGTTGAAATCAGTGTTTTTATATTTCACGTATTTTTTTATTGCCGACGTGTTATTTGTGTCTGAATTTTTAGTTGGATTTTTCGTCATCGTCACAAAAATAGCTCATAACAACAATAATTACTCAAATAACTCAAAACACACTTACCTGAGCTTTCGGAAATATGTCTCTGTTTTTGAATAAAAATGCTAATCGTAGATAAACAATGTGCAATTTTTTTATTTTAAATAAAAAAACTCCATGTAACCTAATAATTTGTTTATTATTTCATCCTTGCAACATCTTGCCATACAGAATAATTTAGAGTTTAATTTCATTTTCTATAAGAGAAAAAAACCTAGCAACATCATATTAAAGTCACTGAAATTTCTACAACACATGTACTAATTGTTTGCTAAAACATAAGCTGATACTTAATTTTTCTCGTATATTTTTGTAGTTTAAAAATGTGGCAAGTGGTCAAAAACTTCACAAAAATTTGGCGAGTATATATTTTGCATTCCCAATAAGCAAGGTAAATTTATTGCAAATTCTCTACAAGGTTACAAATAAAACTGCAAACATAATAGTTTTATTTTCTAAATACTTCCAGAAAATTTCTGGATTAGTTGAATCTGTCCCATTTCAATTGTAAACAGCAAATTTTAGTCCACTTAACGCAAAAAACAGTGTTTGTATATATATTTAAAGTATGCCTTAAAGGATATACTTTTTTGTATGACTTATATCTAAAATGAAGAAAAAGATTGTTAATCAATATTTTTTGGGCGAGTTTTTATGTTCTAGTGTCCGTATTTTTGTTAATTTTGGTCCAATTTCATTCTAGTTAGGTATAAGTAATAAGGAATTTTATAAACTTGAATACCAAAAAATATTTTTGATTTCAGTTCACCACCAGATGGCAAGAACTCGAAGTTCTGGATCAATTTTGTGTCAACAGCAGTCTAAGCAAATCGCAACTCTAAAACACCATTTTGTTTTTAAATTTAAAAAAAAATATTACTTATTGCTAAATTCTTCACAAATATAATGATCAAAATCAGAAGTTTGTAAGTATTTTTATTCTGGCACATAAACCGTCAAAGTTTGCTTATTTTTCAGCCATATCAAACCTCCCCTTAAATCAAATTATTAGAATTTGAATTTCATGCGTTTAAATTGAGAATTGAAATACGAAAACTTGCAAATCTACCGGAAGCTCAGATTTACGTTTGTACGCGTGCATAATATTGAAGCCGAATTGTAAATGATATAGTAGGTATTGTACGACCCTATTGTATGATTGACTACCAACCGCTACTGATTAAATTTCTAAATTATCATGGGAGATTTGGAATTTTGATTTTCCAATTCCTTCGGGACGCCGGCCTGGGGCCTGTGTGCGCCGCACACATGAACGACGCCGGCGCGGCCCTACCCAGTGGTTCACTCTGATGGAATTTTCACATTTGCTTTGACATGGTTTCCCTTACAATATTTATACGTTGTGGTTTTGGCCCGCGATATATTCAAGACTTATTTGCATTACGTGGGTAAAAATCAACTTGTCAATGTTTCCAATCAAAACTGTTGATAAAATATTACTTTTTTATTTTGGTTCTCCTAAGTTTAAGAAGTTCAGTTTTGGTGTTTATTGCGGTTTTCGCGTTTCTTATTTAGTAGTAATCTTTTATATTCTATCAGTTAAAAGAAGCTTCATCGCAAACGTTCGATAAAGTGACGACATTCCATAAACTTTCCTAGAATGAAACGTGTTAATACATTGAAAAATAAAAATTCTTCTCATTAATTCTAGACATTATTTACTTTGTTTCAATACCTTAAGTATTCATATTTTTTAATAATTAGAGCGTATCTTATTTAGTTCATAAAATTTAACCAGGTGTGTACAAGAAACGACGATAAAAATAAAAACTTCTGTATTTAACTTTTTATGTTAAAACTGTTATAAAAGTTTAAATTTTGAAACGTTTGTACACTTGTAACACCTTAACTGTGTCAACTCCCCAGTGAGAAGTTTTCATGTTAAATCCATTACGGATTTTTTGTACGAATTAGAGCATAACATTGAGTTAATTTAGCGGAGTCTGATGTATAGAGGGCGTTAAAAAAGAAAAATTGAGATAAACCCGCAGTAATCCAGGATACCTACGGGACCGCCGCGTTTAAGCCAATACAATATTTTTGCGTTATAAATTTTCTACAAACAACTGAAGTTTTTAAATTAAATCATTTACAATGAAACGTGGTTTAAAACATATCACCATTCTCGACAAGCGGAAAATAAGTTTTACTTTAGCAAATGAGTTTTACGGTAATTGTAATGCATTGTATTTATCTTCCAGTTAGTGCTTTTAAAGAAGTTATTTATGGCTTAATAAAATATGGTTATTCTTGGTCGTGCTTCTGGATGCTGTTTTAACGAATCTTAGCAACCCTCGTTGTTATATTTAGTTGCGTTTAAATTATTACCCCAAGATTTATTGGCGTGCCTAAACACTTATTTGGAATTACAAGGTTTTTATTGTTTCATGTAGATTTTGCAATTGCGCAAATCAAAAACCATTTTATTGAAATCTCTAATTTTAGAGTCACAAAACCGGTTTTATCACATTGATTTAAAAATTGGAATTTATGTCTATAATTTAAAAAACATAAATTGGATAAGAATGTAAAAACCTATATATTCAATGCAGCTATTAATGTCGAACTGAAAAACTTATAAGATTCTCTTTTCCAGACAAAAACGCTAAAAGAACATCTCAAAGAAAGTTTATAAGTAGATAAATTTTTTGCTTTAAAAAATATCCTCTCTATTCATGAATTACTATTTTAACTACAGTAATAAGCCGCAATAGATAATCTTAAAAAGCTTTCGGATCAATAAAGACATTTATTATTGCACGTTATATTCTTACTACTGTTATGTAGGGATTTAACATTATAATTTCATTTTGTTCAAACTTGCGTAACATTGCTTAAGCGCAAATTTAAAAAAACTCTTTTATTAATTCCTTCTGTTTATTTCACCAAAAGTAACTAATTACTAGAAGAGTCTGGTATGCGTTACGACTCACTTTACGAGAATTTAGATAACACGAGTCGTTCAAAGACAAATAGGTTAATTGTTACAAACAAACCAATAAAAAAAATATTTGTGCGTCAAGAACTCAAACGATTTTACAAAAAAAAACAGGACTTCGAAATTCAAAAAAAGTTTGTTGAACAAAGTGCAAATCTACATACTCACAAGCTGTAAAATGATTTACAAAGCTTCTAAATACGCGAGCTTATAAAATTTTACCAATTTTCTCCACAAGTAACAACTCCGATTTAGAGATTCTGATTAAAAGTATTCCTTTGGTACAAAACACAAGCTACGTGTCCACTAAGTAAAATACGTGACAACAGTACCTTAACAAGTGCATAATTGTAAATTAACATAGAAATTCATTACAAAATTTCATTTTTGTGATTCAAATTGGATGGTCATAAGATAATATTTAATGTTTTATTATTGATTTAGTATGTTTGGATTTAAACTAAAGACTTATGTCCAGAAACTTTAACTTTCTAAAGTGCAGAATATCAACTCACGCATGATTTGACAAATTTATTAAATATTACTATAAATACGCGAGCCTATTTATTTAAACAACGCCGTTTCGAAGTTCCTTCAGAGCAAGTGTTCTTAAAAATTTATTTTTGTTATAAATATACATTTGCCACAGTGGTAAATACTATTATTCGTTTATTATGCTTTTTACCGACCCAGGTTAAGACAGAGAGGTGTTCTAAATTACAACAATTTTTAATTTAGTTTATATGTTATGCTTGTATGTGTGCCAATTTGGACAAGTTTAGCCGAACGCATTGTTACGAAGTTTTATATTTAGGATTAATACGTGAATATCTTTATTCCATCAAGTTTTCGCCAACGATTCACCGACTTTCATACATTTCTTGTCACTTATCTTCTGCTTGTTTAATTTTGGTTGTTTGTAGAGGTTGTTCAGTTTCTTGTGGCAAAAGCCTTGTATGCGCAGTAAATCAAGTGGGCTGTCGTAAGATATTTACGAGCAACTTAACCGGTTTAAAATCGCATCGTGAGGAAATAGAGTAGCATACTCCCTATGCACATGAGTGAAAGGCGGAGTTATTAGTTAAATGAGCCGCCTTGTCTGACAGTGGTTTTGTCATAAAGAACTGAACAAGCTCTACCTTTAGTTGTACCGTGCAACGTTGACTTTTTTTCCACTAATTACTAATGGATTCTATCTACACGCATCATTCATTAGAACTAGTCCGTAAACGCGTTTGTGTGTTTCTTTTGTTTGCAGTTAATATTATTATGTATAAATATTAATCTGTTAGCATTATACATATAAAAACAAAAATAGTTGTCTTCAAAAACTTTTAAAACGCACTTCCGCTGACATTACTATTATTTTTTATTTAATGTGGATGGTCTGTGTCGTCCTTCTAATTCGTTTGTATGTAATAACTTCTTAAATTCAATGAATTTCTTTTTTCTTCATATATTGATATTTCTTTTCGCAGCTTTCATATTTGAACTACCTTGTGCCGCAAAAACAATTTCTTTTTTCTTCATTTACAGTTTTTACGGAGACAATCAATCTTTACGAAAACAGATAGCCCTGCCTTTTTCGACAAAATCAAAAATAACTAGTAAGCTGAATTGTGCTCATTATGTGCTACTTTGTGTCATGAAAATAATTGTTTCTTTTCTTTTTATTTGCTGATTTTATGACGTTTATACGATAATACATAGTCCCGCCTTTTTTGATAAAATCAGAAATAACTAAGGTGTTAAATTGTGTGCAATACCTTGTGTCGCAAAAAAAATTTTTTTCCTCATTTACAGTTTTTAACGGAGACAATTAATTTTTTTGGTAAGAGGTAAAGCCCCGCCTTTTTCGATAATATAAAAAATTACTTGTATTCAGTTGTGCTCAGTATGTGCTGTTTTGTGCCGCAGAAACAATTTTTGTTTTATCACCATTTGCAAATTTCATGAAGACAAAATCATTATTACGATGGGAGATAGCGTTGTGTTTCACAAAACGTCAAATGACATCTTGCTGTTTATTGTACTATTTTGTGCCGTACAAATCATTTTTTCTTAATTTTAAAACATTTTAATATTTTTAGGATTATTAGAAAGAAAAAAACTAATTTGGTTTCATACTTGCGCGTACCACCAAGCACAATGTCATGTACCACAGTTTGAGAAATGCTGTTCTAGATGACTCGCTATGTAACATAAACAAATTATCCATCTTGCTGGTTATGTATGCAAAATAATTCGTTCCTTGGTAGCTTTCCTTATATTGGTGTCTGTGTAACCCTTCAACCTAAGTGCTTTTTCAAGGTGCATCTTCTTGCTGGCTAGGTGTTGTTCGTCGTTAATGATTTTTACTCTAGACAGTAGTGTGTTCATAAGAGTCATTTTCTGTATCAAGTGATAGTGAGATGTGGTATGTAGATATCGGTGTACATCTTTTTTCTATATACTGCAAGCTGTAGCTTCCTTTCTTAGGTTCTCTTTGCCATTTCGTGTAGGAACCGTAGATTTCTACTTTGCTCTTTTCCATTGTAAACTTGATCGCTCTGTGCAGTGCGTTGATGTAGTCAAAAAATTGTTGGTTTCTAATAGATGCTAACAATAGGTAAAAAAAACCATGCAGCAATAACTATAAAGAATTGGGGACACCGTAATCTCTATACCTAGCAATGTTGAAGTTATTGCTGAAAATATTTGAACCCAAACGACAAGATAATTCGCCCAGAGCAAAGATTCACTATATTTTAAATTTCTGGAAAAGCATTGGAATCTATTAAGGCTAGGTTTCAGTCGATCCGGAACGAGCGTCGATACTATTAATCACATTTTTAGTAATTACTTAGAAATACTTACATACTATTGTAGTCATCTTTCGAGATTCACTCTAGAACCGTCTTCTCATAACGAATCTTAGTTGTATTTTGTAGTTTTTTTTAATAAAGGGAAACGTTTTGTTACATTATTGCCAATTTAGGTTTTTGTACGAAAATTCAGCTTCGTTCACAAATTAGAAAAAACTAAATCTCCTTCTAGAAAGACGCTTGTTATTAATAATTCCAGAGCCGATAACTTGAAAGATGACCACAATTATTTTCAGGAATTAATACAAATCTAATTAAAAATACAAACACGCAGGACTTCACTGAAACCTTGAGTTAACTATTTCGGCCTACTTCAGAAATCTGATCAAAGCTTTATCCTCTCAACGTTCAAAAACTGTATACCAGAATTAAAATTGTTTTGTTGAGTAGTTTCTGCGTTTTGTAAGTAAATGTAACGGACCGACAGACGAACATTGTGTAAAAACATTTTTGGACTCTAGTGGTCCTGAAACATCAAGATTCGTCAAAATCAGACATAAATGGTCATTTTCCAGCAGAATACGATACTTTTCTTATCTTAAGATGAAAAGTGAAAAATTTTGTGATCATGAAATTTTTCAATGAAAAAAAGTCCCTATATACATATTTAGGCGCAAGGTATCACATCTTGTCTAGTAATTTTCTATTTAATCAAAAAAAGCGGAACTGTATATTACGGTAAAAACAGTTTGGTCTCTCTAAAATCTGCAAATGGAGAGAAAAAATTTACACAAACTACACTTGAACAAAAAATTGTAATTTTATTATGGAAATCATTGGTCACAAAATGATCAATGATTTTCAAAAAAAAAAATTACTGGCATGAAATTTACATTGTAAAAAAACATTTTTTTCCGTTCTCGTTTGTCGTAGTTTTTTCGTTACTTTTATTAGCCCGGTGCTAACTGCAAATATACTTTTTTAAAAACGATTCAAGAAAATTCGTTTTGGAAAGTTTTTCAATAAGTCCTTTTAGGCTTCGGATAGTTATCTACTAAGTGCACTTGAAATAAATATGCAATTATACATGTCAGTAAGGTTAACTCCGCTTCTTTTATTATACTAAATAATGACCAATTGGTAAAAAAAACAAAAATTGTTAAAGCACATACTGAGCACAACTATGTTTTATCATAGAAACAGTTTTGTTTTCATAAAATTTGCATATAAAAAGAAAATAATAGTTATTTATGTACCAAGTCAGTAAAATGATTCTTTAACGAATGAGTCTGAGGTTATGAACTGAGCGAGCGTAGCGAGCAAGGTGAGTAACAGGCTAGTTCGATCAAGACACTTTACTGCTGTGGAGCATACAAAATTTTATCGCCAAGCGAAATGATTTATAACTTTAAAAAAACTTGTTATAAATTTTTTTTTGACGAAGTATACAGCAATTGAAATAACAAATTTACTTATTATTAGTTATATTAAATATGAACGTACACCCTGAGGAATTATAAAAATGAATTCCTGAAGCAGGAGTTTCAACTAAAAATGTTTCAGGATTTGTATCTATGTTAATAACTTGTAAGTCCTTGCTAGAATTAACGTTGGTGATAACTATAACATAGAATAATATGACCACATCAAGAGAATATTCCTTTGATAGATTGGAAAACTGTCAGTAAAACATTTTCACTATATTTTTTAATTCCGTGTTTTTCGCACCATTCCAAGAAAATTTCATATTGGCGATTATATTTTTCGACTGATTTATGTGGCACAATGTTTAATGACGTTTCTAATGACTTCCTCTGAATTTCAGGTGGCGTATACTGAATTTCTTCTTTCATTATTTTCTATAAGTTTTTTTCAAGTTTAACAAATTGGAGCTATGACAGCGACAAACGATTTTTGTCATACAATCTTGGCTATATTGATAAATATTTGCAGCAGGTAAAGTACTTGATTTTACAGTAAGATAAAGTGTTTGTTTACTTCCAAAAATCGCTATGGTAATACATGGCTCTATTGACGGTTCGCGATAAAATTATTTTCACGACACAAAATAGCACATACTGAGCACAATTCAGCGCACAATTTTTTTATTCTACCCAAAAAGGCAGGGCTATATGTTATAAAAACCAATTGTTACCGTAGAAACTGTAAATAAGGAATAGAAGAATTTATTTTTGCGGCACAAGGTAGTACGTATTTAGTACAATGGTCATTTTTTTTGTTTATCAAAAAAGCCGGGGCTAACTTTCCGTATGAAACACGTAAGTCCTCTTTGACTTAGTTATTTCGTTTTTGAAAAGAAAGATAATTCGTTAAGAGCAAATTTATTATAATTAAAAAATGATATAGCTTATTTAACAAGTTTAGTGCGCGTGACACCTTTTGATGTCATCCGCTTCCTTAGTCACAAGCGCAGTACGTCTTTTGACGTACTCCGTTCATTACCCTGCTACTGTTAAGTAAAACATACACTATCTTTAGAAGAAATTGGAAAAGTATTTATATGGTTCAGATGACGACTTTGCTGATCCAGAATTTTTAGACTCTCAAAGGTCCGACAATTACGACATGAAGTCCTCTTCTTCAGATGCTGAAAGCAAAGATTCTGAAGAGACTGATATGCTACCTGATATGGTAGAATCAGTAGTAAATCCTATTTTAGATGTAGAAAAACAAGTTGTGTGGATGAAAGAGAATAAATACAAGAGAATGATTTCATTTGCAAAACAAATAAAGCTTCTTCAAAAACCGAGTGGTTACTTTGCAGAAAATTGTTATAAACTTATTTTCAATCAGAAATGTTTGTTATAAGTACTCCTAAAGACTATTTCAATTTACTTTTGGATAAAGGTTAGTTAGATCTTCTCATAAGGGAAACCAATAGATATTTTCGATAAATGTACTTAATTCCCGTATTACGCGTTGGCATGACATAAAACGAGAAAAAAGGCACATGTGGATTAGTAATTACTTTTATGGAAACAATACGAAATCGCTTACATGCATACGGTCATTTTCAACATATATGAGTCGCGGCCAATTTATGATGGTGTTACGATGTCTTCATTTTCAATCAAAATGACAAAATGCTACAATGCCGGATCCTCCGTTCGCGATGCAACTATTAGTTGATTATTATAATAAAAAATGTTGGAGAACTATTATCCAGATAAAAATTTATCTCTCGATGAGCCTATGATGTTATCGAAAGGTAGACTATCATTCAAACAGAATATTAAAAGTAAGAGACACAAATATAGAGTATAATTATATTTACTCACAGAACCAGATGGGACAATAATCAAATTTAGTACGGTTACAATGTGGCTCTAGTCGTATACAAAACCTGTTATATATACAAACAGCCAAACTAAGAAAAGGCGATATCATTGCTCAATGTTCTAAAAAGATGTTCAGTGTATTATTTAAATAAAAGGAAGTACAGAAAAACCAGAGACGGCATATGTACAACAAAAATATGTCAGGTATCGACAGAAAAGATCAAATGATGTCCTATAATCCTTGTGAAAGAAAAATACCTCGTTGGTAGAAAAAAAATAAACATTCATGTCATTCACGTGTTAGTGATCAATTTATTTCAGCTGTTTAGAAAATACCACTAACCCCACCATTAATTATATTACTTTAAGTTAACTTCTACAGATATAAAAAAACATGGTCACCGAAAGTGTTTTTACCGCCATAAAACTAGAAGAGCAAAGAAAGGGACAATTGCAAAGAGATCAACTATTTCTGTGTTCCTGTCAAAACTTGTAAGATTCAGATCACTTTCGAAATTTTTCTTTGTGGGAGCAAATGTTGACCACATTCTGGTGTTTTTTCAGCATTTGCAAGCACCTAATAAGGATTTTTAAAATAGATTTGGAAATGTCCTTAACATAATCATTCCAAATTTGCTAACAAACAGCAGAATTACTACTGCAGGCAAAATTAATAGAACTGTAACATTGAAAATTGTAATTAAAAAATTGATATCAAGAATTTTGATTTCGTCACATTCTCATCGTATTTAGCCGAAAGAGATTTCTGCATCTTTGGCAATTTATTAACAAAGCAGAAAGACAGACTGTCAACAACGGAGATCATAGATTTAAGATTGATAAGTGATGACTAATATAGCAACAAAAGTCAAAGAATTTTAATCATTACACGAACTTCCATGGTCTTACTAACAATGCAATACTAATTTTTTAAATAATGTATATATTTTATAATCAAATTTTGAGCAATACATTGTTAATGTCTTATAACAAAGTAACTGTAAAATCTGTCTTTGTTTTTCAGTATATAACTTCACCTAAGAAAAACGGTGATTAAGTTTTGTTTAAAAGTTGGGTGATAGGCCAAAAAACTGAAAACGATCTAAACCAGTAGTTCCCAAAGTGGTCCCTAACCCCTAAGGGTTCCCAGAATTATTCAGGTGGTCTGTGGAAAATCAAAATTGATTTGGAGAAACGCAATAGAGCGGATATCTGCACCAACTAGTCTATAATATAAACTATAAAGGAGTCGT
Organism: Aquatica leii; assembly: GCA_035610365.1. Taxonomy (NCBI): domain Eukaryota; kingdom Metazoa; phylum Arthropoda; class Insecta; order Coleoptera; family Lampyridae; genus Aquatica; species Aquatica leii. The sequence goes on from CM069434.1 coordinate 60,121,340, forward strand.
GCATTTAATCAACAATTTAGTTTTGTGTTATGCGTGATGTGAAGTATTATTATAAAAAGATTCCACTAAGTAATAATACTGTACGAAGAAGGATCGACGAAATGGCTCAGTGTGTAAAAAACTCTTTATGTGACTACTTAAAAACATCTGAACTCTCTATACAGCTAGACGAATTAACATTACCAAGAAACCAAGCTTTACTTTTAGCTTATGTCAGATTTGTAAAAGAAGAAGAATTTTCCCAAGAATTGTTATTTGCTAAATGTTTAGAAACTGATACGAAAGGTGAAACGTTATTTACTGGATTATAAAGAATTTTCGAAGTAACAGCACTCTTGACTAATATCATCACTGACGGTGCTCCAGCAATGGTAGGACGACACTAAAACTTTCTGGCATACTTAAAACAAGCTATACCAAATGTATCATCGATACATTGTGTCATTCATCGATATCATTTCATCGCAAAAAACCTTAGCTAACGTATACATGAATTACTACAAAATGATGATGACTATAATCGTTTATTACTTAACACAGAAGTACGTTGGTTATCTAAAAATACATGTTTAGATCGCTTCTATTCGTTCTTTGATTCAGTATTGGAGACTAAAAACAATAATTTGCGGCATAATTTATTTATCTCAAAAATGACATTGCTTATACGACTGATATATTTGCCAGATTTTACAAAACTAATTTGAAACTACAAAGTGACACATTAAATTTAATCAAAGCTAAAAGCGTAATATCTGCGTTCGTTGCAAGTCTTTTGCTGTAGAAAGAATACTTGAGAAGAGGAAAATGTTCTTAGTTTCCAAATTTTCAAAATTGCAAAATAGAGATAAAGATTTGTTTGCTTTCGGATCTAAACCAAAGACTTGAAGACATTCATCACTTGGATATTCCCGACTGGGTGTTGAACCCTTTTCCACAAATCCACAAATGAGGAGCTGAAACTAATGTTAAAACAAGGATGCGACAACTTCTGGTTAGAAAAACAGATCCAAATTTTATATCTAGCATTATGGGTTATTGTACAGAAGCTGTTGATTGTTTATCATCTTCCTGTTTGGTAAAACGTAGATTCAGTGCAGCTATGAGCCTCCACACAAAAAAAAGAAACCGACTAGACATTAGCACCCGTGGCGATTTGCGGTTGCTACTCACAAAGATTGAGCCGGACACAAATACACTCACAACGTCCTATCAAGTTCATCTAAGTCATTAAAAAACTTTTTTGTATTTTAAAAGGAAAGTTCTAATTTCAATAAATACTTCTTCAACAAAATGTTTTATTTATATTTTATTTTTATGTCACCATTTACCATTCTAAAAATCAAAGTTGAATTTGTAATTTTTCTAGTATGCATTTACGTAGTTTTTTACTCAAGGGTCCGTGAGAAAGTTTTGACTATGAAAAAGAGTCCGTAGGCTAAAAGAGTTTAGGAACCACTGATCTAACCGCACACTGTTAAATCATAGGATGTCTTTTACAAACATAGTATAAACGTCAGATTAGTTATACTTTTATAATTTTAAAACACTGTCGTAAATATAACTAATTTGACGTTTATACAATGTTCGTAAACGTGGCCCCTAGTAGTAGGTAGTAAACCAATAGGGTTAATTAAATTTAAACGAATAAACTGTAATTGCAATAAAATCAAGCTTTAACTATACATACATAAATATACTAAAAGCGCCACTATTTATTATAATACATTGTAGTTAGGCGTCCTACACAAGTTATTTCTTCAACAAAATTATGTAGCCTAATTTACTAGTAAATATTTTTATAAAACGTTAGTTTTAAAACAAAACGTGGGTATTAAATATACTTCATTTTAATTTGTAATAAAAACCATCTAAAATTTTTCTAGTCAAATTAAAAAAAAAGAGAAATTCTTCCAAGCTCTTAATAAAACTACAACATATTAAAAGATGAATCAACCTAGAAAAACTTGCATTGACGTTATAAGACACACTAAACAATGCACATTGTATACTAAAGCAATAAAACGAAACGAATATAAAAAGTATTGAAAGATTTCAAACAACCTCATTTAATATTGGTATGAATAGAATGTACACTACAACATACTCGAGAATGCTCTTATACTTACGAAGAAAACATATAAAATAAATAGTAAGCTGTGGAGGTTATACCAAAACTTCTTTAGTACAAATAACAATAAAAATTTCATCAAAAACAATATCTATGACAAATTGTTCCTAAAAGTTTTTTTTATTGTAACCAAAAACAAAATAAAAAGTAATATTGAACAAATAATCGTTTTCAAAACAAATATAATTTAAATAAGACAAAACAAATAATTTCGTGAATAATTAGAAACCGTACTACACGAAAGTTTGATTAAAGAAGACTGAAAAGTTACCAAATTAAAATTTTGTGTCCCCAAAGCAAAGTTAATGATTACTGTACGTGATTTTTATTCTCGTTCTTTATTACACTTTTTATTTCAGGGTCCAACGTCAAATACAGAAACAACAGTTTTAAAATACTAGATAAACTTTGAAAATATTTCGGAAAAACAACTTTAAGTTTGTATTATAAAGTAGAATAAATAAATATTTTTTAACAAGTGACTTTGAACAACTGTACAATATGAGTTTTACAATAAAACTTTCTGAGAACATCGTGATTACATATTTATGATTTCGAATTAAATGTTTCAACAATGGATCATTGATTTAATACATTATTGATTACATTTACAAATCCACGTCGTTAAAGTAATTTTTGTGCACCGTCACGAAATGAGAGCGTGTAGTATACTTTGCTTTTTTGCAAATGATAAGTGCATGGTCTGAATACTTTAAGCGTTTCTGTATTTTAAATTACATAGTTCGTTAATGGAATACTTCAAAGTTGGAAAGACCCAAATTACGCATTTAAAACCTGCAATTATCAAACGGTTTCTTTTCTCGGGTGTCTCAAAGAACCATTTGGCAAATCTAGAATGTTTAAATTTAAATATCGTGCTTAGCAACACACAATATCAAGACTTCTGATCTTAGAATCGCTTTATTGTTTATGGTGCATTTGAAACATTTATCAAAGTTGAAGTCAATTATATGTGAAATTACAGCACGATTTGAATATCTAAGCAATGAAAGTTCGAAAGAAAATTTTGCGAACAAATTAAAGGCTTCAAAAAATCAGGAGCTGTTGAAACAACTTCAAAAGACGCAATTTACCTGACACTGTCACAGTAAATCTACTATTGTTTGTAGTACAGCCGCATCGTGCGGGGATTCTTTAAAATCAAAGTTGAATTATTCATAAGACCGATTTTTACCACTACTAAAATTTTAGCCTTCGTCACTTGTCTTAAATATTAAATAACAGGGTTAGAGTGCGGTTAATGACCAACGCAATTCAACAAGAAATTGTTACAATTTCCGTTTATGTTAATTGAGATTTTACTAAGAATAAGGTTGTTAGTATGAAAGTCGCAGTTGCATTTAATAAATGTAATTATAGTTGCTGCTGTTCAATTACACTTCAAAGCGCAACTTCTTAAAAAACGCTCCAAATTAAAATCATCCACGCACGTTCTCTTGAAGAACCATTTCTTCAACGCATATTTTAAAGCCGCCACCGAAAAGAATACAAATGTGGTCAGCTTAAAATTTCTTCATTCAATACAGATGTACATGTATTAAATGTGAATAAATTTATGAAAGAATCTCAAAATGAATAAGAGTCAACAATGACGAACTCTTTGAATAAATTTAAAATTTATGATTTACTTTATTTGCAGTATGCTAACAAAGTACTTAATAAAATCTTAAATTGCATCTGCTTCTTCAAATTAATTTAAATATTTAAATTTCAATTTCAAAACTTTAAAATTGTTGCACTGGGAAATAGGTTTAGGACTTGTAAGTGCTACGATAGTATGATTTCGTGACTAGACCTTAAACTTTATCACGTGTCTATTCGATATTAATAAACAATATATTTGCTTGTTTTATAGTTTTAATAGCACTTTAGAAACAAAAATGTAACTATATACAATTTTATTTGTACTCAAACAATCATTATGAACTCATATTTTTGTCTTTCTTTTAATACTGACAAAGATTTTACCAGTAAATTTTTGTTTCACTAAAAACATACTACTTCCGTGTATGAAACTTTAATTTTAGTAGCAATAGTAATATATAATTATATGATATATAATTCGCGTTACAAAAGAATTTTTATAAAAACTAAAACTTATGAAACTGATGGTGCTATAGATAATGAAAACAATACTTTAGTAAAATAATGTTAAAAATTAATGATTAAAAAAATCATTAATATGTTTTATGGTGAAACTTTTATGTCTAAAAATGTTAAAAATTTTGTTATTTAAAAATTAATTAGAATAAAATCCTAGAATTACTGTGAATGAGAAACTGCTGAAACTAGTCTAAAGTACTTCTCCTTTATTTTCTCGTGCTAACAGTAGGCCCTTTGAGTCCTAATTTGCAAAAATACTGCAAAAAAATATTTAAACGAAGACATTCTCCAACGGAATCCGCCAGGAGTCCGACATTACATAAAAGCTAGTATTACCAAAATAAAAACCAATGAATTAAGATGTACAATAGCACGCCCCTCAAAAAAGAAAGGATGCTTGACAGCCGCATTAGCACAGAAAGAATTTGTAAAGATTATCATAAAATTGATGAGTACAATAATAAAATTATATACCGCCCGCCTTAAAATGTTAACTTTCAAAACCGAAATACAACGTTACTTACTATAATACAAAGGAATACAATAAAACATGATCAAATTTAAATGTAGTTGAACTACTCGTGCAGTTGGCCAATGAAAAGGATCAGCATTTGGTTCAGACAACAGTACTATAGAATCTATTTGTAGTTGTTGAGCTGAAACATGTCGTTTCATGCGTTGTTAAGACTCCAGTAAAACTTCTTTGGACCACCGCTTCCAAAAATGATGGAGAAGTTGTTTTCTTCGTTGGAATAAATTAAATCAATTTTCCTTAACTGATCCTAAAGATTTCTTTGGCAAACTCTCAAAAGAATCTTTAATTAAAAAATGATAAGGTGTAAGAACTCGGAAATCGTTTGGGTTTTAGAACAAAAGAGAAAGAAGTCTGGAACTCAATACTCACTCTATTTAGGTTAATACAGTATACAAGTTTACAAAAGTTAAATTAGCGTCACCTATTACTTTTAGAAGGTGTAATTTTGTTTGCTTTATGTTCGATTCTCACAATCCTCCAAAATGCAGAGAACTCGGGGAAATAAACTTCCATTGAATCATTTAGTTCACTAAGTACTCGCTTAACTTTGCATTTGTTTAGCTTGGAAAACTTTTTATTTCTCGAAATGGTCCAACATTGTAGCATTATCGCTGAACATAATTAGGTTTTCCATGCCTGGAAATAAATCTTTTAAATACTTCAATAAAAGCTGACGTAGATGAACTTGTAATCAAATCGAGATGTATTGATTTAGTCGTCATCAGCTTTGCATTTCGCGTATCGCGATCTTTCGTTAAAACAAGACCAGCAAAATCTACCCCGGTGTTACACCGTTTGTAAATAGCAAATCGCGCAGGTGGAAGATCACCCAAAAGGATTGATGTTAATTAAGGCTTTGTTTTAAAACAACTTAAAAATTAAGACTTGGTTTTAAAACAACTTAAATAGCTATGAACAATCTTTCTACAATGAAAACGACCAGAAATTGGTCAATTTGTGTCGCGGTCTACTGACAACAACTGGTTCGAACCGCAATGAAAAAAATTTTCATGATAGTACTACAAAATTAAAGACGCAAAGGCATGACTTTTGGAAGCAGAATTGGGTGTATCTTACTATAAGAAAAATTAGAATGCCGTAATTTACCGCCTACTAGTATAATATCCTGTCGTCTAAAAATAAATTCAAAGATTTAAGATATTAATGATTTATCTCTTTACCAGAATCATGACGAAGTAGTTCAATCACATACAAAAGACAATAAAAAGGTTGACACAGGTTAATTAATTTATTAAGTGATAATGACAATTCCGATACAGTTAGAGAACCAACGTTTCTTTCAGATGATGTCACACAACAGTTTTTCAAAAATCGAAGAACCTAATAAACAATTCTTTGTAATTTCTGGAAAAAAGACAGTTGACTTGAAAGTATTTGAAGATAATTGCATATAAGAGTAACTTGTACTGATTTTTACTCTGGTAAAACATTCTGGTCGGCTATTATCTCAAAGACGGAAAAATTGAACAAATGAAGAAATCGAGATCCATTAAACAAGAATTTGTTCTCAGATAGATCTTTTCTAGTAGTAGCACCGCGCAAAATTAAATCAGCAGAATTATTTTCACTGCTAACATGATGCCAGTTAGAAGCACGTGTAGTTTCTATAATAGAAGCGCTTCGATTTGCAACAAAAATTTTATATTTGTTAGGGGTGGAATTGATCCACCCTAAAACTATATTTGAATCTAGCCACAGATAAATTTAAGAAAAATTAAAAGACAAAATACTACAGATTTTTGACACAAGATCAGCTAATAACGTAGCTGCCAAAAGTTCAAGTCGTGGTAAGGTAACAGGTTTAAAAGGAACTACGCGACTTTTAGCAATAATAAATAGAAACACTGTAAGCTCGTGTACTAGCGTCGCAAAACCTAGGTAGCTCAGGATGTTTAAATTTTGATAAAAACGCCTTTCTAGGAATGCTCAACGCAGTTGAATTGTTAAGACGTTTTCCAGAAGAAACCCAATCGTTCTGTAACGAAACAGGAATTATTTCCTTCCATGTTTATTGCATTTTCCAGATAGCTTGAATAATTAACTTTCCCTTGATGATCATGAGAAATAATAGACCAAAAGGTTCAAATAATTTAGAAAAAGCAGATAATATGCTTCTTTTAGTATTAGTGCTAAAATCGACAACCTGTTTTAAGCCGTAAGTAAAACAATCGCGCTATCAAAATTTAAGCTTGAATTTTGGGTTGCGAAGTTGTCGAATACAGCAGAATGGTTTGATAGGAGTTTTCTGAGAGGAAATCCACCTAAAGCAAAGATTTCTGTTACTAAATTGGCGCCGGAAATAAAATCGTCCGTATAGAAATCATGAATGATTCTAGATGATGTTTCACAATATATTTCTTGATACGTATAACCTAAGCTATGAACACACTTAGTTCCAAGTAAGATAAACTAGATAAACTGTGTTTAGTTGAAATATTTTTATTTCTTCGGAAGGACGGTGTCTCCAGAGAATGCACTGAAATCTTCTTTGATCGGAATTTACCTAAATTTGACAATATATTTTTCTACAGTCGGCAGTGATCGCGACTGAGTGCTTTCGAAAATTTAATAAAACTGAGAATAGGTTGTTTTGAACCACCGGACTACATGTCCGGTAGTAGTAGATGAATCGGGATTCAATACTTCGTGATGCGGAAGCAAATTACAACTTTCAACGTCACGCAGATCAATTTCGCTTAAATAACCCGAACTTTCGTACTATTGTTTGTAACGTTTTTTAATTTCAGAACTTCTATTTCAAATTTCGGCGGTTGATAAAAGCAATGTGCCTCGAGAAGAAACGTTATGATAAGCAAGAGCAACGTTAGACGAAGAAGGTGTGACGATATCATTGTTTTTTGCAACATCAACAGAAGATTGAACTTCGAGAGTAATATCTAATAAGAATGATGAAACTGATTCTGATCTAATCCCTTAGCTCATTAATTAAAAATATGTGCAATAGTGCAAACAAATAAATAATATGATAAGCAGCAAGACGCTTAAGTAAATGAAGAATAAAGTCAAAACCATTCGTTACAACTGATAATAGAAGATTAAGCTGTAATTCCTCAATGTCTAAAACAACAACGCGTAGAAGATGGTGAAGACAATGAAAAAGAAAAGAATGTTAAAAATTCCACCACTACACGGTCCCAACGGCATTGTTTAAACCAATCAAGATAACTCTGAAACGGTCACGCACATCTAAACGTTGCAATTCCAATTTACTTACAATGATATCAAGGTCTATAAAATCGTACACATGCACGGAAAAGTCCAAACCCGATTGACTAACAAGTTAAACTAAAGTAAAAAAGCTTATTTCCAGGTTGAATTAACGGAAAACACCTAGACCAGATAAAATTAGCAACCGAGCGATTCAACTTCTTCCATCTAGAGACGTACTTGCGCAAGTCCAGTTATCAAAGAATAAAAACAAGGATACCGCAAAGGCTTGTCGTAAATCCTTTATTGTGCATTTTCATATCCGACAAACCTCGAGATAACTATACTCTAACTACTCTCTAAAAGGCTAGTATGCAGAATAAAGAATCAAAGTCTATCCGACAAAGAATTTAGCGGTGTTCACCAATCCAGACCGTCATCTGAACATGATAGATCATCCCTTGGAAGAAAGACGATAGATATTTAGCCGTTCATTTCAATCAATGTCTCACATGCGTTATGTTAAAAAGTAGTAGTTTAATACGCGAGTATAAAAATTTCTCTTCAAGTATGACATTTGTCCTTAGAATTCCCTACTCTTCCGTCGAAATTGTCAAATTTTAGACAGCATATTTAACGGCACTTCCTGTAAGACCATCGACGAGCTTTGTACTTTTACGTCCGAGGCAACCTTTACCTTTAGATCGTTTCACGCGAATATGCAATTACATTTGTAAGGTTGAATCGGGCGGATTTTGGTACCCACCACATCTTTACCGTTATCGCTGAATAGCAGGTGGCATAGTTGGAAAACTTCCATGACGTCACGTTATTGAAAACCTCAATTATTATACACCGTCAAGGGTTGGAGACCTTCAGGATTATCCCTCTTTTGGAGATAAACTTCTACAAAAATTTGGAAAACTTATTCTGTTGAGTCGTAGAAAAACGCTGCGCATTTGCGTTCTCAAGTAATTTGATGCTAAAGGGGACTTTTACTTGTGTTATCGCTATATGCTTGATTGTGTTGGATTTAATATTACTTTTTAGGCAACTCAACTACGAAATTAGCTACTGGATAAAACCTAACTGTGAGTATTGCTATTTCAATTTTTACGATTTGTGCTTCGGTGGTCATGCCAATTATGACCGTACGTGCACGTTAGGTTAACACAATTATTAATAAGATCATTTTGTGCTTCACAAACTCATATGCAGTGCGCGTTGAATCTTGAAGGCTTAAATTGTTGTTTGTCTACAATTTTTAAAATTTACGAATATAAATTCAGACGTTACCTATAAATAGCTATAAAACGACGGTAAACACCTTAAATTAGTTTAACACCCGCGAAATTCAAAATCAGCTTTGAATAATTCGTCGGAATAAAACCACACCGTAGAAGGACATTGGGGTAAGCAATGTTAATGCAATTGTGAAAACGCCACTAGAGTGAACTACTGGACGGCCGTTTCGCCCTTTTGGGGCTCATCAGCAGTAAGAGATACACTCTAATGTAGTTCCCACAATTGCATTGACGCCCCTTATAGCTTATATTTAAGTATGACGAAGTAACGATTCAAAACTGTTTGATAGCAGAGCCATCTCATAGTGTAATTTTACTATGTATCTAAAGTTAACTATAAATAGCTATAAAACAACAATGCAATGACATTGCTTACCCCAATGTCCTTTTACGTTGTGGTTTTATCCCGACGAATTATTCAAAGCTGATTTTGAATTTCGCGGGTGTTAAACTAATTCAACGTGTTTACCGTCGTTTTATAGCTATTTATAGTTAACTTTAGATACATAGTAAAATTACACTATGAGATGGCTCTGCTATCAAACACTTTTGAATTCAGACGTTATGTTTATGTAAAAGTTTAGACCGACAGGGTCAGCTTATTGTACGGTGTGTTGCTTAGTATTCGGCGCAACTTATAAACGATTCGACCCATGTATAAATATTTGCGACAACATATCTCTGTACATTCTTCATCTTCTGTGATAATTAAATATATATATTCTGCGTTATTACTTCTGTGGTGCTTTTTATTCTTTTCCAGCTACGGGTAGAGTTAGACGGTATCTCCCTAACTTAATCTTTCATCGTCTTGGCGCATTTTTTTAGATTTACGTTATACTTCGCATAACAAAGCCTGCGGTTCCTCTCCGAAAAGGCTGTGCTAGCCGTTGCTTTGTTTTGTTACAAAAAACCAGCCTAACAATTTATTCTTGTCTGCCCAACTCAAAGAACCTAATTTTCTCGTAACACATGAAAGAAGCACATCAACACAGTGACCCTGAGATATAACTAATTCTGAAAAAAAACAGTTCTGTATGGTCCTTGGCAGACCCACATTACCTAAATGTAAATCGTCTAGAACAAAACGCTATGTGTCGTCAACGCACCATCGTACATCAGAAACGATCAACTATATCGAGATCTTCAAACGCCAACTGTCCAGAAGCTACTGCACTAGACAGCTCAAAAAACGGCAGACCCATTCTGTCGAAGGATTAAAAAATAAATCAAATAATGCTGTTAAATAAGTAAAAAAACTCACACGTTAATGATTTAACCGAGACCCGACATTGTTAATAAAATACATTCATACTTTAGATAAGAATATTATTGATTTATTATTCAGAAATGTTTTTTACCAATATATGTGCAATGTTCATTCATTGCTTAAACTGTTTTATAGTAGACTGCTGCTACGCCTTCATGTAAACCTCATTGTCAAAAAACTGTTGTCTTATCACAATACACCGAAAAATCAACACAAACGAGTTGTTTTCTTCTTTTTAAAATGTGAAAATGCTCACTTTCAGGTGAAATAAAACGTTACAAACCCAAGAAATATGAATTTCAAAACTTCAGTAATTTTTCCCTACTCAAATTACCTAGACTTTTTTTACGGTTATCGTATATTTGATAATAAGCAATAAGTAGTTTTCTACATACCAAATGATGTAATATACTATTAAAGAAAAAAGTATATTGCAGGTAAAATTAGTTCACATTACGACCGGTGTCAATTAAGCATTGATCAAACGGCCAAATTAGAACCACCAACTGAAAATGTAGTAAGTAGTCAGCATAATTGTGAAAAGCAACACTAAAGAAACGATGGACAGCTGTTTCGTCCATATGGGACTTTTCAGCAATGTGATAACTCTGTGTTCTCACAACTATTACTGAGAACTACTGCAGTTATATCTCGTAAGCATCTGAGTAACATATGTGACTAACAAATGGTGTTTTCAACTCGTGGCAATTTCCACGTACTAAATATTACAGAAAAAATGCATGTAAAATTAGTTGTTAATTGGTCGTTTCATTTATTGATATTGGTAGTCGTAGCATAATGTTTGATAATCGCTATGTCTTGTAGCCTATTATACGAATTTATAAGAATAATTCATCTTCTTTATTTAAAAGTTACGTGATGTTCAAAATATAAATTACATCAATTTTCCACCAACGTACCTATTGATATTTTATTTTTAATAAATACGAAAACGACCAAAAACTTTGTGAAAAAAAATCGTATATACGAAAACGAAACTAACGTTTTGTACCCAACATGTTAGGATAACCGCCAAATTGTCGATAAACTGCAACTTTAAGTAAGCGTGACTGTAATAAAACAAACCATTTCAGTTAAGTGAGTAGTTGCAAAAGCTGTAAAAGCACGCAACATAAACATTAAAATAACATCTTTACTGCACGTATCTCTTAAAAAAAAATGCTATGGTTTCTATGCTAAATGTGTAAAACTATTACAGTTTTTGTTTCATTGCAATAATAACGGAACAGTAAATCAAACAATTATTGAAAGAAACTTTTCAAATAAAATACTACACAACCGAAAGAAAAAAACCAAACATTTTAACAATGAACCTAACCCAATTTATTAGATATTGAAACTTTTCGAAAAAAAGAAAAGACGAATTTAGTTAGAAAGCGTTATCCCGCAAAATAAAGAATGGTTCATAAGTTTTGCAATTAAATAACTTAGTTTTCGTGAAAAAAAAATATCTTCGTGGTCTATAAAACCTTAATGTTTTCTAAGATAATTCAGCGTTGATGATTCATTATTTTAGTAATTTTAATAACAAAACGATTGCATTTTTATTTTACAATCCTAATAAAGTTGAATGAAACAGACGCTTTAAAAAAACAAATTAAAACAACAGTGATAAAAAAGAAACTAGTAAAATCGTTTTTTTAACGCTATAAAGTTATACTTTTAAAACGTGTAACGGTTATTACCTCTTTGAGCTTTGATTACTGTAGTACAAATTAGATACGCATATAAAAATCAGTTTATAATGTTAACGTTTCCCATTTTATTTTTAATTAGATTTCGTTAAAATTGGATATATATTTGTTACATCATTGATGGTGAAACTTGTGGTACGTTTACTTTACCACCGACTAATTTTCTAAAATTTAAATAATTAGACTGTAAACGAACAAAATAAATTAATTTTATTCCGCTAAATTTATTTAATCAATTTTGTGTATAATTTAATTCTTAAATTAACGTTCACGGTTTGATTGTTTTTATAAAGCACAGAGCTTTGAGTTTTACAATAAAATAAATACATTAAAATATAATCAGCTTTATTTATGCAACACCTTTATATAATTCACAACGCCCATTAAAAAGTAAGAAAAAACTGTTAACATTTTTCCTTGATACCAGTTAAAATACATTTCTATAACTTATCTTTAAAAACTACAGAAATAATCAAATATAATCGAAATCTAAGTTTTTAAATTATTTTTCTTTGGCATAAATTCTTCTTAAATCGTCTCGAACATTTAATCGAAAACCTTTTTTTATTGATCTTGTAGAACCTCTATTAACGTTGAACGTGGTGCTTACTTAAATGTCGTCTATTAGAATATGTTTCATTTACAAAAAAACCTAATAGAAAAACTAGCTAAATTATTGTCTGCAAGAAAAGAAAAAATGCGCCACACTTTAAAAAAATCCATTAAATTATGTTTCACAAAATATGACGAAGTAACTACATCCAGGAAGTTGAAACCAGTATAAACAGAAAAGATATCCGTAGAACTGTTTACAAAACATCAATTTACACAAATATAACAAAAATTTACTTTATTGCAATGATTTACTGCATATTTATAGCAACCAGAAGTTACAAGTGGATAATTTTTGTAGAGAATTTTTATGAGAATCCTGATTTTATTATTGCCAAAAAGCACATTCCATTGTATAGGAAGATGCATTGTATCACGTCATTGTTATAATATAAACTTATAAAAGTATCTACTATTCATGCATTAAAGGAAACTGAGATGACTCAAAAAATAAAAACAAAACATTTAGAAGAAAGCACAGTGAAGGCGTTGAAAAGTTTGCAAGAAACAGCAAAACAAAACATTTCTTTGTTGTTCGGAAAGATTTTAAATTTTAAAAAACCTTCAATGCTTGTCTGGTTTTATAAAAACGATTATTTCACGTCTCGTTTCAGACTGTAGAGTTAAAAATCAAGTACTTAGAAAACTTAAAAAAATGGTAAAAAGACAGTAGTTGCATTACTTGGCATTACACTTTGCCCAAACAAAGCGCATAGAAAGTTAGAACTTTCACTTGAGCTTGGTTTAGAACTATGTGAATTATGCACTGTACATTCACCCGGCAGCTTACAATATTATTTCGTTATTAAGCTTGCAACTGTACACGGCTTTATTTCATAGCAGTGATCTTATATAAACAGCCATTATGGGGGTGATAACCGCAGGTTTTCGCTCAAATTGTCATTATCAGCGGGTTTCTAGTTCAGCTCATTCAAATTTGTGTATTTACTATGTACATCGACTTAATTCCGATCAAATTTTCTTAATTATTATTCGTATTTAAGGCCAGAGTTTGGCAAATTCAAGTCGAAGGTTGTAAGCTTTTGGAGAAGTAATATTACCGAAGCACCAAATTTACTAGCTACTTACACTAAGAAATTTTAGGTCTGGGATAAGTCTCATTTTATTATACTAATTTAAACGTTCATGTCTCGCTTGTCCCTTCGCGGGCACATAATTATTAATGCCTTATCAATTTCGCTTTGTGTTTTATAGTTTTATTATTAATTGCTAATGATTGAAATTTATTAAAACATTTATAGCTCTTTGGAAAATCACTAGTAATAACCTACATCGTTAATTTAGCTGATGTGTTGTCTAGAAAATGTTTTATAGCTGTATTGCATGTATTGTTCAAGCCTGGAATTTTTCTGTTCTTTAAGCTCTTGGTAATGTCGCGTAGTTCCTGTGTGTTTACTGAGTCATTGATAGCGCCCCTCTCTAATTCAAGTAACGTTTCGTTTCGTAGAGTTATGTTGAAGGTTCTGTATATGTTATTGTCAGGATACGTCGAGAATTGCGTTTGCAACAGTGTTGCGAAAGCTTCCGTCTTGACTTTATCGGTGTAGAGAATATGTGGGTTGTGCTCAATTGAAGAATTGGTAATTTCTTCCTTTCTTAGAGCACTGACAATGTACCAAAGAGAACCATTTGTGTCGTAAGTTTCGATTTTTTTTCGTTAAAGTGCTACTGCTACTACTTGTTTGACCTTGTTTAGACTGTTTAACGGGTTCTTATCCGTCAGTGCTAGGGTTCTCTGGTATGCGTATGCGTGCTGAATTTTTTGTTTTATTAACGTAAGAATGTGCGCAAGAGTTTTATCAGAGTTCCCAGCAAGTGAGTAACATCAAATTCCCCGACTATTCCCGGTTTTCCCTGACTACATATTTTATTTTACCAGTATCGTAGCTATGTAATATGGTAGTTTCAAAATAGTAATTGGAAACTTTTTATTATTAATTTTATTAAATGAACGTATAAAACAATAATAAAAAATATGAGTTAAATTAGATGCAAAACTGTCAAAGAGAAAAAAAAACATTTAGAAGCTTTTGATTTTTCGACAATGAACTCTCAAAATGGTCAAAAATAACTATAACTAAAAATTTCCTACTCTAATTGTATTAGTTATTTCTAGTATTAGTGTAACAAACAAACGATCCGTAGTATTACATAAATTCAGCAACATTTGTGGGCATATTTTGCTTTGAAATCCATTAAAAAACATGCTTCATAAGCAGAAAAATGAAACGTACACCAGTTATAAATTCCAGTCACGTCATAATCAAATTAGTTTGAGATATAAATAAATGCAGAAGTTGATTTCGACTAGCGATCTTCGCGAATGAAACTGTTTATGTGACAAGCAAAATAGAGATCAATATAATGGGGGAAGGAGTCACATAAAATTCGCAAGATTGAAAAATTTCTTTGACTTTGTGAAACAATTGCATGTTTTCCCTGACTTTTTCATGATTTCCCTGACTATTTTTTATTCCCTGACATTTCCCGGTTTTACAAGTCGCTGGAAACCCTGTTTATGTAGGTTTTGTCTCTGCGGGGGCGGTAGTTTGTTTTTGTTGTGTTGCGATGATATTTTGTGTCATTGTTTCCAATTCAGTTTCGAGTTCCGTTTTGTTATTTATGATTTTTGGGACCGTGATTGTTTCTAGCGTTTGTGTGGTTGTGTGATTCCGAACCTTCTAGAGTAAAGTGAATGGGAATGTGATCAGAGCTAAGCGCTTTTTCCGTGTCAATTATAAAGTTTTTCATAAATTTTTTTATTACAGCTATATCAAGTATTTCTGGTCTGCTGCTAGTATTTGTCGTGTAGTACGTTGGTTACAGAAGTGCCGCAATGATAAGATTACTTTTTTAGCAATCCAACTATCCAACATGCCAAATTTGAAATGTTGCCAACTTATTATTAAAAAATATAATTTTCCCTAATCAATCAAGTAAAAGTAAATATGTAATTTAAATTTAATTTTGCATATAATTTCCAAAATAGAAAAAATAATATAAAGAATACGTTCCATAAGACATTTTGGCGCACTCGATCATTAGAAAACTCCCCGCTTCACGGCTCGTTTTCTAAACTTGGTCTCGTGCGCTAAAATGAATGCTTATGAAACTAGTCCTTTAATATACTATTTTAGTTACTTAGGACAAATCTAGAATTCGAAGAATAAATCACACAACACAAAAAATTTGGCGTTGAAATTTTGTTTTATTAAAAAGCTTCGAGATCTCATAAATCTGATTTATCTTGTTTTACACAGCAAATTGTAAACCAAGTGATCTTTATTTCTGCGCCAAGAGCTCAAATTATTATACTAGAATAGAAAACTGTTTATAGCATTCAACGTGATTTACATGAAACCTTCACACGACTATTACTAGATTAAACTGACCATAAATTATAAAATGATGAGTTAATTTTATAAGACATGATTTTTTAGAAAGGTAATAAAAAATTATTTGGGTAAGCAATCATGCAAGAGCATAAAAAACACAAACAACAATAAGCAATAAAGATTACACCATTAAAGTAAAATTAATATGTAAATGTTCTTGCACATTTAAATCCTATCACACGCTACCCACTGTTCCTTTATTAAGATCTTAACATGGTTATTGTTTTTCAAAGAAAAGGTAAATAAAAAGCTATTAGTCATTGTACACCGTCCGGACACAATAAACCTAATAATCTAATTGTACTAATGCACCATCCAATCAATCGGATGTAACGTTACCTTCCTATAAAAAATAATAAACTTTACATTTATTTAGTTACAGTAGAGGGTTAGTTCGTGCTTTGAAAGTATAACGCAGACACGCATTCGCATAAAATTTTGGGGTTGTTTTCATTACTAATTGGAAACTGATGTGAATTGTACTGTTTTACGTCTGTTGCTGTTATGTTTCAACATAATTTAAAAGCGCGATATAACACAATGTGTTAAACATGAAACACTTTACGAACCACCCAAAAAGTTAAAACAATAACGTTTTGATATTTATTTCTGGTCGCATAGTAAAGCTACCCGTTCAACCTAAATCGAATTCAATAACTTCATGAGGATTTAAGAAATCGTCCCATTAAGCGCCTTTTTTGTCAAGATCGTACACAATTGCTAAACTTTACGAAGTCTAAATTGGTAAAAGTCCAAAGCAAAAAATTGATAGCAACGCCAAAAAAATTTACAGATAAATTGGTTTAGTTCAGTTATTTTTACTAAATCCAAGCGTATCTATTTTATAGATTTAAAAACTAAAACGAATGTTTATTACATTAATATTTCAAAAAATTATATACCGATTAACCACAGTCAAATAAAAATTTAAATACATTACAAAGAATGAAGTTTTTAATTACATTACATTAATACTAATTAAATTTAACTTATTAAGAGTGATAAGAAATAAATTATTTATAAATAAGATTCAAGATTAAAACGAAAATACGAATATATTAAAGTTAACTAAATACTTAGAGAGGTGGCAAATGGAATAATTTATCAGTTGATATAAAACCTGCATTTTATCATAAAATGTGTTATTCTTTATTTTAACAAAACGGTGTACGATCACAACAAAATTCTTTGCAGTTTTGCGATTAATTATTATGAACTTGTTAAGAAAACCTCGGTTGTGAAAAAATTGGTAATTTTTGCAGCTTCCAATAAGTTATCTTTTTTCTATAGAAATCTTAAAAAAAAACGAATGTCTCTACAAAAAAAACGAAAGGTTAATTATTCTGGATTGGACTAAGCTTCCCAACAATTTTTTTTTAAAAATAAAAATTAAAAAAAAACAGAATTGTATTTTAAAACAAATGTGCCAGAAAAGACCATTAAAACCATTAATATATTATTAGTTTCTTAAACAATCTGATTTTAAATAAATTTTTCAGATCTTAAAAAATACTGAATACTCAGAAGACCCTTAAAATTGATTAACAAAGCGACGTTGGAATCCACCCTTTCGTAAGTAAACCTGTATTTATATAAGTCGCTTCTAAACATTGCACAAATTTAATTAAAAAAAGTATTGTCGGTTCTTCGCGGTTCTATAAAATATATTCAGCAGAACATCGCAAAATAACAATGTGTAAAAAGCTTAGTAAGAATGTAATAAAAATGCACAAATCGTACGGAAGCAGTTAATGGCACATTTCTAAGATTGAAATCCAGGACAAACATAAAATGTAGAAAAGCTCCAAATAAGGTATACAGACGTTGACAAGAAGAAACTGGGACGAATAGGATACAAACTCAACAGTAGATATTTTACCGTTTATAGAAAGCTGTATATAAAGTTTACTTTGTACACCTACACACTTATGTAGATACTGCCAGACGAGTTAGTTTATAAATTGAATTAGAAAAATTATTTGATGTTTTACATAAAAAAGGCGTTAAATTTTTACAACGTAGAATGTCTGTATTTCGTATAAAATATAGAATTTTGATCGCGCTTCAGTTGGGTTAACATTTTATTACAATATTCATTTATTTATGTCGACTCTAACGAGTAGAATAAATAATTTTAACCTAATTCCATTTAAGGCGTTTTAAACTGACACTACCTTACTACTACTTCCTAAAGAACGTTACTTGTAATTAGTACCTATATAAAGATTAACGCTGATTAACAAGCTCTTAAACTTCTCTATATTTAAACTCGTAATTCCATCTGGAATGTTTTCATAACCAATTGAGATAAATAAATATTTAAATATAATGTAATGATCTTGGTAATGATGTAATCAACACAAAAAATAAAAAGAATATAAAACGTATTGGATACAACCACGTTAACAAATTCGAATTTTATATAAGTGTTTTAAAAGACTGCAACTCGTTTAATTTTTGATGAATTGTTAAACTGACATTCGTTTTGTACTCAGGCTAATAATTAATTTTTTTAGTAATCCGACACTATTTGTAATCGTATATTATTATTTGATTCCTTTTTATAGCAGCTTAGCTTTCTATAAGTTTTTTCTCGTCGTAAGAACCTTTGTAGTTTCGTGAAGGTTCTGCAAGAGCGAAATACGATCGGCATACTAAAATGAAAACGTCATCCAAAATTAAACCGTGTTGTACCTTGTAACCGAAGTTGCCATCCTTTCGTAAAGAGCTTCTTGAGAACGAATTAAGTTGAAAACAGAACCAAAAGTCTACAAGAAATATCTGAAGAGTTAGTTTGGTTATACCAGCATATGATAGAAGTACAGAGAAAAGAAGCGGACATTAGATTTTAGAGTCACAACAAGTACGACAGAAAAAATAGTTCAAAGCCGTAGTCACGATTGAGTTGTAAGAATATTTTCAATTCAATTTTTGTATTAATCAATTAAAATAATTTCAAAATCGATCTTTATACGAGTAGTTTTATAATGTACAGTGAAGTTAGAACTACAACGTTTTCTTATATATCGACTAGTTTCACCAATGTAAACTAAACGACGCGAACAATGGATTTGATATACATATCGAGTCAATAATGTAAGAAAAATTCTGATAAATTATCCCGTCCAGTTCATATGATTTTAATGCAAGTCTAATGCGATCCTTACAAAAATTTTTCTATTTCATCTATTACCTTATAAAAAGTAAAAGTTACTGTCTGATTAAAATTTGTAAAACCATGCTTAGGTGTTCATATAAAAGGAATGACCGTTTTCTAAACATCCCGTTTTATATAACCATTCTTATTCAAAGTTCTAGGGTTGATTGAAATATTCTTTAAGATAGTTAACTTATGTAATGAGAATGCAATACTTGTATGCATGCATTATTGCGTTTTTGTTTACATTTTGTCTGTACTGAAGCGCAATTCATTAATGTGGTCAACACTTCACCTATAGTAGTTAAATTTAAACCGCAGATAAAAGGTTGTGCATTGAACACTGATGCTATGTTGCCATATTATAAAATGCGAATTTTTTGAATGCAGATTATTATGAGATGTAAATATAAGAACTAACGTTTACCAATAAACTTGCATTTTATTTGATTTTAATCTCACAAATAAGTATTGTTATATGATACATGAAGCGGGAGTATTGAGTGATCTATGTAAAAATTAAACACGAAAAAACCACACTAATATTTTAGAAAATGCATCAATAATGGGCTTTTGTTGTTGTTACTTCAAATTTTGTCTACAAAAGACAGAAAATTTTAGATATATGATAGAGTATTTTATGTACATTAATAATATTTATTGAAATAATTGTGGATTTTCAACTAATGTCACTAATGATCGGTTTTACTGTAATAAGCTATAGATAATGTAATCGTTGTAATTTAAGAAAATTTTTAAAACATCATTTTAAAATTTAAATTTCACAGTTACAAAACCAAGAAATATGATTTTATCTAAAATATTTGCTTTTTATGAAATAAAAAACAGTAAGTTAAAACCATTTAAGATATGCAGGTATCTTAGATTTTAGTAGGTTCTAGTAAGAATTTGTGATTTTTTGATAAAAAAGTAATAAGCTTAGATATTAAATGAATTGCCAATTTCTTACATTGAAAATGACACAACTAGATTTTGACAATAGTTTTATTTTTTTATGTTCATAATAGATACAGTGAAACCTGGCAATGCGGACCCTCTGTAAAACGGCAACCAGCACATAACTGAATTTGTTTGGTCTCAAGCCAGCATACGTACTTGTATGTATACTCATATTAATGCGAAAACCTCCATCACGTGGAAAGTAAATTGCGACTCCAAACTGCAAAACACCATAAATATAAACTTGTCAATGAGGAATTTAATAAAATAAACTTATCGCATTTACAAAAAATTCATAAATTTGTTGTTGTTTTTTACTATTCAAGAAAAAATATGCTTCAGGTAGTAAGTGTAAACTTAGATCTAATCCCTATACAATGTGGCGGTAAGTCCGTCCGGTTTAATTTACTATGAGAACGATACAACTCCTCCAAAAACTTAATAGATTGGTAGTGATTCTATGCGACCATAGATTCTTTGATGTGGAGGATAGGCACAACTCGGAAAAGAAAACTCTGTAGTAATTGTGGCTACGTTTCGTTGGCTATTGTGCCAACTTCATCAGGCCAATCTAACAGTAGAACGTTTAATTTCTGCCCATTTATACATATAATTAAAACATGGACAAGGTAGGTAAGCATGTCTTCGTGCTTACCTACTTTGTCCATATTTTAATTATTTATTAATAATTTCACTGTATTTACATAGCAAGAATTTAAATATTTACGTTCCTATCTTTACTAAAGTACTATCACAAAATAATTTTATTATGTTGTAAAAAATAATATATCTAAATATAGTTCGTCATGTACAAGAAACTACAACGACACTTTTTAATTAAACTAACAGCAATGCAAAATTGTTAAGAAAGTATTCAAATATTAGCACAATTAAAAGAAGTTATTGCAATGTTGTTAGCCACATTTTACAGTGCACTGCACGGCAACGTAACAAACGACTTCAGTACAAAACTATACTAACGACCTCTAGTGTGCGCTACAAATGTTTGGGCGGCATATTGTCGTAAGTTTGATTATCTTTAAGAATATTTCAATCAATGGTTCTAGCAAGTTTATATACTTTCGAATGTAGATGTTTGGGTTAGTAAATAAAGCAGCACAATTAACATAAACTCTACAACAAAACATTTCTTAACAGAATGATAACACGCCAAACCATTTATGCAAACCAAATATTACAGTTGACGATTAGTTCAATTCCATTGTAATTAATAAAAGAAAGGTAAAATATAAAAGCCTTACTGCTGAAAGACTTAAAAAACATACGAGAAATAAACTTGCTATACAATCTTTTCTATACGGCTTTATTAAATAGATGTCTATATGGTTAATGTTTCAACAACACAGGATTTCCTATTTTGGCTTAGACAATCAAAAACGCGCATTACAATGTCAAGTTATTGACTTCTATTAGAGGACAAACTTCTTTCCGTGTACGAACAAAGTTCGAGTCAACGCGTAATTTGTCTTATGGAATGTTTTTTCAGCTGTGAAAAGGACTCGCAAGAAGTTATTGCCCCTCACGTAATACGTTTACAGCGTAATTTCCACGAATTAAATGATGAGTTACATAAGAAGATCAAAACAGAGTTGCAGATTTATTATTGATGCGTCGTATTATGTCAACCCTACCAAACGAGTAATTGCCGCTTGGTAAAAGGACAATCAACAAGTTGATGGAAAGGTTAAGACTCATAAAAAATGCGCTTGCCTGAAAAATGTAGCAAGTCGACAGTACTGTATCCTAAAAGAAAGAAACTTGAAAAACTAAAACCAGAGCGAAAGTGTTTTAAGTGCAATAAACCTGGCCACATGGCAAAAAATTGTCCAATTAAAAGTGGCGCTACAAAAACCAAAAACAGTTGGAATTCAGAGAGGCACCTCAAAAAGCGCGGGTAATATTACAGGTGACGCGTTTGTAACCACACATGACGCCTTACAAGGATTACTTTGTGACCTACGATAAGTTTGAACTACCTCGGGAAGTTCAAGTAGGTAATTGTCAAATTATTCGAGCATATGGAAAGCACAGAAAATGTTGAAATGACAAATGTGTGGTATGTATTGTAATTAGGAAGAAATCTGTTTTCAATCGGAGAGACAATGAATACGGGTTTCGAGTTTAAAGCGGATCGAAACGAGTGCATGTTAACAAAAGACGGTATTGTGCGTTTAAGAGGAATAAAAACTACTAAAAGCAGATAAGAGTGTGTTTACCGGAAACTGCAGCGGTAGTAGTGGAAGTACCTCAAAACATTTTTAAACAAAGCCAGTACCGCCGATGTTAAAATTAAACAATTCCTCAGTGACAGAAAAAGCAAGTTTGACTATTCAAAACTAAAAAGAATTCTCGGTGCAAGAAGCATTCAATTTCGCGCAGTAATGCCGTATACACCAGAACAGAAGTGCACGTTCAATGATACACAATGGGAAAATGCCGATTAAACTATGGGTCGAAGCAGTAAATACTGCAGTGTACACATTAAATTGTACTGATCCAACTGCAGTAGAAAACAAGACGCCATGTAAGTTATGGTTCAAGCAGGATGGAATAGCTTTCGATAATCTACGCATATTTGGTACACAATGTTTTGTACATGTGCCAAAACAGAAACGGTGTAAGTGGAATAAAAAGAGCATTGCTGGTTTACTTGTTAAATATTCTGGAAGTGATGGTTACAGAGTATGGATAAAATCTCAAAATAAATTGGTGTTGAGCGGTGACATCATTTTCAAAAAAGAAATTGTGTTATCGAAGTCGGTACAGCTATCCCTTTCTCATCCGAAAAGCAGCCAAGAGCAATCATCAGTGTCGGAGGAAGCTCTCGAAGAAACTGTTGGTGTGAAGGAAGTCAACAAAAAAGACGACGAGAAAGGAGACGAGACGAGGAACCACAGAGTGAGAAGCAACCACCTTATTTAAACGTTCGGATTACCAAGCAATTTTTGAGGCGCCGATTACCAAGTGGGGTCAGATTTGACTCCAAGTTTGTTTTCTTATTTTGTAAAGAAAAACCAATTAATTTGTAATGGTAACCTTTATTAATATTTTAAATTAACATTAGAATTCATATAAATATATAAACAAAATGTAAACATAAATTAGTGAGGGCAACAACTATTACATATTATTGTAGTTTTTTTTCTGGCAATGTTGTTTACATACAAAGAGTTTGCACTTTTCACACATTTCCGAACATTTTTTGTCATTTGCTCTTGGACATATCTTACAACGACCTCTTTTTGTGTTGTTCTGTGTATGCCAAACAATAACAACTGAAAAATTTGTTATATATTATTAAACATTATTGAAAGAAACTCAGCTAAAAAAATATTGAGACAGTTGTAAAAAAAACTTAAGAAAAGACAACAAGAACAACACGTCTGGGGTCAAAAAAGACCCCAATGGTAATCGGAAGGTTAAATTATTACGCATTTCTTATCGATAATGTTCTACCTTTCTCATATGTATCAGCTATGAATTCCAATGATGCTGAGCAGTGGACAGAAGCCATAAATAAGAAACTGGCCTCTCTAAATAAAAACAAAACCTGCGATCTGGTAAATATCAGATGCGAATTTAATCTGTGGGCGTTACGTATTAAACCAAAAAGTGGTGGTTTGGAAGAACGGTTTAAGGTCAGATTGATTGCAAAAAGCTATTCGCAGACACCTGGCATAGATTACGAGAAAACTTTTAGTCCTGTGGCTCGATATAACACAGTCAAGACAGTATTAATTGTTGCGCCATCGAAATATTTGCATCTTGCACAATTTGATGTGAAAACAGCATTCTTATACAGTAATCTAGATAAACTGGTGTATATGAAGCAGCCTGAAGGATTTGCCGGTGGAAGTGGAAAGGTGTGTAAATTAAATCGCGCTTATACGGATTGAAGTAGTCTTTAAGATGCTAAAATAAATTTTTCGTATGTTTAATGACAACACTTTTCTTTGTCAAAAACACAGCTAATCGGTGTTTATTTATAAAAAAAACAAAAGACAAAGTTTTATTAGTAGTAATGCATGCAGACGATGGGCTCGTCGCACGCACAGATAATTTAGAAACAGAACATTTTTTAAATGTATGCAATAGTAACTCAAAATTACTTTTAGTGCTATGAGCTGTTTTCTGGGGATGGAAATCAGTCGACTAGAAGATGGTTCGGCTTTTATAGCACAGGGCGAGTATACCCGCAAGGTCGTAGAAAAATTCTAAATGCAAGACGAATATGCAGTTGTGACCCGATGCGAAGCAAGCAATGAAGATGTCAATTGCTATCAGACTTGATATAACGTACCTTGTGAGGATGGTTTTCGAAGCTCTGGGCAATCCTAAAGCCTCGAACTGGCAAGCTGTGAAGAAGATTTTTTGTTACCTCAAGGGAACGCCAGATCATGGGCTTTTGTATGATGCAAATCAAAGAGTCGAAGGATTAAAAACCTATAGGTGACATGGTATGCAAATTCAGTGGTAGTGCCATTACGTTGATGAGCCGAAAGCAGAACTGTGTTGAGTATTTAGCGGCAGGCGAGGGTGTTAAGAAAGCAATACAAGTAAAACGTCTTTTAGCAGAAGTTATTGAATTGCAAGAAACACCCACGCTCCTGATTAACAATGCCAGTGGTAAAAAAGCCAGAATTTCATAAAAAATCGAAACACAACCGCTGATGTAATGACAAAACCGCCAGCTCGTAAGAGTTTTGAAAAAAAGCGTGCTAAGTTAGACATGCATTTGTAAAGAAAGTATTAAGGTAATTTAGTTTTTTTGGCAAGTTACCGGAAGTTGGTTCTTCAAGTAATACGTAAGTTTTGAAAAGCTTCTGTAGGGTTCGGACGTGTTTGCACGCTTCTTTTAATTTCTTTGATCATCATGTTTTTGTAACTTTAATTATTGTTTATAATAATGACCCTAATTTTGTTTTTAAACTGAGTTGTATTTCTGCAACAACACTTACACAACACCCTTACTGCAAATACTGCCGGCATTACTCCAACCCTGATAAATGTAGCAAAATTAGATTTTTAATTCAAGTATGCAATTATTACTTATATTATTACTCTAAAAAGGTAAGTATTAGGTGTAGGGAATCCCTTTGCAACTTGCTTTGATTTTGTCTCTCAATTCTAAAAAGAGCATAAAATACAGGGTGTTCTATAAAAAAACATAAGTTTGATAATGTAATAGCGAAGGCTTCCACTACCGGAATCTATACTATGATAAGAATGTCTTCCGGGTTTGAACCGTGTCATTGTTGTTGTAACCGAAGTTGCCAACGTTTCACCCACTTTCGTAAGAGGCTTTATCGGGGCGTGAGATACATCGCAAAACTCAAACAAGCAACCGAAATCTGACTAAGAACGTCTCAAAAGTTAGGTTATCAACTTGTGAAACAAGCCATAATCCAAACTCTGAAAGGGTAAGAAAGAAAACGATAACTTAAAAAAGCAGAGTTAGGTAATCAACTTGTAAACCAAGCCAGAGTCTAAACTCCGTTGGCAAACGGCAACTTCGGTTACAACAACAATGACACGGTCCAAATCCGGAAGACATTCTTATCATAAGTTTGATATACCGTGTATAATCGACAATAACTTTAAAATGTGCTCCCGTGTAAAAAACGTGGTGGTTGTGATGTTGCACCCTGTATGTAGATAGATAACTAAAAAAAACTCGGGGTGTATAAACCTAAACGGTAGTTTCTTTTGTCAAAATTATCAGATTTATTTTAATTGAAAGTGTAGACTTAGTTTTTACATCATGTGGGACCCAACGTTGGCCAATAGCAATCGATTTAAAGATACTGTATATAATTACAGTGAACGTCCACGTCATTTTCTGCAAGACTGATAAATCCACACAAACGTTTCATAAAAAAACTCTTGAGTAAATTACATATACAGCAAATATATTTTGTTTTATTCAGTAAGTTAGCAGTATTCGTTGATTTGTCTCTGGTAAATGAAAAGTTTTTTTTTGTGAATTATTGGAATATACGCCGTTTAAAGTTATATAGCTTGCCATTAAAACTGTAAACAACCAGTTTCAATCATAAATAGTTATAAATGTTTTTTAATTTTGATTGCTTAAACATTAAGAATTCCAAATAATCTAGAAAACAATAATAAATGAAAAAAATTCTCTTCTCATCAAAGCTGCGTTTCCAATGCAAAATTTATTGTTTTCAGAAATCATTGTAACTATATTATTTCTTTATGAATTCCTTGACGCAAACAGCAGTGCTGCAGGCAGAATTTACAATGTAAGGAATCTATAACGTAGTATTTAGAAAAAGGTTCTGCAATTAAAATGTTTCAAAAATGTTTAAGCGTAATATACTATACACATTACAAGTCAAAGATTGTATCTAAAAATAAATCGCAGTCATTTCGTACGCATTTAGTAAATAGATTACAAAACCTGGAAAAAGAATAATATTAAATATGTACTTAAAATAATTAATTGTTTTAACGCATAAACAATGTTAGTAATATAATAACAACTAGGTAAAAACACAATGTAAGAAGCATAAAATCGTAAAAGTTACAGGCATTTGCCATCTGCGTAAATTCCCTCCGAGACTTCTCGAAATATAGAATTTCATATTTGATGGAAATGAAGACGGCAAATTTACATTTCTGTATTTACCTTCAATCACGAACGAAACTAAATTACGTATGCAATTTATGTTTATTCGTTTTTTTATACTTCTTTTTATATGTTATTGCGATGAGCTATTTACATACTAATATAAATATATATAATGCATCTATTCTTTTCACTTCACAAAGAGATATCCCCAAAATGACACGTAAAGAGTTGCCTTTGTCAGTGTCAATTACTATTTGAAGATAAAATCGTTGCTATTAATAGGTGTCACATACTATTAATAACTATCAACATGTGTTTGTGAACCAATCATGTTTAGATGATTGTACTATAAAGTTTCAGATAAACAACACTAGAAGCCATTTAATAATTACCATATAAATACACGACTAACATAAGGTATATACTTAAGAACATACATAATAATTTTAGAGATAAGTTTTAACACATATTGTTTCTGATACATAAACTTTCTCATAAAATTGTCTGAAAACTAATGACTTCTAGACTCTGACAATAAATAACTAATGAAACTATTCGTTTGAAAATACTTCGGTACAATAGAAACATACGAAAACACATTAGAATCACTGCATTTACCTCGAGACACTTTCCTTAATTGTTATTATTTATTAAACTGATATAACCTATATAATACACCCTCGTGAAACATTATACACATAAAACCTTGTTCTTTTATTTCATAATAATTTAATTTGGAACTACTTCTGGTTACAATATTTTGTGGGTCTTATAAAAAACACATGTGGTTTTCATCATAAACACGATTATGTTTACTCTACATTTACTTAATAACTAACAATGAGGCCATACAAATCTAGACATCAATTTCTTGCAAATTTTAAATATGTACATATAGAGTTGAAATGTTTATTTACTGTTAATCACTTTTTAAATGTGAAAAAAGAAAACATGCAATATCTACTAGATTTATTTTATAATATAATAAATTAAAAAATATATTTGAAAAAGTAATAATTCTATTAGTACATGGTAAATATGTATATCCATAAAATCAAAACCGTTATTCAAAATGTTATAAAAACGATTAATTTGGAAAAATTAGTGTTCTCCCAATGCTGAAGAGTCCCACAAAAGTCAAACGACCGTCGAGTGACTCACTCTGATGGCATTTGCATTAACAGCTAGAAACGTTAGCAGCTACTATCGAATTATGTCGTGGAAAAAACAGCGCGTTCTTCAATACTAATGATATGTAAAAGAAATAGACGAAAACAAAATCCCAATGCGTATTACCTCTAAAACGCGATCAGTGCACCGCCGATACATAGTGTCGCCTGTGTTCAAAAATTTTCATGGCGCCCATGGGAATTATGGTTAAAAAAATTGTTTGGTATTGCTAAATAAGAATTTAAGTAAAAACAAACAAATATCTATTCAGATCACAATAATACAAGAAATATAAAAATGGTAAAATATACAAATGAAATACACTATACAAGGTAGGTTAATACATATGTAAATGCAATAGTATAACTCTTCAAAACAACAACAAAAAATTCCAACATGTAATTAAAACAAATTCTCCTCTACAGGCTACTTATAACAAATAAAAATAAATAATAAATTCTTTCTGTCAGAACTGTCAAATAGAGCTGATATTACAAAACAAAATAAAATCGGTTTTCACAAATTAAAAAATAGGCAATTCACAAAAAAATTCACTTTTCGAGCCTTCATACCGGCAATTTTTTTTATAATAATGTGAATATCTAATATAGATGATTCTATTAAAATGATAGATAAACTTGATAACCGTTCTTGATTCAAGGTCGACATTTGCAACAGATACTGGTAAAGAGAGCGCAATTCGAGTGGCAATTCCTAAGTTTGGATGTACTGCAATTAACCCAGGGGAAGTTAGCAATAACTTTTCGTCCATAGATGACCAAGCGCGCACCGAACGTAATGTGAATGATAAATTTCTTGAGAAAATTTCTTAGTAAATGGATAGTATAAATAGTAGAGCACAAAACGATTAAATAATTGTTAAAATACTTTTCCTTTAAAATGAATAAATTATGATTTCAATGTCGTCGTCGTTGCGCGTCCTCACCTAAAAATTTTTCGAACTAAAAAAAGTATGTTTTTTGTCAAATAATTGTAGAAGTCTTTTTTGTTTTAAAAGAAATTATTCAATTTCAAAGTTTAGCCATAACTTTTCACCGTATCCGTCACGGGTCTTCGCCTAAAATGATTTCTAACTCAAAAAGCATGTTTTTTATTTTGATAATTTTTTTGCAATAGATAAAAGAACCTATAATCAACACAATATCAAATAATTGGAGGGGTGTTTTTTGTTTAAAGGAAATTATTGAATTCCAAAGTTCAGTCATAACTTTTCACCGTATCCTTCACGCGTTTTCGCATAAAATGATTTCTAACTCAAAAAGTAAGTTTTTTATTTCAAAAATATCAAAAGGGTGTTTTTTGTTTACAGGAAATTATTGAATTTCAATGAAGACGCGCGACGACTTCATTGAAATTATGATTTATTTATTTTAAAGGAAAAATATTGTAGCAATTATTTAATTGTTTTGTGCTCTACTATTTATACTATCGATTTACTAAGAAATTTTCTCAAGAAATTCATCTTTCACATTAAAAATATAAGCGTGCGTTCGGTGCGCGCTCGGTAGAAATCTATGGATGAAAAGTTATGGCTAACTTATCCTGGGTCTGCAATTAAATCATAAAATATAAACTGTAAAATTTCATTTTTTAAATCTTTTAACATAGGCTGAATTTGTACAATTTCGTCGTATAAATCGTCTCCATCTATATCTAAATTATCGTTAAATTTCAGTTTTTCCTGCAACTTTTTGCAGTCTTAGTTGCGATTTTTTAGGAGTTTCGTCTAAATGGTATAGATATTGAAAGGCGTCTATGTGATTTTCTAATAACGAAAATCTTTCATTGACTGACATTAATGTTTGATCGAGAATGCAGTAAAAAAAGTTAATTTTGTATAATGTTTTAGGATCTGAAATTGGTTCATCTTTATGTTTGTAGTCGAACTGTTTAGTTTTTGTAAACTCCGTAAAGGGGTGGCTGTTTGAAAATTGGATTCCACATCTAACTTTTTTGCAGTTTCTTTTGCTGCAGTAATAACGCGATTAAGTTTCTCATCTGTACGGAATTCGAGCAAACATTGTTTTAATTTTTGTAAAGCTTCCAGAGCCAATTGTATTTTCATAGTTTCTGATTGCAAAATTTTACTAAAAAAATTGGTTTACACTAAAACTTCATACCAGATGTGAACTAAACATATAAACGTAAATGTTGATATTTTATTCCCTAAATACATAGCTTGATATTTTGATTCCTGATCAAATCTATCTGAATTTGTTATGTCGTATAATGCGTCATATATTTCTGGTAAATTTCTAAACAGTGGCTTTATTGCATCAATTCTGCTTGACCATCTCGTGTCAAATAATGGTCTTTAGAAATATTCTGAAGAAGCTGACAGCATGATCAGCGAAACGTTAAGTGAAAATTTTGTGACGCGGCAACACCCGTAAAAGAGTGCTGCATCAGATAATGGTTCTAAAGTAAAATTTACTAAGCATTGTCTGAAGATATTCTAAAAATATTTGTATAATTCTTGAACTAAATTAAAAAATCCAAATGTTTCGTGATTAACTTTTGCAGCATCATTAACTATTAAATTTAATGTGTGAGTGGCACAGGGCATATAAAAAGCTTGTAGATTCAGATCTAAAAAAAAATTCTGCAAACCAAAATTTCACCACGCATATTGGAACCGTTATCATAACCCTGTCCCCTCACATTATTTATATCTGAATCGATTTTTTTTATTCTTCTGTTATAAAAGAACTCAAACCAATGCGAGTTTGGTTTAAATAAGCCTACAATTTGCAATTTATTAAACAGAGATTATGAAATAATTAAATTTCTAAATTATCATTGGAATTTTGATTGTCTAATTTCTTCGGGGCCCCTTCAGACCTGGCGCCTGTGTGCGCGGCACACATTGCACACATGGACGGCCCTAAACGCAATTAATACAAAATAAGAAAATAAGAAAGAGTCGAAAAACCCATAGTAGCATTTTGACAAAACATTGTAGCATTCAGTTACCATAATTTGACTTCAAAAATGTGTCCAGAAGTCAAGCGCATCTAACTACTATCATTCTACAATGCAATTATCCGTCGTAAGAAGCAAAAACTGTAAAACTAATTCGATCAAATATAAGAACAAACTACTTTGATAAATATCAACATTTTGACTAACTAATCTAGTCCTTTAAGTGCCATATTTCAGCAAAATGACATTACATCATTATGAAAATACTTCGAGAAAAACAAGTTATTCTC
This sequence comes from Aquatica leii, assembly GCA_035610365.1. Taxonomy (NCBI): domain Eukaryota; kingdom Metazoa; phylum Arthropoda; class Insecta; order Coleoptera; family Lampyridae; genus Aquatica; species Aquatica leii. The sequence continues at coordinate 60,152,766 of CM069434.1, forward strand.
AAGATAAGATAAATATCTTCTATTACTGCATAACAAAACAAGCGACTATTAATTTTTTAGACAAATAAGTAAAATTCCAACAACAACAATAATATGAGATATTCAGATAACACCTAAAATTACCATAAAAAAGCTAGATTGTGACTTCATAAGTAAGGAATAAGATAAGTTGACACGTTTCAATAAGATATTTAAAGAATAAATAATTTACAATTTGGATAATTAGCTTTAGCCATAGTTACTACTCTATAGTATACACTCGACACACTTTTATGTGTCATAAAATTCCTTACAGTGGGTTCTATCAACAACAGAAATTAATTTAAAATTCTTTAAGATACAATTCTCTTTCTATTCTATAATTGTCTATTAACATTGGAAAGTATTCTCTTACAATTACTAAATGACTAACTGTCTGCAGCTAAATAGTTTTATACCGTTTTAACAAGTAACAGCGACAGCCACCTAATTTAATTAAACATAAAAAGACGAGCCTAAGTCAAACGTTTTTATGTTAGTACCTAGAGATCCGTTCGTAAATAATTAATAATCTTGGCAAACGCATAAAAAATTGTCATATTGGAAAAGCTATACCTCAGCCCACATTTATAAAAGTGATTATAGCCACAATTACCACAAAAAAAGTAAAAAAAAAATTAACATAAACAGCAGGAAGTTGTAAAAATAGTAAACAGTGACTATTAAAGTAATTTACAAACATTCCTAATATGGCTTTTTGTCCTTGACATTTTTTATTTTGATTTTAAAGTCACAGTTATACCAGATGTCAATCGCTTGACATTGATTTTAGTATTACATAATAATCTTAGTTTTTTAGCTACTTCATAAATTTATTATGTTACACTACATAATATTCTATTGATTACTAGACAATAACGTTCGTAGGTTTCTAAATCTTTAATTCCAAAAAGTTCTTAGGGATTTATACCTACCTACAAACTTTGATATTATCTTAATCTCGGATTTAATAGAGAAATAATGTTAGCTTGTACTTTGAGAATTAAACAATAAGACGTGTTATAATCTAAACCTACTTGTGAATTAAGTTTGGTAGTTTTAAGTTTCTACAGTATTTTTTTGTGTTGTTACCGTAAACAAAAATGGTTTCTATTGGAAGCTAGCGTTAGATTGAATAAAACGCCAAAATAACAGTAAAACTTAATAAATAATTCCAAGTACACAAAAAATTAAAAAAACATTATGGGAAGTATCTCACAGTTTTTTTTTTTAAAACAGCTAAAATTTACAACATTCTCATAATTAAGTAAATGATAATTTTGAAATATTTAAAAAAAGTATCTAACGTTTGCAATTCTTTTGTTAAATATTTTATTTCATAATCATTTGACAATTAATAAAAAAAAATTAGATACAATGTTAGTTAATCTGGTTATATTTTTTAATTTATGTTAAATCATTAAACAATAAAATAAAATTTTTATGTAAACAAAGAATTCAAAACACAAACAAAACCCATCATTTTTTAAAATCGTTTTATAGTTTTTGATGAAATTTAAATACTTCATAAAATATAAGCAGTTTTGTGTTGAAGAAGTCAGATACATAATTTCTGAGTCAAATTCATTTTTATTCTATTCACACCGTTTCACAGTTCTAGGGAAAAATCGACTTAAGTGCAAAATAATGAAGTGAGTGCAAAAATGTAACGATCCTTGTGCGTTTGCGTTAAATCTGCATTGAATCCTATCATGTTGTAGTAAAAATATCTCCCTTGTGTTGTACTGTAGGTAATGATTTTTTTAGACAGCTATTTCTTACTATTCTTTATTAGTGAAGAAGATCATAGAAGATAACATACCTGCAATACCAAGAAGCCCATCAGAAAAACGTTTCTGAAATTCTCATCTAAGTCATTAGCCGATGAAGAAATAAAGAATGTATTTAACTGCCAAGTTTTACCAAATTGTTTTGTATATGTACAAGATCGACAAGTATCTCGTATCAGAGAGGACTTTAATTGATTAACTAATGCATTTGGCCAGAAAAAGAGGAATAAAATATAAAGGGTATGGAGATGAATCATTCCAAATAAAAAACAGGTCCTAAAAAGAACTGTATTTTATAAATAAAAATAACGAAAGAAAAACAAGTGACGCGTATCGTAAGAAATCTCTTAAATTTTCAAGTTTGTCACCGCGCAGTTACTCCGTCCGGGCACGAGATACTTTTCAAGTTGTAACGTCGCTGTATAAGTAACATACACATGTCAAAATACGTATTATAAATAAAACCTTCTTGTGCAATTATGAACTTATGGTTCAAGTTATAGGCCAAAACGGAAATAATAAACAAACCGAAACAAAGTTATAACGTTGTTATAGTTTCTTAAGTTATTGAAATATGATTTTATTCAAGTGCAACGCGTGTTCTGTTATATCATACAAACGGGATAATTTTTGGCGTGCTACTTTTTCCTATTAATAACTTAAACTAGGTATTGATTCGTTAGGTGGGAAAAAAAGTTATAGACAAGAAAAATGTTAATGGTAAGCCTGACAATGGAAACAAATACAATCAGAAATTAAAATTAAGAGATTGCAGGACTAGGTTTAATTGCAGCAAACATTTTTGATGTGGAAATCGGTGATAGTAAAAAAACCAGAAATCGCTAATAGAAAATAAACAATAAAAAAGAATGCACGTCCACAGCATATAATTGGGACAGCAGTAATAGCATTGAACACTCTGAAACGGCAAAGGCAATGTAAGACAAATTAAAAAGTATGTTTAAAAAAAACACGCATTTTGATGTTGAATCAGAGATTTTTTATAATTACAAAGGAATCAACTAAAAATAGGTTAAAAAATTTCTGATGAAATGATAATAGCAAAAATCATGATGGCATTACCAGAGGAATACAATTCGTTTCATAGTTCTTACAAATTAACAATCAAATCAGATCGTAGACTTGATATATTAAGAACACCGAGAAACATAAAAGAAATTGTCCTGATAGAAAAAACAGACTTTCAAGTTCTACAATTGCAATAGACAATAAAAAATAAAGAATCGACTAAATTAAGATAGTTGGCTTTTAGATACTGGAGCCAGTGTTCATATGAGTTACAGAAAATAAAGGTTCAGTGAATATCGTAAATTTGATTCTCAAATCAAAGTAAGAATTGCAGATGCCAGAATATTAAAAGCACAGGTTGTGATACTATCAACACACTAGCTTTTAATGGAAAGAAATGCAATGCCAAAAAACTGTTAGATGAGTTGTATGTTCCAAAGTTGAAACATTTTTTTTATGAGCCACATGCAATAGACAAAAGATTTACATTGAAATCAAATCAAAAGTAGCGTAAATTAAGGTGTTGTCGCAATGAGAGTTAAAAGCAGACAAATGTGGTGAGATAAATGCGACCCAATGCAAGTTGAATCATTGGAATAATCAAGATATTTTCTTTTAATTAAAAATCATGTTTCTCGCTTTCGTTTCATTTATTGTATAAAACAAGAAGCTTTAAGTAAAAATAGTAAAAACGAAATACAAACCGATGAAGAAATCGAAAAAGAAATTTAAATTCCTTCGAAAATTCGTCCCGAAAACCAATTTGTTAGTGCCAGTAAAACGGTTAAGTTCAACATTAAATAAATTTTAAAGAGAAAAAAAAACAAGAAAGCGCGACAATGCGATTGTTGTAAAGAATACAATCGTAACAAATAATGGCAACTGCTATTTGAAACTGAAAAATAAACCAGCGAACTATGTCAAAGCAATTATATCACAGAACAACAGAAATTGGAGAACGGAAATGATGAATACAAGCTATTAATGTTAAATAGAACCTGGATACCTGTGAAATCTAAAAAAAAACAAGGTCAATGATAACAAGTAGGTGTATACGGTGAAGTATAAAACTGATGGTACTGACTATCAAGCTGGCCAGCACTCTGCAGCGGCACAACATAAGGCTTAGCGGGTAATTTGTAGTTCATTTTGTTATACTGATCGCTCAGGTGTAGCTTGACTCGAGTCTGAAAAAAACACTGACCCGCTTGCTTTAAATTCTACTATAGCGGTCGGCACAAATGCAGACCGATTTCATTTTTTGTAATTTTTTTATGATTTTGAGTTACGCTGGTCAAGTTTTTGTAGCCCGTACTAAAACGAAAAAAAAACGGATTCATTACCTTAGTGGTCATGTGCAGCGGCACCAGTTCAAATATGGCTCATTTTTCGTAACGTTTTTATGTTTTCTTTTTTGTTACGCCAGTATCGTTTTTGTAGCTCTTACTCGTACAAAAACGAAACCGGCATAACAAAAAAGCATAAAAAAAGCTACAAAACATAGACCGGGCTATACTTGTGTCGTTACAGTAGAATTTAAAGCTAGCGATGCAGGTTTTTAAAACCCGAGTCAAGCTACAGCTGAGTGATCGGCGTAACAAAAAAGTTTCAATGGAGCTACAAATTACCCACCAGGCCGCTGCAGAGCACTTTCTGAAGATATTTTGCAATTAAAAATTGTACTATTGTGTCCAAGGATGTTCACTGCTACATCTTCTATAATATACTGGATAGCTAACTAATGAATCACAAGTAAAGTCAAAATCGGCCATTTCCAGAGTAAGCAAAATATTGTTATGGTTAACGACATCTCCAAAATACCCACAATATTAGTAGTCATCATGATATGTTGCTAACAAAATTAAATTCAAACTAACCAATAATAACATTTTGCCTACCCTAGAAATAGCCGATTTTGAGTTCACTTTTTTTATCTGCAGTTGATATTCGAGTTACCAATCCAGTATATTAAGAAGTAACTATAAACATCATTGGTCAACGAAACAGGTTGTAAGTACATTTGAAAAATCAAAATAAAATCGTGTTTTTCTTATAGAAAGGCAGTTGATAGTTTGATATATTTATGTGTTTTGAAAAAAAATTAATTATATAGGAACCATCAACTTCGGAATACATTTTGAAGTCAATAAAAAAATGTGCCCTCGTTGGTTATAGTGATGCTGTGTACTGATGACACAGACAGCAAGCGTTCAATATCTGATCTGGGTGATTTTCTTAGTGAACAATAGTCAAGTAAGTTGGGAATCGTCTAGACAAAAATCAGTAGTTTTGTCTTCTACAGAGTAGGAATATATAGCAGCAACTCTAGCTGTAAGAGTTAATTTGATTGAAGAAATTATTTGAAGATTTTAGCAAGAAAGAAGATCAGAATTGAATTTAATTTGTATAACTAGAAGCTCGTAAAAAAATGAAACATTATAGTTGTTTGTTACCACTTCATTCGGGTGTGATACAATCTGAATTCATTTGAGCTATGGTATTTGTCAACAGATAAGTAACTATTAAACATTTTTTACAAATATCGTAAAATTTTGTAAGCTTATCTACTACTACTAATTGGTTTCCAAAATTTAACAGGCATTAGCCTAATACTACATATACTAACAAAATTTATAAATAGAATTAGTGAACCACAACAACTGTATTACTCTGCCTTAAGTGATTTATATAACTATACATAGCTATAACGACAGAAAAAGTTGTAAGTTGATTTAAAACTAATTTGAATTACGAGGGTGTAAAATCAACTTACCACGTTTTTGCTATTTACAGTATCTTTTATACATAGTAACTCACATTATGAGGTGACTCTGCCATCAAACTTTGTTACCCTTATCATACTTTAATGTAAAGGGCGATTTAAAAACTTGATTTTGAAGTTGCGGTAAGCAATTTGCAGTTGCCGTTGACGTATCAGTTAAAAGTTGAGAATTGTCAATTTATACAGTTGACGTTGCAGTTGGTTGGTCTGGTACAAATACCTTAAAAACATAATCGCAACATATTTACGCCAACGTCCAATTATCTTCTTATTTTTTTTTACAAGAAGTAAAATTGCACACAAGTTGTTCTTGTGGCGGTTGGAAGAAAAACAAAAATTATTCAATAGAGTTAATGTTTACAGCCTAATGCGCACTGCCAACAATCAACTGTAATCATATGATTCGTTTAACAATTTTCATTGGTTGAACCACAATTGTTTCCAATGTTAAACAGCTAAACTTAAAGTTTGGTTATCACTGAACGACCTCGAATTGCACACAAACTGAACGCAAACGGCAAACAGCAGCGCAACTGTCAATATAAATGTGTTTAAGACCAACCTTATATTTTAAGAGTGAGCGTTAACTGCAACTGCCAACCGCAACTTCAACGCCAAATTTATAAATCGGCCTTTAAGCTATAAAGTTTGTCGGTGCAATTGTGGGCATACATTAGAGTGCGTCTCCTACTGCTGATGAGTCCCAAAAGAGCCAAACAGCCGTCTAGTAGTTGAATCTGTTGCCATTTCCACAATTGCTTTGAAATTGCTTTACCCGCATTGTCTTTTACATTGTGGTTTTATACCGCAGTTTTTATTCAAAATCATTTTTAATTACGCGGGTGTAAATTGAACTTACGTTTTCCGCCGTTATCTTTTATACATACTCATACTAACTTATACTATGAGATAGCCCTGTCATCAAACTTTGCTAGTGATTTATATACGTAATGAATTTTTAACATGATTAAATCGAGGTTTCAATAATTCAATATAAAATTATTTAAAAAGTGATTTCTTTATAATGTACGTATTTCAAACTTTATTTGTGGCATGAGTAAAAACTCTTAAATATATTAATGCTGTTGAAATTACTCGATTATTTTTAAATTTCTCTATTAAAAATTTAATTGAATCAAGCAACCGTACCCCCGTAACTAATGAATTTTGTCTCCAAAAACTACATCTAATCTTGATACACTTAAGTATATATGCATATCGAATTTAATAAAGCACGAAAAGTGACCTTTGTCTTTTATAAACCAACGCACGCATTAAATTACAAAAATCCCATGTATACCGCAATGGCAACAAAGAAATTTAACAACCCATAAAAAAGAATACAAAATAATAATAAACTAACTTTCTAGTCACAAAAAAACTATAATAGGACAGTGGCTATTAATCTCGTAATAAATAAAAATTCAGAATAACAATATTGTCAAGAAATAGATCGACCGCCTAGTTAGGTTAATAATTGTACTTTTTTCCAATTTACAAATATTTTAATTGAAATTTTAGATATGGTAAAAATTATATTGAACATGTAGAAGTAGCGTGTGATTTGTACATAAAGGAAATCAGTTCCAAGTTAGAATTGGCTTCTTATTTGCCTGCTTGAATGGTTTTTCAATGACATTTTGTTTCCTTTAAAAATAAATAAAAGTTTGGTAGAAATTTCACGAATATTGTGAAATCGGAAATTGTAGCTATTTATCGTAACTTCTGGTTAAATTTTTCTTATTAACATTACAATATTTTACTAAACTTAAAGTTACTATAATAAAATGTTTCAAGTCTTAGTGACTATGACACAAAAAAATTCTATAAAAAAAAGTCAAGTTATACCTTAGTCAAAATAACTTATAAAATGAAATATATACAAGAATATTATAATCTCATTCACGTATACCCTCGGTCAGAATTATTTGACGTTGCAGTTTTTCTAAAAATTTGTGAATGGCCACATACTTTTAACACTTCATCACTTCCATTCTAATAGTCAATCTAGGACAACTTGATTCAAACCTTCATTTCTAAAAGTCTAACACTTCTCGCCATAAATCAACTTCTTTAAGTCACTCCAAACATGGTTTTTAAACACATATCTTAATGTAGATCTGAAACAGAATAGAACCATATGTGAAAGGTTTCCAGCTTAAGTTTCCAAAAATGTAAAAATAATTCGATGTGTTAGTTGTAAAGTAAACGAATGAAACCGACCCTTAGACCAGACTTGTCACGAAGATCTAATGATATCTCGACTATATTTATCGCTGTATGATTTTGATCGTCCATTCTAGGTCATGCAAGTAAGGTATAAGCATCCTGTGGTCGGGACTCGACTTCTAATTTTTGGATGTAGAAGGCTCTAGATTATGTAACATAGGATAATTATCCGACGGTAATTGAGATAGTAATGCTCGGCAGTGACTAACGAATTGATCGGTTGGTTGTCGTTCAGATTGTTTCTATGAGAAAGATCTTTTAAAATCTTATGTGGCAAGTTTTTGCCAAATGTATGTCTTAAACCTTATAAGGCATCGTCCCAAGTCTTCATCAACGACTTTGCTCCTTGAAATCAGGTCGCTGCACTACTATCTAATATCATGTGAAGACTTTATAAATCGGAATTGCATTGATGGATGCGTCAACATTTTCTTCCTTCATACCTGAAAAGCAAGACTGACATTTTGTGAAGCTTGACATCTCAGAATTAACTGCAGGTTGTGGGGTAACAGCACGACTTTGATCTGAAACCATTTGTCGCATCCCATTCAATAACATTTGCAACTGTGCTTCCGTCATTATTATCAGGTCTGACATTTTGTATTTAGCTCCCGCAACTGGTATCCGTGCGTGAACAGCTGTGTTGCAGCTGTGTACAAAATTCGATAAAGATACCAAATTTGACAAAATTCTCCTCGTATCTAAAATAGGTTTCGCATTATACTTTCCTTCATATATATAGTTTAAAGTAATATAAAAGTTTAGACTAGAATTCTTTTGTATATCAACACGTGGTAAAAACAGGGTTATGTCGATTCTTTTCTTCACCGCACTAACCAGCACCTTGTGATCAAAACACTTTTACACACTTCGTTTTTAAAGTTTCAATGTGTTTGGCCACAAGTTGGAGCGCCACTTGTAACGTATTTTATTTTGTTTTGACGTGGATAACATAACATTAACATTCTACATATATAAAATCACGCACCACTACCAGTTACAATTTATTAAAATATTATAAATGTAAGGATGAAAACAGAAATTAACATTATAAAATAACAAAACACAGATGAAGTATCAATCTAATTTTTTTTGCAGAATAACCTTAGTTAATTAAAATACTTAATTACTTCCCTGCATCTTCGTAGCAGGATTCAATCAAATTCATGATAATTTTTTGGTCAATTGAGGATCAACCACGTTGTAAAACTTGAAATAATTATTCTTTATTCAAAAAAATTTTCACTCCGGATTAAAGTTGGGAGACTGCGATAGCCAAATCATAACATTTATTTTTGCCTCTTCAAACCACTGTTTAACTATTTTTGAAGCATGCTTCGGATCATTGTCATTTTGAAAAGTGTATTTAATAGGAACAGATTGATCGCCATATGGTTCCATAATGTTTTTACATTGTACATGTATTTGTCCATGATACCTACAATACGATGTAAGGACCCCATTCCATATGCCGCTAAACAACTTTATGCCATCACGGAGCCTCCGGCATGTTTTACTGTTGGTACAGTGTACTTTAGATCAAGTCTTTTACCAGCAAGTCTTTGTACATTGAATACAATTAATAACACTGTTTTCCATTGTTCCAATGTCCAGTTGATGTGTGTCCGAGCAAATGCTAATCAGGCCTTCACATTTTATTTTGATAACAATGGTTTTTTAGCTGCACGTCTACTAAAGAATTTTGCAGTATATAATCTTCTTCGCATTGTTCGCAAAGAAATAATTTTTCCGTCTTCTGGAGCGATTTTCTCCAAAATTTTCTTGAAAGACAAGAAAGGATTCGCCGAGGCAGTTGTTACTAAATTTTTATCAGTTCGTTGTGTAGTTTTTTTTAATAATAAACGTCGAACTATCCTCGTCACTGTTGATTTATTAATGGTAAAAATTTTTGCTATTTTTCTTATGTTTTTCACCATTTTTATACTTGTTCTATTTCGACCCATCTAAAGTGAAATAAAAAATAATACTAAACTAAATTATTGTGATCTCTTATACTTCATAATATAAAATGCGACTTTGAACAAGTTACAACCTGAATTTGTATCTTTATGTCCAGACCAAATCCTGTTTGAAGGAGTTAATATAATGGTTTAATATTTTTTATTTATTTTTTTTGTTTATTGCATCAAACTTAATTGACTTAATATAAAAACAAAATCCCAAAATATGTTGAACATTTAATAAAATCTAAGAAATAAAAAGTTGCTAATTATCCTGAATACTGTAATATATTGTACGTCAGATTACCGAGAAAGCCATAGAATACAATAGCCCAACTTTCTTATACTATGTGCATGTAACAAAGGCCTTTCATAGAATAAGACTGCTCGATGTAACGGGAATACTAAAATGTCCCGTTCAAAATCACCGGAATCATAAAGCAAATAAACTCAAGATACTCTCACAAAATTAGAACGAAAGGTAAAATAAGATAACCATTTTAATGAGCATCAGAATTAGACAAGGTGATAGCCTAAGTCTACTACTTTTCAATGTGGTAATCGATAACATTATAGAAACATAAAAACAATAGAAGCATGCAAAGTAGGCATTCGCAATTTCAATATAGAATGCTACGCAGACGACGCATCCTAGTCGCCAATAATGAGAATAATCTACAAAGAATCCTATATAAATTCAACACTATACGGCTGAAAATTATAACATGGTTATTTCAATCAAAATAACAAAATGCCTATCTCCAAAGAACACATGATATGTAAACTGAAAATAAACAGTAAAACTGTAGAACAGACACTGACATCTAACGACCAATCAAGTAAAGAAAGCAGCCATAGTGTTAGGACCATTGAGAGGCACATATGAAAGAATAAACACCTCAGTATAATATGCAGAACAAGAAACATAAGACTTGCGTATGCCCTATACTAACTAACGCTATTAAAATCAAAGCTGACATTAGTAAGAGAAAAAGAAATAAGAACATCTACAATGAAGTTATTGAGATACGTAACAACAAAAACAAGACGAGATCGCATCACGAATCAACGTATCAGTAAACAATGCAAGCTTCAAGATGTCGTAAAATGGGGACGAGAAAAAAGAAGACAATAGAACCAACACATCTCTAGAACAGACAGCACAAAACTGGTAAAAAAAGCACGTGATGAAAAACCGGAAGGCGCCAGGACATCAGAAAGACTATCAAAAAATGAAGATAGCTGATCATCAGTCTCCTAAAAAAACGGAATCCAGTAAAAAACAGGTCAAAAACCCCAGCGTACAAAAAAGAAGAAAAGAAGACACTATACGTATTACTTTTAGTTTTTGAACTTCTACAAATCAAATTATGCTAAAAATAATGAAGTATTGATCAGGTAGCAGCTCCGGTTTGGCTTCAATTAAAATTAGCTGTTAAACTTGATGGTGGCTCTCTAAATTATTGGCGCCAATTAAAAAGAAGAGTAAAAAGAGTGCCAGCAATTTGGGAAAAACAAACATTTCTAACAATCTCACGTTGACTTTTTTTGCGCCTTCTACACACTTACATTTTTCATATTTTCCATTTTTCCTTTTGTAAGTAAAGAACAAAAAATTGTGTCCCAAAGTATTGGCACTCAATTTTCTCTAATTAGGACCTCTTACGTGTATCAAACGAATGGCTTTTACTACAACTGGCATATTTTGGAAAAATGTTTTTAAACCTTATTTTTCGCACAGAACTTGCTCATGTATATTATATTAAAACTCAATAAAAAAATATCGAATATTTTGCTGAACCTGCTGAATGAACCTGACGGTTTTTTACACTGACACAATTGATTGTAGGTCAATTATTTTATTAAATACATTTATAAGTTTCTTAAAAAGCATAAAGTCCGATACAACGTTATTAATTTTACCAATTTGGATTTCATTGTACTGCTTGATATAATCTGGCAAAAACTGTTAGTTACGCCATTTACATCAATTTTCTCTTCTAAAGAAATTGAATACATTTCTACATTTTTTGAATAGCACTAACTCATTTTAGTCGCTTTATAATTAAGTCTATGTAGTATCATCTAAAAATTCTTGCTTTACAAATTCTCTTTCTGAAAGCAGTTTTCCATGGCGAGTAACGCAATGAGTTACTTGAAAACTAGTAAATGCAGTTATTTTTTGGAATAAAAAAAAATGTTTAACCCGACGCTTTAGGAACCTGTCCGTTTCTGTTTTTGTAAAAAAAATATTTCTTTGTTTGGTTTGTAGTGCAACTTTTCAAAATGCGTTTTTATATTGTATGTACGTAAATTGACTTTTTCGTTATAAATTATACATATAGTTGTTTTGTTCTTCTTAATCACATTTTATTTATCAAACTATTTGATTTAATTTTTTGATATAGTAATTGTATCCTTTGCTTCTAATTTTAATCGCTAACATAGTAAAGAACTGAAACTAAAAATACCTAAATTACAAAATAATAAACTTTAGTTTAACACTACGAGCTGATAAATCCAATTTCAATAATGTGCAATTCTTATCTCTTTTGACAAAAATGTTTTGAACAGAAATTTAAGCCCATGCTTTGTTATACCAGCAGTATTTTACATTAAAGTTACAAGAGAAAATTGTAACAATCAACGCGTGGGTCATTAAAAAAGACTTCGTGGGTTAGTGGCTGACCCGCGGAACATAGGTTCGCCACCATTTCTAGTTCTTACTCAGTATTTACTGCACTTATATAAACCTTGGCTTCGACAGTTCATAAACATGAGACAAATCTAATGGTTTGTGTCTCGGTTTGTGTAGAAATTTTTCGTATTATTCTTCTCCCTTAAATTAGGTTTTTTAGAGAAGAGAAAAAGTCAACTGCAAACATTTTTTTCTTTCGGTAGTATAAAATAGATAAACATAACAATCACACTCTAACTTAATCTGAACGTAAAAAAATAGTATATGTATACTTAAAAAAACTAACCATCGAAGTATTTATCTAATAAACACACATAAAGTCGAAAATATAAAACAAGTAAATACTCAAATGTACGTTGGATTAAAAAACAAATAAAACGTTATTTATGAAATAGGTATAATCTCCTAAGAACAATAGTTTTTATATTTTTTCTTCCCAACAAAACCGCTTTTTAAATTTTCAAAATAAATAGAACATTACAAAATTATATATATGTAAAGTGAATTTGTATGTATAAGACACGGTGTAATTAATTTTTTTAAAATTGCGACTAAAATTTTGTTGTAAGCAACAAGCATGACGGGATCATATTTTTCAATTATGCTGCAGTAACATAACACGCTAAATATGATGATGCACAATTGTATACATTAATTTATGCAAATAAATCATTCTTTTCATATTGTTTTGTTATTTTAGTTTGTATAAGTGTAACTCGAATCTACTATAATAATTCATACTAGAATAAGCAATTAAACATTTTAAAAATTGAAGAACGTCAATTTGTTATTCAACTACGTTAATTCATTACAGATGTTCTAATTAACCAACTTGGAGCAAAACATTTAGCAATAAATAGACAGTTAAAATAATCGCATAAATTCATTGCGAACCGATGCAAATAAAATAAATAAATAAAACGGGAAACTAAGGTTCTTCAGATGCATAATTTAACACCAAGATTGCAATAGTAATGATAATTTAGTTGTAAGAATGTTCGTCTGAAACTGTTACGCAGAATCATCGTACGTAGTAGCAGAAAAAAGTAAACGAAGTTACTTTACTGCTTTTATTATAGTTGAATCTTTAAAAGCGTACAAACTGGTCATTCATTACTGTCTTTTATAAACAACATCGCATCTTTCAACCTTATAAGGAAGGTGGGCATCCATTCATGAAGGCACATTGTTAGTTTTACCGGAGGTAAATACTAGGTCTTCTTATCTCGATTATAGCTTTGCTACAACACCTTCTATGTTCGCGTTGTCATGTATAGATTCATCGATACCATTAGGTCACAAGAAAATATTCATGATTATCTCAAATTAGAGTAACATTCCACAGTTTATTTAATTTTTTCCGTAGCGAACGCATTCTTAACTAATGGATTTATGTAGAACATATCTTAACGTAATAGGCCTATATTCTAAAAAGGGAGGAACCATTCGGCAAAAATCTTTTGAAGCAGGCCAACTAGAAAGACACTCGTTAAATGCATAGTAGCACTAAGTATTTATCTTCGGTGTTATTCGTGAAATGCGAATTCACTAACCATGTGTTGCTTTAACAATTATACTGGGACAATAATTAACATGTAAAAAGGGCCTTCTGTTTTTATCTCCGGAAGTCCTCCACAGTCTTTCTTTGTCTTTATCGAAATAATTTTAATTACTATTAGTTATTGATAACTTTTAACATTGGGATTTTAAGAAATTGTATCAATTTATAACTGTTCTTCATAACAATATTTCTTACAATTAGTGATAACTGCGTAGCGTCAGAATTTCAATATACATACATAGTAGTAGCACATTGAGATAAATAAGTGATTAATGCAATTTACCGTGTTTGTAATGAGAACGCAAGTTTTGGTCAAGGCCCTTGTTAATTGTACAGGAAGTTTAACAATTACCTGAAATTGACTACGTTTTGTCCAAATGTAATTTTACTTTGAATGTGATAATGAATCAATCGACAGATTATTACCAATCGTTGTTCGAAAACTAACAAAGCCTTGATAAATGAATAACATCTATAAAGCCCTGATCTCTGTAAACTTCCGTATTACTGTTATGAATGGTTTTACATTTTTATTTGAAAACTTTTAATTATTATCTAGAAGTATATTTATAAATTCTAGTACAAAATCTTATTATCGAGTTAGTGTTGTAATTGCGTTTACTTTCAATTTTAATATTATGGTATATTCATGCAGTTTAATTAATGTGTTTGGCCAGGAAACAGTAAACCTGATGCCAACCCGTAATTATTAAAAGCAAGAAAAGAAAACTGTGAGCAAAGAAAAAGATTAGTAGTTATTGAATATTGATATTAAGACTGAACCGTATTTTTAGCTAAAAAAATTCTTAAATATAAAAATATAAACTACTTTTTGTTTCAGTTTGATTAAAATTTATTTTTTAACAATAGTTATTTGCACTACAAGTGGCTGTAAGTGGTGGGAGTTTGTGCACTCAAGCGGAGCTGAGGTGTACAAACCTACCGAAAACAAAAAAAAAACTTACCTACACTACTACTAAATATTTGGGTATACAATACCAATTATCTATAATAAAAAATTTACTGCCATAATCGAGTTTGCTGATTGATTATTTGCTGTGACTACGACGCTTGTAAAAAAACATATTTAGTATAAAATTTTTTTTAATCATAAATCCACTTTGTAATCGGTACAATGAGTGATTCGGACGAAGTTGATGATTTTTCTAAAATCGAAAGTACTGCTAATGCAGCTGGAGCGTCGTTACTGCCAGAAAAGTCAAAGGCTCGATCCATATGAGCAAACATATACATATTTTAAGAAATGGTGCAATTAAAAAAATGTTAAGAAAATAATGAAACTTTGTTTTTGGCATATTTTAACGACTGGACATCGAATCTAAGATCTCCAACTACTTTGTGGAGTGAATATTCGATGTTGAAATTAACGTTTTATGCTAATGAAAATCACGACATTTCAAAATTCTAGCAGGTACACGTATGTATATGAGATTTTAATTTTGCTAAATGTGTTGTACCATTTTATAGATCATCTCATTTCTCAAGAGAAAAAATGATGAGTATATTCCTAAGAAAGCTAACATTTTTACCAAGGAAGAGGTAATGAAGCTTCTGTGTTCTTGTTAAGATTCTACAGCCCAAGAACAAAATCAAGTTCACTTACCACCACCTGTAGTGCAAATAACTATTTTTGCAAAACTCCCAGTGTTACGTACCCGCAGGAGTATTTATTGTGGGATGACCACATGCTTACAATGTTATAACAACTTACTCTCTGAAGATAAGCAACACTGTATGAAAAACTATATGTAAATTTGGAAAAAAACAGATATAAAAGTGATGAAAAATACATAGTAGACTATGCCCCGTAAGTATTCTTATGATGAAGCTTTTCAAATACGACCCAGGTCTTTTCTAATATTTTGATTTGGTTCTTTTCTTGATGTATAAGAAATATGAAATCTTCTAAAGAATGAAAATTGGCTATTATGAAATCTATATTCAAGAAACGAAATAAAAGACTATGAGAATTACAAGGTTACAAGCGGAATTTCTTCGATATAGGCGGTAACTACAACGCGACCTTGAGAAACTAGAAGAGTAATCGGGATGAACAATTTCAGATGAACAAAAAGCTTTCGAGAAATAAGCTGCTTGTCACCTAGTTTATTCAAACTGTATATTAAATCAACTTTGAGCAACCAAAAGTGATAATACTGTAGCATAAGCGTAACCATACCGGATAGGAATCGGCATTTCTTTTAGTAGATGACAATGTCATTATCGTCGAAGATAGATAGGATATGGCAAAGGACCTTATCGTGTAATATAAAAATTGAAATTATAAATTAACATGCAAAACACTTAGTACGCGGTGACGAGTGAACAAGCGACAGATTTGCACTATTATGTTGTAACGATATAACTAAAAATAGTTGAAAGCCAGAATCTTACATATCGACTTTTAAGCATTAATAAATACTAGAAGCCACGTAAATAAGCTATTGGCGACGAAGTTGTAAAGTTACTGCATAAGAAACTGCGATAACAGATAATAAGAAACAGAAAAAGCAGATATGATTGTTAAAGTAAGAAAAAATAAAAACTCTGAAACACTCAGTATAGCGTAGCTAACTTTAAATATACGCTTCTTGCTGAAGTAAGAAGTCAGATGTTGTTGTTTTTTCTTTTAAGCGGCAAAAGCGACTATAAAAACTAATGAAAAGTATAACATTGAATGGCTAAAGAAAGCGGAAATTAAGTTATTTGGCGATGACATATTGAGATGGTTCTTCAATCGATGTGCGTACTCGATATCGTTGACAGCAAGCGGGTTCTGCCTCTAGCACAAAATCCCGATAAACCTACGGATGACGAAATGAAAGCTGAACAAAAATTACGCGACGACGACCTCAAGACAGCGACAATTGCCGGTGCATTAACCAGAGACTAAGCTCAGTCAATGTTAAGAAACACTTTTGAACATGGTGACACGCAGCGAGTTCATACGATACTAATTAGATTTATGACGGTAGTAAACTGAGCAATCAATGGAGACATATGTATATCGCACGGATGAAGAAAGATTTATTCTATCTAAATTTAGAGTTTGTTCGTCAGGCGAGAGAAGACACAAAAATTGCTAAAGAGAACACCAGTCAGGCAGTTAAACATCAGATTCCTAAATCGATACTGCACTATCGTATCCTATGTTCAATCCGCGATGACTACTCGATGCTTAAGGATATCTGGAAGACCAAGCCACGGAAAGAGCAAACGCTTGCAGCGTTCTCAGAGCTGTTGTGTTCCAAGGAACAAGAATTACAAGCTCGTGGTTCAGCTGAAGCTTTGGCAGCGTTCTATGCTCACAGGCATGCTCATCAGAAAGGAAGTATGTCGACAGCTCAGGTAAGAGCAGCAACAAAGCAAATGAAAATTTGGGAAGCGGAAAAAATCAATATTCTAACTATAACTGCAACTACAAGAAGAAAGGTCATTTGGCATAAAATTGTTGAAATGAAAAATCAAAAAAAACTCATGACAAGCAGACGATGAACAAATATGTAGTAGCGCATTCGTTGCATTAACAAATGTCAAAGGTAACGCTGACGGCTGAATGTGTGATTCGGGCGCGAGCGATCATATGACGGGCAGTAGATATACACTACTTTGCGACATACGAAGCGTTTAACATACCTCGTATCGTAGGTATGGCTTTTACAAACGGTTTGTTATATGCAGTCGGAATGGGTGACATCAACGTGTTGATGGCAGTGAGTGGTCATCAGTGCACAGCTACGTGACACGACTCGAGTGTTGATCACCTAGTACATATAGCGTGCAGTGATTGGCAAATGTAGTAAATATTTAGTAAATATTGGTAAGTATTTGGTGAATATTGGGTTAATATCGGCAAATATTTTAAATATGGTGTACCAAATTTTAGTCAGTGATCAACCCCTCAGTTCCAGGTATGCCCAATCACCTGTTCAGCAGTATGACCACCGCCGAATGGCATCGAAGCACGGCGTGATAAGTATTATTGGCCGTGAGCGCGTTTTGCTTAAACGTAACGGCAGGCTCGTAACGACGGCAATGTGTAACAACAACGTGTACATCATAGACATGTGTGTTGTTGCACCAACTCATCCGGCAAACGTACGTTTTGCAAAATCGGTCGAAACGCTACAACTCTGCCACGAACGTCTTGGTCATCAAGACAAACGCCATGTGAAGAATGTTCTCTCGCGTCTGGGCATTGAAGTCGATTTCGCAGCGACAAGTGAGTTTTGCGACGGATGTGCGCTAAACAAAACGCATCGCACACTTTTCGTGCAGCTAGATCGGTGAGTGCATCAATGCGAATGTGAATAGACCTATGTGAGTAGAAGGTTTCAAAGACGATTTTAGTAAATATCAGCGTGTTTTCTTTATCCAAAGTGCTTGAAAATGTTTATTAGTGAGACAAAAACAAAGTCACACCACAAAAGTGAATTTGTATTTGATTGTGCCGAAGTGCAAAAGGTGCTCAGTGAAAATCGGATTCGTTTGAAATTATCAATGCCACATATTCCAGAGCAGAACGGCGTTGCTGAACGTGAAAATCCGACAATTGTCGAACTAGCGCGTTCAATGCTTTCGGTAAGTGGACTAGCAAAATCGTTTTAGTTGTGTGCGTGTGCAACCAGCGCTTATGTTCTAAATGAAACTGGTAAATTGATGGTTCCGGGTAAAACTCTTAGTGAACTGTGGCGCGGCAATAAATTCGAAAATCTCGACCAATTACGTGTTTTCGGTACAGGGTGCTTTATGTACGTTGCGAAACAGTTTCGTGAGAAATTCGATTACAAGAGTGTGTTTGGCCATTGTGTTGGTTACGTAAATAACAAAGAAGGGTATAAAATGGACATACCATTACATAAAAAAAATGTTGGTTCACACGATGTGTTCTTCAAAAATGAGAAAATATGTAAAAAGCTTGGTGATTAGGTGTCTTCTGAATATCGCCTAGTGTCTCATAACAAATCAAAATCAACAACTGAGTACACCGAAAGTGTTGGTGATTTGGATTTGTAGGAAAAACAGCAACGTCAGTCTTCTAGTGCTAAGAAAGACGATGGCAAATGTGCTTTATGCGCATGACGTGCTTCGTAAGTCGGAAAGACAGCGTCAACGACAAGTGAGTTCAAAATTGACAAAACAAATTATGAGTTGTATCAAGCTAGTGTTGCAAACACAATCGCGAAAGTCGGTGATGGTGTTGCACGCGGGTTGTATGACGAAGCAATGAAATCGGCTGAAAGTGCCAAATGGAGAGCAGCGTGCAATGACGAGATTGCATCGTTGCACAAAAACAATACGTAGTTGTTAGTGAAGAAGACAAATAATGTTAAAATAATAGATCGTCGTTGAGTTCATCGTGCTAAGTTTGACGCGAGTGGGAACGTTTCACGTTACAAAGCTCGCCTGGTCGTGAAGGGCTATACACAGAAGAAAGGCATTGACTAATATGAAACGTTCAGTCTGGTCGCGCGTTATGACACTGTATAGTTTTGGCGGAAACAGCACTTCGGAATTTACATATGCAACGGTTTGTTGTGAAGACAGCATTTCCCTACAGTAAGCTGGAAAAAGAGATTTTCATGCAACAACCTAAAGGCTATGACGATGGAAGCGGCAAGGTATGCAAACTGTTAGCTGACTTGTACGTGTTCAAGCAAGTGTTGCTGGAACAAGCTATTTGTCGAAGTTATGAAAACGTTCGATCTCAAGGTAACGAGAAAGAATCCGTGTCTCTTTACACGACGTAAAGATGGAGCGACTTTGATAGTGGTTCTTTACGTAGATGATGGTTTGGTCCTAGGGAACGATGCTGATTAAATCCAAACGTTCCTGTCAGAATGATATCAGTTGGGTCTTTGGACAGTTACCTGGGAATACAGATCGACAGACGTAGCGATGGAATTTTACTATCTCAGCGTGCGTACACAAAGCGTATGCTTTAACGTTTTGGCATGAGTGATGCAAACTGTACATCGACACCCTGCGAACGCATTAGCGGTGAAAGCGATACGAAGAAAAATGAAAGTACTTGAAACTCTACGACGTACAGCTTAGCGGTCAGGAGCTTGATGCACTTGATGACAGCGACTAGGCCCGATATCGCTTATGCGGTTCGCAGAATGCAAGAACCAACTCAGGCTGATTGAAACGGGGTGAAGCGTATATTTGCGTAAAACCGAGAACTACGGGCTGTACTATAAAAAGAACGCCAGCAACATGCTTACGACGTTCACAGATGCTGGTTACGAAGCGTCAATCAACTACAGGAGTTCTGGCTGTTTACGGTGGCGCTTCGGTAACATGGACAAGTCAACGGCAGCAACGACAGAGGCTGAGATTGTAACTGTAAGTGTCGGTTATAAGTCGCAAAAAGGTCATAAGACTTGTGATTTTTTGTGACAGTGCTAGTGCAGCGAAGTCAAGCAAATATCCGTAATTTCACAATCAAACGAAACATGTGAAATTGTGTGTCTTATACAGGGTTCGAAAGTGCGTGCGAGACAATGAGATCATTATGTAATATATTGATGGCAAACATCAACTGGTGGATATGTTTATTACGATCGGACTCGATTTACGACATTGCGAGATGGTCTGCGACTGAAGAATGATTAAATTCAGTTAGTTCTCGTGTGTCAAGTTTTGGAGGAAGTGTTGAAGTGAGAAAAAATAAAAACTCTGAAATACTCTGTACAGCGTAACTAACTTCAAATATACGCTTCTTGCTGAAGTAAGAAGTTGTTTTTTCCTTAAGGCGGCAAAATTTTATTTGTGCATTTCTGCTCATTTTATAATCATCAAACAAAAGCGACTAATACTGCAATTCACTTTCTAGAATTACTAATAAACTCATCAATGATAAGGGTATTTAAAACGTATGCCAGCAGATTTTTTTAATGAACTCTTTAGAAAGAAATATGTAGATGAAGACGTAACAGAACAAAATTGAAAGATGTAGTGGATGCGCAATAGAGAGAAAGAGGTTAACAATGAAATGTGTGAAAATCGTTTTATTTTGAAAAGTGGGTTACGAGAAACCGCCAGTTCGAGAAAACTTTAAATGATAAACCCGGATAAATCACTTCAATTTCATATTTAATTCCCAATAGTGTGACGATTATAGCAAAAAAACGTAAGGTAGATTTTTGTAATAGGAAATAAAAATGTACCCCGTTATCTCAAAAAGTAATAAAAATGCGAGCGAGCTTTTATTAGGAGACGAGCAGAATATACTCTACAAACTTTAACATCAAATGCCAAATTAACTAATATTAAAAGAACATGTTTTGAAAACTTTGTAAAATGTTACTATAAATCCATTTGTCTGTTGAGGTTTTAAGTCAAAAATGGTAAAAATACGTAACAAAAGAAATTACGGAAAAAGCCAAATAAAAGAAAACAAAAATGGATTGTATAAAATAATACAATTATGGAATAGACACCCTTGACGTCTGTTTCAACTATTTGAAAAATCAGAATAATTCTGCGATTATACAAAATACTGCAGATTTTTTAATAACACTGATTATATAAATTGTGATCCTGTGCTGTAAATATGTAATACATCAAAATACTTCGTTTACAGTTTGTTACCAATTTTTGTTTGTTTCTATAGTTTTTCCAAAGAATACGTACGGCTCTTGATTAGTCATAAGTTCGACGTTGATTGATGCAAATCATCATTAGAGAAAACTGTTTTCATCATAGTCGCAGGGTCTTCCTGAACATGAAAAATCATTCATGTTGATATGATATATCGAAAATTTAAAGATATACAATTTTTTTTAAATATTTAAACCAAATTTGTAGACCACTGATAAATGGCTATAAGTAATACTCTATTTATGTAAATTTGTTTTTGTACAAAACCTTTGCTCATCGCTGATGTAGCGTATAAAAAACGCACATGTACAGCGACCGTCTCTAAATGCTTAAATCGATACACTCATACATAAAACGCTTTAGATATTTCAGTCAAAACACAAAATTCTCGCAATTAAGAATTCTGTTTCGTTATAACAAAAAGAATTCATTGATAAAGTAGGTTAGCTTGACTACGAAAATTACCTGAAATTACTAATAATATCTATTTTTCCCGTAGCAGAAGAATAATATATTTAATCCCATCTTACAAAGGAAATAGGATCGCAATGAATCAAATCTATTTCTCGGCCACGAAAATTGTCCACATAAATAAAAAAAAATATTAAAACAAAAATATGTTGAACTACAAATTGTTCTTTGGGTCATAAAAAGCTCGAAACGACCACCCACATAATTATAAAATTTATAACGATTATAATAAATCATTTGAATTCATGAATAAATACGATTATTTAGAATAAAAAGAATTACTAAAGTCCGCTATTAATTATAATTATGAAAAGAAAATACTCTTCTTTCCAATTATGATTTTATCAATTAAAAAACACGTGGCTAGCATTAGTATTCTTCGAGTAGATCCGTTGATATAAACTGTTGAAGGCCTTGGCCTTAGTTAATTAAAATATAAATTTAAAAAGAATTTTACAACACATGATCAAGTTGTGTAATAGATTCGATAAACACCCACTATGAAGTGTTTGCGTGTACTGTTAAGTATGCAAGTTTTTATCTGGGATGTCAATAAACGAGTGTTTTAACATGTTTGCAAGGGTGATGCTGCAGCAAGGCGTATTTTTTACACGTGTCTACTTATTTATATCATCATTGCTGTATACAGCGTCCGAGAATTTCAAATATTTACTTAAAATGCAGTTTTAGTCAGTTCGTTTAAAACAACCTATAAAAGAAACGCTTCCTTATTATTGTTGTGAAATATGCGTGTTTATTAAAATAACGAACACACGCACAAAGTCGCAATATTATTTTGTTTAAAAATTCGACCTACACGGAAGGAATGTAATTTTTGAAAGATTTGGATTTATGTGTCTCCTGGTCAAAAAGAACACCCGTGCAGTTGACGAATTTACGTTTGTAAACGGAAACTGTTTTCAAAGAAAGTTACATTGTGATGGGCACGGCATTACGTGACAGTTGTTTTTGAATCAACTCGGCTTCGGCACAAAGCGAAATCGATTTACAAGAGAACAATATCATTGTACATCGTTTTTTGTTTTCTTTTTTAAATTGGTTTTTCACTTATATTTGCATACAGCACATAGTTCATTTAAACCAATCGATTGCTTCTTATACGTGCAGAATTTGTAAAGAGCTTTATACGCATAGTAAAGTTGATGAAGTTATTGAGCTAAACACGTTCTGTGTATGTATGACTGAAATATTAATTACAATACGCATATTTTACAACGCAGTTACATTCCTTTTATACGTGAACTTTGGAGGCGAATTACATTTATCAATGAAATTCATCTTAGTATATTTACAGTTTCGTGACTATTAATTTTAACAATTTTTACTTTCTTTAATGAAACGATACAGCTACCTTCCAATTTCTAAAATTTCATAATGAGTTTTAGTTCGTGTATAGCAAGAAATTAATTACTTTTTTCTAAAAAAAAATATTTACTAATATAGTACAAGGACGTAAAATAAAAATCTGATTTAGTACTGAGTTTATGCATCCTTCGTTGCATGATCTAATAGTAAGAAGAAGGTGAATACGGTAGAAAGTATAAAATTTCATAATTTAGTTCATTAATTTTCGTTATGGTAATTTTCAACGCGTAGAGTTTATATTACAATTTTAACGAACCGTTATAAATAGATAGAAAATACGATTCCAATTTATAGTAATTGTTATGAATAGAAAAGGTATTGACTTTTTTAATATTCCTCGTGGTTATTAATCCAAAAATAATGTAACAAATTTAAAATGAGATACAAACATCAGAATCTGTCACGTTTAGAGAAGACAAATGGAAAAAAAATAAAAATCAAAAGTAGTGAGACCGTGTAAAATTAATATTCTTTAGTATACCAAACCGAGTAATTCACATTGAACGTTATTTGGAAAAAAAATTACTTATACGATTTCTCCATGAATGGATTAAGAAAATTACAATTAACATTCGCGACGTTTACTAGCAATAAATTTAAAATTTATAACATGGAATAATTTTAGAGAACTGTTCTAAAAAAGACAAAAAGTTATCTCGATTACAAACGTAACATTGTCTTTCTTTATTCCTAATTTTGCCCGTATGTAAAAATTATTGCTATGTATAATTGCAATAAATTGATAAGCAAGAATTTTTATATTGATACTTTTAAGTTTTATTTTTTGTTCATTAAAATAAAACTTAGAGGATTAATTTTTCATCAAAGTTTAAGTGTATAAATTTTTACGGTGACAAAAATTTAAATTATTCAAAAACTAAGTTTTCTTAATAAAATAGTTTAGAGAGGTCCATAAAAGTACATGTGAAAATCTTAAGTTTTTCAACAACGTCAAGACTGCAAGATTTACGGTTTAACTAACTTTTCCTGAAAAAATTAATGTTTGCGAAGATTCCTTAGAAAAACTCCACTGTCCTAGTTTGTATAGATATGATGATGCTTTTTATAGGATACATTACCCAAGTAGACACTTAAAACACGTTTTTTGCCCGAGGTTTAAAATTCCTCCTATGCATCATTTCAACGAAACTTTAGAAATCTTTTGGAGCAGTTATAAATTTAGAAAAAAGTAAAAAGTTTATGATTTATTCATTATTCAATTTCGCGCGACTGTTAAATGTAGTTGAAAAATTCGAATGCACAATGTATTTATTTTACTGTAGGTGATTTGCCATTGCGATTCTAAAGCAAAAATATCAATTTTCTTTTAATTGTTGGAAAGAGATAAGGCCGAAAAAACTCATTTCATTTTTTCACAAGTTTTTTTCGTGTAAGATAAAATTGAACAAATTAAAACTTCACTTTTTTACATTATGCAATTAGAATTGAACAAATTAGTCAGTAGCATAAATGTAAGGGATTAAACCCTTGGGGTGGTTGTCATTCCTTACCTTGAGCATTAAGTGCACAGGTGGGCTTATAGTAGGTGGTTTCTTTTTTTCTTGGTGACATAAACACGATCTGATCCACGGCATAATGGCATTCCACGATTATAAGGTTTCTTATCAAAAATTCTCAATTGAATCTTTTTATCATTTCTTATCTTGCACTAGTGTTATAATGTCAAAGACACTCAATATTAAAATTAGTTCAAATACACAATAAAAATAAATAAATAAAACAAGTTTGAAATAATAATCATTGTCCCTGATAATAAATTAGTAAAAAATCAAATTACACTCATAATGATTAAACTGACGTTAAACGTCACGAGCGATTTATTTACGCACGGTACTGCGACAAAAGCTTTCTTAACCAAAGCGCACGGAGTCCCGGACGCAACTGACGGATAACCAACGCCAACCGGAACTATGAGCTGCAGCCTCCGTACCCTACAGTTCAACCACCGTTAGTTGACTAATCAAAATAAACATAGAAGACATTTTCTTATCGTTGAATATTTCGCCTTGTGCATATTAACCACGTACGTCTAATCAAGCAAAGAACGCAGAGCATGCAAATGCGATTTTTACCCGTTGGCACATCGACACGCACAGAATTTTTTTCAGCGATTACAACCAACCAACGCTGACCTTTTTCAAGAGTATTTGATAAATTTACGACATTTTTGCTGAAGTTGTAAATCGGTATTTTCTTTTCACGTTTCCGCTAATCACTACTGTCGTTGCGGCTTCAGCACAGAACTCTTTAAGACCGAAAATATATTGGATACGATTTCTTTAGGCTCGAAACGTAATACAGAAGCTTTTCTGTGCCCCAAACACTAACTCCATTATATAACCTGTTTACACAATACAGAAGCAAACTTCATTACCACTAATCAGTCCAAATAAAATTTAATAAAAATCTTGAAATTTTAGGCACGCTTCACAATGGAAATATTAATTAAAAACGTTGAAATCGTTTATCATCATTAACCGAGTGAAAATATCTTCACGGAATTACACAAATTGACACAAATGAACGAAGTGAAAAAATAATTAAGTTAACAAATGTTCCTTTAATGTAAGTGCTTATTTAATACCGTAATTATAATGTAACTTTGTTTTTGACTTTGCTGAATATCAAATGAATAAGTTAATTAAATTCTTAGCGGTAATTTATATCACTGCAATGTTTCTGTATAAATTATAAAGGATAAGAAGGAGTATTTATGCGGTACGATGTAAGTATCTTTAGCATTTTTAATAAGGTGTTTTAAGCGTCGTTTCTTGGGTTTTATTTAAATCTGCGCAGAGCAACACCCGTAATTAGTTTTTGTTGTACACCAGTAACAGTAAAAGAACATGCTTAAATAACGTACAAATATTTACTGATAAATCTGTAGGATGCTGAACAAGTAATAAATTATTCTTGTAGAGTATTTTTTAATCAATAATCGTTCAGAAACAAATAAAAAGGATAGTAATTACAATATAACTGCACGCCAGCAAGAATTGCGATTTCAACAATTTACATTTTAACTTACGTTGTAATGACAACAAGATTCTCATTTTGATAAGTTATCTCGCATTTATTGACGAAAACTTAACGAAAATTATAATGAGAAACGGAATGCGTATTTACGTCTTGTCATAAATACAGTTTCTAATAGTTTACGATATTCACAATTCTTCCAATCAGACGATCAATGCAAGCAT
Organism: Aquatica leii; assembly: GCA_035610365.1. Classification (NCBI taxonomy): domain Eukaryota; kingdom Metazoa; phylum Arthropoda; class Insecta; order Coleoptera; family Lampyridae; genus Aquatica; species Aquatica leii. The sequence continues at coordinate 60,179,538 of CM069434.1, forward strand.
TCAGATAAACGACTGCAAGTTCATCCCAATTCGGAGCGATCAATTTTGCGTAGTCGACAAAGATATGTGTGGTCTTCCAATTATTCTTTTTTGTTGAACACTTCCGTCCATTTTTCTTTTATATTTGCATAATTAGGTAGGTAGATTCACTAAATTGATTTTTCTGAAATTCTGCGTCTTAAATGGTTTTCAACAAAAAATTTTTCGAATCCTCGGCAATCTTCCTTTTATATTAAATATTAAAAATTAAATAAAATTGAAAACAGCTTTAACACATTTTGTTATTGTCATTCTGCACAGATAATTTCATAGATAAACAAAAAACATTTAAAATACACATAGTATTTCTAAAATATGGTCAATTCAAACCAATTCTACCAAACTAAAAGGTCGATAAATGTAGTGACTACTTTAACTGTTTTTTTTTTGTGTACCTATAGTGTATATAGCAACGCAGTTTGTTCGTGCCTCAAAGAAATTATTGTAGTTTGAATTTTTATTATAGTATTAGTTATTAACTAGTAAGGATCTTTGTCTATTGTAGATTTGTTTTCTCTTAAGAATAATCATTGTATTAAGAGTGGTATAATAGATAATTTTGTCGGTACCAATAATATTCCCACCACCACAATCTGTTTCATATATAACGGACACTTTAATTTTTTTTTGTTATTATCGGCCAATAAAAATCGCTCCTGTAATTAAGGGAAATGGAAGGTTAAATGCAACCTAAAAATATTTTAATTTAAATTTATCAGTTCTATTTTTGCTTCCAATAGCAACTTGCAACTCCCAGTCTGAGACGGTTAATACTTAAAATAATAATTTGAAAAATATATGTAGTAAGTAATAGTAGTGTTTCCAAATATAATTTTTGTATTAAACCTCGTATTATTAATGCAACGCGTACGAATACGTTTACGAGAAAGTACGTGTAGTTGTGCAGCAGCTACATAGACAGTGTATTTTCTGCAGAGAACGTAAGTTCATAAAACATGGTCCTTCGAGCCGGATTGCATCTATTCTGATCATCTGTATCTTACAAACTCCAATCCAGTTAAAGAGTTGAAGGCAGAAGAATTCTCTTTAATCAAGTTCGGTAAGTCGCCAATCATTTTTATCCGTTGCTTTTAACCTACTGCGTCAAAATGGTCTGAATAAAAGTTAAAACTCTTACAATAAAACGCAAGCAGATCAAAGAACCTGTTACTCGTTTTCAAAATTATTCAGATTCATTAAGTACTAATAAAGTTGATAAAGTACAAGTAAAGTTTAGAATAGACGATTTTATCAGATTGAACGATAAATTTAATGACGTTCAATCAGAACTTGAATTATGTCAGTTAATAAAGATAAGGTGGACGAGAATAAGCTCCAATTATTTGAAAACTCTTATTATAATATTTTTTCTAGAGCTAAAAACATGGGCGTGTACTAGTGTACACATGTAAGAAGTGAAACTTCTTTATGGCCTTATTTTTCGCAAAATGATCTACATGCAACTTTACAGAAATTGGTTAAATAAAGTTAAATTAGATAAAGTTTAAACAAAAGGATTTTTTATCATAGACATGAATACAAATAATACAATTATTTCACTTTAACTTTTTGCTACTAAGATTATTACAGCATTTCATTAATTGTAATAGAATTATTACTATCATTGTTATCGTTATTATATATTTTTGTAATTAATGGCTTATGGTAACTGAAATCTGAAATTTAATCTACAAAAATTAGTTAATTGATTTACAAAAATTAATAACATATTTCAGAATTTATACTCTATGCCAATTAATTGATGTTCATTAAATTAGCAGTCGTATTAATTAAAAATGTGATGCGTAACGAAATAAGCGACATGCTATCCCTACTGCGTTGGATAAACTGAAAGTACTCTTCGTCTGAACCAACCGTGTTTCACTTTAACTTTTTGCTACTAAGATTATTACAGCATTTCATTAATTGAAATAGAATTATTACTATCATTGTCATTGTTCAATCAGAAATTGAGGTTAACCTTAAATATCTTAAATTTAAAAAAATTAATAACATATTTCAGAATTTATACTCTATGTCAATTAATTGATGTTCATTAAATTAGCAGTCGTATTAATTAATAAATACTATTTTAATGAAATCATATACATTGACCGATAGTTACAATCAGAAACTGAGGTTAACCTTAAATATCTTAATTTTAAAAAATAAATACCACAATCCCACCCAAGTATTAGAAAAAGAGATATAATTACTTACTTTTGTTAAAAATCCACTGGAATTAAAATTAAAATAAAACCTTTGATTTGTTGATCACTTTAGTATTGATATATTATTTATCACGTCGCTATTGCGTTTCAGAAATAAAAAAGATGGCGCGTAACGAAAAACCAACCGTGTTTCACTTTAACTTTTTGCTACTAAGATTATTACAGCATTTCATTAATTGAAATAGAATTATTACTGTCATTGTCATCGTTCAATCAGAAATTGAGGTTAACCTTAAATATCTTAAATTTAAAAAAAAAAAGATGGAATAATTTAAATGTGACGCGTAACGAAAAAATGTGATGCGTAAAATGTGACGGTAAATTTTTTTCCAACGCCGATAAAGAAGTTTCACTTCAAAAATTAATTGAAAATGATCAATTCAACACCTGTGAACATAGTATACGCAACATTGTTAGCGGTGAATATAATAATCAATTAAGATTGCCTAGATTAAATTTGCCTGTTTTTTTCGGTAATTTTGATGAGTGGATGTCATTTTTTTAAACATTTCAAGCTATGGTCCATAATAACAAAACGATAAGTGATATTATAAAATTACACTATAATTCAAAAGCACATTAAGTCCATGTTTGGTATTCCACGAATTAGCAAAGAGTCTCAAACCTGCATACGGTCTATTATTGACACGGTTCAAAGATACTTACGGGCATTAAAGACATTAAAGCGTTCGACGAAGTATTGGGATGGGAAATAAGGAATATCCCACCTTAGATAACTTAATACAATTTTTAGAAAAAAAGTGCCAAACTCTAGAAAATAATTGATAAACGTAATGATTCTGTTAACAATAGAGAGCCTCAAAATAAAAGGGTCACATTGCACAGCGCTTCAATAAGTAAGTAAGATCACGCTATAAGTACGTGTGAAGTATTTCTATCCTTTCCAATAGAAACACGAATCACCAAAATAAAGGATAAGCGTTTATGCATTAATTGCTTTAAGTCAAATTACACTACGTTTTATTGCAAGGCTAAAAAATGCGTAATAAAAGTGTAATAAGAAACATAACTCGCTGTTGAATTTAGAATCAAGTTCAGCGTCGTCTGCTCAAGATACTAGTTCTAAGCAAGTAACTCCTAATTCAGTGCCTAGTACCTCATCTGCAAATTTAACAAATATTTCTCAGTGTCTCCATATCAGTAATCATGATCAGGTGCTTTTATTGACAGTAGTAATTAACATATTAGATTACAAGGAAAACTAGAATCTTTGCAAGGCACTTCTTGATTTGGGATCTCAGACAAATTTTATCACTCAGGCGTTAGGAAATAAATTAGGGCTTCCAATCAAATATACGCGGCTTATGTGACGGGTGTATCCAATTCTAATAATGTTGTCGAGCATAAAGTTAACGTAGTTATAGGTTCTCGTATAAATGGCTATCGCGAGGACACGAACTGTTATGTTTTAAATAGAATCACTGAAAAATTACCGTTATGGCCAATCAAGACAGAATATTTATACATCCCTAAAAATATTACTCTTGCAGAGTCAAACTTTTACGTCCCTGGGGAAATTGATATACTACTAGGTGCAGAATTGTTCTGGCATATGTTGTGTATTGGGCAAATTCAGGGTCGCATATCTGAACCAGGTTTTCAAACAACCAAATTAGGATGGGATATTGGAGGCAAGATTGGGGTCGGAAATGTTCAATACAGTGTCAGTCGCAACTTTGCCGCAAACAGCTTAGACCAGAAGTTAGAAAGTTTTTAGCAAATCGACATTATTTGGATAAACGACAAATACTCTTACAAAGAGCAACGGTGTAAAAAACATTTTTAAGATAATTACTCACGCGCAAGCGATGGACGGTTTCTCGTAAGGCTACCATTCAAATCAAAGCCAGGTCAGCTGGGTAATTCTAGGGATATAGCACTAAAATGTTTCTTAAATCTAGAGAAAAAAATAGTTTCGTAATCCGGAAGAACAAGTGGCAAGATAAATGGAGAAACTGTAAGAGTATGGCACAACAGCGTGCCAGAAGCAGTTGTAACACTCCTCCAGGGTAGATCTGGAGATGTGCAATTGTTTCTTAGGGTTTTTGACAAAAATTAAACAAAATACAAATTGAATGAAAGATATATATATTACTAAAATAACAAGCCACCGAAGTTATCCATAACAAATATTTATCGCTTGGTATTAATTTGGGAAAATTAAATTGTCGCTTGCCGCACATAATACATTGAATTACAATTTTAATGCGTTTACAATAAAATGTGAACAGATAGAAAATTACAGTGTCTGACTTAATTTTGTTTGTTGACTCAACAACGCATTTTTCACATTAGTCGTTTTCGGAAGTTTTGACTTTTTTATTTTTTAATCATTTTTAATATTCTCAATTTTCTTTTAGATTTAGTGTCTAGACCGATTGCGACTTATCGACTGCCCTATCAAATCAAAAAATGCCTCTACGATAATTGTAAATTTTGCGTTATTGCATTCTGAGGGTGTTGACCGTCAGTATTGACGGCTTTTTTTCTGTTAATTTAGTCAATTTCTAACGGATGTATTTCCTATAAAAATTGTAAAATGCAGTTTCTATTGATGACTGGCGAAATACGTATTACAACAGAAAATTTAATATTGAATTGCACATCTTATTGGAAACTGATTCTTACAATTAATCTAAATTTTTAAGTTAAAATCGAAATTTATTCCCGGTGCTCGTTACAGTCATCGGAAAGCTAAAGTCTTGTTTAGAAGACCATGTCCGACAAGCTGCAGCCATTGTTCTTGACTTAAAGGAATAGTCGAATGCTTCCAGAAAACTGCTGTAGTTGATAACAAGTGGGAACCTTAGCAGTTGCACCGCGTACAAGAAAACGATCCTAAAATAAGACTACATTTGAACTGGATAAAAAACCGTCAACGACCAACTTGGGAAGAAGTGAGTGCATTGGACAGAAACATCAAAATGTACTGGGGGTAGTGGGACTCTTTGATAGTAGAAGACGGTCTTCTTAAGCAATCCCTAGAAAGTGTCGAGAGCACGGAAAAAAGACTACAGTTAGTAGTGCCAAACAGCTAAGTGTCACAGGTGTTAAAGCATCAGCACGATGGTACTTTAGAAATACACTTTGGAGTAAAAGAGGCATTGGGGAAAGTTTGAGAAAGATTCTACTGTGTGAACTGTAAAGGGGATGTCATGGAATGGTGCCGTAAGTGCATGGTCTGCGCATCAAGAAATGGTCCAGCGAAAAAGCGCAAAGCACCGATTAAAACAGTATAACGTGAGAATCTCTTTAGAGAGAGTAGCGATTGACATCGCAAGGACGTTTTCAGAATTTGATTTGGGAAAATAAATACATACCTGTTAGTGAAAGTTTTTTTGCCGGTTTGGAGCTCCGTTTATATTATATTCCGACCAAGACCGCAAATTTGAGTCTGCGCTGTTTCCAGAATTTGTCGAGAAAACTAAGACGACGCCTCTCCATCTTCAATTTGATGGCATGGTTAAACGGATTAATCAAAAGATGGGAAAGTACTTAGTCAAAGTAGTGTCCGAACATCAAAGAGGAACTAGAATGAGTACTTGCACCTTTTCCTAATAGCATACCGATCATCAGTTCACGAAAGCACAAGTTAAACAGTATCCTATAACATGATTGACCGTAAAATACGACTACGATGCGAGTTCCAATTTGGACTAAGACCGAAGGAAGAAGTTGCTGGAGACGACTACGTCATCAAGCTGACAGAGCTAACTATCTAGACAAAGTTCATAAGACGGTCTGTAAAAACACACAAATTGCCAGCGACAGAATAAAGACCAGATATGACGTAAAGGCACAAAACCGTGGGCTACAATCTGACTCACGACCATCTGCGACGGAAGGTAACCAAAGGTGAGTCGACTATTTAAAAAATCATATTTCTTTTTTCCACCTTCACAAATTGTGCGTTACAACTGGAAAAAGGGAACTTCAACCAACTGTCGCTTACTAGAAAACTCTATCTTCGATGTGGTGTTACTTATCTTATGCTTTCATCTTAATTAATCATGTTTAATTTTAGAACAGTCCATTAAACATCATAATATCGTTTTTGATTTCTTTTCAGGTTAGTGATTTTCAATTTATTTGACTGAAAAATTTTGGTTTTTTAAAATGTCTTTGTTTTTTTGAATATCGTATTTTGTTATTATTCGGTTATTGTTATCAAAAAGTCCAAGTCTTAATGTGATTTTATTAAGCGGCGTACACTGTATCTTGTTTTTGGCACACTTACTAAAAGCGAAGAAAAGTATTCCCAAATAGACAAGAAAACATTATCTATGTATTGAGGCACAAACAATTAATAATAATATTTTTTTTGCAATAATACGTTTGTCTTGTTTAAAAGCACTGTACGATTATTGCATTATTCAATTTTTCTACAGTGATTCAATTATTCAATTAAATACAGATCAATAAATAAAAATTCAAATGCGGATTTTTGTTTTAGATTTTTTTTCAAGCCCAACAAATACAAACCGTGCTAAACTCTCGATTAATGGCAAGGGAAACTATTAAAAATCCTAAAACCATTCAACTTCATAGGGCAATAATGGGCTCTGAATATAAATAACAAAAAGATCGTTGCAAATTATAGTCGTCAATGGATTTAGTCAAAATAAAGAGTTTTGCTAAAAGTTATGTTAGTTGGAAGGTAAACATAGATATCGAAAAGCTAATAAAATAATACTTATCCAAGTTGTGCGTAATGTGTTAAGCAAGTTACCAATGTGGAAATACATTCTTGGAAAGATCCTAGCGGTGCCTAGTAGGCCATGCTGCGAAAGAGTGATTTCAATATTAAAACTTTAAAAACACGTTCTTGTTTAATGAAAGATTTACAATTAAAGTCAGTTTATCTATCTTTAAATTCAGCAAAACTAAATTGTAATTGAATTTGCAATTGTAAATTAACAATAAAACAATTTTTAGTATTTTTAGGAGAGTCGTTGTACAAATGACGTTATAGAAAAGCCGCCACTGTACTATCCCAATTCCTTATGCTAAAAAACTTATGTAGACTTTGTTGGTCGATATAAAGGAAAATATTTTCTTCTTATTGTAGACATACTCCAAATGGGTCGAAGTTTTCACAATGTAAACAGTATAACGTTCTAATGTACTATTAAAAATTTAAAGAAATGCAAGATATGGATTGCTAATAAGTTTGGTATCTGACAATGACCTTCAGCTAGTGTTAGAAGAACAACCATTATATAGTACACCAAACTTAGTCAACCAGAAACCTTGAAAAACAATAAATCTATCAATCAGATACTCTTCTTAAACTACAAAAAAGGGGAGTGTTAGATATTCAATGTTATGTATTTATTAAGTTGTAAAAGTAATTATTATAATGACTATTAGAGTTTGTACCAAGAGTACTTCTCATAAATATTGTAGAATAGATGGGAAACTACTAGGTTTTAGCAGTAAACGTCCTTTCCAATTTTCATCATCAAGGTCGGACAAATATTATATATAATGTTATCAGTCGGGTAATGTAATCACTTTGTTAAAGAACGAGCCGGACGTATGCTACTTCATAAATAAAAACACCGTATGCAGTAATCATAATTTTGGATGTTAGTAAAATTTATCAAAACTTTTTTTTAATTTCACGATGTTTTCTTAAGAGTCTTGTCATCTTAGTGTGTGAGAATATATCTCTTTGAGTTTGGATTTCAAATATGCAAACTTAACTTAAGAGAATATTGACTAAGCGACATACAAAAGAACTAAAATCTACAATTCAAAAAGTTTTCGATAGGGAACAGAAAAAACTGGTGTGGTCATCACACGACTTTCCTATAAGGAATGATAAAAGAATGCCCACATTTTTTTTAAGGTTATGTTGTCATAAAACCACTTTAAAGTTATATGTTCACATTTGTATTGACTTCTAATACAATTACTCATTAGAATGTCTTCAAACTTAATTCTTATAAGACATTTAATTTATAAGTAAAACGTATCCATATTATTATGCTTTTAATTGTTTTTTCAGTGCTTAAACAATCGTAGCTATGTGCGGAAAAAATGTCGTACATAGGTTTTCAACTTTACAATTTTTCTATAATATTGTTCTATAAGTTAAAAAAATGTCAAGCCATATTTATTTTGCATAAAATACGTATTTGCTTATTGAAATTTCAAACATTAAAAAACGTACAAATGTGATACTTTAACTAAGCAATTTACAAGCGATCGGCCGTGGTGTAGTGTATCAATAGTCTTCCCAAGGTCTCCTATTACGCTGCATTACAACGACGAATGAAGGGTTCGTGGTTCAAAACCCGTGGCTGCCACTTCTAAAAATTTGTAACAATCACCCCCGCTTTAATTAAATAATAGTAACAGTACTCTAAGAAATACAAAAAAAATGTCATTCAAAATTTGTTTATTTAATTTTTCTAAAAAGAATCGTCGCAGGCGGAATTCGAACATAAATTATATGAATTCACTTTAAATTATCTAATAGACTGTTAATGTTAGAAAAAAAATTATTTAAATAAATTGTTAGGAAGAATTATCTCTATAAGAAACTACACAGACACTTAAATTTTGTTTGCCAAAAATACATTTTTCCTTACAGAAAAGTAAAAAGACCAGAATAATGTAGTACCTCAAAACTGACACAAACAAATCAAACTTCTGAAACAATCTTATGTAAGCAATCTTTAGACTAAAAAACAAAAACTCCTTGTGCTTAGTGTTCAACACTAGTGTGCAATTAACACCGATACGATATTTGCCAAAAATGTAATAAAGCGTTTCTTTTTTCAATAAAAAAATCAGGTTTAAGGGCCCGTAATACCTCGCCAGTGTGAGTTACGGTCTTGCTACAATGGAGACTTTTTTAGAGCGTTCAATTCTGAAAAAGACGTATTTTCGGGAATGACGATACCATGTGATGTCTCAGAGCTATAAAAAATTAAAAAAACAAAAATCTAATTTTACGTGTATTTCAGATGGAAAAACTTCAAAATAAAAAAAAGTACTTAAAATTAAAATTAAGAGCTCCGCTTTGGACAGGATCTTTTTTTCAGCGTATAGAAAGATATTTTGCTGCGGGAGCGAAGGAAAAAAAATATTCAGTCAAAACGAATCACCCTAATATATATATATATATATATATATCGTCTATTCACTTTTTTATGTATCGGTACTATAACCACAGATATTAAAACTTTTGGAAATTTGATTATTATTTAAGGTATTTGACAACAATTTTGATGTTATCTTACTGCAGTGTTTTAAAATTAGAATATAAACTTAATCTATTCCAGTAAAGCCATACGGTTCTAGAATGAATTACTGATTGTAGATATTTCATAAGAAGACACAGAAATATATGTTATCACTTAATGAAATGACAAACTATTCTTTCTGTGACAAATTGAGAGAAGTATTTAACAAATAAAATTACAATTTAATTTCTCATTTCTTGAAATTTAGTTTCCGGGCTGGTTACCACATCGCTGATAAGTTTGACTTCTTGATGTTTCGGCCATCGGCTCGTGACCTTCAGAAGACTTCTAAAACGATTTCAGGGATTTTTTGAAGAAGGTCTACTTCATCAGCGACGACTTAACCAGCCTGGAAGCCAAACTTCAAGACAACTGTTGCGAAAGCCTAAAAGCAAAGATTATTGTTTATTTGTTTTTTTCCAGTTTTTGTTAGGTCAATAAGCTTTCATATTAAACTATGTTTTTTATCAAAAGAATATTAGTATAACCATGACATATTAACATCAATCTAACAGATGACCAAGTGCCAAAAAAATTTGTTTTATTGTGACTTTCTTTTAATCGGTCTATGTTAAGGTCACTAGAAAAGTAGATGTTCTATAATTAGTACTTGATTTATTTAATAAGAATAAATTAAATTAATTGAAAAAATACAAAGGTCATTTTGACCTGACGAGTCACACTACAAATATGCTTCAACCTACAGCTTATTTCTGTTTTATCTATTAAACACAGCAAATCTTTTTATAGATAAATGGCTTACTCGGTATAAGAAAAGTTATTAAATGTTCCTTTTGCATAATTAAACATTATACAATAATATAGAGTGTAAAGAAACGTTAGTTTTCAAAATTACAACCTCTCATCAACATGTTAAAATTAAAGTTTATTGTGACCAGTATTTTTCTCCTATAAAATTGCCAATAATTATGTTTTATGTACTACGAATAGAAACAGATAAGAAAATAATTATTTTTTTATTACACAACACACATTCAGCGTTAACGATTTAACAGATTCATTTCTAATTCATTGGCAACAGTAAGATAAAAAGTTTAATTACGATTACACATTACGTTACTAACGTCACTAGGCAATTATCACATACACTATATATCACGAAAATTGATTCAATATTAAATTACCTACACAAATAAGAAAATTGCGCGAAAAATTAAATCTACTAAAAAATTCTCTTAAATTTTAAGATATTAAAAAGCTTGTAAAGATAAAAAATAACAATAATTATACAGCTTTTATAAGGAAGTCCAAAAATTTATGTTTAAGATTTAAACGTAAATTGATAATAAAAATTTAATTTACAAAACTTTTTTTATTTATTAGACATTTATGCGGAGGGAATTATCAAAAGCAAATACCAGGAACGCTCGGGAAAAAGAAAACTTCATTTCGTCTACATTGTAAACGTTTAAACTAATAGAAAAGCAAAAAAAACTTCAGAGATTTTCATGTATAGTACGTTTAAATTAAATAAGAAAAAAATCCAATACAGCAAGAAAACAACAATAGAAATTTCGTACGCTCTCAGCCTTGTATAATCAAAGTAAGTCATTAAATCAAAATAAACATTTTTAAATTAAAGAATAAATTCTTACTTAATTAACGTTTGAATTGTTCATTTTTTCTTTGAATAATATTGACGCACTTTTGAAATAAATTTGAATTAATGAGGTTTAGAAAACAAAGTAAAATAAATATTTCTAAACAGAATTAATTTAATTTTTACAAAACGAAATTAAACACAAAACGAAGCTAAAGTTATTATTTAAAACAGGCTTAGACTTAAACCTGCTTAAAAAAATAACGTTAATTAAAAAACTTATGAATTATTATTTATTAAAAAATATCTTATTAAGCAAAGTGTATTATTAATTAAATTAAATCGGATTTACTTATCAAGCATTTTGGCATTGTGCTGTAATAGTTTTGATAAAAATTAAATTAATAATATTATGCAATGTAGCTTATTATCGAATAGAACAGCTAGTAAACATCATAATCCATGATTCTTGTTAATCTAGATTACTATTAATACTGAATTTATTTTTCGAATAAATACTGTCATTAATTAACTAGAGCTAATTTATTCGTTACATATCTTAGACTTATACTTGATTAATGCAGTTAAATTAACGTGTACGTAGAAATGAGAAATTCTTTCAAAAGCATTTTTCAAAACTTTCTATGTAATCAATTATGTAACTCTTGACGTTGTTTGCAACAATCAATCTTACATATATTTGATGGAAAAAAATTATAAGACAAAACTGTAGCAAACGGTATTATATCTAAACAGATTTGTCAAGGTGAATTTACAATACATTAAAAACTATATGGATTTTGCATGTAACAGTTGATGTAATTAAGGAATATATATTTAATATAATTTAGTTGCTTTAAGAAACGTATTAGGTACTCTTCTTGTCAATTAAAGTCGCATTCGACGCGAAATTCTTTTAATGAATTTTATTTTACAAAATTGAAAAGTAAACTTGGAGAACAATTTGAGTAATGATCGATGATGCTCAGAAATCGGTTGGTAACAGCTACTTTGTACGGTAGCACTGTAGGAGCCCAGGTTGTTAGCGGGTGCCCACAAGACGGGGTGCGGTCATCTCTTCTGTGGTCTTTCGTCATGGACGACCTACTACAAGGACTATTAGACGGAGAGATGCGCCGACGATCTCGCCATTATTACAAACGAGGAGTTTGGGGGTAACTGTATTCAATATAATGCTGAGTTCACTAAACACAGTCGAAAAATGGTGCAAAACAAAAGGATTATTAGTGAATCCAATCGTTTCGTTTACCAAACGACGGAAAACGGATGACATAAAACTACTTACAATGTATGGACTCTCGCTATCAATGGCAAAGGAATTTAAATAACTGGGACTCACTCTTGATACCAGAGTGACTTTCAATGCTCATCTAGAAAAAGTCACAACAAAGACTTAATGCAACCAAAAGGATGGTCGGTTACACATAGGGATTAAAACCCACAATGGCCTAAAGGTTATATACTGTGGTGACAAGACCGATCATCACATACGTTGCGCTTGTATGGGATAAAAGAACCAATCTAAAAAGCACAGCGTCCAAGCTAAGCAAAGTACAAAAAATGGCACGTTTGTTGAGAACAGTATCGATGAGAACCACGCTCACAGAAGCCATGGAAGCATTATTTTCACTCCTACCATTACACATCGTAATAATGGAAGCAAGATTGGCAGCATATACAGGCTGCAGATTAACGAACACACGTCAATTACCGGGAAATACAAACTAGGTATATACAACATGCTGCGTGAAGAAACAATCCTAACTATAAGATCCGACTTCACAAAAGATTATCACATCTTAAAGAAATTTAAAATAATAATACCGTCACGAGACTAGTTAACAACAAACATTTACCTGGGCGCGGTTAAAGGAACTATCTGATGAACAGATGGGGCCAAAAATCGCAACAATACCAGTGTGAGAATATTTAAAGGCAGGCTTTTTCGCTAAGCTTGGGTAAATATGCGTCCGCTTTTCAAGCTGAAGTTACTGCTACCGTACCTCAGGAACATTATCGACTTAAAATCATACACAAACGGTCCGAAATAGACCATGTCTAACAGTCAAACAGCACTAGTGGCGCTAAGGTAGTTAGTAATAACTGATTATGGCATGCATAAGCAGTTTGAAAACATTGGCAACTCGTCAACAAGTGCAAATAGTCTTGATATCAAAGACCAGTGTAAAGGGAAATCTAATGGCGGACGCGCTACATAAAAAAGACAGAAGAACATATATCGGACCTGAACCTGGACAAACCAAGTCTAACAGATGATGAGTTAAAAGCAGCTCCTTAAAATAAGCTTCTGGACTTCATACACGAAAGAGAACTGTTAAGAGAATAAACAATCAGAGGTACACAAAAAGGCCAAGAAAACCGCAGTGCAGAGGTGCTAGAGGAATTATTTCTTGAATCCCAATAGAAAAACACTTTTGCCGAACCCTTTTCATTTTTGTTTAATATAAACAACCCAATACTTCAAACTTTCAGAAAAACAATGTTTTGAGAAAAATATTATTATATTCTTTCTAAAACATATTTGGTTTAGAATTACTTTTGGTATTAATGTTATCTTGTAGTTTTCTACTTTTATAGTAATTATATCATTATACACTTTACAATAATGTTCGTTTTCCATCCAATATAACTTAATGTTTTTATTGTAAAAACTTTTGTTGTGAGAAATTTTAAAAAGCACCACATACTAACGTATAACATCCATAAATCCACAAAAACACAATATTATAGAGACAATTGTATGTATGTATGTCTTATATATCAAAAACAAAAAAAGGAAAAAAACAAAAATAATAAAAAGACTTAATACTGATCTACAACAAGAAAAACAAAAATTAGCGCAGTCGCAAGTGTGCTTTTGTACAAATGAATATAGGTTTTCATCAATAAACTTTATTCCATTCTACTATGTTGTTTACTTTTCTTATCTTTGGTCGTACAGAATAAATTTTAGAAAACGTTTTTACGCGTTTCAGAAACATACAATTTAGAGAAAACATATTTATTTTGTCGTTGAATTATTGGTAAACGTTTCTAAACATCTCGGGTGTAATAGGCCTGAAAGCACGCACAACTTTTTTCCGATTATCTTCTGATGTAGATGCCATTTAATAAACAAGATTCTTTAAAAAGTCAGGTATGTTAAGTCCGGCAATCGAGCTAGCCATTTTATTAGACCATTTCTACCAAACCATTTATAAGAAAACTGTTCATTTAACTCATCTGTCATCTAGTGTAAATAATGCGCTTTTGTTTTATCATGCTGGTAGCAAATTGTTTGTCTGGCAGCAAGAAACGTTTTCAAGCAGAACAAAAATATAATTTGTCAAAAAAATTAAATACATCAAACCATCTATACTGTATACACGATTTTTAAACATTTCTATTATTTTCATCTTGAGTTGGTCAACATTATCTCCAGATCATCAAAATTTCTTTGACAACATTACTCACTAGCTATTTAATACTACTCTCGCTAACCACTGAAGTTCATCTTAAAAAGTTTCAATCTATTTAGTTTGAGAGAACTTCAGAACAGGAATCAGTGCCATCCAAGAGTTTGAATGTTACTGTTGCTCCCAAACGCATTCTTCAAGAAGACATTTTATGTGCTGTTGAGTCTTTTATAAAGCATCTCCCCCGCCACATCTCAGATCTCATCGAATTCAAAATTCTTAAATCTAAATTTTCTAAATCTAACGTTTCTAAGCCGAAAGAGTTAGCTTTGAAAAGCCTTCGTAGAAACCGCGTTATCATCGTTCTTTCAGCCGACTACTTTCATTTTGAATCAAACTGATTACGTTGAAAAAATACATTATATTCGGTCAGAGAATACTTGCACTTGTTTAACTCACAATCCCACTTTGAAGTTAGAACGCGAGGTCAGCGAAATCATCAGATCTGCTAATATACTTCCTAAAACCAAACGTCGACTTACCTCCTCAACTTCTAAACCACTATACAGACTTTCTAAAATCCACAAACAAGATATACCTTTTATACCTATCGTCAATACCATCCAATCACCTACTTACAAGCTAGTTAATTTTTTGTACAACGTTTTTTCAAAATGTAAAACCTCTTTTCATATCTTTAACTCTCATAATGTCATTCAACATTTGAAATCTACGAAGCTTGAATCCCACGATCTTCTTGTGAGTTTTGATGTCATTTTACTTTTTATCAAAGTTCCTATAAAGGATTCGCTTATTATCATCGAGCAAATTCTGTTTCACCATGAGAAAGATTTGAGTTTGGTTCCTCTTCATGATAAATGTTTATCCTCCAGTTTTAATTTGATAACAAGTTTCTAGCACCGGCTATAGGTTTTCTTTTATCTCCTGTAATTGATATCACAATTACCATGGTAATCAAAAAGAAATGTTTTTATCAATTTTTCGGCGTTCTGGTGACACGTAAACCCAACGGACTTTAAGCCATTTTGTTTGTCGCAAACCCACACATACGGACAGATATCTTCACACTTCGTCTTATCATTAAGCACAGAAACGTTCTGTTATTGAATCTAGAATCTAGATTCGAAACTCTGACTAGAATCTTAGCAAACAATTGTTACATGAAGCGAGATATTCAGGCAGCTATCAATCGTCAAAAAATTGCATTTGTCTATTACTTTTATAAAGTTACAAATTAAATAGACTTCTTCGTAAGAATGGTGCGGAGGCCAAGGAATTTCCGAAAATCTTTCAATCCATTTATGTAGAAAAAGATAAACAAGAAAATTACGAACGTCAACTATCCTGTGCGCTGGAGCACCATCTTGCTGAAAATATATATTTCTGCGAAGATCTAATGGAATATCCACTATTACATTAAAAAAGTAATTCTGGAGGAAACGCAGGTACTTCTCAGAATTAAGATTTTTTCGGAACAAAAATGGTCCATTGATTTGATTATTATAGATTTATATATTATATATAGATTATATATTGGTCGTGTGCTTCTATAATAAAATGGGGATTTTTGTCAACCCACCAGCGACAGTTTTGAGAACTAACAGTTCTATTTGACAAAAATGTAGATTTGTCGCAGAAAAGCACATGCTAAAATATAGCCGTGCATCTAAATCTCGGTCTTGCAATGTGTGGGTAATTTTTGACTTGTAAGGTCTGAATTTATTTGTTTGCAAAATTCTTGTGGCCGTTGTGCTGGATACTGGGTTTAGTGGGGCGATTTCTCGAAGAAGAGTTCCTGCAGTTTCGAGATTACCTGAAGCTGATGTTCTTCAACATTAACCCAAGAATTATGAAGAATTTTAAACTTATTATATGTTAAAAATTGTTGCCGCTTCCCTGTGCGTTTTATAATTCTCACTGACAATCAAAACAATTTTGATTTTGTCTTCTTTAGTTAAATAATTATTCGTTTTAATTAATTTTTAATCGAATAAATTTAATAATAAATGACTGTCAATCATAATAGTAGTTTACGTAACAAGAGTCGAAAGTAAGAAATAGCATAACGAACGTTAACGCGGCGCGAGGCCACACGGCCGAGCGTTGCATGTGAGTGCATGATTCTTTCGACTAGAGTAATGTACATAATTTTTTGTGTTGCCTTTTATAAAATTACATTCTTATTAAAAAAAATTTTTAAAAATCAACAGAAATATAATGTTGGTACTACATTAATTACTAAATCTGTCAAATTTGACATTAACTTTAACATAGTTTTTCTTCAATTTTAACTGAATTTCAAGATTTTTAAAAGGATTTTTCTACCTGTCGCATACTCGTTATAATATATTAATTGACTTTGAACACGTACTTTTGTGTGGATACCTAGTTTTCATTTTGCCACCCTAGAGCTTTTTTCATTCATTACGTAACTACACTAACGAACGAATATTGACGTTTGCGATGTTGGCAACACAAAATAGTAGATTACATACCGAGGCGGAAAGTATTCCATTTCTGTCGAGAGAACTATAGTTTACCGAGAGGCATAGCCTCGAGGTGAACACTTGGAACACTTGGAACACTTTTGCCAAGGTTTGTATACAATTTTATTCACAATCAGCCATTAAATAAAATAAATAACATAAAACTAATAAAAAATGAATGAAAACCTACTTCCAAAATATTATCATTTATTTCGGTAAAATATTAACACATAGTAGGCACTTCACAATTGACATATACGTATTTAATTTATGATTGTCATTTTATCAAATTAGTTAAAACAAAACACACACAAATTACAGGTTCGGAAAGTGTACATTACTGACCGTGAGGTTTCATTACATACTCGTTTTTTTAACCATGGAAACCGCTCACTTACCAACCTTTAAGAGGTTCGGAAAACTGTAGGTTACTAACTGAGTGTGACTAAAAATAATTACGTTATTTTTCTTGACAGTAAAACAATCCACAGCCGTCTCATATTCTGTCTACCTAATTGACTGAAACCTGTAAACTGAATAAAGAAAAATCTCCTCGTTTAGACAACTGTAAAAGAACATGTACATGATTTTTGTGAAAGTAATTAATCAGCAAGTGTAAATTACAGTTTTTATAACCCACGTAAATAGATATAAATTTTCATTGAAAACTATTTCTCCCATAAAGTATCTTGCACCAAAAACGTAAAGATTATGCAATAATATTATTTTTCTGTAAATATTAACAAACCCAAAGGAATAATTAGCAGTTTATATTGTTTTTTCCAATTATATATCTTTAACGTTTTTAACAAAATCAAATTGAATTTTAAAATCAAGTCTTGGTATGTGAAAATTTAAAAATATTCCAAGAAATTAAATCTTTAGTTTTAGCAGAAGTTAAAGAAAAAAATGTTTTCTAGTCTTGAGATTGTTCGGTAAGCTAAAAATGTCAGACGATGAAAAAATCTCATTGAGAACTTGCCTAATTTACGAAAAATGGCAATTTTTAAATTTAGACAATTTTAAAATGGCATTTTCTAGTCGGTGCCGACTTTTTGGCAGGCACTATATGACTTTGATTTTGTGTTTAGCCAAATACTGTACTGTAGATTTACCGCTGTTGCATGGGACGATCGTGGTATAACATGATTTTTTTTCTTGTGCACTACTGAATACAGTAGGGAGATAGTTGTCAACATCCCATTTAGCAGTAACTGTTGTCTGTCCTAATTTAATTGCGGTCGCACTTATAAAAATACTGCATCCACAACTTTCTCTATTGCTTGCTGTTTTTTCATCATTGCAGAGGTTTCCGCATCTTTATGTATCCTTATTCAGCGTTCTTGGCGGGTGGGAACATCAAAAAATGTAAGTTTTATCGTTAGTAACAATTTTACTAAATAATTAGATAGTCTCCAGCATTCAACATATCTAAAATTTGTCGGCAATTTCTAATACGTTTTCCTTTTTGTAAATTTGTCAGATAAAGAAGTACAAACCAACACACGACTTTTTTCAAGTATAAATGTTAGTGCAATATTAATCGCCATTGCGAGGATTTAATCGGGCTCTATCATGACATAGGTAATTCAGTTGTCCTTTTTCATTATTTTACCGCAACAATATTTTTGGATTTAACAACTAGGAAAGGAGGGCTAGCTTTCTATGTACAACCGAGTTTCACCTCGTTCAATTCTTTATACCATATAGTCGTAGTTAATGATGCTGCAAAAATTCCAATCGCACATTTCAAACTTTCCTCATACACATATGAACTGAAGTTTTTCTTTAAATCATAGTAAATCATTACCTAAAAGTTCTCTCGTGACAATTTGATAACAAAAGCTTATTCAATATGTTATGCCTCAAACATTATTTAACCGAATTTTACAAACTAAACTGACATCGGCAGATAAAAGAACGCACTATTTGATAAACAACAATTTATTTGCATGGCTAACAAGATTTTTCTATCTTCAATAATTGTAACTTGACCTGATTTATTATTTCATGTAATGTATTTGTATTTTCTACATAATATATATTTTATAAATCAAATGAAATTTTCTACGTATAGAAAATGTATTTTTATGCATGATGTATAATACGCACCCAACACTGGCCATAACGTAGTGAATTTAAGAAATATATTGTAACAAATGTTAAAACTAATTTATTTATACACAAAACGCTTACACTAATCTATGTATTACAATCACTCAAAAGATAATGTCTGCGGATAATTTCTGTTTATCTAAAACTGACACTTGTTTACATTAAATGCACGGACGTTTATAATTCGTTATATTTATCTTAACCACGCGTTAATCACTTATTTATTTAAATACCTTCTTAACACTTTCGACTTCGTATAACTGACTTATGGCTCTCTTTGCACCGTTTTTATATATTTCCGTTATCTATCCCGAGAATTTTCTATATACTTTTCAAACGTTCTGGAATCGGATAAAAAGTTCGTGAACGCTTTCGAAGGTGAACATTTCAATATTGTCACTGCCAAATCTGCATAATTTGACTGTTTTTGATAGTAATTTAGAAATTGGTGTAAACATATTTGGGTGTATTATTGAGATCCACTTTTATCTCATCGGTTCAAGTAGGGTTCTCAATATAAAAACTTGATGGATACTTTTAATTTTCCTACTGCAGTCCTCAGCGCCGTACATAAGAGCAAGGTCGTGTGGTGCACGATGGCGCCGAGACGTCGAAAAGCCTCAAAATGAAAAGTAAAAAAAAGATAAAGCAACAAACAATATTGTCAAAACAAAATTTATAATAATGAGAAAACCAGTAAGGAATTGCTAGCTATTACATTGTTGTTTATTTTTACTCTTTGAGACAAGGGAACCAAATTACTTCTCAAAAATAATATATTTTTCCATGAAAGTACGTAATAATAGCATTTATTCGATCGAATACGTAATACGTAACATGATAACATGAACTGTGTGAACTCAAACAAATTTTATTTTATTATTTTATTTTTTATTTTAGATTTAGTAAAACATTAAAAGCCAAAAACTTGCATCTCAAAAATACTTTTATATTTTATTATATAAACATCATTGTTAATTGAAGTAAATTCAAACAGAATAATTGATAAGCACTAATATTACTAGTTATAAAAATTTATAAATTTTGAAATAACTTGAAATAAGTAATGTGGAGAAAATACTTTCGAGTTTGAGTTTGAAACGTCGAAACAATTTCATTATTCATAAATAATTTGTCAATTTGTTTACTTACGTATTAATTTCTTTACAGTATACAGAATGTCAGAAAAAAAGAAAAAGTTGTCTGGATACCAAAATTTGCTGAATAAAAGAAAAAGAGAGGAAGAACTAGAAAACCTTGTCAAAATTACGCAAACCCGAGTATACTTTGCCAAATATTAATAACAACAATAATACAGCTGAATCCCAATATTATGAACCTGTACTTGAAACAAGTATCAGCAGTAGACCAGAAACTGATCTTCTAGAAAGCAATCTATCAACATCTTCAAGTTCCGCTGATAATGAAAAATTAACACCTTCAAAAATTACTAGAACGGAAAATATGAGTCAACTTTCGAAAGATGCTGCACTATGTCCAAAGAAATTACGTCCTAATAATATTCAAGAATTAGTAGAACGTGGCTCTGCTGATTATCAAAACAAAAAGGATATTTAACCGAGAGATATTTCGGAGTCGAAGCGTAAGTCCAATAGTTACTTCTTTAGAATTTTACCGAACAAAAAAAAATTGAGCGTTTTTGGTTGTTGTATTCCGAAACAAAAAATGCACTTTACTGTTTATGTTGCAAAATTTTTAATGACAGCGATTTGAAATCTGTTTGTCTTAGTGATGAATCTGGTTACAATGACTGGCAGCATTTAAGTGAACATTTCAAGATTCATGAAAAGAGCAAGTTACATATCGAAAATGTTCTAAAATTGCTAGATCTTTCTAACCGTTTTAATAAAAATGAAATAATTGGTTCTGAAATTCAAAATGTAATAAACAGAGAAACTAAATACTGTCAAGCTGTTATAGAAAAAACTTTCTACGTGATTCAGTTTTTAGGTCAGCAAAATTTAGCTTTTTGTGGAAGTAGTAATAAATTGTTTGAGAAAAACAACGGTAACTTTTTAAAATGCATAGAAATGATTTCCAAATTCGACCCGATTATGTCAAAACTTACAAAACGCTCTCAAATAAAAGATCACAAAAACTCTCGGGGATAAAATACAAAATGAAGTAATCAACTTGATCGGTGAAAATATCAATTCCAAAATTTTAGAACTAACTAAAAAGGCAAAATATTGTTTCTGACTGCACTCCTGACTCTAGTCACCAAGAACAAATTTCAGTTTGTATAAGATTTATTAATTTAAAGAGCACGGAAATGAGTATAGAAAAACATTTTTTATTATTTTGTCCTATAGATGATGTGTCGGGTGAAGGCTTGAAAAAATTCTTGTTGTCGGCGTTAGAGAAAGAAGGCTTAAATATCAACGATTTCCGGGCTCAAAGTTACGACAATGGGGCAAATATACGTTGTAGGTATATTGGTGTACAAAAAAAATTTTGGATTTTAATCCGCGAGCTTTTTTTGTTCCTTGTTGCAATCATAGCCCAAATTTAGTAATCAATGATTCCGCAAAATCGAATATTGTAAGCATCATTTTTTTTCTTTAGTTCAAGCTTCAGCTTATACTAAACGCAGTGGCGGCGTTAGGCGTCGGCACCGTCGGCGACCGCCGACGGCTTCGCGGGTAGAGGGGTCTGGCAAAAAAGATGTCCAACTTTTAAAAATCTAGTTATTTAGTTATCAATATTATTATTATTTATGTAGAGTCGTCTGGCTGGCAATAATTATGAAAGTTAGACAATTTCGCGCCGCGCGCGTAATATTCGAGGAATCCCTGTACTTTCTTCAATCTTCTGGCATAAAACTCGGAGACTCGCATGTGCAAAATTTCTGGCTACTGGCTACGTTTCTTTTCATTAGTCATTAGCGCCTCATTACTTATTACTAACGTAAAAGTGGAAAAGTGGTTATTTGTGTATTCAGTGATCAGTGTATTTTACAGAAGTCATTACATTTTTAAAAATTTGTAACAGTGTTGTAATTTATTTCATATTTGTAAGGTAAGTTAGTATCGAAATACATTTCTTAGCATATTTATTTTTCAGTTAAACATTATTCTTTGTATTGTAACAAATTTTAGTTACGAATTTCGTAATTGATTTATATTTTCATACTTATGAATCACCATTTTATGTG
Organism: Aquatica leii; assembly: GCA_035610365.1. NCBI lineage: Eukaryota > Metazoa > Arthropoda > Insecta > Coleoptera > Lampyridae > Aquatica > Aquatica leii. The sequence continues at coordinate 60,201,877 of CM069434.1, forward strand.
CGATAAATATACTCAAAAAGTTTAATACTAATCAAATATTACATTTAAACATGCCCATCATAAAATGCTTGGTAAAATTAAGTGTATGTAGGTACTTAATTAGAAAATTTCAAATACTTAGGAACTTAATGTTAATTTCAAATTTCAATAGTAAAAAATAAGCTCTCTGATCAAACAGTGAAATTGTACTTATATCTACTGATTTAAAATATGCCTAACAGTTTAATATTATTTTATTTTATTTATATTCGACTCAGTTTAATATTATTTTATTTTATTTATATTCGACTCTTTAAAATGGCTTCTGGTGTAGTGGCTGAATAAAAAAAATCTGCCGTGCGCCGTGCGTGATGATCCACACCTACTAGTCCTATACTCTCCACTTATACGTTGAGTACCTACTTTATGTATATTTTTCAGATCATCATGTCTGGAGGGCCCTCAAGAGACAGAGATATAGGGAGGAAATGGGAATCCGGTGCATCAAAAAGAAAAAGAAAGGCTGAGACGATTATGTCCAACCAAGTTATGAGTTCCAGTATGATGAAATTTCTTAAAAAACATTTTTCAGGTGTTACTGTTCCTGAAACAGAACCACCTTCACTTTCAGGGTCGAATGAATCCGTTACCCTTTCTGATACAGCATTAGAGTTGCACGAAACTGCTGTGATCCAAAACTCTGAGCCGGATAAAGAGTTAAAAAGTGAAGAATTTGTGACTCAGAAAATGAAGAGCAAATTGTTCATATAAGAAGATCATTTATAGAATTAGATCTGGAGAAGTGGGTATTTTCAGTAACAGATTCGCAGGGTCATGACTTAATTCAAAACGGTCCCCAACAAAACCTAGAGAAATCTGATGAAAGTTATCCCAAAGACGCAAATAAAAGACATTTTAATAAATTTTATTTTACTAGAAAATTGAGTAACGGCGAAAAGCAACATCGCAGATGGTTAGCTTACTCTATATCTCAAGATAAAGTTTATTGCGTTCCATGTAGACTTTTTTCACATTTGCAAACACAGATGGTGAAAGATGGATGTTGTGACTGGAAAGATCTGAGTAGAATATTGCAAAGACATGAACAAAGATAAGGATACATCGAGTACATGAATAAATGGATAGAATTCTATAAAGAAATCAAGTACGGAAAAACAATAGATAAGAAAAACGAGAGACTGATTAAGGAATCACAAAAGTATTGGTATAACTTGTTTGAAAGATTGATCGATATAATAAACTACTTATCCTCGCACAATCTCGCATTTAGAGCCCATCGAGAATTCCTTAACCTCAGCGATAGCGGAAACAACGGAAATTTTATAAACCTGTTTAAATTGTTATCCAAATATGATCTAACGCTAAAAGAGCACTTGCAACGTATTAATGAAAAGCAACTTTCTCAACACTATCTAAGCCACGACATCCAAAATAAATTAATTACATTCATATCCAAATCAGTTATTGACGAGATTATAAACAGAGTCAAACAAGCAAAATATTACGCATTCATGCTCGATTGTACCAGAGATATAAGCCGTGTGGAACAAATGTCAATAATATTAAGATTTTGCAATATCTCAACTGGAGCAATAGAGGAACATTTTATTGGCTTTATTGCCGTCTCAGAAACAACTGGAGAGTATTTAACAAATCCAATTTTAAAGGAGCTAGAAAAAATGGTCTAGATATCCAAAACTGTCGAGGACAGAGATATGATAACGGCGCCAATATGGTCGGCATTAATAAAGGTGTCAGAACAAGAATACTCAATATTAATCCACGAGCATTCTTCACGCCGTGTGGATGCCATTCTTGGAATTTGCTTTTGATAGATGCAGCAAACTCTTCTACAGCAGCTAAAACCTTTTTCGGCTTCATCAATAAAACTTATGTACTCTTTTCAAGGTCAAGCAAGCGTTGGAATCTTATAAAAACCAAATTAAAATTGACATTAAAATCTCTTTCTAAAACAAAAATAGCGACATAGAGCCTTTCGAACTTTATGAGGAACTCCAGCTTTTAAAATTCAATTCACTGGATTCTATCAAAGATGCACAACAACTTATGCGGTACATTTTAGAAAATAATTTAGAAGTATATCCAAACGTTTACATAACGATAAGAATCATGCTCACAGTTCCAGTCAGCACAGCTTCTGCTGAGAGAAGCTTCTCAAAGTTAAAATTGATTAAGACCTACTTGAGAAGCACTATGAGCCAAGAACGACTATCTGCGTTATCAATACTGTCCATTGAAGCTGAAATAGCGGCTGGAATTAACTATGACATAATCTTAAAAAAAATTCAGTGAGGCGAAAAGCCGAAAAGTTTGTCTATTTTAATTTGTATTTACCTACTTATATAATTTTTGTCATTACATACTTGATCAGCAATATTACTTGTATAGTATATACTAATAAAATTAGTAGAGTACTAGTGTATAATTCAGCTCATTTTATTTAACATTCTCTTTCTGATTGGAAAATGAAAGAGGCCTCGCAAAGCTGATGTCGCCGATGTCTACGTTTCGTCTAGCGCCGTCACTGACTAAACGCTGGCCAATTCTGAAATCTAATTTATTTAATGTAACAAATTTAACTTAAAACCTTTATCGGGTACTTCATGGTCTAGTAGAATAGATGCAAAAACTCCTTTAAGGTATCAACTTGGGGAGGTTTATGATGCTCTGTTTGAAATAAGCAAAGAAAACTTTGAAAATAATGTATAAAATTTGACTGCACCGTTGGCCAAAAAATTGCAAAAATTTTGAGTTCATTTGCATTCTTGTATTGTGGTATAATATTTGAAGTAAAGTTAACATTGTTAGTAAAATTATTCAAAAACCCAACTTTGATGTTGCTTAGTGTTGTTATCATTTAAATAATTCGAATAATTTTTTGAAAGCTTATCGTTCCGATAAACGTTTTACTGATCTATTCATTGATGTTAAAGAAATAGCATCTAGCTTTGACATTGAATTTAAATTCAAAAAACAAAGAGGTCTAAGACCGCGAAAAATAAAAAAAATATTTTGATTATGAATGTGACGATGAACCAATCCACGACGAAACTTTAAAGTTCAAAGTTGATAGTTTTTTTAATGGTTTAGGTGTAATCATATCAGTGAATGAGAGATTCCAATTACTTTCTTTTTACTCTAATAATTTCGCATTTTTATGGAATATTAATAAATTAAAAAATTATTCTGAAAATAAACAATTAGAATTATGTCAAAAAGTTGAAAATTTATTAAACGACAAAACTCGCAATGAACGAGACAGAACTGCCGTGGAACTTGTTAAATAATTGCAACATTTAGAGAGTTTTGATGAAAAAGTTATTACGTCTCCAGAAGAAACTTTAAATTATATAACAATTAACAACTTCTTTTCCTAATACAAGCATAATACTTTATATTTTATTAACAATGCCATTTTCTGTTGCTACCGCAGAACGATCTTTTTGAAAACTCAAAATAATAAAAAAATTATTTAAGATCGACCATGGCGCAAAACCGACTAAGTAATCTTGCTACCATTTCAATAGAAACGGACCAGCTAAAAGAATTAGACACCAAAGATTTAATTAAACAATTTGCAAAAATTAAAGCACTGAAAGCTCAATTCACTTAGCTAAAATATTAATAACAATACCTAATATCTGGATATTAACCTTTAAAAGGTGACATATTGCATTATTAAAATAATATATTGTTTTGTTTTTATTTGTCGATCAGTTTCGTCCTGTGATATGCGAGTATTTTTAATGTTTTAAATGCTTTCTTTTTATTTCTTGTGCTTTTGTATCATATATTACCTTTGAAACTAAAATACAAAAATTTTGAGTTGTAATACTGTTAGAATACATTTCTGTTTTCTATAAGTTTATAATTATGTTATGTACCTCAATGAAAGAATACTTGTATGGCTTATGGCTTGTACTTGTAAAATATAAAATGAAAATAAATATATGAAAATACTTTTTAAAATTATTTTTCAATAGTGGATAATAATACCTAACTTATCTAACCCGTATCTGTACTCACATATGAAGGTAATACAAATTTGGAGCATTATTTTAAATTTGCGCAAGGGGGCCAAAATGCTAGACGCGCGCCTGTTCTACTGCAATACAATAAGTAAACTGTTTTACCACTAACGTATAACATATTCTAAACAATATAGAGTTACTAATTATAAAAAGTAAAAATATTAACTTGACTATTGTTGTTTAAGTTTGTTGATGTGTTATACACAACTTATGTTAGTGCAAATGACAAAACTGTTTTTGCCAAGTTTAGTGAACAAATAATTATGTGGAACGGGAATTTTTTTAGGATAATATATGTATTACTATGCGCCGGATGCAACCAGATTTAAAAGTTAAATTTTTTATAACGTTGGAATAAATTTTACAGTTGACATCGATTTCAATAATTTGCAACTAAAAAAATTTACATTAAATAAAAGAAAACATTATCACAAATTAAACATGGTACATTACAGTTTTTAAACATAAACATAAGGCAACTAACACCAATCTTTAATAACTGTTTTTCCAATCATATCTAGGTTTATACATTAGCATTAAGTGCTCGACTCACATAAATTTTTTTTGTATTCACATTTATGAAGCTATTTTTAACACGAAACCATCACAATGACTATGTTTTCGTCGATTTCTATTCAAAGAGATCATATGATTATAGGATAGATCCCTTAACGCCCGTTACATTTCATTGTTCGCACATTTGCCTTATCTTTAAATTCTTGGGTGTAAAATAACTTTCATTTCTCTGTGGAATTTAAAATTTTAGAAATAATGTTATTTTAACGGTTTTTAATTTTTTAAAATGAAATTTAAAGTGCTACATGTATAATCTTCTGTAGAAACATATATCTATAAAAACTGTTTCATAATATTACACATCTTTTTATTATTATTTAGTTTTACTATGAATATTTAAGTGTTGAGTGTGTGATTGAGACATTAATAAAACGCAAGGAATGAGAAATAAAAAAGGTAGTTAGTGTTTTTAATTTTCTTTCATATTAAGAAAGTATTTGTTTTCGGAACAAAAACGTTTATATTGAATTTATGTTTTAATACATAATTAGTGAATAACGCGAAGCCGGTTTTTATAAACGAATAAAGAATGTGACATTAAGATACATCGGAGGTACCTACATATTAAGCAAATAGAGAGAAAGTGTTTGATGCTGTAGTATGTAAAAGATCATATCGTAACAAAAGACTTGTTCTTGGATTTATAAGTAATACAATTTATTTGACTGTTTGATATTTACCGCACAGAATTAGTGTTTATAAATTGGGAAAATTTAATTTAATTAGAATAAATCTTCTTAAAACATGAGTTCTTAATCGGACAAGGTAGAATTTAAACATTGTAACTACAAGTCTTTTTATAAACTTTACGATAAAACTAATGTAATTAGGGATAACAATAACATTGATTGTTTTTTTAGAGCAATTTATTGTCGAACTCGATATCTCTTTTTTTTATCGAACAAGTTAAGAATCGCTTAAGCTTCAATTATGTTGAATTATCTTCAGCATTTATCGTAAAAAGAATAAATTACAAGTTTTAAATAGATATGGTACATAAATGATTAAAATACAGCAAGATAATTTTGTTTTGGATTTTTAAAATGTTATCTTTTTAAATAGTTCAAATAAAAAAGGTTTTTCAAAAAAATATTTTTGTTATGTTTCTTACGCTGTTTTTCACTAACTAAAAGAGAGCGACGACTAACTCAGTTGTTCCGGCGACAAAGTCGTAGGCTTCGTAGTGTTAGATTATAAACTAAATGTAAAAAGCCGCCAAAACGATGAAAGACTAGGACCGTTTAAATCTACCCGTAGCTGAAAAAGAACAAATGACAAGACAGAAGCGGTAACACAGAATATATATTTATTTTATCACAGACAGAGTTTAAATAAAACGAAGAAAGTACATAAGTATAGTTATACAAATTTTATCAAACAATAGCACGAAGGCGGTATCACAGACAAAATATAAATTACGCCCTCGGCTACACGTCGTACAGCAAACTTTTTTTTTATATTCAGAAAAAGAATGCCTTTGCAATCGTAAATTAAAATACAAAAGTATGAAAATCGAAGATTTAGAGTAATCACAGCGTACCGTGTAATAATATGGCACAACAAAACGATTTTATAATTAGTTGTGTCAACAACCTAACAGGTACGTACGGTCATTCTACAAAGTTCCTAGTCTAGATTATCAGTATAGAAAAGTCATAAAAAAAAGGCGATGAACTAAAGATTCAATTGTTATGATAAAAACGTTTCGGTTGAATTTTTGTACCGTATAAGTTATTTTAGAATGTTGGCTGTCATTTGGTTGTGTTTCTTGACGAATGGAATTATTCAAGAAAAAAAAACATTTTTCTGCTGACTGTGATACGGTTTGTACATGATCATCTAACGTACGCGCCCGGTGAGGCTTTAATTTCTAAATATTTACACTCATCCACGTTATAAATCGTTGTAGTACTGTTGCTGCTGATGTAAAAATTTTTCTGGGGTAAGAATTAATTTCTATTAAATAATTATTTGTGGTTTATTTGATCTTCCCGTAATTGTCATTAACAATTTTAGATACCCACACGTATTTCATTAATGCGAAGATATTGACACCTGTTCGTTCATATTGGAAAAATTCCTATGATGACGTCACAATCTACGACATAGTAAAAAAGAGTATTGAATCTACGTTGATTGAGGATATCGAAACCTTCGATTAATTACGAAAATTACAACCGTATTGGAAGGACCACTTACCGAAATACCAATATTAATTTGGGAGGAGCTTGATGCATTTGGTTTTTTCTTATAGATCGTATGAACCAAAGGAATTTATTTGTGGTAACGCTATATGTACGTGATTTACGTATTTTAATTTTCTTTTACCTACGTTGTACGTCTGTACGTACATATCATGTTTGTTGTCACAATTAACTATAAAACTTTTTTTGTGTAAAATATTATTAAACGGGTGCGCTCTGGTTCTCTTAGTCATCGAGATATTGTGTTATATTTGCCAATCTAAATTTGTTCTTTTGGAATGTAAATGTTAAGCCAACCGGTTTAATTTTATGTACGACGTGTTGCCCAACAGAAGGGAGCTTGCACCAACAATTATTACTTGTGATATTTACCTACGTACTAGCAACTGATCGCATCCATGTAATTCTACCACGCTTCTCTTTTCTAACTTACTTTCTATAATAAAATAAATATACTCGTTGTTACAACCTGTGTTTTGTCATTTGTTCTCTTCAGCTTTTTAGTTACCAATCGTTTAGGGCGCCTTTTTAAATTTATTTTATGATTAGTTGAGACCTGCGATCCACTGCAGAATCATAATAAGTTATCCGCTAGCAATTAAGTGACCAAAAACTATCGTAACAAAACTTCGCGCTGAACGTGTGGTTCGATTTCGCGTGTGCAGCTATAATTCTATTTTATTCTGTTTTTATATATTATTATTTTTACACGTATTAATTGTCTTTAGTGGGTTTTACCTACTTGAAGTTTTACTCCACTTCTTTTGTTGTTGTTGCAAGACCTGGCTTTGTAATATGTTGCTTATCTTTTACTATTTTTTAGTATTACGTTCGCTAGACTTGTTTTAGTTATCGAATCATTTTTTTTTGTTTAGGTTAGTGCGTTTCTAGTCAGACACGTATTGGTGGATTTCTGCTTTGGTTTAGTGTTTTGATTAGTTTGCTGTTTTAGGTTTTAGTGTGTTAGCCATGTATTCCTCAGATGAAGGACCACCATCTCTTAGTTCCTCGAACCCTGATTCAGAAATGAGCTTCGCGAATTGGAACGTGACTTTTTTTGGTAAAGATCCGTCTGTACTTATCGAGTTTTTTATTCGTATTAACGAGTTGTGATTGTCTCGCATCCCCAACTTTTTCTATCAGCGTTTGAGGTTTTATTTGGCAAAACTTTTCTTGCTTTTAGAACGAACCAAAATTCTTTACGTTTATAGGATGATGTTCCTACTCTGTTAAAGTCTGAGTTTTTACCTTTGGATTACGATAAGCGCTCAATGGATTCTATTCAAAGTCGTACAATGAGAGCTGGCGAATCCACAATACCACCATGCATTACCTTTCTTCAGCTCTCATAACTGGTCTCAAAATAAATGCAACTCAAAGCAATTTGCCTAAGTTAACGCCGTTTAACTAACTACCGCTAGAGTCGGTTGAGATTACATATATCGCTCAATTAATATCGTTAGACAAACGTTTGAAGTCGAACATTGACTCTTGTATAGCTTTTCATCCGAGACCAGTGACACAGTTCAAGAACTATCTGTAGCCTGTGTTAATAACACTTCTACTAATTATAATACTTACTCTCGTAATGCTACTTCGCCTTTTCCTTCTATATCTACTTCTACTTCGAATACTTAGGTTCGTTGTTCTCAAAGTTCTCTTCTCTCTTTTCCTTCTAATTTCTTTTCAGTTTCTAGAATTTATTTTGTTGTGAAATTTTTTTTATGTAAACGTGTACGTGTTACTTCTTCTGATCCTGTTTGGAAATTAGTTGTTCCATAGGACCAACGCACGCAACTAATCTACGATCACCACAATCTATTTGACTGTGATCACCGCAGTGTGAGGCAAACTTTGGAAACTCTTCATTTCTACTGGCGTCATATGAGACTTAAAGTTGCTGAGTTTAGACGTTACTGTTCTTGTTCGAACTTAGAACGGAGAAATTTGATTAGGTTACAGCACGCATTGCCAAGTACGATAAATTTTACGAACACTGGTGTCACTATAAGGTTTACACGTCTACATAAAGATCGTGCTGTTTCTGCACATATAAAAGCCGCTACTATAGCTTTTGCATCAACTTCTTCAGTCGCTCTTAACTGTGCTGTGTTTCTTCCTATTTTTAATCGTTCTCTTTTTTTCCACGGGCATCGCAAGCGTCGTAAGTGCTAGTTCACTTTTTAGGTTTTTAGATATCTTGGTAGTTGTAGCTTAGATGCTACCAAATTTGCATTTTGATGTACTGAATTTTTTTTGGTTTCTTTCTTCTCCATCTTACATCAGGACAGACTACCTCTCACTCTGTATACAGTTATATGCATTTAGTCGCCTTTTTAGATTCGTATGTCATGTATAGAATTGTGTTTCTGCTTTTGGATTTGGTTTTTCTTTTTTTTTGGAGTTTCTTATTCCATTCGTCGGTATTAAATTTTTGTAGTAAACATTCCAATTTTGTAGACAGCATGGTACGCCTTCGTTCCATGACTAACTGTGATATATTTTCTTTTCTCTTTTATGTTGGGCGTTTGGATTCTCTTTTTGTTCTTCTACGGAAAAAAAATCAGACATTTACATCTTTCTCCGTCTTTTTCTATTTCCATCTTTCTAACTTTCTATTTCTGTTTTTTTGAGTCTAGGGCTTTTCTATGTGCTAACCATTCTCTTTTCTTTTTGCGTCTCTTTATGGTTTGCTTCTTGGGCGGTTGCTTAGCCATTGAAGGGTTGGTCACTTCTTTCTTCTGAATCTTAGTTAGTTACTTGAACACTTTCTTCTTTTTTTTAATCAATCTTTTTCTTTAGTGTGCACTGCAAATTTGTTTCTTCTGTTTTTCTTTTCTTTCTCAGTTACTTTTCTTGCTGTATTGGGTTTAATGAGTCGTTTTGTTTAGTTGTGGTTTGGTTTGGAACTTGGAATAGACTGCAACGTCGCTTTTTGTACTCTACGTACCTACGCTTGGTTGGAATATATGATGTTGTCAGTCACTGTTAGAATATTTCTTTTCTTTAAGTTTTTTTTGCTCTTGGAAAATTCGTTTTTCGGTTTTACTGACTAGCGACGTTCGATTAGCAAATGAACCTTTTTATTCTTCTTTATTTACTTACTACTTTTTTCGTTCTTTCGGTTTTGTATTGTGTGTAGTGGTTGGGATTTTACTTTGATTAGTACAGTCATATGATTTAGCTTTTTAATTTAATATATTCCTTGTTACAACTTGTGTTTTGTCATTTGTTCACTTTCAGCTTTGGATAGATTTAAACGGTGTCTTCCATTTTAGTTTTCAACAAGTTTGGCGCTTTTTTAGTTTATTTTATGATTAGCACATCAAGACCTGCGATCCAGAATGATATCGAGCTATCCGCAAGCAATTAAGTTATGAGTAAATTATCGTAACACAATAACAGAACGTTTCTGAGCCGTATGATAATGAGATTAAGTATAAAGATATCTGTGTCACAAGAACGTCGAGAAATGGAAGAGAACGATTCTTTTAGATTTATATCATTAGTTGTTTAGATAATCAAGAAACCTAAACAATTCGAGACGCCCATAGGATCAAACAAGAAACTTTTATCAACATACTTAAAACGAACATTAGGTTTTAATATCGATGTTATTAAGCAACCGTTTCAAATGATTCCATAAAAATGTAAGCTACAACAAGAGATAAATGAGAAAGGCAGCCGAAACTTGTTCGTAAAACTTGTTGTCATTAAAAGTAAGTGCATGATAAACACTTATCAACAAAAGGAACCAAACTTAAATCTTTGTCGTGGTAAGACACAATTTGCTTGATGATAATAAGCGAATCTTTTTTAAAGATTGAATAAAATGATAAAAGTTTAGAATGTGAGAAGAGGTTTTACTTGCAAATTCGGAAAAACTAGGCTAGATGTAAGAAATAGATTGGATAGTACTGACGATGGGTCTAAAAAGCAAGAAGTCCGTATGAACGAAGTGGTTAGGAATCTGAGATGGTAAGTCGACGTTTGGTTTTAGGAAGTAAATTAGAATATCTGATGATTTTCGATAATAAGAATTTTGCAAGTGTGAATACGAAGGAGATCTGAGAAGGACCAAACCACTCAACAGTACTAATACAGAACAACACTTTTTTTTCTAATTACGGTTTTTTTTTCTGAATCTAAAAAGCTAATTGAAATTAATGTCCGAATATATTTTATCTGCGATTTTTTCAATAAAAGAGTGATTCAATGTTTAATAAAAGAAAATTCTTAAACAATTTAGTTCTGATTTACCATAAAACAGTAACAACTTTTGTATATTGCAATATTATCAATTGAAAGTGGATTGAAAGAGACGTTTGTTTTGATTAAACAATTTGTTAATTTGTAACGCTAAAATTAAAAAAAAATGACTTATGTTTTAGTAGAACTATTTACTTCATTTTATTTACAAGTTTATTTATCGATTAATTAAAGGTTAGTTTAGTAAAAATAAATTATATTAAACTATAAGTGGGAAATACTCAATTATTTTAATGGTTTAATATTTATTTGTTCGAAACACTTGGCTTAAAAAGATTCTATAAGATTAGCTACTCAGACAATCTGATGTGAGCTGGTTACCTAATTTCCGTTAGCGAATGTGACCTTAGTATATTTTTTCGATGTCCTTTTTATAGTTATCGTAGGATTCTTTAACTATAGATATTTATTTTATTTTCAGCTGTAAAAAAAGTTCAGGTCAATAACAATACCGCTATTATTTTTCCTTTCTTTTATCACATGTTGCATAATAAAGATATACGTTTGTTGGTATTTTTTAATTATAGTAGTGCTATCAAGGTCTATTAAATTTAATACTGTTATAATTTTTTTTGCATATTAATAAATATAATAAAATTGGTTATTGATGTATACAAATGTATTCTAAATATTCTAAAAATATGATTGCGGTTATTACTTATTTTATAAACGCACACAAAACTTTTCAATCTCAATCACTTTTAAAATACATAGTTTTCATAGAATTTTCAAAATTAAATAATACAAAATTGATAAAGACTAAATTTTAGTTGACATCAATAGCAAACATATTTAACAGCACAAGATCTAAAAATATTTTGTTACTCTCTTTCGCTCTGCATAATTAATTAGTATTTTAAATTACATTTTAACAAAAATACTTAAAAATAAACCATCTGATTACAAACCATTAAAACTTATGCATTTTATTTGAAATTGTATACACATTGTAAGTATCTTGAATGTTTTGAATTAGTATCACTATAATTAAAATGAAAAATTTCACAGATTTACACTCCGAATCTTCGTTAATATTAACCTGGCGCACCTACTAAACAATAATTTTTATTATATTGAAACGTTCGAGAAGTTATTTGCAAATGCAAGAACTTTCTAGAAGCTGTTATCCATCTTCTAGAAGATATAGCGAAAAATAGAGAACACTCGAGAAGGATTTCCTTATGTGTATATATATACCGACGAAACAAATCGTAGGTTAGTTATTTCCGTAATGCGAAGCCTGCAGTGTTAAAAAGATTATTAAAGTTGAAATAAATAAGTGTGTACGCGTGTGCGATAAAGATACGAAGTACGTGACTTTGATATAAACAACTTTCGGTGTTTAGATAAATAGAAGTTATCTTCGGGTAAGTAATAGTGCGGTATAAATTAAAGTGTAAGTGTTTTATTAAATATTATTAGATTTAATTAGTTCGGTTAATTTAAAAGTGTACATATTTCTAGTATAAGTAAAACATATTTTTAGTCGTTTAAATAAATTAGTTTTTAATAAGAAAATTCGTTACAATATGAAAACTATAACCTATTTATGAGATATCAAATTGTGTAAAACAAAATTCGATAAACTTTTTCAAGTTAAGAAAAAATTAAACTTGAATGTGACGGTAAATATTTTTTCTCAAAGTAGCTATTTTTTGAACTAAGATAAGAACGTCTTCCAGGTTTGAACCAAAGTTTAGCTTCTTTTGTAAGAGGCTTCATGAGGGAGTGAAAGAAGTCGAAGAACTCAATCAATCAACCAAAATCTAACTCAGAACTTCTAAGGGATTAGGTAATCAACTTGTAAACCAAACCAGATTCTAAACTCTATAGAAGAATCTAATAATCTTTGATAGGCCAAAAATTTTTCCTTTTACCCCGTCGTCTTGTATTTGATTGATTTTCGTATAGTGAAATTTAAATAGAGAGGTTAAAGACATGGATAGAATATTTGAGGTGTTTAATTTTCAAGTAAAATAGTTTTTGAGCGTTGATTTTACTTTGAGATTCGCCGAATCTGGATATTTCCTGACAAGTGGGTTTGGATTGTTTGAATTTTTGAGAAAATTGTACTCTACATCTTGTTAGAAGTTGTTCGTTAATGAGAGGAAGGTTAACATCACGGTGAAGGTCTTTGTTACTGACGAACTAGAGTGCGCTAAAGGATAGTCTCAGGGATTTGTTGGATTTTGTTGATTTGGGAGTTTGCAGCTTGACTCCAGACAGGTGAAGCATAAAGCATGATGGGGTTGGTGATAGTTTTGTACAAAATAATTTTGTTTTCTGGATTTAATTTGCTTTTGCGACAAAGAAAAGGAATCACAGATTTCAGTAAACGAAGACCTTTATTGGCGGCAGATTCGACGTGGGTGGAGAAGGTTAAACGTTTATCTAGTATCACACCAAGATATTTGGCGGAGTTGCAGAAGCTTTGATGATTTAAAATAGTAAATTGACCGTAAAGATGGTGTTTTAATTTTCTAGAAAATATTACCGCCGCACTTTTTTCGGCGTTGACGTCCACAAGCCAATCGGTAAACCATGTATCTAAAATGTTTAACGTTAATTGTAAATGTTTTGTAATATATTTAGTTTGACAGAAACGGGCTAAGATGGTGGTCTAGTCACCATACAGTGCTAGTTCTATATTGGGGAGTTTGGAAGTGTCATACGTGTAAAAGTGGTAAATGGTTGTAGAAAGAACAGAGCCTTGCTAAGGGTCTGATTGAGGACGAGAGATTATGTAATTTTATGCGGAAGTGACGATGCATGATAAAGAAAAATATGATACGTATTAGTTCGGAATGAATTAAAAAAAAATGTAAACAAGGCTCTCATGTCATACTCGAGAAAATGCTTTTGAAACGTCTAAAAAAATTGCTCCGGTTGCTTGATTGTTGCACATGGGATGGTAACAGAATTCGGTTACTTTGAGTTGTTCAGTTGTAGAATGCTTAGATTAAATTCAAATTGCTTGCCAGGAAGAATTTTTAAACGTAAAAGTTCAAACGAGAGAAAACGATTCTTTCTGCTGTTTTGGAGATGACAGGAAAAAGATATATCGGACGGTAATTTTGTAAAAACGTATGATTTTCTGAAGGTTTCAGGAATACATCAGTTGTTTTTCAGTTACGTGGAAAGTAGTCTACCCTTAGTATGCCATTAACGATGGCCGTGAAAAACATTATTGCTTTCTGAGGAAAGTTTTTAATACGTTTTTTGAAATTTTGTCATGACCGTGAGCTTCACGATTTTTGAAAAATCGTATAATTTTCAAAATTTCAAACGGAGAGGCTGGAGAAAATGATAAATCTGAGTGATTTTGCGATAAAATTCTGACAACATTTCAGTTAATTCTATCCATACGGTCAAGGTCGGCTATTTGGTAATTAGGGGAGCATTCTAACTCAAAATTGTCGGAATGTAATTCTGCTTTTTCAGCAGGAGAATAAAATAGACGTAAAGTTTTTTGTATGCGCCAAAATGAGTTAGAGTCGTGATTTAGAGAATCTAATTTGGATGTCCAGGACTCGTTTCTGCAATTTAGTAGAACTAAACGTACTTCAGTTTGTAATTTGTTTAGATATCTTTTATATTGGGAGTTAAAGATTCTTTGGTTTTAATTTTTAGCGCGCTTTTTGGAATGTTTGATTTCAACAGGTAAAGAATTTGAATATTTGTTAGTAGTCGATGTTAGTAGCAATGTTATAAGAATTAATGATTACTGTTTGAAAAAATGTAATGTTTTCATCAAGGCAATTTTGTGAATAAATAATTGGGATAGAGCCAAGATTATCAGTTAGTAATTGATTAAATCTAGTCACTCAGTATGAAATCATAAACAAGGCGCAGATTCAGTTACAAGAGTTGAAAAATACATTATAACGTGGTTGTGATCTAAATTAAGCTCAGGAATAGACTATATGGTGGGAAAAAAGGGGATATTCTAAAGAACTGCTATGTCCAAGATGACCGAGCGGTAGGTGTCGTGGAAAAAAGTAGGTTCAGTTAGTGCAATAACTGATAAATGAGGATAGCTTTCTATATAATTCAGAAGTTTGAACTGCATACACAGATATTCCAAGCAATATGTTTACAATTGAAATCTCCTGCTGCAATGGATGGTTGATGGTTAAGAAATAGACGATCAAAATCGTCGTCAGTGAGTAAAGATTTGGGTGGTTTGGAGCATGAAATAACTCCAATATTGCCGGCGGAAGTTTCGAGCAATAATGACGTTGATTTTATGTAATTACGGACAGGATTAGGAAGTTGATAGTGCCAAAGAAATCTTTTAACAAAAATACGAGTGCCACTGCCTTTATTCTCACGATAGGTGCAGTAAAAAGTATAATTGGGAATTTTTGGGTTATGGTAAGCATTGAGGTGAGTTTATGATAAAAGTACAGCATCGATTTCGTACTGATCAAGAAAGTGGAAAAGTTCTGTAGTTTCATATTGATGGCTATTACAATTATAGAAGGATATCTTGAGGGATGTTATATTAAAATTATTCGCCATAACTAATTATTGAAAAATATTTTTTAGAAACTGTTGGGTTTGATGTAAGAAACTTGAAGTTGCTAATTTGGTAGGATTAGACTGACTAAAAGTTGTTAACATGTCACCTAAAATTTTTGCAGTTCGGGCATGTTAGTTTGGTTGAGAAAATGATGTATTATTTATTATTGTTCGTTATATTGTTAATTGTTGGTTGATAAGCAGCTAAGGGCACTTTTGGTAGATTGAAAAGGAAGAAATAAAATGGTAGACGTAAATTGAGCGTTATTCCAAGCAAAAGATTTTTGTGCTGCAGAGGAGGACGTGCGCGTGGTAGCAGCAGGACAGTGGCTATAATTAGGGGTGGTTGTTCCACAATACGCTAGCATTTAGCAGGTAGATCGTGAGACTTAGTACATATGTAGGATGGGCGAAAATCACTACATTTTACACAGCGATAAGGAGTCATACATTTTGATTGCAAATGCCCATAAAGTTGGCACTAAAAACATTGGTGCGATCGACGTTCATAAATTAAGGTTTCTATCTGAATAGCATCTCTACAGCAATGTCAGCACTAGTAGGAATTTTTTCATTCCATCTATAGCACCGAGTAGTTCTTGTCGACAGCTCAACGCACAAGCTTCAAACAACATGTCGCAGCTGCAAACCTGCTTTGTAAATTAGATTACAACCTGAACGATAGAAACTTGCAAAACAACACAGAACACTAAACGTAATACGGCAAAAAGAACAATAACGTAATAACAACTTAAACTTTGTAATATATATATAATAGTAATTCATTTAACAAGGATCGAAAGTAAAGGCATAGCATAACGAACGTTAATGCGACGCGAGGCCGCACGGTCGAGCGTTGCATGTGAGTGAGTTATGCTATGATTCTTTCGACTAGAGTAACGTACATTTTTTGCGTTGTCTTTTGTAAAATTACATTCTTTTTGAAAAAATTAAAAAAAAAACAACAGAAATATAATGTTGGTACTACATTTATTACTAAATCTGTCAAATTTGACATTCACTTTAAGATCGTTTTTTTTTTCAATTTCATGTAGGTTCCTAGTTTTCATTTTGCCACCCTACTACTTTTTTCGCTCATTACGTAACTACACTAACGAACGAATATTGACGTTTGTGATGTTGGCAGCACAAAAAAATACATTTGGAATCCGAGTCAAGTAAGAGATTTTACTAACGTGTTTTGTGTTAGATTTTTCCGGAAATCGTAAAAAAGACGAAATTTACAAATTTCAGAAATTGTTTTTACAAATTCTACAAAAATTAAGTTTATCAATTTTGTTGGCGACTATAGTTGCAAAGTAAACAACATCGAAAAAATTTTATCAATTTTGTGCGTATATTGTGAAGACAATGTTAATTTATAAAATAATGATGAAAGAAGACGATAATCATTGCGAGGGCATTCCTTTTGATGTGAGTGAAGCTGTGGCTGCTGTTACTGACGATCTATTACCGGGTAAATCAAAGGAGCGGTATGAAAGGGCATTCGAAGATTGGCATCGAGAAAAAAAGTTACTTTACTTACCGAAGAATCTTTACTTATGTATTTTGCAGAAAAAGCAAGTTTTCAGAAACCATCAAGCCTTTCGAGCATTTATTCTATGTTAAAATCCGTGTTTTTATTGAAGCAGAATTTGAACATTAGCAACTTTTATAAGCTTATTGTATACTTAAAGCAAAAATCGACTGGTTACCAACCAAAAAAATCGAAAAGTTTGTCTCGGGACCAAATCGATAAATTTTTTCTTGAAGCTCCCGACAAGGAATTTTTATTGGTGAAAGTAAGTTGTGACAATGGGTAAAAAAGTACCTCAAATTAATTTTTCTTATGTATTTACAGGTCGCGTTTATTTTTGGTGTATCGGGAGCTTGTCGGTGCGACGAATTATCAAAGATGTTACTAGATGACATTGAAGGTCAAGATAACATTCTAATAGTACACATTGCTGAGTCTAAAACAAAAAACTCTGTCGCTTTGTAATTGTTGATGAAGAAAATGTTGCTTTGTACAGGCGTTATGCGGCATTAGGCCCGGTTCGTACGCCACACCGGCGCCTAAATTACAAGCAAGGGAAATGTACTGTCCAACCATTGGGGCCACCTTCATATGGAAAATTCCCTTCTAAAATTGCAACGTATCTTGAGTTACCTACCCCGCTGGGGCATTGTATGCGCCGCAGTTCAGCGACGTTATTAGTAGACGCTGGAAGTGACGTAACCAATTTAAAAAGACATGGAGGATGGCAAAGTACAACGGTGGCTAAGGGCTATATCGAGGATTCAATCCAAAATACGCTATATATAGCAAGAAAAATACGATCAAAGCCAGCAAAAAACACAACTACTAGTATGGGCAATAATTCCTCTACTACGACTAATGATTTATCCACAATTTGCTACGATCACGCCGGTAATAAGATTTCGATTGGGACTTTTACTCAAAATTTGAAGTTCGGTGATAAATCACTATCGGGAATCAATATTTCAAACATAAGAAGTTCCAGAATTCATATTAGTATTTCTAATTAATAGTTTTGTTCTTTTTTAAAGTATCTCTTTTATTTTGCGTCTTTATTTTCAAGACGATTTCCGAAAACGTTTCGCTATTTGATCTGTGACCTTATGAATCTAAGGAAAAAATGTCTATTTCGGATTGGATTTGAAAGTAGGAATGTCCTTAAGTATTCCAGCACCGTATATAACTCATTTATAACTTTTCGATATTGTTCTTCCAGTTAGTTCTGTTCGATACTGTTAGAATTTTATTAAAAAAACATTTGTATAAATTTTCCTCTAAAAAATTACAAAACAAACTATTATATTAAATTACATACGTTAATAATCAAAGAGAAAAAAGTCTAGATGATTGCAAGAGGCAGTAAAACAATTCGTTTTATTCACCCCAATATTAATAAATTTCTAATTTTTACTTAAATGTCTTTGTTAACATTAACAATCGGTTTAAATAACTGCGTGTCAAAAGCTCTAAAGCTATCACTTGTTCTTTTTAAACAAAAACTTATACTAAAAGGTGTTAGAAATTTTACACAACAA
This sequence comes from Aquatica leii, assembly GCA_035610365.1. Taxonomy (NCBI): domain Eukaryota; kingdom Metazoa; phylum Arthropoda; class Insecta; order Coleoptera; family Lampyridae; genus Aquatica; species Aquatica leii. The sequence continues at coordinate 60,220,574 of CM069434.1, forward strand.
TACATTTACATAACAACAACCACGCTGTCTGTACATTGAAACATTTTTTATTACGACCACTAACGTGACAAAAAGATTATTATTGTTGTCTTGGTTTCCTTTTAGGGGTTAGCTGATCATAAATCATAGTAATAATAAGCGCAAAAAAAATGTGGGTAATTGTAATGATTGTACTTGACGCCGCGTATGAGGGTTAAACGTTGAACTGTAGATAGATTTATGATGTAAGCGACAAACAAAAATATATGCCATAATAAATCTAAACGGGGTACGGGATGTGATTTATATGGCACAGTTTATCGAAAGAATCGAACTACAAGATTTTTTTCTTTTATATGATCCGCGTGGGTTATAAATTACAGCACTTGTATAATTCGACTTCTGATTTTTTTAAAAGATTTCAGATAAATATTAAATTTTAAAATTGATAAATGATGTTCGAGCTTCCAGCGCCTTGTGTTAGATCAAGCTCTCATTTCGTCGCTTTGAGTACCCTAAAGATTTTTTGATAAAGTTAGTTAAGTACAGTACAGCCATCAATTTCATTTCAAATTAAATAATTACTAGTAATTGAACGATGAGGGTAATTATATTAAGCTGGCTCTTAACGTGACTAAACTAACATTAAACTTGTACTGGTATAAACTCATTGTTAAAATCACCTGAATGAGTTGATTATTCTAAAGAACCATTCTCTTGCACGACATTAAATGCACTTCTATTTATATAAACTACACTGAAAAAGTCTGAAAAATCTCTTCTAAAGATTACGCTTGGAAAAAGCGAATGTATAATTATGTGGTAGAAACTCAGTATAATAAAATCTTACACATAAAGTTTCAAAGCTCGTATTCAAGTGGTTTGCACGTAACTTCCAAAAGCATTAACAACGTAACATTTTTGAAATATAATGTTAATTAAGAATGTGGTATAATGAAGAATAAGTTTTGCAAAACCATGCTAAGTTAGATTTAATGTCAACCGTCTCAGTAATAATATTTATAATAATAATTACTTTGTTAACTTTTTTATTGAATATACATATACTTGTTGCTTGTGCAAAAACTTTTCCTGTTCGCATATTTTTTAACGTTTATTTTTTATTAACAAAGAATAAATTAAAAAAATCTGTTTTTACATTTTCTAGGTACGAAGGTTGCTAAAGTCGGATTTTTTTAAGTGGCGTTTTTCGGATTAAATCTTTAAACGTCTATAGAGATAAATAGAGATAGACAAACGTTCTCTTTCTTTTTTTGTTTCATTATTTAAATGAGAATTTTGTAACGTCTACAAAGACAATAACTTATTTACGTAATTCTACGGCATGAATATGCTTTCTTAATGTAAGAGAAAAACGGCGCTAGAACAATAAAACTAAGCAGCAGTCAACTGTATAGGTCTTCTAAAATGAGTTAAATTCAACAAAAGTTGTTCATGGTCGCAGCATCTCAAACCAAAATATAGCCTGTTTCTTTAGTATAAATGACAGAATCATTTGTTTGTCAGAAACCGTCGCCGACAAAGGATCATTCTTCACCATGACAATGCCAACTCACAAGCATCGGCTCAAACAATCGGCTACTTGAGCAGTCAAAACGTCTAATTGTTGCGTAAAACTTTGATTTAGCACCCAATAATTTCTATTTGTTTCCTCCAGTGTTAAATCAAATGCAAAAATGTGTAGATCTTAAAACCGAGTATTTTGAATAACAATAAAGAATTTTCTACGTTCCAATCATTGCTTAAGTTATTCATTCTCAATACATAAATGGCAATGTTTTTAACACGCTTATATTAGCTTGACCATGTATCTTTTATATAACGGAATCTTTGAACGTAATTTTCCCCAATTTCCAAAAGTCTGATTAACTTAAAAATTCCCACACGTATCAAGGACTAATGATATACAGTTATTTGATATTAAATGTTACAGTTATTATATTGGTAACTATTTATAAAAGAAGCATTATCAAATTATAGTAAATTGCACCCCACGCTTTTTTGCTCTGAGTTGAATTATTTTGTTAAAAACTTTTGTTTTGCTATTATTTTATTTTGAGGTTATTAATAATGATTGCATATTAGCCTTTCTATTGCTGTATCATAAGCTCTTCATAAGTAAAAATTATTTTCTACTTTTTAGTTCGATTTGCTATCAAACCCTGTTTTTATTTTAGTTTTTTATTATGACTACTTAATTGAGTTCTACACATTCCAAAATGCTTCTATCTTTTATCTATATTTATTAGTCATTTTCAAAAAAGTCCATTTGTATTATGGTTTTTTGTCATTTAAATTTTGTTTTAAGTCATTGATAGCTTTAAATTAATAAATTATGCTTGCTTGTAAAGAAAATATGCATCTAAACTTGCGTGCAGATTTATCAGTTTACCCGGACAAACAGTGAAAGTTTTTGTTACAATTTGTGACAATGTCACCTTCGTGTTTGTATCGTGCATTTACTTTCGTATAAACCTTGGTATCGACTCCAATTTTATCTTCTATTTTTGCTAATTGTGTTTTACGATACAACTTAGAAGTTTATTGACGCTTGAACTCTTCAATGTTTATTTCGTTGACTGAAGAAATGTTTATTTACAGTATTTTCAGTAATTTTTTCAAGTCGTATTTTTTATTTGATATTTTCTTTGTTAATCTCTGTGAACAAGCATTTATTGTTTTACATGCCTAATTCGCAGTTTTAATTATGGTATATGTTTATATAAAAGTTTCTTTGGTAATAAGCTATGTTCTTATCTGTTTTGTCTGCAAATTCTTTAAAAAAATTGCCCACTCTACGTGTTCGTAACTACGTCTTAATGCCCAATTGCATCTTTGTTTGGTTCATTGCTTCAGGTTCTATTGTTATTTCTCCAGGTTTTTATATATGCAAGCCTAAGTAAAAAGAATATCAGTCATTTAATAGTTTTTCGGCTCGTCACTATGCGGTAAAAAAGTTTCGGGCTAATTATGAGAAATGGTATTTTTATGGTTTGCTAGAATTATGAGTCTACTAAGCTTGTTCGCCGCCTACTTCTAATTCAAGTAAACCAATTCTCAATAACTACCATCGAGTTTTGTTAAGTGCCGATAAGTTTTGCTTACACAATTTATTTTTTACCTCAAGGTACATCATCAATTTTCGTACAAAAAAAAACTTTTTGACCCCGTTAACGTCAATCTCGTAGCCGCCTTCCTAGAACACTTTGGTTAATTTCAGACACGTTGTTCAGTATGCTTTTAAACTAATTAAAGGCATTTATGAACTACCGTTCAAGGTAATTTAGAATTCGTAATTACTCGCGCAACTAAATGTATTTTTAAAAGCTTCGATTTTTTATTTAACAGCCTATTCCTAATTTATATAACTAGCTAACTACAAGGTTTGAATAGATTTTGTTAAACACGTTAAACTTTGCTCTAGATTAAGATTGTTGAGTTTTGTATTTACATAACAAAATTTTTATTATACTGTTATGTTTTTATTAAATTGTGTCGCTTTCATTTCTTTTGGTTTGCTTTGTTTGGATTAATTCAAACTATTAGTATTAGGGTGTCACAGGCTTGGCTTGGTTTTATCAAAAATTTGAAAAAATCAAAACAGAAATTTAATTTAAAGCAGTCTCGCGCCGTATATAAGGGCAAAGTCGTATGGTGTACTGATCGGCGAAATATCGTTACTGGTGACTTTGTCGCTGTTGATCACTAAAATATTACCGACTAATAGAAATACAAAACCAGTTACCGGTGATTCCGTAACTACTGAACGGTTATTGGTCAAGTTATTAAGTTTTTTATTGTCTGCGTTGTCACAATTTTGACGACCTTTTTTTTTAGTTTTACTTACTAGTGATGTCGGTCGCTTGTAAAGGCAACGGTGACTTAAAAGTAACCGTCGTTAATTCATCGGTGACGAAAAAGTAGCCGGTAAGCCCATCACTAGTGTGGTGCACGACGGCGCCGAGGCCGAGATTTATAATGATAAAAGAAACAGTAAGGATTTGTTAGCTATTACATTGCTTTTACTTGTTTATTATTTTATTTTTACTGTTTGAGACGAGGGAACCGAATTACTTCTCGAAAATAATATATTTCCTAAATGAGAATACGCAATAATAGCATTTATACGATCGAATACGTAATACGCATTGAGTTATAATATAGGGAGGCCGCGATTTGTATTCTAAAACGGCACCACTACCGCCATATTGATGATACATTAGTGTCATTTTAATGTCAACTGTCAGTGGTTGACTTTTTTCAAAGTTTTATAGTGATTTTTTGTGTTTCATGATATGTTTTTTTTTAGTTTGTAATTAAAAACATTTAAAACATATATGTTTTGTGTGTTTTACGTAGTAAATAGTAGAAAAGGTGTAAATAAGAAGGTATTATTGGAAATTACATTTCACAGGTATGTACACAATATAAGCAGAACAGTATTAAAGAAATTTATAAATTGACACCCCGATTAATTTTTTCTTAGTTTGGTTATTAAAAATCTATTTTAATAAAATTCAAATGTTAGATTACCGTTTTCATTTGAAATGTTGCACATTATCAAGAAATTTCATAATTTTTTTTACTAAATTAGCTATAATCTAAAAAAAAATTTCTTACTTTAGACTAATAAAGTTAATAATTGCCTAATTGCGTAAAACCACGAATCTTCAGTTTAATAATTTTCTTAAGAAATTACAGTATTTTAACTTTAGAATTATCATTATACGTCTGAAATTATATCAGTTACACTTTTTTTCTAAGCATAAATTCAAGTAATTTGATAACTTATTTTAATTTTGTTTATTAACATACAAATTGTTGATTTGAAAAATTTATACAATTAATGTTAAAGCTTTAATTTTTATGTAATCCGGGCCTGGCAAAGTTTCCATCTTGATAGTAGACTAAGCCACGCCCAGTAGTCCTATTTTGCACATAGAAAATAGATGCTATATGTTATCTCCTTTTATAATAACTCAATGGTAATACGTAACATGATAACATGAATTGTGTGAACTCAAACAAATCCGATTTTATTCATGTTTGAGCGTGAAATTTGACTTGCAACAAGCGAACAAGCGTTATTTTCTGTCTGAGCTTGCAATGCACGAAACTTTATATATTTAAGCGCTGCATCGGTCGCGATTTTATTTGTTGCCTGATACACGATCGATAATTAACTTAGCGAAGTGAAAAGATGCATAGGGTAAAAGATATCTGCTTTTGAAACTTTAGTTTTTTGTAGTTTTACAGACTTTATAGTGATGTGTTTTGTGTTATAAATTAAAGTGAGTTTATCTAAAATCTATTTTTTATTTTATAAAAATCCTTTTATATTTGATTATATAAACATTATTATTATTGAAGTAAATTCAAACAGAATAATTGATTAGTACTAATATTACTATTTATTAAATTTTATAAATTTTGAAATAACTTGAAATAAGTAATGTTGAGAAAATACTTTCGAGTTTGAGTTTGAGACGTCGAAACATTTCCATTTTTCATGAATAATTTGTCAATTTGTTTCCTTACGTATTAATTTCTTTACAGTATACAGGATGTCAGGAAAAAAGAAGAAATTGTCTGGATACTAAAATTTTTTGAATAAAAGAAAAAGATATGAAGAACTGGAAAACCATGTCAAAATTACGCATTTTTTTCAAAACCCGAGTCTACTTTGCCAAATATTCATAACAACAATAATACAGTTGGATCCCAATATTCTAGACCTGTACTTGAAACAAATATCAGCAGCAGACAAGAAACTGATCTTCTAGAAATCAATCCATCAACATCTTCAAGTTCCGCAGATAATGAGAAATCAACACTTACAAAAATTACCAGAACGGAAAATATGAGTCAGCTTTCGAAAGATGCTGCACTATGGTCAAAGAAATTACTTCCTAATAATATTCAAGAATTAGTAGAATGTGGCCATGCCCATTATCAAAACAAAAAGGATATTTATCCGAGAAATAGTTTGGAGTCGGGGGGGGCGTAAGTTTTCCAATAGTTACTTCTTTAGAATTTTACCAAACAAAGAAAAATTGGAGCGTTTTTGGTTGTTGTATTCCGAAACAAAAAATTCACTTTACTGCTTCTGTTGCAAAATTTTTAATGACAGCGATTTGAAATCTGCGCGCCTTAGTGATGAATCTGGTTACAATGACTAGCAGTATTTAAGTGAACATTTAAACATTTATGAAAAAAGCAAGTTACATATCAAAATTCTATATTCTAGAATTGCTAGATCTTTCTAACCGTTTTAATAAAAATGAAATAATTGATTCTGAAATTCAAAATGTAATAAACAGAGAAACTAAATACTGGCAAGCTGTTACAGAAAGAATTTTCTACGTGATTCAGCTTTTAGGTATGCAAAATTTAGCTTTTCGTGGAAGTAGTAATAAGTTCTTTAAGAAAAACAATAGTAACTTTTTAAAATTCATAGAAATGATTTCCAAATTCGACCCGATGATGTCAGAACATACAAAACGCTCTCAAATACTATCTCGGGGACAAAATACAAAATGAAGTAATCAACTTGATCGCTGAAAATATCAAATCTAAAATTTTAGAACTAACTAAAAAAGCAAAATATTATTCCATATTATTAGACTGCACTCCTGACTCTAGTCACCAAGAACAAGTTTCAGTTTGTATAAGATTTGTTAATTTAAAGAGCACGGGAATTAGTATAGAAGAACATTTTTTATTATTTTGTCCTATAGATGATGTTAAAGAAAGAAGGCTTAAAAATCAACGATTTGCGGAATCAGGGTTACGACAATGAGGCAAATATGCGTGGTAAAAATAATGGTCGACATAAAAAAAGTTTGGATTTCAATCCGCGAGCTTTCTTTGTTCCTTGTTGCAAACATACCCTAAATTTATTCGTCAATAATGCCGCAAAATCGAATACTTTGAGCATCAATTTTTTTTCTTTAGTTCAAGAACAATTTGTATTGTTTAAGCTTTTACTAAACGCTGGTCAATTCTGAAATTAAATTTATGTAATGTAACAAATTTAACTTTAAAATAATTCCTTTAAGGTATCAACTTGTAGAGGTTTATGATGCTCTGTTTGAAATAAGCGAAGCAAACTTTGAAAATGAAAAGTTGGTTGCAAAATTGCAAAATTTTGAGTATATTTGCATTCTTATATTGTGATATAATATTTTAAGTAAAGTTAACATTGTTAGTAAAATTATTCAAAAACCGAACTTTGATTGATGCTAAAGAAATAGCATATTTATAATTTACATTCAAAAAACAAAGAGGTTTAAGACCGCGAAAAATAAAAAAAAGCATTTTGATTATGAATGTGATGATGAATGGATCCCAAAGTTGATGGTTTTTCAATGCTCTAGATGTAATCATGACATCAATGGATGAGAGATTTCAAATACTTTCTTCTTATTCTAATAATTTTGTGTTTTTATGGAATATTGATAATTTTAAAAATTATTCTGAAAACGAACAATTAGAATTATGTCAAAAAGTAGAAAATTTATTTAACGGCAAAACTCGCAATGAACAAGACATAACTGCCCTGGAACTTGTTAAAGAATTGCAATATTAAAAAATATTGATGAATAAGTTATTACGTCTCCAGAAGAAACTGTAAATTATATAACAATTAACAACTTAGTGTATTGTTTTCCTAATACGAGTATAGTACTTTGTATTTTATTAACAATGCCGGTTTCTGTTGCTACCGCTGAACGATCTTTTTAAAAACTCAAAATAATAAAACATTATTTAAGATCGACCATGGGGCAAAACCGACTAAGTAATCTTGCTATCATTTCAATAGAAACGGACCAGCTAAAAGAATTAGACACCGAAGATTTAATTAAACAATTTGCAAAAATTAAAGCACGGAAAGCTCAATTCACTTAGCCATAATAATAATAACAATACCTAATGTCTGGATATTGACATTTAAAAGGTGACATGTTGCATTATTAAAATAATATATTGTTTTGTTTTTATTTGTCGATCAGTTTCGTCCTGTAATATATAAACGAGTATTTTTAATGTTTTAAATGTTATTTTTATTTCTTGTGCTTTTGTATCATATATTACATTTGAAACTAAAATACAAAAATTTAGTGTTGTAATACTGTTAGAATATATTTCTGTTTTCTATAAGTTTATAATTATGTTATGTACCTCAATGAAAAAATACTTGTAGGGCTTATGGCTTGTACTTGTAAAATATAAAAATGAAAATAAATTTATGAAAATACTTTTTAAAATTATTTTTCAATAGTGGATAATAATATCTAACTTAACCCGTATCTGTACTCACATATGAACGTAATACAAATTTGGGACGTTATTTTAAATTTGCACAAGGGCGCCAAAAGTGCTAGGCGCGGGCCTGATTTAAAGTGTATACTTCTTACATCGCAACATATGTTTTAAAGTACCCTAATGTGACAATTGTAAATTTATTATTAATCCAGTAAATTGTATAATAATAACTGTAATGGACACGACGTATGTAGCAATACAAATGCAGTAAGGCATAAGTGAAAGAGAGGGAACGCAGTAATGGCATTTGCATCATTGTCTAATTCAAACTATACAAATCTAAAATTTTTATGTTAATTTTAATTCGATCTTTGTATTACATTTCACCTGTACATATCTAATTGTCTTTTAAAGCTTAAAACTTACTACAATAGTTCTAAATCGTTTTGTTTTTAAATGTACTAAATCATAACTTACACGATGCAAAAACACAAATACATATACTTTGACACAAAATCTACTCTAGAATTTGCTTAATTTAGTTTTCTTTGAATTTCTAGTTTAAACGCAACGTACATAATTTAAAACTGTTAAAACAAATTATACAGTACTTGCAAATTTAAAATGATAGATTAAAATATTTTGACTCAAATTTTAGAAAACACAATAACTTAATTTTTTGTAAATATTTTCGTACCACAATTATAGACGCGTTGAATGCGGTAATTGCGGTTAAACCACGGCTGTTTAAGAAACACTGTGTTTGTGTCAGTTTTACATGTGGAGGTGGCTTAGTCTCCACTAAACTAAATAAAGAGTTTGTTGTTAAGCAGTTTAAGACAATACTTCGATAACCAGATCTGACCCGATTCAGAGACTACTCTAATTAATAACGTTGCATAGCATTTAGTATAATATATGTCTTGTTATCCTAATACATTGTATTTTTTAACTTTTTGATAACGAATTTGCTTTGTCTGCAAATTTCCTGTTGAGTATTAGTCCACATAATTAATTTGTTTAATGTTCTTATTAATATTATTTCTTTCCACAGATGTTCAGTCTAAACGTGGCTTGAATGAAGTAGATAGATAATACCGAAGCGTTTAATTTATGCTTACAACTAGGGTTGAGCACACGCATATTTGCATATTTACTTTAATGTGAACCGCATTTTATTTTATATACTAAAAACTCATGTAATTCCATTTGTTCTAAATTTAAAAAAAAATTGCAGTTTAATATAAATTGAATTTAAGAAACTTTTTCTTAAATTTTACATACATACAAAACACATGCACATAGTTGCTTAAATTTTCATTATCAAACATTTGAAAATGAACACAGGATCTAATCAACAACGAATATGTTATAAAACTTTTTTATAGAGCAAAGTTGTTACCCTTATTGTCAATTAGTTTAATATAACCATTTTAACGAGTTTTTAAATTGAAGTGGTAGAAATAACTTAAAAAAACAAATGTTGTTTTTGGTTTAAAACAATTATTTTTTCTTGTGTTCTTAACCCTTTATCGGTCTACACTGTCTCAAGCTATGTGCTTAATTATTTATTACGTAACCATATGGTAATCTAATGTTTTAAAGTATTTTTTAAGGTTATCTATAGTTTGTCGGTTCTCCGGCAACATTAACGTACGGTCACATACGCTATAAGGTGGGAGAAATAACATAAGTGATACGGTTTCGCTTATATTTTTAGTTTCTACTTGTTAATGTTCTTGCGCGGCAATGTTATGTTCAATGTTAAGTGGTTTGTCAGTATAATTAATGATAATTTATACGTTAAAATTTATCTATTTTTGCTATAATTCTGGCTCTGATTCTTTTACGTGAATAGTTATGTATACGTCATAAGTTTTTGTGTTTGAATATGCGTAACCATATGGTTACTTGGTCCATACCAATAAATTATTTTATTAGTATGTTTGATAAAGTTTTTATGAATATGGAAAAACCGGATCAATTAAATGCAATATCCACTTGTTCATTTTATTGCAAGAGAAAAAATAGCCTACCACCTCTTCCTCGGTTTTTAGATTATGCGACGACTCGAATCACCAGAAAATATCATTTGGAAAGTGATTAAATAAAAGCAATTGACCATCAAACTTTAAGTAAACAATACAAAAATCTCAAATCGAAACAAGCTTTATAAAAAAACATGACATACTCAAAAACCAAAGTGAGAATAAAAAACTGCAATGAAACAGATGATGCTAATCCGACAAAAAAGAAGAAAAAAGTTTCAAATATTAAATTTAGTTGGACAATAAAAGATATTACTAAGCCCAATGGAGGCTCGGATTTTTTTCAAAACTCTTACAATTGTGCATCTTCTTGTTAAACGGTAAGTCTTATATGAAACGGTGAGTGGGTTTAAGGTTTAAGTCCAGAAAAAGCTGTTTTGACTTGAGATAGCCATTTTGTTTAGAATTCATAGTTCCACACATTGAGCGAAAGTACGGTCTCGTGTTGGTTATGTGTATGCAAGTACAGCACCATTGTAAAGAACAGTGAGTGAAATAACAGTTTAAGTTTAAGTAGTTAAACCGTTCTTCCACTCATTGTGTGAAATTTAACGAACCAGCGCCAGTAAATCTTTTTACCGCCGCATTATTAGCGGCCATTGCATGCTTAGTTGTCTGGGTAATCCAACGTAAAACCTGGATTTGCACAGTATATTTAAGCATGTCTAATAATGAAAGTGGAAGTACTGATAGTGCCTATAGTGAAAGTGAAAGACAGAGTAGGCGGAGGGTGAGAAATGTTCATAATTGGAAAAATTTTACACGAAAGCGTGCACGCTTGGCTGGTTAATCGTACATGAGTACATCAGGAAAAGTTGTACAAGCAAAAACAGGGGCATCGTGCGGGTAAGTTTGTTTTGTTGTGGTACGATTGAAATAAAATACGATTATGTTTGCAGATGTAAAAAAATGCACAGATAATTTTACAGCAGATGAAAAACAAAATATAATTTCTACATTGTATGCCGGGCAACCAAACGAACAGGATACCTTGTTAATTGGTTTGATTGAGGTAAAACCTACTGAAAGAAAAAGAAAACGTACTAAAAGTAGCAATTCTAAGGCTAATATTTTCACGTATTTTCCAAACAAGCAAATGTGCGCAAACCTATTTGTAAAAATGCCTATATGGAGCCTTTATGCGTTATCGCAACATAGGTTACAACGGTTAAATGATCTGCTTGTGTCAGGACATTCTCCTTGCGATATGCGTGGAAAACATAACACAAGACCACATGTAATAGCCCCAGAGGTAGCAATAAAAGTAAGAGAACATATTGATAGTTTTACTTGGATGCGATATTAACAGTGAAAACTATGCACTCCCTGTTTATCAAGCGTTACCCTGAGCTCCAAAACACAATCAAATATGAGTATTATTTAAAATACTTCAAAAAAAATTTTGTCTTCGGTTTGGTAGACCACAGGTGGGTGTCTGTTCAGAATGTGAGGCTTTGGGTGTGAAACTAAAAGATCCGCAGCTAAACAATAATGCGAAAAGGGTAGCCGTTGCAGAGCTGTTAGTTTATAAAAGAAGAACGAAGAAGTTCTACAACAAATTGTCTGCAGTAACAAAACTATGCGAGGATAATCCGGAGATCGCTGCATTTTCCTTCGATTATATGCAGAACCTACCACTTCCGCATACTCCTGTACAGCAAATATTCTACTATAGGCAACTATGGGTTTATGCATTTGAGACATAACTTGAAAGATAACAGTGGTCACTTCTACATGTATCACGAAGGTCAGGCTAGAAAATCTCCTGATGAGGTTTGCAGTTTCTTGTACGATTACATCTTAAATAATGTGCCCCCAGAGGTGAAGGAACTTCACATATTTTCCGACGGCTGTCCGGGACAGAATAATACTGTTGTTAGGTTTTTGTTGAGCTTACAGGCTGTAAAAAACCGTTTTCGGAAGATATATTACTATTTCCCTGTTCGTGGACATTCGTTCTTACCATGCGATCGAGACTTTGGTATTCTCAAAAGATTGATTAAAAAATATGATCGTGTATACGTACCTGAGGAATACAAAAGCATAGTTGTCAAATGCAGAACACGCACACCGTTTACTACTAAGACAATTACCTATAAGAATATTACTGATTATAAAAACTGGTGGCCCAAATACTATAAAAAGACGTGCAAATCTGTTTCAAATACTAAAACGTTTACTGTTTCTAAATATAATGGATTTGTTTATGATGGTAAAACACCGGGATATGTTACCACCTACGATTACATAGATGGACTCGCATCTTACAGCTTTAAACTACTTAAAGCAAACGTACATCTATCATCACCAACTAAGCAAACATATTTAGAAGTTGTTCCAATCAATAGAAGAAGATTGAAGATTTAAAAAATATTTTGTAGTATATGTTTGAAGAACAGCTAGAGTTTTACTATCACATTATATCTTGGACAACCACTAGCACTGAAGAGGCTGAGAATAATAATTTATAAATTAATGGATTATTTTTTGTATTGATGTTAATTTCATACTTTTTTTGGCTTGATGCTTTTAGTATTTTTGAATAAAATGTATAAATTAAAAATCTTAGAAAAATTACGTTTGTATTTTTTAATTTTTATTGTATCAATTAGTGTATTTGAGTGGAAGAAGGGTTTAAGTCCGGGCCAAATTTTGGCTTGTAACTTTTTCCCAAAAAATTTAATATCATTTTTACGCTCGCCACACTATTTCTTGCAACTTGATGAACAAATTTCCTGTAGTTGCCGAAGCTCTAATATCATCCCCGAAAAAGATATACACTTTTTTTTTGATTCCTGAAAATTTGCATTTTCGGACTTAAACCTTTCTTCCACTCACCGATTCCATTATACTTGTTCTAAAAATTGCAATTTTTATATAACCTGGTTGTTTATGATTATAATATTTTTAAGTACGTCTATGCATGCGTGCGCAAAGAAATTTGTACATGTAGGAGTTTTTAATCTTTTGATTCATGGGAGCAGTCGAATGTACGCTCTTTATCACATACAATGATATTATGTTTTCGTTATTATAAATTATAAAAAATAAATTAATCAAATACATAAGTGTAACTCCGTCAACAAAACTAATTTACAGTCCATTAATATCGAATTATAACACTTGTCATCAACATTCATTTTTGTTTGCATTAATTTTATTTCGAGTAATTTTTATGATTATTACTTTAATACAGTAACATCATAATTTACTATTTTCAACATTTTGCTTTCTAGAAAAATATGGCCAGTACATCAAAGAAGACCGTTCAGTGTAAATTCCGAAACATTATTCTTCTTCGACAAACAAAAAGCCTTTGGTGTGTGGTCTTTTCCTTTAGAGAAAACTACCGAACTAGCTGCTGCTGTGATTGGCTGTGATAGAACCTTTACTATGTCCGGTTAGCATTTTGACATCCTTTACAGACCTACGGCACTATACATCAATATTGGCCGTATGCATTTGTGAAATTAAATAAATTCATTGTGTCTGAAATACCAATAAACGCTTCGTGAGGACGAATTGAAAAACGTTTGCAGATTAGATCACTTATTACAAATTTTTAAACACATAAGCAGTTAACAAACTATCTTGCAGAAATTTAAAATAAGTACTTAATTTACTGTACGAAAGAGATATTAAGTTTTAAAATGGTATTTTTAGGTAGGTACCTACTACCTACATATAGAAAAAATCTCTAGTTCTATAATTTTATTACTTCGATTTCTTCTTATTTCTTCATTTCGAAATCGTCTTCCAGATGACAATCTTTTGCTCCCTCTAGTCACCCCTGGAAGTCTGCGGCTTATTGAAGTCGGTTCATTATAATGCCGAAAGATGATATTTTAAAATAAATGCAAAAATTTTTTATAGAAATTATAAATATTACGTCAAACAATTACAAGTTCAACATTTAATAACAGCATCAAAAATTCATGGATTTTTACACTAACATTACATGCCTGTAATAATAAAAAGTACATGGTTATAATATAATATTTTATATATGTTTTTTGTAGTAATATTTAATCATAAATGTAAAATTACCTAAGTATGTAAGTAAAATTTACATGTGTAATGCTTTACAAATATATTTTTTTGTGACCAATGATTTTCATAGTAAAATTACACATATTTTATCAACGAATATACATGTTTCTATAACCTATCAATTTATGGAAATTTGTACAACTAAATGCAAATCAAACAAAAAATTTACCAACAAAACTACACGTTATTAATTCAGGTTTACCTCAAGGTTTTCCAAAAACGAACTTTAACACCTCTGATTCCAATGTAAAAATTCTTCAACATGAAAATACAATAATAAAAATAGTAGCGATGTTTCTAAAACAATATTTGATTTTGTTAATTCAATCTTAGTAGTTTTAAACAAATAAATCGTGGCGCAATATATCGTCGACAATCGACGTACACTAGATAGGTTTAGTCTTGTTTAGTTGCTAAATAAAATAAAACTACATTTTATAGATCATTATTTACTAGATATACTTTTATAATACAGTTGCAAGTTATTTAATATATATTTATTTGTTACAATAACAATGAGTAAGTTTTAATAGATTATATGGCTTGATAAACTAAATCATTTTTTAGAATTTAGTTTACCTAAAATAAAAACTGCACAGATTTATGAGTGGATATCGTGCAGCGTAAAAATTTAATAGATAGTTCATTACTACCTTAAAGATTTATAGAGTGCGCTGACTATTTTCCAGCCATGTTGTAATGCAATTCCTAAAGACGCGTTTAATATTTGATTTATACACATAAATAGTTATTGTAAACAACTCAATGCGAAACTAGTACACAAACTCGATGTGTTACTTCCCAAAATTCTATTACACCTAATTAATTTCATTATAGCTGCGTGTTCTGATAAGTTAGCGTTCCTTTCAGGCTTTTTTTGTACTATTATTTTCTAAGCTCTAACGTAATCTAAAATTGGTACCGTATGATTAGCAAATATTTTGATTATTTAAATGTCACAAGAAGACACCACAAAACTACTAGGAGCATTGATACATCACGGGACAAATAAAAAAGTGTTATAACGCTTGAATAAAGAAAGAGGTCCTAAAGACTGTAAAACAAGAAAAATCGCATAATTCGGATACATAATGAGAAATGACAAGTATGATTTTCTATAGTTGATAATATAAAGACTAATTTGAGAAAGAGAAGGCCTGGACAAAGAAGAACTTTATGACTGAAAAACTTGCGATAACGAACCGGATTGTCTTTAACTGATTTAATTCAGATCAGCAGTCAACAAGATAAAATGGGCCACAATGATTGTTCACATTCATCCGGATACAGCGCCCAAAGAAAAAGAAGATTAAACGTTTAATGAGTTATTTAAAACAGATAGAGAAAGATTTCTAATTTTAACTTGGAATAACAGTCTAATGGTCCTACTTTTCATTTTCCTAATATAAATATAGATTTTGATCAATTTAAGTAACTGGCTTATAGATAAACAGTGCAAATTAGTGATCATGTTTGCAAATTTCAAAAAATTTTTGGTAACCTGTTGCATTTAATTTTCACTTTAAAAGATTAAGTTCTGCATACTTTCATTTGTTTGTGACATGGGCTCTAGTAACCATCTTCCCATTAACAGTTTTTTGGCTAAAGTGTCATCTACAATGTGTTTGGTCATAAACTTATACATTTATTTGATGTTCCAAATTTAATTAAATGTGTTTAAAGAAAATTTCATGATCAAAAATATTAAAATCTCAAGTAGAATTACAAAAGCAAGTGTACAAAGATAAAGTTGTTAGTAAATTCATAAAAAATATATAAGATTCTATATTTTGCAAAAAAAAACATTAAATAAAAATTAAATTTGCTACACAAGTTCATAATGATTCTGTGGCTGGTTAATTAAGGTTTATATATAAAGTACAGCACTGTGAAAGGTATGTGACTGCCAAAAAATATATATTAATTTTATAGACGATGTATTTGATAGTATCAATTCTTCGGCCAAATTGTCATGCCCATTAAATTGTAAAGTAGAAAATAAACTCACATCATGAGTTTTGAACCAAAGCAAAAATGACATTCAGATCCATAGAATTTTTTATACAGGCAAACAACGATAAAAAATTCCGCTCTTATTCAATATAGTTTGTAAAGTTTTTCAAAGGATCTTAAACTATTTTTTACAAGACATTGGAACCAAGATTTTTTAGAGAAACTTTTTTATCCCAATTTGAGATATAGGTGGACAAAATCGTTCAGCATCAACTTCTCAACTGGTTTTAACATTAAATGCTTCTATTGTATTGCAAACAACAGCAGATAAAAATCCCACAACAAATAATGTCGTTTTTTAACGAAAACTTAAATTCCTGATTTAATTGTGTATAAAACTAATGGTTTCTTTTTTTCTCGTTTACTAAAAATGCTATTTCAATAATCAAGTACACAATAATTGCTCTTTTATTTTTTCCAATATGTATTTCAAAACTCTTTTTTTAGTTTCCATAAAATCAGTCACAAGCATTCTTACAGAATTTAAACTATCGATAACCCTGGCGCTTTTCTACTATTTTTCCCTATGATCCTAAAATAATTTTATAAAAATTAAAAATACCCTTTTTTGTATAACACGAAATTTTGTTTTGATTTCATTTTATTCAAAATGATTTGTAAATTATATTTTTTTTGTGTCGAACAATTAGTGGATCAATTCAAAACCAGTACGATTAATGTTAGGTGGATGACCTCATTGTTACTGCAAAGAGAAATTGGACTTCGACTATTGATACGTAAAGCGCGCGAATTTTTGAAAACAATAAAATTTTTTTTTATCGTAATTATATGTTAATATAATAATAATGACGTAATAGTAGATAGTACCTTTAAAATAATAAACAATGTTTAGAATTTTTATCTTCGTTTTTACGTGCATATTGCTAAAACACAAATTTACATAAAAAACGCAATCTAAAATATTATACGGAAAAAAATGTAAATTTCTCTTCCGTTTATGTTTTCAATCTATATAATTTAAAATAAATAATAGAAATTACAGATAAGTATAAAAAACCTGTAAGCAGATTTAAGAATAAACTTTTTCCTCTTAGTATGAATGATATTGGAACCAATAACTTTTTTGCAGTAAAAATGTCTTAAGACATATGTATATAACCAGTTGTAGTCGTTTGCGTGAATGTTCTTGCAACTATACGTTATACACCTCGCACGTTATACACAATCATACGTCTTAATCTTGACAAGATTGTACACGTAATAAATTGTCATTAACTAAATTGGATTTACGTTGAAATACAATTTGACATGTTTGTTATATTACGCCTAAACATTCACACTAAATATGTAAATATTACTGTACTTTAACTAATTAATGTATGTATAATTTAATAGAAATTCAAATGTTAATGAATACTTAACTGAAAGCTTTAGCGGTTGAAGACGCGTTTAACTAAAACACCACGAGTAATAAGTACAACAAAATTAACTTAAATTTTAGTAACAAAACGTTATTATAACCGAAGACAAATAATTTCGATATAATCATGACTTGATTATTTACAAAGATGCATATGCAGTAGGTTTATAAACATATATACATATATGGTAGTATTGTTCCATTGTTCGCTCAAATCTTCTTAAATCATTCAATGACTTTCATACAAAACGATACTATTTAAATCCACATAAAAACCGTTAAGTTAAATTTATAATTTTTGTTGACTCGTATTTTAATATATTTATCGAGTGGTAGGTGTCGTGTGATTACACGGAATTGAATAAACCACAGAAAATAGGTCAAACACCGAATCAATCGTTTTATTCCCATAAGATTTCCCTAAATCGAACATCTTGCAAAGTAGTTTAAAGGGTTTAACTGCATAAGCAGCTGAGTTGGATTTGAAAATATATATGTGAGAAAGGCCACTTGTAGCTTAATTGAGATTTAAATGTAAAATCCTCAAGGGCTTTTAAATAAACATTTTAATGAAAAACATAATCGATTTGGGTATTTATTATCAATTTTTATTTATGCATATTTGCGACGAAGATGTTTATGGTAAGTCTAAAATATGACATGATTTATATTGCAACTGCTTAGAAGTGATTGGGAAATATTTTCTAGTGAAACTGAAATATGTAGCTGTGATGTCGCATTATTTATTGACTTGTGTGGATAATTCCAATTCATCATATGTTGTGGGTAGATGATGGCTGTCAGTTGCCAGGCATGAATGTTGAAGTCATGCATATCATTTAATAAATCCTTTATGACTGTATAACTGTAGAACATGGTCATTTTAAAGCGTGACTATAACTTTCATAAAATTCTTTCAGAAAATTTAAACTTCTAAAAATAGTCAGAGAACGAGAATAAAACTTTTGCCCTAAAGTATTTATTTACTTATGAATAATTCATTGAAAATGCCCCCTACAGTATAATAACAATAATAATTATGTGTATATTCATTAGGTATTGATGGATTAAGAAATAACTTGCATGTTACATTAGAATATTTTAGTAATAACAATAAACACTTTGGAACATAAAAACGTATCAAACTACACTTATTCAACGCAGCCCTAAAAATTAAGCCATATCTAATCATCGGTAACAAATCAATTTGCGCACACTTCTCTTTGTGAAAAAAAGCAAAGTAGCATCTGTCGAGCACTCGAAATGCATTTTCATAGATTTTCAGCGAAGTTGAGTACAAAAAACATTTAAACGATCTTCTAAATTTATTTCCTCTATTTCTTCTATAGCTGATACCTCTTGAGGATACAATAAACGTATTTTACGGTTGCTTGTAATGGTTATTTTGGCAGAAAGCCAGCAGTTTTTGGGTTATACAAATTTTAGTTATGTTTGACCTTGTTGTTTCATGAATAGCTGAAATAGAAAGCAGGTAATAAAAGTTGCGGGAAAGTACGAAAATTACACCTATATACACAACAAAAAACTTTTATTCGTTTAACATTTAAAAACAGCTATTTCTAAAGAAAAAGTTTGAAAACAAAAAGCCATTTTTTCTCGTTGCTAAGAAAATTGAAAACAAAGAATGAATTTCTATCTTCAGATAATTACAATATATGTGAAACACTTCGTTATTTTCGTTTAAATAAAAGACGTGTAAAATAAAGAAATTTACAAGGACGTTTGCTTTCTTGCGAGGGTGTTGAGGTAGTAAAGGTATTTATTGGAATGCGACACTATCCCAAATTCCAAGAATTACGGTTATTCAAACAATAAGTCTTCAACAAGAAGTGGCTACCTAAAAAACGGATGTATTTATTCCGCTAAAAGCATTACAATTTATGTTTCTTATAAAATTTACAGTGTATTATCTCATAATAACTAAACTTGATATTAATATTACAACATAGAGATTGAAAATTTATGGTTCTGTTCAATTGGCGTATAACGTTAAATCACTTCATATTTAATTCAGAAACTTTTTATTTTATGCATGTATGTTGCAAACACAGCAAATCACAAGTGAATTAAGCAAACAATGCTTAACGACAAAGCGTATACATATGTTCAATTAAAACGAAAGTAACGTAGTTATTATTATGCTAATATGTAAATTATATGACGATTTGAATATGCGAAACTTATTTCTGTAAAATCAAATTAAAATAATAATTCTATTAATTAAATAAATATTGTACCCGCCTAGATTTTTTAAGAAAGGTGCTTACTAAATTTTAAAAAGATGTTATAATCTGATGAATTACTTGAGATATGTTGATTGAGGCATGTGGTAGTTTGTATAGCAAATTATATCTCAAGAACAATCGGTTTGATAACATCGTATTATCCTCAAATGAATAATTTAATTAATTAGTTATATTGAAGCGTTCTCGAAATAATTGGAAACTTTGAGACAATGATCGAAAAACGTGAAACATTCTCGATGCATATAACGAAAGAAGTTGAAGTTAGTTTTCCAATTGAGCCGGAAGCGTTAAGAAGACTTTGTTGGTTTAAACAAATAAAGTCTTTAACGCTTGTGCTAAGATAAATAAAAGTGCATCAAGTGTAACAAAATACCAGTGTAGATAAACAAAAGCTGTGGACAATAAATTGTTATGGAAAAATATAGCCTATCACTATATTCCTTTCTAAATATATTTTAAAATACTTTGAATATACACTATATAGCATAACATCCTGTTATAATGAAAGTTGATAATCATTTTGTTAATCAGTTTTCAGATTTATTATTGTTGTTTCTAAATAAACGTTGTACTCTCCGCATTAGTTTCATTTGAAACAGTTATTAAGTAATATTTCTCAAATCAAGTCTTTACATAAGTGTTATGCACTAAGCATTAGCTTATAAAAGTAAACCTAGGTGTCAGGTGACAAGTTACCAATTCCACAACATAAAAGTGGTGTCAGGTGTGGGGTGGCATCAACAGAAGAACTCTGGCGTGTTCTAACACCTTAAGTCAAGAACTCCAAACCCCCAGAACAACACACTAAGTGGTTTCTGGATCGCACCTTCAAAAGAAAAAAAAAGAAACCTCCAGAAGAACACAGTGGCTCCAACCAATCAAATTTATCCTTCCTTAAAACCAGAAACTGAATTCGATTCTAATATAAATACATCAGACACGGAAACTATTCCAATTTCTATATTATTTAAATTTGTACATCCTTTTAGTGGTAATAGGAAAAAATTAAATTCCTTCTTAGCCGATTGTAATACGCCTTTTGATAGAGCATTATCTGCTTAAAAAAGCATCGTCTTAGATTTCGTTCTTACCCAAATTCAGAGATAAGCAAAAATTGCCTGTACTAATAAGAGATTTTCGTCATGGGTAGACCTCAAAGAATTTCTAAAAACTATGTATCAGGGTACAAAACACTGCGCTCAAATTATTAATGATGAAACTGTTCAGCAATTCACGATTCGAATTGAATCCACATTAAAACGGGCCATTAGCGCAGTTCAATAAAATACGGAAAACTTAACCGATCTTTTAGGGCAAATCCTTTTGCTTAATCAAATTGCCTTAAACCGTCTTGTATATTATTGCATACCCGAAATATTTAATCATCTTAGAAATAGGGATCTCAAAACTCTAAACAAAGCTATCTCTTTCGCTTTAAACGAGGAACAAATCTTAAACATGTACCAATCTAATCCATTTCAAAATAAACAACATAAAGATTTCAAAAAACCCAATCATGGTATGAATATAATTTTAAAAAATTTGTTAATCTAACTCAGCATACTAAACCAGACTTTAAATTTTGCCAATATTGCAAAAACAAAGGTCATCTAATTGAAGAATGTCGTAAAAGACCTCCTAATAAAATTAATTTTTCAAATCAAAACTCAAATAGTTACTTCCAACAAAACCCTTTCCATAATTCAAAAAACGCGAAGAATGCACTTCCTGTGACAGTCAACCACCGACAGGAAGGCAAAGACAAGAATTCAAAGGTGGCTCAATTTTAATTTACAGTCTAAATAATCTTTCGTCTCACATTCAAATTAGCTCCTCTCAGTCAAAAACGGGTTTTCTTAGGTTATTAATCGACACTGGGGCCAGTGTATCTATAGTAAAAGCACAAAGTCTCAAACCCTCATTCAAACTTTGTCCAGGCGATAAAATCCAAATTAAGGGCGTCAATAAAGACAAATTAAACTACACCCTAGAAACAATAAAATTAAATATTTCTGGTGTGGCCCACATTGTTCAAGTAATTAGCCAACAAACCAATATTCCTTATGATAGAATTTTAGGTGACAATTACCTTAAGGGAACAAATTCTCTAATCGATTACTAGAATCACACTTTAAGCAATTCGAACATTTCTACGCCCATCTTCCAAATTAATCAAAACACTAATCTCGAGTCTAAACAAATCTTATGTCCTAAGAGTGGAACATTAATTGAAATAAAGGTATTAAACTCTCAGATCAAAGAAGGAATTATTCCAGAAACTAAAATTTCAAATTAAGTATACTGAAGTAATGCTATCGTTAAAGTAAATCCTAATTCTAATGCTTATGCTACTATTCTAAATGTATCTGAAGAAATAATAGAGATTAGTCATCTCTCCATTGAACGCGAGCCTATTCCCAATTTCATTTATAATGCAGAAATTAACTCGCCTTCTAGTGAACTTGATTATTTAAAAAAATGTCATTTAAAAATCTATATTATCTTTCTTAAAACTTGTAAAGAATTTAATGATATTTTTCATTTACCAGGAGACCCTCTCACTTGCACTAATACATTTTTCATGAAACTTCTACTTCTCCGATATTTAGTAAAACTTATAGGTATCCTCAAGTTCATAAAGAAGAAGTAAATTTTCAAATAAAAAAAATGTTACAACAAGATATTATAAAACATTCAAGTATCTCCGTGGTCTTCTCCGTTATGGAAAAACAAAATGGCGGGTCATTATCGACTACGCAATCTAAATAACATTACTGTATGTGATGCTTATCCGCTTCCAAATATTATTGATAAACTGGATCAACTAAGTCATTGTCAATATTTCACCACTTTAGATTTAGCATCAGGGTTTCATTAAATTCTGAATAAACCGGAAGATTGTGCAAAGACAGCTTTTTCTACTCCTATTGATCACTATGAATATACGAGAATGCCATTTGGACTAAAGAATGCGCCTGCAACTTTTCAAAAACTTATGAATACCGTTCTTACTGGGTTACAAAGTCTTTAATGTTTTGTATATCTAGATGATATAGTAATCTACGGTAATACTCAGATCGCATTGACAGAATAAAAAAATAGACTGTTAAACTGTTTAGTTTGTGATTCGCGTGTGCTTGTTGACAGAGCGTAATTATAATATAAAAAATTGTCAAAAATCAATGAAAAAAAATATGGAAAAAAAACTAGAAAAATGGAAGAAGATTCTAGAAAAGTGAATGGAAAAATTGGCAAATTCTCAGAAAATGGAAGAAATTCATACTAGTATTGGATATCAAATGGAAACTATAGAAGAACAAATACAGACTAGTGTAGAAAATCAGATTAAAACTGTTAAGAAGAAATATAAAACGGCATTTTAAATTTAAGAAAAGCTGTAGAAGACAAAATAGAAGAAGTGATGACAAATTAGAACAAAAATTAGAAGAAAATTCCAGAACCATAGAAGACAAACTAAAGCAAATATTAGAAGAAAGAATACAACTGCATGAAGAAAAATTCACCAAATGAATTGCCATGGTGTAGGAAGCGTCATGAGCGAAGATTTAATAATGGACCATCGGGAAGAAACCACTAGCAAGTTTAAAGTTGTACCTCCAATTTCTGATGGTAAAGTTCCATGGTCAACCTACCACAAACAGTTTAAAGCTACAACTATAGCTAATGGTTGGAGCAACAAACAGAACTTACGAACTCTAAATCTTACGTTTAGAAATGAGATATGGAGATCATCTTCAACAAGTGTACCAACCTAAAATTAAAAGTCGGGTTCATAAAACTGCGGACAGTTTTCAAGAGTTTGAGTCTGAACTTGCCAGATTGACACGGCTTGCGTATCATACATCACCAGATACCTTCCTGGAGCAGTTGCTATTTAAACCTTTGTAGACGGCCTCCGAGACAGCGAAACACAGCAGACTCTACGGTTAGCTCGACTTAAGGCGTTGGGTGACGCGTTAATTCATGCCTTGAAATTTGAGACAGCAAAACAGGCGTTGCACCAAAGCAACCATAAACTTTAGTGCATACATAGGAAAGCATCGAAGAAATAGTTCGACATGTATTCCGCGAACAAGTAGCTCGGGGAAGAGAAGTGACATACTGAAACGGCGGGGAGGGGGGGCCACGTACGACGACGCTGTATCAAGCCCAAAAGAAGATTAGAAGCTGTCACATAACAGTATAAGATTTAAGCTGGTCCGGTGCAGAGCACAAAAAAGGATTTAGATAAACAGATGCAGAAAATGCTAAGGTTTAGAACATTTGACATATTATACAATTACCACTGCGACAATATAACATAGGTGAACACAGATTTCTTACAATCGATCGCGTGTCTGGTTTGAGTTTTACGATTTTTTTTTCTTTCTTCTTATGAAAGTGGGCAAAACGTTGGAAACTGCGGTTTCAACATTGACACGGTCCAAACCAGGAAGACGTTCTTATTTTAGTATAGAATAATAAAAATAAGACAGTTGCTTCAACTCAGTACTATATATACGAGTCTACCAACCAAACAAGCTTTGCATCGGTGATCACTTATTTTTATTTGTTGAAAAACATCAGAACATAACTGGTGTGAATATAAAGATCTATAGAAAAAGAAGAAAATGTATATGATACGAGAGTAAAATTAGATGCAAATTCACACAGCATCTGATAACTAACTTTTGTAACCAAATAAAACTATTCACGTATCAACGGTTACAAGGTCTGTAAAAAAACAAAGCTCTCGCAATGATAAGTAAGAATCAAATTGCAATTTAAGGAAAAATAAAAAAAGATGTATGATTTATCTTCCACGTGTTTGCGCTCTTGTAATAAAACGATAAAATGTACTTAATAATTAAACCATAAAACGGTTAGTTTAATTAAAGTCTTTCATTTTAAACTCGTAATTATTCTTTGATTAATGAAACTAAAGTAGAACCGTGTGAAAAAAAGTCAAGTGTAATAATTACAGCTATATAAGAAATATTTTGAATTTATAAACGTAAGCACTTTTAAATTAGTATTACAGGATAACTGACATGCACATTGCAAACAGATACGTTGCAATTTCTCTATCATTAAATGATATTTTTAAAATGAAAAGTTTTACAAAAGGGGCATTTATTTTAGTTTTGTATTGCAAAAAAAACAATGCTCACAACTTTTTGTGTTCTGATGCAATTTACATTTATTATTTATAATATTTACAGATAAAAATAAAAGAGAACCAAAGTCAAAGGCTGTTTGTGACAAAGAAAAATTTTACCTACGAATGATGTTAGTTTCTAATCAGTTCATAGAATCTACTTACAAATTTGTAGATGAATGAAAAATGACGCTGTTAGAAACCGTTTTGTGCAACAAGATTAAATGATAAGAAATCATCCAGTATATTCACAACAAAAAATTCCAGATATCAGCCAAAACAATATGTAGAAGTGGATAGAATAAAACACTGCAGATGAATTAACTTTGTGAAAATCACGAATATAAGACCTTTAACAAACCGAAAAACAAACAATAGCCCTTGTTTTCTTCTTGTATTTTATCTTTCTAGAACGTTATCAATACTATCTGAGCTTTATTGGCTGCTTTTTAGAAGAGTGTAAACTGGATTTCTTTTGATTTAGAGATCTCCTTGTACTATGTTTTGTATAATGTAGGACTACAAAGCTTATGATTTAGTTCCATATTTTTTTGTATTTTCTACACTTTCTTATCGACTTTATTCGCAAATTGGGATACGCTTTGTTAGTGCGTGTTTTGTAGGTGCACAATGTTTTATATTTCCATCATACCTCAACTAAAACATTCTTTAAGTTTTCACTATACTTTGATTGACCATAGAGATAATTCTTCGTTTATTCTCTTCATCCACTGATCTCTTGTTTTTTATCTATATATTCTCTATATTTATATTTTTATATCTTATATCTCGAGTGTTCTTTATGATCTTTTTTTTTCTATAATTGACTTTTGTATACAACTACTGGCCGTGTAATTATTTCAAACACTTTTATTTTGTATTATTTAATACATATTTACTGATACATGTTCATTCATTACTATTTTGTGGTGCGATTGGTTGTTCCTTATAGTAATGTATAGTTCCTGAAGGAACTAATTCAGTTGTAGTGGTCTCATCAGTGAACTAAATGTACTAGTTCTCTATTATAAAGTAAACTAGTACATTAATACATTTGTTCCTTGCGAATTTTGTATTAGTTATCAAATAAATTTAATACTTTTCTCTTCTAGCCTGCACTGCGAGGTCACACTCTACCCACATTATTTATGTCGATTATCATTACGTTTTTTATATTCGTTCCTTTGATGACGATAATTATTGTATTCAATCTGAATTTGTGTACCTTGCGTAATCGATACTATTAGGTAACATTAATATACCCTAACTGTTTTATCATGTTTTGCAGTTGCTAATCAATTTTCTTTGAAAGCTGCCTACAACATGGATTAAAAGACTAGTTTTGCGTTTAATTAAAACTCTTTAACTAGAGTTGCTTCTTAAGATTACACCAATCCCAATAAAATTGTGAATTCGATACTGCATTGCAGCTTTTAATTTAGTAGATGCCAGCACACCCATGCATCGCGCGTTGGCTTTAATTAAAATACGGAACTAAGTAGCAGAGATAAAAAGAAATCTACACCACAAACTTTGTTTTATGCATCGCTCGGTGCGTTGTCTTAAAGATTTCGTAAATAACTAGTAAATTGTACTAGTTCAGTTTGCTGAACGAGACCCGATGAACTAACTAGTTCATAAAAAAGAAATCAGTGTTTCTAATGCTTTATGGTTTGAAAAGTTAACAATGTTCATGCTTTCTTCCTCATGTGACTAGCGAATCTTCGTATCTTTATGGTTTTATGTTCTTTGCAGCTACGCATGTTTGATTTTGGTTTTATATGATTTTTTCGTTTCTAATAGTTATTTGTTGAACTGTACAACTAAAGCTTCATTTTACATTCTCATATTACTCGACGAATATAAGTTTAAAATATGTAAATAGTAAAAATAAACTTGTACGCGCAGTTACACATGTTTTTTTAGATTGTTAAAATATAAAAATTCCAAATGTACTCATTAGGGGAGCGGCGGTTAATACCGTACGGCGGGTAATACCATACAAAAGATTTTTTTTTACAAAATGAAACACATTTACTATTTCTCTTACTTGCCGGCAAAAACCACTCGAATGAGTTAGTCACATGTAGTCGACGTAAGGATTCGGTTTTCTGTTTAGGTTAGGCTTGTTACTAAAATCGTTCTTTACGGAACACGCAGTAAGTTTGTTGTACTTTTCACTATCTGTATGATTCTCTAGTAAGAGTTTACCCCAGTTTTCTGGCTTTTAATTGACGCAGGTTTCTTTTATTAAATGTTCTTATTTTTTTATTTTTGTTTTAAATAGTACAGTCATGTAAAGATCGTACATTCTATACGGTATTTTCTGAAGATGTACGATATTAAACTACACAATTTTATAGCATAAAATTTTTTTTTGTTTAGCCCCAGTTTTCTGGCTTTTAATTGACGCAGGTTTCTTTTATTAAATGTTCTTATTTTTTTGTATTTTTTTATTTTTGTTTTAAATAGTACAGTCGTGTAAAGGTCGTACATTCTGTACGGTATTTTCTGAAGATGTACGGTATCAAACTACACAATTTTATATCATAAAATTTTTAATTTTTACTAATTGGTAGATTCTTCAGATGTTACGGTTTCAAAAAAAATGACATATTGTCTTGCTAAAATGAATGATGCAGTGAAGGAAGTTGTTAATGATGCAAAACTTCGCCCCACTGCAGCCAAATATGGTGTCCCTGTAATTTCTCTGCATGATCACGTGAAACGCCTTGGCATTGACTACCGTTCAAGTCTTGGTACAAAGGCTACTTTTAATCTTGAGCAAGAGTCCGAAGTCAAAGAGCCTTTGCTAAGCTTGTCAAATCAGTTTTATGGTTTAACCCCTGCAGAATTAAGAAGAGCTGTGTTTGAGTACCCAGAAACCAATGGCATGAAACACCCTTTTAAGAAACACAAGAAACAGATTGGAGAGAACTGGTTTTATTCTTTTTTTAAACGTAATTTCGATAACTTATTAACCGTAATGAAGAAACACAAGTTTGGTCCTAACCGTATATTTAACGTGGACGAAACCGGTGTGACTACCTTCCACAAACAGAAAAAAATTCTTGCCCCTAAAGAATAGAAGCAGGTTGGGGCAGCTACAAGTAGTGACCGCGGTAAGAATATCACAGTCTGCGTAATTGCTACAGAACATTACGTACCGCATATGTTTATCTACCCCAGACTATGCATGACTTCACAACTTGAAACAGATGTTCCTACTGGCTCTATTTATCGATGTTCAAAACCAGTTTGGATAATGGAAGAACTTTTCGAAGAATGGCTTTACCAGTTCGGTAAACACGTCAAACGATCGGTGTAAAATCCAGTATTGTTGGTGCTGGATATTACAGCAGCCATATTTTCTTGAAGATACATTTTGTTGGTAAAGTGGTATTGTAATGTTTACGTTGCCACCGCCTACCTCTCATAGGATCCAGCCCTTAGAGATAACATTTTTTGGGCTATTAAAAACCGTTTATCATACTGAGTGTGACCTGTACATGAAAACAAATTATTAAAACAAATAATCTGCTTACAATGTTGCTAGCTTCTTTACTAGAGCTTACAACAAGATTGCTACTCATGATACATCAGTAAATGGTTTTGCAGCAATGGATGTTTTTCCTGTAAGCCCTGATAAATTTAAAGAAATTTTCTTTCCAACGTCAAACAAAAGGTGGAACCTGTTTTGAGCAAACAACGAATAACACAATCGACCAAATACAACCAAGTACATCTGGAGTAAACGCTGTTGCAACATAAACTATAAACAGCACAATTGACAATCCACAGCCCAGCACATCGGTAACAAATAATACGAGAAAAAAAGAAAATACCGTTTAGACAGTTTTCTCCTAATCTACAAAAAAAGATCGTAAATTAGTAAAAGGGAAAGGGCGTTTAAAACAACATTAACAAATTTTAACATTGACTCCTATAAAGCTGCTTCTAGAAGAAAAAGAAATCGAAAATCCTAAAAAATCCGAAAAGACTAAAAGGAAGCAAGCTGTGGAAAAGAACAAAATTCAAAGAAAAATCAAGTTTAATTGTACAAGAGAAAAGTGAAGTTACATTTTTCATCCTCTGAATCTGAAGGAGCAGAAGAAAAACCTTGTGTGATTGCGATAGTGATAATGAATGCCAAGACAAATGTAGTGGAGAGTTGCGAGAAAAAAATGAAATATCCGTGTAGAATTTGAGAAAACTCGTGAGTTGTGGTATAGGTGTACGTGTTGCGGTGTATGGGTGCACGTGTTGTGTAGCGGAAAAGTTTATTCAGAAAACTACGTTTGTGATTATTGTTAATTTGCGTTTTGATATTTTTAGTTTACATTTTACTGTAGTTTTTATAATTTTTTAAATGATGGTTTAAGTTAATTTAAATTTTAGTAATTTTTGCTTGTGTTTTTATTTTTTTACGAAATGTTTTTCTAAATAAATGATTTATTAAAATTCAGAATAGTTTGCATTGTTCTATTTTACAATTTATCTTTAGAAAGTGTGTACAGAATAACCTTACGCTATGTACGGTGTTATACGAAACGTTCGGGTATATTCCGTAGATGCATGACATTGAAAAACCATTTAATATAAACTCATATAATGTAACTGAATTCTGGCCATGTGAGGTTTGGTAACATATAATATAATCTAACCATAACGGTAAATGATGCTTCTGCAATATTTATAGATTAAGAGTTAAAACCATGCTGCCTTAGGTTTACAGAAATACCAGACTCTCCTCTACGCCTACGCCTGCAATATATGCAACCCAAGATACAATAAAAAATTAAGTAAATATTATAATTACAAAACAAAGAAATTAGAAATGAATTAATATGAATATGCTAAAAAAATTTTTTTTGGTTTCTTAACATATAAAACAAAACAGAAAAAATGCATGCACAAGTTTGATAGTTTTTGTGATCGTAATATTTACTATTTTATTTCAAATTGTAAGTTTTTAATGTCGATTAGGGTACTAAGCGCCAGTTGTATATATTTTGATATTTAACCAAACTCCAAAAATAAATAATAAAGTTAATAGTTATTGTTATTAATACTACATTATCGAATCGTTTAATTGCAATTATGTAATTTAAAAAATACATTTTTAAGCACGAAGTAAAGCTAAAAGCTACGTAGAATTTTAATTATGTATTCACCTTGTATACATTGTTTATTTTAGAGTTCATACAGAATAAGGTTTAATTAAAGTGCCGTAATTGTCTCTACCCTTATCATGAACGATGGACATTGAAAGTATTAAATATTGAATATGGGGATCATTAACAGCCTGCGTAATTAAGATAAAATCTATTTTCAGTGTAGGTTTGGTCATTACAATGGCTCGAAAAATTCTATAGAGACTATTAACACCGGGCATTAAACAAATCTTAATTTTTTGTGTGTTAAGTATACCTAGGTTAAAGTAATTATGAGTATTTATCTAGAAATCACAATTTAAACGTGTGCATTATTGTTGTGTATATAAAAAATGTGTTGAATAAGCAATCACAAGAACAAAAAGACAAATGCTTTGAAAAATCTGATTGTGTAGATTGAATGTAAAAAGTATGAACAAGAAATTAAACCACATATTAAAAAAAGTTGTTTTGTATGTAGGTCTATTGGGTATTATTTCTTAGTTTGCTTATTACACAGTAAAATTGTCGTTCTTGCAAATAAAGAAATTATAAAAAGAAACTAAATAAGTGGATTAATGCATAATATTTTTTAATTTAAAAAAGCAAGTAAAACAAGAAACTTTATAATATTAAATTGAATATACATTAAATTATAAATACAACAAAAAATACCTACCAGAAATAAAGGCATATTGTTCTGAGCATGGTTTTTGTGGTATCATACCTACAATGAAAAATAAAATTAAAACCTTATAGATTGTACAATGTTAAATTAAAGGATTTTAAAACGTTAAAGTAAACTTTTACTGTTCTGTAACAGTAATACATATGTTCTAGAAATATACATAAAAACACAAATAAAACGCTAATGTGGTAAATTTCTATTTTTTGAAAAACTGTTGACGTATTTAAAATCTATTAAAGAAGAGCTAATTTGATGGCGCTTTATTGCTGTAGTACAAGAACAATAAATTTGTTAAATCAATATAAGTAAAGAGTTGAGCTCGTTCTGTTAGTTTATTTAACTGCTGTCACTTTATTTAAATAAAGAAGTATATCCTAGTAACGTGCACAACACTAGCAAATATTTAGCTGGTTCCAATACCGTTTTAAAAAGTTTGGTACTATCTACAAAATACACTAGCTAGCACGGGTCGACAGAAAATTAAGACTATTTTACTGAAACCATAAGTAAAAGTAGAAAACAAAAAGAGTTGTTTTCTGAGATTGTTAAAAAATCTACCTACGTAGAGCAGCCTGCTGTTGACGAGGTGCTGGCTCTTATTTTAAAAAGGTTAGACAAACAGGATAACGCAATTAAAACCTTAAGCGGTAAGCTGAATAAGGTTAACAAAAGCTCACAGTAAAAATGCAAAATATTCTAAAAGTATAGCCATATGGAATGCAAATAAACCAATCATATAGTCAAAATATGACTCTTATCGCACTTTGACTGACAAAACAAGAGGAGGTACAGCAAATTAATAAGAAACAATATTAAACATTAAGTCTAAAATAGGATAAGAAAAAATGCAAGTGACTCCGATGAACATTCACATAAAGAAAGGTTTAGTATTGCAGCTATACTACTTACGTAGTTTAAATTTCTTGTAAGTTTGGGTTAGAGTAAAATCAGGAGAGATCGGGTTTTCATTTTCCCACGCTTTTTAAAAATTTGAATTTCCTGTAAGATCGAATAAGTTGAGGTGCGTATTCTTCAAATTTGAAAACTGCGCGCGCACCCAAACTTACACGAACGCAACCGATCTTTCCCAAACTTACACAAAAAACGGTTAAACCGGAAGTTTATATGCAAAACCAGCATTACTATACTACTTATATAAATCTATTTAAAACGCTAGGCAATAATGGTGATGATTTTAATGCTAAGCACATGCATTAAGGCTTTAGACTAACAAGTACAAAAAGGGAACAACTATGTAACGCAAGATTATCTTACAACTGCAACTTCTACTCATCAGGTTTCCTAAGTTACTGGCCTACTAATTCTATCAAAACGACTTACTTATAGACTTTTTTGTTGTCAAAGGATTGTCAAGCAGATACGTTGAAGGAAGTGACGAATTTTCCTCGGACCACACGACGGTGATTATGCGATTCAGCTAAAACGTTATTTCTAAAAAAAGTTGTCCTAAAATTACCAACAAAAAAAATAATTGGGATAAATTTAGAGCAAAACTAGTGACAGAAATTTGTTCGAAATTACCATGAGGTTCAGTTGAACGAGTAGATATAAAAGTCCACCAACTTGTAGATCATTTACAGCAGGGACAGAAAGCAGTACACCCTACGTCTAATAAACCCCAAGTAGAAATTAAATATCTAAGGGATGTATTAGAATTAATCGTTAAGAAAAAAGCTAGGCGGAAATGGCAATTTTTGATATATCCTGGCGACAAAACAGTTTTTAATCGTTTTAAAAATCACTTAAATCCAAACAGCTGATACAAACGCCGATTATTAACTATTGAACGTTGTTAAACGTTCAAAGAAACTATCAAGACCAAATCTGCCCTTCAGATTTTAAGATCTGGATCGGAAATCCAATAAAAAAAGCGCATCTTTTGTAAAATATTAGTGAAGCGTGTTTAAACCGTTTCCCAAATCGACAAATAATAAAAACATTATGTATATCAAGAAACAGGATAAAGTTAAAATATCCCGAATAACGCTTAAGAAACTCGAGCATAACTTCAGATACAACAAATAATTAAATAATCACCACATCTAGCTTTACGTAAAATTTCATACATCATCAACTGCTTCCAAACCACCAATTTGGTTTTAGAAACAAACATTCAACAATAGATCAGAAAAATCGTATATACCATGTAGTAGAAAAAGTATAGAAAGAGAAGAACATTTGTTCAGATGTTTTTCTCGATGTTGAGCAAGCATTTGACAAAGTTTAGCACAAATGGCTGTTCCATAGAGATTTACCTAGACAATACTATAAAATCTTAAAGTTGTACACTCAAAGTAAGACACAAGCTATTCCGCACTGTATCAAATATTTGCAAGTGTACCACAATAAGTCCTGTGCTGTATCTGCTTTACACTAAGGATGTAATCCATAAAAATGAAACCTTAATTGGCATTCTGGCTGTTGATGCAGAAGCAGCAACAAAAAAACTGCAAAAAGCCGTTAACAAGGTGAGCGAGTGACCCATTTATGGCGTATTAAACCGAATAAACCTAAATCAACCCATGTCAATTTCACATATAATAAGGTAATTAATTTTTCGGTTATTATTAACAATCAAGGTGTACCATACGCCAATACAACAAAATACTTATGTATGAATCTGGATACGAAACTAAAATGAAAAAAAACATATACTTAAAGTAAAAAGAAAAACTCAATATTAAATATAGAAAACTCTTTTGGCTACGGACGCAAATCCGAATTATCAGCAAAAAACAAAATATTAATACATCATCAAACTTTGAAAAACCATTTTTGAAACTCAATCTTAAAAATATTAAAACATTTTCAAACTTCTAAAATATTCAAAGCCATTTAAGAAACCAACGTATATTGTAGAATAAAATAAGGTCAAAATAAACAAGGTAATTGCAAGAAATTGTCAGTCTTAAAAAAGAATTTGTTGGTATTCAATAAATGATTAATTATTTTATCCGCGAACGGTGTTTATAAATCTACAGCGAAACTGTTAAATAAATTCAGTAACTGCTTGTTTTTATTACCTGGTTAGCTAAAACTTTTATTAGTTCCTTGTAAATCGTGTAAATAGTTCAAAGAAATTAAATTTTAAACTTTCAACAATTGGCGTCAGGTGCGGAACAATATCTTAACGTTCGTGTGCTTGTTTACAAACTTCTTTTATATTATCTGAAAGTGTGGTAATGACACGCTTCAAAAAAACTACGTTCACGCTAATAAAGTAATGGAATGTGTTTTGGTTGGAAAAGGTCATTAGTTGAAACAACATTGGCACGAGTAAAAAATATTATGCCAGTAAAGATCTTGAATCTTAACGAAAATCCGGTAACGTTAAAAAAACCGTGGTTAACTCTTTCGTTGAAGCAATCGATCGTACGATAGGTCAACGAGGTTTTGCGTAGGTTACATTCAGCTTAACAAAGTGAACAAAAAAGATAGTTACTCTTTATCTAGAATTGCCAATACTGTAGATACTGTGCTAATATTTTGGTGGGTTTTTACGATGGATTTGAAAACTAGTTACTAGCAGTGGAATTGGAACTCAAGGACAATCTTGAGAGGGTTGTCTTAAAAATATGTCTTGTTTATTTGAATTACTTGATTGTAGTTAAAAGGTCGTTTGAAAAATACCTAAACATTTTTCAACGCGGGGAAAATTTGAAAAGTGAGCCCAAATAATTGCCACGTGATTAAGTAGGAAGTGCAATACCAATAACATGGCCAAAACCAATCGACAAACATAAAGTTCAAAGTTTCTTTGGATTGTCCATTTACTATCAACCATATGTGCCTGTATTTGGTAATATTTCTAAACTTTTAAACAAATTGATTGAAAAAAGAGCAGAATATTGATAGAATAAACACTGTAAAACGCTTTCATCAACTAAAACATACTTTAGTTACTTCACTAATTTTAAGTTATCTAAATAAAGATGGAACATTTGTGTCGGATACCGAGGCAAGTAATTTCGCTATAGGTGCAGCAATTTCGCAAGTTCAAGAAAATACTATTGCGTATTTTAACAAGGTTTTGTCTAGGTCAAAGAAGAGAAAACTGTTAGCAACCGTCTATAGGACTCAAATATTTGCATAGACCCAAGATTTTACTAAGAACAAAATACACCGCTTTAAAATGGCTATTACAATTTCGTGAACTGAAACGTTAAGTCACAAGATAGGTTAAGAGATTGCAAAAGTCATCATGTCTGACATCCTGCAGCCATTGCAACTAGAAGTAAATATAAATTGTCTCCGAAGAATTGCCATCCTTGATGACGAGTGCTGGCATAAAAAAGTTGCGCCGTGAGCTATAAAAAGATTCCAACTAATCCTGAACTGGAAACTAAACGGCTGACAACTAACCTGCCAGAAGTGACTGATATATACAGAAACATCAAAGCTTACTAGGCACAGTGATACTCTTTGAGAGTGGAAGATTATCTTAAGTGATTATTAGAGATTGTCGAGGATAAGAAAAACTTACTACAGTTGATGGTATCAGAAGCGTCGCAGCATTTGCACGATAGTACATCGAGAGGACACATTGCCGTAAAGAAAACACTGATAAAAGTGCGAGAAACATTCTATTTGGTAAAGTGAAAAAAAGACGTCATGGTATGATGTTGCAAGTGTACGGTCTGCACGTCAGAAAATAAATCCGTAAAAAAACAACAACGTGAAAAGCTCTATAGAGAATGTTGCAATTGACATTTAGAGCCGTTCCCACAGTCTAATTTAGTCAATAAGTATATGTTGGTTGCGATGTATTATTTTAAAATGGACGAAAGC
Organism: Aquatica leii; assembly: GCA_035610365.1. NCBI lineage: Eukaryota > Metazoa > Arthropoda > Insecta > Coleoptera > Lampyridae > Aquatica > Aquatica leii. The sequence goes on from CM069434.1 coordinate 60,256,406, forward strand.
TTACGCAATCTAATCAAAAAACAGCAACAGCTGCATACGTTTTAGTGAAGAAGTTATTTTTGGCAGTTTGCAAGTCCGTTAGAATTGCATTCTAACCAAACCCCAAACTTTGGGACTTTTTTGTTTTTGAAATTAAAAAAACGCGGACGACACCAGTTTAATGACGTGGTTGAACTGATGAGTGGGAGAGTACTTAACTAAAATGGTATCTAATCAACAAAGAGACTGGTACAAGTACATGAACTTGTTTGTAATGTCGTATTAATTATTCTCTGACGTAAGTACAGGCTAAATATTATCCTGTGTTATGCTTAGTCGCAAAATACGACTGACATGCAACCTCAAATTTAGACAAAGATTAGAAGAAGACATTAGTGGGGAAGATTACGTCAACAACTTGATAAAAATGACAAAATATATGAAACCATTAAAAAAACACCAAAACCAGCGATGAAGACCAGATATGACGTCAAGTCGCAAAACAGTGGGTTTCAAACGGACGATATAGTGTGACTATACAATCCTCCTAAAAAACGTTGTTTGTCACAGAAGCTGTAGAGAATATAAAAAACATTTTATGAAGTTTTGCGGTGCAATAATGACGTTGTATACCGTATTCGCAAAACCACTAAGAGGCAGCCAAAAGTAGTTCATTTTGACCATCTAGCTGTGTTTGCTGACGATAACTACTGTGCTCATGCACAAATAAAGAATAATAACTAGCAGATCTAGAAATCCATTCGATGGAATGTATTTTGATAGGTTTATGGGTAGGTATGTACATAAGTTCTGAAACGCCTTGATTCGGAGTTACAACCGAGAAGCAACAACACCTGTTTTAAACACCAGGCGTGTAGTGGTTTTTAAGAAGACGTTTGGGCGATTGGATACATTACAAAAAGAGCCACCGGCGGTCAGCAAATTTTTAATACTACGTTATAGTCAATTTTCTACGTGGCTATCAAAAAGTATTCACGTTCAAAACCGTTATACGAGAAACTACATTACGAATAACAGAAACAGAACAGAAATGAATTTCCATAATATAAAGAAACTGGCAGTACCCAAGCTGGGTTGCGGCTTAGATCAACTGGATTAGATGACAGTTCGGAATATGTTAGACGGTCGTCTTTTAAGAAACGGACATTCAAATGCTGGTCTACAATTATCATCCAAGCAGATCATTGGGACAGAAAAAGTTCATTGACTGCTACTTCTATACCTAAAGAAGTTGCTAAAATGGAAAGAGATGCAGTTCTTACTTTTCTTATCGATGCCGCGTCCTGTTTCCTGCTCTGGGACAGAACAGTCTTAACGAGAGGACAGTGAAACATTATTGAACTTCAATAATATTTGAAGCGATTTAAGAAAAAACAGAATATTCTGACAGAAGATAAGGCCTAAATATAGAAAGTAATTTTAGGAAATTGGCTTTAAAAGCGGGGTCTCGTCGGCCATATTTACACTCTAGAGTGTAATCTCTAGTATGTGCTGCTTTAACGGTGAAGTTATTAAAATAAAAAAGTTATACTACTGTGAGGCAGGTAGCGCAACAAAAAGTATTATAAAATGTGTAAAAGCCAGGTGGTGCAATAAAAATTATTATAAAAGTTTAATAGTAGTAGCGAATAATTGCGATTATTCTCTTGAGAATGTTCGTTATCGTACTATCATTTTTGCGATAGTGTTATCAGTAAGTAAGCTTAATGCTGCTGTGTGCCTGGAGCAGAAATCTTTTTTACAGTTGTAGGAGGCAAAATTACATCGGAGGATTTTCAAAATGGCGCTAAGATTCTTAAAAAAATTATCTTCCCCTAGGTACAGAGGCAATTTTTAAATTTTTTTTCAGGACCTTAGATAATATCAAAAAAAATTGAAATTTAAAAAAAGGACTCTGCTACAAACAAATTCACAAAGCTTAGAAAAATAAATTGTTATTCAAAAAAATTTTATTTTTGATAAAAACGTCAGAAAATTGAAAATAACTTAAAAAATTTACTGAAATCTATTGTGATATGTGGTACGACGTCGAATTGTAGCTTCGACTGTTGAGATGCGCGAAAGTGTTAACGTACACAAACACGATACTGTCTTCTCGGAACGCATAAAACTGATATCGTTACAGGAAAGACGTACCTATCAACATTCGTGTTTTTATTATTCAGTACAAATACATAAATATGAAATTAGTTGTAATTTTTTATTTTCCACAACTTTTGTCTAAAATAATTAAGACAGCCAATATTTGCGTTGAATATTATTAGTTTTACATATACATATTATGTAAAATCCCTATGTTCTAAAATCTATTCTACACCGGTATATCCAGAAATGCAACACAGTAAAACCTCTATTATCCGAATTAATAAAACGCAGACTGTTTCGGACTAGCAAAAAATCGGATTGATAAAAGAAGAAATTTGAAAAGGCTATTCTCCTTAAAAAACAAAACTCATAACTTAAAATATAAAAAAAAATGTAGTCAAAAAGACACATCCACATGATACCCAATCATTTTAATTTGTTTTCTTGCTAGTAACATGTAGTTCAGATAAAACTGCTTTGTCATTCTTCAAAAAATGTCATCTCTCTTGATTTTTTCGCAAATCGTGCCCAGTGGGCTTCAAACTACAAAATAAAATCTTCTTCCTGTTTTTTGTAAATGCCCCTTTATTTGATATAAATAGTCATGCGACCTTTTTAACTTTACAGCATTTTCTTGCAACGATAAATACAATACTCGTTTGCATTCAGCTGCCTCTCTCGGGGATATTTTTAACTTTGCCATTTTGTAAGGGCACCTTATCTCAATTCAACCATTTTCGCCCACTAATCCGTCAGGAGTAGCACCAAGATATGGAGTTTCTGCAGGCACAAACAATCCAGAGCTTTGAAAAACCTGTCTAAATTCTTGTGAAAATTGTCGTATTGCTATTTCTTCAAGATTCCGACCACAATTTGTTGCCACGCTTCCAGAAAAAGTTGAATAAAGTAACCTGTTTGCCACTTTCTTCCCATCTGTTGTTTGGCGTATCTTACAAACAATACCAAAATTTGATGCCGGGAACCGCAAACCTCTTTCTTTTTTCCAAAGATTACTTGTACTTTGCCCAACAGTATTCCGTTCTAAAGAGATTAATTCATTTCGTGTTTTATTTAATGAATTTAATATACATGATTTCTTTTTCTCTAATTCTTCTGTTGGAATTGGTTCTTGCACCAAACCATAATCTTCATCAGGTTTTCCTCCGCATCTTATTTTTTTCTTTTTGCGGCTTGAAAAAAGTTTTGCATGACTCTGTCGGTACAGGCGTTTTGTTTCAATGTTTTAAATATACATCTTGCTATATTTTCCTGAACTCTTCTGTGTCATTTTCTTATGAATAGCGCGCTTATATTCCTCACTTCGGTTATAAGAAATGAACGCTGCATCTCACCTGGTGACTACTTTTCAAGGAAAAGTGTAACCTTTTCTCCCCTACAAATTTTGCAACAATTGCGTTAGAAGTCTCCGCGGCATTACTCTTTATATTTAAAATTAAACCATGTGCATGATAACACAGGCGACTACACAGGCGACTACAACGTCGAATAAACCACAATTAATCATGTCTGTTATTTCATTTCTTTCGTTTGCTTTAGCGCCAGTGCAAAAATACTCTTCACAATGAGTGTGGTCTCCAAAAATATGCTTTGAACAATTATAATGTCTTTCTTTAAAGCATTTAGTTGCTTTTGTCGTCTGTAGTTTACAGCGGTATTGACACCTATCCTAAGTCGCTGGATGTTTGATATTAATAGATTTTAGCTTGTTACAAACCACTAAATTTGGCAGGGGATGGTACACTTTTGAATTACGTAAAGTAAAAAAAAAGAACAGCCTTTAAGGTAAGCTTTAGTTTTTATGAAAATTTTGCGTTCTAAGGCTAAAAAAGATGATTTAAAATCACATTTGATTTCACCAGTGGCGCCATCTCGAGGAATTCGTGCTGTGGAGTTCCCTCTTAATTAGTCTTTTAAAAAAATTGGCGGTCGTAAGTGCATACTCGAGGTTTTAAATAAATTTTAATAGTTTTTTGGTTATAGTAAAGTTAGTTACATTTATAATCTTGCAAAGTTTGCAACATTTATCAAAAAAAGCACTTGTATGAACAAAATAAATTAAAACTGCTCAACAACGATTAAATGCCAAATAAAAATTTTAAAATTTTCCAAAAAATTAATATTATAGCAAAATAGAAATTTCGTAAATAAAATATCGTTAAATTCAGAAATTTCTACAAACTTCTTAATCACATCGTAAAACCAATCTAGAATATAGCTAATGAACGCAAATGATGGTTATTAAATAAGACAAGAGTGGATACCGGGGTGTTTTCAAAAGTATAATAGCGGTGTAACACGATTAGCATCGAAAAGTCCAAAAATAGTCTGATCTAAAACTTTTTGTTTAGAATAATGATTCTTAGATTTACCAGTAAAAAATTTTAACAACTGTCAAAACCGTTTGTTTTTTCCAGTGCTTTCTTGATAATTGGTCTTATCGCATACCTTTTGATTAAATTTTTGAAACTTTAGAACCGAATATCTCAAAAATTTACTCTTTACAGTCACACTTAATTTGACGTTTTCGTACTCAGAAAAACGAACTCTATCGAAATCCGTTGACATTTAAACAAACAAAACCGACGTATTCGAAGAATTTTTCTCAAACTTTATTATTTAGGAAAGAACGAATTTATTCCATACTTGATGAGCTCGCTGTATAATGACAATGCGAACACAAAAGTCAGCAATAACGTGGTACAGAATTAAGTTAAAAAAATCTAATAATAACAAACAAAATTAACATATGTGACCGAAATATTTACGATCACACAATTAAAGTTTGTTAATTTTAAAATTTCAATAAGTACAATATTAAACCATTTACTGCCTGTAGCTATATGGCCGTTATGAAATAAAACTTTTTATTACTGTTTTTGACAGAAGCTAGAAAAACGTACATAAATATAAAATATATCCAAACTGCGTGTTTATAACCATAATAATCTGAATAGTAAAACTATATTTAACACATGAGTTTTTGAAATAAATGTGTCGTGTATTTTTAACCTTGACTATAACGTATTCTTTATATTATATTTCGAATAAAAAAACTATGATCATAAACTAAATCGTCGTATATATTTATATAATAGAGCAGAGAATGTATTTACAAAACATGTTAGTTTCGTTATTGGATCATCACTACGAAAAGCGGATATTATTGTAGCAATTGCCGACAAGTATAAATTATTCCTGTTTAGTTGCTTGAACGTTAGACTTCCTTCAATCTGCAATAATAAATCGAGGTCTTTCAAAGTGACACAGAAGGGTCTTTTATATAAATAGCTATGATGTCATAATGTGAATAACGATGTGAAACGAATATAAGAAATAAATTGACTAGATCTGACATTCGGAAATCAAATGGAAATGATGTAGAAGAACATTGCTCTATCAAAGCTTCTTGCACCTTGAGTTTTTCATGCATTGTAGGGTCGATTACAAATTAACTTGAACGTGATAGGATTAAATAAGATTTAATTGCGTATAAAGTAATGTCGTTAAAAGCATTTCAGTTGGTTACAAAAATGTTATGTACAGAAACACCAATTAGTGTTAACTAATATACATTATGCTGTCAGTTATCAGATGTTTGCACAAATCCATAAAGAAGCTTCTGTTTACAATGAGTTAAAAAACGTTTAATAAAAATAACACCGTAGAATTGAAACCAAGGATAACTTACACAATAATAATTTAAAATGTATAGAAAATTTACTCAACATATTAAATTTATTACGTTTTAGAAAATTATAAAATAAAAATGAGATGTTAAAATAAAAGCTTTTTAATTTTCCTTAAAACACTAATAATTCTTTGTGTAGTACAAGGACGATTCAAACGGCCAACATCAACAAAGGAGACGGAAGGAAAAGCTTGTAATTTAAAGATACAAAATAGAATGTTTTTTGCAAAAAAGGCTTGATTTACAGATCGGAACTAAAAAATCGCTTTTGTAAACTTTTGAGTTTACATTTTTTAGCTTTCTTGCATTGTATACATACAAGCAAATTTTTATAAAACTTCAGTAATCTGCTTGGAAATATGTTTACAGTATGAAATATAAGAAACAAAATACATACTCTAGAGTACAAATGTTTGCATTTTACCTATTCACATGTAACAATTCTATCATTGAACGTAAGACTTTTTCGTACCAACACATAATATTTGAAAATTGAATTTAGGGTAAACACAATGTGTTAGCATAGATGAACTTATCTCTAGCGTTGGGCAGTGATCAGGTAATCTACACCGCGTTTTTAGAGCAAATCATGCTTTTCTCTACCATTGACTTTAACCGCAGTACCCCATGTTGTTTCTCTGCTATTTTTTATAAAGAAATGTATATGCTAAGTTGCTTGATGAAGTTAATTAGTTTGATGAAGCTTTCAAGAACTCGCTTCAAGTACCAGCTAATCTGTAATACTTGTCGAGTGTACTGAATAATTAATAAAAGCAATGCATGGAGATAATATATTTATTGGTCTTAAATATACAGTTAAAGAAGATTTAATTTATCATTAACCAAAAATCTTAAAAGTGTGTACAGTTTTTAGCAAAAAACTTATAGTTAAAGTAAAGTTTCAACAGTAGCAATTTAAATGTTGTTGATGCAGAAAAAAAAACGGAAAGAATGTGTTTCCTAATTGCGATTAATTTAATAATTTTAATAAAACGAAAAATATTTTTTGTAAATACGCATGTTTTACTTTAAAGCTAAGCGCGCATGGATAATAAATAATTTTCTCTATTTCGACATGAGAATTAGCGATTTTTACACTAAAATCCGTGTAAGAATAAGCAAATTCTTACACGAATTTTAGTAATGTTAGTTTTTTCAAAGTTGGTATCTTTGCATCGTAAGTTGACTTTAAGCGAAAAAGAAATCAAAACTATTGTAACTTAACAATTGAAATTCAAATTTTGATGCCAAGATAACATAAAGACGTCCTATTAATGCAAAGTTATTTACTTATAAAGAATTAAAGAGATTATTTTGTATGAAATTTTAGGTTAACACATAAACTTCAATATGTCAAAATGTAAGTGTTGCCAATTCAATAAAATACAAAAGTTTCCCAATGTTGTTTTAAAATTAAAATTATACGAAAAATATTAAATATTGTATCGAAATAGAGAAAATAGTATAAAGCACACGTCATAGCATACGTTTTAATCACTCTACCGCTTCATAAACTCGCCGCTGCGCGGCTCGTATATGAAACCCGGTCTGAAGATTGAAAGAATAAGGCCCAGTTGCATAAAACGTTGTTCACATTGACGATGTAGTATCAATAGCTACAATTTAAAATCAACGTTAACAACGGTGTCAGCTAACAAGAGAATTAACTTTGCTGTTGTTTTAATTCCAAACATATTTATGTACGGTTGCATTAAGTAATATTAACTATGTTGTTAGCTGACGCCGTCGTTAACTAAATCGTAGTTATTGGTTGGCCAATGTCGTCAGCAAAATAACTAAATTTGCACTTACACACGTAGTTAACTACATAATTAAAGTTAACAATGTTTGATGCAGCCGAGACTTATGCCCGGTTGCATAAAGCAAAGTTAACTATGTGGTTAGCTGATGTCGTTGTTAACTACGTCATTGGTCGTCAAGTACATTTGATTTTGTACTTGAGGACCAATGGCGACACTTAACAATATGATCACGTAGTTGTCGTAAGTCGCAAAGTATCAGTTAAATTTAGAAATATAATAATAAAATCACTAAAAAGAAGTAAATTTGAGGCGTATGACGTCATTCATTTAATTATCTCTTTTGCTAAACGTTGCAAAGAAGCTTTGGAATGGCAGTGATTTGTTTCAAAGATTTTATAATTACACTTTTAAAATGTTAGGCTTGAAAGATCATACAGTTTCTACCTAAAATTTACCTCAATCTCAAGTTTGTTTTGTCACCACTGTTAATATCTGGGCGACATTGAAAGTTCCTTGATAAAAACAAACGAAAACGAGAAATTGTTAGTAAATTATGTACCCCTTTGCCATTAACAGTGGTAAGTAAGAATATATATGTATTATGGGTGTCAGGTTCTGTCGTTGGTAACTTATTTTTGAGCGAAGAGGTAGACGAAGTAGCTCTAACATAGCTATCAGACAAATCACAGATAAATTAGTTAGAAAGACAACATTTACAAAAATTAGTTATAAATTAGTAAATTGTGTTATGTTAAAAATTTGGTATAGTAAAAATTTTCTAGTATGAAACTGTTAAAATTGTTAAAACACGAATTTATTTTTCCTGTAAAGTTCGAAAGAGGCGGACATCGTCTAGCGTTAAAAATGCCCAACAAAGTTTTCATTGTTAAATCTTTCGCACACCTATGTGCATATGTACTGTATATTGTCTGTAACGGGTTACAATACCTCCACCTGTGTTCATTATCTGTGGAGTTGATAAGCACAAGTTGCAATTGGAAAATTTCCGTGATGTCACGTCACTGGAACTAACACTACTTACACTTTCGACAGGTTGAATACAATCATATTAGAGAAAACAATTACCCGAGTTACAAAGTTAATTGAAAAGACACTCTGGGCTTTCGCTTATTTTCAGTTATGGTATGAGTTAAAAAAGAATTTACTTGTGATAACGTCGTATGTACGTTTTCTTTTGTGTTAGATTTCAATTGAGTTTTAGGTAATACTGACAGGATATGCTCTAGCTGGTCAACGCCTGGAGGAAAATAATTGTAAGTATTATATTCTTACTTGAATTCTTAATAGTTTGGTGGTCAGTTAACCGTACGTACATACTTGGTTGTAATCACAATTAATGTTAAAATCTTTTTGTTGTGTCACATATAATACGGCGCGCTTCGATTTCCTAGATCTTCGATTTTCGTACTTTTGTAATTTAATTTACGAATGTAAAGTCATTTCTTCTTCGAATGTAAAAGTTAGACCGACTAGTTCATTTTGCTGTATGACGAGTTGCCCAGTCGAGGGTGTAACTTATATTTTGTCTGTGATACCGACCTATGTACTATTGTTTGGAAAATTTATATAACTATATTTATGTACTTTTTTTGTCTTTGAACTACTATCTGTAATATAATAAATATACATTCTGTGTTACCACTTCTGTTTTGTTATTTGTTCTTTTTCAACTGCGGGTAGAATTAAACGATGTCTACCATTTTAGTTTTTTATCGTTTTGGCGCTTTTTTAGATTCAGTTTATAATCTAACACTACGAAGCTTACGACTCTATCTCCGAAACAACTAAGTTAGTCGTCTCGTCGCTTTCTTTTTTTGCAACGAGAAAAACTGCGTAACAATTGTAGTAATAGTTACTTAAAAGCGATCATAAAAACAAGATAAAAAGTCTTGTAAATGAGTACGTCCGATCACAATGTTGCGCACCGTTTCTAATTTGAACAATAAATACGGAAGTACGCGTAGTTTGAAATACCATGCAAACATAATTAGTAGTTCAGTCGTCGGTAATCATGATTTTTGCTTCAAGAACGGTTACAAAGAGAGAATGTGTTGTGGCGTCGTTAAGTTGACTATTTAAAACAATATTAAGCAGCTCTGGTTAATGTTCTGACTAAACAAAGTATATGATTAGTGGATTAACGACATACAGGGCATTAGAAATACAAACAACCAAAAATAAACCATAAAAAATTAAGTAATGAAAAATTTACAAATAAGCCAAGAGTAGTCAGAACGACAACTACTACAACGCAACGCAACTGAAAAAACCGAATATCAAGCAAAATCAGTGGAGTAATTACATTACGACAGCGATATACAAAGGTGATCTAACAGATGATGTACACATAACCTAAAAATAAACGTTCTTGATTAGGTACGAAAGACGTCTGTTGTGTGTACAATAAAGAGATCCTCTTGGTGCTTATTATTCAAAGTTTTATATATTATTTACTAAAGGTGTAAAAAGTTTTCTGGCTTTTTCATTTAGTGCTCTAAATTTTGCAATTATACATTTACTTACTAGGATAATGTTATTAGACAGAGCTCAGGACTGTCGTCGTGAATATTTTCTGATTAATAATCGAGCAGTTTACTATTTTGGTTATGTGAGTAATCTCTTTTGTGATAGAAGTAATGGTATAAGCAATCCTGATAAAGTTTTTAACTTTTTCTTCTAGCTGCGCAGTTATTTATATTATTCTACAAATCAATGCAAACACTGTTCCGATTAGTGCTTTGTGTTGACAAGAGTAGGTAACACTGTTTTTTTTAAATTTTTTTTCCCTAGAGTAAGTATGATTGTTGAGTAATCAAAATCCAAATCCAAAGTTTTTTTCAACATCAGTAATATTAAAGAATGCTTATCTTGTAGTGTAACAATCCAATGGGCCAGCACCTTTGGTAGGATCTGTCAGCCAGTGCATGGGCTTGTTTCTTGAGTGATACTAGAAGTTCAGTTCTCGAACAATTTTGGTTTGTTTGCTACCTTTAGTCGTAGTTAGTTTAGATTCCCAGTCAACATGCTTAGAGTTAAATTGTTACTGATTATAGATGTCTCAATTTTTGTTTTGTAGAGTTTATATCAATTACTATAAGCTACGTATAAGTTGGTGACAGACGCCGGATTTGGCATATTGCCAAAAAATATAAGCATATCTGCATATGTCCAATCCACAATGGTCAAATGCCGAAAAACAACGCTGTTTCGACATCTGATCGTTTCAACTTAGACAGTTAGCAAAATGCGTATGCAATATTCTGCATATGCGAAAATAGACAAAAATGCTGAACAGCTGACATAACCTAACAAAATTTGACGTGCATGTTGTAGAAAATTTTGTATTAGTGCGTGTTCATTTGGTTGTAATGATCATGTGTATATTGTAATTCTAGTTAAGTATCAGTTTGCATATTTGCTGTGGCCATCAAGTTTATTAGTGGTTCAGTAGATCAGCACCAGTTCGATAAGAAGCTACTTTAAGTTATTGAAAAAAAATGGGGGAAACAATTTTACAACAGTTCTAAAGACAAAACAATATTCTCAAATTTTAATCGAAATTAAGAAAGGTATTCAGAAACGAAACTGTGATGATAAGTTAAGCTGTCAAGATTACAAACTTCTGAATAGGTTTGATATTCTAAAAATAGGAGAAACTGAACAAATTATTGGAAAACGTAAAAATAATTATGTGGATTCAGTAAATTACTATTGTCACGTCAAAGAAGAGGAAAAAGCACAACAGGTCATAAAAGAAGACTGGGAATAGAAAAAGAAATTACAAAAAAATACTCTAATATTTCTAAAAGTGTCATTGAGGATTAAAATTATCCACTCAATGTCAGTTAAAGAAGAAATCAAAACAGAAAGGTTAAGTAGTAAAACCAACCATTTCTACAGATTTTAATAAAAGAGCACAAATTGATTTGATTGACATGCATACAACGCCAGATAGTCTATAAAAAATGGTTACCAATTATCAGAATCACTTTACTAAATTATTTTTTTTTAAATCTTGAAAAACAAAAACAGCAGAAGTGGTATACAATTTAATAGATATTTTTTGCATTATCGGCGCATCTTGCTTTCTACACAGTGATAACGGCAAGGAGTTTATGCATGAGGTAACAAAAAACGTCGGAGAAATGCTTCACGTCATAATTGTTCATAGTAAGCCTTCCCAGTCTCAAAGTCAAGGATCGGTTGAGAGGGCTAACCAAGATGTCTGTGACAAACTGGATGCAAGAAAATAATACATCAAAATAGTCAGAACGATTACGATTTGTTTAATTAAAGAAAAAAAGATCTTTCTACAAAGGAATTTAGCATAGTCCTTATGAAGCTATACATGGCGTTCTAATTATTGATGGTGTAAATGAACAAACCTGCCCTTACAAATTGTGGAAAAGATGTATAATGAAGAAGACATTTACAATCTTTAAAATAACGCAGATGATGCCCAAGAAATCTTGCATTAGTAAGATTGGTATGTAAATTTTCTTGTGCTAAAAGAAAATTGAATTTGTAAGGGTCAATCTATCTCCTATAGAATTCAGTAATCAATACATAAATCGTCAGAATTCTGCAATAGAAGAAAACGTTGAACAAGAATATGTATATGTAAGTAATGAATGTTTTTTGGAGTTACTTAAACAACATCAAAATGGTCACAAGGCTACACAAAAGACCAACGTCCAACCAGAAAATGTATATTAGCCACTAAACAAAATTAAGGAACAAGATTTGATCAAGTAATATAATATCTTTCTGTTGCGTTTAAATATTATATATTTCAGGAACAACGAAACTCGCTCAAAATTAATAAACAAGCATCGGTCTAAAAGTATTCTTAAATTTAAAAAAACAAGCCGAAGATGTTCAGCAAACCAATTCCAAAATCTTCAAAATAAAATGTCGTAATTAAGATTCCTCATGTTGACATATGTCGTTTGGCACCTCGTTATGTAACGGCAAAAAAGATTATTTAAATCAGCTCGGAACTGCATCTAGATTACTCGATAAACTTTATATAAGTAATGAATTTTAGATATTATTGTCTAAACTGAAACAAAAAACATATTATTTTTTCTGTTCTTCATCCTTCTCAGATGAACAAGTTAATATCTTCAGATATCTCAACAGGTACAAAATTTACTCTGCCCACAGTTGCTGTAAAAGAATCAAATTCTTGCCAGGACTTTGTAAGATGCAACTGCCGCAAAAACTGTATAATCCTAAATCTGTTTTATTCAAGGAATCCTTTTATTTGGCATCTGGCACATCGTAAGTGTGCGTTTTGTGAACTGCCTAAATTAAAACGGTAAGATGCCAAAACAACGTTGGTTTTCGGTATTTGACCGTTGTGCAATGGACATATGAGGATATGTCTATATATTTCGACAATGAGCCAAATTTGCCGTCCGTCGCCAACATATATAAATAAATTGATTCTTTCATTAAAATTGCACTACTATTCTTGGCGTGATTATCTCAGTAAAAAACGTAATATCTTTTTTAGTCTCTTGATCTGCTATTAGCTTAATTTATTTATATCAATCATAAAATTTTGATTGATGTTCTGCATTTGAAAGTGTAAAATAAAAGTTTATTCATAGTGCTCCTGCATCGTGGTTTTCACTGAGATTTTCGCTGGGGTGAGTTAAAAGTTCTCACGCAGGACGATCTACACCCTTATGTTCTCGGAGCCAATTTGTAATAATTATGTTGCAATTTACTACCCGTATGCGGATTGATGAAATCTCATCAATGTCGTATTTAAAGTCTAGACGGAATGGTTAACCGAACATCTATCTCTTTAAGTTTACGATAGTAGTAACATGTTTGCGTTGCATTCAAGTATTCAGCATCTATTTATGTCTTTGCCTCGCGTATTTGCGTTTGATATTTATTATTATGATTTTAGAATAAAGTGTTGCCTGAATCTTAACGACTAGATCTAGCCGAAAAGATTTTGTATGTATAAATCCATTTTTTATCAACTTTAGTCAATTCTAAAGCGGCGTTGTTTTGTATGTAATAATAAGCTTTGCAATAAATATATTATTTATACTTGTTTGTAACTAAGTTAAATAACATAATCGTTAGAAATTAATCCCAAAAATATATGGGTATGATTCTTCGTGTGTAAACACGAATATACAGTACGACGAACAAGAAAATTATGAGCGTTACAATCTACAAGATAATATGCCGGTGAAATATTTAAAACTACGTCGCATTTTTTTCTAAAAAACAATTACAAAATAGTCGCAGTTTTTGAAGTGAAACTTCTTTAACGAGGGTAAATCTGAAAATTTTGTAAGTTGCACCGCAACGAAAAAAGAAACAGCATACTCGCACTGTAACAAAAAAGGTGGCAGCACAGTCGCAGCAAATTATATGTTTTAATTTACATTTCTCTATTTCGACACCAGAATTAGCGATTCTTACACTAAAATCCGTGTAAGAATGAGCAGATTCTTACACGAATTTTAGTAAAGTTAGTTTTTTCAAAGTTGGTATCTCTGCATCGTAAGTTGACGTTACATGAAAAAGAAATCAAAATTATTGGAATTTAACAATTGAAATTCACATTTTGATGCCAAGATAAAATAAAGACGTTTTATTAATTCAAAGTTGTTTATTATAAAGGTATAAAGAGATAATTTCGTATGAGATTTTAGGTTAACACATATACTATACTATTCTGACGTTTATATTAACATGAGCTATTCTAATTTTTAATTTCATTGTTTTTATAAAGCTTTGTTTTGAACAGGAACATTCTACTTTTTTATCAGTAAATAAAATTAAAAGAAATTAATTAGCAAAGAAATTTTATTTCTTCCGTGAGCTTATGTGAATATGGCTCACACGTTTAATTTTTTGGTTTAAAATTAAGCCTCATGGCGATTACTATCTGAACACAACCACTTCTTGCACCAGTTGCTTAGATCGCCGTCAACGTAAATGTCTTTCAGCTTTTGATATCGATATTTGAATTAATTTTGAATGATTTGCCAAACATAAACAACTATTATTTACTGCACTTAATATATTAATGTTTTTTTAAACAATGTGAAAAACTTAAAACGTCTATAAATTTTAAGTTTTTCAGATTATTAAATAAACTGAAAACGGTGAAAAGTTGCAGGGGCATTCATAATTATGAAACACGTTTTATAACAGTACATATAGAATGGTATATTACGGTATAATATATAATACAGAAATTACTCTATGAGAATAGCTTGCGTCAAGCTTTGTTATTCTATTTGAATAGAACAAAGCAAGAGAATGTGATAATCACAGCTGTTAAATTACACTTATGTAGAAGTTACATATAAAAGAATCAATAGAAAACTGTCTTTCATTTAAATGTCAATATAATATAGCCAAAGTATGTTTTAACCAAGTGAAAATATTAAAGATACTTAAAACAGTTTCATTCTTATGTAATGCTTTTATAGGTTGATATAAATGATTATGGTTTTGTATAGTGTCTATGCCTTGCTGATGGTATGGTGATTATGTCTGAAGATATTGATGAACATGTTATAAAATGTCAAGTAATACATATACCTAGAAGACGTCATAAAACTAGAAAACACTGAAGTACTGAAATTAGAAAAAGAATATCACTGACATAGATCGCGTTTGACAAATTCTTATGTACCTATCTTAAGAAATCTAGATGATCCGATATATCTTCAACGTTACAATATAGAACGTAGACAGATTAACAGTTGCACAAAGATCCATAGAGCGTTCTGTACTAGAAATATCATTAAGAAATAAGATCTGGAATACAGAAATCCGACAATAAAACTAACATTTTAGAACCCAACTTCATACAGTCATAAGTTTTTTTTTTAAATAAATTTGATGAACAACATTTTTGCACTACTAGTTACTACGTTTTTTTTAAGAGGATATGTTTGATTAACTAGTAACTCGTCAGTAAGTAATTTATTTACCGTTTTAGAACGGTAAGTACAAAACAAGCAACGTGATAACGCTTAGAAAAGCCAACTAGTTTGAACATAAAATAAAAAATCCTGGTAGCACAAAAATAAATAAAAACATCATTTTTTAACGTTTATTAAGATAATGTAATAAGATAAAAAAATATTTCTATCGTGTAAAAAATAGAATAAGCATCACAAACATTAAGGGTGTTGTAATAGCGAAGGCTTCCACGGCCGGAATCTATACTAACATTAGAATGTCTTCCGGGTTTGGACATTGTCATAGTTGTTGCAACCGAAGCTGCCAACGTTTCGCCCACTTTCGTAAAGGGCTTCATCAGGGCGTGAGATACATCGCAAAACTCAAACAAGCAATCGAAATCCAACTATGAACTTCTCAAAAGTTAGGTTATCCACTTGTGAAACAAACCATAACCTAAACTCTGAAAAGGTAAGAAAGAAAACGATACTTGAAAAAGCAAACGAAAATCTAACAAAGAACCACTACCGAGCTAGGTAATCAACTTGTGAACCAAGCCAGATTCTAAACTCTGTAGAAGTGACTTAAAAAGAAATAGTCTCCGTATTTAAAGAAAAAGCACCGTCACGGATGGTTAAGCTCGACCTTGATTGGGTTACGGTTGCTAGGGGGCGTGTTTTTGATAAATGACTAATAACCGGGAACCAAAGAGGAGATAGTTCGAAACCATGATCGCGATTGAAGTTATTCTTTTTAATTTAGCTGAATTGTTGTGTCTTTCCGAAATTTGAATTTTGCTGTCTTTTCTGATAATTTTTTTGGTATTTTTGGTAGTTTTAATCGAACTTTCTATACCTACAATTTATTTGTCTAATGGTGCTTTGTGAAATATAATATTTTGTGTCAAATTGTTCTTTAACAACGTCATCTCGTCTTTGTTAAATGTTTCATAACTTCATTTTTACATAATTTTGACAATTCTTTTGCCATGAATTACTTTCTTCTGCATGAGTTTGTACTGAATAACATTGTTAGTGTGGCGCAGAAAAATCGTCCAATCATACTGAAATGCAGAATATGCTACTCTAAACGTTAATTTGATATTTTCGTGCATGAGTTGTTAAAAATTGATAAGAAAAATAAAAGTTGCAAAGTAAAACACAAAAAGTAGCTTAAAAAACAATAATAGATGACAGAAGTTTTGTTGCTTATAACAGCTTTTTTTAATCATATTTATTACTTTTTATAATAAACAGAAAATTATTACTTTGCAATATTAATTTATTTTAAATATCTAGGTAATCAAATTTTAATAGATTCAACATGTATTAAAATTTTTAATTGCTAAATAATAATTTTTCAAACTGTAAAATATTTAAGTATTCAAAAGTGAAGAATATTAAATTTGTAATTTACTTATCAGTACTTTTACACTTTTATGTCATAATCAAAACTGGTTAAATTACATTTTCTACGTTATGAATGCGCTAGAAGCTTTTATATTGTATATAAAATATTGCAATTAGTTCTTCCTAAGCACTTGCAATTAAAATTGTGTCAATGAACGTATAAACCTTTTGCAATAATTTTATGGTAGCATAGAAATTGCAGGATTATTAAAATTAATGTTTTGACGAAGCAAATGATTTTATTTACAAAAATTTTTAATAAAATACCTTGATGGCTAAGGCTAATAAAGAATGTAGTTATTATATATTATATATACATATTGAAATATATTAAATTTATTGATACTATTACAGTACTACAGAGAGTATTTTAATATATAGTAGCATAACACGGGTATTCTAGATGTAACTAACTGCTCAATAGTTGATCTCAATGTTATAACATTGAGATCTTAACTCCTAAAATAAATATTAAAAACACTTTTACGAACTGAAAATATTGACAAATTTTTAAGTTATTCAATGTAACAATATAATATTTAAACGTTGTCTAATGGTAAAATAAACTACTCAACTACATCCTAATCAGTGAAAAGTTTAAGTTCATGGTTATTTAATTTGCAAAGTATGTCAGATAGAAACCGTCTTATAAACCACAACCTACACACATACTTATTAACGCCATTTATCAGAATTAAGTTTAATAATCTTATACTATTCTTAAATCTGACAGTGAATGTGATAATCGTTGATTTATTTAATCAAACAGTTATTATAGTACTAAGAAATCTAAGAAAATACATATTAAGCAACAAGTAGTGTTATGATTGTATCTAGTTGGGTCGCTAGCTGATGTGCTGATAAGAATCTAGTTAGTTGCTCTACTATCTATGAAGTCCTATATTATCAAATATTAACCAGTTCGAATTACCCCACTCCCGCCCACTTCAGAAATTCATCAAAGTTTTTTTAATGTTGGTTTTCTCAAGGTTTCCTTCCGTAATGCTTAACAAGTGGAAGGATAAAACAAGTTTACTTCGATTTTGTTAAGGTGTAGACAGCATTTAAAGTTTTTTTTTCTCGTATTATTTAATTCTAAATTAGATGTGTTTGTCGATCAGTCACCGTTAAAGGTTATTGCTGTTATACTATTCGTCGTTTTTTTGCGGTTTAATACTCATTTTTTTTAAATTCAGTTCTATGTCTTATCTGCTACATAGAAATAGCCCAAATAACAAAAAGCTCGCAAAAAGATATCTTTCTAATACCATTTCTCGGGTATTAATTAGACATCATTTTTGCCACTTTTTTCATACAAAATTTGTGTCGAGAATTTCGAATGAAAACTGTCACTATCATTTTTGAAGCATCAAAATGATACCACCTATAAAAAAGCTGAATGTTACTATGATGCCAAAATCATATCACATAACATCATTTTGTTATCAAATTTATATTAATTAAATTATATACTCCCACGTTGATTAATACAAATATGCACAGTACAAATAATGATTATGAAAAACACTGTAATTACGAATTAATTGGAATACAATATTTTACACTTTTATATAGTAGTAAACATCGTTTTAACGAGCATTTAAAGTAATAAAAAAACTGAGATTATACCACGTTATACTTCATCGGACAAAAACAGACATTCTTCGTAAGGTTTCGGTGCGTAGGAAGATGCGGCAAATTATGCTGATTAGTTTATAATACCGCCAAAATAAAATTAAATTGTATCTTAATATTTTTTTTCATGTGCACTATTTACCATAAAAAAGTATTAACATGTTCTATGGTGAAACTTTTTTGTCTAAAATTATATCTATTTACCTTTAATAATTATTATTATTCCACGACGTTGAATTATTATTTAATTATTTTATTATTTTTATTGTGTCTAAAATAATTTATCTTTTTTTACAAACTGTCCTTTGCTTATAATACACAATAGATTAAATGGATAACTACACATATTTGATTCTTGTTCTAGTAGTAACAAAATTGCCATCTTCAGATTAATAATTGCCGACAAAAATATTATGCAACGTTTGCCAAATGACCAATATGAAAAAGTATGTATAACGCTTTCATGAATTTTGTATGAACTAAATTGATGCTTTGAGCGTTTAAATTTTTGCGTTGAATTTATAACATAATGATACATTGACAACGATAGTAGCGTATACAAACTACCAAGCTATCTATTAGCTATGAAAATCGTACCAATAATTTTGTATCAAAATATTTTCATTAAAGTGACATTCGGATGTCAATAAATTGGTACCGCTAAGTAACGTTACTCGTTCTTACTGAGCATACTAAAATTAAGATTTTTTAGTAGTAATAGATGAAATTTTGTTGATTGGAAGTTAAGTTAAGATATCTTGACACGATGCGTCAAGTCCCATTGATGGCGATGTCAAGTAAGGTTGAGTCGAGTAGCGTAAAAGTTGAAATCCTGGCAACGTCTAGAATTTATAACGTTTTGGTAAGCCTTCCCTTTGCAGGTCTGGCAAATTTGCAAGGCGTGCTAATGCCAAAAGCATTTCTATTTCATCTCGCCGTTCGGACTCGGTATTAAACTGTAAGTACCGTGCATTTGTAAAAACACAAATGCACGCGAGAGAGATGATCAAAAACCTGCGACAGCGGTATATAAACCACACATATATAAGTATAGCATATTACAGTATAAGTGGGTATTAAGGTCTTACAATCGATTTTTCGAACACGACGGGGCAGTTTTAAAGAACAGTTATCTACCAATACTTTAGGCTATTTTTTTTATTGGTTGACTACAATATCATAAATACTGACATTAATACCACAACTAACGGAAACAATCACTTATAATGTAAAGTTTGAATTTGTGATGTATCAATCTTCCGTTGTCATGAAAAAAGAAATTCGAAATTAGTTTGCAATTTGTCACATAAGATTAATTGTTGTCACTACAGTTATTACTGGTCGTATATTGCTTAAAAATGAGATCTAACATTGATTACTTAAATAGTAAAGCAAAATCGCGCTTAATACCGTAAAAATTGGAATACGCATTTAAAAAAGAATACGAAAAATTCACATAGATGGAAAAACGAAAGGTAATAGATACCAATGAACGAGTAGTAATTGCTTACCTTCAGAAAATGTTAAGTAGTACAAGGCGTCGGCGTCGAGTATATGCGAAATTGCAGTATGTTGAGTACAAACAAAAGGGACGATAATAGATCATTTGTGAAAGTGCATCCATTCCTGAAGGCAATTACCAAGAATCACGTAGCTAAGAAAGCATATGTATTTAGGAAAAACAATTAGTGGAGGTTTGTCACAGATGCACAGATATTACGTATTTATTTTTGAAGATGGTAGCCATTTGCGGTATCTTTGGCTCTTGTAGAAGATGCAAACTCTGCCATTTACTCTTACATGATATCAAGGAAAAAAAAATTTATTATTAATATCGGATCATCTAAGACAGTGAAGGCTTGAAGTTTTACTGTTTACAGAGATAAAATTAATTATGTGCGTTTCGTGAAGCAGTATTTATCATTACACTCCCAAAATGCAAGTACAAATTGAGTTTTCTTTCGGTATGATAAGGAAAACAAGCAATCAAGTGGTTGGTATTAATACAATTGAATTAAACGTTATCTTAAATTAAACAATCCTTAGAAATACACGAACACGTTTTTTGACGTACATCCGCTACCATTATGGCGAATAGTAGCATGATAATAGATAAAATTCAACGACAAGTAGGGAGTAAATTGGCAACTGTTGCGACTGGTTACGTTGGAAAAAGTATTAGCAATAAGAACGTTTCAAACGCTATTGGAAGTGATCACGATTGAAGTTATTGGGGTGTTTGATTATTTCTATGCTCTTTCGGATTTTCTTATTGAAGAAGAATCGAAATTTTGCAATCACCAAAATGTTATCAAAATCTATATTGTGATCTGTAGTAAAATAATGTTCAGCAACCACAGACTTAAAAATATGATTTTCCAATCATGTTCAAAAATGCGTAATAACAAAACAACCGGTTTCACCATTCTAGACTAAAACACATTGCCAAGGAATTTGGTATAATTTTTGAAGTGAAAGTGTAAGAAATTTGTCTTCGGGAGAAGGATAAATCTCAGAGATTTTGCCTGTAACCTTGTGAATGTAGGGTAAAAATGCCAATTTGGGATTGGATTTGGATGTAGAAATGTCCTTGGGTAATCGAGCACGTTGATGTAGACAACAATTAATAACTGTTTGAATATCTTGCTTTATATAACTATTGTTTATCGAGGTTCTAGTAAAATGACGGAATTCCTAGTATAGATTCTCAGATTGGCAAATAGAGAAAGTGCAATGAACCAAAGATTCAATAATAGAACGTTTTTGTGCAGGATGATGATGATGATGATGATGATGATGCTGAGACAAAGCATAAAGGGTTTCTGTCTGTTTAGGTGGGTTTGCGATAAACAAAATGACAAGAACGTCGAGAAATGGGAAAGAACCATTAGTTTTGATCTCGATGGTAAATTTGATATCTAGGTGTTGATTGTTTAGATGATTAAGAAACTTAGACTATTCGAAATGACCATAAGGACAAACAATAAACGTGTCGTCAACATACTTAAACTAAACTTTAGGTTTTAATGTTGATGATTCTAAAGCAATCGTTTAAAAAGATTCCATAAAAATGTTAGCTACAACAAGTGATAGAAGTGAACCCATAGCAGCACCAGAAACCTGTTCGTAAAACTTGTTATCAAATTGGAAGTAAGTGAATGTTAAACACTTATCAATTAGGAGAACCAAACCTTGCCATGTTGAGACAGAATCTGTTTGATGATAATAAGCAAATCCTTAACAGGAACTTTGGTTAGAACTCACAAGAAGATCTTGAGATTCAAGTTTTATAGTTTATAACGTTGAATAAAATGCTGAGGGTTGAGGATGTGAGAAGACTTTTTACCCGTAGATTCGCAAAGAATGGTGGACAAAAACTTGGGTAGCCTGTAGGTAGGAGATTGGATAGTATTGACGATAGGTCGAAAGGACATACCTTGCTTGTGAACTTTAAGAAGTCCGTATAGACTAGGTGGTTTTGAATCTAAAAGAGTAAATCGATGTTTAATTTCTGGAGGTAGATTGGAAGGTTTGATGATTTAGCTGACATCACGTTTAATCCTCGAAGTCGGTTTACAAGTTAGAAAGCGTACGTTTTTTCAGAAAAAATAGAATGGGCTTTCGCAGCATAATCAATTTGGTTCAAAACGACAGTAACGTTGCATTTGTCGACTGGAAGAACAATAATATCGGGGTTCCTACAAATAGTTTTTAGATCTAACTTTTCCGATTTGGAAATGTTTGATTTAAGAACTTTAGGTGATTCAAGGATTTTACCAGTGTGAATACAAATGGGATCTGAGATGTGGCAAAAATGACTCGACAGTATATAAAATATTAAAACGTTCGAAAAATTATTCGACAACGTTCACGAGGTTTTTATCCATTTCCAAAACGTTCACCGAAAGAAAATTCTCGAAAGACAG
Organism: Aquatica leii; assembly: GCA_035610365.1. NCBI lineage: Eukaryota > Metazoa > Arthropoda > Insecta > Coleoptera > Lampyridae > Aquatica > Aquatica leii. The sequence goes on from CM069434.1 coordinate 60,278,901, forward strand.
CGTTAATGTATAAAAGTGGTACAAACAAATGATAGGTCAGTTATTTCAGTAATTCCAAGTCGGCAGTGTTAAAAAAGTTATTCAAGTTTAAGTAAATAAGTGATTAACGCGTGTCGAGATAAATATACGGAGTATAATCTTGTACGTAACTTTAATGTAAACAAGCGTCAGTGTTTAGATAAATAGAAGTTATCCGTGGATATTATCTTTTGAGTGATAGTGCTATATAAATTAATGTAAGTGTTTTTATTAAACATCCTTAGATTTAATTAGTTCGGTAAGTTATAAACGTGTACATATTTTTAGTATAAATAAATTAATTTTAATAATCGTTACATTGATGATACAGGTGTGTGGTATCGAATCGAATAAATAAACAATGTGAAGTTCTCGATTTTTAGTGTAAATACTATTAAGTAATTTAATATCGCTCCCGTAATAAAAACATTGATTGCGTAAATAAATCAAACTTTAGTTCGCGCTTTTCTTTTTTTTTATACTGTGTAATTGTGTTATATTTACCTTATGCCTCTCTCCAAAAATTCTTAGAATATGGAAAAAAATTCTAGAAAAATGGAAGAAAAATGGGCGAAAACTCTCAGAAAATTGAAGAAAATCTATCACGGTCAACTTACTACAAGCTTGAAGCCGCAGCTACAGCTAATGGTTGGAGTAACAAGCAAAAAGCGACGTTTTTATGAGTGTCCTTACGTGGTGAAGCTCTTGAAATCTTGCAAACCGTTCCTGACCACCTACAAGAATATTACGAACTTTTAATTTTACGTTTAGAAATGAGATATGGAGATGCGCATATTCAACAAGTGTACCAAACTCAAACTAAAATTCGGGTTTAGAAAGTTGCCAAAAGTCTTCAAGAATTTGAGCCTGAATCGTTTTGGTGCATGCTTTAGAGTTTGAAGCAGCAAAACATGCATCACAACGAGACGGTCATAAACTTTGCTGTACTGCAGAAGTACCCGCGCATATACTGGAAAGCATCGAGGAGATAGCGCGACGAATACTTGGGGAAAGAGGAGTGATGACTTTGAAATGCAGTGAAATAAGCCATGTACGACGCCATCGTACTAAACTTAAGAAGAAGACAAGAAGAGCGCTCAAAGATTTGGAACCAGTTGACCAAAAAAGACAAAAGTTAATCTCATCTAGTCATGTTTCGGAGATTATAATTCAAATGGCATCGCCGATGCAGCAATTTATCTCGATGGGATAACCAATAGAAGAAGTGTTCAGTTACTGGTTGACACTAGAGCGACAAAAACCATCATTCGTCCTGACATGTTATTGGAAAACGATAACTTCAGTACGAGTGAAAAACACAATGCCAGTAAGGATCTTAAATGTCAACTCAGATCTAGTCACGTTAAAAATGAATACTGCGGTAGGCGAATCTCGCCAGTATCTCAAATTCTAAAACGCGTGAAGTCTAACGAAGATACGTCGCCGAAAAAGTGCCGATAATACCTTTGGAGATTCTTACCTTCAAATGCCAAAAACTCAGTCAAGACTAGCTGGCTAAAGTTAAAGTGTTGATCCAAGAGTATCAAGATGTGTTCGCGCTGGAAAGTAGTACCAAAGGAAGAACTAACGTGGTGAAACATAAAATTAATACCAAAGACCTTCGACCGATACGATATCATACACACCGACTTTCTTTGGCGAAAAGAGAAGAAGCCGAACAAATAACTACGGATATGGAGACAAGGCGTGATTAGATCTTCAAATGGCTCATGGGCGTCCCCAGTGGTACTCGTAAAGAAGAAAGATGGATCAACAAGGTTTTGCGTAGACTACAGACAACTAAACGACGTGACCAAAAAGGACAACTACTCTTTAACGAAAATCGACCAAACGTTAGACATCCTGTCAGGATTCCAGTAGTTTTCCACGTTAGATTTAAAGAGTGGTTACCGGCAGGTAGAATTGGAACCCAAAGATCGTATAAAAGCAGCTTTTACGATTGGAACTGGTTTGTGGCAGTTCACTGTGATGCCCTTCGACCTGTGTAACGCACCTGCAACGTTCGAGAGTTTGATGGAAATCATCTTGGGTGAACTGTCTTGGAAGATAAGCTTGGTTTACCTAGACGACGTTATCATGATTGGAAAGTCGTTTGAAAAACACTTGAACAACTTATAAAAAGCGTTCCAGCGACTACGTGGTGCTAATCTCGAACTGAGAAGTGCCACGTATTTAAGAAGGAAGTGCAATACCTTGGCCACGTCGTATATAGAGATGGAGTAAAGGCTGACCCAGACAAAATCCAAGCAGTGCAAGCATGGCCAAGACCAATCGATAAACATCAGGTTCAAAGTTTTCTTGGGTTGTGCACCTATTATAGACGGTTTGTACCCGGATTTGCCAATATTGCCAAAACTTTGACAAAATTGACCGAAGAAAGAGCACAATTTAGATGGAACGAAGACTGCGAAAATGCTTTCCATCAACTAAAACAGGTCTTAGTTACTTCGCCGATTTTGAGTTATCCAAGAGAAGATGGAAAATTTTTTTTGGATACCGACGCAAGCAATCTGGTCATAGGCGCGGTCCTTTCGCAGGTTTAAGATGGACAAGAAAAAGTTATTGCGTATTTTATCAAGATTATGTCCATGCCAGAAAGGAATTATTGCGTGACTAGGATGGAGCTGTTAGCAGTTGTCAAGTCCATAGATCATTTCTACAAATATTTGTATGGACGAAAATTTTTACTGATAACGGTTCACGCCGCTTTAAAATGGCCATTGCAGTTCTGTAACCCGGAAGGACAAGTGGCAAGATGGATTGACAGACTGCAAGAGTATGACTATGACACAGATCACTGTGCCGGAAGCAGTCATCGGAACGCTGATGCCTTGTCGAGAAAACCAGGTCCGGCGAACTGCAGCCATTTTTCGCGACTTGAAGACAAAATCGAATGCCTCCGGAGAACTGCTATGGTTGATGACGAGTGGGAACCCGAGCAGTTGCGTAGCGAACAAGAAAATGATCCTGAAATAAGACTACTCCTGGACTGGAAAGGAAACAGCCGACGACCAACCTGAGAAGAAGTAATTAATTTGGACAGAAACATCAAATCGTACTAGGCGCAGTGAGACTCTTTGATAGTAAAAGATGGTGTTTTAAAGCGATCCCTGGAAAGTGTTGGAGGCACGAGAAACAAACTACAGTTGGTAGTGCCAAAGAGTTGGGTGTCAGAAGTGTTGAAGCATTTCCATGATGGTACATCAGGAGCACACTTTGGCATAAAAAAGATATTGGGGAAAGTTCGAGAACGATTCTACTGGGTGAACTGCAAAGATGACGTCTTGAAATTGTACCGTAAGTGCACGGTCTGCGCATCAGGAAATGGTCCAGCAAAATAGCGCAAAGCACTGATAAAGCAATACAACGTAGCAAGCCCTTTAGAAAGAGGAGCGATTGACATCGCAGGGCCGTTCCCAGAATTTGATTCGGGAAATAAATACATCCTGGTGGCGATGGATTATTTCACAAAATGGACGGTAGCTTACGCCATAACCAATCAAGAAGCAGCTACAGTCGCAGACGTATTATTAATAAAGTTTTTCTGCGTTTTGGAGTTCTGCTGGAATTACCCTAAGATCAAGGCCGCAACTTTGAGTCTGCGCTGTTTCAAGAAGTTTGCCGACTGTTGGGAATTAGGAAAACTAGGACGACGCTTCTCCATCCTCAATCTAATGGCTTGGTTGAGCGGATGAATTGAACAATGGGAAAATACTTAGCCAAAGTAGTGTCCAAATACCAAAGAGACTGGAGTCAGTACTTGCACCTTTTCCTAATAGCATACCGATCATCCGTTCACGAAAGCACAGGCCATACACCATCTTGTGTGATGCTCGGTCGCGAAATACGTCGGTCATGCGACCTCCAATTTAGACGAAGACCGGAAGAAGTTGCTGGAGAAGACACGTCAGCAAGTTGACCAAGAGCCTAGACGTAGTACATGAGGAGGTCCGTAAAAACACACAAATTACCAGCGACCAAATAAAGACTAGATATGACGTCAAAGCACAAAATAGTGGGTTTCAACCTGGCGACATGGTATGTTGTATAATCTCCAAAAAAGACGTGGTTTGTCGCCGAAGCAGCAAAGGCAATGGGAGTGTCCTTATGAAGTCGTGCAGCGTATTAATGACGTCATATATTGCATCCGAAAACCACCCAGAGGCCAAAAATGGTCCACATCGATCGTCTAGCTCTGTTTGGTGGCGATAACCACAATACGCAAGTTTAGGTTCAAACCAGAGTAATAACTAGCAGAACCAAAAATCAAATCGATGAAATAAAGTTTCATAAGTTTATGAGCTTATACGGAAGTTCTGGAAAAGCAGGGTTCGGAGTTACAACCGATGAACAACAAGACATGTTCTAAACACGAAAAGATTACGCCATCACACATGGCGTGAGCGAGAATCTTGACATGTCCAGAGGGGTTGCAGTAGTATTTAAAAAGAAGTTTGGAAGGCTAGATGAACTACGAAAACAGCAACCGGCAGTAGGAAAAGTTTTAAAATTACGTGGTGACAGACGCTTTGTTTTCCGTCTAGTCACCAAGAAATACTCACGTACTAAGCCGCCATGCTAAAATCTGTGACGAGCATTATGGAATTTCAAGAGAGAAATAGAGTTCTACAATATTAAAAAAGTAGCAGTACCCAAGCTTGGTTGTGGCTTAGATCAACTGAATTGGAGGACAGTTCGAAACATGTTGGAGGTCGTCTTCCAAAAAACAGGCGTTCAAGTGTTGGTCAACAGTTACTATCGAGTCAGGAAAAGTCCATTGGTTGTTACTTTTATGGTCAAAGAAGTTGCCAAAATAGTGAAAGCTGCCGCTATTGCCGCGATCTTTTTTACCGGTGTTGCATTCAGTTTCCTGTTCTGGGTCAGAATAGTCCTAAGAAGACGGTAGTGAAACGTACGAAGAATTATTCTCAAGTTCGAAAGCGTTCACGAGGCTTTAATCCATTTCCAGAACGTCCACCGAATGATATAGAAAATTCTCAAAAGACCTCGTTAACGTATAAAAGCGGTACAAACAAATCATAGGTCAGTTATTTCAGTAATTCGAAGTCGGCAGTGTTAAGAAGATTATTCAAGTTTAAATAAATAGTGTCGAGATAAATAGACGGAGTATAACCTTGTACGTAACTTTAATGTAAACAAACGTCAGTGTTTAGATAAATAGAAGTTATCCGCGGATATTATCTTTCGAGTGATAGTGCTATATAAATTAATGTAAGTGTTTTTATTAAATATCCTTAGATTTAGCATTGATTCTTGTTGTGAAGTGAGCGTCAAGCTAGATAAATTGAGACCGTCTTTAAAGAGTAAGTAGTGGAGGAAACTTTGGATAACAATAATTGATACTTTTTGAGATGACCTTCAGTAGTTAGTCGTAGAGTGGTATCATACTGCTGGTAAATAATGGTATCAAAAAGATTCCAATCATCCGGGGATAGAGTGTTGGCGAACTGTGAAGATAAAATAGTTGTTTATAAATGGTGTATAGCTCTCGTCTAGTTTGCTTAATCCATTCGCGTATCAAGCTAAACTAGCACGTTGTAGATTGTTTTTAGAAGAACGTGTCTGAATGTGGAACTTAATTTTAAGGAATGCAGGAATAACGTTGTGGTCACGACAGCGATTAAGTTAGTGCACAAAGGTTTGACGAGTTTGTGACAAAGTTTGGAAAATACGAAGGTTTTCGAAGTAATATACTCCCCGTAAAGATTGATAATGTAATAACAAAGGTTATTACGGCCGGAGTTTATACTAAGATGAGAACGTCTTCCGGGTATGTCATTCTTGTAACCAAAGTTGCCAACGTTTTGCCTACTTTTGTAAGGGGTTTTATCAGGGCGTGAGATAAACCGAAGAACTCAAACACGCAACCGAAATCTAACTAAGAACTACTCAAAATTAAAAATTGGCTGCTAATCTCTGATAGGTAATCTTTTGGAAGACTGATACATTTTATTTGTTGTCTTTTTAATAATTCTAGCAGCAATGGTTGCATATTAGCACACACATTGTATAAAAAACGTTATACATCTATCTATACTATTATCCCAAATAATTGTCCAAAAAAAGTTTTAGCGCCAGATAGTAATTCTAAAATTTGTGCAAGAGCCTTACAAACCCAGAACTTAATATTAAAAGAATTTTGCAGTAATTAGAAAGTTTTTACGAAATAGTCGTACTACAAACGATCTTCTAAATATCGGGTAATAGTATTTACGTTTTTTGTTCCTAATGCCTATTTACAAAAATTTTATTTCACGGCGTAGTTTTGTAGATAACTTTAATAAAAAGAAGAAAAATAGATCAAAAGCAAAACAGTCAAATTTTTATTTAATCAACTCAAAGCATAAAACCTAATTGACAGTAAGTTTTCTCGTTTAAAGATTATTAATTACTATGTACAAAATCTTGTGGCGATTTTGATTGCGAAAAATCTTAAATCTATTTAAATTTTTAAATAGGACTTACTTATTCCACAAACATGCAATTGTTAGTTTTTTTTAATTACCTTTTGTATTTAGTAAAAAACATAAAAATTGATTAATTGGTTTGAACATTAAAATTGCATGATTGCAAATGTGTTTTGCTGAAATAACTAATAAATGTTTTAATGTTAACAAAATTAGAACTTTCAAGTCAAATTAAACTAAAAGTTGTTTTTAATTTTTTTGTGTTAAAAGAAATTAATTGTACCAAACCTTATAATTTCTGAAGAGTTTCATAAGTAAAAATACGTGTGCATAAATTATTGTTCGAAGGAAATTATAAAAACGTAACTAGAAGAATGCAGTACACAATGAGCCCATGACAACTATAAACGTACATAATTTGAGAAGGTATATGGTAAATTATATACGGTTACATAAGCATTAAATAAACATCTGTGATAAAGGATAATAGGGAAAACGTGGGAATGATGAATAGTCCTAAACGCTTAACAATCATCAAAATTAAACATAATATATGACTTCCTAATATCTTATTCTTCCTACATGCATTATAAACTGTAACAAGTTCCAAAAAAATAAATTAACACGGCGAATACGTTCATCGTGTAGGTAAAGGAAACAAATAACTACTGTTGAAAGTTAATTCGTCTTTTTCAGCCTGCCAAGTTATTTTAAGGCAAGCAAGATTGATTTACTGTTTATTTTGAATTAGAATTTGTTTTTACTTTTAAATTAAATTTTTGTGTCATCTGCTTTTAATTAAAGAACATTGCTGAATTTACTTATCGAAAATATTAAAATAAATAAACCAAATAAAAAATAATACTGTTGCATTATTATAAAAAGGAATTAGCGTTCAATTTTAGTTTTTTCTTTGATCCATCTAATCTCATTTATCTAATAAACTCGCAAGAAATCTCGAGAAATACCTTTTTGAAAATACACTTTAACTGAATTCAACGTTTATCCGCTTCCGTAAGAAGCTTCATCAACAGAGAAACTCCAAAAGAAAACGGTTAACTAAACCTATAAAACAAATCAAAGAAAACCCCTTCAAGAGAAAGTCCGTTGGACTTTTACTCACTAATTGCTACACAAAACAAGCTCATAATTATTTATTTTGAGTTTTAAGTGCAGAAAATTTGTGCGTAAACAGATAGAATAGAAGAATCTGTTTGGCAAATCTGCTAAACCAATTAAAAAAATTAATAACGTCAACATAACTAAAAATCGAATCAAAGCATTTTCATAAACTTTATCTTAATAAAGTTTCATCAGTAGCGTTATGGAATTACAGAATTAATTTGGTTGATTTAATATTGAAGAAATTGAATCTTTTGAATACCTGTCGAGTTATTACCAAAATGGTTAATTTATATAATTTAACTCACATTCATGTAATTTAGCATGTGCCAAATGTAAGATTTATTTTTAGAAAAAAAAATTAGATTCAATAACCTCAGTAGGACAATTTTTAAATGACATAAATGAAGTAATAGAAACTGAATAGGATAATGACTTGAATAACGTATCTACCCACTGTTAGTTTGTGTGTCCTTTTGTATAGGTACCTACATGTAGAATTTTACAATGTAACTTATTCACTAATTTCATTACGCAAAAATTGTTTCTTTCCGAGTGTCGTTTACTTGGTTTGTGCTAAACTTCAGTCTTGTTACGTAATTTCTTGATCAAATAAACGCTACGTCTGATAATTTCAGAATACTACACTAAAATAAAATAATTTAGAAAAACGTGTAAATTTAAATATTGTTAAAAACGATTGTGTTTAATATACTAAAGTAAAGTGCTTTATTGATATTGCCGTTTAAAATAAGTTTTATAAACTAGTTCAGATTAACCCTGAACAAAGTTCGCAATAAATTAAATTAGCATAGTAAACTATATGTTTAGAATGCATTATATTAACAGTAAATACAAAACAGACTTTAAATTAAGCAATTTGAACATTGCGTTGTGCACGTTTTTGTTTCTTTTGTGACGTAATACCAGTGTTTAAAGTAAATTTTAATATTTTTAAAAATAGTAGAAAAAACTTTGTTCTTGTTTCTGGTCTTTTTGTAATTCTTCTTGCTAAAGTACTCAATCTACTCTTAAACAGCAGAAAAATCGCATTCTTATTAGAATCAAAGTCACCACTTTTTAAATCATGATAAGCTTTTGAATTTTTAAGCCACACAAAAATTAAATAATTGTATTGTAATAAGTGTATTGCCAAAACTACTTATTAAAATGATCAAAATAGTTTGTTAAGACTTCCAACGTTTTGACGTCTTGAATCCTATGGGCCATTATTTTGTTTTTACGATACAGTAAACAGAAATACTAAAAGTAGATAATAGTTATACTACAAATGCGCAAGATATAACTAACACTCCAGCGTACACTTTGTCAAAAAACTCTTATAATTCATCATACACACTAGAATTTTTAATATATAAACAAAAAATGGAAAACCAACAGACAAATAGAGAAAATACAACAGACCTAGCAATAAACGCACTTTTCACAATTACAGAATTAGAATACGCTTTACAAAACAACAAAAAAAAGTAATCTTGGTCCAGGTGGAATCCTCTATCAAGTATTAACTTATCTTTTAGAGAAGACAAAAAGTTAATTACTAAAAATTAGAAGTATATTTAGGAACATGGTTAATAATACACATGAAGAGAAGAGAAGTAAAAACTTAAACGATTAACAACGGTAAAACAAAATAAGAAAAGAAGGTTAATTGTTTCTATTCTTTTCAAACTTTGCTGATCTAGGAAATTCAGAGCTGTCTGCTAGATCTCAATTTCTGTGTCTAGAGCCACGTCTCAATGACGTTTTTGTTTTAAAAAACGAGTATATTAGACAAATGCAAGAGTATGTTACACTTGGTCATATGAGTAAAGTTTATTCCATCAATCAACCCTTGATTAAGTTAATTGCATATTTTAACAATCTTGGGTGGTCCTCCTGTATATGTAAAAACACGCCTAGCTTTTATTTACCTCATCATTGCGTTTTCAAAAAAGATTCCTTGACAACCAAGGTTAGAATAGTTTTTAACGCTAGTTTAAAAACATCGAATAATATTTTTCTTAATGATACTCAGATCTGTGGTTCGCCAGTTTAAGACAAGTTAGTCAATATTCTAATTCCAAATGACACGCTTCAAGTTTTCCAACTTAACAGAATCACAACTTCTGCAAGTTTCTTAGCAACCCGTTGTTGTTGATAATTTTTTAAGTTAGTACCTAAAAGTTACCCAATTAATTAAAATAAACTTCTACATGGATAATTTGGTATATAGTAGCCAAACCGTAGAACAAATCTCTTTAATAAAAAAAACAAATATCTAAAATTTTAGTCTGCTTGCTTCACAATCAGTTGGAATTCCATAGATGACAAAATATTTTTTAATTCTTCTTTAAATTTTGAAGAGTCTAATTATATAAAAAGACAGTTATTGTCTAGTTTAGCTAAATTATTCGACTCTTTGGGCATCTTAGCACCCGTCGTTGTCAAAGGAAAGTTGATTTTGCAGTCTCGATAGCGACAAAAAAATGAGTGGGAGCGTTTGCCCATTATTTGGTCATAGTTCAAATTTTAATTTTAAAGCATTAATGAAATTAGTGTGCCTTCTCTGATAAAATTAAATTTTGTTAGTTTACAAATTCATGACTTTTGTAATGCTAGTTCTAAAACATACGGTGTATGCATCCATTTACAATGTATCACTTTAGATGTTTATTGTAATTTTGTGACAGATAAATCACATGTAGCAGATTTGCATTCTATAACGATTCCACGATTGGAATTATGTGCAGCAGTTTTGCTGGCAGAGTTAATGAATGACGTTTTAAAAAAATTTTGGTTTAAGGAACCTGATAGAGTTTCACATTTTTTATGTTTTCGTATCTTAAAAAACTAAAACGTGTTTTTGCATATGTTATCCGTTTTGTCTAAAATTAAAGAGTTTCTAAGGTAAATAGGAATTTTTTTTACCTAAACGTAAATGTGTTAAAACATGTAACTAAAAAGTTAGTATATATTTGTCAGAGAAAAGAATTTGTCCGTGAAATAAATTGTGTTAAAAGGAAGTTCAACATAAAAGATTCTTCAATCCAATCATTAAATCCATTTTTTATGAGAATGGTTGTGTGCGAGTAGGTGGTAGTTTAACTTTGATAAAAACATCCTTTAGTGCTTCCGAAAGATCATAAAATTAATTTTTAAACATTTTCATGCAACATTGTGGTCTCTAACAGTTTTTGTCGTTAGTAAGAGAACATGTTTGTCCTGTATCGAAAAAAAAGTGTTTAAGAACAAACCCAATATTTAACCATCCCGAGATGGGTAATTTACCGTCAAAGATAGTAAAAGCTAATGTGCCAGTTATTTTACAACGTAGGAGTAAATTACGCTGGTCTTATTTTAATCAAAGATCGCTATACCAGAAGCGCTAAATTAATAAAAACTTATATTTGTATTTTTGTCTGTTTATCGACTAAAACAGAGCATTTGGAACTTATTACCAAATTAACAACCAAATCTTTTCTTGATGTTTTCAGTAAATTCATTGCTAGGAGATGTGTGCTTTACAACATATCAAGTAATGCAAAAGACAATGCAAAAAATTTTGTCGGTTTGAGTAATTATTTGAATGATTTGTATCATTATATTTTTCTGAGTCAGTTAAAGATGATACTGTTACACGTTTTAGTCAGCCACAAATAAAATGAGAGTTTAACAGTTCTAGAGCTCTTCACAGTGCAGGTGCAGTAAAGTGAAATTACATTTAAGAAGAGTACTAGGTCATACTAAATTAACTTTTGAAGATTTTGATACGGTGCTGACAATAGCAGAATCCCAGCCGAACTTTATCCTGAATACCGAGTGACTCTGAAGATTTGAACCCTTAAACTATTGGTCATTTTTTAATTCTTCGTCTTTTAACCGCTTTGCTAGAACATGATTTTAGAACGACGCATTCTGATCGTTTTTGATTGTTTAATAGAATGTAACAATTAGTGCAACATTTTTGGCAACAATGGTTTCATGAAATAGTGCCCAATTATCAACGTAGGAGTAAACGGTTTAGAAAATTTCCTCGTCTTGCTACCAAAGAGAAAGTAGTGTTAATGTTTAAGAAGAAAACATATCACCGCTTCAGTGGCCATTCTGGTAGTGACAATGTTATCCGTACAGTGACTTTAAGATTGAGTAATGGTCGTGAAGCTAAGCGATCAGTCCATCATATTCCGTATTGCCGGATTAAGACTTTTAAGAATCGAATTTTTGTTTTGGTGAAGTTCATTATTTGCTATTTTTATAAACATACTTATATATTTTATATTTTTGAATTATAGTTTTGTTACTTATATAATGTACATTTTTTTGATTTCTTAGTAAGTACGTAGATAGTATTAGGAGTATTGTTTTGTTTTGAAATAAAATATTTTGTTGAAATATCTGTGGGACAGTGTAAAATAGTCATTAATGTACACTGCATAATTTTTGAATTTTTGGTAGGTTATATTTTGAAATTATCGTAAAGTGATAAGCATTTTAGTTGAAACGCGCGCTTTGCAGTGGCTACATAGTCGTAATGTACGAATAAAATAGTTAGAGCTATCGAACCAAATAATGAGTAAAAATTAGAAACATTTATTATTAACATTAAAATAATAATAAAATCAACACTTTAGTAAATGGAAAAGAACTCTGCAACACCCAGCACTAAAACCAAATAAAACAAATATTAAATATGTAACTACAATAAAATTTCCTGTCACACTAGATACAACACTTACCTAGGTACCACATATTCTACTATTCAAAACGGAATTTAAAAAAACTAAATTTTATCAAAATTGTCGCTTACTTAAAATGGGAAGTACACAGAAAAACAATCAGAAACATATATAAAATTCTCATAAGATTAAAAATTGACTACGCAGCTGCAAAACCATTCACACTACAATTACTAGATTCAATACCTAATACCGTTCTCAAACTAACCACAGAAGCATTTTGTACAAACCCAAATAACAGTATACTGGTAGAAGCTGGAGTTCCGGAAAATAGAACACAGCAATAATTGTAAAACTACGTCATTAAACTCGCCAGCAATCCTAGCAACCTAACGAACAATAAAATATATCTCCTACCTCAAAAAAATACAAATATCCATTCTATAAACCAAACAAATATCATACCATAAACAGCTAATAAATCAACTCAAATTAAGCTAACTCTAGCAACATATTCTAAATCCGAAACTCTACCAGAGCTTTACTAAAACCTTTTTAAACATCCAAAATGAACACCCACAATATGGTTTCATATACACAGACGAAAAGACACAGCAACAACACAAGAGACTGTCGTAGAAGACGTTACACACAAATATCAATTACCATCTATGTGCAGCATATCTACAGGTAAAACCTTTGGTCTCACAGCAGCAACCAACGTTATTAAACAACTGCTAATAAGAAAAGCTGCAATTTGTACCGAGTGTTTCAGCACGTTACAAAACTTAACAAACTTGTATACCAAAAATACTTACATACAAAACATTCATAAAGCAAACACCAAGCCTATAAATGAAAAAAATGCAGAAATAAGAATCATATGGGTTCTATCCTACAATATTAAACGGAAACGAAAAAGCAGACAATGACGCAAAAAACAGCAACTGTGAATTTCAAACTATCTCAATCTCAATATCCAATCTAAAAATAGTAATAACACAAAAAATTGAAAATAAATGGCAACAAAAATAAACAACGGAAGCTAACAATAAACTAAGAAATATAAAAGACAATGTAAAGCTATGGACAGTATCAAAAGACAAGAAAACCCAAATTGTCGTTAGAAGACGGCGAATAGGACACACACAAATAACACACAGCTACCTGATTTAAAACATAAAACGTAAAATGTGCGAATTGTATAATAGTCTAACAACAGTAGAACACATCATCACAGAATGTAACAAATACACCAACGAAAGACAACAATACAACATATCGACAACACTAAAAGGAGCTCTCGACGACAACGCAGATATTACTAAGGTTATTAGAGTTCTAAAACAGATAAAATTAGGTAATTGTTTGTAAACAGAATAAGGAAGCAAGAAACTTATGTAACGAAGTATTAGTGACCAAAGACCGAAATACCTTTAAATTGTTATAAATAAAAAAAAAATCAACTGTATAGATTACTGCAATTGTTGGTTAGATCAAACGAAACAGAAAACAAAAAATCGGGTCCAAAATTATCCAACGACTGCAAAAGCAAAAAACTAAAATTAGCAAAAGCATTACATTACATAAACACAACTCAAAACATTGATATTATTAGTACTACTATAAAAGTTTGGATAAACGACTTACAACGTAGATGATATTCATCACAAACAATAATAATGTCAATTGTAATACAAACCTTAACCATTTACGCAATATACCGACTGCTCGAGAAATATTGATAAGCGTTTGAATTTTCTGCTAGTTCATTAAATTTTTACAATTGGTAGTACTAACATTGTAGTAGTAGTGATTAAAATTTCATTGCCGTATCGTGAAAAAGTTATTATCAGTTATGTATTGTTTACATTAAATTAAACAGAAATCTGTTATTACTATTAGCCAAGTTTGATAGCAATTGTGTGCTAGCTTAGTTAGATTGTTTAACTGTATATTTATACACTGTTAATGTAATTTTTGTGGCACGTTTCTGCAGACAGTTTTGGGTTAACAATAGTTACAATTTCATTTAGTTTAGTACTTTAAGTTAATTGTGTTTGCTATGTCAAGACTTTAATTAGCGTTTCCTTGTTTTGAATAAAATAATATAGTTACCGACAGTAACAACATGGTGTAGTAGTAGAAACGTATCAGTGTGTTTCCCAGTACTCACAAGTCTCAAAAGGACAAAACAGCTACTTGCTAGTGTTTGACACTACCAACAAATTTTACAAATGAGATAATCACGGCGTTACTTGTCAATAAATTATTAGCTTTGGCTGTCCAAGGTCAATATGATCTACTTTCTGTAATTATTTACAGCTTTCTACTTACCATACGTCATATTGTGTAAAAATAATTGGTATATGAAAAAAGTTGTTAACAATGTAATCAGGTTGAAATTCTAGTACAAAATTTTAAATGTTAACGAGGTTACAAAATTTAAATGAAACAATGTTTGCTCTAAAACTTTAAGAACAAATATTAAGACCGAAGATCGTTGCGTTAAAAAAACAAAATACGTTTATATAACAAAAAAAAATGAAAAAACAAAATAACTATCAAACAGAAGCAGTTTAATTTAAAAAAAACTTAAAATAGTAATTTATGTCACTAACGTCAAAAGTGAAGCATTGCGTAACGAACTTAATGCGACACTAGGTCGTAGGGCGAGCGCTACAAGACGAGAGTTACATACATTATATTTGTGCAGTGTTTTTCAAATAAACCTTTCTTTAATGAGTATATCTAAATGAAATTTAAAATCAAAATGTATACGTTTAGCACAAATTATTTTAAAGTTATACAAATTCCAAAACATCGATTCATAGCTATTTACAAAATAAAAAAAAACTGACATTTGTTATATAAAATCTATAGAATGATTTACTTTATCGATTATTTATTGCACAGTAAGTGCACAATAGGAATTTATGAATCGCTATAAAATTATTGAGAGTGACTTCAGCATGACAGGTAATTATGTTTTAAATAAATTATATTAACTTTTAAACATTTTTAGGAACATAAAATTAAATACGAAATATGTTGATGGTGGGTTTGACAGTTTACAACTAGTTCTGACGGCTTACACATGAACCAGTCTTTTTACAGATTTTTAAATTAAATCAATTATTTAGTAGGCTGGTAATAATTTATAGGTGTTGTCCATGTACTAAATTATTGTACATAAGAAACATAAATATTAAAAAATATTTACTGGTTTATGTCAACTATATAAAAAAACAGTTTAAGTAGACCCAACAATTAAATATCGCTTTATGTACTTTTATTTCATTGGAGTTTCTTCCACATTAAGCGCCGTGTACTTCCGAAGTATCAGAGTTTCAAATAAGGTTTTAGTGCGTGGTATTTATACAATCTTAAGTGCAGAGATTAAGCTCTACAAACTACTCACATACCAACATTATAGAAATACCAATTAAAAATTACAGTTTCATAAGTCATACGTTTTTTAAACTTAATATGCAAAATTAGTACACTGATAAAAACTAATATTTTACTATATAATGACATAATTAAGTGTACCATTATTTAATCAACTGTAAACATAAGCTGTATGTATATGTATTTACATAAAAATATGCATTTGTCGTTGTTATAGAAAAACATATCTTTACACACTTTTTGTGTTCATAGTAGAAGAACAAGTGAAAATAGTTGATGTGTCGTAATGTAAATAATTAAAACACTTAATTTTTTGTTTTCCGATTAAAAATATGTAAAAAAATATCGTTTAGAAATATATTATAAAACTGAAATACTCATATAGTATGGTTAATAATATGTCTTTAGTTGTTTTTAAATTAGACAAAAATGTTATTTTTTAAAAATGTAACAACGATAATAATACAATTTAGAGGTAAGTTTACATCCCAGATATTGTTTATTTAATTTTTTTTAGTTTAACAAAACTATAAGATATTACTAAATAAATTAATACGTATCAAAAAACTAAATTTCTTTTTAAATTTTAAATCGTATATTATATAATAATTTTAGAATATTTTAATTGATAGAAAAACAAACAAATTTGGTTTCATATTTACTCTTACCACCAAGCACGGTGCCGGCGTACGCTGCACCGTAGTTTGGGAAATAATTGCAAATGCAAAATGTATATAAAAAACCAGTAATTGCTAGCCAACTAAAAATAAAAGTTAAAATCATCAAAAGTTGAAGTTTTTATGTTGCATTTTAATTCAAAACATTTTTTTAATTCTGCAAAAAAAGCAAGTGTAAGATGACAAAACACTGATTAATAAATAAATAATAATATTTTAATTACATAGAAAAAAAGCAAAAAACTAAAACTACTGCGCAAAACAAATCTACATCTAACATCTTGACAAATTGACAAAAATTGACAAAAAACAAAAAAAAATTGATTTAAAAAATATAATCAAAAAATTTTTGTTTATGATACAATAACAGAAAAAAAGAAATATAATTAACATTAAAACAATAAAATAAATCTGAAAAAAAATAACAATTCAGCAAATAGTACATAGAATAATAATTAAAATACAAACCAAGAAATATATTATACAAAATGACCAGAAAAAATTAAAGACGTCTATAATAGTTTTAAATTGTTTTCACCTCATAAACAAAACAAAGTAGTAAAAAGAAAAAAACAGTGTATCCAAAACTAGTAAATTTATTGAAGAAGAAAACGATCTATATGTATAATCAGTCCCGCGCCGTACAAGAGGGCAAAGTCGTGTGGTACACGACGATTCCGAGGCGCCGAGGACGCCGACAAACCTCAAAACTCAAAAATAAAAAAAGATAAAGCAACAAACAACATTGTGTGACCTGTGTTTGAAATTCAGCAATTATCTTTTTATGTCAGACCCCGTAAATCGATTCTGCTGTCTGTGTTTTCGTTTTTTTTGTTGTTTGGCTTTGTTTTCATCGTGTGATACGGTATTAGCATCAAGAACGTTTTGCTCGTTATTTCTATTGTGTGTGGTTTAAGTTTATTGGTATTTCAAGTTGTTTTCAATCATTACTGGTATTTTCTTTTGAATGCATAAAGATCCGTGGTTTTGAGTTTGATTTAGTATTGTACTTGTTTATCTCAATAAAATAACAATTCTATATAATTTACGACTTCCTTTTGGAATGTAAGTTGATCCATTTTCTTGTTTAGGCTGAGTTCTATTTTTGATTAAGCGCTATCATAAGACACCTGCAAAAAAACAAGCTAAGCATTTTGATGGGAAATATTTTTGTCAAGATCTACGTGCCAAGACGCACGCGGCTAATTATAGTTTTCATCTTTGTTAATTTCGTTTGTTTAAGGCTCTATCTCTTACGTGGATGTTACCGCGCAAGTTGACGAAATTAGGTAGGGGTACGAAGCTTTTAAAAGATGGTAAAGTTTGATTTTGAGGGGGAATTCAATCGATCGTTGGTCGCAATTAAAAATACCGGTTACCAGGTGGTAGTTGTGTGGTGAGGGTACTTTTTACCCTATCGTTATGCCGTACCGCGGAAGTTAAAATTGGTACCGTGAAAATGAAGTGTAGTGGTGGAAAAGTTTGATTTTTCCAAAGTTCGTAATTTACGGGTTAAGCAAATTTCATGGTTTCCAAAATTAAAACTAACGTTTTAAGTTGGATATGCAATCGTTGGGGTTGTACTACGTCCAATCTTCGCATTTGTGCGGATTATGTTAAGTGTTAAAAAGGAAATTCTTCCGCCGGCATAGAAATTATTTGGAGTACCTTTCGCTTGGCCACTTCGGACTAACCACAAGTACGTTCCTGCAGTTACGACGAATTCAAGGTATTTATGTTGCACCATTTATTTAATCGTGAAGATATTATTTACGTGTTTTAAGTGTTAAAAGCTTTGAATTTTCAAGTAAAAATTACAAGTGTTTCGAAGTTAACGTTAATGTAACTAATTAACGACCGTATCTTACGGTACTGTTTTAATCCCAAGTTAAAATTTATTATACGGAACCGAATTATCGATTCAAATTTTATATTTATATATATATTAGTTTTATAAGTTTATTTGATTTTATAATTAATTAATTTCGACGCGCACACGGCCGTGAATTTTTGTTTTTGTTTTGGTAATTAATGTTGACCAATATTATATTTTTTTTTATTATTATTTTGCTCTGTATTGTGTATTTATTCAAACTTTCATTTTGCGTTCTTTGTTTTCTGATTTGTGAGATTAATTTTGATAATTTCAATTCAATTGTGTTATTATTTTATTCATTTTTTTTTGTTTTGTTTTCAAATAAATGATAAATTGTTAAATGTAAAGAGCTTTTAATTCCGTCGGCCTCCGCGTGTGTAACTTTGTTAGCTTATTTCAGATTATAGCAAAATACACTCTATAAGGTAAGTCCGTTTAGGGTGTATTCTACAGAAGCGGGCTTGTGGTTGGCAAGGGTCAGAAGTCCATTAAGCTTTACTCCTTCCTGGCGCCCTTTGATTTCGACATTATTACTTATCGATTTTGTGTTTTCGTCAAGTTAATCCATTTCGATCACGAAACTTTTAAATAAAACCCACCCCCTTCTCCATTGAGCTAGTGGCACAACCCCGTTTATGTTACTTCATTTCAGGCAGTGACTTTGTGTTAATTTTGGCATGTAACAATTGTCAAAACAAAATTTATAAAAAAAAAAACAGTAAGGAATTGCTAGCTATTACATTGTTTTTTACTTGTTTATTTTTTTATTTTTACTCTTTGAGACGAGGGAACCGAATTACTTCTCAAAAATAATATACTTTCCAAATGAGAGTACGCAATAATAGCATTTATTCGATCGAATACGTAATACGTAACAAGATAACATGAATTGTGTGAACTGAAACAAATCTGATTATATTCATGTAGAGCTAAGGGTTTTTTCTTGTCTGAGCTTGCAATGTACGAAACTTTATATATTGAAGCGCTACGTCGGTCACGATTACATTTGTTGCCTGATGCCCGATCCATAATTACCTTAGCGAAGTGAAAAGGTGCATGGGGTAAAAGATATTTGCTTTTGAAACTTTAGTTTTTTGTAGTTTTATAGACTTTATAGTGATGTGTTTTGTGTTGTGAATTAAGGTGAGTTCATCTAAAATTAATTTTTTATTTTAGATTTATTAAAACATTAAAAGCAAAAAAGTTGCATCTCAAAAATCCTTTTATATTTGGTTATATAAACATCATTGTTAATTGAAGTAAATTCAAGCAGAATAATTGATAAGCACTAATATTACTATTGAAATGTTTGAGAAGTTATCCGCAAATTCAAGAGCCTTCTCGAAGTTATTATCCATCTTCTAGAAGATATACCGAAAGATAGGGAACACTCGAGAAGGATTTCCAAATGTGTATAAATACCAAAGAAACAAATCGTAGGTCAGTTATTTCCGTAATGCGAAGCCTGCAGTGTTAAGAAGATTATTCAAGTCTAAATAAATAAGTCGTTAACGCGTGTTATAAATAAATCTACGAAGTACGTGACTTTAGTGTAAACAAGTGTGTGAAACTATCCGCGGACTTTATCTTATCTTCGTGTAAGTGATAGCGTTCGTTATACATAAATTATACTGTAAGTGTTTTATTAAATATTATTAGATTTAATTAGTTCGGTTAATTTAAAAGTGTACATATTTCTAGTATAAGTAAACCATAGTTTTAGTCGTTTAAATAAATTAGTTTTTAATAATACATTCGTTACACTATTTATAAAAATTTATAAATTTTGAAATAACTTGAGTTGAGTATTGTTGAGAAAATACTTTCGATTTTGAGTTTGAGACGTCGAAAAATTTCCATTTTTCATGAATAATTTGTCAAATTGTTTACTAACGCATTAATTTCTTTACAGTATACAGGATGTCACAAACAAAGAAGAAATTGTCTGGATACCAAAATTTGCTGAATAAAAGAAAAAGACAGGAAGAACTGGAAAACCATGTCAAAATTATGAATTTTTTTTCAAAACCCGAGTCTACTCTGCCAAATATTAATAACAACAATAATACAACTAAATCCCAATATTCTAAACCTGTACTTAAAAAAAGTATCAGCAGCAGACAAGAAACTGATGATGATGCTGCATTATGGTCAAAGAAATTACGCCCTAATAATATTCAAGAATTGGTAGAACGTGACCCTGCTCATTGTCAAAACAAAAAGGATATTTATCTGAGATATAGTTTGGAGTCGGGGTGTAAGTTTTCTAATAAGTACTTTTTTAGAATTTTACCGAACACAGAAAAAATTAAGCGTTTTTGGTTGTTGTATTCCCAAACAAAGAATTTACTTTACTGCTTCTATTGCAAAAGTTTTAATGACAGCGATTTGAAATCTGTTCGCCTTAGTGATGAGTCTGGTTACATTGACTGGCAGCATTTAAGTGAACATTTAAACATTCATGAAAAGTGTAACTTGCTCTTTTCATGAATGTTTCGAGAATGTTTTAAAATTCCAAGATCTTTCTAACCGTTTTAATAAAAATGAAATAATTAATTTTGAAATTCAAATTGTAATAAACAGAGAAACTAAATACTGGCAAGCTGTTGTAGAAAAAATTTTCTACGTGATTCAGTTTTTAGGTCAGCAAAATTTAGCTTTTCGTGCAAGTAGTAATAAGTTGTTAGAGAAAAACAAAGGTAACTTTTTAAAACGATTATAGGATTATATAGAAATGATTTCCAAACTCGACCTGATTATGTCAGAACATACAAAACGCTTTCAAATAAAAAATCACAAAAACTATCTCGGGGATAAAATACAAAATGAAGTAATCAACTTGATCGGTGAAAATATCAAATCCAAAATTTTAGAACTAACTAAAAAGGCAAAATATTATTCCATATTATTAGACTGCACTTCTTGCTTTAGACACTAAGAACAAATTTCAGTTTCTATAAGATTTGTTAATTTAAAGAGCACGGGAATTAGTATAGAAGAACATTTTTTTATTATTTGGTCCTATAGAAGATGCGTCGGGCGAAGGCTTGACAAAATTTTTTTTGTCGGTGTTATTTGTGGGGCCAGGGTTACGACAATAGGGCAAATATGCGTGGTAGGCATAATGGTCTACAAAAAAAATTTCGATTTCAATCCGCGAGCTTTCTTTCTTTCTTGTTGCAATCATACTCTAAATTCAGTCGTCAATGATGCTGCAAAATCGAATACTTTGAGCATCAATTTTTTTTCTTTAGTTCAAGAACTGTTTGTATTTTTTTCAGCTTCTGCTAAACGCTGGACAATTCTGAAATCTAATTTATCTAATGTGACAAATTTAACTTTAAAACCTTTATCGGATACTAGATGGTCTACTAGAATAGATGCAATAACTCCTTTAAATCATCAACTTGGTGAGATTTATGATGTTCTGTTTAAATTAAGCAAAGTAAAATAACTCAAAAAGTTTTGCTGCATCGTTGAACAAAAAATTGCAAAATTTTAAGTTAATTTGCATCCTTATACTGTGGTATAATATTTTCCGATAAAGGTTTTAATGGTCTATTGATTGATGCTAAAGAAATAGCATCCAGCATAGACATAGAACCTGAATTCAAAAAACAGAGAGGTCTATATCGCGAAAAATAATTTATGGATTATTGATAAATTTAAAAATTATTTTGAAAACGAACAATTAGAATTATGTCCAAAATTTGAGAATTTATTAAACGACAAACTCGCAATGAACGAGACATAACTGCAATAAATGCTATATTTACAAAATTTTGATGAAAAATTTATCACTTCTCCAGAAGAAACCTTAAATTATATAACAATTAACAACTTAGTAAATTCTTTTCCAAATACGAGCATAAGACTTCGTATTTTATTAACAATGCCGGTTTCTGTTGCTACCGCAGAACGATCTTTTTCAAAACTCAAAATAATCAAAAAATTATTTAAGATTGACTATGGGGCAAAACCAACTAAGTAATATTGCTATCATTTCAATAGAAACAGCCCAGCTAAAAGAATTAGACACCGAAGATTTAATTAAACAATTTGCAAAAATTAAAGCACGGAAAGTTCAATTCACTTAGCAACTTAATAACAATACCTAATGCCTGGATATTAACCTTTATGTTGCATTATTAAAATAATATATTTTTCATTTCATCCTGTGATATATAAACGAGTATTTTTAATGTTTTAAATATTTTTTTTATTTCTTGTGCTTTTGTATAATATATTACATTTGAAACTAAATTACAAAAATTTTGAGTTGTAATACTGTTTTCTATAATGTTATATATAATGTTATGTACCTCAATGAAAAAATACTTGTATGGCTTGTAACTGTAAAATATAAAAATGAAAATAAATTTATGTAAATACTTTTTAAAATTATTTTTTAATAGTTGATAATAATACCTAACTTAATCCGTTTCTGTACTAACATATGAACGTAATACAAATTTGGGACCTTATTTTAAATTTGCACAAGGGCGCCAAAAGTGCTAGGCGCGGGCCTGCTAGTAATATTTTTGACATAATTATGCTCATACTATCATTTCGGTTCATTATGACCCAAAGGAACACTAGTGTATAATATTTAAATAATTAAAAATTTGAATATGGCAAATAAGTAATACTTTTTACCTTTTTTGTACTGTTATTAAAACCAAAAAAAGATGTAGTAATAAACAAGATATTAATGATCCAAAAACATTTGTGAAGCGTCATAGTTTATCGACTACATTTAAGATGCAATAACGTATTTAAGCAGAACAACGGCATAATATATAAACTCATAAGTTATATTGTAGTATATATCAATTATTAATAATTAATAGCAATAATTAAAATAAACATAGATGAACTGCTTTGTAGACCAAATAGTATAATTTAAAGCAAAAAAATTACTATAAAAATTTGTTTACAATAAAAACTTTTATACAATTACTTTCAAGTACTTGATTTCAAAGTAAGAAGTCGTAGACGATAAGATCTTAGTTAACTCAACAGATGAGAACATTTTGTGTTTACTAGAAAATATATTAAATGAAGACACATTTGCTCTTTCTCTAATTGGGTTACGTTTGCAGTTAGCATGTATTCGTTTGGTAGTAAGCAAATTTCAATGCAGTATGTAACTGACATGCTAAGTGCATTTGCAAAAAAGTCAACTGCGGTGAATATAAAAAGCATGTTTTAGTCAAAAGCATAAAGCTTAAAAGTTCGAGCGATTGTATTTCCCTAAGCTACAGAAATAGTTCCGGCGTATTTGATTTCACAGAAGCTTTTATTATAAATCATAGAGATATTTCAAAAACGTGTTATAAAAAATATAATTTATGAATTAAAATAATACTTAATTTGACATAACGATCGAATATTCTTTTTTAAAGCTTGTTACAACGGCAAACATTTGCAAATGGATAAAAGCTATTTACAATAAAAGAGATCGCGGAATGCATAAAGTATAATACATAACAAACTGAACATGAATTATGAAGGCCACGTGCAATTTTATTACCGCTTAATAAGTTTTTTGCATTTTTGCACCATCTGATAAGAAAAACACGGTATAAATAACGTCATATTAATTTTTACTAATTTATTTGTACTTAGATTACCTAAAACTTTAAACAGTTCTGTAACACATTAGTTACAAGTCATTTTATTAATATTATTACTTATGATGCGTTACATCAATTTCCGATACTAGTTTTGAAGACATTTCAATTCTAAAAATAAAATTAATATTACGAAGCGTCATTTGCAATCTTTTTTAATTGAAAGTTTAGAACAAGATATCTAAAAATGTTTGTTGTGTAACATGCAATTAGAGTCGTTCGACCGTGCAACTATGTAATTGCGTTTTTGTTTTATTTAAATAGTATTATGACACATGTACTTGTTTACTTGATAACGAATAAATAAACTAAAATTAATTCGTTTTAAAGATTTATAATTCTTACCTGCATTAACTGGATGGGGGCGCTAACAATCGGTTTCCTTTTCTCTCCAAATGAGAAACAAGATTTTACCCAAGACATTATACACTTTTATTAATATATTAATTGTTAAGCTAAGCATAAAATAATAACGGCAGAGTTATGCAATTAATAGATTGATTGGTAATGAGGAGTAGCACAATTTTATGACAACGCAATAATTATAATCTACCGATATGAGATGGTAATACACCGTCTTGTTCCATACTATGTCGTTCCATTTAACGGTTTTAGGAGCTTTGCTCTCGGGATCCCGAATGCTACTGGCAAACTCATCTAAAGCACCTCAGGATATTTGCTGTAAGTGTAGGTTCATACACGAGAAAACTTCGGTACTAAGTATGACTAAAATTATAAACACATTAAAAAATTGAAGCAAAATGAAAAAGTGTTGTATGTTATACGCAATGGTACACTTTAAGACAGTTTCAAGTATCAAATTAGTAATTGGATGCGGTTTAGACTACACTTCTTTTTCATTACCTATCGTTAATCTCAGTTACAACGCTTGATTAGTTCATTAGTATACTTTAATTTTGTCTCAAGTGAATGCGGGGTAGTACACGTAACTTAATGCAAATAACTTCCGCGTTAATGACTATTAGTCGAATGACTGCTTTTTAAGGTAATTAATAAGAAGAAAAATATCAGTAACTGGGGGCTTGGTAATGAAAAGGAAAATGAAATGCTTCCGAATCTGCTCAAAGCGTGTAACTGTGTATCAGCATAATACATGTAATTGTGGAAAACAGAAACGCATCTGATTATCTGTACCTGCAAGCATTTCAACGTGATTGTTATGCATTATTATTGCATATTTAGTACTTGCTCGGGGCTTAACCTTCAATTAACCTAACGGTTCATTTATACACGGTATTCTTTAAAGAAAAAACTGAAGATAAAGCTTTTTGTATTAAAAACGTTTGACGTAGCTTCAATTTGTAATTACGCCTGTAAACGACTATACTGCAAAGGTTTCGTTAATAATTTATTGGGGTACGACATTGTCAACTTTCACAACT
This sequence comes from Aquatica leii, assembly GCA_035610365.1. Taxonomy (NCBI): domain Eukaryota; kingdom Metazoa; phylum Arthropoda; class Insecta; order Coleoptera; family Lampyridae; genus Aquatica; species Aquatica leii. The sequence goes on from CM069434.1 coordinate 60,304,169, forward strand.
GCGTACTTGTTAATATTCATTTATAAATGAATGAGGAAATTAGGATTACAACATATCTTACTAAGAGTAGCACGTTAAGACTTTAATTATGTCTTAACGAATCTAAACTCTTCATCATCTACTTCTACACGCTTAATTTATAAGTGTTCAGTAAATACATTTAAGTACAACACTATCGAAATTGTTCAATTCTATTAAAGCGTAACTTTGCAAAATTACTTACAAAAATGTTATGCACGATTTTTAAATTAATTAGTGCGTGTAAACAATATGTTTATAATTTTTTTCAACGTCAAAACTATATAATATCGAACTTAAATTAAAAACTTGTTGACAACCTTGAACCTTGCAGAAATTACTCCAAAGCTCACCAACTACACTACACTACACTGTAGTATTTTCCTGAAGCATTGGTTTCATAATTCCTAGCTTCTCATTTAGAAGAGTGAAATAGCTATAATAATAATTACAATTAATTTGCATGCATGTAATAATAAATAAAACGTTACATAAAAGCAAAAGCAAGGATTGGGCTAAAGCTCGGTTAGCTTTAGCTCAATCCGGTATAAAACTGAGTTTGATTTCAAGTCGGGTTTCGAACCGGGCTGTCAAAAAAATACGAACCAAGCTTCGAGTATATATTTTCATTATATCGGCCCAGGCTAAGCTTATGATCACGAGTCGCCTTAAAATCGAGCTTTTTTGCTTTGAAAAAACTGATTTAGATTAATAAAATGTGTTTGGCAAGAGGTTGAATTATAAAACGTTTTGTTTCTCAAAACTCTCAATTCAATTTGATTAAACTAAAAATTGAATACAAAACTTTTTTATTAAATATTGTAGAACTGTCTAATGGTATATTTTGATGGCTTATAATATGATTTCAACATATTTTAATTTTCTGATATAGATTAAGCAGCTTATATAATCACGAATATTTTCTAATTAATAAGTAAAAATAAGTAGAAAAAGTCGTGGAAAAGTTACTACAATAAGACTAGGTAGAGTTTTACCTTAAATAGCAAAAAAAAATAACTCTGTATTTCATCGCAATCTTTAAAGACAACACTTACAAGTAACAAGTGTTTGTGTTTTAGTCGAAACTATCAGGAATAAACTTTGTGCTTATCGTTTATTTAGTAGAACACTGTTTAGAGTTTCCGAGCTGTCAAGACGACATAAAATTGGTAAAATGTCTTGTTTTCGGATAACACCAGAAATGGCTTTTGATTTCAGTGGCAAATATGAGTGTTAAGAGGTGTTATCTTAAAACTGTTTCGGTGTGCTTTTGCACGGTATAAGTTTTGTCTCAGAACGCCTACGTTTTGCTACATCAAGAGTGTTGACTGTCAATTGAGGTTTTTTAACAGGTTGACTTATCCAAAAAAAAACATTTTTCCGGTGTCTGTGGTACAGTAATCATCTAAGGTACGTGTCGGCGAGGCTTTCATTTCTATATATTCTTGCGCATTCATGTTATAAATGGGTGTAGTACTTTTGCTACTTATGTAAAAGTCTTTCTGAGCAATTTTGGATACCCACAAGTATTCCATTAATTCAAAAAATTCTTATAATGACATCACAATCCACGATGTAGTGAAAAGATTGTTGCACCTGTATTCATTAAGGATATCGAAACCTTCAATTAATTAATTAAATTATAACCGTATTGGAAAGCCCACTTGCCAAAATATAATTAATCTGGGGGAAACTTGGCACATCTGTTTTTTTTTCCATAGGTCGTATGAACCAAAGGGATTTTATTTGTAATAACGCTATATGTATGTCATTGTTTATTTCAGAAAATTTTATGACATTCTTTAAACGATGTCTTCCATTCTAGTTTTTAACCGTTTTGGCACATTTTTAATCGTACGTTATAATCAGCACATCGAGACTTGCAATCCGCCTGCCAATTTGACTGAGTTAGTCGCTAGCAATTAAGTTACGTGAAAATCCTTGTAACAGAAATCCTAAAAAACTACCTAGACTACTGCTGCCAAGTTTGTCTCTAAATACAAAAATAAAACTGTGATGTTTTCGGGTGACATTATGATAAATGAAAAAACTCTTTTAATTGCCATACAACCAGCATTAACTGCTCAGAGGCATGTTGATTTAGTCTTAAAACTTATAATAAAACCTGAAAATATGCTTATTTTTTTTTTATTTATACAAGACAACGCACCTTTACATACAAGTAGAATTTCCCAATGTATCTTTGACAGAAAACATTGTTTTGGAGTGGTCTAGTTGTTTACCGGATTTCACCCAATAGATCACATGTGGGATATAATAAAAAACGAATTAAATCTCATCAAAATCACCTTGGCAATACATCTCAGATGATTCAAGCTGTTTTAGACGAATTGGAAAATCTTCCCCATGAACAAATTAACAGCTTGATAGAAATTATTCTTGTCAAATTCTTGATTGTATTAAAGGTAAAAGTGTTAATACTGATTAATAATTTTAGAAAAATATTTAATTTCTGTTTAAGTAATTTTCTTAAATAAAGTGTTTTTTTTTTAATTTTTAGGTATTATTTCTTTCAACAACATTAATTTACTATTCATTTCTAATAACATTTATTTCAATAAACAGATATCGAGTTTAACTGGCGCTACAGAAAGAGTAAAACTATGATTCTAATATTCTAAAAATTACAGAAACATGGAATTTCAGTTTTTGAGATTTTCATTTTTCTGGTGTCCGTCAACGTGTTAAACATAATGCATTACGCGTTTTTTCATAAAAAGTATATAATACATACATAGTTGGCTTACGGTAAGTGGTACGTTACTTCTTCAGAAAAGCTTAAATTATTCGTAAAGACTTGAAGAAAGTTTTAGCAAAACAAACTTACCATGAATAATCTGCAAAATTTTGATATTAAATAATTAGAATTCTGTATTTAAAATAAGAAAAGAAATGTTAAGGTTTGGTATACTCAAAAGTGAATTTTAGTTGAGTTAAATTTAGAAAGTTTTAACTATTTTTCTTTGCTTGCTTGCACTACAGATACCGTTTACCATAAATCACCCTGTATTTATTTTATTCATAAAATTAATAGAAAAAGCTTGTCTCATCACTTGCATGTTGTTGCTAATGTCCAAACCCACCAGTTTTTGTATCATTTGATGAAAAATATGCGTATAGCTTTCTTCTGTTACATAAAATTGCTGTTTTATAGATGCTGATGTTTATTTTTTTTTAGTTTGAATACCCAATTTGAATAAACTGTTTCTTTCTCAATTTCTAAGTATTATAGTAATCAATTTTGTTGATATGGCGATTGTATTATTTAACCACATTGTAGTATCAAATATTAATGTTATTAATAAAGTTTTCAAAACGCTTTTTGCAATAGTGATTCTCCCGCAAAGCTAAATATAGAATAGCAAATTTATTGCTTTTTTAGACGGTAAAAACTACAGTTCTGTTACAACTTATTCATGAGAAGCATCTTGACAGTAGTACTGGAAATGGGACGTTTCGACGTCGCCGTTTCGCCGCCGCCGTTTCGGCATCGTCGTTTCGGCGTTATGCCGTTTCGCCGTCAAACGTTTCGACGTTACGCCGTTTCGCCGTCAGACGTTCGACTTAATTAAGGAAATAGTGCCAAATTTACAACCTACAGAAATTCATTGTGACTTTGAACGAGCGGCATTTACTGCAATGCTACACAGCTTTTCGGGCGTTAACATAAATGGATGCTTTTTTCATTTAGCAAAATATGAAAAAGCACTTGGGTAATCTAGGACTTCTTGCACAGTACAATAATAATCCACAGTCCGCCTTCAACGCCGGAGTGGTAATTTCTTTGGCATTCGTAGCAATCGCCAACTTAGATCAAGCTATAGATACCCTCGCCAAGTTTTACACCAAGAGCTGCAACCACTGCTTGACTGGTTCGAGGATACTCATATAGGGCGGATAAATAGGTATGTATACTTTTTTTTATTTTGAATACAATAATTAACTTCTACAATTTATAAAAAAGGAAATGGAAGACGTCAACCCCAATTTCCTCCTGAAATGTGAAATCTCTACCAAAGGACTGGTAATGGCCGAACAAATAATCACGCAGAAAAGATTAAAGATGGAATTAGGGGTACACCATCCAACAATATTCAAATTTATAGATGGGCTTCGTAAAGTTCCAAAAGGACGGGATATATATTATGAATAGCTTGTTGCCGGAAATCTGCCACCCGTAAAATTGAGAAAGTATAGAGATGCGGATACTCGAGTTCTAAGACTTTTACAAACTTTTGATGTCAATTTATATATATTAGAATATTTAAAGGGATTAGCACACAATTATGAAATGTAGATTAATTTATTGTATTTTGTGTATATAACGCATTGACTTATCCAACATCCAATAAATATTGTTCAACAACTTTTGCTTTCTATTGACGCCGAAACGGTTCTCGGCGAAATGGTGTCACGCCGAAACGGCCTGACGCCGAAACGACATGACGCCGAAACGGCGTTTCCAAAACGGCGACAGCAAAACAGCGACGCCGAAACGTCCTAGACCCTAAAAAAAAGTTTAAAATACAACTTAAAAAATCTTAGTAAGAAAGCAATGCTTAATCTGGTAACAAAAATGATTCAGGTAATTTGTATTTTTGTTTGTAACGTGCACTTGGCTAAAGTGCTTAAAATATTCTAGTTTTGTAGTTACATTTTAAATAAGTACAAATGAATCGAGAAAATCTATAAGCAAGGTTCAATGAGCTTTCTTGTTATAATAGTTGTCGAAAACAGTCACAAACTCGACAGTCCTCATTAGTTTACGACGACGATAATCTAAAATTTGAATCTACAGGAGAATTAAGAAATGAAGGAAGAAAACTAAACCTAACTGCAAAACGTAAAACTGTATCATACCTCAACGGCTCTTCCTATACGCATCGATTAATTGGATAGGCTATGATTTAAAAACCTTCGCCAAGCATGAAATTACAAATGTTCACTTTGCAGTTAACGAGATGGAAATAAAACTAAGTCATCCGACAGGAATTGATAATTATAACATCAAATGCAAAGTTGTCAACTGAAATTAACCTATTCTTTTAAAAGGACGAGGAAGGTATTTTACATTAAATGCATTTGCATGAGTTTTAGCTATTTAAGCATAGATGACGATAGGTATATTGTAATTAAAAATATATTTTACAAAAAACTTCGCTTGTTCAGGTTATGTTTTGCACGTTTCATTACTATTATAAAATGAGCAAATATCATAAAAACAAGTAAGCGTATTATATCAGTATTACATTTGTAATTGTTTTTTTATAGTTTACATTAAATTTAAATGCTGTATTAATATGTTACAAGAAAAGTTCTGGTAGACGCAACGAAAGAAGATACTTTGATAGAAAATTGGGACCGCGATAATGACTTGCCATTATTAATGGTTATAAATACAAAAATAAAGAGACTTTCGAGACAGATAGAAACAAATTTATCTACATAGACTTTTGTTTCTCACACAAAAACAAACAGTCAGCTACCAGCTTCATCAAAAGATGACCGATGCGAAAGTAAAACATTTCTTAAATTTGCACTAATGAAAGAAAAGCACTCCGTTATTTTGAACGTCATGGCTCCACACAGTTTATCAAAAGAAACCAATACGATGGGATTACAGTTTCTGGGTTAATCTAAAAACAATTTTTTTAGGATGAGTATAATCCAAATAGCTCAATCGACTACATAAGTAACTCATAGAGTAATTCTGACAATGATGTAAGTAAAAATAAATCTATAAATAATGATGAAAATCACGATGCTGATGAATACCCTATGAAAGTGGCCCTGATTAATAATAATGTTAATTTACTGGAAACAGTTTTGAGCAATGTTTTTGTTGCACCAATATTTATTATGTTTTTAACAGAATCCGCTTCAATCTCAGTAAATTTAGATTTAAAAAAAAAGGTTCGATGAAAGAAAAATTATTTATCTGGTGATGGTGAAATAAGTCGGACATCATCTAACGTTATATCTGCCCAAAGAGGCTTTTATATCTAATTATTCACACGCATCTATGCGAGTATTGGGCGTAGTATTTTTACTACTAATATAAGAGCCTTTATTGGGGTAAACGTTGTTTCTTACTTTTGTGATGTAATTTAATTGTTATTACCGATTTCGGGACATCCACACGTGTTCCATCAACGTAGAGATAGCAAAACAGGTTTATTTATTGGAAAAATTTTTATGATGACGTCACGTCACTTTTATTGAAGATATCAAAACCATTAAGTATTAGATAAAATTCTAACCGTATTGGAGAGCTCACTTAACAAATTTAGGAAAAACTTGGCGCATTTGATTTTTTACTTTTGATAACACTGTATGTACGGTTTTGTTTATTTCAGCAAATTTGAGGAACTTCGGAAAGATGGCACTAGCTAGTCGAATTTTTAAAAGAGAAACTAAACTGTAATTATTATAATTATCCTAATTTAACTCTTCAAAATTATGTTCTTCGGCAGCTGACATACTACAAGATCCAGACGATTTTGTTTTGCGTCTAAAATAAACATTTTTTTTTTTCGTTTCGATAGTCTCCGTCAAAATGTTGACAAATATATGGTCAAGTTCAAGGGACGTTTAATAAACAATCCACAAAAAAAGGAATTAAATATATGGACGCACGTTGAGATGCAAAAAGTGAGCAGTTATTTGTCTTTTAACAAGCAAAAACGAAGGTTCTTGTTCAAAGAAAAAAATCAAATAGAAAAACGACATACGGTTAAAAGTTAATGTTGCATTGTGTAATTGGTAATTTTTCAAATACTAAATATTTAAAAAAAATGCTTTTTAGTCATTCAGCACTATGGAACATGTGAGTCCCAGCTGTAATACTGTTGGGACATAAGTGTCATACCATTACACTACTGCTGAGACATATTGGTTTCACACATAAAGTTTAAAGTACACGTAAATTTAGCGTTTAAACCTTCAGAAAAATGTTTAAGGTTATTGAAAAAATTTGCCAAAAAATCTAACTAGGTTTCTTCACCAAGTACTTTAAAATTTTCTGAATGATTTCAATTGATTTTAAACATTCTTAAAAAATGTTTTATACATGTTCTCTTTTTGTTAATGTATAAGATATAAATTCATTATCAATGCTTTTAGCATATTTTCTGTTATTTGCAGTTTGGCGAGTGAGTGAAAACATTTTTAACATTTGTTACAGGTTTATTAAATACTAATAATAAACCAACTCTGATTTTCAATCGACTTCAAAAAAAGGAGGCGCTTCTCAGTTTGTCTAATTTTTTTAAAATTGTAATTTCAGCGATAATTTTTTAACGCGTTGTTCGATTTTGATGATTCTTTTTTTTATCAAAAAGGGAGTACTTTAGAAATGTCCTCATGCAAATTTAGCCAAATTCTGATGATTAGATCTATGAGAAAATAACAAAACTCTCAAATTTACATCGACATGAAATTTTTTTATACAATGAGCATTTTTAAGGTTTTTATCTTTATTGAAGCAAAATTAAAAGGAAGTATTATTTTATAACGAAGTTTTCTTTTTCTTTAATTTATTTATAAAGTAACAGTAAACCTTCGTGAATGTTTTAAATAGAAAATAGATTTTTTTGTAAATCATTAAACATTTTATCATTTAAAACTAAATTAAAAAATATTATATTTAAGTAAGAAAACTAGTGTGGTCTGCACACGACTTTCCCATAAGGAATTTCTACATATTTTTTATTTTCAAATTGAGGAAAAACATCCAACATCAAAAGAATATAGATAATTTAGAATAGTAAAAGTACTAAGTATTACACATTAGACAATTTTTATTTAAAAATGTTTTCATCCTACCCACTATGAAATGATATGTACACGTTTGTATTGACTTCCTAGCATACTATAATTTTTTTGAAATTTTTCTTCTCGACCAAAATATGGTAAATTCAGTTTCTATTATTATATCGACTAACCCTTATGTTTGTGCGCTTCGATATTGCCTTTCCCTTTAGTAAACCAAAATTCGAACTTAGATTATATTTGGAATTTATTTTAAATTATAAATCAAATACCTCTTAAACTGTTAATGTTAGAAAAATTTTTTATTTGAATAAATTGTTAGGAGGAATTATCTCTAAAAAAACTAAAAATAATTCGAATAATTTATATACGTACAAAATTTTATATAAGAAAAACTGTTAAAAATAGCGGATACGTCCACTTTCGGTTTCTTTTTCAGACCCATCTTTTGATAGAACTGAGAGAATCTGAAAAGTCAGCACCACACTAAATCAAGTTACTAGGACTTTTGGTTCGAGAGTTATCGTGGGTACATCGTTACACACACACGCACACCCAAATTTTTTTAACAATTGTCAAGAATACATTTTTCTGATTCAGGAAACGTAAAATTTCTTGCGATTGCTATACTTTCTTTATAGGAAAGTAAAAAATCTATATGTAGAATTTATTATTTTATGACAACAATTTTCTAATCTATTAATAATCAATTATTTACATTAGGTAAGATATTAAACAATTACTATTTGTAATAATGATATTCAAAATATTTTCCAACAAAATGCAAACGAATTTACAAAACACCATATTTCATTTTAATAATAATAATATAATAAATAGACAAAAAATGGAAATTTTTAAATTACGAAGATTGCTGAAAAATTCCAGGACTAAGAAGAACATACGCTTTTATATTTTTAATTATTGATTGTTTAATACTTCTAAAAATTCCATTGGTACTTGCTATATTTTAAAAATTAATGATTTCTTGAGTTTAATATATTATTGTCTTGCATCAACAAGATTGTTTAAATTTTCTTATGCAAAGGAATCTAAACGATTTCAATATAAGAAGCATAGAGGTTATGCAATTATCTCACCGATTAAAACCTGTTGCATTCAGATGTTCTTGATAAAACTTATTGGTTTGCACAAAATGTTGGATTTAAGTAAAAAAATGTCATTTAATAGGGTCAATAATATTGTTTTGGTGTATTTTCCTTATAAATTTCTTATTAATTAATTAATAAATAAACAATATAAATGAAAATTTTAATTAACTGTTATTTCTTACAATTTGGCAACGTTTTGCAGAAACTTAGTGTCGGCTTCAACAGGTTATCTTAAAAATCCAAGAAAACAATTACTTTTAATAAACTTGTATAACACTGTCACACATTAAAAAAATTCTTCTTTTTATTGGGATATAAATAAATTAATTAATTGATAATACAAATTTTACATAACGGAATGGAACTAAACGATACGAATTATAATTTATTTTGTTTTATTGTTGTTGAGATTGACTAATTATAGGTTTTCGTCACTAATTGTTCTAAACCAACTACTACTATTGATTTCTTTTAGTTGAATCAAGGTTAAACCACAAATAAAAATCTTCAATTCTAAGATGTTTGTGGCCCCTGATATAGAATAAGTGGTTTAAATTTGCTCTATAGTTATTAAAATGTTTAATATACCTGCATTTTTTAAACTATGTGGTTAACAAAACCAATTTTAAACATAACAGTTTTTCAACATTGAGAAATTTTGGTAAACCTGCTTTCAACAATGTATTGATGTTAAGGATTTAATTTCCACAGTTTTGTTTACAAATAAAAGTACTTAAGCATTAAATAACTAATTTTACTTTATTGCTTATTAGAAAAAACAAAGATTTTTAATAATAGTGGGTAAATTATATAATAATTAAATATTTAAAAAAACTTTAGGTTTTTATTAAAAAAAATCTATTTGAACATAATCTTAAATTATTTTGTCTACAAATAACAGATCATACGACACATTGTATGTTTATTAGCAGTTAGGCAACTTTGTGCATTCTTTATGACCAATCTCATTTCCGTACAGGTACAAGTCATTTTCGTATAGATCAACTTTATTACCGTACTGAATAATGAATAATGAAAACATGATTAGGAAACTTGTACAAATATTCTTTGCATTACAATTGTAAAATTTGAAAACAATATCTAGGGATGTTTAATAATAGTGGGTAAATTATATAATAATAATTAAATATTTAAAAATGTGTGGTTGATGTCGCATTAGTTTCAAAATACGTATAAAATAAAAAAAATGGTTTGTACAATAAATGTTTTAAGTTAGGTAAGCTGTATTTTACAAACGTAAAAATTGCAATTAAATTTAAATGTATGTTAAAAAAGTTATTGAAATAAATTAAAGCATCTAATTTGCGACTTCAGTACTAGTTTTAACTTCTTGCAGTTTTCTTTTAATATAAAAGACACGACACCGCTTATAGAGTTACAGGGTCTAGTTGCAGTTATATAGCTGTAACCATCGTTGTAATACTCCATTCCTAAAAACAGCGCCCACTAATTACAAATTATATTTAAAAGTTTACATAATTACCAGATTTGCTTTATAAGTCACATCTTGTTGCAACTTCTAAGAAAAACGTTTACAAACCAACATATATTTTAGAAACTGATCCGGGCTATTCATAATTACTTTTACTTCAAATTAATGGATTAAATAATGGTAAATGGTTTGAAGTTAACTAGCATTGCATATACTTAAAACACGTAAATTATACTAACAGTTTTATAAATTAATTAGCTATTCATCATACTCAACAATTACGTTATATTGACACTTATAACTTGTAATATACACGCAAAATTAATTGACTTAAAATAACAAATTTTCACATACAATTTTTTTGACGATGAAAGAATCAGTAGTATGTTTTAGATATTATCAAGACAAATTTTTAAATTTAGGTTGCTTATTCACGTCGCTTGTTTTTCTTGTAAAAGGTTAGTTTCTATTTGATTTTGATGAAACAATTAAATATATAGTCGCGGAAAAATAGAATGTATAATTCGTAAGAAATGTGCATTACCAACTCGTATGAATTGCAGCCCCGCCTTCAGCGCCGTTACAAACTTTTATACTTGTTAGCAATGACTACCATTCCTTACTCGTTGTACAATATATTATTTTCACTGCTAGTTGTATAAACTACCATTATTATGTTTGATAGTAGGTTTTCAGGTAACAGTTTTTACACCACAGGAAAATAACTCAAATTCACAATTTATGGTAATTCTGTTTTAAAAAAAAAAAAATTCATGTATTTTAAATTAAAATATTTAAATAGATTTAAGTATCTGTAAAGGTATATTTATAGGCTGCATTTTGATAATACTTATTCTACTACGGTTTTATTTAATTATATCAATTTATTAAGTACTCAAAAGCAGTTTTTTTGTTTTAAAAGAGTATTCTATATTTAAATTTTTGACTAGAATATAAATTAAACGAATAGGTGTAGCATAAGCTATAATTGATGTAGAAATCATTACGTTGCATTGTGGTATTTTAAAACCCATATAATTTATATTAAATAAACCGTAAGTTGAATCTACGTATGCGTTAAAAAAATAAAACAATATCGGTAGAATTGTTAAAATAGCTTGTTACGCTTTTTCGAAGATGATCAGCAGTGAGCGAGATATTTCCATTACCAATTTGACAATTAATAGTTATAAATTAATATACAAATTAGTGTGGCATATGCCATGTTGTTGTCTAAGATTCCACTTATAGAAACAATAATTTATATATTACTGTGATTGTCTTGAGAACTTGAATTTATGTGTAAATATTAAAATCAAGAAAAAAAAATTGTTTTTATAATAATGTTTCTTTGTTTTTTAGGTTTATAATTTTATTTTTTTTTATTTTTTTTTTTGTTCAATAAATATAGTTGTATTTTATTAATTTTTTCAAACAATATTAATAACCGAAACTAGGTTGTAATTTTATTAAAGTGAGAAGCATGCACTACACATATTTTTTTTTGTACGTTAAATTTAGTGTCAAATTTGACAGATTTAGTAATAAATGTAATACATTATATTTCTGTTGATTTTTTTTTATTTTTTCAAAAAAGAATGTAATTTTACAAAAGGCAACACAAAAAATAATGTACGTTACGCTCGTCGAAAGAATCATAGCATAACTCACTCACATGCAACGCTCGGCCGTGCGGCTTCGCGTCGTATTAACGTTGTTTATGCTATGTCTTACTTTCGACCCTTGTTACGTAAACTACTATTTTGTGCTTCCAACATCGCAAACGTTAATATTCGTTTGTTAGTGTAGTAACGTAATGGGCAAAAAAAGCTCTACTGTGGCAAAATGAAAACTAAAAATCCACATAAAACTAAGTGTCCAAATTAATGATTATATTAGAACAAATATGCGACAGGTGTAAGTCATCTAAAAACCTTGAAATATACTTGTAATTGAGAAAAAACAATATGAAAGTTCTTGTCAAATTTGACAGATTTAGTAATAAATTTAATGCCAACATTGTAGTTCTGGTTGTTTTTTAAAATTTTATTCAAAAGAGAAAATGCTACACAACAAATAATGTACGTTACTCTCGTCAAAAATTTAATTACGTTTGTTACGCTATGCTGTACTTTCAACGCTTGTTACGTAAATTACTATTAAAATATTGCATTGATTATGAATGAACTATCAAAATTATAACATACAAAGCAGAGCACGGTTTTTTTAACTAATCTTTATTAAAACATCTGTTACGCGTTGTTAGTTAGTATGAACCATACTACTACCTGTTCACTGCCTTCGGCGAATGGGGTATGAGTATATCTGACAAATGAATTAAAGATATATACCCGTTTAGACGCTACTAAAATATTTTTTTCGGGATAACACAAGATAACGATATAATTCACAACTAAAAAGTTCACACAAAGCTATATATGAAGACAAAAAAAGAAAAAAAAGCAAAACGCCAGGAAGATTTAGTTATAAAATTATTATCACCAATAATTTTTGATATAATTATAAGTACCAAAAAAAAAGAAAAAAACTAATAATGTTAATCAGTATAGCATACATTTTGTAACGTTATTTATTTACTGAAGCACTTTAAAAGCATGCTTAAATCAATTACGATTTTGATGTGTTACATGTAAAAGATTCGCTGGGGTAAGAATGTGTTTTTATTTTACGACGCAATTTAATTTTTTTTTATTATCACAGAAGGTTTGATCACTTCTACTTGTCTGTTAACTTAAGAAATTTCTAACTATTACCCAATTAGTTCTTTCTTTGGGTCCATAATTAGAACGTGCACGAATGTCGGAATTAAATAACTAAATCTTAATGGTTAATTAGAGTCTGGTCGTGTGGAATATTTGTTAGATGGGCAATCAATTGTGGTATTATTACCCAATTTGTTTTTTCTTTAGGTCAATAATTAAGACGTGCACGGATGCCGGAATTCTTTTTCTTCTTTTATTTCTTCTTTGAAAGCTTAGAACCTTTTTTTAATCCAGCACATCTTTCCTTCTCTTTTTAGGTCTACCCGGGGATCTTCTACCCTTTAGTGAAAGATCTTGAACTTTTTTTATCATTCTAGCTTCGTCCATCCTTGATTTGTGGCTATTTCATTCTGATTCTGTTTTAATACATCTATCTATCTTTTTTTATTTCGCAGCTGCATCTAATATTCTCGCTTTGTATGTAGTCTCTTTTAGTTACGCCTATTGTCGGAATTAAATAACTAAATTTTAATGTTTAATTGGAGTCAGGTTATGTAGAATATTTGTTAAATGGCCAACTAATCCAAAACAGTCGGTGACACACCTGTAATCTATCATTTAAAAGGTCCTTTGGAAGCGTGTCGCATTATGGGTATATTAATCATCAGATGAACTACTCGCAACTTGCTTGTGATACCTTATATTTATTAGTTAAACTTTAAGAAATTTTAGGGGGATGTTTTGGATATGCCATTAGCTAATCGCATATCAGGAAAATCATAAGTAACCTCTTTTAATATTTGATAATTTGTGTTTGTGTCGACTGTAGATACAAGAATCTAGATGTATGCATCTTATCAGCATTAGTTTAATACAGATTTTCTTTTGTAACTACCTATTAAAATTATTAACGGTGCGCTTTACTGTTGATTGCGTAACCACTTTAGATTTGTATTTCTCTTCTTTGTATTCGCCAAATTATATGCACTAACTTATTAATAACTCATTACATACCTGTATGAGGTGTTGCCTAATTTAAAAATCTGCTAATACTAGCAGTATTGTATTTTTTTACTTGCGAACAATTATTTATTGTGTACTTCGTTTTTTAGTGGATTATATTCTTTTTATGCTGCTATTGCAATAAATATACTAATGATTAAGACTTGTGTTGTTTGATTTTTTTATCTTAAGTATTTGTTAGGTGAATACGGGCAATAGGCTCAGAAAGTGTGACGTAAATAACCCGCTAAATTTAAGTGTGAGGCTTAACAAAAATTATCGGCAAGAAAGTGACCTTTATATATGTAGCATTTAAAAGTCACAATAAGATGAGTCTGCTTTAGGCCAGTAATTTTATCACTAGATCAAATATTTAAAGATTACGGGTACCTAACTCGCAATCTCTGTACATTTAGCAATCAATTACAAACAAATTTTAAAGCATTAACTGCGTATTTAATTATTCAAATGATTTTGAATTTTTCATTTAACTGACAGACATTTTTGTTACCAACACATATTAATTATTAATTTATTATTATTCTATACTCTAGTAGGTATAAAGTAACATATCCAGTAAGTCCGTAGGTTATAGTTTGCATTAATTTTAAGTCATTAGAAAACAAATTTAACAAATGTATTTATAGCACTTTGCGTGTGTAATTATCTGCTAATTAGTTTATAACAAAGATTTATGTGTATAGTAGAACTCTTTGGTTTATATTAACAATAGGTATCCACTTTTTTATCAAAGCATAACAATTTAATAGTTTTTCTTGTTTAGTTTCTCTGCTGTGTAAGTCTTATTAATATGACACGTACATCTGTTCTTGCTATTTCTTCTATTATTGAATTCTTTGATAACTAAAAAGCAATAAAAAAAGGTGAGAATTCTTTTTCTTTTGGTCATGTCGTCAAGTTTCCATTTGACGGTGAACTTGATGTCATGCGTGGTGAAGTACAAGCTAGTATGAAAAATAGAAATTATAAAATTGAGGTAAAATTATTTTAGTCAAACTCCAAATTTTAAACTAATTAAATATCAAATGTTATAGATTTGCTTAAAGGCCGATACAATTGAATCTTGTGCTTGTACTTGTCTAAAAGGATGTGACATTTGTCATCATATGGTGGCTTTAACTTTTTATGGACATTACAATGTCTCCATAACAGATAAGGCTTGTAGTTGGCTGAAGAAAAAAGGAAAAGAAGCTTCGGTTACAGCTGAAACGTGTTTCGCATCTTCAAGTAAAAGTGCTTCGTATGTGCCAGTTCCTAAACACATTGATAATGGTGTTGTTAGCACATTATTTGATAATTTATCATTATGTGGACCCAATTTAATACAATGGGTTGAGTCCTGAACCAAATAATCAGGACCTTAATTTAGTTGTGGATGTTCAGGATTTAATATTGTTTTCGGCATACCTAGAGACAACAAATAAAATTAAATATTTTACAGACTGTGTCTGTATAGATGCAGCTAAAATTAAAGAAGTGTCTACTATGACTATTGGACAATCTGACAATCATTTATGGTTAACAGTAAAGCGACATCGATTAACAGCTAGCAATTTTGGACGTGTGTTAAAGACATGTAAATGATGTAGATTTCCTCCATCACTTTTTAAAACACTTGCTGGTATGTCTCTATTTTAAAATAATTAAAAACATTTAAACATTTTCTTTTAAAGGTGCATATAACATGAATCGAATTAAACAAATACAGTGTGGAAAAACAAATGAAAGGTTTGCAATAGAGAAATTCGAAAGTGTTCGTTGTCTAAAGGTTGAAAGAGCAGGAATGTATTTGCATGAATGGCGATATTTGGGTGCTACTCCAGATGGACTTATAGGAAACGACAGCTGTTTGAAGTAAAATGTCCTTACAAATTCAGAAATGAATTGTTGGAAGCTGCATTATAAGTAGAAAAAAAATTGCATACTGCATTTTGATAAAAGAATGGGATATATATTGAATAAAGAGCATGATTATTATCACCAGATTAAAGGCCAATTACATATTTTAAATAAAGAAATATGCTACTTAAAGTTATATAGTTTAAAAGATTATGTGATTTTTGAAATTAAAAAAGTTGATGAGTGGAAAAATAATATTAGTATTTTCTTAAATAGTTGATGTTTTATTCGAATAAGTCCTCTACCTCTTTTATTAAAGGATTCGTAAAATTAGCTAATACACAACAAACTTAAAATACTTTTGAAGAAAACGGACGAAGAGTGGCTGGAATTTCTTTTAAAATTTTGAATTTTTTTATTCTCTGAATTGCCCTTTCCACATGAATCCGAGCTTTAGCAATCTTTGTTGTCTGTCTAATTTCTTCTGGTGTAAATTGAGCATTTACTAAAAATGGAGGTATATTCAGAGCTACTCTAGCAGGTAATATATCTTGTATTAGAAATCCTTTATCTGCTAAGATCAAATCTCCTGGTTCAAATATACTCAAAATACCACTTGCCTCGACTATTTTTTTATCTGAGGTATTTTCCACATACAAGTTACTTAGAAATGTAATTGCACCGTTTGGAGCAACATTCACAAGGCTTTTAAGTGTATTTTGATGTTTGTAAGTACTGTATGTTTTTTTTGTTTATCCAATTGACTAGGAGTCTTCTGTACAGTCGATAACAATTTGACAATTGGTAAAGTTGCTAAATGCTGATGGTAAGCTGGTTTTATTCTTATTTGCTGTAGGCACTTTGTTCAATAATAATTTTTTATAAAGAGCTTCATGCATTACATGAATCTAAGTAAGAACAACATTTGACACAGTAGCTTTCCTGCAATTAAAACGGACAGCCAAAGCACCATGTAATGAATTCAGTCGTAGTTTCATCAGAGTCATTAAAACCTGATCTCTTTTATTTATTTTACTTACAACCCATCCACTGTAATAATTTATTTCAATGCTAGTCAAATAATTAACTAAAACATCAAACATTTGACCAGTTGGTAAACCCGTGTACATAGATATAAGATTATCATCATTGGCAATATGGTCATAGGAAAACTGTAAGTTTTGAAGTTTTGAATTTAACACTTCTATTTCTTTCTTTAGAAAATAGATTTCTGTTACCTGTGATGCAGTTCCAAGTAATGATATAGTTAATTACATATGTAATTTGTTGTATTAAAAACTTACGAAGGTATGTTTTTTGGAGGAGCATGAGTAGAGGTTGAGGGTCCAGCTTCCATGTAACGTAAATCAGTGCTGCACGGTACTATTGGTGATGACAAACTAAATTAAAAGGAAGTATTAAACTGTGTATTATTTGGTAGTCGTAGAATTACCTTGATATCTTTCGACGCTTTTTTGTTTCAGAGCTAAGGAAACTAAATCTTTTGTACTTGTTGTGGTTAAACAATGTTGGAAACTTTTCCTTCTTACTTTTGACAAAACGACAAGAACAAACCACAGACAATTTTGTAGGTTGTGCATCACTTTTTCTAAAGAAATATTTTCTTTATAGTGGTCAAATGATATAAAGAACGTACCTACCGAATAAGTTTTTCCCACTTCTGTTTAAACTGTATATCAGTGGGAAAGCAAAACATACTACATCCATGTTTTAATGTGTGATCACAATCAGGAACATAGCACATACTGTTTAAGATAAAAAGTCAAGTACTGTACAAGATAATGCTTAACATTGTCAATAGAAAAGTAATGTAAAAATAGTGGATACTTATTGTTAATATAAAGATAATTACACATGCAAAGGGCTATAAATACTTTTGTTAGTAGTGTTAATGGTAAATTACTTTATACCTACTAGAGTTAACATATAGAATAATAAGTTAATAACTAATAACAGTGAACAAAATATAAAATAGAAGCAAAGAATCTGATTATACGTTAGATTATACGAGCAAAGAGTGTGGTTATGTCGTTATGTCACAGCATAAATAGTTATATGTATGTATGTATGCCAATTAAATTCAAAGTTCAAAATCATTTAATTAATCAAATACGCAGTTAATGGTTTTTAATTTGTTTGTATTTGATGGTTAAATGTACAGAGTTTTGAGTTAGGTACCACGTAATCCTTAAATATTCGAAATAATGATGAAATTCTTAGCTTAAAGCAGACTGATCTTAATCTGACTTTTAAATGCTATATACATAAGGGTCTCTCTTTTGCCAATGGTTTTTGTTAAACCTAGACTTTCCGAGTCCGTTGGAGTTATTTTTTTCCGTTTTGGTGCCTTTTTAAGTAGAGTTACAATTCGCACGTTGAAAACAGGCTGAATCGTATTAGTTACTCATCTACTTCCCACTCTGCGAAAATTTGTGCTGTGTTGTTTTTGTGGTGATAAAGTTATCGGTAAGTGATCGCACTTCAGCCTAGTGCAAGGTTTACGTTTTACCATAACAACTGTAACCGTTAAAGTATATTTTTAAAATGTTTTTAAACTTACCAATTAATTTCTTTATTTTTATTACTTATCGTATCTTTAATTTCAAGTTTGTCTATAACTATTTTACTTGTTTTTACTTTTGAGATACCATAAAAACTAAGGATTATTATTTAATTGAAAGTAATATGTACTTTAATACAACTCACTACAAATGCATTTGTTATAATTCAAACAAAGAACGACCACCTTTTAAAATTTTTAAAATACTTGATGGTTATAAAAGGCTTATTAACTTATTAAAACTACATAAAAAGAATTATTACAATTGTAAACGTAATAGTAATGGAATGTGCGTTGTTACGCTTTTACGTTCGTCAGATTAACCATAATTACCTTCTTAATCCATAAATAATTATAAATACAATTTTGATTTTTCAGCAATGTATATCGCAGCATTAAGTTATTATACAACTTAGCACACCGTTTGAAAGTATAAACATAAAACAAAGCATAACCTTCTAAGAATATTTTCAGTAAATACTGTTTAAAAGGATAATGGAAATCCGAAAGATGTATAGCCGATCACGTAAGTTGTATTTTGAAACAGATTACTTAATAAACACAGCGCCTCCGTTTTTGTCCAGATACATTCTTAACGTTACTATAATTGATAATTGTTGAACTAAATAGTCTTATTATTTTATAAGACCAAGTTAAATAGACACATGACTTTTTTTAAATGTAAAACTACTTGCATATGAAATACTGTATTGTAAAGCGAGTGTTATAATGACAAATACTTTCAGCTTTTTTTAATGAAAAAATTAGGTTTCCCTATAATAAATGTATAGTTTTCAAAAATAAAACAAAAAAATGCGATTTTCCAGGAAAATGCAAAAGCAATTTAAATTTATATAAGTGGCGCGCAAACACGTCGTGACATCAATTTTCATATCAACAAAGTATGGTTACAAACCAAGTATAAAATATGTTTTTTTTACTCATGTTGTATAAGTTCTATCTTAGTCCGCGTTTTTTTGCTCACTAAACTGCCGTTTACCTATTCAACTGCTAAAGCCACTTGTATTGTCTGAATTCGTGTAGCTTCATTTTCAGCGATCACTTTTGAGAGTGATTTTAAAGTTAATGTTTTCGAAAACAAACAAATTATTAAAAGCATTTTAACACATTCTACTGAAGTCATTTTTGGTATAATTTTTAGTTCAAGTTGAATCAAACTCACTTTCACGTCAATTAGATTGTGTTCAATAAATATCTTAAAATCTTTTAAACTTTCAATCTAACGGTTGTTTATATATAACGTAACGTCGAGAACAGGCGTTTACGGCTACTTTTTTACTTCAGTTTAAGTTTCCACGTTTCACGTGTTGTCGTTCTTACACAAGCTAAACTTTTATCACACGTTACAGTGGACATCTTCAGAACCCGGAAGAAACTGATTGATTGCGCCTTGAAGTTTCGATTTTATAGACCGGCGTCCGATAGATAAAACTGGTAAAGGAAAACTCGAATCGCGGTTAGTATTAGAAGGATTTTTAACTGTTTCAATTAATTCCTTAATTTTTCGCTGATAGTAATTTGAAATATTTGCCAAAATTTTAGTGTTTTCAAACATAATTTGATGACTTGTTTCTAATGGGTGTTCGACCACCGCTGACTTCAAATTTTTTTTAAGACGATTACACCTTGCATGCTCCTTAATACGAATTCCCACGCTTCTACCCGTTTCTCCTAAGTATACACGACCACAAGAGCAAGGAATGCTATAAACACCGTTGTTACATGCATAAAATTCATCATGTAATAACCTGTATATTCATTACCCTAAAGTTTGATTTCTATTTCCGACGCCCTTTGGAGAGTTTAGTTTATTGAATTTTCTGTCAAGACGTCAAACCGTCAACTACTTAAAATTGTGCTTGTGATGAGGTTAACTTGGTAAATCTTATAACATCGGCGTTAATGGAAATAAAATTCTAATTTGAAAACGCATTTCGTGGAGTTTATTCATAACAGGGTAAGCTTTTCCTATTAGTTTATAGAATTATTTGGTCATTTTCTTCTTAAATTAATAGCACGTCTAGGTACTTTCCGCCACGTTGGCTGTATGTTTTGATGCATTATCGATCAATCTGGGGTTAAGGCTGGGGAATTTCGTTCTTACGCACGCTTTACTTTGTAGATATCGCTGCGTGTGCGCATTGCAATTTAAATTGTTCTCATTTTCAAAAAGATAAATGAACGCAAACGTGCCTTAAACTTTTAATAATAGAAAACACTGTTTGAATTATACCGCCATTTTTATTCTCGTAAGCAACGAGAGCGTAAACTAATTTCAAGAACAACTCGCTTTTTTGAAGTTCACTAAGCTTCTACTTTGGCAAATCATTAATATAAACCCTTATATACGGTATGATGGTAATTGTAAGTCGATTAAACCTACAGTTGAGCTGAATAAACAAAGTCCCTGGAGAGGCGTGGCTGGTGTCACTCTAATCTTAAAGGTACACTGAAATTAAAAAGTATTTTGGTGGGAAATTCAAATTATTCATAGGCATAGATATTCATAGGTTACCTGTGTAAATAATCATTAGAGCTTGTTGAAGTTTGAGGTTATTTCAGATAAACACTTTATGATTATTAAAATAAATTGTAACTACACATTTACTTTTCTAAAAGATGAAGTATGGCATTACAAAATATTACATATTTCTAAAAGTAATTCTAAAAATTACTTATTTACATCAAAAAATACAATCATAAAAAAAATCAAGCAGTTCAATCACTGTCACTTTCGTCTTCTCCACTACAACTTTCATCGTCGACAGGTTTTCCACCGTTACATCCAGCAATCCATCACGTTGCCACATTTCTTGCTCCAAGTGATTTACATGTCGACAATGTTTGTCCCAGTCCGATGCAGTTACATCAGAAATAGCCTTTCTCACTAAGGCTTCGATCTCTAAACCACTCTGTGTAACATTATTCATAGCGATCTTATGTTTCACTAAACTCCATATCAACTCGGTTGGATTTAGGTCGCAGTGGTACGGTGGCAGACGTAACACTGTATGCCCGTGTTTTTTAAGAAGTTCGTCTACGTAATATGTCTTCGTATAACTAAATTGCTTCACTAACATTATTAGTTCTGCTTTACGCATTTCATTTGTTGTTGTTACTCCATTATTTTCGAGCCATTGTCGAATGCTTTCCTTACGTTCTGTTTGTGTTGGAGGTTTATTAATTTGTACACTGTGATAAGGCGCATTATCCATGACAACAATACCATTAGGAGGCAAGTTTGGAATTAATTGTTTTTCCATCCACTGCATAAAGTTGGTATGGTTCATGTCGTCGTGATAATTACCGGACTTAGTTTTAGATTTAAAGATTAAAAGGCCATTATTAACAAATCCGCATGATCCACCTGCATGCACAATAATGTACCTTTGACCTGCTCTGTCCGTATGATAAACATCACCCTCTTCTTCAGATTGCCAGCACTTACTAACACCGTATGATGGATGAATGTAGGTCTCATCTAAATATGTTATCGGTTTTTTGTTTTCGCTTAAAGCATCATTTTCTCGCAACTTGCGTAAATAACGAGAACGCCAAGCAATAATATCATCACGTTCCATCAATAATTTTCTTTTATTGTGGCATTTCTTATATTTAAAACCAATATGTAACAAATACTTTCTTAGTGTATCTGCTCCCCCCTTGTAATTCATCTTTTCTTTCATTTTTTCAACTAAAATTTTCATGTTTGGAACTTTCTTATCAACCGTGTAAACTTCATGGACAGTTCTTTTTAAAATGCTTAAGTCGCAATTATCCAACGTTATTTTATTTGCACCACTACTTCTTTTTTTCTTCGAGGGAGATCTTAAAATACCATCACTGGTCGTGATCGCTTCACTCCGGATTTTTTTAATAAAGGTGGTTGATTTGCCCGTTGCAGCCCGTTCAATGAATGGTTTTCTTCGACTTAGATTCCATGTTGGTAAATAACAGCTGAAACAATACAGAAAGTAAGTAATGTAAAAATCTCCATAGAAATTAGTTATTGTTTGTAGAATAAATACTGGAATTAAATACAGATCTTTAAATAATGAATACAAAGTAATAACTGATGTTGAGGTTATGCTACAAAAATTTGGGTTATACTTAAAACAAAAATGATAAATACACATACCTTGTTCACAAATAATGGCGTTTAAAAGAGTCTTTATAAAGACTAGTTGAAT
Organism: Aquatica leii; assembly: GCA_035610365.1. Taxonomy (NCBI): domain Eukaryota; kingdom Metazoa; phylum Arthropoda; class Insecta; order Coleoptera; family Lampyridae; genus Aquatica; species Aquatica leii. The sequence continues at coordinate 60,326,920 of CM069434.1, forward strand.
AACGACGAATTTTTAAGTAAAACAGCAGGTAAAGATGTAAACAAACACGAGGCAATCAAGGAATTTTGATTGTAATTTAATTTTTAAAGCGGACGGTACTTTGTAATTGTGATTGGTTGAAACATTTACCGCTTTCAATTTTTAAAGTTAGTTGACATATTTTCCGCGGACTTTGTTTACTTCGGCGCTCTGTATATGTCATTAAAAAAAAATGATTTCTTTCGCACAAAAATTGCTTTACTTTGCTAACTTTTTTTGCATTTGTATTCATCAAAATTTATATGACAAATGTATCATTCTATACTTTGGTTCACCTTCTACAAGTGGTGTAAGTTGTAGGGTATAATGTTAAGTACTTTAGTAGTTGTTCTTGAAGTTAGGAGTGCCTATTAATTTGTATTACATTCCCCAGCCTTAATATCGACAAATACCTTCATGGAACTATTATAATTTTGGAGAGCCTACGTCTCGACAAGAACTTTTCTCCGAGATACTACTTCTTATGCGCCAGTCGATTGCGATGCCAACCTTTACTAAATGCTTGAAACCGTATTCGATAAATCGGCTTTTTATATCTAATTTCTTTTAGTATTAATTAATAATTTTGTAGATTTTTGCTTTCGTGAGTCAATGTGTTGACACGATTTTTATTAATAATCATTCCAGCCCTACTCAACGAAGAAAACGTTTTCTTCGGGCAAGTACTGGATTGTGAGTAAGTTTTGTTTAATTACTTTGTCGCTGTCAGACAAGTCACTCACCAAATTTTGCTTGTTTTAACTTACGCAATTACAATAGCTGTTTTAATACCATTTAAGTAATTCAGTAATTATTTTGTCGTTATTATCGTTATTTGGCATGTAATTTTTCTTCGCTATCGTGTATTACGTATTGTGTGTTGCCGATACTTCCGTTATTTATGGATTGAGAATGTACTACAAAATTTCTGAGACTTGTTAATAATTTACGTTATTAAATTAAACTTGTTATACATATTTTATCTTTCCTTTATGGTAACATATCTTTCTTTTTGTTGGTTACACGAAAACCAGTGTAACAATGATTACAAACCTGAAATTCGTTACAAGCTTGGACCTTCTGTCCTGATCGAAACAGAAGTTTTACTTATAAAAGATCTAGCGCCCTTTAACTCTTATTTATTTAAACCACCCCTATCTCCGACTGTGTGAGTTGGCCGTGCAAGGTTTGTAAGATCTTTAAGCTTGTAACACCGTTTTAAAACATCCTTCACCGGATTTAGGAGGTGACCAGTTTAGGAAGAGTAAAAAACCAAGTGGCAATGTCGTGTTTAGACATCGTTTCTATATGGTCTGTGGTACTTTTGAGATTTGGTAGATAAGTTGAGTTGAGATCTAGATTCCGCTGTTACTCTTGGTTTGGCAGACGTAAACTTTGTAATAGATCGCTTAATACTTTATCTTTTTCCATTGTCTATTACAAAGTTTACGTCTGCCAAACCAAGAGTATTAGCGGAATCTAGGTCGTTCGCTTCTATCTTACTTTTTTCTGGTCTTCCGCTTTCTAGTAACCCGTTTCCGTGAACCTTTTTTTGGGAAATGATCGTAGAATTTTAGTACTTACAAAAACTTTTTTAACGTTTAAATTGTTTGGTTCTGATTGATTTTTGGTTGATGTTGCCGCTACATTTTTATAAACGTTGTTTTTCTAATCCAGTGGTCGGTCGGTTACTGAACTTCCGAGACAATATGTCTTAGAGAAATAATCCCGGTTAAATAACTTATTGCGGTTGACCAAAAACTTTTTAACGGAAAGTAGACGGAAACATTTAAGTGTTGTGGCTGCAATGGGGTAAAAACGTAAGCATTATAATTGCATTTTCTTTTGGTTTTATCAACGAATCAATAGAAACGTAGTTTTCATGGTTGTCTATAAGTAACAATATTTTTTTGTCTAATGAACAACCTGTGTTTTATAAAATAGTCTAGGAAAACAACAAAATTTTCTGCATTAATTCATTCAGTGGGATAAACAGATCCAGCAGTTATAAAGAATGCACCACTCAACATATAGTACTCAAAATTTACTTGTGAGAAAATGAAGAAAGCGGAAATATACCTCTGAGGCATTAATGGGACAACAGACACTTACAAGAGTTCCTCTTTCAGCAGACGACACGTTTCCCACTTGTTAACACCTTTAACGGCCGATATTTTTGGTGGTTTTTTGCATTGTTCAAAAATGAAACTAATGGACCGTGATAAACTAATCGCTTCTAGAATTCTCAGCAATAATTCAGGATGAACGTGTTTAAAACCTTAATACTGGTCATATCCGGCAATGTATTTTTTATCCATTTTTTTCCTAATATATTTTTTTGTAGTTATCGTTGGCAAACTGAAAAGCTAGTTAAACACAAAATATTTTTAAACCATGATACATTTGCTAAGCACATACTAAATATTTTGATAGCAAAGCTTCCTCATCACGGGAAAATACTAATGCAGTTTAGAAAATAATGTAATCATCATTTTGAAAAAGCTTATTAATATCATGTTTTCTGATTGTGGCGGGTAATGTTGCCTCTTTCAAACCTCCTTTACTGTCATCCGTATAATGTCGGGTGGAGGAACAACTCGGTTTGTTTTTTGTGTTCAGAAATGAGGCATAATTGTCTAAAACAACAGTTATTAATTTTAACATTTGTTATCAGGCAAAGCAGACATAAATATAAATGTCAAATTAAATGTCAGGTAGTAAACCAATTCATGATACTGATGCAAAGATTTGTTGATGTTTGTAATAACAAAATTATTTTTGAAGATACACACAAAAGCACAATTAATTTGTATTAATTGATTAAAAAACACGCAACAAATTAACAAAGTTTTGTCGTAAAGAATGTTTTAAGCGTTTTGCTTTAAGATAATAGCACGAAGCCAAAGACAACACGCTATCTACAGTCTCAATGACAAAATCATCTCGGTATTATCAATGCTCTAAGTGTATTATAAGTGACAATTTTAACATTGACTAAAGTCAATACGTTGATCTTTCTCTATTTTGTTTTAATTTACATTATTTGTGACAGCTACTACTTACTACCAACCTAATATTACACATAGAAAAATTACTACTCTTGGTTACTTTGTAGCACTGTTTTTTAAAAAAATAGATCATTTCAAAATCCTAAAAAAGTCACATTCTTTTCTCTAAGAGTAAACTTTAATAATATGATGATCTAGTGTATTATATGTTCTTTGTCATAGAATTGCATTTGAAAGTAAACTCTTTGACAGAACTGGCAGTAGACCAGTTTACTTCTTTTACTGAATTTTGGTTTAAAAAAAATGACGTCAGTAAGACAGCTTGACAGCATATAGAAAAACATATTTAAGACAATTTATGTTAAATATTTTTAAACTACATAATGCAATTTAATTAATTTTGTTAAAGTTTAATTTCATACATCTTTCTTATTATTATTTATAAAGCTACACGAAATACGAATTTTTGGCATATATTACCTTAGTCTGCTTTACTGCATTTGAAAACTATGACGTAGAATCTTACAAAAAAAGATACCTAAAAAACCAATAAACTGAAGAAAGTGGATTTCTCACTAGTTTTAGCGAGAACAAATAATTATCTTAATAGCGCTATTATTAACAAAAGTTACTTAGAATTAAAGCAATATTGAATTACAATCTAAATCTTTACAACTGAAACGAAATATTTATGACTGACTGAACTAATAAAACCATCTGATTTTATGACAACAATAATAGACTTAAATAAACTCAAAAACATTTGTACTTAACAAGTACTTAAACAATAAAATTAAAATTAAGATAAATTTGAAAACGATTAATAACTTCGACATTACAATCCAAAATTGTGCTAAAATGCCACTGCAGTTCACACTAGAATTCCAATTTTTTTAAATCTTGAACACGCAGCGACCAATATATATTTCAAACCACCAATTAATCGAATGTGTTCAAATTGTAATAGAAATAAGTAATCCCCTTTTTTTTGTTTTCTCTGTATTTTTTATTTTAACATACTAAAAATGTTTTTTCATGTATATTTTGTTATTATTTACTGTATATGAATTAAAGCGTATATATTTTTTTTCATTTTAAATCTAATTTACATGTATAATGTACAGAAACTTATTTGTACCTGTCCTATTATTAGATTTTTTTCTGTTGGTCAGATGTATTAAAATAAATAAATAAATAAAATGTATATAGTTTTCTTTCTGTTGAATTTTCTTCAACAGTGAAATGAAGAAAACAAATTTCAGGTATTAGTCAATTTTGGCGTTTTGGGTTAATTACGCGACGTTCTCAGAAAGAACAACAATTCTCAAAGATGACGTCGTTACGTTTTCTGTTTATTTTTTTTAAAGAAATTTCAAGAGATTACCGTGCTATCTTTGTACCCGGCTGTTTTTTTAGATATGTATGTAACCTGTGGAGTTCACCTCTAACGTAATTGGAATGGACAGGAGAAGACTCACAGCTATATAAGTATCGTATTACTTTTTGCACATGATTTGGAATAACCTCTATCTTCTTGCATTTATATTTATTACTTTACTTATGTCAGCCTTGTACGTACTACTTTTTAGTAACGAAGAATTTTGCTTTATGTAATTTGTTTCAATTGTATTTATTAACCAACTTTCAGCATATTAACCTATTTTATGTAATAACGTTAGATTCATACTGATTTAAAATTACTTTTAGTTGAAAATTTTATATTATCGTCTGTAAGCTTATGTATTGTTGTTGAGTACGTTGACGTGACATATGTCAAATTTCTTTGGCCATTTGAACGGAGTCATAGCTAAAGGCAAAATAACATTAACCGTCGTACATAAACGTATATACCAAGCATAGTTTCGGTTTTAAATCAGATCAATACGAGTAGTAAAAGTCACTACCATTGACGAGGAAGTGTCGGTTTGTTAAGTTTCTGTACTCATACTTTTTGAAATTTAGTTGCACGGTTGCATCTTCCATATTCATAATTTTTGGGATTTTTCATATTTAATGCTGTGTGTTTTTTATATTATTTTTATGCCATCTCAATTACTTTGCACAGAATAATAATTGTTAGAGAAAGTTTATGTAGCTGTCTTAGAATACGAGTTTTTATTCGTATTCGTATTTTTTATGTTGCAATATTGCCGTAAAGTACGTGCAGGATATGATGCCGCTAACAGCCAGATCAGTTCATTTGTTTGGTTGGTTTAATTAATATGGTTAGCTGTGCTTTCAAACTATCTTTCAATTTTTTTACGTTTCATCTATTTGCTCATTTTTTCGAAAAATCGTTTTCATAGTTTTTATGGAAGATTTTATATTGCTTTTTTAAGTTTCCACGTTTAGGCAATGCTACTGAAACATAAACAGACACACTAATCTTTGACTAAAATAAACAAAAATGTTGTTTTTAAGTTCTTATCAAAATGATATGTTTTACAGTTTTGCCTGGGTTAATTTGCTATCTTATGCACCTTTACATACATGTTGTTTTAAATACGCAGATAAAACACTCTTAGAACAAAACCGATACTACTTATACTACCCTATCGGTTTTGTTTAAATGAAGGTAAAAGTACAGCTTTTGTAAAGTTACCATTTCTTAGGTCATCTCTTAAAAAAATTCTTTTTAAACCATTACGTTTTTTTATTTAACACTTTTAACAAAATTCGCTTACTTTATACTTTAAAGTTTAATAATAGTATTTTAGTGCTATTTGATTGCTATTCAATAGAAACTCACAACCAGTCGTTGTCATATATGACTTAACCTTGTGCATAAACCATGAAACACGAGATGTTTGAAGGGTAAATAATCGATGTATATTAGTAAATGATTTATTAATTATTTTTGATGTAATTATAAACTATTAAAACTTTTAGCAAATAAAACTTATTTTTGTTGAACTTTACATTAAAAAAACAAATATCGTTTTATGTTACAATTTATAAATATAAAGAAACTCCTCCGGCGTGCCTAAACTTGGAGTTTAAAATCCAAAAGCATAAATTTATATAAGAAAAGTAAAAGCGCTCAAAATTTAAACACTAACTTGTGCGAAAAATTTTTATCAAAACAGAAGTGTAAAATTGTTTAACTTACATCTGTTAAAGAATCGTAATTAATTACGATAAAATTTATTGTCTTATTTTATAATTAAATTAATGTGTTTAATTTAGAAGTTTACTTATAATTAGGCATATTCATACACCAACACGTATTTTCTCTCCACTTGTATTAAATATTAATCACGAGTAAGTGCGAAATTTATTTTCCTATACATAAATCTGAGGGTAAACTTTAACGGTGTTTTACGGTCTAGGACACTTAGGCGCGGCCACTTAGGCGCGGCCATTTAGGCGCGGCCATTACGGCGCGAGACACTTCGGCGTAGGGTCACTAAGGCGTGGGTCCAGTTAGGCGCAAGACTATTAGGCGCAAGACTCGTCGGCGCGGGGCTACTAAGACGCGAGACCAGTAAGGCGCAGTTCCACAACCCCAGCTTCTTCTGGAAAACAATATTTTCTTCGTGGTATTTCACATAATTACGAAATGAATGCGTGATTGCTACTAATATGCAATAGTTTATTATTAATTTGCAAAATTATTATGTACGAATATTTTTGTTATTAAATTCATTATTTAGATTTATTTATTTTTTGGAGGAAAACTTAAAACAGCATGATACTTTTATAAGACATTTTATTAAAACATTAACAAGTTTATTACAACAGCCGGCGCGACGTTTCGAAATTTATCTCTTTATCAGGTTATACAATTAGTTTTAATTTTGGTAATTGTACTGAAACAAATCTTTCTCTCTTTTGACAATGTATGAAATGCATATTAATAAAATAAAAATTGAAATAATTATTTATAATGTTCATTCGTTCTTTTTCGGTTGCAATACTATTAGTTTTATTAGTTAATGGTTACTCTTTTAAATTCTATCAAAAAAAGGATCAAAGTAAATTAAAAATGAAAAAGAACGAATAATCTAATAAAAGAAACAAATTTATTTTTAGTTTTGGTACTTCGGGCCTTAGTTATAGGGCATAGAGCTCAACCTCGTGTGTATGTGTCTTGCGCCTTAGTGACTCTGTGCTTTAGTAGCCCCGCGCCGAAGAGGCTTACGCCTAAGTGTATTGCGCCTAATTGGACCCGCGCCTTAGCGTCCCTGCGCCAAAGTGTCCCGCGCCAAAGTGGCCGCGCCTAAATGGCCGCGCCTTAGTGGCCGCGCCTAAGTGTCCGTCTCCGGTGTTTTATGTTTCAATGTAAACATGTATTAGACTTATTGCTTTATTGTTTGTTAAGGTTTTGTTTTTATATCCAATTTTACGATCTTTATTACACCGACTTGAAATTATTATACTTTTGTATCTAATCAATATTTAACTTTAGCAATGCTAAATTATTAATGTATTGCGTTAAATAAACAGCATCGTAGTTACGAATAATATACAAAATTTTTGTTTTGCACAAGTGTAAACTTTATGGATTTAAAATAATCGAATGTGTTATATCGTGTGTTAATTGTATAATTGTTGACTATGTAAACGTTTGTTTATTAACGTATTTGGTGTAAGTATACTAATTTTGCCTTCAGAAGGTAGTGCAAAACAACTTTGTCTATAGATCCTTTACAAATTACGCAAACTCTACATTGGAAACTATAAAAATTAGAAACTAAAGTCTATCATCTTATTAGTGCAAAGACCGTGTAAGATATCCGAGCCAAAGTTCTTCAGCAGTTGATCTTTGCAGTTAATATGGCTTGCTAAACTCTTTAATCTATTATAGAATGGCTAATACTGAATTAAAAAATCTTAGCTTAACGCAATAAATATTTGAATAACGATATTGTTAAGAGAACTATTATAGACGCTTACACCAAGAAAATGTTAAAAAAAGAATATAGGAAGAAAATTAAAATATCTGCAAAATGTAATAAAAAAAAAGATTTGCAAAAACATAATAGAGATAAAACAGAATTAGTGCAAAAACTGCAAAAAAATTACAATTTATCTAGAATGAAAACTTTAGATTTACTATTGCAAATGCATTTTTTAAGAGATGCCTTCTATCTGCAAATTAAGCTTGTAGAAGTGTGAAAAAACATAATTTAATCTTACAGTTTCGTAGTTGGATAACAAGATAAACAAATGAAGTAGAGTATTAGGTACCCATAACCTAAAAAAATAATTACATCAATTCCAAAAAAAAAATTTATAAAGCTTTAGAAGTGAAAAAACTGTGCATTTTAAGCATGAATAAACAATACTTATTATTAATAATATTAATATTAAACTGCAAAATTGGCGATCAACGCCACCTACGTGGATAAAAGAGTCACTAATAGTAAAATATTATATAGAAAACTGTAGGGATATAGTTATTATTTTTAATTTAAACCACACAATTTGAAACTACTGTTTAAATAATAGCGGGAAATTAAATTCAATAACATAAACGAAAAGTGTAAAAATTTTCTTTGTGTAATTGTGGAAACCATCATCAAAGACTAGTGACAGCTGTTTTGTCCTATTGGGACTTCTCATTACTAGGATACTCTAATGCAGTTTCCACATTTACAACAAACAAATTTGACATAGTTATATTCGTTTGGTATAAGATTGAATTGCAAAATTAGTGGTAGATAAAAGAGTTACTAATAGTAAATTATTATATAGAAAACTATGAGAATATAGTTAGTATTATGAATTTAAACCACACAATTTCAAACTATTGTTTGAATAATAGAGGGAAATTAAATTCACTAACATAAATGAAAAATGTAAAAATTTTGTTTGTGTAACTATGAAATCAAAGACTAGTGGACAGCTGTTTCGTCCTATTGGTACTCCTCAGCACTAGGATACTCTGATGCAGTTTCCACATTTACAACAAACAAATTCGACATAGTTATAAATGTAGAAACTGCATCAGAGGATCCTAGTGCTGAGGAGTCCCAATAGGACGAAACAAGGGTTGATGATGATTTCCGCAGTTACACAAACAAAATTTTTACACTTTTCGTTTATGTTAGTAAATTTAATTTCCCGCTATTATTCAAACAATAGTTTGAAATGGTGTGGTTTAAATTCAAAATACTAACTATATCCTCATAGTTATCTATATAATAATTAACATTAAGCTATTTCCCGATTTTGTTATAGGTCTAAAAGTAATAAAAAAAAAGTTTTTATGATAAAATAAAAATTTTGCATTTTGCAAGAAACGCTGAAAAGCGTTATTTCTTTTTGGTCTGATGGCGTTTATAGTTCTTTACTTTTATTATCGTACATATATTAGATAAACTAGTAGAAATGTTAGAATTTGTATTTAAAACATTTTTAATTTTTAATTTTATAAAAATCGGCGAATGTGGATATAATTCTTTTGATACTCTGTTTTTTTAAGGTATTTGACTAAACAACACAGAAGAAATTCAAAATTAAACAGCAACAAATTGAGCATGCGCATTTAAGTTTTCATTGAAACAACAGTTTAAATGTCCGCCGCGAGTTGGCGTATCGCTTAGTTTGAATTGCCTATTTTGCTATTCAGCTGCCAAAACAAAAAAAGCATAAATAACTTGTTTTTTTAATAACCAAAAAAGTGTAGTAGCTGTTAAATTAAACTGCGACGCATCAACAACCTTCTTGCACGCGTGTAATTAGTATCATTAATAAATCATCTACAAAGTTTGCTTGTGTGTTTATTTTTAAAAAGTACGCACGTAGTATTTTGTTGTAAAATTTAAGAACAAGGTATGTTCACTTTATTTTTTATTTTACTTTTGTATATTCCTCTTATTCTTCTTCTAAAGCTGCTTCTGCTAAAATAGTATTTTTCTATTGCTACTGTTCATCATTTAACAAACTTTATCAACTTTCCACTTTCTGAGTTTAGACCATGACAGTGTTGTAACCTAAGTTACAGCATAGAAGTCATCAAACACCCCAAAAACTTTAATCGATACAATGGTTTCAAACTATTTCCTCTTTGGTTTCTGGTTGTTACTCGTTTATCGAAGACACGCATCTTTTAAAACGTAGTCCAATCAGAGTTGCGCTCAATCAAGTACGACGATACTTCTTTTTTGATTAGCTAACTCTGTAATAGTTTTCTGTTAGATTATTGTTTGCTTCTTTAAGTTCATCAATTTTGTTCATTCATTTTCTAACCTGCGTTTTCTGTAGGTTGAGCTACCTATCGGGCGCGTTTCCAGGTGGTAGATAGGAAGGTAGATAAATGTCACGGTACGCAGCTTTACTGAATGAGCCGGGACAACCTTTTTTACGTGGCAGGTGTTGAGGTCGCGGCCTAAATTACGTACGAACTTAAATACTACTGTCACTCAAACCAGCTTTCTCAGCTCAAACTGTAATGTAGTGGCAATAGTCAACACTGAGATAACGATACCTGTCGCTGTTCTACTCTCTTGTTGTGTGTCTCACGAGCAGGCAGTGGGTCTTGGCTTAGTTGTCTGAAGACAACCTGATGTAAAACCTAAATTTAAGGTGTGGAATACTAGGTCGATAGATGCCAAAAAGATTCCCTGAAAACACCATTAGTCCTGAAGAATCCGAAGTCATAAAAACTTTAATACTTAGATGGATTGATGAACTGGAAAAGAGACAAGCTATTCTGCGTTTTCATGAATGTACCCATAAAAGATAGTGCACTTAAAAAGGTTATCACTTAGGTCTCATGAACAGTCCGCCCACACTATTGAAAAGAATATCGGTACAGAACAACATCAGTACCGACCCAGATAGCATGTAAAGTTACAGCAAGTTTGCACTTAGCTTGCTTTTTTCTTCGAATCTTGTTAAAAGTTTAAGTTGGTAATATTGGCAGCTTTGACGACACGTTTGAGAAATTAGAGTAGCTTGCTGCAAACAACTTTCGCAAATTTGCAGTACGCATAAATACCGGCGCATGTCTCGCCATTTTTATGTTAATAAAAGTAATGTTTGTCATTTACATGGTGTTTATATTCTACTACGTTATTATTTAATTCTGCGTTTTTTAGGTGAGTATTATTGCATTTTAGTGGACTTATTGGTTTGTATATTTATTCAATTAAAAATTTTAAATAATTTTACAAACACTAGTAACCGAGTTTGAAATCATTAATGTATGTTGTGTATTGTGTAATAATATGTTAAATATTTAAAGTTTTGCATGCTTTTAGCTTATTTAACATTACCATCAAATCAACAATTAACGTTATTCTTAAATTTATGTTTTATCCTTCAGGTCAACAAACCGAGCAATGAATAGGACAGGTGAAAATGAAACAGAATTAAAACAAACAGACAATACCTAATGAAGTTGTAACTAGTTTGTAGAAACAAGTCTTTATTTAATTACAACATGAATATACAAAATAATTTTTTATTTTTCTTTGTACCTTTCTTCAGAGTACAGTGATATTACTAAAAGTTTGACAAATTTCTATGACAAGCAACGTTAATATGTCTGTAAGTAAGTAAGTACTGCGATTACATGTTTCAATAGCATTTAAAATTTAAAGTTTGTCATGATATGGGATTAACATCTCTGCAAATTCAAATCTTGTCATGACAATACGTAATAATATTGCTACAAATTTGTCGAAACAAGGTTGTCACAAGCTTATTATTGCTTCCTTAGTCAACGTCCAGCAAACTTGCTGAAAGCCTCCAAACTTGTCATGACACTATTGCTGCAAGTTTGTCGAGACAAAGTTGTCACAAACTTGTTATTGCTTTTTTAGTCAACTTCGAGCAAACTTGCTACAAGCCTTCAAGTTGTCTGTACTATTTTCAGGTAAACCCAACTGAACGAGTAAATCGAGTTATAGTGACAGCTCTTCGAGCATACATTAAAAGCAAACACTAAACTTGGAACCAGAAAATTCATAAAATTGCTCATGCTATCCGAAATTCAATACACGAAGTAACGGGTTTCACACCTTGTTTTCTAACTTTCATAACTTTCATTAGAACAGTACTTAATTCCAAAAAATATTATGGCAGATTATGCTCAAAAAATTAATTTCAACACCAAAACAATGTTGATTAAAGATATGAATAATCTAAACTATTTTTATCCAAGAAATTGCATCTGGCTTATGAACGTAATTCAAAATCTTGTAACATGAATAAACGACCGGTAAAATACGAAGTAGAAGATTAAGTTTGAAAGAAGAACTACGTTTATCAAGTGCTTCAGACGGTTTTAATTGAAAATTAGCTCCACGTTACGTATGATGCCGGGTAACCTAAATGGCAGGTTCTATATCTTACTGACGGCTGACGAAGTAGGAAATGACTTGGGTATATGGCATGTGCAAATCAATAAAAGCGACTATACCAATAGCGACAACGATTATTAATAGTTTAGAATCTTAAGCTTTTGCGGTTTGTTTGGTTACGATTATAAGCGACTTTCGGCTTAGACCGCGTCGTAGTTGAACAACTAGACTTTTTAAGATTTGGTTCTAGTCTCTTCTTGAGATCCAAAACAAAATTGGCGTTTGCCGTATTGTCGTTTGTAAACCCAAACAATATGACGTTTCGAAGACATTGCATATTCAGAGTCGTGAATGACAATGACAGTTTGAAAATGTGAGTAATGATACATAAATGTTAAAAACTAATTTTACCATCATAAGTGCTAAGAGTTATAGGACTGTAGACATTCGTTAACGTACATTTTAGAGTTCGTCTAGACTTTTTTTCTTCCAATATGCGAGTAAACGGTAATTTTGTTTGTTTTCTTTTTAACCATATTTTAGAAATGTCTTTATAACCAAGTATCTTGATGAGTGACCCATTTTTCTACAAATGATTGAAAGTACTTCTAATATATACGTAGTGCAAATTGTTTTAAAACATCTGATTTTCAATGTTGTAGTTTGTAAATTTCTTTCAGCACCACTTTATTTCCCTTTCTAATTTCTTACTGATGATAGGTAACAAATTAGTCCATCACAAACCTACACATTTTTTTATCACAACGTTAATGCCACTGTCAGTAAACAATTTTAGGTCACCTTTTCTTGTTGCCTTAATTGTTTCGCAAAATTTAGCTTTATCTATGTTGTATGATTACATACATTTTTGGTTTATTAGGTAATTTTCTGATAAACTTTTTCTCAAGTGATTTGCTATCAATAACAAATCTAACATCTATGTTATTTGCCACAAGTTTATTTGTTGAATCTATTGCATCTTTTGTTGTTATAAAACAGATTTTATCTTTTATTTCATTTTGTTCCGCTACATTTGCATGTCTTCTACGCGCAAACTTTTGATTTCTTTTATTATAACCATTTCGATTTTTACTTCGACAATCTGCTCGTTTGTGTCCAAATTTTCCATAATTATGACACTTAAATAAAAAGTGTTTTTTAATAATTTCCATTGTTATTTGCTTTATTTTAAAAGTGTTTGTGTATAACAAAAAAACTGCTTTATTATTTATTTCATTTTCTTGTTTGCATTTGCCTTGTCTTTTTTACCAAGGTAAATTTGACTTATCTTGTAAAAATATGATATAGTTGTTGTTATTCCTTGGTAACATTCCGGAATTGCAACAGGCAGTAACTGCGACGTATATCTAATGTGACGTTTTATAAAATAGGCAAATATAAAATTAATACATTTACAAATATGTTTTAAAAAAACTAAGTTTAAAGTAATTAAATCAATTAATTTGCAACCTCATTAATAGCGTTCTTGCAGAGTTTTCTAATGGTGAAAAAGAAACGTCAACAATAATTATCGAATTTTTGCTTGCGCAGTGTTTTAAAGAAGCTTTCCTTATAAGGATTTTTAATTAACTGTTTAGAAACTTTACAATAATGACTAAAAATTGTATGTTTAACAGTTTAATTAATCGAGTCAGCCAAACAACAAAATTACCAAATTTGCAATGACAAAATGTGCAAATTAAAGTCCATATTTATTAACATCGATCAGATTTTTTAACCGCATTATTTGTTTTTGGTAAGCATTGTGCTCTATCAAAATAGTTTCACAATTTGTGGCATGTGTTTCGTATCTTTGTTTAATATACTATAACTGAATTTTTGGAAAATTGAAAAAAACATTCACAAATTCCAGTTTGCGGGTTTGGTGATTCAATTGGTATCGGTAAATTGTAACTGTTATTCTACGTATTCTGGATTTAGTGTTTTGATTAATTGATTGGCAACACTTTGTTTCACTAATTCTACTTTTTTTAACGTCAAATTTCATATTACTGACCTCGTGCTTGCTAGATTTTTTCTATAAAAAACGTTTGCGTTTGAAATAACTATTTGTGATAACTGTCCGTTACTCTATTTTAGGGTTTAGGCGGTTTAGGGATGTATGATTACGAACCAATCTAAATAAGGCTACGTTAATTCTCACACAAGCATGACCTTGAGATTGACGTTCACAGCTGAAATTAATGGCGGCAAATTCAAATTAATAACACGATTTCATGTTATTCTAATGGCGGCAAATTCAAAAGTTTTTCCAACTGTAATGGCGGCTAGTTTAAATTAATGAGTAATAGTCAAATCACAAATGTAAAATTAAAAAACATAATATAATTCTTATACTGTAATTTATTAAATACTCTTAAACAACGTTTATAAAAATTTAATTTAAGACTTCTCCTTGCTCTTGTTAATGTGCATATGTTTGTTAAGTAATTATAGATAATTTCATTTTTTATGCTTTATGTAGATGTTCACCTTTCAATTAATCTTTTTAATAGTTTTGCTTGTGAGAGCTTTCGAATTGTTTCTTGTTCTTTCTCTCTTTTTAAAAAGAGTTTCTGGTTGTTACAATGAATCAGAGATGTAAGATTGTTTTCTCGTTTATGTGAGTAAGACTTGTTTTATGGTGTTATGGGCTATGGTGACCACCAACCCTCCTCCTTTATCCGGGCTTGGGACCGGCAGTGGCAAACCTCTAAGCTACTCAATCCACTCAGGGTTACCCCAGGCGAAGTTATAAATACAATAACAAATTAAAAATAACAATATGAGAATATAGTTTCAATAATTTTAAAATCAACTTAATCACAAACATTGAAAATATAACTATTCACTAGAAATCAATCATCAGTTGATCGCCCTGCAAAAAATGTTTGTTTTTGTTGCGTTCTTTTCTTCGTTAAATTGCTATAATTTAGTCTTCTTATCCATTTATCATTATGTTCCATTAGTTTTCTGAAGTCTGTCATACTCAACTGACTAAGCATATTATTAAATGATTCTATTTTATTTTCTTAAACGTTTCTTCGTCTGGCTCACTCTCAATTCTATTTTCCTGATAATCCATAAAAGACATAACTTCTTTCTTCGTAGCTGATGAAATGTTTTCTGGAACAGAATTACAAACGGTCTCTTTCTTGCAATAGTTATGATCACAGTGAACTGTAACAGATTCATTAGCTTGCCTTAAACTAAATTCACTCTTCGCTCTTTCAAACATAGCTACCATATGCACATGCTTACATGTAGTAGCCTTAATTACATACTGAGGACACTGACATGTGTATTGATGAAAACAAAATTCACAAATTGTACAATACATAAGCCTGCAGTCACTTCCACACATTCTATTTCCATACAAAATTTTGTAAAACTTATTACTATTTAAAGATTTTACTAAAAATTCACCAAATCCTACTTCTTCCACATTATTTTCTATTTGAGTAGCTCTATTATGACTTTCCCTAACGAGTCTTTGCTGGTAATCATTAGCAGATGGCCTCTCCAGTTCCACTATTCTTTTCCAAACTTTATCTTCAACAACCTTCTCTAGTATATCTAACAATTTTTCTATAGAATTATTTCTTTTTTTGTTCAATTCGTCATATTTAATAAATTTGTGTAAGCTTTCAATTGCCATATTGGTATTAATTCCTGCATTTTTTCTGTAGCAATGTGACCACATTTGGATCCTTTTTTTGTCCTGAAAATAATATTTCATTAAATAATTCAAAAATTCCGTTTCATTTTCATCTGTCAATTTTTTAAAATAATTTAAACACAATTCCTCGAATTTTCCTTCATTAGTTTCACATAAAATTTTTCTCATTTCCTTCTTCATGTTATTTTTCAATAGTAAATTTTTCAACTTTGCCCTTCCTTGAATACTCCAACTTTTTACAATATGCCAGGAACACAAGAGATGTTGTGGTTGATTATTCATAACTTTAACCCAAGCATTGTAGTATTTTGGGTCATCGTCTGTCATGAAATATAATGGTTTAACGTCAATTTCAATTTTTTCCTTTAGTGCACCTAAAAACACTTCATAAATTAACTGATCGCGCCTATTGGAAACTAAAAATGCAACAGGAAACCCAACACCTCTATCATCTTTAACTAAAACAGTTGTAAGTTCCCAGCCTCTAATATTTGTATTATGAGTACCATCCATACATATGATGTCTTTAAATTCTTTTAATTTTCTCTCCATACCCTGATTCATGAATCCAACTGCAAAATCCTCATCTCGTAAGGCAAAATGCTTTTCCCCTACAATACAAGCTAAGCTACAGACCAAAACCAATACCACAACCATACAAACTACAACTAAACACAATAATGTATCAACATGTATAAAAACAATCCGTTTAAAAAAAAACCTAATTGCATAATCATTCAACTCTTCAAACACAAAACCAGTTGTATAGTGTTGAAAACAAATAATCATTTTTATAAATCAAAACAATTATCTAAAAAGCGTATTTATAATCATGCAGAAAGTAAATTATTATTAAAAAATATTTCACTTTTATATAAAACTTGTTTATAGAAACATGCAACCACCCTAAAAAGGTGCAAGCAATTTAATTTGTTCATTTCAATAATTTATTGCATTGCTTAAAGAATATTGAGTTGGTTTAAGATTATAATTTCTTCCCACACATATATCTACATCTACAAATATAAAAAACAATAAATGCGCAATTTTTTGGTATTAACGTGCAAGTATGCCAACTCAAAATAATATAATAATTTATTAACTTTGAATATGACACAACGCACGTATTATAACAATTGACATAAACAATTACCAATTTGTTTAAAAAGGAAACCAAACTTTTGGTCACTACTATTCCACTCATGTAGGACTTTAATAGCTGTTGCTGTCATGTCATCACTATCTCTGGATTTACTAATAACATTTTCTATATTCCGTAAATCTTGTTGCGTTAATAAATTCAGTCGGTTTAATTGGTGTCCTTCAATTTTTCTGGCATCTTTCAAAATTCTCGATTTAGTTACTCCACTTTTCAACTTATTAATAATATCATCTTTTTCTTCTTTTGTTAATCGTTGGCATCTAAGTTCTTGTTGATAGCCTACATGAGTTTTTACATATTTGACTTTAATAATACCTATAAGTAAAACATAAAAAAGAAAAACAAAAAAGATAAAATTATAGCACCATTTTCAAATATTTTGGCAATAATCCTAGATGGACATGTTCCAGAAATTTTGATTGTTTTACTTGATTTTGGAAATCGTTTTGATGACTTGCTTTTATAGCCTAAAATTAAAAAGAAGTTCCAATGCATAAACCCATATTATAGATACATATATATATTTATGTTTAAATAGTTTAATAATCAATCTGCTTACCATCATAACTTCTATTGCAATCGTAGAATATCATTTCATATTTATATTCAGCATATTTGTTTTTTCTTCTAATAGTGTAATTGGTTTTTTTTCGGTCTTTCTGCATCCAAGTATTAAAATCGGTATCACTAAAACTAAATTCTTCTATTTCCACTCTTTTTTGATGCTCTATTTCCAAATGTTTCATCAGTCTCTGATACGTTTTTAAAGGTGTAGTTCTATTTGCATTGAAACACAGAGGACAATAAATGTTATGTTTCGATACTTTTTTGTTCGATGTATTTTCTTCCCTAGTTGTATGAATTTCTCTAACATGCCGATCTCTTGATGATATATGTCTAAAGATTTTATTGCATACGTTGCACGTGCGTCGATCCATAATTCGAGTTAAACCAAGTTAAATTTAAAAGCAAATGAAATAAAATATATACCTTAAAATAACCTAAAACAAAACATATATAGTAATAAATGTTAGAAAACAAGATTTAATACAAATAGCAACTAAAATTGCTTTTCGTGTATCGTAATTACACAGAAAGTAAGTGTATTATATAATATAAGCAACAATCAATAAAATGCAATTTCACACTTTGCTACAAGAGGCGAAAGTTATAAAATTTGATTTATTGCTTTACAGCGCGGGCTTTTAAACGCATGCGCATTAAATAAATTTTTAGTGAGAACCGCCAAAAAGTTGGAACTTTATTTCTAGTAACTTTTTATGGGTTGGTACTAAGACTAGTTATTTTTTTGTTTGTGTGTTGGCTATTCCGAATGCTTGTGTGAGAATTAACGTATGCTATCTAAATATAGTGGGATTGCAGATCAACTTAAGTACTTCTATTGTTTCCCTAATTAAACGTTGTTTCTTTTGTTGCTACCATTTTATAGTGAGCGTGCATGCTATCACAAATGTTATGTATTTTTGTTATTATTTATAGATATTTTTTTTGCATTGTGGTACAGTGTGTTGCAAATAGTGCGTGGTTTTATATAATTTTTTTAAATTGAGTTGTGACCATTTGTGGACCTGCATCAAAAATTATTAAAATATTTTTTTTAATTGTTAATTGACTGACTTTGATTTATATTTGTGTACCGTTGTGGACTTCTGTATGTTACGCGTTAACATCGCTGTGTTGTTTATTTTTCTATTAGCGTTTTACCAGATATTCTGCCCTTATACACTGACTATTTTACTTATATTTACTCGTACCTAACTCTACGACGGTGTGAGCTAGACGAGGTATGATCCACAGAAACGAGTAACAAATTAGCAAAGCTTTTAAGCGGTTTTTTCAGTTTTGAAGAAATCAAACGTATGATCTTTTGTTGTATCTGGCAGTACTGCAAATATCAACGTAATAGCGTCATATTATTTAAACTAAGCAGTGTGTATACTTTGTTAAAAAAATATGGACCAATTTTAAACGTATTGTTTGCGTGCCAGTTAGCGGATCTGTCCAAAAATTAAAAGTTTAGAAAATCACAGCAACAAAGCTTGAGAAAAATACATAGTCACATTCTTTCTTTTTGTTTAAACGGTTAAATACTTCACTTATTAATGAGTATCATAATTACATTTTCGTATTCACTAATATTATATTAATTTTAATAATAATTATTTACGTATTACTCACTTTTGCGTTAATAAAATAATAAACAAGCATACGTTTATAATTGCAGTTCATGCTGTAGTTTATTTTAATAATATAATTAAATAAAAAAACATATTATCATATAAAAAACAATAACAATACAAAAGTTGTATAGAAATAATTAATACCTTGTGTAATAACCATTATTTTCTATCGATGCTTCTAATCTAGACTGCATAGAGTTTACTAAATTTTGACACAACTGTGATCCCCGAAAACGTTCCCAAACTAATTGTGAATGTTGGATAATATTTTCAGGTGTTCTAAATTGAATATCACTATGCCAGTTCCTGATCATTGCACCCCACATATTATCAATTGGGTTTAAATCTGGTGATCTCGCTGGCCATTCAATTATTTCAACTTCGTTTTGACCTTCAATCCATTCCCTAACAATTCGTGCTGTATGAATAGAAGAATTATCCTGGACTACTTGAATAATTTCCAGCTCATCTTGTGGAAATATTCTTCTCACAGAAGGTATCAAGATATTATCTAAAATATTCAGGTATTGCTCTAAAGTAAATCGAGGTGGTGTCATTTGCACTAACTCTCCTGGACCCGCTTGAGATATCCATCCCCACACTCCAGCTGTCACTCTACCACTTTGCCTATTGGGCAAAACATGTTCTATATTGTAACGAGTGTCTTGTGGTCTCCACATTGTAGTTGGACATTGATCAGTGCTAGAAAATACTTTTTCAACTGTAAAGATAACAGTACTCCAATCCATATTTAAATATTGGCGACAAAAGCGCAACCGAGCTGCACCATGCCGCTCTGTAATGTTAGGTTTACTTGCCGGTTTTCTACAATGTAAATTTGATTCGTGTAAACGTCTCTGAATGGTGGAAACAGAGCAATTAATATTCAGCGTTTCCTTTATTTTTTGGCAAGTTGTAAAAAGATTTTGTAATGTATAGCCGAGTATGTCCGCATCTTCTTGCCGAGAAGTAATTCTATGCTTAGGTGGTCTGTTGCTTACAAGTGGCCTATTACTAACTTCCTGACCTTTCGTAATCCATCGCCGGATTTGTTTAATCTAAAAAGTGTTAAGTTCTTAGTATTAGATTACATTTATCATTAGTACTATATTAAAAGCAATTATACATTATATACGTATTTAAAAATTTGACGTCAATTTAATAGATTCCAATATTTTATAAAATAGTATTGCTAGTGATCATATTTAATACATTCTAACTGTGTTGCAATGCAATATAAAAAATATACTTTAGAAAAATGCTTACCGATAAGTGAACATGTTGTGATATTGTTCGAGGTGACATTCCTGCTTGTGCCATCCCAACAATACTTCCTCTTGATTTTAAGGTAGAATCCATTTGTCCTAATCTTCGGGGCATATTCACAAAATATTATAATCACATAAACAATGATGTTACCACTAGGAACTCCCAATTTATATTACAATTTTGTAAATTAAACATTTATATTTATACGACAAAAGGCCATAACCTGATGATATGTTTACAAAAGGTAATTATGAAAATCATTAATAAGTGAGGTATTTATTAATCCGCTTAATCCTAAGATGCATATCCGGTAGAATTGTTTATTAATTTGCACAAAAACATAAAAGTAGTTGTGGTTTCATAAAACGCTTGTTTCAGAGTAATATTTAAGTCTCCTCATATGATTTTAAGAAACACATATACAATTTAATAATGGCAATCACCTTTTTGTATTTATACGACAAACAAAAAGTCTAACCTCAAGGTATATTTATAGATGTTAATACGATCAATACTATTAAATGTTTTTAAAATGAACATTACCGCACTTTCATTGACAACACATCATTAATAAGTAAGGTATTTGTTAATCCGTTTAACTCTAGATGCATATCTAGTACAATACCAAAAATTGTTTATAAATTATAGTAACAAACGCTGCATATTCTTATAACCAAACATTAATCCGGATCTGATAAGCCAGGTTTATACATCCTACATATAAAAATAATGTGACTATCAGAACACACATTTCAATAAATTACATTAATAGTTAAAATTTAGGCATAACAAATACTTTTTAAATAATTTTGCAAATATAATTTCGGCATTTTTATTCAAAACATTTATTACCTAAAAATTTGACAATATAGTATGTCCTATGTTTATTAAAAATATGTTAATAAATTGTTATTCAAAATTAGAAAAAAGTGTTTGTTTTTTAATTCGCACAAAAAATATAAAGAAAATTTTGGTTTTGTAAAACGTTTATTTAAGAGTAATATTTAAAAGCCTTTTCCTATGATTTGAGAAATACATACAAAATTAAGTAATGGTAATCACCTTTTTGTATTTATACGACAAAGAAAAAGCCATAACCTTAGGATATTGTTGCGTGTGAGGTATTCTAAACCCAATATAGAACTACTCACACTATGTTTCCAAATTTTGTAGCATTTGGAATTGCTAAAAATGGAGAATTTTGCGGCTACTCTCAACCATTAATATGTTGTTAAAATAAGGCATTTGTGGTTGCCAACAACCAATAAAAACTTGATATTTCTAGTAAACTATATTTACTTTTATTCAACGAATGGCCACTACGACCGATCATGTAAAAAAAATGTAACATAAAAAAAAGGGTTCTTTTCTTCAATAGCTGCACATACGAAGTGAGGTCTTGTATATTTCTTCGTCTCGCGGTACTTGGCGGCGAATCAACCCGAACAAATATGAATGAAAAGGAACCGTGTACATAATAAATCATATTTAAGTTAAACATTCTTAACATACCCCCGGCCTTGAAACAATCAGCTTTCAAAAATAAAAACATAATAAATGAAAAAATACATACAATGCAAAACAAAGGGGTTCGTTAATATACATACAAAGTAAATATCACTTAACCTACGTTAGTCTCTATGGGTAAAGGACAAATTTTAGAAAATGATCGGCGCACTACACCAGTCACCGTGCGTATAGACGCCACTCTATTAACACTGTCTCGTCCAGGATGAACTTGCACAATACGGCCCAGTTTCTATTGTAGTGGAGGAAGATTGTGTTCTTTGATGAAAACTAGCATGCCATTCTGCAAGTCTGATTTGTTGGCCTTCCATTTTACACGCTGTTGAAAAGTAGAAATGTATTCTTTGCTCCAGCGTTTCCATATACGCTGATGAAATTGTTGTATGAGCTGGTAGAGACTAAGTTGCGATTCTTTAATATCGCTGACGTCCGGATCAGGTAGCATTGTTAACGGTCTTCCAATAAGAAAATGAGCAGGAGTCAACGCCTGCAGATCGTTAGGATCGGAGGAAAGTGGATATAATGGGCGAGAGTTAAGAGTTGCTTCGACTTGGGTGAGCAACGTGCAAAATTCTTCGTATGTAAGAATTGAATTTCCTAATACTCGTTTAATGTGATATTTAGCTGATTTAATTCCAGCTTCCCACAAGCCTCCAAAGTGAGGACTATGTACTGGGATGAAATGCCAGTCAGTGCCTTCATTACTTAACGTTTCAGTTATAGAAAGGTTATTTTTTAAAAGAAAAGAAGATAATTCTTTTAGGGTAGAACAAGCACCAGTAAAATTGGTACCATTGTCCGAATATACGTGTTGAGGCTTTCCTCTACGCGCCACAAAACGTCTAAACGTCATTATAAAAGCTTCAGTTGATAAACTAGTTACTAGTTCCAAATGAACTGCTTTGCTAACGAAACAGATAAACAAACATAAATAGGATTTTTGCGTTTTAGAACCTCGACCTTTACGGTCTTTAATTAGAAATGGTCCACCATAATCGACGCCCGTAGTATAAAACGGTGGAGAAGGCTGAACGCGTGATTGCGGTAAGTTGCCCATAATTGGCTCAGAAAAGGTTGGAGAAAAACGATAGCAACGTAAACATTTATGAACAATTTGTTTTACAAGACAACGACCTGACGTTATCCAAAATTTATCACGAAGTGATGATAAAAGTAGCTGAGGACCAGCGTGCAGCATTCGAAGATGCTCACGAGTTGCAATTAATTTCGCTAGATGATGTTTACCGGATATTAAAAAAGGATGTTTTTTATCTAACTGAAATTGAGCATTGTGAAGTCTTCCTCCGACGCGAATAATACCACTACTATCTAGAAAAGGGTTCAAGCTCAAAAGCGATGAAGTTCGTTTTAACGGTTTATTGTTTTTAAGATGTTTTAGTTCATCAGGAAAAGATTCTCTTTGAGAAACTCTTATAAGACACAACAATGCAGAACGTATTTCTGCACTGGTAAGTGGTCCATTGTTTAAATTATCAAGCCTTTTAGAACAATTGTTTCGAAAACGAAGACAAAACGCTACCACTCTTTCTAATCGATTCATGTTAGAAAAGTTACTAATTAAGAACGGATCGTTAAAAACAACAACAAGTGATCGCATGTTTTTCTTCATTTCAGGGAGTGTAGAGGTTATTGAAATAGACTCAGGCCATGAAGACTCACAATTGATGAGCCAATCAGGACCGTGCCACCATAATTTAGAACATTTTAACATTTGAGGTGTAATGCCTCTCGATAACAAATCGGCGGGATTGTCCTTTGTAGGCACATGTTTCCAAACAGCTTGAGAAGTGCGTTCTTGTATATCGGCAACGCGATTACAAACAAAAGTTTTAAGAAGATTGGGACTGGTTTTTAGCCATCCCAACACAATAGTAGAATCTGACCACAAATAAACTGCAGAAATTGACAAGTTCAATGCTTTCAGAATTTGTTTCGAAAGTTTTGACAAAAGAGCAGATCCACAGAGTTCAAGTTTTGGAATAGTGGTTGGCTTCAAAGGTGCCACTTTAGATTTGCTACACAAAAGATATGAATAGAAGTGATTGTTGTGATCGATAGATCTGACATAAATACAGGCTCCATAAGCATACATAGAAGCATCGCAAAACCCATGAATTTGCACATTGATGGCATTCCTGCATATAACGTGTCTCGGAATTTTTAAATCATTTAGACCAACTAACTCCTTGCGATATAAACACCATTTTGCTAAAATATTGTGTGGAACAGAATCGTCCCAAGATAATTTTTCCAATCAAAGTTGTTGGAGAAGAATTTTTGCACTTACAGTGCAAGGAGTGATCGTTCCCAGCGGATCAAATATTTGCGAAATTTCAGAAAGTATAACACGCTTTGTAACTTTTCTGGTTAAAGGTTCAGATATTGAAAACATAAAACTATCTGTTTGAAATGACCAAACTAAACCAAGAGTGGTGGTGTGTTCGTGCGAACCAATTTCAAGAATTCCAGGGTGTATTTCCGAATCAGGAAAATCTGAAACAACATTAAGATCATTTGAGATCCACTTTCTAAGAATAAAGCCTCCGGTGCGTAAAACATTTGTAACATCTCTGCAAATTCTGCGAACTTCATCAATATTGTCGGCACCTGTCAAAAGATCATCAACGTAAAAACCAAATTTAATGATGTTAGAAATATCCGGTTTTGAATCTTTACATTCAACAGCAAGCTGATGCAAACAGCGAATTGCAAGGAATGAAGCAGAGGCAGTTCCGTACGTTACTGTGTTTAAGTCAAAAGATTGAAGTACGTTTGTTGGAGAGGATCTCCACAAGATTCTCTGAAGTGGTCTCTGAGTAGGTTCAATCAGTACTTGCCGATACATCTTCTCAATGTCGGCTGCAACAACATAGACGTGCTTACGAAAACGAATTAATATAGAAAATAAATCTTCTTGTATTGTTGGGCCAACCATTTGAAGATCATTTAAAGAATGACCCGTAGTGGTAGGAGAAGATCCATTAAAAACAACACGAAGTTTTGTTGTAAGACTGTCTTCCTTCAACACTCCATGATGAGGAAGATAATATGAAGATAAGGAGCTATCTGAACTTGACACTGTCATGTGTCCTAGATCTTGATACTTTTGCATGAATAAGGAATACCGATTAGCAAGATCTAGATTAGCTTGAAGACGACGTTCCAGAGCCAAGAATCTTTTTTGAGCTACGTCGTATGAATTACCAAGAAGGTCGACTGGCTTTTTCAATGGAAGTGAAACGATAAATCGTCCAGTGGAATTTCTGCGAACAGTTTTTACAAAATACTCTTCGCAAGCATTTTCTTCAGATGAAAGTACCTTTTCCATTGGGTAACTTTCAAGCTCCCAAAACTTAGAAAGACAACCTGAAAGATCGTTTAAAACACTTAAATGACAATGTCTTTGAATGGGTACTAATGGACTTGTTGGACCAGATATGACCCAACCAAAGCGAGTTTTTTGGAGAGTTGGCAAATTCGGACCTAGTCGTATTTGGCCTACACATAACAAATTGAAAAATTCTTGGGAACCAATCAACAAGTCAATTTCGCCGGGAACGTTGAAAGACGGGTCAGATAATCGAATGTTATCTGGAATCTTGAAACTACTGCTGTCGACATAGAAGCTGGGCATAATACCAGTTATTTCATCCAAAACCAAACATGAAAGAGAAACTTGAAAATTAGAATGATGCGCGTAAACCAATACGTCACATCGTGAACGAATAAAGGAAGCAGACTTGCTTATTCCATTAATAACAATATTTGCATCATCAGTGCGTAGGTTTAGTTTTTGACAAAGACCAGAGCGAATAAAATTTGACTGCGATCCAGAGTCAAGTAAAAGACGAATAGAATGTGGCTTTCCGTCAGAATCGAAAATCTGAGCCGAAGCCGTAGGCAATAGAACTTGAGCTGTGTTTTTACAGAACGCCGAAATATTTAAAACTGGCTCATCAGGACTGTCTGCGCTAGTCGCAGAGCCTGGCTGTACAGCGAGATTTATTTTAGAAGAAGGCAAAGCATGTAGCAAACTGTGGTGTTTATTTTTGCACGTTCGGCAAGTATACTTTGAATTACACTGCGACACAAAATGACCTTTGTGGAGACAGTTAATGCACATCTTTAACTCTTTAGTTTTGGTTAACCTTTGTTGAGGAGTTAACTCTAAAAACTGATCACAAGAACTTAATAGATGCGGACTTTTGCAAAGTGCACATGAAATGGCATTTGCTACAAATGATTTAGAATAATTTAATTTTGATTTTTCCTGAACAACCTTAACATACGGTTTAGATGGTAAACTATCTAAAAGATTAGCTGTGCTCGTTAAAAATTTTTTAAATTCATCAAGGGTAGGCAAATCGGAACCAGAACTGTTCCTTAAAGATTCCCATTCACGGGATGTAACGGCATCTAGTTTATTAGACATAATATGAATAATAATCATTTCAAATAATTGCTCTTCTGTTGCAAGCGATTTCAAAGCAGTGATATGTTTGAATAAAGCGTCAGAGAAATTGCGTAATTTGGTTGAAGATTCTTTATTACAAGACTCCAAATCCAAAATCGATTTTAAGTGATTCCTTATTAGCATGCGCGGTTGATCATATCTAGCGCAAATTGATTGCCAAGCAATTTGATAATTGTCAGCTGAAAATTGTAAAGACTTAACCACCTGTGCTGCGTCTCCAACTAGACTGGATTTCAAATAATGCAAGCGTTGGATATCGCCAAGATCTTCATTTGAATGAATTAGACTATTGAAGATTTCTCGAAATTCAAGCCAATTTTCTAGTGACCCAGGGAATTTTGGGATAGAAATTTTTGGCAAATTAAACATCGGAGCTTTATTGTGTGAAGTATTTGATTGTCCTGTATTAACACTGCTAGCAGGAGAAGTACTACGAGACCTATTTTTCAAATTCCCTTTTAACTTGCTTAATAAAGCCTGTGCTATCGAAACAACACGAAAATATGTATTCTCAAATTGAATTTGATGTTCATTTTGGATTTCAACATCGTCGACCGACTTAATAATTTCGGATTGAATCTGATCAAATTGTGATAAGAGTGCGCTATTAGCATCTAAACGATTTTGAATTTCTAGTATTTGTTCTTCTGATACAGAATTGAAATCAACAATCTTTATGTTAGATAAAAATGTCTGAAATCTTGTCAGTTTTGATTTTAATATTGTACGATTTTTTATTAAAACATCTGCCATCGCAAAAGTTAAATAAAAATAATAAACGTTCGTAAATACCTATTCTATCTTTGTTTGAAGATAATACAATATGTGATAAAACTACGTGGGTTGCTAAATAAACTGGTAACACTATATGTGCACGAAACAAAGAAAGCGTTCTCAAACAAAATAAATTGATAAGTAATGTAAGGCACTGTAAGCGTTTTAAATCGTAATTATTGAATAAAGCAATAATTTACTTATTTTACTGAAACTTTTATATTAAAATAAAATTCGAACATTAAATAATATTTGCAAGTTCATTAACAGGAATTATATAAAGGATTGCTTACGTGAAAAGGTACTGCTCCGTTGCGATGACGTAGGCTACGTTGAAACATGTATTGATATCGTTTCACGACTTCGTATATTGATGTAGTTTTAATTAATTTTAATATTCGACGCGAAGGACCAATGTTGCGTGTGAGGTATTCCAAACCCAATATAGAACTACTCACACTATGTTTCCAAATTTTGTAGCATTTGGAATTGCTAAAAATGGAGAATTTTGCGGCTTCTCTCAACCATTAATATGTTGTTAAAATAAGGCATTTGTGGTTGCCAACAACCAATAAAAACTTGATATTTCTAGTAAACTATATTTACTTTTATTCAACGAATGGCCACTACGACCGATCATGTAAAAAAAATGTAACATAAAAAAAAGGGTTCTTTTCTTCAATAGCTGCACATACGAAGTGAGGTCTTGTATATTTCTTCGTCTCGCGGTACTTGGCGGCGAATCAACCCGAACAAATATGAATGAAAAGGAACCGTGTACATAATAAATCATATTTAAGTTAAACATTCTTAACAGATATACTTACACGTATTAATACGATTATACTATTAGAATGTGACTGAACGTGCGGTATTGCTCATTTTAGGGATATTTCCAATGACTGTACATACAAAAATCAGGTACACTGTTATAGCTTATTTACAACTATTTTAAATTAACGGTGAATAATAAAATAAATAAACGTATTGCGAATTTTGTTGAGCAAAATTTGAGTTTGAATTTAATTCGATATTTTAATATAGAATTTACTTAATGCCACGAATTTCTAAAATAGCCTATATATTTGTTTTATTTTGTTTCTGTAAGAATTAAATGTGTTTTCGTAGGAATTAATTAAATTCTTCGAACTTATAGATATTAACTGTAATAAACGAATTTAAGTGGATTGTTTTTATAGATATTTTTGATTATTACGCATTTGTAAAGAGAGTAAAAAAGTAATTCGTTTCAAAACGACGTCAATTGAAAATCAAGTAACCTTTTCAAACCTACTGGGGTATTCAAATGAAAAAGTCATTTTGCATTTGATAATACTATGTCCAAATTAAGTTATAACTTGTAATTATTAGAAATATTTTAACTTTGATGAATTGATAAAGTTATGTTTAACTATTTCTTAATTAACATTTTCTATACTGAGGTCTAGCCTGGGAAGAAAAAAGTACTATAGGTAAGTCTACTAGTACTACCGACAAAAGAATTTTTAAAGCAACGACTTACCAAATAATACAACAAACCTAAAAGTTTTAAATCAACAATAGTAACTTTCGTTACAAAAAGAAAATTTGTATACATTATTTTAGACATAATAATAAAATAATTAAATAATAATCCAACATCGTGGAATAATAATAATGAATTAAGTTAAATAGATATAATTTTATTTTATTTTGGTGTATCATAACGTAATCAGCACAATTTGATAAAGACAAAGGTCCTCCTACGCACCGAAACCTTACGAGGAATTTCGTGGTATAACCTTAGTTTTTTTATTACTTTAAATGTTTGTTAAAACCAATTCTACTACCAAGTAAAAGTTTAAAATACTGTATTCTAATATGTAATTTGTAGTTACAGTGTTTTTTTATAAGCTTAGATCTTCATTAAACATAGTAAAGTTCAAAAATATAATCATTATTTATACGTTGCATATTTTTATTAATCAACAATCAACACAATGATAAAATAATCATGTTATGTGATATGATTTTGGCGTCAAAGTGACATTCAGCTTTCTTATACATGGTATCATTTTGATGCCTCAAAAGTAAGAGTGACAGTTTATAGATACCTATTTCATGCGGAATTTTCGACACAAATTTTATATGAAAAAAGTGGCAAAAATGATGTCTAATTGATACACGAGAAATGGTGTTAAAAAGTTATCTTTTTACGAGAATTTTGTTATTTGAGTAGCACATGTAGATTACTTTTTTAAATTTGTTGAATTAAAAAAGTTTAATAGTACCTTCTCAAGTAATATTATCATTGTTTTGAAAAACATTTTTTCAAGACATGGAATACCCTAGATAGTAATTTCAGACAATGGTTCTCGATTCAGTTAGATAGCTATACAATTTTCTACATCATACGTCTAGCTCTAGATATTTTCAACGTAATGGATTTGTAGAGCGCACTACTGAGACTATATATATATCTTATAAAAATGCGTCATAGATGTAAAGGATCCTTATTTGTCAACGTTAGAATTTTGAAACACCCCAATTTCAAATATTATTTCTAGTTGAGCACAAATGCTATAGTTAAGAAAACTTAGAGGTCTTTTACCGATAGCAGATAAAATGTAAGTGATAAATATACAAAAGACATTTTTGAAGGACAAAAAGAAAAATAAAACCAATATTATGGTATAAATGATAAAGATTTAAGTAAATTAGAAGTAGGAGACAAAGTCCAAACTAAATAAAAATATTGGTGATAAGAATAAGTTTTAGAGACTGTCATTAAATTAGCAAATAGATCTAGGTCGTATGTACTAAAGTTAAATGATACTATCATTATATTAAAATGAAATAGAAAATATTTTAGAGTCTAGAAGAGAAACGACAACATCGACACTAGTTAATAACATAATAACATACGCTATAGTAAAATTCAGATTTCCACGGGTTGCATTTGTAATACAATTTTCAATTCTTGATAATTCCCATGTTGTCGTTATCTCACAAGCTAAGCTTTTGTCAACACGGGAATTATCCAGAATGGAAAATTGTATAACATAGATGTAATGGTATATACCATATTGCAGTGTTAAGTGTAATATAATATTTAAAATAAAATATAAGATTAAGAATTGTTGGATTATTATAATGTTACATACAACGTAACAAGTACTACTATTAATCGTATTTACGTTCTTAATTTACCAATAATTTTAGATGCTAATATTTTAACTATCTGCCCAAGTCTAATATGCAAGTGCATATATATTGTTAGTTATCACAATAATCGAAAATCACAGCAACAAAGCTTGACAAAATTGGAAAAGTATTATTCTTGCATTAGGTTTAAGAGCCAAATCTTTTCTAATGAAGAAATATTACACGCACTCGAGAAAGATTATACTGTTTATCGATAAAACAAGACGAACAGTTTATTGCATTTTAAGACTCTTAATCAGTCATTTAAAAGCAAATGTTTCATGATTCATAGATTTAAGAATTTTAAACAAGCACGTTCTAAACAGGTTTGGTTGTTTTTTAAAGGTAATCTATTCATTGATTTTTTCACTTAGAAATGCGGCGAGTGACAAAGATTTTTTTATCATTGATGGCTTATGTACATACGTACATAATACCAACATAATACAAAAAGTAACAGAAGTTTTTCCAATAAAATTCTTTAATAATGAAAGTTAAGCAGATTATTAAAGAGTAAGGAATAAGCTAATTGTAAGTGTTAATAATAATACAACTTTGTGAGTTTAGAACAGCTCACTTTAATAGGTGGTAGATATTTACTGCTTGTGGCATTTTGACAGTCAGCTAATAGTAATTAATAAAGATTCTGGATTAAATAAACAGAAATTCTCAAGGATTTGTAGTTCTAAAATTATACAATAATTTAGTAATAGTAATAACAGGCATTGCATAAGCAAGACGTAAAAATATGCTATTAATATCTAGGACGTGATACGTATACATTAATCTAATTGAAGAAACACGTTGCGTGTATGCGCAGCATAGATAACGTTAGAAAATTGCTATTGAAGTCAAAGCAAACAAAGATTTATTACGACTTATTAAGTCTTGCAATTTTTCATATATGATACTGTGCTTGAAGGTAGTAGGTAGGTACTCAATTACTCGATAAGCTTCTAGTGATTAATAGGAGCTTGTAATGCTAATAAAAGACGTACACATAAAAATTACCACTGTATAGAGTTGCAACTATCTTTAAACTTCAGGTAGTACCGATCATTCATTAAGTTTTGTTTTGAATTTTCCTGGTCTTTAAGAAAACAGTATAGAAATTAGAAAACAATATTAGACATATTGACACAAAGCTCTACGATTTTATTTTTTTAAATTGATTTTATTTATTTATTCTTTTATTAATTTTGTTTTTTAATCCAGTTTTATTTTACTTAAAATTAAATTAGTGGTCTTATGGTCTAGTATTATAGATTCGTAAACTTAGAACTTCAACTTATGAATCTTAGGATCTATTAATCGCTTTCTCATTTTAGTTTACTTTCTACATGGTGTATCTGAAATACGACTACACACTCAAGGAGTACTTTCCTTGTGGCATTAATTAAAATTTTTCGCTTTAAAAATTTGATCTAAAGTGGCCCAGTTTTGAGATTTTTGCAATTAAAGATTTCAGGCCGGTCCATGAATTTGACTGTTGATTGTAACCGTTGACTTTGTAACTATGCGGTAACTGATGAGTAAATGAGGTCAAATCCGTAAAACGTATTCTGTTGATTATTGTTTTCTTTATTTTTCCATAATTTACAAAACAAGTTGTTAATAAAGTAATTAAAGCAGATACTAATGTTTATTTTTTAGCGTTATTACTGATCTAGCCTAACAAAATGTACAATGTGCACACGATCAGGTTTATCTTTGGTTGTAACTAAAACAAGACTTCATATAAATAAATGCAAAATTCAACTTTGTTAGAACTGAGTTCGACAATCTGTTTTATTTCTGCCTCGACTTTTTTTACGGATTTCTTCAGTTGATGGTAAATGATTCGTGTAAACTTACTCGTATTTTATAATATTTAATTTAAACTTTCTCAAAAAAGGTTCGCCTCCTGGTAATAGTTATATAGATTGTTGATCAAATTAATGATCTCTTCTTTAGGAGGATCCAAAAAAACAATCACTTCAGCTCATGCGACGTTTCGTGTTGTTTAACCAATACTTCATCAGGCAGCTCCTGAGTCTTACTGATTTAAATCTACATAGGGTGCAAAACATTACATTTGGTAAACGCAATAAGTTTTGTAATCATTTGAATTTGATTCATTACATCTCAATTATTTTAGAAAACTAGTATTGTTGATTATAGAACTAGTATAATTACCTATTAAACAAAAATTTACAACTGTTTTTCTACTTTTACCACTGTTACTTATCGCATTGAAACCAAAATCAAAGATTGAATTGAAGTTTGAGAAGAAGGAATTTAAAAATGCTTAAGGCTCCGCAAAGTTTAGAACCGCCATTGATAAGTAGGGTATACAAGGAATTACTTAAAATTCATTTTGTAATGTATAATATTTAGTGTTGTTTTGTGTGTCAATTTTGTGCAAAATGCCACGTCTTTCTGGACAAGCAGAGATATCTCTAAAAACTAGAGGGAAGATTATTGTTTTACGATTATGTGTATTTTCTATTCGAGTAATCTCTGCTCGTATGAGTTTAATGGTAAGATAATTTTTTATTATACGTTTGATAATATTCTTTAGGATTAGCAGTTTTTCGTACTGATTTAGGTGATCTTTAAAAATAATTCTAATTCCGAGCGGTCCCGAAGTTAAACGAAAAAAAACCGAAAAATGCATTTTTGAAAAAGATTTGCTTATTCTAAAAGTTACAAAAAAATTTTTAGAACAAAATTTATTTATTTCATTCAGTCAAACTAATTTATATTTTTTTATAAAAATATATTACAAATACCGTTTTTGAGATATTGGTAGCAACTTTTTTATTTTAAATAGACGCCATCTTGAATTTTAACATACATAAATAGATTGTATTTTTGTTTCTGTTTTCAAAAATGTGTAACAATCTATGTTTTAAATGAAGGATAACGGCAAACTTATTATGATTTGTATGAAACTCAGTAAACCATAAAAACAAATGAGTTTTAACAAAACGCAAAACAAATTTGATTAAACATGAATATAAAAAAAGGTTCAAATCACTATCACATTATAATCAAAGCAAATGCTGTCCGTTGTTTGCTAAACATAACTGGCATCGCTTTAAAATACTGGTAGTTACTTTACGCAATGTATGACGATTAACACTATTTACAGATGCTTGTACGGATCCTTGCAACTCTACAACACTATTATAATTAAAATTGATACCATATACTTATTTTTTATAGCACCCCATAGAAAAAAGTCCACAGGTGTTAGGTCTGCTGATCTGGTTGGCCACATAACATGTGTGTTAGTAGCTATAAACTGGTTGCTAAACCAATTATTTAAATAAATAATAACATTCCTAGCATTGTGAGCAGGTGCACCATCTTGTTGATACCATATTGCCAAATTTTGTACCAATAGTAATTTATCTAAAAACTCTTCTCGTGTTGTTTGCAACATTTTGAGATAACGTGGTGCAGTTAAAATTCCATTAAAAAAATAGGGCCAATTAAGCGATTGTCCAATATCCCAAAAAACATTTAATCCAAAACAAACTTGGCTGCGCCGTGGTATTATAATGTGTGAATTTTCTTGTGCATAGTAATGTTTATTGTGACGATGAAACAAACCACAGTTTGTTAATAATCCATTTGGAAAATGTTCGTCTTTGTAAATGAGCATGTGGTCGTAGAGTTTGGGCAACATG
The DNA here is from genome assembly GCA_035610365.1 of Aquatica leii. Lineage (NCBI taxonomy): Eukaryota > Metazoa > Arthropoda > Insecta > Coleoptera > Lampyridae > Aquatica > Aquatica leii. The sequence continues at coordinate 60,361,161 of CM069434.1, forward strand.
TAGTTTAAATGGTATGAACTTGCATTTTAATTTGACGGGTTGATACATTCGGATTAACTGCTACGCAAGCCAGTGTCAATTCTGTTCGTTCTGTGTTCGTCACGTACGTTTGTGTTACAAGTGGGTTTTCTTTAACTACCGTATTGCTGAATATTTTTGTCTAATCGTTTAAATACACTAGTATATGGTTGTCATCTTTCTATGAAATTATTTTCATAGTCTTCAGCAGCGAGTGCGAATTTTTGTTAAATCTATACAAAACATATCATATTGTTCGTTTAGAGGAAAAGTAGCCATTGGAAATAAATGATTAATTTATCATTAAACACTGATAAAACACTGATTTGGTGCACAAACTAATAAAACTAAACGATCTGACAGTAACAATATCTCGAAAACGGTATTTGTGATATATTTTTAGAAAACATAAATTAGTTTGACTGAATGAAATAAATACATTTTGTTCTATTTTTTTTGTGACTATTAGAATAAGCAAAATATTGGGCTTTTTCAAAAAATGAATTTTTAGTTTTTACCGTTTAACTTCGGGGAATGAAAATTATTTAAAAACAAAATTTTGATCAGTACGGAAAACTCTACATAATTGCCCATTTAACCGAACCGGTATATTCATTAATAACAAAGGTACCCATGCAATGAAACTCAGAATGGGACACATTGTATACCTATTTTAAAGGTATGCTAATGTAGTTTTTAATTTAATAGATAATATGATGTATAATTCAGGTTGCACAATTATTTGCCTACATCACAGGAACTTGTTTATAATGAAGTTATAAAAGTTTCAGTTCAGATAGCAATTGGGTATGAAGTTTTTCACGTCCCTCAAACTAGCAGTATAAAGTAAGCAAAATCAAATAAAATATAGTTAGGAAATTCTTACTAATTTCTTGCAAAAGAAAATACTTGTAGCTTTCTTACTTTTTTAATTATGTGTTCAACTTGAGGCAAGTTAGTAATACACCATTCTAAGCAGTGTTTTTTAATGAATCGGTATTCGGTTTAAAATGTGTTAAATTTGTGGCTACATTGTTGTTAATTAATTGCAAAAAAAATAGCTGATAGCTTTATTATTATTCTACACATATTTTAAACAAGAAATAGATTCATTAACGCACTTTTTAGGATGGTGTACTGTTAACTTGTCTCAAGTTAGCAGAAAAACGCATAACTAATAACTTCTTTAGCAACAAATTAGTAACAAATTCCTAATTATATTTTATTTGATTCTGTTAATTTTGTACTGCTAACTTAAAAGACGCAACTTTTTTATTTAAATAGTAACATAACTTTATCGGTGCCTTCAGTAAACGTAAACCTTTTTGCACAGTTTTAATTATTATGTGTTTTATTAGAAATGTGTGGTTCATTATTGGGTTCAACGCAAAAAACATGGCGCGGAAAATGATCGTAATTTGCAGACCGCTCATAGAAGTGGAAGGCCATCTCTCTTATCCAGAGTTTTTTTAGCGTTCTATATAAGAAATTAGACTTGATTTTATAAAGGGAGATTTATGTATCTTTTAATTTTTCATACAAATAACTTAAAGGGAGTAATGGGAATTTATACTGCATTTGTTTGACCACTAATTATGTTTTAATGGTGATAATATTTCTTTTGCAAATCAGAATGTTGACTTTAATTTAATCCGGATATATTAAGACTTTTAGGCTAATTAGTACAGTAGTTTTACATTTGGACATACAGTTTATCATTATTCGAGCTATGGATGGAGCTTATTTTATTATAAACAACAATTCAATTTTTTTAATTACTTAAGCAGAGAACATAAATAAATAGAAAACCCGGCGAAGAAGAATTTAAAACTTAAGAGTACAATTTAGATACATATTTGCAGATTTGTTTCTGTTTGGTTTGGTTGCATACCTTGCAAGTCGCGCTTAAAAGTGTCTAAAATTTTTTTGAGGCAGTGTATTGTATATGTTGTAGAACCATTAACGGTTTTTGGTTTTTGCCTAATCTTTTATAGTAATTTGCAAATCTAACATATCCTCCTTTCGCTTCTTTTTTGCGTTTGATTTATACTTATATGTGTAATTTAATAAGTTTTGTGTAACAACCGATTACGCAGCACTGTACTATTCGTCTGTTAGATTACACTTACACAATGGGTTTTTCTATGAAACGCCTGCTTCTTTACTTTCTAAGTTACTGTTATCAGTACCTTTTAGAAGATTTCTTTTTAATTCGTATACTTTTTAAAAATTTAATATACTATATGTTGAACAAATCTTTAAATTTTTATTTTATTTTTATTCATTTTTGTTATTAAGAACTTGTTAAAAGTTATTTTTACAATGAATATTTAGTATAATACAAAACACTAGAGTGTAAATACTTCATATCTGTAAAATCGTTCTTGTTATCGTCTTTACACTAATAAATTTCACTCGTTATGTTAACAGAAACAATAACAAGGTACTCCTAGTTAACGTAGTTAAAGTTTTAATGATATTGTTGTTACTCACCCTTTCTTACTAATACCTAAAATAGTTTATAGAGGTGTTTGCGTTTAATTATGTTAACTTATATGCTATCATATCGATAAGTTACGTAATACACATGTTCATAATTATCACTTAGTTATTAAACTATGCACCAATTTATACACACGTATCGTGTGCATAACAGTGCACAACAGTAATTACCAAAATTGTTTGTTTAGTAAATTGAATTGTTATTATTGTATTAAGTATACATAATCATAGCTACCATATTACCGTACAAAAACCTTGAATGCCAATTTATGAATATTAATTAAACGATAGCTAAAATGTTTAAACTGTTTTTACAGTAAAATATTATGAAATTACAGATAATAGTTTCGACTTGATTGTGCAACTTTGGTTTAACGGTATTCATTAAATTTAAAAAAATCTAAAAAATGTTGATAGTATGCTTATTTTTGAACAATATTTTTATATAGAAATATTGTATTCATATTTCTTAGTCTTGTTATGTTATTCTATTGAATTGTGTTCTCAATTGATTAAAATAAAAAGTAAACATTTGCTAAATTATAACTTTTCTATATAAAAATTCGTACCTATTTATAATTTTTTTTATGATAATGAGATTAAATTAGTAGATTCATATATAAAGAATTACAATAAAAAATATAATGTTAGAATGTAAATTCATATGTATGTATAGTATCAAATAATATCAAAAAATCTCATGTTTAAAGATTACATTTTTTTAAACATGTAATTTTACTTATTTAATACTTTTAACTTAATATTTTTAGTTGATATAAATGATGTTATTTTTTCTTATTTGATGTATGATAAACAATAATAATAAATGTAAATTTTCTAACGTAAGGTATAATTATAACTAATTAAAAAGAGAATCGACGCAAGAACGCATTTATGTAAAATCCTGCGATTAGACTAGAGTAGTTTACGATCATACGTTTCTATTTTAAAAAATTAGTAAGTAAAGTAATCGATTTGCGGTGAAAGTAAATTCTTAGAAAATTTGTAAACAGATTTGTTTAAAACATCTTTTCACCTAAAGTGGCACTTGTATTTGTTTCAAATATATCGCATATTTAGTAGATAAGATAAGCACGTGTATTATATTTGTTTCGACAAACAACATGTTTATGTTGCAAAAAACTTGTTATTAAAAATTATAACCGAATTATTCATCTGTGTGTATTTTAGTTTTTGAATGTCTCGGAATTATGATACACGCTGCTGGATTTTAAGTTGCAATGGATTCATACTTATTCTCCTTAAAAGTTAACCATTGAAATTTTAGTTTCATATGATTTAACACTATTTTTATAATGCGGTTCATTATGATTATCAAACGTGTGGTTTTCAATACATATTATTTCGATAAGTATGTTACATCGCTAACAAAAATGTTGGTATTACATTAGCTGCGCAAAAAATGATTGACGTTCCCAACTTTACGCGAGAAGGGTTCTAGTAACATAAACGATCACTAACACAAAAGCTGCCAAACAGCTGATTTTACATATACTTGTTATCAAATTCATAATAATAATTCATTTTTTGTAACGAATAAATTGGTGTTTCAATAGTGTAGAAGTTTTTTTTCTATGTAGTTACATGTTTAACATGTTTAAGACTATTGTAAAAATGACGATAAAGTATTGTATATAATACAAATAAGTTTTTTAATTAAAATTTACCATTTCTATTTAAATTATTTTTGCTTAATTTCAATTTTAAAAAATTTAAAATTGCAACCTGGTAAAATCTATTACCTTTGTCAAGTTTTGAAGTCAAGGTCAAAGATTTATATAAATTTTGAGATAACTGCTACGCCAATGAGCTTTTTTAACTCAAAGTGTAGAATCAAAAACTTAAATCTAAAGTAGTAAGAATTAGACCAAAATATGCGTGACAAAACTAGTCGTTACTGGTTTTCATATCTAAGAACTAGGTAGATTATGTTGTGTAAAACTTGTAAAAGTACTGCGAATTGTTATCTTCAAAGTTGTAAGACGTGACGTAAAAAAAAACTAAGAATCTAATGCAAAAAACTTGCACCATGTACATGTTTACACCCCAACAAAAACTATTAAAGATACGACCCAATTCAGTAAGTAATAAGTAAAAGATTGAATTTAGTTGGTAATAGTAAAGAAATTCTCAAATTTAGCAAATAACGGTAATTAAATGCTAGAACGACAAAAGAAAACTTAACCAAACCGCAAACCGTAAATGCGTTTATTAACACGTGCTGACTTTGTTTGTCAAAATGGAAATGCGTGGACGTTACCGGAAGAAAAGAAGGGAGCAATTTAATACTACCAACAAAGTTTAATTTTTTAGCAAATCTACAGAAAGCAAGTATTGATTTGATAAAACAAAATTAATTTTCAAATATTATTAAATTGATAAGAGTTCGGTGATTTAATTAATTGTATACGCGTACCGGTCTCAAAACTTACGACTGTGTTCGTTTTGTACTATTTTTAAGATGTTAGCTTTCTCAAGCTCAAGATTCTGAAAAACGTGTTGTATACTACAAAACCGGTTTTCTACAACTAACAGATAATACAGTGTTATAAAGAAGTTGTAACGACCAGCGGTTTAGAAACTATACAATAATGATAACAGTTTTCTATTATGAATAATTCCCGGTTGTCGATATCTGACAAGCTGAGCTTTTGTCGCACGTCGCAGTAGACATCTTCAGAACCTCGAATAAACAGTGCATTCCAAGATTCGTTTGTGAGATATCAACAACACGGGAATTGTTCAGAATGGAAAATAATACAAAAGTAATTTCTAGAAACCTAAACTCTACTACTTAGAATAATTAGTGAAATTTGCATGTTCGACAGATTAAGTAATCGAATCTATCAAATAACAAAATTGCTCAATTTGCAATAATAGCATGTTATGTTAAAAACTTTTTGCTACATTTAGAGTATCAACTGTCAGTTTCATTTTTGACATATGCATATTAATAAAAACACATACTTTTGTTTTGGCTGCAAGAAGGGATACATGTAACCTAACGCTTGCTTAAAGGCGTAATTTGAGGTCAAGTTGATGTATTTGGGTGATGAACGATTAACTTGACCACCTCTAATGTTATGAGTGACTGTGACAGTAATTTGAAAGCTTGACGCATTCGGGATCATAGAGATCATTGAATGAATTTTGAGCAAATTATTTGTGATATCAATCTAAATCTAATTTTTATTTTTTCTTTACTTTTAGCAATTTGTGAAGATAATTCAAGTGAGTCAATAGCTATTAGCGTCACTAGACAATAGTGACTACATATTTTTTTTATTGACAAAAATAATAAACCTCCTAAGTTGCTAATCAGGAAATGTGGTAAATCTTTTAAGTAAAAGAGGGGTGATAGAAAACGTAGTGTTGTGTTTTTTGAGGCGACGTTTCGTAGACCAATGTGTCCACTTTCTCAAGTCACTGCATTTAATAAATAAACAACATAATTAAACAAACGTAATTACAACAAGTAATTAGAGCTAACATATAAACATAATTATAAACAATTTTTGATATTTTAGAGTACCTAAAAACTAGTCGAATATAAAAAACAAAACATACTTATGAAAAACTAAAATCAAGAAGCGATGATCTACCAAACACAGTCATGCAAATGTAAAAAAATAACGAAAAAAACATTTAGGATGTAAGAAATAGTTACAGTAAACTCACAAACATCATAAAAACAAAAACTTAAAAATGTTGGCATTGAAAGATAACGAAAAACAAAGTGAAAACTCGAAGTCATTACATTTTAGTAATAAGGTTATTATATGTAGTACTAAGGTTATTAGCATCTGCATTAAAAATCACATTGTTGTCATGTCTAGTGATAGTGAAATTAATCTTTTATTGTATTTATGTTCTACATCTAAGTACGTGGGGTTACTAAAATCGAAATTCTGGCCAGTATTAATACGATGCAAAGCAAGAGTTATGATTCTGCTTTTCTGTTTTTCCCTTATATAACATTTATTGCATCAATGCACTCAATTCTGAATATAACATTATGTTTGACGTATAATTTTGTTTTATCTTTTGTTTTGGAGTAAATGGTGTTGTAAATAGTCTTGTTATTATAAGTCGCGATTTTTAAATTGGTGTTTGTTAAAATCGGAATGAGTCTTTTAGTTATTGTCTTGGAACGTTTGTAATTTTAATATAATCAAATTTAGAAGTAGAGTTAGTCCTTTACTATCTATTAATTTATCTAATTGTTGAATGATAATAGGTACGACTCATATATATGCGTTATCACGACTAATGCATACAGATTTATTAGTGTTATTACGTATTATATTTATTACAAGTGCGTTCTGCTTCTGATTGCAAAAGTCACTGTATTTCGTATCGATTCATTTTTTATTCTTCACTTATCAATTAAGTAAGACTTTCAAATTGTAACACGATAATTAGATGTGCGAAGGGTTGCCCAATTAGGAGTTGCAACACCACTTTTATCTGTGATATTTATTAACGAATTCTGAATCACCCATATCTGTATAATTCTACATCGTTTTATTTTAACCGCTTTCTCTTTCGTCTTGCTGAAATAAATATATTTGTGTTTATACTTGTGTTTTGAAATGTGTTTACCTTTATCGTTAGGCAGATATAAACGGGATCTGCAATAAATATTTACTCGTTTTAGCGTTCTTTTATTTATCGTAATTAGCAAACCGAGAACTTTTTACGAAATATCGAGCTAGCCGCCTGCCTGCCTTTAAGTTACGGGTAAAATTGTACTTAACAAACAAGTTCAAGTTGACTATAAGAAGTTATTAATTATTAACATCCAGTGGCGGCTTCTCTATTAGGTCATTTGGTCAATGACCCTCCAAAAATGAATAAGAAAGGTATTTTATTTGCTTTAAAATTACAAAAAAATTGCGTTTAAATCAAATTATCAGCGTTTAAATTTCTTGCGCTTAAATAATTGTCAATTTAAACGCAACAGATACGAAAGCTTGCGAATTTATCCGAGGCTGACACGAACTTTTGCCCGCACTTACATTATATTACGATGATAGTTATTCTAATCAAGAGTGAGACACACATAATACACTTTTATGCGAGTTAGAAAAGAAGATAAGTAAATGTTAAAATTCGTTCGCTGGCTGTGGCTGGGTTTTCAGCCGGCCGCCTACGCCAAAGATAATACTCAGTGCAATTATCTTTGAGTGCAATGCTATCATTGCTTACGTGACTTACGTCATCTATCGTTATCTTCGCAGCACGTGTGTGTTAAATCGTTGACTGAAGAAATGTAAATACAGATTTCTTATCACATATGACAGTAGTTTTTATTTCATAATAACTGTGGTACACGACCTTAAAAAATGAATAGCTAATAATTGTTTACACATCTAGAATTTATATTTAATGCTCGTCCTCGGCCTTTACTTCAAATTCGACCAACCAGTAAACATAAAAATAAAGAAGTTTACAGTAATTCAAGGAATCTGTGTATGATTCGTTAGATTGGATTTGTGGAATTGAAATAAATAATAGATTTTAGTGTTTTTTATTTACTGTTTTCAGATGATGCATTAATCATTATGTTGTAAAAATAATGTTACGGATTTATAGCATTTAAAAGAAAAAGTAAAAATCAATTGTGAAGTCAATTAAAGACTATAATCAAAAAGTTTGTAAAAACTAAAAATAGATACATATATTAAATAAAACAATTAATTTACTTTACATATGACTACAGTGGAAAGAGAGCAATATTTCTCTATGTTAAAAATTCAAACATTTCTACGCAATTGGCAATACTATGAGACAAGAAAGATGTGCATTTCTATGCTAAGCATTGAAAAATCATTGTAAATTTTAATGAGCTTGCTATTGATTATTTTGGTAATTGTAATTATAGACGAATATCTTAAATTTTAAACATAATTGATCTTAAATATAAATCAGGTTACTGTAAGAATGTTTTTTAGCCTTTTTGCGATCATTGCGTTTTTTTTAAATGAACCTCTTGTATGATTGACCACCAGCCGCCACTGTTAACATCAATCAGTTTTTTGAACTGCATGACAATTTAGAAAAGATCAATTATCTTTTGACATTCACCGTTAGCTGATACCAAAATGTTTCTTCCAAACATGCCTAACGTTTATATGAACTTTATTATTTATGTTTATGTTAATGCAGATTTCATAATTATTTATGTATGTTTTTACTTTGAATTACATTATAATCTTATAAAAACAAAATATTTGCTCAGTGTCGCTACCTTGCTAAAAATTTAATCATAAAAACTTACGTTATAATAAATAACACAAGATATATATTACAAAAATAATCAATTGTTAGTAGACTAGTCCCAATCACTGGTTTATACAAAAATTACATATTTAAAAGTAATTATAATCAAAGCATTTAATGATCGTTGTCTACATCTCTGTAATTAATTTTTTTCTTAAGAAACAATATTGTTAAACTGCAATATATTTGTTTCGTTGACAATTTCTTTTTATCGCAAAATCTCTTATATTTAAATAAATTTTGCTGTAAAGAATGTTGTAGCATCTATTGAAGTAATTAACTGTGTCTTGCATTTTCTAAATGTTTGTTATAAAAACATTAAAATAGTTTTTACTTCAAAACAATGGTATTAAAAGTACAAATTCTTTAACTGCAATTTTTTAATTATCTTCTTAGTTCTTAAATCACCATTCCTAAAAATAACACTTATTAGTTACAAATTATTTTTAAACATTTATAAATTTACTTTGTTTGTTTGTGAATCACATTTAAATGTTATTTTGTTACAGCTTCTAAGAAAATAACGTTTACATACCAACATCGTATTTGGCATAAATAGATTTCTTTTATTTACTGGCTGCAAAAGCAAAATGTTGTAAACTAAAATGTGTTTATTACATTAAATTCTACAGTTTAAGCAGTTTTATTGCACTCGGTATATGACTAAAAACATATTTACAATGAATGTATTAATCCAGAATTCGTTTGAATTTAAAAAAACAAAGTTAATTTGTTAATTTACTTACGGGACTGAGTTTCGGTAGTTGCAAATAGCACTAGATAAACTGAAAGCTTGTGGTCAACACTAAGACAGGACGTATTGACGTGACAGGGATTATTACGCACAACAAGAAATTAAATGCAAAAATCGTGAGAATAGCAAGGTTTGAAAGCCGGTGTTTGTATACGATAGGAGTCGAGAATATAGGGGTACAAAAGCAGGTCTTTGTTTTCGGTTTAAACAAATTTACAAGATCAGGATTAATTCAAGAAAGAGTTAGCCAGGTACAAAGCATTAAGTCGCAAAATATTAACCAGGTAAACACAGGTATCAGGTAAAATGTTTTACCAGAACTAGGTCGTGAAAGAGAAGGTTTCTACCACAAACGGGTCGCGGCAGAAAATGAAGAGTTTCGTTATGGTTGAATGCTCTTAGACAGGAACAAGTCGCGCGTTTTAAAGCGGTGGAGGTATTTCGCAGCCGTGAGTCCAAACTTTACGCGTAATTGACACAAATTTCTATATAATTTTAAGAACAATTACGATTACCTTTGCCGTTTTGCTACAATTCATATTTTGCCTAAAATTAATCTAATAACATATCAGGTATTAATGTTATTTGCGGTTTTAAGTCAGACAAAAGATTTTGGAGAAAGATCTTGGAAAAAGTTTATAAGAAAACCGATGTAGCAGTGTTTATGCTTTTGTACGGTATTGATTAACTGAGAAAAAAATTTCGCGCATATCTTTATTGAGTTGGAAGGGTAAGATTAAAGCCGTAAAATTAGCGCTCATTTGTGGAATTTATTAATACCTTTGGTTTAATTTGCAAAGTTTTGGCCAGATCGTGTCACTTACAAAGACTTAAAGTAAAAAAAAAAAATTTATAAATGTTTAATATTTTTAGCACGGCACACAGATGATCTTAAAGTAGACATAAAAACAACGAAACATAAAAAGAAAAATTACAATTAAAAACACCAAAAAACAATAATTCCAAAACAAAAACGTGAAAGTTAAAAACATTCCAGTGTTTTTAATACAAAAGCTAATGAAGAAGATCATGTAAAGTATCTCTATTGCTGCAGAGTTTACCTTACACCTGAAGGAAGTGCAAGATTGCTCAATGCGGTAGTGCTCAAAACAAGCTCACGCAAAATGCGCGGGCATACACAAGGATGACTTTATTTGTGGCATTTGGTACAATTGCCATTTAACTCGCATACGAAAGAAATTAAAATAAATATAAATAGCGTATTTTTTTACTTATAGATTTATTCATTTTTAAACTTTCTGTTTGTATAAAAGGTACATACAAGTTTCAATTATTTCAATATTGTTTATAGTTAATGAATTAGATTTAAAAAAAATATTTTATAAAAATGTTTTTGCAGACACCAAAAAATTAAAATTTGCAAGAATTTTTTTTAGAAATACTTTAGGTTCTCTCTCCCTTACTAAAATAAGTTAAAAAATTTCGATTTTAAATATAAATAGTAGAATGCGGTCCGCGATCCTCCACCACTTTCGCGATTTAAATTAATTTGCGTAGTCAATTAAAATTAATTCGCGGTTTTGCGTTCTAATCCGCGGTTTCATTAACTTTTACGGTTTTAATTCGCATTTTCGTTTTAATCAACGGTTTAATTTGCGATTAAAACAGAAACGCAGATTAAAACGAGAATAAAAACGGGTATAAGTTAATTAAACCGCGGATTAAAACACAAAATTGCGAATTAAACGTCCGATTAAAACGAAAACGCGAATTAAAACGGTAAAAGTTAATTAAACCGCGGATTAAAACTCAAAACCGCAAATTAATTTAAATCACAAAAGTGGTGGGAGATCGCGGAGGGCATTCTACTATAAATTTTAGTATCGCTATTGGCGTTACTATTCTCTAAACCTTATTATTGCATCTGTCTCAAAGCTCTTTAAATTCGTTTGTACTAGGTGATTCAATCTTTGTTTTATTTCTATTATGCATGAATCTATTTTTTGTTTTTTTCAAGATCTCGTTTTTTTAACCATGTAGATCTACAAATACAATTTCATTTTGTATTTTCTACTATAGTATTAAGTATAATATTTACTTTTTGTGTTGAGATAAAACAATTGTTTACAGTTCTTTTATTGTTATTCTCGGTTATTTCTTTACATTTATGTATTTTGATTTTTTAAATTTTTATTACTTTAGTATTGTTGATATTTACTTTTAAGATTATCTTTATGCATGCCTTCTTAATTGGTAGTTCTGTGAAGTATAATATTTTTTTTCTGTTTGTTTTCTTTTGTTAAATTTATGTATTTTATGATTTCACTTTTTGTAGTGTTTCTACTATTTATTGATGATCTATTATTTAAAGGATTAAAAAACCAGTAACAAACTTTGTTGTAATCCTACAAAATACGTTTAAAATTTATGTTCAATAACAATTCTTTTATTTTTACATTTTAAAGTCATACGTGTGTAACAATATTTTTATTAACATTATATTTGTATATTTTAAGAAACGTTTAGTTTTAACCACGCTGCTTCAAAATTAAATTTTTGTTTCAGGTCTACATATTGATTTTAAGTAAACCTGTACAATTAGTTTTTTGTAAGAAACGCAAAATATAGATAATTAAATGTTAAAAGTTTAATATATTTTTTGAAACATAATGGGTCTTAAATACAATGATTGTAATAAATAAACTTTAGTGTACATAATAGTACCTTTTAAACCAACATCGATATAGTATACTAAATGCATGTAACTACAGCTTTTATTTGTGTAGTCATTCAGAAATTATGCTTAACGATAAAATGCTGGTTACATTTAGTAAATAAATAATAAGAATAAAAATAACTATAAATTATATCCGTTTTAATAATTTTCTTACTTTTATGTTGGGCTAGACTTACAATGTCTACAAATAATTATTTAGGGTATTTTACGACACAAAAGAAAATTGCAAAAATACTTGGTATATCGTTTACCAAAAATGAACACATAGTTTATAAAATTTACTCACGATCATTAATTATTTTGTTTAGTGTTTGTTATCCTTTCGTTGCCGTCAACGAATTATTTAAACATGAGTTTGATGTAATTGCTAATATGATTATGTACACTTTTGGAATATTTATAGGTAAGTGAGAATTTGTAATTAAAAAAAATTAATTTTAGTTTTAAGGTTTGGCTAAAACCATAATGATTATTTTAAATAGAGTCAAAATTGGTAAAATGTTAGATAAGTTGGAGAAAGCGCCATTTGTTTTAAACAGGAAAAGAGGTGGAAAGAGAGAAGAAGAATTGATTAAAAAGTGCTTATGGATTACTAAAGCTCAGGTAAAATACTGCATTAGCCAAAATTTTTTTTTTGTATTAAAGTTTTATAGACTTATACTTATTATGGTTTGGGCTCTCTTACGTTACTTGCAGGATTTATGTTTACAGTAGTTCGTCGTATAACAAGCAATGACTACCGTGACTGGGAGTTTGCTTATGGGCCTATTACTCTATTAAACATAACTTATAGTCCTAATTACGAAATTTCTGTGTGTTATCAAAATTTAAGTATAATTTGGATTGGATACCATTTTGTAACTGCCGATTTATTTGTGGCAGATATTTTGGTTCACATAAGTTTTCAGTTCAAGATATTACAGAACAACTTTAGAAGAGTACTAGTTATCGCCTATAAAAAGCAGCTGGTAAGGTATTGTTAGTTGTAATAAACAATATTGGGTGACTTATAAATTGACATACAAAATGGTAGATATTTTTTTTAAATATCACTGTTAATTTTTGTTTCTAATACTAAGTATAGTTACAATAAAACACAGTTTTATGGTCTTTACTTGTACTGGATAATATATCAGTATCATCAATTTTTGTCTAAAAGTTTATTATTTTTTTATTTGTCTTAAAAGTTTTTGCGGTTAATTTGAGTTTTTTTTAAATGTTTATGTATATACATTACACTGTAGATGTTGCATACTACACTAAGCAAAAATAATCACAAAAAATATTTTTGAATTTGGATTCTAGGTAGGTACTGACAAAATTGTTGCTATATACTATTGCCAATTCGGACAAAAAGAAACAATATTTAAAAGTGCTTTGAAAACTAAAAAAAGATAATACAAAAAAAAGTTTATTACTACTAATATACTGAATTGCTAACTCGAATATAATCTCCCTATAAAAAAGTGAAATCAAAACCAACCATTTGTAAGCTATTATTATTGGTCAGATCAAATGCAATTGTGGTAAACAGTACTACATGTTGTTGTAGTGCTCACACAATCACATAACAATATTTTGCTTACTCAGCAAATGCCCGATTTTGACTTTACTTTTAATTCATTAATTATCTACTATAAAGAACAGTGGTTCCTAAAGTGGTCTCTACGGATCTCCAGGAGTCTCCGGGATTATTCAGGAAGTTTACGAAAAATTAAATTGATTTGGGGGTCTTTGAACAACGCCAGGAGGTTCGCGTGTGACACATTTTTATTAATATGGAAGTTAAAATAAATAACAATGAATAAATTATTCGCGATTTTTACGTCTTCAGTAGAATATAAATATAGACAGGTGCATAAAATACAAGTAATAACTATTGAAAAATCTCAGATGGCAGTTAATTTGCAATAAATAAGCGAAATGATTGTAGGCAATTTTAATATTTTATCCTAAAAATTTTAAACATATTTATTCAACAGATCTTTCATTTCAAAAAGAGCTAATTGCTTTTTACATGATTTACGTCATTGACATTATTTGATACTAAAATTGAATCATCCACACTAAAAGATATATATTATTTTTGAAAAATATACAAGAATCTACTTTCAATCTCATCATTTCTAATTCTTGCAAATATTCACTTAGTTTATCATACTAACATTTAAGGCTTTGTTGAAGTCCACGTAGTGCCTTCTTCAATTTACAAACGTTACCTTCTGGCCCTTTGAACCCTTCTGGAAAAAAAACATGTAAACTGGTTCTTTTAATTCTCCATAAAAGAATGCTGATTTAACATTCATCTGATGTACTTGATAACCACGTTCTATAACAAATGATAAGATTACTCTAAGTGACAGCATACATGCCACTGGTGTATAAACTTCGTCTGTTAGTTCCTCCTAAAAAAAACCTTTTGCTACAAGACTCGCTTTTTTTATTTCCTTTCCTTTAACTGTTTTATGTGTGAATACCCACTTCGAGTCGATAATATTATCATCAAGGGCTTCAGGAACAATTGCCCAAGTCTCATTTTTCTGGATTGTTGATAGTTCTTCACATATAGCTTCTTTTCACTCCGTATGCTTTATCGCTTCATTAAACGTAGATGAAGCTTTTGATAAAAATTGTCTTACTGATAATGCTGTCATCAGTTCATAATCTTTTAACGTTATTGGTGTCCTTCTTTGTCTTGTGCTCTTTCTTAAATTTTTATTCTTATTCTCTAATTCTTCTCTTCCAATAATGTTTGTCTTGTCGTTTGTTTCCAATTCATGTTTATCAATATCGTTCTCTTCAATTATATCTCAATCTTGTAATCCATTTACTTTCTTCAGCAAATTTATCGTTTCTATCTTCAACTGGTACATAAACTTGTGCTACGCATCCAAATACTCAAATGTTCTTAGGTATGGTGTATTTGATAACTATTTCATTCTGTTTACAATAATCTTTAAATTCGCTAGATGAGTACTCTCCGCCATTGTCACAACGTAACCTGTGTATTTTGTGTTGAAATTTTGTGTTTACCATTATTATATATTTCTTAAATTTTTCAAATACTTCACTTTTATTCTTGATTAAATAGACACAACTAAAATGTGAATAATGGTCTATAAATGTAACAAAATATTTTATACTATCAAAATATTCAGTTGTAATTGGTCTCGTCACATCTGATCAAATGACTTCCAGTATTCTCTTTGCCTTTTTTTCCATCTTGTATACTTTTAAATGTCGACCGTGTTTGTTTTCCTTTAAAACATTCCTCGCATATTTTTGTATGAGGATGCAATGAAAATGTTCCATTCTACGATGCATTAAATCTTTATAATCTTCACTTGCTTTGTTTACGCACAATATTTTCAGCTTAAATGTAACTCGGTATAAACTTTCACAAAGATTATCATCAAGCACCAATTTTGATTTTGTTTTCAAATACTACTTTAAGACCTTGTTCTATTCTTTTCATTGAAAGCAGATTATAATCTAAGTCGTTACATACTAACACATCTCTAATTTTTATCGTTTTTCCATTTTGACCATTTTCAACATACAAATTTCCACACCTTTTTGCAGATATTGCAACCTCTTTTTTGTTACATTTATTTTACAATTTATTGGTTTTATTTCAGATAAGTAACGTCCTGTTATTTCATTCACCAAATGAATGGTAGCTCTAGAATCCATAATAAATATAATTTCGTTTTCTTCAAGTGACATTTCACCTTGTTTGTTTTTGCCAACTACATTATCGGAAATAAAAAACACACTTGCCTCATCTACTTGCTCTGCTGCACGCACGTTCTTGTTTTCTTCGGGCATTCATAACGTCTATCTTCCTTTTGGCCACAGTTGTGGCAGTTGTACGGAAATTTTCCTTTATTCTGAGTGTTACGTAAATCATTTCCATAACTTCTGTTTCTTCTATAGTTTCCTCTGTTTCCTGCAAATGCCACTGTCTCATGCTTTCCTGATGTATTACCAACACATTGACGTACTTCTTCTTGTAACAACTTATTCTTAACAAATTGAAAATCAATTTTTGTAGGGTCTTTAGCATGTATTATATTTATCGCTGTAGTGACCGCTTTGTATGAATCTGACAATACCGGCAGCAACTGCATCATTTCCTTACCTTTTGTTAATGACCCACCACAAGCTTTTAATTCCGTAACTGTTTTTTTTTCAAAGTCACTTATAAAGTCACTGAGACACCCACGCACAACCTCATTGTTCTTAACTTCTCTTGCATTTCCAGCTTTCTTCACATAGCATTTCTTTATAGTTTTATACATATCCTTTGCAGTCTTTTTATCTTTTATCGTATCTAAAGCATTATCATGCAAACACTGAACTATTAAATTTCTTGCTTTAATGTTTTTCTTTTTAAATTCCACACTCAATTCTGATGTTATGTCCACATCTTCTATAACGCCTAACACTTTATTTTTTTCCAGCGATAACTTTACTTTGAATTCCCAATTTGAAAAATTATTCCCATCAAATGGTTTTAAGTTAGCCAATTGTTGCGTTAACGAGACATGATTTTAAAAATTTTAATACCAGTAATATAAGATCACGTGTTGCATACTTCGCTTCCTAATTCCGACTTTTTCCTTTTTTTACTAAAAAAATTATGCTACACACACATCTAAGCCCATAACCTATGAAAAAACAATCTCCGATGGCAGTTATTTTGCAATAAATAAGCGAGATGATTGTAGACAATTTTAATATTTTATCATTCATACATTCTCGCATACCGTGACCATTAACAACAATAACAGGGATCGCGGTGAGTCAGGCCTATCTATACAGGTTTATGCAGAATCAATACCTGGACCAAGCAACTAGTCTATAAGTAAGTAGGTAAGTAAGAATTTTTATTAGTAAAAATATATTAATTTAACATAAATCGTAAGATATTTCTATTCATACTAATTTTTGTAAACAATCTAACATTATTGTAATTTTGGTATAATGTCAACAATGTAATATAATCCTCACAGCCCTATTTTGTTGTTTCTGTAACCTTTTTAAATAGACTTCATAACACATCAAAAATATACTACTACAAAAAACAAAATATGATGCAATAACTGTTTTATAAACAGTAATTCTGGCATTAATCGTCAATTTATTAGATATTCTTCTTAATAGGGTAACCTTATTTGCTACTTTTTTATTACATAATTCACATGGCTTCTAAAATTTAGGTCCTGATCTATACTCCTAAATATTTATTTTGTTCAACCTGATATAATTCTATATTTTCAATTTTTATTTTTGTTGTTTCGACATTATTAGATATTATCATTGTCTTACTTTTCAACACTTTCAATTTTAATTTGTTTGATTGTAACCAAATTGCAATAATTTCTAGTTCTGAGTTTAATTTCATAATAGCTGAACGTACATTTTTATCAGTAATTGATACTAGGGTATCGTCTGCAAACAAATTAATATTACAGTACTTAAGATTAAGCTTTAAATTAATAATATAAATTTAAAAAAAAATGATGTTAAGACTAATCCTTGAAGTACACCTAAATTATTCTGAATTGGTACAGATTCGTAATTTTGGTGCGTAGTGGTCTGAGTGCGAGATTCTAAGTAAGCTTCGAACCATTTAAGTTTGGCGTTTCTTATTCCATATTGATAAAGTATTTCCTCGTTGACAGTTTTAAAGGCTATTTTATAGTCTAAGAACACTGCTACTACACTATTACCCACCTCAATTTCAGATTTCCATTTTGTCTGCACGAGATTTAACGCTGTTTCAATGAGTGTTTACTTTGAAAACCAGATTAATTTTTTCTGGTTATTTTATTTTGTTTCAGAAACCACTGTAATTGTTCTATAAAAACTGATTCTAATAATTGTTCATACACTGGTAATATATTGATAGGTCGAAATGCTTCAGATCTTTGTAATTTTAGGTGTAGGTATGATTTTTGATTGCTTCCAACATTTAAGAAACTTTCCACTTGTTAAAGATTTGTTTATTAGGTTTATCATTGCATTACCAATTTCTGACAATATATCTGTAACTTGTTTTGTAATATGAGAGATTATTTGCTCAATTTTGGAAAATGATGATCACTATAATCGTTTACTACTATATACAGAAGTACGTTGATTATCTAAAAGTGTATGCGTTTGTTTTTTGTTGTACGAACAAAACTTGAGAAGAGAAAAATGTTGTCAGTTACGAAATCTTTCAAAATTGCAAAATAAAGACAATAAAAAAATGTTTGAAGAATGTCTACACTTAACAGCGCTTCATCCGGACCTTAACCAGAGGTTTGAAGACATTTTCACTTGGATATTCCTGACTGGATGTTGAACTCTTTTGCAAGTACATATAAATACAAATACAAACAAGAGCAGCTTATTGAACTATGTACAAATGAAGAACTGAAACCAATGTTTAAACAAGGAGACAACATCTTCTGGCTACAAAAACAGATCCCAATTTTATATTCAGCGTTATGGGTTATTGTACAGAAGCTGTTGATTGCTTTTCTGTCTTCCTATTTAGTAAAACGTGGATTCAGTGCCGTTATGATCCTTATCACAAAAAAAACCGAATAGAAATTAGTACTCGTGGGGATTTGCGATTGCTACTCTCAAACATTGAGCCGGACTCATAACATTCCATCAGGTTTATCCAAGTCATTAAATCTTTTTTTGTATTTTAAAACAAAAGTTATAATTTCAATAAATACTTCTTCGACAAAATGTTTTATTTATATTTTATTTTTACGTCACTATTTAATATTTAAGACACCAAAGTTACAGTTGTAAGTTTTTTATTATGCGTTTATGTAATTTTTTTCACTCAGGGGTCCGTGAGCAAGTTTTGACTATCAAAAAGAGTCCGTGGGCCAAAAGAGTTTTGGAACCACTGATATAAAAAATGTAGGAGTAAACATCAGTATTGGTTTAAACAAATTTTCTTAAATAAACTTTTTTATTTTCGTATTTTTTTCATTTTAAGAACAAATCAAATTTTTAGTATTTAAAATATTTATATTGTAGAAATCAGAAAATGTATCATCAAAAAAAATACAAGATAATAAAAAAATTCGTACATCAAGTATTAAATGGAAATATTTAAAGAAAACGTTAGAAAAAACGGTACAATATCATTTAGATATTTTAAAGATGGCGGGTGAAATAGAAGAATTGTGCAATAAATTATTACTATTTGTCTTTATTAGCACATTAGGAATGTTGTGTTTTATTATATATAGAGCTTCATTGGTAAAAACTTTATCTTATATATATTTTATAATAATAAAATATTGAAAATTTTAGCTGTCATTGGGCGATACCCAATTATTAAGAAACATTTTTGAAGGATTATCTATTAGTTTGCAAGTTTTAATAATTTGCTATTGGGGTCAGCAAGTAACAAATGAAAGCGAACTAGTAGCTAATGCTGTTTTCGATTCTAATTTTGAAGGAACTGATTTACGATTTCAAAAGGCTTTAACTTTGACCATGATTAGATGTCAAAAACCGATACATATATCGGCTGGAAAATTTGCGGACGTTGGTTTACCTACGTTTGCTTGGGTAAATATATTATTTTAAAAAGTATTTTTGATAAATGTATGTTGTTAGATCATGCGGACGTCTTATTCTGCTTTTATGGTAGTGTATAATAAAAACGCAAAAGTTAATTAACTGAATGTATGAAAAACTAAGTAAAAAAATAATATTATACGCACGTTATATAAAACAAATGAAACTTAATTTCTTAGTTTTGTCAGTCAATTGTAAGTTATAAAAAACTAAGTTTTGAAATGATAGCTGTTATCTAACTTACGTAACAAAGATTATTAGTACAAAACAAGCTTAAGATGTTCGCAAACAAAAAGATTTGATAATGATGTCAATTTAGGAACTGAAATTATTTTTTTATTTGCTTCATGTACTTTTAACAACAATTTATATTACACATAATAACGTATTAGCATAAATCGGTATTTAATACGCTAACGTCCATAGCGAACATACATAATCTAAAATGACTTGTGGCTTTTGAGGGACATACGTTGTCTCACAAAAATTTAATTGCTACACGTGTTATGTATAAACTATAAATTATAAGAAATCGTAGCCGATGCAGTCATCAATACTCAAGACAGTATGACCTAATTCCAATTTAGTGAAATATCAACAAAAACTGTAACACGTGTAGTAAATGACACTATTTTGTATTTCTTATTATAAAATTAGTCGTTATTGTGTATTATTGGCGATAGCACGAGGATTTTTAATGCAAATAAAAGTGAGTTTGGGCAATAAATGTTTTTTATTTTATCTACTGATCAACTGAAACCGTTATTTTGTAAAAGTTTTGATAAATTGGTGTCGAAAAAAACTCCTGCCACTATCCTGCTAATTATGTAGTTTGAAGATCTACTATTACTAACATCAGCACGGTTCGGAGGTTTCTCAAATTTGAACAGTTAATATTTAATAATTATGAGTACACTAGTAAGTGGGTACAGTTCGTAACACGGGCTTTCTAACATTGTCACAAATTACGAAATTATATTTCTCAGTTGAAATGCACTTTTGAATTTTTTTCACCCAACGTTTTCACCCAACAAAAAATACCTTTGTTCTTTTATTGTAGTAGAAGATACAAAAATCCAAAATAAATATTTTTCAACATTTTGAAGAAGTTTGGTTATGTTCATTGCTTTGTTAGTACGGACGCCAATGAATCGTTGTAGCGGGGAATCCAGACTTAAGAGTGTGGAAATCATATATATGTCAGAAACGCATCGAAAATAAAAGGGGCTTCGTTGGGCGTTTGTACTGGGTTAGACTGCATCGATAATTTATTACAAGTGAATAACGCACGACACTGACCGTTTACGCAATTTATTTACTATAGCAAAAGTTAAGATTACAAATTTCAAACAAAGTCATTAACACAAACAAACAAAACTGATTTCATTAATATAAAAATTAAATTTATAAACGTTTAATGATCAACACTGGAACAAACGATCCGACACTAGCTCTTTTATCTTATCAAGTTGTCACCACCAAATCTCATTTCAATCTCCATCTGCCCTCTTACAAGTTACATTTTCTAGCTAGTGTCGTTCCATTCGCATGAAAGATTCTAATTTCACGCGCGTTCCTATGCCCATAAAAGGCAATATTACAAAATATCAAATCCTTATTGGTTGATTCTAAGTTATTAAGTTACAAAGACTAAACATTTTAAACATAATTTATGGGAACACAAACAAATGAGTGCACGTGTATGCTGTTCATAGAAGTAGTTAAGATTATATTCAGTGCCTCCGACACGGCCATTCTGACATTTTGCACGTCCTCGGGCAATTGTAAAAAGGAAGTTCCTGCAACGCAAATAACAATGCCATTTCAATTGATACCGCTCGTCTATTCTGACGAAATAGAAAACATCAAGAAGTAGATCAAGTAACAATTTTAAGTTACATCAAACAAAAAAAATCTAATTTGGCAACAGGGCGGCATTATTGCCTCATCAGGTTGTACAAACCAGGATCAACACAAAAAGCGGCACAACTCCTTATCTGGTAATACAAACCAGGATAAACACAAAGCGGCACAACTTCCTCATCTGGTTATGCAAACCAGGATCAACACAAAGCGACACAATTGCCTTATCTGGTTAAGCAAACCAGGATGAACAAAAAGCGACACAACTGCTTCATCTGGTTATACAAACCAGGATCAACACAAAGCGGCACAACTGCCTCATCTGGTTATACAAACCAGGATCAACACAAAGCGGCACAACTGCCTCATCTGGTTATACAAACCAGGATCAACACAAAGCGGCACGACTGCCTCATCTGGTTATACAAACCAGGATCAACACAAAGCGGCACAACTGCCTCATCTGGTTATACAAACCAGGATCAACACAAAGCGGCACAACTGCCTCATCTGGTTATACAAACCAGGATCAACACAAAACGGCACAACTGCCTCATCTGGTTATACAAACCAGGATCAACACAAAGCGGCTGCCTCATCTGGTTATACAAACCAGGATCAACACAAAGCGACACAACTGCCTCATCTGGTTATACAAACCAGGATCAACACAAAGCGGCTGCCTCATCTGGTTATACAAACCAGGATCAACACAAAGCGGCACAACTGCCTCATCTGGTTATACAAACCAGGATCAACACAAAGCGGCTGCCTCATCTGGTTATACAAACCAGGATCAACACAAAGCGGCACAACTGCCTCATCTGGTTATACAAACCAGGATCAACACAAAGCGGCTGCCTCATCTGGTTATACAAACCAGGATCAACACAAAGCGGCACAACTGCCTCATCTGGTTATACAAACCAGGATCAACACAAAGCGGCACAACTGCCTCATCTGGTTATACAAACCAGGATCAACACAAAGCGGCACAACTGCCTCATCTGGTTATACAAACCAGGATCAACACAAAGCGGCACAACTGCCTCATCTGGTTATACAAACCAGGATCAACACAAAGCGGCACAATTGCTTCATCTGGTTATACAAACCAGGATCAACACAAAGCGGCAATTAACTGAACCAAGCTATCATCACGTTGTTGAGAAACTTTCAACCAGTCGAAATATAAGTCGTTAACCTGAATCATATAAGTTGAGTTATTTTTAGATTTGGGTGATGATAAATTAGACACTTCTTTGCTTGATGTAGCTGGATTTCGTAAAAAGAAATCAGCATGCTTCCTTCGCAATAAATAATGTCGAAGTTAAAGGCCTGTAAAAATGACCACCAACGATGGGCTCGTGGTGTAAAGTCCTGTTTTATACGAGATGATTTAAGATAGTTCAATCTTGAATGACTGTAAAATAACGGCCTGAAAGATTTTGACGAAAATGCCTTGCAGCTTTGACTGCTAGAGTTTCAAGCTCATAAGAATTGTGTCGAGATTCTGAACCAGTAGTACGTTTACTAAAATACGCAACAGAATGAATTTTAGCTTCTCTTTTTTTGAAAAAGTACAGCACAATAACCAACTGAGCTAGCATCTGTATGAAGCAACATAATCGACTTTTAATTTAAATTTTACATTTGTTTACGGTAATCCAAAAACCTGCTTCAACAAAAGCTTTCACGACAATTTAAATGCGTATTAAACATTTAGGCATACAAAAGATGAAAAAGAAATAAATCATCCTTAATGTAAATAATTTCAATGTTTACACCGGTTTACACACAAAATAGTATGCATTGTGTAAGCAATAATTTGATTTCTAATTAAAGGTGACGGATATTTTTCTGGTAGACACTTATTGTGTTAGAATTAAACTTCCTGTGATTAACACAAAAACAGTATGAACAACCTTTCTTTCTAATTCAAAATTTGCATCTTCATTCAGGTAAATTTAAATGTTTAATCAATAAAATCAGTTCAATTAATTTTCAAATTAAAATTTTGTTTTATCAAACTTTTACTAATTATAATGTTTGTCTGTATAAAAATCATTTGGCAATGTAATAGTGACATTTTTTTTAATCTAAGGTAGTTATGTCGTTCAAACATTTGCCACTTCATAAACGGCAATATTTTTGTTTATAAGAATGACAATCCAAATTAAATAAACAGGAAAGATCTCACCAGATTTTAACTACAGCATTCGGAAGCATGGCCTGGGTTGCCACAGGGTCACGAACCCCTATCGAGTTTCTAAGCGGCGATACACTGCGGTGTCTTCATTGAAGTTCAAGACGTCCAGCTCCTTCATTTTTAAAAGACGGTGACAATACTCGACGCTTCGATCTAGTTTGATGACCAGAAAGAAATAGCGCCGGTCGCTTACCGAGTCTTCTTTGTAATATGTTACACGTGCCCTTAACGTATAGACTGGAGGTAGCGGATTACAATTACGCCAAATAATAAATCACTTTTTAAAATTTGAATACATTCTGAATATTCTGTATTGTCGAAAGCGTTTCATCAATTAATTGGGTGTTTATGGCAACACTAAAATTTATATTTACGGTTTCCGAAAACAGTTGAATTAAAACAATTTGTTTCGGTCACGTAAATATTCCATCCAAATCAAAAATAGTGCATCAACTTTCTGCATTTTTAAAATACGTTAGCAATTTTACATTTGTAAAATTTATTGAACTTGGTGACTTGTAAGATAACTAACAATAACTGTTGTAGCAATTTTACTCTTTCTAGAGTTGCACTACAATTTTCACTTTCACTTGCACTTTTTCGTAACGGATCCTCATTATCATTTTTGCAGTCCTGATCCCACTTCTGATGTCAGAAACGCATCGAAAATAAAAGGGGCTTCGTTGGGCGTTTGTACTGGGTTAGACTACATCGATAATTTATTACAAGTGAATAACGCACGACACTGACCGTTTACGCAATTTATTTACTATAGCAAAAGTTAAGATTACAAATTTCAAACAAAGTCATTAACACAAACAAACAAAACTGATTTCATTAATATAAAAATTAAATTTATAAACGTTTAATGATCAACACTGGAACAAACGATCCGACACTAGCTCTTTTATCTTATCAAGTTGTCACCACCAAATCTCATTTCAATCTCCCCTCTTACAAGTTACATTTTCTAGCTAGTGTCGTTCCATTCGCATGAAAGATTCTAATTTCACGCGCGTTCCTATGCCCATAAAAGGCAATATTACAAAATATCAAATCCTTATTGGTTGATTCTAAGTTATTAAGTTACAAAGACTAAACATTTTAAACATAATTTATGGGAACACAAACAAATGAGTGCACGTGTATGCTGTTCATAGAAGTAGTTAAGATTATATTCAGTGCCTCCGACATATATTAGAAAAAAGCGCAGATTAAAATAATACTAATTCCATTATATTCTAGTCGTAAATGTTTATAAGTTGTGAACGCATTGTTATTAAAACTATTTGTATATATCTCTTATAATTATTACAACCCTAAGACTACATCAGAAGTGGGTGAATCGTGCGTGTGTGTATGTTAAAAGAAGCTTCAGAAATCAAAATGTCAACAGCAAAAAAAAGGAGTAAAAAAGTTCACTCTATGTCCTCTTCATCTTCGTCTTCTAACAGAAACGCACGTAGAACAATACCAAAGCACAAACAGCATAGACAAGCAAAATCTCAACGCAATAAAAACGTAAAAGCGACAACATTAGCTCGTACTAGTCCTACAATGTTTAGTTTAATCCCAACATTACACTTTCTACTATAATTCCAGAATTTGATCCTAAATCGATAGATATTGACGATTGGTTAGACATACTCCAACATAATGCTCAGATTTATAAATGGTCCGAAAATTTCATTGTATATCAAGCGTTAAATAAATTAAAAGGAGCCGCTAAAACTTGGTATGATAGTTATATTGAAAATGAAATGGGTTGATCTAAGCTTACTTGGACACAGTGGATGTTAATCCTCAAAAATACATTTAAAACAAATCGTAACGCGTATAAATTATTAACGGATATTACCAACCATAAACCGACGGAAGGCTGTTCATTATATGATTTTCACTTTGCGCATTTAGCCAAAATTAATAAATTACGATTAAATTTTGCTGACGCCGATAAGGTTTCTTTAGTTATTGGTGCTATCAATGATAGCAACGTAAGTACGGCCGTTAAAGCTTCAACTATTATCGACCCCAATGTGTTAGGGGCTTATTTGAAAAATCAAATTTACTGTAAAAACAAAGAAATTTTTCAAGGCCCATCTAGAAACGTGTTTAATCAAAAATGTTACAGTTCCAGTAATAATAATTTTAAAAATTACGTTAGCAAACCTATCCATTACGAATTAAATTGTGTAGCTTGTGGTTATATAGGTCATGATCGTAGCACGTGTCCACATAGAAAACAAACTTGCAATTTCTGTCACACAAAAGGTCATATTGAAAGAAGTTGTTTAAGTAAGTTACGACATCATAAATCAAACAATGTGGAAAATTCTAAGCATGCATCTATAACTAAACAAAGTCGAAATGAACGCGTAAATCTCATAAAACACACTGATGCGTCATCAAAATTTTATAAACAAATTTCTCTTAATAATCAAAGCATATTAGCATTCATAGACTTTGGTAGCGAAGGTTCATTAATAAAATCTACTATTGCGCATACTTTTTGTTTGCAAAATAATATCACTTTATTCGGATTTTTGGGAACCGGAACAGTAGTGACTCATTACATTGAAGCCATAACCCATATCGATGAAGTTAAATTATCAATAATTTATTATATAATCAACAATCCTGAATGAGACATTGATGTTTTAATTGGTAGAAATTTTACCGAAAATAAAGATATTATATATTATCGCATTGACGACACTTTATCGTTTCAAAACAAAGCAAGTACTTGTTTGAATGTTTTAAACAATGTTGCTTGATGCGAAGTAATAACATTTTGCTGAATTTTCATTGTTTATTATTTTAAAACGAATATACACAACGTTTCAATTGCTGTCGTATCTTCAATCGTTATCAGGTGGATACTAACAAACTTAGAAACTACTGGAGCTTATATACTAAAGACATGTTCGATGAAGCGTTCAAGCGTACAAAATCAACTTAGCGTAACAGATTAATTAACAAAAGTTTAAGTTGTTTCAGAGATTCGATTAGTGGTGTCCATATGTTTGCTTCTCTCGACACTCGGCTGGCTAAAAATTTCTTTGTTGTTGTTGATGAATGCCGTTTCTTTAAATTTTCGTTTGTACCAATGTTCTTCTCTGTGTATGATTTTTGCTTCTGACCATTTCATTCAATGTTGGTTATCCCACGAATGATGCGCGATTGTAAGTCCGGCATCGCATTTACTTCCAACGCTTTTACAGCATTTGTAGAGAGTAAAGGGATTAGACACTTTGTGTCAGCTGTAGGACTGGCTAGAGGAAATGGGCAGGTAGAGCGCATGAACAAGACTGTTTTGGATGCGTTAGGTACCACAAGAGCGAACGCTACTCCTGATAATTGGGATACAAAGATTACACAAATTCAGCAAGGCCTAAACAGCACACAACATAGAATAACACAATACACGCCTGCAGAGCTTTTCTTTGGTTTCCAGCTGAAAACAGATACAAACAAACACGAATTACACAAAGAACTACCCATAGATATTACCAAAATTTGTAAAGAGGTAGCTCAAAAACTGGAACTAAATCGAGTCAAACAAGACCTTACGTTTAACAAAAAACGCGGGCCACCTAAATTCTTTCAAGTGGGAGACTTAGTATTAACAAAAATTTCCAATTTTCCCGCTACTAACGAGAGCAAGAAATTACTACCAAAATTTCGAGGTCCTTACAAGGTGGTTGAGGACAGATATAGAGTAAGAGAAAACCGACATACGCAACGATCCAGTCGTCCATATGACGGCGTCGTTGGTATAGAACACATGACACCATTTGATATATAGAAATCGTAAGGTAAGTGTTTCAATATACATTAGTTTGCCCTCGCTGGCATAGAGATTGCCCTCGCTGGCACAAAAAGTTTGCCCTCGCTGGCATGAGATTGCCCTTGCTGGCACAAAAAAACTGCCATCGCTGGCACAAAAAGTTTGCCTTCGCTGCCATAAAATTGCCCTCGATGGCACATCTAAGTATTTTTAGGCATTAGTAGTCTCATTGACTAGTTTAGTTCAATAATATATTAATACTAGTTTGTGTGTTCAGGTGGTGATCTCTCGAGGACGAGAGACGTAGCAGGATGGCCGTGCAGACGCCAATGAATCGTTGTAGCGGGGAATCCTGACTTGAGAGTGTGGGAATCATATTTATTAGAGAAAAGCGCAGATTAAAATAATACTGAAACGTTCGAGAAATTACTTGCAAATGCAAGAGCCTTCTAGAAGCTGTTATCTATTTTCTAGAAGTTATAGCGAAAAGTAAGGAACGCTCGAGAAGGATTTCTGTATGTCTATATATAGCGACGAGACAGATCGTAGGTCAGTTATTGCTGGAATGCGAATACAACAGTGTTAAGAAGATTATCAAGTTGAAATAAATAAGTATCGTTAGCACGCGTGTGAGATAAACCTACCGAGAATAATCGTGTATGTGATTATTAGTGTAAACAAGTGTGAAATCCGAGGACGTTATCTTATCTTAAGTGATAGTGTTATACAACGGTTATACATAAATATACTGTAAGTGTTTTCATTAAATATTATTAGATTTAATTAGTTCAGTTAATTTAAAAGTGTATATATTTCTAGAATAAGTAAACGTAATTTTTAGTCGTTTTAAATAAATTAGTTGTTAATAAATAAATACGCAACAATACTGATTCCATTGTATTCTATTCGTAAATGTTTAAAAGTTGTGAACGCATTGTTATTAAAACTATTTGTATATATCTCTTATAATTATTACAACCCTAAGACTACATTAGTTACAGGTTAATGTAAAATGCATTAAGTCAATTGGTCAATGACCTTCCAAAAAATGAATAAGAAAGGTATTTTAATTACTTTAAAATTACAGAAAATTTGTGTTTAAATCAAATTATCAGGGTTTGAATTTTATGCGCTTAAATAATTGTCAACAGATACGAAAGCTTGCAAATTTACCAGAAGCTTATACGTACGTGTGCTTCAACTATGCTCGCATGTATACTATACTGAAACCGAATCGTAAGTGATTTTACGCGAGTGAAAAAAGAAGATAAGTAAATCTTGAAAAGCTGTTGTACGGTCTACAGTAACTTATCAATATTTTTGCAGCACGTGTGTGTAAAACACAGATCCTGGAATGCACACTTCTTATCACATATGACAAACTTTGCAGTCAATTTTTTTTATTTGATTAGTGCTATTTATTTGTAAGGGACGACGTAT
This sequence comes from Aquatica leii, assembly GCA_035610365.1. NCBI lineage: Eukaryota > Metazoa > Arthropoda > Insecta > Coleoptera > Lampyridae > Aquatica > Aquatica leii. The sequence continues at coordinate 60,390,331 of CM069434.1, forward strand.
CGTTATTGTTTCATATTGACGGTGGATCAACACATAAAAAAATTAATAGCTAATAATAGTTTAGAATTTAAGTTTAATGCTCGTCCTTAGCCTTTACTTCAAATTTGACAGACCAGTAAACGTATAAAAATAAAGAAGTCAGCGGTAATTTTAAAGAATCTATGATTCGTTCGATTGGATTTGTGTATTTGAAATAAATAATAGATTTTACTCATTTGTATGTTTACTGTTTTCACATGATTTATTCTAATTATAGTGTAAAAATAACGTTATGGATTTATAGCATTTAAAAGAAAAAGTGAAAAGCACACTCGTTATCGGCGAATTGCATGAACAATTGTATGAATTATGCTAACCTTGGTAGCGTTAATATTCGCTTACAATTGGACAGCGCTTACCGAAAGTCAATTAAAGACCACAATGAAAATGTTTGTAAAAATAAATAGATATATTAAACAAAACAATTGATTGACTTTACCTATGACTACAGTGGAAAGAGAACGAGGTTTCTCTACGTTAAAGAAAATTAAAACAATTTTACGCAATCGGCTATACTATGGGACAAAATGCTAAGCATCAAAAAATCTACTTAAATATAAATCGCGTTAGTGTAAGAATGTTTTTTTAAACTTTTTGCAATAGTTACGTTTTTTTAATGACCCTATTATATGATTGACTACCAGTCGCCATTGGTAATACATATGCGTTGACTAGAGCAGAGCCAATTACCAATTCAATCGCCAATGTGCGGTATCATCTTACTACACGGCGCAGTAAAGAATTGTACGATTTTTTGGTAAAATATAGTATAATTTAGCACATACCCTTTTTAGGATCATTACATATAATTACCCGAAAAGTCAATGTAAGCATTATGTTTATTCTATTTTACAACAGTAAGTATTAACCTTTGTATATCCTCAGCTATTTTTTTTGCACGCCCTTTCTATCTCACCATTTTTGAATGTATATTCCAGTATTACTTTCTTTAGAAACCATTTTTTAAATTCCGTTTTTGATTAGTACGCAAAGACCTCAGAAAATAAATTGTCTTCTGCATAGACCAGTTAGATAGAAGTGTAGTAATTGTTTACAAGAATTGTTGATTTAACAATTTCTCAGTAAGTTTTAATACAACGTTAGAAGGTATTAACTTGTATATATAGCTATAAAGATGGAAACGTTGAAAGCTGGCTTTCATTGTCAATTATTATATTAGAACGATTATGCGACAGGTGGAAAAATCATTTAAAGAATCTTGAAATTCAGTTAAAATTAGAAAAAAAAGATAATGTCAAATTTGACAGATTTAGTAAAAAATCTGGTATCAACATTATATTTCTAATGATGTTTTGTTATTTTTTCAAAAAATAATGTAATTTTGTAAAAGGCAACACAAAATATAATCTACGTTACTCTCGTCGAAAGTATGATAGCATAACTCACTCACATGCAACGTTCGGTTATGTGGTCTTGCGTCGCATTAACGTTCGTTATGCTACGTCTTACTTTTGACCTTTGCTACGTAAATTACCTTTTTAATTTTTCTATTCTTTTGATATTTATTTTTTAATTTTATTTTTTTTTAAATTTTTTAAGAAGATTAAAACTTTTTTTTCGTCAAACGTCAATAGATGGGTATTTCACTGCCAGTTTAAAGAAGGCTAAAATGACAATTTTTTTAAGTTTTACTTTTTGTTTATTCAAGGGGTATTTATTATTTAATAAATAAAAATTACATTTCAATAATTTTTGTTTTGGTTTTTGTTAATACAGTAGTACCTCATTAATCCGGACTAATTAAAACACATCCTATCCGGATTATGAAAAAATGCGGATAAGTGAAATCATTATTGTATATACAAAAAATCAAATACTAAGTGCATGTAATAAATTTATTATAAAAATAAAAACAGAATTATTTGAATTTTTCAACTGAAAGTCATACAAGTAGAAAAAGCTAGTAATTTTCGTTTGGAATAATTTTTCACTCTTCAAGAAAAATGCTCTTTCTTAAAGTCTGCAGAACCATTATTTCTGCTGATGCAACAACATTTTCTTTCGCCCACTCTAAAGCAGTGTTTAGAGCTTTTACTGCTTCTTCATATTTAATTTTTCTTCTAAATGGTTCTTCTTCATCATCGTCGGATTGAATTTGGATACTTTCTTCCAAGGGGAGTAAATTTGCATCTCCGCAAATCCAGGACTGTACTTCAGCTTCTATTAACTCTTCTCCTCCAGTCTGTAGTAACATAGAAGATATTAAATGCAAATCATTTCTTGTAGAATTTATCTGTGATTTTAAAATGCTTAAAGGCAAATGGTTTTTTTTCATCATATTCGTTAGGATCATTACCTTCGGAACCAAGAATGTTCGTCCATGATTTGGATATTGTGTGTGGTGCAATAGTTTGCCATGCATGAAAAAGCCAAAAGACAGCATCCTTCACCGTAAGAGATTTTATGCATTTGGAAATGTTGTTTTTATCTGATGACAAAATGTGGGCCAGTAAACTTTTACGGTAAGCTAATTTCGTTAACTGAATAACATTTTGATCCAAAGGCTGAATAACAGCAGCTGTGTTTGGGGGTAGAAACATAACTGTAAAATCACCTTCCTTACTAGCTATTTTTTCTTTGCCTGGACCATGACATGTCGCGTTGTCAATCAACAGTAATTCTTTCTGCTCCAGATTTTTGCTTTTAAGAAAGCTTTTTACTTGTTTAACAACAGTTTTCTTGCCAATCGCGAAAGATTTTGGATGTCATCCAAGCATTTTTTGATGATCTGTAATCTATTGGCAAATCTACATTTTTAAATTCTCTTGAATTTCTTGACTTGCCTATGACTAAAAACTTCATCTTATGTGTTCCATTCCTATTCATGCATATTAAAAAAGTTAATCTTTTTTTTGCAATTTTTCTACTAAGGTCTGTTTTCTCTTGGCTGTCTACTAATGTTTTATCCGGTAGCATTTTCCAAAACAGCCCCGATTCATTACGATTGTAAATTTGGGTTGGACCCACGTTCAGTTCTAATATTCTCTCTTTAAGTTTGGAAATAAAATGTGGAACAGCAGTTTTATCACTTGATAACTTTTCTCCACACACTTTTAATCTTCTTAAACCAAATCTGGATTTAAATTTTGCTCGACTTGCGACAAAATTTTTGTTGCCATATTGTATAGTCGCTTTTTCATTTCTGTATAATCCGCCTGACTCAAGGTTTTTCTTTTCTTGGAAACTTGTTGGCGAATTTCTCGATTTTAATCTTATTTTTTCTAATGTCAGAAATTGTTGATGTGGCGACATTATATTTTTGAGCCAGATTTGCCCCACTTACACCACACTGCAGTTTTTTCAATATTACAAATTTTTCTTGAATATTCCAGACTATAAGATACATAATGAGAAAACAAAGCAGTCCGAATTATTGGGTCATCCGGAATACTGGATATACGGATTAACGAGGTATTACTGTATTCTTACTGTCAAATTTAAAATGTTCCTATGCTTACTTGAATGGATATTAAAATTATATATTTATATAAATGTTATGTAAATTACTTGTAATTACACAAGTTTTACGAAAAAATACTATATTCTTATAAAATAATATATTATTTCCGAAAACTGTATGTATATAAAATTTTTTTTAAGTATAACTTACTAATTTGTTTTTCTTCATAAAATAAATAAAGATTAATTAAAAAATTAAAATTTGAGATCAAAAAGTGCTATACCAATAACAGCGCTATTTAATGTAACACCATTAAAAGCAGCGTTCAAATTAAAATTAAACTGCACGAGAAATTTTGCCAAGTATAGATTTTTAACTTTAGGTTTAGATCGGCAAATACAACCTAAAGGCAAACCACAAATAGAACCAAACTGGAAATGAAACCCACATAAATTAGATTAGGACAGAGGCTACGACAATTATAAGTTAATTGGATCAATATACATCCGACATTGACACTGGAGATTACAAGACGTAATTGCATTAGATGTACGAGGAACCCTAAAGAATAAAAAATGTTATAACGATACAAATTTACAACTCTTATTATAAATAGCGCGTGGTCAATACTGAAACATTCCTTAAAGTGTTTTGCGAATATCGACGGTAAACTGAAAGGTAATGAATAATTTAGAAAATATTACTTATAAAAAACAATACTTGAAATGTTTCTTGTCTGAACAATTAATAAAACTTTTAGCGTTTGGTGACAAGCAGCTGATGCTTTTATCGCTTTCAATTATATCGTAACTGGACAATAAAATATTACTAATCAATAAATATCATTTATCACAACACAACACGGGTTTTATATCTAAATTCCAATAAATTAGTTGTTTTTAATGTTTTGTTATTAAAAAATGTTTTTAGTTTGCTACACAAAAAACAATTGCACAGCAAATTTTATAATCTGAACACCGGTTAATTTTAATATTCTGTAATCCAAACGATAAATTCTGAGGGACACTTTTGAACACCTCGATAAGTTAAACAATGCTTTGTTTTGACGGAAAAAAAACTATCTGATCTCAACGCCGACGTGCCAGATAAGGTTTTTTGATCACCCGCATTATTGTAGTTTGTTTTGTGATATTGTCATGCTTTGATTTTTACAAAGACGATATTACCTAATCGATTCAAAGTTTAGTGCCAATCCCGATGTCGAAAAAAGTTTATGAAGAAAAAATTAAAGTTATCTATTATGTCTTTTCGGTAAAAACTATCAAGACATAAAATTAATCGTGGTTTTTTAATATATAATTCTGATTTAGTTAAAATTTTAAAAAGACATGAAAAATTAAATTAGTGCAGTGTATGACTTTTCTGTTTTTAGATACTCCAGATTCTAAAACAATTCAGCAAAAACAAAATTTAAAAAAAGTTCAAGCCAATTTTAAAGGACTCTAAATACTAAAAATGTCAGTTCGTATTTGTCAATCAACTATTTGTAGAAAATTGCTGTCAAACAATTTTAATTTTATTTCTAAAAAAATCTAAAAAAATTTTTTAACTCCTAATTGTGGTGTTTTTTTCTGTTTTAGCTTGTTGGAAATCTAATATCAAATCAGTTTGTTATTAGTTAAGCTGGTAATAGTTATGTTTACAAACCTCTAATTTTTTTTATATAGAACAGGGGTAAAAAAATTGAAGTAGTCGAGATTGAACAGTCGAAGTGAGAGCATGTGTTTTATTACTAGTGCGATTAAGTATTTTTATAGAATCATTGTAGAACGGTAATTTTATCATTTTTTTAAAGACTGGTCGCATATAAGCGCAAATTTATAAAAAAAATACTACTACTGTTTCCAGTTTTGTGACAGTACTAAAGATGATGTTCTCTAAGATAAGCTAGTCAGAGAAATCATTTAATTGCTTTATAAGTCAAATTAAATTTAAGAAATTAGTGAGTTAGGTAAAAAAAGATATTACCAATAGGAATGGATTCATCTCAATCTAGTGGGTACAACAAAAACTGTTGCAGAATTAAATTGGCGACCACCGCCAAAGAATTAAGCAGACCCAACGAATCAAATACTTAAGAAAAATCCGATAAAATGTTTTCTTTAGTAATGCTATTTTCTTTACACTAAGGTTTTAAAATGCTACGAAATGCTTAACGTTTTTGTATGTTTAGTAGAACCTAGATTTAATAAATGTGTGTGAATAAAATTATCATTTACATTTTTAAATATTTGAGGGCAATACATTTTTTCAACGAAAAACATCCTGAGTTTAAAAAAAATAAGTTCGTACAAAACTCTTGCGTTTCTTCTAGTAGAGAATTAGAATCTGATATAAAATCGTGTACATGAAAGTAATTAAATATGATTTTTGAAAGCTTTCGATAAGTAAGCTTACAATTAATTTTCAGTTGATGAAAACTTTGAATAGCCAATAAAAAAAGCAGAAACCGTCCTGCTTGAATTTGAATTTTTTTAGAAGAATTGTCTTTCCCTAATGCGCATCGCATATGACGTTGAAACTTGTCGATACATTTTCTCTATGTCAGTCGAAAATACATAACGATATAAACGAAAAGAAATCGTTTTGCAGTACCGGTCCGACTATTTGAAGATTATTAATAGAATAGGCAGACGTAGAAGAAATAGAACCATTAAACACAAATTTTAACAATAAATTTAACGTAGCTATCTCTGATAGTATTAATAGTATAACGACTTTTATATTTGATTTTTTTGATAGACAATGGATTAGAAAAAAGTAGATTTAGAACGAAAATAATAAGAAAGAAAAAACTTGATCACAGAATGTAATCCAAAATCATTAAAAGAAGATAATTTCGTGTGATTTTGATAAAACAATAAAGAAATGTGAACCTGAACCTACCACTAAACAATTAGGTTAATTAAAATAATAACAAACAAAAATTTAAAAAAGTTATAAAATCAAAAACTTCAGAATAGAATCAACTAACTCAAGAAGTTCAAAGTGATATATAGGGAAATGCACATAGAGTAATGATTAAACGGTTAAAAGCAACTCCACCAGTGAATATACTTATTAAAGAAATAAGAGTATTGCTAAAACTGTATTTCCCTATTTTAAAAACTACAAATCGGGATGTATATCAAAATTGCACCGAATATATTGTAACGCACCGTATTCCCACACAGCATCAAACATGTCAAAGATGTCTCAAATCGAACTCAACCAGATCACAATGTCTCAATTTAAAAATCGCAAACTTGTATATTTATGAGATATTTCAGAGAGATGACAATTTTAAATAATAACACGTTTTATAAATACAGAAAAAAGGCACCTCTCTGATAGATCTTATACTTGTCTCAGAAACATCAATTGATTAACAATTAAATATTTTTTTTTGATATTTTTTACAATTTTTTATGTATAAACATTGCTTATTTGATTTTTTTTTGGTAAATTAGTAATTAAACTACGACAAAGAATTTTTATTATAAAACTTTTTAGTAGTGTTTTAGTTAAAGTACTTTTTTGTATAAATACTTTTAGAAAAAATAGGCACACACAGTACAAAACACTCATTTTACCTGCATTTTACCATGAATGTTGCCAGGTTAATAATAGATATTAAAACAATCTGGCAACACAGCACATGAATTGATCACGTGCTCGTAGCGTCTTTGGCGTACATCATCTTTGGCGTACATCGCCTCGCAGTTATAGGTTAAAAAGACGTTATTTTTTATTTTCATTACTAAAACGGAAGATTGAAACTTTACGCTGTTATATAGGTACGTATATTATAATTAATGTTCACTTATTAAACAGGTAAGTTATTTATGTTTGGATTTTTAATCTTGATTAATTTCATTATGGATTTCTAAAACTTAGAAAAGCAGAAATCGAATCTGAGTACATACTACAGATGTGGAACAAGAAAAAAAGAAAAGCACTAACAATTTTGTCAGATTGTGATAACAAAGAACATGGTTCACTTCCTAAATCAAGTACGTTATTTGTTGTTGCTAAATTTATAGGTTTACACTGTGTATGAAACATTTTACCTGTATAATTTTAGGTGTTAGTGATGGGGTGTTATTATTTTCCTTATCACCACCTCTTCTAAGACCTATGTTAAAAGCACATAGCAACACAACAGGAAAAAACTAGTATTTTTTTTGATTTTGTTACAGTTATTGAACAATAAAATATTTTTGGTTTATAGGTTCTAGTAAAACGTTAAAAATTTTAATTGTCTTACAAGCTGGTGTTTTCTCTATCGTTCTTGCAACAAGAAAATTTGGGAAAACTCTTACAATATCAAAAATGTGGTTTTCTTAAATGCATATATAACTCAAAAATCAATCTGTGAGGCATCTTTAGAAGAACAACAGTGGTTTGAATTGAATTCCTATACAAACAGTAACCGAAATGAATGAAGTTATAAAGAAATTAATGACAATGAAAAATTTAAGAAATTCTTGGTTAGTATGTGTTCAATTCTTTAACTATAGTTATTGAAATTAAATATTTTACAAATCAATATTAATTAGTTTAAGTACAGTGTGAGCGTATATATTAATGTTTTTATAGATTTCCCAGTGTCGACTTGTGATGTAAACCAATCTATTGTCAACATTTCTAAAAACTATTTACCATTGTTGTGACTTCAGAGTACAGTTTGAGTTGGTGCAAAAAGATATTTTTTGTGGTCTAGAAATTGTTGTAATCGAAGGTAAGATGTTTTAAAACCCTTTTTCACTTCATTGGCTTATAACTGCATAAATTTCAGTCAGTGTTTGTAGTCAAAATTCGACAGAAATGACGACAGATGGTGAAATTGCAGACTATTAAGAATTGGTTAACCTTGGCAAAACTGGGATTGCAGAGGGAGGAAACAAAGGATGCACAAGAAAACACTGACAAATTAATTAAATGATAGTAATTCTTTACTTTTCGTATGTTATGACTTGTTTTTTTTAAATTTTTGTAAATTAGATGTTATTTTAAAATTTTAATAAATATTTTGTGATAGATGTATGTACATATAAATACATAGTATATAATAAAATATATGTCTCAAAAACGTCGCATTTTTAATTTTACACATCTCTGGCATATTAATATAAATATGTGATATATATATCCGATATGTTTCATAGAAACATACTTGAGGTGTATATAGGGCGGACATTAAGATATCTGAGAGACGTTTCATTTATATATACGATACAAAACAGAATGTTTCTCAGATATACTTCATCTCAATTGATATATTGCTGAGATGTATAGTAAATGTGATTTTGCTATGTGGGTTATTTTGAAGACATCTTGCGGACAGTAGATTAAATTTGAAATGCAATGAAGAGAAAATATGTAATCAATGTTTTAATCAATGATTAAAATTCTCTTACCTGAGTAGATTATTTCAATGGCGTGTGATCGTCTAGTTTAATTTACTTTGTTAAATTAAAGCTTTATTTTAAACCTGTATTAGGGAATATTTGGGGTTGTGCTAGTAACACTTAGGTTCTTTTTTCCAAGCGATGTACGGTAAGAAACAAAAAGCAAGCAACAAAATCTTCAAAACATTTAACTTTATTTGACACATTGAAATCTTTTCAAGACCAAATGTCACATTCTCAAAGCTCAAATAAATAAAATTGCGCTCACAAGTATATTAAGCGAGGAAAGGTCGAACAATTGACATTCACGTCCGTTGACTGTCATTCTTTTGCTGACTTTGTCGTGGTTGAGAGCTTTCGGATAACGGAAACAATTTTCTAATTGCAATAAATGTTAGAGCAAAAATTGAACTAACAGAAATTTAGCCAAATCTTGGTTAGATATGGTAGATATATACACTAACCAACTCTTAACATGTGCTTTAAATACGTCGAAGACGGTTTTTGTGATTATGTAAGTTAAGCAGTAGTATTATACAATACACTAAATTTTATCTTGAGCGGCCTCAGAATCGATAATAATCGTTTAAACAGAAAAATGGCACTTTCTAGACACACAAATGAATGGATCGTTCAATGTTTTAGATCGAAGTCTTAATCGATATCGACGCGCGGGGTTAAGCCAAGCTGAAGTGGGGTTTAAAATTGAACAGCATATGCCCTCTATGGGTAGTAATAAGGAGTTAATAATTGAAAATACAGATTCGTAATTGTAAACGAAATTACGGTAAACAGAGTACTATTACTGAATAAAGATGACAGCAGTCATATCAAAATGTAACAACTCTCAAAAGCGTCTTTAAGCACTAGATTTAAATTATGGCTAGCACGGTGAATGAAATAGACATGCGGAGCTAGTTCTTCAATTCTCCTCTGTACTTTACTATAAACACCACTCATAACGGATGCATTGTCGTAGCCTTGTCCTCTGCATTTAGTTATATCAAGACTTTTTTCTAAAATTGATTTTATAATGAGATCCTTCAGTCTCAAAGCGGTTTGGCCCGTAACGGTTGTGAAAGGGGTAAACGTTTTGCATAAGCTCAAGTCACAAGGTTTTCCGCTTTCATCATATTTAATTTTTACATAGTGAAAGACTTCACTTAACTGATCTACTTTACTGACGTCTTCAGTCGTGTCCATAATAATGGAAATAAAGGTGCGTTCTTTAGTTATTCTTTAATTTCACTGAGCACTTCATCAGCCATCAAAGAGATCATTTCGTTTTGTATTGTTGGACTCAAATAATTAACAATGCCACTTCGTTTTTGAATTAGCTCTTCCAAAACAGTATCATATTTAGATAGTAGTTCGATTACTGAAAGAAAATTTCTTTTGTTACTGTCAGCCATATTTCCACTCTCTCCACGAAATGAAAGGTTGCATGTAGTCAACATTAACAAAACATGGATAATCCTCTTTAAAATTTTCCTCCAAAAGATTCTTTCGTTCGTCATACCTTTTCCTAAAACATCATGTATCGCACCATGGTAACGCTACTGTTCATATTTCAAGCAGGCTTCTGCATGATGCGGTAAATTTTCCTGCTTTTTTATACGGCCTGACAAATGCTTCTAGTCTCGCAACCTAGCCTAATCCCATCTCCCTAAAGTCTTTTTCTAAGGAAACAACCAACAAGGTTGACAATAAACACTATCACATTTAGGTGAATAGCACAACCAAGTTCTTTTTAACTTAAGCCCAGATTTTGACCTAAATGTGAAATACCTTTCTGAAAAGGACCTCTTTTGTTGTTTTTCATCATTAGTAAATGGGCCAAATGGTTGGCAGAGTCTCGACCTAATTATACGCTTTTTAATCTCCAAATCTGTAACACTATCTGGAAAATGTTTTTCTTCAATGTTCAAGGAATTCATAGTAAGAGTTTGGTCACATGGACCTACCCCTACTAGTTCATCACTTGCAGTAGCAGTTGTTGTTGTTGAAGATGTTGAAGGAATACGGTCATTTTTATGTGGTTGCCCTTGTCCATCCAAATTTTTTGAAAATGAGATACTTCAGTTTCATTATTCCCAGTGTGATTTCCCGATTCTGCAATAATAACAAAGCCGAATGTAACCTATTTCTGTTAAATAATTTGAAATTTGAAGTGAATGATGGGGGTGATGATGATGATGAAGGTGAAGATGACAATAGTGGTGGTGGTGACCGCAGCATAAAATAAATATATCGGTTTGTACAGAATTGAGTAGAGTAGTTGTTTTGAATTAGCAAGATCAGTCTGTAGTTCTCAAACTGTTTGACAATTATTTTTAAAAAACAGTTGCACAAAAAACTGAATCCAACTTTTTTTTGGTTGCAGCATACGATAATGTAGGGTGGGTTAGATCTTGTTTATCGGAGGAACCAGTATTTGCCCAGTGTTCCATTCTTAAACCTCGTTTTCAAAGTATTTGTTTCAACGAACTCTTCGACCTTTTCTAGAACCTTCTATCTCTATTTTTTTATAATGCTATCTGCAATTATTTGTTCTTGCGCTCATAGAATGTCAATAATTTTTCCCACAGTTGTACTTTTCACGCCTCGTCTGCTTTTATTAAGATAACATAAAGTTGATCTTGGGGTTTTATGTAACTTTCGGATTGTCTCTAAAGCAGACCGTAAGTAGTTTTTAGTGTATCTAATTACTTTGCAATTTTTCCGTATTTAATTAATGGGCATTATTAACTGAAACAAAAAAATACTTATTCGTCCGTTATAAACTAACATGGGGTAATAGCGTCACTAGATGTATGCATTTACCCTAGAGTCTATAAATTTGGGGTAAGTGTGACACTGGGTTTAATATTTATAATAATCAACTGTGTTTTGTTCTAAATGTTTTACGCAGCCGTTTAACTATAATAATCTTACAAAAACTCATAACATAACCATAAAAATATTGATTTTTAATAAATATTTACCTATCCACTTGATCACTTCACAGAAACAGATTATGTTAAAAAGCCCACTGTCGATTTTCTACACATTGCACGGTTGCTAAACTACTTCAAATCGTTTGGTCAATATTAAAGTAAACAACTATCATAAGTGCAACTTATAATATACATTTTTAGTAGTCGGAAGAATAAGTGTCGCAGTTACCCCAACTAACCTTAAATGATTTACCCAAACTGTAGTAGCTGACATGATGAGTTTCTTTAGTTGTTGCAGGACTGTAAAATAAATACATAAGCAGCTTGACAGATTGACAGTTCCTGTGTTGCCTGAAGAATATACAATAAAATAGCAATATTAAAACTTTCCTATTATTTGATATACTATAAACGCTCAACAGATAAAAATAAGTCCCTCTCACAAATAATTTTGTAATTGGTTATCTTAAAATACGCGTTCAAATTACAAGTTTGATTCAGTTTTCGAAATTATTGTATACTAATAATCTTGGTATTTTAGCGTTTTTTAGTTTATCAGTATTTTTTTGTGCACAAAATTTATTATTTTAAAATAATTTGTTAAAATACTATCTGCTATTGAGGATATCAAGGTAAAAAATAATTTCTTTTAAAATACTTATCGATTGATAAAACAACAGTTTTATAGGTTATTATTATTATTATTATTTTACTTAGGGGTGGTCCCAATATGGTCCCGGCACCGCGACCTGTAGGTCTATTGTGCTCCCCAATGTTTTCTACCCTTCTAGAATACCTGTATCTTTGACAAAGTCCAGGATTTCATTAGGGCGAATCTTCGTTACTTACTCTTGTGTAATCTTTTTATTTCCAAGTAGGCGTTCCCTTGCCCTTGTGAATGCTTCACAGAGGCAGATGACGTGGTATGGAGTTTCTTCCTCCTCACCTCAACCCCTGCATAACGGGCTATCAGTCAGTCCCATTTTATGCAAGTGTTTGTTTAAACGACAGTGGCCTGTCACCATCTCTGTCGCAAGTTTGATCTTTGTCCTACTTAACTTTAAGATGGACGTTGCTAAGCCCCCGTCCGGGGTTTCCAGAAAGACCTTAGAATGATCCTGTCCTGAGACTTTCGACCAGTGTCTGCAGTACTCTTTCGTGAGTATTGCTTGAATTTCCTGTTTGGCTGTGTTATCAAAGGTTTTCTTCCATGGCATCCAATCCCGCCGAGTTATTCACCTTCTCGGGGCAGTTCTTGAGCTTGACCTTTAAGTTCTCTCTATAGAGGTCCCAATTGGTTCTTCTCGGATTTCTGTGTACGGCCATTACCGTTTCTCTTGGCTCAATGTCGAAGCGAATATATCTATGGTCAGATAGCGATGGTTCTTCCGACACATGCCATTTGTGTATTGAGCTGCAGGCAGTCACAGTTGCAAATGTTATATCAACTACTTCGCTTCGTCGAATATTGACGAAGGTCGGCTCGTTGCCTACGTTGGCCACCTCTAGAGTTTTATTAATAATATAATCTAGGAGAGACTCACCTCTTTTGTTGATGTCCGTGCTGCCCCACACAGTGTGGTGTGCATTGGCATCGCATCCGAGGAAGATTTGCCATCCTTTCCGCTGACAGTGGTCCACCAGTTTAGAGACTTCTATGGTTGGTGGTGAATTTGGTTGGTCGTAGGGGAGGTATGCGGATCCGAGCACTAGCTCCCTCTTGCTCCCATCCTTTTTCATTGTCAGCGTTACTGCCGCCAGGTCTCTGCAACAGAATTCCCAAAGTGGCAGTAGTTTAACGCTATCTCTAGCTATAATGCACGATCTGGGATTGGCAATGAGCCGCGGTCCTCTCAATCCCAGACCTCGTATTTGCCCTTTAAAAGTCAAAGGTTCTTGTACTAGGGCTACATCAATATGATGTTTATTCATATAAGCACAGAGGGCAGCAAATGCCGCCCTACTGTGATGCAGGTTTATTTGTACAAGTTTAACCATTTAAAGCTGTACCTACCAACTGAGGTGCAATGGATGACGCAGTGGGCTGTGGTTCCTCTGAGGGCCCCTCAACCACTGTCGTCTCTTCGCACTACATACTGGTCGTCTCCTCTCCCCCCACCTTCGTCTTGGAGAGAAGTTTAAACGTCAATCTAGTGAAGTTGACGTAGGGATTATGGATGCAAATAGCCCCCATCTTGTCCCAGGAAGTTTGGTCTATAAGGACAATCAATGTTTGTTCCTTGGGTCCTCCTTCCTGTCCACTACACGCCAGCTGCTGGTTACAACACCAGCATTCTGGATCTCGATCCTTTTCAGAATTTTTACCGGTTCCACATGGGCCCCGGGGATCCAGGCGTGTGCTCGCACTGGTTTTGGAAGGTCTTTCGCTTCGAGGAATCGAAGCTTAGCTCCCTTTCACGGAGCTACTCTCCCTAGCTCCGTTCTCAACCAATCCACCGATACCTGGTCTGCGCATGTAATTAACAGCGCTCCACCTCCGTGGCGACACTCCGTGAATTTGGGCGAAACCGCCCCAATGGACAGATTGTCGATTTTATCGAGGATCCAGGTTTTAATTTGCCCTGTTTCTTCCTCCGACAGCGTGCACTCCAGGTCTTCATGGACAAAAGCCATTTTGAAGCCTGTTGCTGCTTCGCTAAAAGTTCTGGTGTCCTTTTTGGTCCCAGACTTTGCCTTTTTTAGGGTACCTCCCTTGGGAGTGTTGTCATCAGACCGGTGTCGTTTTTGAGTCCCAGTCCTAAAGACAGCTTTATTCTGTGAGGTGCTCAGTTGCCCCTCTTTGAGCGATGAAAGGAGAGGTTGCTTAGAGCCCCCTGGTTCTCTCATCGGTTTTTTTAATTTCCGGCGCGCTGCCCCGGAGAGTTTTTTACGCTCACCAGTACCAGGTGCCCCGGCGGAAAGTTTTGTTTTTGTTTGTACTTGGTTTATATAAGTCCCACGAGTGTGGGGGAAATAAAATGTCCACACGTGCGGTGCCCCCTGCACACGTGTAAGGCGACTGATTACAACGGAATGACGCCCAGTGCTCCGAGGTTGGGGCCAGTAAAAGCTGATCCTCTATTCAGCCACGCATCTCCTCGGTCCGGCCCCTGACCTTTGAGATTTAGGATTTTGCTGAGGTTGTCTCCTCTTGGTCCAAGCGGTTAAGCCGAGGCCCCCCGCACCAACCTGAGCACTCCAGGTTCGTGCATGGGATATCGACATGGTTGATGCACGTGGCACATCAAACACATATCGGCGCCGTTATACCCTGTGCAAGCCCTTGGCTACGACACGACAGCCGGGCGGGGTAGCTGGTCCACGATGCTGTCTTTGGTTGCTGCGAGTCCTTGTTCATAAGCGACGAGCAACCTTATCCCTAGCATTAACCTAAGCATCACATACGATCATTCACTTAGGCCGTTCCCCTATCCGCCACCTGGGGACGCGCCTGGTAGGGTGCCATCCCCTCAAGTTTTATAGGTTATTTAATACATTATTGTGAATCTTTCGCTAATAAAAAAGCAAAAATTAAAACATAAATCGTATTTGATAAATAAAATATTTGCAATGTCCTTATGTGTAGTACCTGATCGAGAACAAAATGTAGATGCTTTGATTGGTCGAACGTTTACCGACCTAAAAGATATTGCTTACATCAAAATGCAAAACACACGTAAACTTGGTTAGAAACATGAAATGCATTTGAGAAATGTGGACTTAACAATGCAAACAAGGGAACTGTGCGTGTAACAGATAAGACAATTTTACACGCCAGCGATGTAAATTTAATACACGCACGACGCTAAGATAGTAAACTTGTTGTGCCGAGTTTAAACCCTAATGACTAAAATCCTGAAATACAAGAGGGAGCAAAGATTGGGCAGATTAAAATCAGTAATAATTCATGAGCGCTTCGACAAAACGGGAGATATCTGCGGAAACCATTAACGTACCAGATGGGTGCTTAGCTTTTAATTTAAAAGAGCTCGGATGCACTAACTTAATGGAAATGGACATGAGAGGGGCCGATGAACTAGTACGAGCAAAACCGTACTAGTGCGTAAGAAATCAGGAGAACCAAGATTAGTGATTGATTATAGGGCCTTAAATATGCAAACTACAAAAGATAATTTTTATATACCTAGCATAGAAGAACAATTTGAAGGATTTATTGGATGTAGGCGTAGAAAGTTCTTGCTTGCAAATGACGTTGGCATAGGAAACACGACACAAAATCGCGTTTATCACAAACGATACAACAGGTGAACTTAATCGAATGTTTGGTTTGTGCAAAGCTCGATTTGAGTTTAGTCGGTTAATGGCGATTCTGTTGGTTCCTTTATGTAAGGATATTGCTAAATGGTACTTAGATGATGTGCTCGTAGCTGCTAGTAATTGGGTTCAAATGTTTTAAAAACAAGAACGCGTTTATAAGGCATTTAAGAAAACAAATCTAACTATAAAGATAAGCAAATGTGAATTTGGCAAACCGGAACTGGACTATTTCAGATGCTTGTTAAGTGCAAACGGAATTACGTCGCGAGATGTAAAAACATGCGCGGTAAGAAATTTTCTATGCCCGAGAAACGTTCACGAGATCCTTTGGATTAACCAGTTACTTTGTAGGAAGAACGGGTAGCGACTTAAGAAAAAAAAGAAGTGTGGGGAAAATTACAACAAGACTACGGAGGTTTATACAGATGCGTCTAAGAAAGCAATTGCAGCTGCTCTGCTACAAGCTAATAATATTATCTCACCACTTCAACCGGTTATCGGTGCAGACGATGGTTCCTGACGATACCTTATCGAGAGCTTTAGAGGAAGCCGCAGACAATATTATAGATAATGCGTGCAAACGGGTAGACATCTTTCGGACAATAAATGAAGATTAAATTCTCATAGTGCAGCAAAGTGACACCATCACAAATGTTGACGGATATCCAATATATCATCGAAGCAATATTGATAATAACGAACAATCATTTACGCTAAATATCAACAACGCAGGCATTGACATTGGCAATCGTTGGGTGGTACCATATTCGCTTCTGCTGAGCAAAACATTCAATGTTCATATTAATGTTGAGTTCTGCAGTTCGGTAATGAGAATCAAACACATTTGCAACTACGTGAATAAAGGCAGCGATATGGTTGTATTTCAAATTTCAAAATACCGATTTGAATGCTCCTCATCACTTAAATAACCACGACGAAATAATGTGCTACCGAATTCACCGCTACATCAGCTCTAATGAAGCCGTCTTTGGTTTGGTTTTCAAATTCATGAACGGAACCCAGCAGTTATACCTTTAGCCGTCTATCTTGAAAACGGCCAGCGCGTATTTTTCACCAGCAAGACAGCAATTGAGTGTGCAATAAATAAATCCATCAATAACTACACTCACCAAATTTTTTAAATTGTGTAATCGTGCAGATACTTTTGGTGCTTGCACGAACACTACTCTATTTCGAAGTTCCGCGCTATTTTACATGGAATCAAACAAAGTGGATACCCCGCAAACAAAGCCACCAATTGATGCGTGCCCCGGCCTATCCAAATCAAACACTTTGGGCTGAGTATATACAGTTAATCCAAGACACATTGTCATTTCAAGGTATACGCTAAGTGAATGGACAACAGTATCCAACATATAAAGATGCGTACCTTGCACTCGGTTTCCTCGAAGACGACAATCACTGACACCATATCCTTACTGAAGCAGCATTAGGCTGTACAGCAACACAAATTCGTCTACTATTCGCTATATTGTTGACTACATGTTTCCCGGGAGAAGCACACACGTTGTCATCAGCACAAAGATTCAATGACTGACGATATACTGCACCGAATTCGTACAAGGTGCAACGATCTAACAATTACATTCAGCGACGCTATGTACAATAAAGCATTGATTGCTATTGAGGATCTTTGTGTTGTCATTGTTAATTTACCACTTAGTCATTTCGGTATGAATTTGCGAAATTGAAGTTTATCTGATTTAATAGACACAGAAATGAATGGTGAACTGCAGTACGATACTGCAGAAATGGCAGCGATTGTTACTCGCAATGTCCTACTACGACCGTATTATGATGGCGGTTTCGGCGGGACAAAGTTGATTCTTTTTTTTTAATGCACTAGGTGGAACTCCTTTATTTCTGGAGTTGATAAGCGCATGTTGTAATTAGAAACTTTCCATGATGTCACGTCACTGGAGCTAACACTGCCTATAAGTTTCGAAGTGTTGAATACAATCATATTGGATCATCTGGAATTGCAGCAACTTTATTGGTTAAAGGCAGAACAGCTCATTCAGCATTTAAGATGCCACTGAATATTTAAAGTAACCCAGGCCCAGTGTGCAACATAAAAAAACAATCGTCCATGGTCACAGTGCTGAAACAATACAAAATTTTTTTGTTGGCGTGATTCCTGATATTTCTATATTTTGTTACATCAGTTTTTCTTCTTTTTCCGTACTACTTTTTACATTCCAGGTTCCTGTATTTATCACTTCTTTCGCCGTATTATTTTATTCATTTTTTATTTCTTTTTTCTTGTTTTTAGTTATGATCTTACGTATATTTCTTTCGTTTTTAGCTTTATTATCATTGTTGGGTTTGTTTTTTCTTTTGCGTTTGTCGTCATTTTTTTTCCATCTCCTTTTCCTGTATTTATGTGTTTTTGTTCGCTCTTCTTTATTTTTTCCTTATTTTTTGCCTGTTATTTTTTTTTTCGATAATATAACGTGGTCATCTATTACGAGCTTGTTGTATCTTAGATTTGCTTTGTGTCCTTCAGCCCTCGCTTCTTTAATGTATGTGACCAATTGTTTCTTTTGCTCCTGTACTTGTTTATTATAGTCTTCCCTTATCCATATGTCACCTTCTTTAAGCTTTTTTATCATTTCACGTTTCTTATTTCCTGATACAAATTCTATTAAAATTGGTCTTGGTGTGGCCCTATTTTGCAATTTGTTTCCTATATATTCGTCTCACTTCTCTCGTTTTATTTTCATTATTTATTTCGATATTTATTTCTTTTAGTGTTTTGTGTATATTTTCTATAATACTTAGGTCTGATTTATTTTCCAATTCTTTAATTCTTTGTACAATTATATTGTTCTTCCCTATTTACTTTTCTATGGTCTCCATTCGTTTCTCGAATTCCGTATTCTGCTTTTTCAGGGTTTTGTTTTCCTTTTTTAGGTTGGCGTTTTCTAACTTTATTTCTTGTATTTCTGCGCGTAACGTATCAATCTTATTTTCTACGCGTTTCCATTTTTCAAGTTTGCTTTTAATTTCCTCTAAATATTTCCATAATTTTGTGTTTCCGTTCCTTTCATCGTTTAAATCGCTTATTTATTTATTTATATGTTCTTTTGATAACGCTTGGTTATCTCGCAGTTGTTTACCTTCACTCTGTTTAAAAGGCCTTACACATTAGCAGTCGGTCCGGCTGCCTTCACAGTTTTGGCCTGTACAAGCGACCGGAGAAGCATACACACGACCGTACAAGTCTGTGCAGGTCTATTTCAAGCAGAGATAGAAATCGATCTGATCAATTTTTTTGACTGTAGAGGCCGTTTGAATTATCTGCACACATACAGTTCTGACAAGAACTTAATGTGTCCATTAAGTCCCAATATTTTCTTTTTTCTCCGCGACGTGCTTTGCGTGATAATACTCCATTTACCAAAAATATTTATCGCCACACTCACATACGCGTCCGTTCAATTTACAATTTAAACTCGGATTGCAATCCTATCGACCACATCTTGTGCTACCAGCACTGACGGCTCAAAACTGACATGAACGTTTGGCGTGGTGTAGGTTGTAACTGCACTGGAATCTTAAATTGCATAGAGTAGTTTTTAGTAATGAATCTTAATTCTGTTTGGGGTTGTATGATGGCCACATGATAGTCAAACGAAAACGTTGGGAACGGCGCAATGTTCAATTTCCTGTTGAGCGGCATGTGCACTACACTGTAGAGATTATGGTATGGACAGCTATAGCTTATGAGAGTAAATAACGTTTGATATTCATCTGAGGCAATATGAACTCCCATATAGCACAAGTACGTTCTATGTACCTATGTACAGTGTACGTGCTTTTAGATACGTATGTACGTACACTCTACGTACTTATACAAACAATGTACGCCCAGTGTACGTACATCCAATTGGCACTGTTTTCTACATAAGATGTACTTAAACCAAACAAAAAAATCAAAAACTTTGAGGCGAACAGGACTTGAACTCTCGTTGCTGGTGTAGCAAGCAGATGTCTTACCAACTATGCCACGACAACTTACTACTTTTACATGACATATAAGTGGTTTTTATGCTTTAATAAATACCTTTTATTAGTTACTTCTAATTTTACTATTTAAGATCACACTAAAGATTGAAAGATAGCTAAAAACGCACTACTATCAAAATGTTTATAATCGAAAATTCTTGTGCATTAACGTACGTACAGTGTACGTACATATGAAATACGTGCAGCGTATTTATATTAACGTATGTACAGTGTACGTACATTGACGAATGTATGTAAAATATACCACAAATGTACGTACAATGAACGTAGTGTGCTATAAGGGTTACGGGCAATATGTTAACGAGGTAGTAGAACCGCATTATCTTCCATTTATTTAGAAGTTAAAAGACAGACTTTTCCAGCAGGATAATGCCCGTCCCCACATAGCAAGACACTCTAAGGACGATTCAAAGAAGCCAATGGTAATCTTTTATCGTGCTCATCCAAATCTTCCAATTTTACGGCTATTGCACACGTGTGGGACATTACGAGTAGAAGCCTAGAAACTTAAGGCATTCTCCACAGGCACAGGAAGCTCTCCGGCATAAATTGCAAGTTACTCGAGATACAATGACGTAAGAAGAAATCGACCACCTACTGGAATCGTTGCCACAAGGAGAAAGGAAGTGTGAAACCTACAAATTATTAAATAAAAATTGTGTTCAACTTTATTTAATATCTGGTTTTGTGTTTATTTAGTTTTGTGAATTAGAGGAGGTAGATGTGTAGGTATGTTAATACCTAAGCAAAAAAAAATTAGAATTATAGATGCTTCAAAAATATTTGTGTAAAATAAAAAAAGCCGATGTAATGAAAAAATGAAACACGTCTTCTGTTTGAGATTCTTGGAACATGGATGTTAGGTGGTAGTTATTGTAATTAGTTCAATGTTAATTTATTATGTATAAATGATACCCAAGCAATACACAATGTATTAATAATATAATAATATGGCAAATAGATATTTATTTATTTTATATCCTTACTTGTCATGTTGCTCTCTTATTGCACCTACCGCTAACTAAACAACGACAAATTCAACTTAACATATTTCTAACTTATATATCATCAGGAACATTTTAAATACAAAATAAAAGTACATAGTTTAACGATTAAAACTCAAACACGGTTTTGATTTTAAGTACATTTTAACTCAATAGTAACGAAATGCAGTGCAAAACGTTATATTAATACAAAACAAATATTTTATGTATACCTATCAGTTATATCTTACACATACATCTATTTCAATAATATAAAGTGTATACGAATCTGCCCTTTAGCAAAACTATATTTTATCGGTGTCAACGGTTCACTACGCTATATAAAAGTTACGAGTTATTTGTTTAAATGTATTACCTCTCGTAAAGGGAGTCAGGTTAGGAACTCTGCTTCAGCTTTGTGTCGTTGGGTCAAAATCCAACGACTAGGCTGTTTTACTTATTACAGAAGGCACCCAGTCCCTCAACAATAGAAATTTAAGTAAATCGAGTTCGATTACAACAACTAAATTGTTTTGACAAGAGTGCATAATAAGTTTAATAAATAAAATAATTAAGTACGTCGTAAATTGCAATAAATACGTATGCGTATTCAAAAAAAGTATTGTTGAGGAACCGTTTAATATATAGGAACCATTACTCCTGTTATTTGCATTTACTAATGCGATTGCTGTAGAGTCCTATATAAAATTAAAAAACATTTTACAATTTTCAAAGCGATTTGAATCTTGAAAAATGTTTTTGTTTTTACATATGGCACTGCACATATAGATAAGCTCGCCATAGTCCCCTAAGGGTTTTTACAAATACATATCTTTTTTTTGAACTAACTTACAAAAAAAACAACTGTACATTATAAACTAAATAAAATATATAAAATATACTTTTTATATCTTAAGTACAAAAATCTACCGGTATTACTGTCACATTGGAGATCTGGCTTTAGTTAAATGTAAAAAATACGTAGTAAAAAACACAGTAAACGACGTACAAAACTGAAAATTGCATATAGTATTTGTGAAAAATGAGGTAGTTTAACCGGAAATGCTTACATATTGGGGAATCACAACAGCACTTAAACCTAAAACTACATAACTTTAAAATGACACTGCAATCTCACATGAAATAATAAATTTACATTAACATGGGTGTAAACACTGAAATAAATAACAGCCTTCAAATTAAACTGACTGCAGTATGAGTACACAACTAATGTTACTTAAAAATATATCGCCTAACAAAATAATAACATAACTTACAGCTTAAACAATTCCTGTTTTGAGTTTAAGGCAAAAAAAATCTAAAAATAATAAGGGTTAATTAATAACAGCGAAAATTTCAATTTACAAACTACAAATAAACAACACATTAAATTTGTGAAAAAATATAATTTGCTTTATCATTATTAATAATATTATTTTATCAAATGCAAAATGGTTAAGAAATGCCCTTGAATAATTTAGTATACTTTTTATTTATTATAGAATTTTTAGTATTATTTTAAAGCAACTTCTCACTGGTATGAAATTATAAATTCTGAGATCGCCGCAATATATTTTCGATCGTAATTACGTTTTTGGTGAAATATTTCAACACCTGCGATTCGTTTTTAGAGATTTATAAGGTAAATGCGGTCTTGTGAAAAATACGCCGTTGAAATTATATCGCGACGGATAATATTAATATATAAAATTCTTCAAGAACATCGCAATTATTAATATGTAATTTTAAAAACGGTATACATTCATGTTGCGTTTTCAGTGTGCATTAACAATCTAACTATCCTAACTTACGCAATAATTAACAATGACCTTTTCTTCGAGTTCTATCGCTACGTTTTTAAGTTACCTCTAGACTTCGCTAAAACGTAAGCGATTACAACTTGCTAGTCAACATTTAACAATTACAATTATTTTTTTGAGTACAACTAACTACAGACAGCTTGCATTCTGCTTTTTTTACAACTACTGTAGCATTTCAGCAAAAAGCCAAAAAAAACAATAAAAATCAACTCAAAGAAAAAATTACCGAACGCCTATTGCAACAATTTGTATATATAAATAAGTGGAAGAACTAATGACGTACGTGTGTTGACCGACACTTTGCCTCAAAAGTGTACAAAAAACTTTTATTATTAGTATTTACAAAGAATTTGGTTTGAGGCAACTTTTGAACAACGTAAGTCTAGGAAGAAACTATTGGAAGTTGTTTTTTTTTTATTATTATATGAAATAAAACTAATGACTGATAAAAAATATTATAAAAATGTCTTATCTACCTGATTTATGTTACCCGAATAGTTATTATTTACCTGACTTATTATCACGGATGCGAGTGTATTGTGACTATTATTAATAAATATTAAAATTGTCATCAGCAGTAATTGATTATAAAATTTTAACACCGTTTTAAACGCTAGTGTAGAATTTTACGTTTGTACTGCAATTTTGAGATAAACATGAATGTACCTGAGTTTATGAAAGATTGCTTATATCGGGAAGCATCTTTGTTGTATGGAAGCATAGTTTAACAAATTAACCGTAGACTCATTTTATGATGTACATGTTTTTATCTGATGTTATTATCTTTATAAATATTTACAACTTAGTTTAGAGTAGAAAAATTATTTGTTTCGTAATTGTCATCTGTTATCCTTTTGTATTGTATTAGATTTTGGTGTTCAGTATTATAAATATATATCACATCACCAAAACTTCATCATTTAATGAGCCTATACAAGAACAAATATTGCAAATGTTAGTGATTATTTTAGATTAATAATCTAGATTTCATACAAAAATAGTATTCGGCAAAAGCCTTTTGTACCATTTAACCTGAATTTGATTGACCTGTATACTGCAATAAAAGAATAAATACATTTAACAATTCGAACAAATATTCCGACCTATTATAAAATTCCTTTCAGTGTGTGTCCCGGTGTTATTATTAAATATATCTGTATTACTTAGTAAATGAATTTAACGAATATTGTGATGGAAAACTGCAGGAACCACTATGTATAAATCACTGGTACATATATACTAATCAACATTCAATCTGGCACGATTTATAGACATATCTAAACATTGTACTAATGTACAAATCTACACATCTTATTTTAACATCAATTTTAAAAGTCAATTTATAACTGCAACATAGTCCAATAAAAATTTATTCTATCTTAAATTACCGTATACACACGAAAACCCTTATTATCCTGTAATCTTATGAGTATTTCTATTACTGAGTATTTGAGGTAGACGGATGGAATTTTTGAGTTATTGAAGAATAAAAACGTTCTGTAAATTTTGTGTGACAATATTGAGGTAGATGGATGGAATAAAACTTGTATTATACTATGAGTTACGGCAAGAATTGCGGCAGCTGGAATATATTTGAACTGGCTTACTTTTAAAAATGTCCTTCAATCTGTACATTAATCACCTGCTTTAACACTTTCTGGTTCGACTTCGTCTTCGCTATAGTCGTCTTCTTCGCCGCCAGAAGACCCAACGTCGTCTTTATCTTTATCGATATCTCGTTCATTATTCACGATATCGTCGTCGTTTCTCCTAATTTCGTCGGACCTCTTCATAATTAAGTCATTTGCAACCCCCATTTGTTGCTGCATTTTCTCCAAAAAATGCTGCTGCGATGCTTTATCCAATCCCATTGCATTTAGCTGAGCCATTTTTGCCGCATGTACCGCTGCGGCAGCTTGCTCAGACATCATACCCATTCCTAAACTATTTTCCGTAATAAATTGTAAGTACGTGTCTAAAATCGCTGACCCTGTCGAATTACCAGAACTAACAGGAGGTGCTAACGGCGCGGGATATGGCTCTTTTGACAAATTGTGCGCTATCGAGTCTATACTTTTCGCAGCGACAGCTTGTCCCGAAGAGCCTAATTTGGTTATTTTTAAATTTGCCGGATTGTGATTGATCGGCGGCGACATCGCTAAATCTAATCCCGAATACGATCGATGGTGCGAAATTGTTAAGTCTTCTGGATCGTTATCGCCACATACTGAACTACCCGCTTCTGACGGAGCACCCGAATATACACTTTTTGCGTCTAATTTCATATCAGACCTACGTGGGCCTGTCGGAGATGCCCTTGCTCGTAGCTCTGCCGGGCTCACTTTTACACCCGCTTTTGCTAGTAACCTTTAAGATAACAATAAATTACCTACTAATCCGTATTGATCAAAATTCAAGAAAAAAAGAACTAAAACAAACCTGCTGGCTAAATCAGGATCAAAAGGCGCTGGCATGGGCAAAACGGGCAAATCTTTTGTACTTATTCCTCTATGTTGCCTAGACATA
The DNA here is from genome assembly GCA_035610365.1 of Aquatica leii. Classification (NCBI taxonomy): domain Eukaryota; kingdom Metazoa; phylum Arthropoda; class Insecta; order Coleoptera; family Lampyridae; genus Aquatica; species Aquatica leii. The sequence goes on from CM069434.1 coordinate 60,415,795, forward strand.
TGCGAATGTAAAGAATTTCTTGATTTAGCGACTGTTCCACATAATACACATCGATATCCCGGGCAAATTGTATGTTTGTCTTCTAAATGCGTTCTCAACGTATGCGCCGATCTGTAGATTTTTCCACATTTTGGACAAGGTCGAGGATCCGTTGCGCGAACTCTCATCATATCTAACGAACGCCTTGACACTGAAAGTCCACAATCAACATTAAAAATTTATCATTCAAAAAACTATATTAAAATTAATGAAGAGGCAACATTAAAAACAAAATTTTTTTAGTAAAATTAAATATTTAATACTGATAGTTTATATACAAACTACATTTTTTTATATAGTGATATTCGCAACAGACATTTACTAGAAAATAGAACATTATTTGTGCCACTGGCAGAACGAAGTAAACGTATTGAACTATTATTTATCTAATATTGCTACTTTACAATTAAGCACAAGATTTATATCATGTTATAAGTCCATCCATCTCTATAATTAAACTAGTGTTTAACTGATAACATCATTTGTATAAAGTTACGCAACATCAGATATGTTTAAAATATTTATTATAATATATTTAACGGAGTAGCAAAGTTGTTAAAGTATAAATTTTAATTAAGACACGTCCTTGTTATTTAACAAATAGTTTTTATCGCATTAATTCATCGAGTATATTTACCAAAAGTGGAACTTTTCGTCCTTACGTAATTTCTAATTAATATCATTACAGAAGTAATAAAAATTCTTCAGAGAAATGGTTTTGAGATTTGTTTCTCTAAACGAAAATACTACTTTCAAAATACGACAAAAATGATAAATATGTTGCAAGATTTTACTAATTAAATTTTTTTTTTAATTTTAAAACGTAAGTACGTATCAGTTATATTTATTGAAATAAAATTTTTAAAAACAGGTTTTTACGCGTTGTATAAGAATTAATTAGTGAAAGCTAAGTTTTGTGAGAATTATTTTTAAGGAAAATAATGTTCTAATCAACAGCTGTAAGCGGTATTATATACTCTTTTACAGAAGAATTTAGTGTACATCATTAATTTGAATTTAAATGTAAAAATTAATTTCTCGAGTCGCAAAAATAATGGTTCGGTTCTATGTTATTTTTTTTATGTAAATGATTATTGTTTGTCGTGGAATAATTTAAAGTTGTGATGATTATCAGTTGCACACTAACATTAGTTTTAAACAATATGTATTCCGATAAATTTTTTTTATAAACTACTTTAACTAGGAAAGAAAATGAATTGTGGCTATAAATATTTAAGATAATTTCAAGTACAATAGCTATTTAAAAAGCCATTAAAAACTATTGAATTCTGGGTCAACTAGTGCCAACGATATAATGTAAAACGCTCGTAGCGAATGTTGATAGTCTTTGAGTAACCGAAACAAATATATCACATGTAGAATCTTTTATCTTTGGTTGAAACCATTGTACACCCTACACTGAATGTTTTATCAGATTTTGTTTTCTGTCCAATTATCACTTTGCATGAGTCTATTATACGCTCCACTTCATTTGCTTCATAATTTCCCATTGTTGCGAATGCTTCGTTCTCATATGATTTCGCACAGAATTTGGATGCGAAAATCGCTTTCCACATTCTCTAACAGGACAAAAAGGGCTATCTCTAGGGTAATGTTCTTCTATATGAGCTCGTGCCACGGTGATAGATTCCACGATTCGATCGCAAAGAGGGCATTCATATTTCACCGTCCTTCCAGCTAGCGCCATCTGAGGATTGGAAGGCGATCCGTTTCCAACTCCGCTGTTGGCATCTGTAATGCCAAATCTCGCTGCACTTTACTTGTTTTTAGCTTCACGTACTTAGTGTTTTATCACTTATCATACACACACAACAATCTAAAGCAGTAGTATACGTTATTTGAGAAACAATAATTGTGATCATAAACGTTACTATATACTACTGCATTAGCGTCCCAAAGCTATAAACGTAGCTAGACAAATGTGTTGAACAAATACTAAACATCAGTTAAAGTTAATCTATAAACTGTCTAACTACGTCAATTTTTACCAAACTTGTCCATCTATGCTACTCATTTCAAAATTTTAAATAAGCCTAACAATTTTATAGTTACTCGCATACAACGACTTCAGTTTTAGTAACTTTCTTATAGACACAAATGCAAAGTTGTTCAGTCAGGTCGTGTCGATTACTTTTGGTAAACTGATATGAAACAGTAAACACTTCTCATCATCCGTTCCTTGTTTATAAGTGCGACGATAAATCTCTAGAGTATTGATTTTTCTAATGGTATAACATCCTCGGTTAATTCCAGAATAATCACATTTTTAAAACACGCCCGCAGCTTTGATCTCTCATAAGAGCGTATATCGCTTTTCAACTATCTGAGATAAATAACGTTATTAGTCGATTATAAATGCTTCGATTTTGAAGTATCCTAAGCTACGTGAGCTATAAAAATTATGCTTTTCTAATGTACATTAGCAAAATGTTGTTTGAGGTTGCTTAACGTGCTGTAAGATTTTCCGCGTTTTGGACAAGTGGGTCTTTCTTTGTATGCGTGTTGTTCCAATATTTCGGTTTCAGTTTTACGAATAAAGCGCACCTTTTTAACGCATTGTGCTTATGCGAATTAAACAGTGAAAATTGGGCATTGAATCCTTTCTTTGACGAAAATTATTTCGTGGTATGCGTTTTTTATTTAGTTGCCATTATTCTATTCTTATATTAATATAACGTATACGCTTAATTTACGATCATTAAAATAATAGTTGAAGCAATTGACTCGAATTGAAGTTATTAAAATAATTATTTTTAAACTGGGTTCGTACAATGTAAAATTGCATGTTAAAATGGTAATATACAGTTTACTTTATAACAACTTAAATGATAATAAAAGGCTTTCGTGGGTAGTAAACAGAAGTTTAAAACTAATAAATTTTTGATTATAATATTTTCAATAATCAAAACGATATTTGATATCACGCAATAATTTTCTCTTTCGTTATTCTGTATCTGAGTAATCGTGATAATATGTTCGTCTTTTTCTTGTAAGGTTTTGTGTGCTTACAAAATACCGAAGGTAATAAAGATAAACGATGTAGTAGTAAAATGCAAGAATCTCAGACGTAATTTTCTCAAAATAACCTAACAAACGGGTACGTTATCAGACAAAGTAATAAATGTTGCTTATGGTGTCCAAACACGAACAGTCGATAACAGTGGTGTATTACCAACCAATGCGGCCGAAAATAACGTGCCTACTACAGAAAGCTGTTCCTTTTTACTTTTTACTTCTCGTTCTACTTTGCTACCCTTTCTTCCGCCCACATACGCTACAAGTACATTCAAATAAAGAAATGTCTTTAGTTTAAATACATTTTTCCTTTTCAATACGAATCGATATTTCCTGAATTACAATTGCGTATTCTGTTTAAGAACTTTCCGAACAATTCGACGACGTAAGCTAGCTCCTAAAATAACTACGTTAGGGTCTATAAAGCGTACATACGCAAGATTAACACACCACAGAACCCTTCTCAAATCCATTATCTAGTAGGGTGCGCGCATCCTTGCAAACTCTACATGTTTGGAGTGTACCACCTCAGCGTCCATCCGGCTATTCGGACAAGAGACACGGGTGCGCGGTATAAATCAATAGACCTATGCCGGGAGGTTTAGGGATGAGGACATCGAGAGCAATCTCGATGTTTGACTGTTCCTCCTGTGCCCTCCGATCAATTGCAAAGCTCGTTAATATTGTTTACGCGGCCTTAGTTATTGCGTTATTAACAGAACACTTGAATTTTGACCTTTATGCGAAAATTTTATCAATATTATTCAAGTAGTTTTCGTTAGCGAATATTCCAAAATTCTAATTTACCTTTACGTTCAACACGAAAAGGTCAAATTACAATATTGATACAAATTTTACGTTTCAGATTTGTAAACGCAAACATAAACTTGCAAAATAAAATTTGAATAAAACGCCGAATCAAATTTAAAAGCGGCTTTAAAATAGAAATAACGCTAAGTACTTTATTTTAAACGAATTTATGTAGCGCAAATTTTCTCTTTTAACGAATTTATAGTTTTTGCGAATCCGCAGATGCAACTCCCGAGTTAAACTAGTGCTGTACAAATAGAACGCAAAACTTTGATATTTCTGTCAATTCTCAAGAAGGAACTATTCAAGACAAAATTAAATTGTCGACCGTAGTCGGGTTTTTGCAACGGCGCCTCCTCAATCTTTTCGTTTGATGTTTTCAACTTTTAATTTTCATCAAATTTTGCGGATATAATTTAAATAAATTTAAATGAAAATGGAGGTAGAAACAAAATTAAACTGTAACAACTTTACTATGTTTTTCTCTAATTTAGAAAGAATTAATTTGGAAGTAAATAAAAGCGATACTTTCAAATTAATGTTTTTCCAATACTAAAACAACTTACCGAAATTATCCGCAGTACTATTGTGCATTCCGGAAGGTCCTGGCATTAATCCTTGGAGTCCTGAAAAAACATAAAGAAAATTAATATTACAGCCTATAATCAAAACAACTAGAAATTTCTTTTATGGCACATAAAACGTTTTATAACACCAAGCGGCTAAAGGAATCGATAAAAATTTATAGGAAAGCAAAAGGATTACCTTGTAAACCGAGTAAGGCTCCAGGAAAGGTTGGTGTTCTTGGTTGATCCAATAGTCCTCCATTGGTGTTAAAAGGATGTTGATCATCTAACATAGGATAATCAGAAGGTTCAGTCTTTGGGGTTACGGGGTCACCGTGATCACTCGGTGCTGTATCGCTACTATTACTATCTTCGCCAGTCGATTGCGCTTGAAGTGATGAATCTGATTGTCCTTTCTAAAATATTTTTATCGTTAACTTAATTATGTCGATAATAATTTAATCGTTTACGTTAGTACTGGTATGTATTGTAGGTCCACCCTCAAGTGCTTGTCCTAATAACGACTCCCTCATATCGCCATTTCCCCTTAAGGGACTTCTACCCCGTTCGGGAGTATATGATCCCCTAATATGTTCCGAGCTTCTAGATCTTTTTGCCGGAGGTGGCGAAAAACCTCCATCCCTAATAGCATCTGCTTGATCCGTTGGCCACGGCAAAGATGAGGAATTCTAATAAATATAAACACAACAATTACAAGACAAACTATTTTAGCACATTAACCTTTGCAATTTTGCATATTCCCGTGTCTTGTGATACTTTCATCAAAATAAACTATTTAATGGAGAATTAAACGTTTAATCGTTCAACTTAAGACGCAACCTTTGATATCTTTAGTTATATATGATCAAACTAAAGCTTTAATATCATCTCATGCATTAAACAATTTGATAATTTCACGGTCGTATAGTTTACAATTAACATTTAGTTTGTACTTTGTACTTTATTATTTGCGTTTAATAAAAAAGGGCATCAAAAAAACAGGATTTGAAAACTTAAAAAAAAATAGTTTCTTAATTACATTAAAACAATTATCTCTATACAACAGAGATCGCAGTTGACATTTTCAACAAAGTTAAATGTGTTTGCAATGCTTTTACCATAAATACGTTTTTCAAATTTTAAACACGAAAATTAATTACAACTGATAGTGTGCGATGCCAATTTTGTAATGTACAGTTAAAGAATGTAGAAAGAGACAAATTTTAGATGATATTTCGCAATTAGGTTTTCAACTTAAAACTGTTTATTTATAAAAAAATTATTGAACGATGCGTAACAAACTTATTTTTAATGTAAGATTTTTGCGTAACTTACCGGTGAGATCTTTTCATCTGTAGCTGTGAGCCTCTGTCCGGCAGATCCAGCAGGAACATCCGCTAATCCCCGAACTTGTAACATTTGAGCAGTCTTTAAAAAATCCGTTAACTGTTCTTGACCTATGTGTACTTCCCCATTATACATAAACCTATAAGTAAAAGATTAGTTCTATCGAAATGGACATTTAAGGTTTGCATTTGAAAATATGGCAGCTGCACTTTAACCTTTTTTATTAGTCTTAATCGAGGTAAACGTGCTGCTTTCCGTTATTAATGTGGCACCTGCCTTAATTTTAAATTGCGTACTAACTTTGTTTCAACAAAATTAGATCATTAACTTTTATAGACATTGGTATCATGCCTACAATTGTAAATGCCAACATTTTCAACGTAGTAATTTATACTACTTTATAGTTTTTATTTATGGAAATAATAAATTTTATCGTTGATTTTATAAAAAATGCTAATACTAATATGCCGGTTATAATTATAAAATCTAACAAACTTACCTTAATAAACTTTCCATATCTTTTTGTTGAACATCTCTAAGTATAACTATGGGGTGTTGGCAAGGATTAGCTTTAAGGAGTCTTCTAAAGTAAGGACTACACGCCGACAAGACAACTTTATGGGCGGTAAAAGAACAACCATCACAAGCCAAGGTAACATCAACAAAATCTTCCTCGTCTCGAAGATGTCGAAAAGACGACAAAATCGAGGCGTGGAAGTCATTCCATCGCAGCGAATATTGCTGCTCCGGGGAGGTTTCGCCCCCCATTGGGCAAAGCGAGGGTGCAATCTCTACGCCAATGATGATAACGTCGGTATTATTTTATTTTCTTATTAATTTTATAAACAAATTTTAGTGATCTTAATTTTTCCAGCGTGTTTTCTTCGCATTTGTTCGTAGTTGCAAGCTTTTGTACTCTTAAGTTTTTTAATTTCTAACAAAATTTGTTATAAAATGCACTTATTATATCCTTCCAAAAAATCGAGCACTGTTGTTCATTCATTAAAGTAACAAGTATTCTTAATTTCTCCAGCTTCTTATTGTTCTGAAAAGGAATTCAGGTTTAAGTTCTTAGTCCGCCCATTTCGGCCGTGGTGCAGTATTTTGTTTATTATTTATGACTAATAGACCGCAATGTAGTTTAAGCGTACAGAATCATTATAATCAATTAATGATCTCTTGGTGCTTAATAACAGTAATTTTGAATAATTCAAAAGTGTTAAATGTTGTTCTTAGATTATTAAATTCGAAGAAAGATTTTTGTAATTGTTAACAATACAAAAAGAAGTCTAACTAAAAGTTATTAGCGAAATAACTGTAACTAAAAGTTTTTATGCTACATTAAGTACTTTGATCTTATTTTATTATAGAAAATCTATATTGCTTCATATGTTTGCATTATCTAAGTTGTGACGCACTGAATCTTTATTGTTAATAAATGTACCGTCAGTTCTTTTTTTTTTAATTTTTTTCAATTTAAAGCGTAATTTAAAAAAGTTGAAAGATGCTCGCTTTAGTATGCTATTAAATTGTTAATGATTTATAGTATCTGCCAATAGCACATAATCATTAGACGTTTCAGTCATCGAACTAAACCAATAATAGAAACAATCATATTAGGATTAGTTAAAATGCAAAAAAAATACTTAGTGGTTACATAACATCTGATTACCTGATTTTATAACTACATGAACGTTTAAAGTTTACAAATTTTGAATGCAGCTTAATCCTAATATTATTAGAATTTTAAGTATTAGGTCACTTTGACAAATTACGTATTGGAATAATTTTTTTTTAATACAAAATCGATCAATCAAAATTTCTTATGTAATTCCTTGTATTCAAATTACCGAAGGTATTAATTTTCAAACAAAAAATCTATTCCATTCGTTATTTTGTCCGATTTATATCATAATCAAATGATGAAACTTCTTCCGTTCAATTATAGAAACCGCTTCTATTTTGAAGTTTTTATAAAAATACGTGTGACGTCACATAGAAACGCTGTTAAATATTTTTATGTGAAGTCATTTTAGTAAGAATTTTGTAAAAGAAATTCTTTTGTGTATAGTATTTTGATTTTAACAAAACCTTTAAGATATTTAATAAAAATCTCGAAATTCATTGTAATTTTATAATTAAAACGACTTTAAAAGGCAATCGTGTGCAAACGACATTATAACAAGTAATAATTATAAATGTTACCGGCGATGATTTGAAATGTTAAGTTGAACAACTAACATTTCTCATAATTTATATTGATGTAATTATAATGTTGGCGTTTCCTTTAAGCGGTTTCAAAAATATTCATAGTGAAATTACGCACCTTATCCAATTTAAATAAAAAAGAAATAATAATAATGTTATCGGTTAGAATACTAACCTAAATAGACGAAACCGATTAATTTATAATTCCATTGATGCTTTCTAAACTTTAAATTAAACTAATATTCTGCACTTTGAGAAATTTAACAAAACGTAATGAAAAGATAAGGAAGTAAAAATTACTTACTTTCTTAAAATCGCAGATTGAAATATTCTGTAATCAAAGCTTTTTCGAAATTATTTTAGGGATTTGGGAACTTCCGCACTAGCGAATAAACACTTAAAAACGACCTATCTGATTTTCTGGTTTCACCAATGACAATTACAATGTTGTTTATGATGGAGTGAAAATCTAAATCAAATCAATAATTTAATTTTGACTCGATTTATAAATGATTTTTATATTCTTAAATGCAATAAGAGGCTTAATTAGTTTTTAAACGCATATTGGTCATCCGTAATAATGATAATACTCAATGACAAATTTAGATTGTATTATTGTAATTAAGAATATCCGGGTAATACTAGTGTGCATTACGAAAAGATAAATTTAAGAAACATTTCGGTTAATTAAGTATCAACGTACCTATTTTCAAGCTGAATGTGTAATATTGTAAAGATTTCCTAATTAAAACCGTAATAATAATGTGGCCAATTAGAAATACTAATTATTCTATAATGTTGCTTTCAAGGGAAAAATTATCTTGCTACTGTTATTTTGGAGCGAGAGTTATGACCTTTCTCTTTGGAATAAAACTAATTATAATAAGAAAAATACGCTAACGAAAGATTTACCTTGCAAACTTGGCTAATAATTTTTAATATGCTTCTAATTACTTGGTTTAAATTAATTAAAAAATTGTATTTGAATGCAAGGAATTTTTCTTTTTGTAATGAGAATGATTTAGAATACTAGCAATTCAAATAAGCTCACATTATGCTTATAACCCAAAAATACTGGTAATTACTCCGCTTATTTACTAATTCATGCAGTATTTAAGAGAATTGAATGCATACGTTTGCGTGTTATTTTTTAATATTATAATTATGCTTACATAAAAACATTAATTACCAATTAAAATTTTTAATAAAATTCTTAGTTACTTTTCCTACATAAAACGTATATTTTAAGTAAAAGATAAAGTATTAATTACGTGTATAGTTAAATTACAAATTTTTATCAAATAGTGATTTCTATTCTACAGGAAAAGCATAATTAACTTGAATAATAAATTAGTGTATGTAGAGTAGGTAAATAATTCAAATGCTTAGATAATTTAAAGTGTATATTTAATTTTCATAATTATCCATATTTTTTGTTTTATGTATAATGCTTTGTAATTATAAGACTTCAATAGTAATTATATTTAAAATAATTAGCCTTAAACAAAGCATAGTTTTTATTGTATATGAAAATATTCAAATGGATATCAATTAAAGAAAAGTCAATTAAGACCGTAAAAATGGCGGATTAAAGTGGATTATGCTTTTTACGATCGCCAAACAACTTCTATTTCGAATGTTGTCAACTTTTTTTAAAGGCAATTCTCACTTACTGCAATATATAATCACCGACCTTTTATCTTCAACCGCCAAAACCAGTTTTATTAAATAATAATTTAAAATTAATATTTGACACTAAAAGTTAAGAAAAAGAAACTCATTTTAGTTGAAGGTTGCTTGTAGGTCAGATAATGATATACTAACACTCAAAACTCATCATTACCTTTAAGACATAATTGACTGTCCCTGTTTTAGGTAGAAAAAAAACAATTATTTTTTTAAAGTTAAAAAGAAGTAGGTAATTTCACAAAGAATTTGCAGTTATTTTAACGAATTTATTTATTTGGTTATTGATCGTTTAACACTAATAAGAAGTATGTATGTACGGATTAGTGATTTATCTGAATGTTATTCACAGGAAAATTAACAGCTCCATTGATTCTATAAAATGAAAGGTTTGAATCGTGATTCACGTCGTGTAAGTTGTTCATACGAAAGAAATCCCAAAGGGTTGACGACGCCGATGAGCACTTTGAGTTGTTTAACACCACATAAATATATCGATCTACATATCTATGTTTATTGACACAAAAAGAAAAGTTCTCTCAACGATGACATATAAGAAGTAATTAAATTACCTACAGTAAATTCCCAAACTTATATGCAAAAATGTGAATCACCAAGTACCTATCGTGAGTCACTTGAAATTAAAGTAATTACATAAATAGGTGTGTACTTTCAGTTTTCTAGTATCAGTCAAGTAAAAGATATTCGAAATTTTTTCTTAACACACATACGCTTATTATCATTGTGGTAATTTATCAACTGGTTAAGTAAAGTATAGAAGTGATAAGACTGCAAATGACGAAAGCCTTTAATGATAGGTGTTAATCTTTCAACAAGTTTTAAATTTTGCGCGAAGAATTATGAATGGAAATGTTTTGGTTGTACAAGTTTGTTTACGCAAAATGTTAACCCCAAACGCGTTTTATTCAACATTTCGATGTTGCCAGTAGTAATGATTTAATTGAAAGAATTAAAAATAGAAAGCGTATTCGTCCAACTATTATTGGTAACAATTACAACGCCCACATAACATTTGCACAAATTAAGCATTAAATTTTTAAATTGGAAATTTTGTGTTTATATTAATGATTAATAAGTTCCGGTTTTTTTCTGATCAAAATATTGTCATGCGTTTCATCCCTTTTAATTGGATTGAATTGATGAATAAAGACGAAACAGCGGAAAAATGAAAAAAGAGAGAGAGTAAGAAGCGAAGAGTGCCGAATTTAATCTTACACCGGAAGCAACCATTGATCGTTCTGCATTCGTAAGTGCAAGTAACTTTATTCGTGGAATGAAATAAAATCAATAATCTGCTAAAAAATTGGAGGTAACTGGACAATGGCGCAATGGCAAAAATTGGGGATATGCGCAAAAATAGAAAAACCGCGTTAAAAACTACCAGAGACGTGCGCAACTTATAAAAGAACAAGAAAAAAGTCTATTTCTGATTGGTTCCCAATAATTGCAAAATCAATACGCAGTTTAATACAGTTTAATTGATCAAACAATCTCGATTATTTTGATTATATTTAGGACGACGCAATGCGTTTTTATTTTTACGATCGACGTAAGTTATGCGAGGACGGTGTTTATTAAAGCCTTAAGACGACCTACTCACGTATTTTTGTTTATGTATAATTTGCCACTTTTTCAGTTTTTTCACTACACTAAATTTCAATATAGCACGAAGCGCTGTGCGTATTTTGTTACGAAAAAAGCGCTCGTGATTTTCTTTTTAACGTAAATAAAAATGCGGAAAATTGAGTAAATAGAACGTACCGGTTGTAGCATGATAATTGACGGTCATCTAAATTAAACACTAATTAATTTTTTTCTCAATGAAAAATGCACTTGCATTTGATGCACTTTTTCGTTTCATTTTTCAAATTCGTGCGTTTTCCTCGAAATGTTTATTTTGAAAAACTTTTAAAATTTAAGTGGGCCACTTGGTTTCGAACAACAAAAAATAAACAAAACACTGCACATTACAACAATAGCATCAACAATCAACAACCATGGCATTTGTCGAATGCAGCTAAGGCGGTTGCAATTGTTGAAACAATCGCTGCGAACCGCGACTTGCTCTTACTTGATGCGTGCAGAACACTTGCGCGTCGACCTGCCGCGTTTACCGCCTACTACCATTTGAGCACGGAGCAGTACTTGCTCTCGGTGCCACTTAGTTTGCCATCATGGCTGCTGCCGCTTTTCTCAGATCACAAAAACCGGTCATGTCCGTACCTCCGCCCGATTTACACTGCAACACTGCACTACTGTTCACTATTTGCATAATTATTTTCAGTTCAATACTAAAATCTTATTTAGAGAATGTTAGAAAAAACCAGCCACATTTCCACTGCCACAAAATCGAATTGGTTTGTTTTTCACCCATTTTAAAAAAAAATACCCTAAAACGATTAATTTAATTACAAAATTACGTTAAATTAAAAAATGTAATCAATTTTATCATTTCCCGGAATTGAAATTTCGCCGATTTCCTACTTTGCAAAAAGATTTATTTTAAATGGAAACAGGCGACAAGTTTAAACGTAATTAAAAGACTTTTATTTATAAGGAGATTTAAATTTTTTTCTTTTTGATGATACGTAGCAACTTGACACGCGAATTATACATAAGAAGCGGCGTTAATCGTTGGCGCTAAAGGTGCGTTCAAAATTCGTTAAGCAAATGCAATTAATAGTGCAGTGAGCAATAAATTAAAAAAAATTAGGATTAATTATTAAATAGTTTTATTTTTAATTTTTTTAAAGAAAAAGATCTAATGTAATTTTCTGATGTAAGAAAGTACGACTACCGTAATGAAATTAATCAAAGAACGTAAATATTCCATAAAAGGGAAGCCACTTCCGCTACGTGCAAATGTGCGAATGCTCTTCGCACATTTCCGTATGCATCGTAGGTCCTTTCCATCGTAACATCCCCCGATCCTTGCCAAAGGAAGGAATATGCAAATATTTCCGAGAATGTACATAGTGCGGTCGCGAAAACATAATAATTAGGTTAATATTTGGCTTCGCGCCTAAAATGAAGAGTATTTTTTGCCGATTTTTTGTTATTAGTTTTTTTTTTTAATTTGATGTCGCGGTCATTTCAATTGCGAGTAACGTTTTTTCTAATTTATCTCGTACCGTCAATAACTCTAATGATACAATTACATGCTTGTGTACACAACCGTGAGTTTAATTACGCCGCCAGTAAATATTGGGATAGGTAGTAACCAAAAATGAATTATAATTAGAATTGCCGAATTTAAAATAACACATGTCATACTCACGAATGCAACGTTGAGAAAAACACAAATTTAAAATCACATTCCGTCAATGTGTTTGTGATTGTGACCCGAACCCGTATTGACTAAACACTACAATGTTCATGTGTAAAATGTTTTTTGTGTGCTTAAAATCGTAACATGGCGTACCATACGCATTCACCCCTCACCCCGACAGTGCGCGTATTTCTCTTCCGCCCTTACTTATCTCCCCTTGCCTCCGCGCAAAACAAACCATATCGATTTTGGGAGCACCGTACCTAATATATACGCTGCTTGCAGTAGTTGCTAGGGTATATGCGTTAATCTGCTTTTATCTAGCTCGTACGCCACTAGTGGAAACTCCCGAAAGAGGGTTGGAACTCTAAGTGGTTACGTCGTAACTTAAAAAGCGAAGATTCTTGATGTATGTTCCTATATATTGCTGACTGCAGCTAAAGGTACAGAACGAAGAAAATGCGTAATAAAAGTAAGATGGGCGCCATTTTGAAAAGACTTTTTATAGGGTAATAAAACATAAAGCTCTCATTTGAGGCTAATCAATGTTAAGGTACTTTTTTTTATTGTTATGTTAAGTTAAAAGTATAAGACATTTAGCACGGTCGACAGCTGCCGCTACTACCTTTTCCTGAAATGTACTTTAAAGCCCATTTTTTACATTCAAAATTTGAGGTGCCCACATGATCCCTCTTTTATTTTTTTTCTTATCATCGTTTTGCGATGAACGAAAATCGCCGTATGTAGTAAATGGTTTTACCACGTGGCAGGTGCATTCGCAAAATCACTTTCGTTAAAGGTAAACCTGAAAACGCTTTCGCGCTGCAAATATTTTCAGTTTTGTTGTCGTACGTCAAATTGCGTTCTACAATCGCATTACCTTTAAAATGATGTTCCAATTACAACTAAAATTCATTACTCGACGACAGTCGCATATCTGTCATAATGCGTTTAAAAGCTTTACCGTTAGTATTGATGAGCTTTAATGCGAAGCTTTAAGTAATTTCAAAGATCGCAGATCAAAGTGGTGTCAACGTAAGTAACTCACTGACGAATTATTAGATCGAATTTCGTTACGAAATTTAATTATATCGGAATTAAGCGAATAACTAAATTTAATAAAAAAAATATTGTATAATTCTTTTTTCTTCTAATATAAGATTCGCTCAACGCGCACAAGAATTAATTATTTTCCTAATTTAACTGTCGAAAAAAGAAAGAAACTGTTTTTTTAGATTACAATTAACAATTAAATATACTTTATTGTTTTAACGTATCATAAATGTAATTTTGTTATGCATTGTAATTTTTTTATTTTGCCAACAATTTCAATTGATACTTTTAAATAATATTATTAGCTAAATATTAGTTAAAACTATTGCTAAAATAAAAATTTTTTAAAGTTACCAAATATTTCAATTCTTACCGCATACTGTGTGTTTTTTTAAACTTACGTTTAAACTCTTTCCTTTACGAGAAGCACTGCTTAAATTTGCGAAATCAACTACTCCATGAATTGTTATATTCGTAAAATTTAACATTTTTCACTTATAATTTAGTTGGCAGTTCGATTTCATACCGAGCAGTTTCGTCTCAACAGAATTTAACAAAGTAAGTGTGAAAAACAAAGATTTCAAATTGTGATTCTAGTGATGATTTTTTACGATTTTCGATACGGTTTAACACCAAAGCAATGCGTGGAACTTATTTTGTTATTTGGAGATGAAACATCTAAAGGGTCGCATAATTCAAGCGTCGAAGACCAATGTTTGATGATGATCTTCGCGAAAGGCGTCTATGCATCTCTCTTGTTGCAAAAATTATTCATGCTGTAGGTAAAATGACTTTATTAGGTCTGAGATAAGACGTCCCAAAGTTCTTTAATGAATAGGCTGCATGGTAACTTTCAACCAATGACAAGCAAGATTTAAATGCGGAAAAATGATGTCACCCAGCGTTTTCAAATTAACATTGTGTATTACATTGTAACAAAGTTGGATGAAAGCAACCACTTAAGTAATTTGCGACGTTTCGTGTTCAAAATGAACACTTCATTAGACTCGCTCACTTTATTGTAAGAAACAAACATTTTTAATATATTTTATAACATAAAATCAAAAATGTGTAAAAACATGGGCGTGTACTGGTGTACACATGTAAGAAGTGAAACTTCTTTATGGTCTTATTTTTCGCAAAATGATCTACATGCAACTTTTCAGAAATTGGTTAAATAAAGTTAAATTAGATAAAGTTTAAACAAAAGGATTTTTTATCATAGACATGAATACAAATAATACAATTATTTCACTTTAACTTTTTGCTACTAAGATTATTACAGCATTTCATTAATTGTAATAGAATTATTACTATCATTGTCATCGTTATTATATATTTTTGTAATTAATGGCTTATGGTAACTGAAATATGAAATTGAATCTACAAAAATTAGTTAATTGATTTACAAAAATTAATAACATATTTCAGAATTTATACTCTATGCCAATTAATTGATGTTCATTAAATTAGCAGTCGTATTAATTAAAAATGTGACGCGTAACGAAATAAGCGACATGCTATCCCTACTGCGTTGGAGAAACTGAAAGTACTCTTGGTCTGAACGAACCGTGTTTCACTTTAACTTTTTGCTACTAAGATTATTACAGCATTTCATTAATTGAAATAGAATTATTACTATCATTGTCATCGTTCAATCAGAAATTGAGGTTAACCTTAAATATCTTAAATTTAATAAACCAACCGTGTTTCACTTTAACTTTTTGCTACTAAGATTATTACAGCATTTCATTAATTGAAATAGAATTATTACTGTCATTGTCATCGTTCAATCAGAAATTGAGGTTAACCTTAAATATCTTAAATTTAAAAAAATTAATAACTTATTTCAGAATTTATACTCTATGTCAATTAATTGATGTTCATTAAATTAGCAGTCGTATTAATTAATAAATACTATTTTAATGAAATCATATACATTGACCGATAGTTACAATCAGAAACTGAGATTAACCTTAAATATCTTAAATTTAAAAAAATAAATACCACAATCCCACCCAATTATTAGAAAAAGAGATATAATTACTTACTTTTGTTAAAAATCCATTGGAATTAGAATTAAAATAAAACCTTTGATTTTGTTGATCACTTTATTATTGATATATTATTTATCACGTCGCTATTGCGTTTCAGAAATAAAAAAGATGGCGCGTAACGGAAAAATGTGACGGTAAAAAATGTGACGCGTAAAATGTGACGGTAAATTTTTTTCCAACGCCGATAAAGAAGTTTCATTTCAAAAAACATAATTAACACATTTTTAATTTTATCTTATAGAATATATTAAAAATGTTTGTTTCTTACAATAAAGTGAGCGAGCCTGATAAAATGTTCATCCTGAACACGAAACGTCGCAAATTACTAAAGTGGTTGCTTTCATCTAACCTCCTAAAAGAAGGGGTCATTAATTTGACCAAACTTTCTATTATTGTAACAAAGCTTCATCAAAACAAAACAAGAACATCAGTCTAATTTTAAAACAGTTTTTTATTATTATTTTATTTTGAATAATAAATAAACCAGTGTTTGGAATACAAAAACAAAATTTTATGATGGATAATATCAGTCATAATAGGTACTTTTGTTTATTTGATTTATTCGTACTTACAAATATATAAATTTGTTTTACAATTTTCCTCAATTTTCAAAAGCTTTTATTAAGTTTATGGGTACGTCTTTAACTTTTTGGAGATATAAGAGAAAGTTTTTTTGAAGTGAAACTTCTTTATCGGCGTTGGAAAAAAAATTACCGTCACATTTTTTACCGTCACATTTTTCCGTTACGCGCCATCTTTTTTATTTCTGAAACGCAATAGCGACGTGATAAATAATATATCAATAATAAAGTGATCAACAAAATTAAAGGTTTTATTTTAATTCTAATTCCAATGGATTTTTAACAAAAGTAAGTAATTATATCTCTTTTCTAATAATTAATTGGGTGGGATTGTGGTATTTATTTTTTAAATTTAAGATATTTAAGGTTAATCTCAGTTTCTGATTGTAACTATCGGTCAATGTATATGATTTCATTAAAATAGTATTTATTAATTAATACGACTGCTAATTTAATGAACATCAATTAATTGACATAGAGTATAAATTCTGAAATAAGTTATTAAATTTTAAATTTAAGATATTTAAGGTTAACCTCAATTTCTGATTGAACGATGACAATGACAGTAATAATTCTATTTCAATTAATGAAATGCTGTAATAATCTTAGTAGCAAAAAGTTAAAGTGAAACACGGTTGGTTTTTTAAATTTAAGATATTTAAGGTTAACCTCAATTTCTGATTGAACGATGACAATGATAGTAATAATTCTATTTCAATTAATGAAATGCTGTAATAATCTTAGTAGCAAAAAGTTAAAGTGAAACACGGTTCGTTCAGACCAAGAGTACTTTCAGTTTCTCCAACGCAGTAGGGATAGCATGTCGCTTATTTCGTTACGCGTCACATTTTTAATTAATACGACTGCTAATTTAATGAACATCAATTAATTGGCATAGAGTATAAATTCTGAAATATGTTATTAATTTTTGTAAATCAATTAACTAATTTTTGTAGATTCAATTTCATATTTCAGTTACCATAAGCCATTAATTACAAAAATATATAATAACGATGACAATGATAGTAATAATTCTATTACAATTAATGAAATGCTGTAATAATCTTAGTAGCAAAAAGTTAAAGTGAAATAATTGTATTATTTGTATTCATGTCTATGATAAAAAATCCTTTTGTTTAAACTTTATCTAATTTAACTTTATTTAACCAATTTCTGAAAAGTTGCATGTAGATCATTTTGCGAAAAATAAGGCCATAAAGAAGTTTCACTTCTTACATGTGTACACTAGTACACGCCCATGTTTTTTTTTATAATTCCATTACACTGTATAAATTTCTCTTTATGTAGTTTGAGAAAATATTTTTCCATAACATAACATCTACTTGCTCATCTTTATAAAAGCAGAATTAAACCACTAAAAGATAAATTTTCAACACGTGATGGCATTGTAAGGGTGCAAATTTAGATTTTCTTGGCTCTGGTATGTTTATTTCCCAAGAAAAGGATTTTTTTTAAATTGTTTTGCCGAATAACCGGCTATACTATAAATTAGTCTTTTTTGCCTGATATAAAGGATGTAGTGCTACTTTAGTTAGTGCTTTCAGAATCAAAGACATCACATTCTTGTTGTGTTTGTGAAATACTCGCATCTACAATGTGAGCCTGTAACTAGCAGTAACTAGCAAATAATATTCCTGCTCAATTTTAGGCAAAGGTTCAACATTTGAATGCGTCTGCACAATTCCAGGAGTTATATCTAAAAGTATCAGGCAAATTCTGTACAGAGCATTCAGTAGTGAAAGATGGCCGTGAAGGCCTCCCCGAGTTTTTATCTGAAAATAAGAATAAATGTTGAAATTTGAATTCTTCAAATACAAAATTATCATAGTTGAGAAAAAAATTCTCTAAACAGTCTTGGTTATACGATGAGATATGAGGAGATAAGGCTTTTTGGTTAGAACTTTAACAGTTTATATAATTATAATTTTCACTCAACCTGTTACAACTTTAATTGTGACTTTTCGCCTGAAGATGGCCTCAATAATTGTTATTGTTTTCGGCCGAAACATGTAGCAAGTTTTATTAAATGTTAATTACAAATTGTTAATTATTGATTTTTCGACCTTCACTTCAATTTAAATCTACACACGAATAATATGGATCCTTTCAAAAATTTAATTTCAGCTTTGTTTGAAGTAAGAAAACCTTTGAATGCCAATTTAGCTTACATTGTTCAGCTTGATTATCTAATTGTTTTATAATCTTACCAAGTGATTCTTTATCTTTCTCAAACATTTTAATTTTCTTCTTTAAAAATTCATTTTCTTGGTGCACACTTTCCATGTTTCTTTTCAAAACATCATAATCTGTTTCTTTACTCGATGACGATAATTTCAATAAATTTATAGTTGGGGTTAATTAATTGTTGGATCAAAATTTTTTGCTTTTTTTGTTTGGCCCTAATTGTGCTTTTTGACGTTAATCTTTCACTTTTCTTTAATGGTTATACCAAAGGAAAAATGCTGTAAAGAAATATTAAACCGTTCAGCATTTGCATAATTTCTCAACTAACCGTCTTTCTTTAATTTCTTAGGAACCACTGCCATAACCTTAGCTTAAATTTCGTCTTCATAATGTTCGATTGTAAAATGTTTACTGTATACTCTTTTGTGTTCGGGATTGAATTTATCCTTACGATAACATTTCATAATCCATTCCTTTCTAATAGCAGGATCTTTAGGTTACGTAAAAAACATTATTTTTAATCCACTTTTCTTTGCTTTTTTAAATTGTCTTTGTAAACAGCAACACTGCAAATACTTCCACTCGGTATCTGATAAATAAAATTGCATTTACAAATACACAATATTTATAATAGCAATAATGGTTGTCTTTTAAGTAAAGCAAATTCTTATAACAATTTTTACAGAACTAATTTATTTATAAACTAAATATTTACACGCAAAACTACACGTAACTAATTAAATCTAACAATATTTAAAAAAACACATTAATTTGTGTATTACTATAAATAGCCCTTTTTAATTTTATTTAAAACTGATACTTGTTTATGTTAACAACACGTACGCGACGTGTTTATGTTTCACTAGCATCAGCACTTTATTTATTTATTTTCGCACACACGTTAATCACTTATTTATTTAAACAGACTTCCAACTTCGAAAAACTGACCTATGCTTCGTTTGAATATCTTTTATATATTTCTGTTATCGGCGTCAAAAATTTTCTACATCTTTTGGTAAACGTTCTCGAAGTTGACAATAACTTCGAAAACGTTTCATTTTATCACCAGAAAATACGAATTACGACGGTAAACAATATATTATAATTAATTGTTTTGTAAGAACACACACAAAGTCATGAATAAAAAACACGTTCGCGCTCAAATAACTGTCTTGTGGCAAACTCACAAATACAATAACAACAAATTACTTGAAAGAAAATTTGGCACGATGGATGTTAGGTACGCTTGATGACGCGCAATATGACCATCTCTCACCTCACTACTCGGCTGCGCAAAAGTTACCAAGCAACCTATTAATTACACATTGCGGCAAAACAAATACATACAATTTTGCACGATTTCTCACAATTTGACAGAAGAGCAAAAACAAGCACGCGTCAAGTAGTGCAAAGAAATGTTTAAAAAAAATTGAATGTGGTCTTCCATTTCTGTATATAACATTGTAAATCCTTGATATATTTATATGAACCTGATACTAAACAACAATAGGGTGTTCCAAAATGTACCTAAATCAACAAAAGTTGTGCGGTCACGGTTTCAAAAAGAATGTTTTCTTTGGAAAAACCGGTCATGTTGCAACGATTGCATTAGAGGATCGACGAGCAGTTAATGTTGACTAGTATACAACAATTTGTTTGTCGGAACTTATCGCTGAAGCAAAATCAACAACATAAACCGGCGAATTCATGACAATGCAAACGGTCACATAGCACGACAAACTGTCGATTTTTTGACCAATAGAAACATCTAATGAAGGACTTATTGCTCATATTCGCGCGATTTATCGCCCAATGAATTTTTCTTATTCCGATACATCAATAATAGAAACGCATCTTAAAAGAGAGTGTTTTGAAAAATAGTGTTTCATTTCATATTTTCCCCAAACTTTAGCAGTGCCCCTCGTAGTGCAATATGTCCCATGTACTTTCAAAAGTCCCGCCTGCTTAAGTCACAAAAAATAAAAATAGAATGTTAAATAAATGCAATCTTGTCTGAACGTACAAATTTGACAATTATCGTGTATAAATTAGAAAAACCCTAAAAATATTTTAGCTTATAAATTATCTACGCAAATCGACGTAAGCCTTTACAGTTCATCTTTTTATCAATAAATAGCCATAATAATTGAGTTTAGATGGTTACAAAACATATACCATACCGAAAACACTTTTAAGTAAAGTACACATTTCTAATCTTGTTATTTTTTTAGATAAATGCAAATATCTTTTATGGTAAAAAAATGTCAAACATAAATTTAAAAGTAAAAAAAGATTTTTCTACATGATAATGTTTTTTAAGAAAACACACAATTTGCTCATTACTAATAAAAGAATCCAATAGCTTTGGCAAAATCTAGGATAAAGATGGCACAGTTAACAGAAAAAATAAGTAAATTTATTAGAAAAATCAGTCTTACATTTACCTTCTACCACAATTTATTAATTATTATTATTAATTATAATTTTGTAGTTTCTCAAACTATGACAAGCAATTGATTTGAGGAAACTAATTTTTTCTTCACTTTAGTGCTACTAATAAGCAGAACAATATATTTTTTTAAATTTTTGTTTATTTTTTAGCATAATAAAAGACAGCAAAGGTGTTAACAATCAAATAGTTCCTAAAAAAATTATTTAATTTCAGTAAAAACAGCAACGTGGTAGTGACGCTACCAAAGACATATAACAAAATTACAAACTAGTCTTCGATAACTGGTTTATTATGTTCATGTTTATGAAATAAATGTAGCTATGGTTGAGTGGAACGGTAACAAAATAGTAACAATTTCATCAACATATATGGAAGATAATGTGATAAGATTCTCTAGAAAAGATAAAACGTAAATGTCAATACTCCACGTATAGAAGTATGCAATAGCTACAGGAGTAGAGTTGATTTATTTGATTTAATGTTGGGTTGTTGTAGTATCCATATACCATCAAAAAAATGGTGTATAAACATCTTCCATTTTATACATATGATATACGTGAACGCGTAGATTCTGTGGATAGCTATAAACTCAGCTGCCAACTGTTTACTTTTTGCTAAACTCAAACTAGAAAAAGCAAAAAGTTGCCCATAAAAAATGTGAAAGAAAACTTTTTTACAACCACAATTGTTGTTGGAAGTTAAAAAATAAAAGAATTCTATTTTGCACAAATTTTTGCCCAGAAAATTTAATGAAACAGTCAAAACCATCTGTTTAGGAGATCCAGAACAATGCAAATTTCTAGAATGTGGATTAATTATCTATATTTTGTAAAAAATGACAATTTTTCCTTTCTCGTCTCTGAATCAAGATTTTATTCGTTATTGTTTTTTGTTATATTTCTTATATAAAGCTTTGCTTACACGATGTATCTAAAATACGACTAAAAACGCAAGGAGTAGTTTCTTTGTGGCGTTAAATGGAAATTTTCCTTTTAAAGGTTTGGCCTAAAGTCACCCAGTTTTGAGTTATTTTTAGGCCGGTCTTGAGTATCTAAACAAAAGGATTGTAACTATGCGGTAAATTATAGGTGTAAATGCTGTGAAATCAGTCAATATGTTATTGATGCATTGTGTTAATTATTGTTTTCTTTAATTTTCCATTATCTACAAAATTAACTGTTAATAAAATAATTAAAGCAGATAGTACCGATTCTATCTTAGCATTATTACTGACTTAGATTAACAAAATGTACTTTGTGTACACGATCACGTTTATCTTCAATTGTAACCCAAACAAAGCTTCAGATAATTAAGTGCAAAATTTAGTTTTCTTTAGTTGGTGCTAAATGATTCGTGATAACATACTCGTATTTAATTTAAATTTTCTTTATTATGTACGACAGTGATACTGTTTTAATGTACGGTAAGTGTAATTATAACCTCCACACCACACTTAGATTGTGGGTTGAGTAATATTCTAATAAACAATTGCATTTAGTAAACTGTTTTGGCGTGTGTGCAAAGACTTCGAGAAACTGGAGGTGTTCTTTTTACTTTTTGTTTTTGGTGTCAGCAAATCGCCAAGAACACGTTTTCACTTTTTAGATCACTTTATTTTTCCAACTTAGAAGACTACAGGTCCGTACTTTACAATTTATTTTGCTAAAAAAATTGATTTTTTTAACTGTTTTAATGGAACTTTAATTTTTTAGTTGTATTAATGCTCTAAATTCACCTGCTAAAAAACTCGATAATCAGATACACCCTGTATATTAAATGTTAGATTTAAAACGTTCTTTGAATTAAACGACTACTTGTTTAGTTTTATTTTGTTTTTTTTTGCTTTGATTTGTTATGTTCGCAGCTTAATTATATAAGAATAAATTGATAACAGTTCAGTAACAGTCCGAAATATTTTTTTTAATTTATATGAAAATTATAAGTTCTCCATAGACTGTTAAAAGAACAGTTTTTTTGTCGTTTGTAGGTGATCATTTCAATGAATCTTCTAACTGTTAGCGTCATTCTTTTAATCGTCAGTTGTTTTCATTTTCTAACGATTTAACTGTTGGTCAGTACAAAAACACAAAATACACATCACAGAAATGACCAAAGTAGATAAATTAAAAAAATCGCATAAACTGTTTAATATAGAACGAACATGTAAAAGAATAAAACATATTTCATAACAATAAAAGTTGTAAATACTAAAACCCAATCACAAATACGCATTTCATAGCGTAAATACAAAATAAATAAATTTAAAAAAACCGAAATTGATATAGGTATAATCAAAGCAAAAATGTTTACCTAAAGTATCTCAATCTATATTGCCTATAAATGTATTAATTTGTACAGAATAAAATGACAAAACAATACATCTTTAGCTGCACTACTATTATAGATCATTAAAATTATATTTGGTTTTAAAGTTTTTCTTTAGCATAGATAATTTTTGAGTAATTTATTTGAATAATCTATTATCAGAATCTGCTATGTTTCGTTTTAAGTAAACAACAAGTTTTGTTGTATGAAAGCAGGTTTTTCAAAAGCATATTTATGAAACATAGAATTACAGTCCCAAACAAACGTTGCTGGTTTCGGTAATATGGCACAGAAAAAAGATAACTGTTGTTTTTGTTTTGTAAACATAAATATACTTTTCATTCATTTATTAGTTGTTTAAATGTATAAATTAAAGCAAATGAAAATACCATACTATTAAAATTAATTTTTATTAGGTCGTAAGTAAGAAGGTAATGTAAATTGGTTTACAAAAGACTTTCTGAGAGTCAAATTAAATATTGAGTATATGAACTGAAGGAAAACGTTTCATAAACAACTACATATTTCTATAAAAATGTATAACATTAATTACGCAGATACAATATTTACAATTGCGATATTTGTAAGCTTTTTGATTGTTGGCAAGCTAAAGAAAAAGAATCAAATAATTAAAAACTCGATAATTTATTAAACGATTGTATGATTTAGGTATATTCTTCTTTCAAGCAAGAGATTCTCATGTTTTCTAATGTTGTTAATGACTTCAACAATTTTTAGAATTCCAAAACTCAGTTTAAGTTATTTTAAAAATTTGATCTAAAATTTTTATCATTTTTTATATTTAAAACATTTAAGCGAACATTTTTGTATTATGCAACAATTAAATTATTAAGTGCAATGCACCTTACAAAAACTTGGATAGTAAAAGTAAAAGCATCTAAAAGCCACCGGATTAAGACTACGATTATCATAATAAACCAAAAGTTTAGTTTAGCAAATTTTATATACTGTTCCGTTGACTTTTAAGATCTAGGAATTTTCACATTGCTAGTTTTCTGCAAATACCTAAAATTGAGATTTGTGTTTAGTTCTAAAAGTAAAAAAAAAAATACAAATTTTTGTTTTCCTTGCGTTTTTTTTAATTAAAATTATGTTTTGGTTTAAATGTATATTATTCACAAACCGTAAAATATAAAAGGTAATAAATAATTTTCAAGGCTCTTGTAAATTCTTCTCTTTAAGTTTTAAATTTAAATTTTTATTTATTTATATTAAAATTAGTTTAGAGAACAAAGCATGTTGGCTTTTTTGCATAAAAAATAAAAACAAAAACTGCATAGTTTATTCAATAATATAACAGATAGTAATGGATTATTATTAACAAACAAATATCAACTTTAGGAAAGGCAAAAACTATTACAACAATTATACTTTCTGTGTCGCAGGTGCAAGTATTATCGTATGTATAAACACATTTAAACCAAATGGGCAAAAATTGAAACTCCTGTTTAAAAAAGGTGCTAAATTGCTAAGATATAAAATTACAATTAATTGGCTCAATTGCTAAAATTAACTAGTAATTACATTGGTAATTATGAACTATTAAAAATCAATTTTGTTTAATTCTGTAAGAAAAAGTAATTACGCAATCCAATATTAATTGCAACAATTTGTATTAAAAATAAGTAGTATTTTGCAGCAGTTAATAATTTAGTAGCTTGTATTGCAACTATCGACGGACTATTAAAACATAAATTGTATTAAAAAAATTTTTTTCTGCAAATTTGTTAAATAAACTAAGTAGAAATTTTTGATACTATATATTCCGCGGATACCTAGGTTCGTAGCATTTCTTTTTAAATTTGATTAGGAAAAATACATAAACTAATTAATAATATATTCTATTGCATTGTTTATGACTGTCTCCCAACGTTGTGGCAGTTTTTCGATTCTAGGTCTGAACAACTTCGGTGGTTTGGAGGTGAAGAAGTCGTTGAGTCAGTTTTGAAAAGCAACGTCGTTATTAAATGAAATTCCGCGGAGATTGTTGGATAGAGAGCGGAAAATATGAATATCTAATGGAGCAAGAATAAAGTGGATGTAGAAAAAAAGTGATGGTTACATTCCTGGAAAGCAATTTATGGTAGATGACGCCTTCGATGCACAACATTGTCTTGTGTAGATAGACATCAGTTTTGTAAGATTTTTTGTTTGTTAGGACTCAACCATTTCTTTTTGTTATTGATTTTTTGTCACCCGTTACAATTTGGAACAAAAACGGCCGATGTTGTTGACAAGTTAAACGATGGCAAGCAAACAAACAGGTACATGCTAATTTTTGTTGTTTTTACTTAAAACGTATGGTACCCAAACATCCCAGTTTTAAACTTTACCCATAGAATGCAAAACTTGTATAATTTTGCTCAAATTATGTAACTTAAAGAAGTTAGTATTTATTAACATCGATCAGTTTTGAACTGCATGACAATTTAGAAGAGACTAATTATCTTTTGGCATTCATCGATAGTTGCAAAATACCAAGAGGTTTTTACCGAGCAGTCTTTATAAGTATATATGTATAATTGTATTACTTTGTAGTACAGTATAATCTTATAAAAACAATTTATTCGTACACTATCGCTGCCTTGTTAAAAACTTAATTGTAACACTTAATAATTACAAATTATCTTTAAACACCTTTTACCTTCTTTGCTTTGTAAATTATATTCACATGTTATTTTGTTGCAGCTTCTAAGAAAACGTTCATATACCAACATCATTTTGCATTACAATTTTGACAGTTTCTGGGATACGTACATAGTTAATATGTGTACAGATATGATTTCTGAGTAAAATGAGTTGTTCATAAAAAAGGGTTTTTTCACTAAGTTTTCAGATACCTGATTCTTACAAAAAAACAAAAACTATATTTTTCTAACTCTATTTATTGTTTAAATTAAAAAAATAAACCAAAACATACATCAGCACAGCAAAGTAACACTGAAAAAAAACATAAAATGTAGTCATAAGAAACCTAAATCAAGTATATAGAAACGCTAGTGGAAAACTATTGGTAGTTTAGTCAGAATCATCATCAATGTAATCGTCCTCGTTCTTTTTTGATTAGGCATCAGCGCTTTGGATTTCAAATGTTTCATTGCAGTAACACCGTTTTGGGTTTAAAATTTTCGTTTTTTCTTATACAATTTCTGCTTAGGATTAGACAGTGTTTCTTGTTAGTTAGGTTTTTCAAGAATATAATCTAAAAACAAGTGAACACTGACACTAACGTTAACTTAAATCAACGGGATCTCATGCCTATCGTATCAAAAGAGGCAGTAATTTCTTTCATGATTTTTCTTTTTTAGTTATTTTCCCAAAAGTTCAATCGCAAAGGAGAAAACCGTGGCTTGGGTCTGGTAGTATTACGTTAAATCGTCTCATTTTTACCAGTATATACAAAAGCTGCACTATAACAGGATTTTTCTTTTTTGAGTTGCAGTTGTAAATATAAAATTTTGTAACTTTTGGATCTAGTTTTGTTGCAATAAAATGACGTAACTAGTCAACTTATAATACAATTAACAAAAACCTGTATTTAAGCTGGCAGCATGAATGCAGAAATTGTATACCAATAACTACTGCTTATAGAACACATCACCAGCTATAAGAGTAGACAAAGAAAAATTTTGTTGGAAATCTATTGAAATTGTTTTAATGTGGCGGTTAGATACCGCAAGAGCGGTTTTTTCCTGTATATTTTTATAAAATGTTTTGTCTTAAAGGATATGTAGTTTTTTTACTATGTCTAACTACGTTTTTGTATTAACTGTGTCTGCGGCACGAATTTTTGCGTTATACTCTACACATGTTTGACGTGTATCTCTTTTCGGTTTTTCAAAACTTATATTAAAATTTTCAACAAAATATTTTCGATAACAGTCGTATTTAACTTTTGAAAATATTTTTCGATTATTGATCAAATTAGTGTGTTGTTGTGGTTCATAAATCTCCAAATAAAGTACATATATTTTTGGAATATATAAAGTGGAGACAACAAATAGTGGCTCGTGCTATAGTGGCTGTGGTATTTTGGAAAACTTCTAATGCGTGTTTCAATGTAGTAGTTAATGTCTTGTGATATTTTGTTAGGTTTTGTTGAATGTTTTCCACGTTGATCAAGGAGGTTAGTGGAATGTGTTTTTAAATAATTGTCAATACGTTCTACACGACTTTTAGTAATGCTATGGGTGCACACAAACGCACGTTTACAAACGTTGACTCACCTATAAATGTAATACATAAATCAGTAGATTTGACTTCGGCCTAAATAAAATAATAGAAGTAAATTAATAAATAAAACTTACCACATATGCGAAATTTGCACTCTTTGGTTTACTAGTTGCTTGAGTAGAATGAAGAATCACTTGGTACGATTATACAATTGGAAAATCAGTTGAAATCTGAACAGTGTAACTTCGAAGAAAGAGCTAAATTGGCAGTTAGAGATTTTCTAACTTCATACCAAGATGAAATTGCTTTGAAGAAAAAACCCAAAGTAAAGTGGACAGTGAAAAAATTATCTTGATGTTTCACGTTGCGCTATTTAAGCAAATGTTGTTATTATATTTACTTAAAACAGACATTGCATTATCCACTTTCTGGGTTGTCGATACTGCAACAATGGGCTGCGAATATCAATTTGAGAAGTGCAATTTTAGAAAAAGTGTTACAGATTATGAATATTGCAGACAATACTAAAATCCAAAATAATCGCACATCAGTTTTATCATTTGATGAGATAAAAATTGCCTGATTATATGAATATGACTAAAAAGAAAATGAAGTTGTAAGGTCACAGTCATACATGCAAGTGATAATGGCTCGAGACCTGTTTAATCAATAGAAACAACCTATGTACATTCGATTTGATTTGATTATTATCAGGGTTTTTGAAAGGAATTAAATATTAATATTAAAAGAACCTACACTGAACATTATGTTGTCAAGACTAATAAGTATTTTTTGCTAATGTTCCTCATTTATTGAAATTACCGAAAAATTGGTTTCTGAATACTGGATTTGTTTTGTGTGATAAACCTAAATTAATAAGTTACCAATATAAAAACTACTTAAAGATACATGATCCGAAATAAGTTCATGTCACAAGTTCAGTGCGCTACAAATTATACATAAAAAAACAGACAAAAACTAGCAGCACAGTTATCTTTAGCAAGAAATTTAAACGAGTTCATCTAGTTAGTTAATAATTGGTTTGATACTATGAGTTTGTATTCTCCAGCTGCTAAGTTTCCAACCAAAAAGCCTTATGGTTTTAACTTAGAATCACAACATAAAGTTCTGAGTTCTATGTTAAACACAATTAGTGGAATGCAGTGTATCGGAAAAAAACACTTTACAAGGTTTTTAAAAAGGCATAATAATGTTTATCAAGTCATTACAACTCTGAAGATTTTTCAAAAAGTCATAATAATGTCTATCAAGTTATTACAACGTCTCTTTGAAGATCTGAAGTGTAATTGAGATGTAAAATACATATTAACTCATCGTATTAACCAAAACTGCTTAGAAAAATGTTTCCTCAAGTATGATATTTTGTGTTTAAAAAATTAAAATTTCACTATTTATTCTTATTTTCATATAAGAACTTAGGGAGGCCTGCACGTCCATCTTTCATCACTGAATGCTCTGTACTGTAATCGCGTGATACTTTTAGGTAAAACTGCTGGCGTTGTGCAGACTCATTCAATTGTTGAATCTTCACTTGAAATTGAACAAGAAGATTATTTGTTAGCTAATGCTTTAAAACAGGCTCATATTGTAAATGTTAGTACTCCACAAACACAACAAGAAGGTGATGTTTTTGATTCTGGAAGCACTGACTCAAGTAAGTGTAGCAGGCAAAAAAGACTCTGAGAAGGATGGACTAATTTATATAGCCGGTTATTCGGCAAAACAATTTTAAAAAGATATCCTTTTCTTAGGAAATACACATACCAAAGCCAAAAAAAATCTGAATTTGCACACTTACAGTATGCCATCATGTGTTGAAAGTTTATCTTTTGGTAATTTAATTCATCCTTCACAAAGATGGATTATAATAAATAATAAAATAATAAAAGCATTTTCAAGACAACGGGTATTTGTGAGCATAAAATTTTTGAATTTAACGTAGGAATAAACTAAACTGCAAAAAAGGAAAGTGATTTGTACTGGGGCCTGACAGAAAAATTACAAAAAAATTAAGAAAATTGTCAAATAAGTTTATATGTTTGTTAGTACGACAATATATTATGCATTTGTTCGATCTAAGCTAGAGTATTGATCAGTAATATGAGACCCTATTTATCAAACGCAATTGAAAAGATTCAGATATTTTCATTAAAATCTCTAGAGGAACGACGAAATGCTAACTCGGAGAAATTTCTAGAAAAACTTATATATAATAAAATAGATGATCCAATTTCTCCACAAAACCTAAATTTTCATTTCTCATCAGCCCACACTAGAAACCGAAATTTTTTTTATCTTGAAAATGCACGGACAAATATATACATATATGAAATCACCTATTAATCAGATGTGTTCAAATTATAATAGAATTAAGTAATCCCCTTTTTTTTCTTTCTCTTTGTTTTCATTTCTTTACTTTTATTTTATCTTATTTTAACATATTAAAAATATTTTTTTTGTAAAGAGATATGTATATATGTAATCATATTTCATATACATTTGTACGTTTTAAGTTATTGTTATTCTTATATTAATTTTTATCCTTATAATAATTTTTATTTTTATTTTTATTTTAGTTTTATATTATTATTTACATTTTGTTATTGTATTTAATTTATTTTTTTTTCCTTTTAAATTTTAAATTTAATTTACGTTTATTATATATAAAAACTAGTTTGTACCTGTCCTATCATTGGATCTTTCTGTTGGGCAGATGTATTCAAATAAATAAATAAAAGCGAATAAACAAAAGTATCTATTATGATTGATATTATTCAAGAACTTGTTTATAAAATTAAAGTTTGGTTTTTTATTCGAAACACTGGTTGATTTATTTATTCAAATTAAAAGTTTCAACTGTTTTAAACTCAAGTTGATTTTTCTAGTTTTGATGAAGATTAGTTACAATATAATACACAATGTTAATTTGAAGAAGCACGCTGAGTAACGTCATTTTTTCACATTTAAATCTTGCTTGTCATTGGTTAAAAGTTACCATGCAATCTATTTATTAAAGAACTTGGAGAAGAATCTTCTACCACGTGCTGTTCGTTTTCTAAGTTTTGCGCGTTCTCACTTGAAGAAGCACATTATTCCAAATGTTTACTCCTATTTGGATTATAATCACTATCTTCATCAGTTGCAAATAGATCGGATTCAGTAACATCACTCATTTCGGACCTGCACATGTTTACAACCACAACGTACTAGGCAAGAAACAGACATGAAGGCACATGTCATATTCTTACACCAAACGAAAAAATATAAGGAATACTGAGCAATAATCAGACACTTGGCATGCTACGATGTATACTCCCTCTAAAAATCACGACAGAAATTTGATTTTTATACCAAACGAGAGACGTTGTATTTACTAAGCCAAAACCAGGCCATAGTTCAATTTGGCCAAAAAGTGCAGATGTCCGGTTCTTGCACTAGGATGTTTTTTTGCATGCATTTAAAGCACGTAAATTATATTTACCTTTCTTCTAAATAGAAAAAAATAACAAAAAGTCAAGAGTTCAATAATAGTTACACTTACTGTAAAACTGATATAAAATAAATATATAGTTTTGACATACAATTTTTTAATTGTCATTGTAGGTATTACTACAGGTATTATCAACACAAATTTTTAAATTTAGTTTAATTTTTATTTGATTTAGATTAATAATTAAATATAAAGAATGTCTCAAAATTGTTGTGAAATAAAGCTACCACGTAATGTAGAGGTCAATTTAAGTCGATTAAAACCTATTTATGTATATACAAAAATGTACCGTTTCTCCGCGAGAAGAGTTCAAAGTCTACTTGAAAAATTACATTTTTCTACGCTGTCTAGAAATGCATATGACAAACTTAATGAAATTTGATTATTCTACTTTCAGTATTAAAAAAAAAATTGTAGATAGGTTAAAAACGCCCTCACTCTTTTGTACTTTTTTAAATATTTTTTTAAGGGTAATAATACGGCTTTAAGACTTTTTTAACAGAAAGGCTTGCTCATCATCTTCATTTTTTGACTCTTGTAAAAATTCCGTGTTTTGCATAGTTTCGAAGGAAATTTTTTTTTCTCAAACACTGATAACCAATATTCTTAGTACAGTATGTGGTTTTTATAACAGCGCGTTTGTAAGCATATACTTCGGTTAATTGTTCCTCTCTAATTGCATACGTACAAACAAAATTTAATGGGATGGATTTTGCTACTTTTTGAACATAAGGTTTTTTGGTGATTAATGAAATGTCTAGTAGTAAACTTTTGTTGTAACCAGTGGCGGCTGGTCCACAAGGGCTGTAGGGTGCTAGTCCCGCCATGGTTTCAGTTTCAATTCAGTACTTTTTAAGCGTTGTAGCTTCTATGACGTGTTGGTATATTTGTCGTACGTAATCTTCGAAAAATGCAAAAAAATTATGTAATTTTTTTTAAAAATATATTTGTACCGCTGTCGTTGAAAGAAAAGGTTGAAATAAAATCTTAAGCTTTTGCGGTTGTTATGTTTATGATTATAAGCGACTTTCGGCTTAGACCGCGTTGTAGTTAAACATCCAGACTTAGGCTTAGTCGTAGTCTCTTCTTGAGAGCCAAAACAAGAAGTATAACTTGGCCTTTGCCGTATTGTCGTTCGTGAACCCAAACAAACTGACGTTTTGCAAGACATTGCAGCTTGTATCTTCAGAGTGGTAAATGTCACTGAAAGAAAAAGTGTAAATGACGATATTTATACCAATAGCGATTAACGTGATTAACGGACCTTATCTTTCCGTTACCGCTTGACTGACTTCGTTATTACTCGGAGTAAGTGTTTGTGTCCTTTCCAAGAAAGTTGATCTTTGTCTTAAGATATAATACTGGTAGCCAAGATTTGCTGAGTCTTAAACCGTCTTCTCGGTTCATAATACATAGATGTTTTTCTATTTCCACAGCTTCGCGGATTAGTCTGGGAAAGTAGAAAGGAGTTCTAGCCAACACTTTAGTTTGGTCAAATTTCAGCGTGTGTCCTTGGTTCCACACGTATTCTGCCACTGCTGATTTAGTAACTCTGCGGTGTTTGCAGTCAGCCATACGCTCTATTGAAGTTAGAGTAAAAGACTCTAACTTCAATAGAGCGTCCCGTCTGTGCTATATAACTTGATCCACAGGAACAAGAAATTTTGTAAACTCCGGCATGTTTTAGAGCTCCTTGTTTGTCTTTAGCAGAAGTAAACCACGTGTTCAAGGTATCCTTAGTTGTAAAGACAGTTTTAATATTATGCTTCTTTAGCACTCTGCTTATTGTGTCTGTCGAACCCTACAGTACGGTAAATAAGCGGTGCTAGTAGGAGGTGATAAGTCTTCTTTGATTTTTGGATTTATTGCTTTTTTCTATGCGTTTTGGACCTCTTTGAACCCGTATCCATTTTGTTGTATGGACTCCAACAGTGTTTCCTTTTCCTTTTGTAGATTTTTATTATCTGACACACGCATAGCTCTTTTGGCTAAAGTATGCAAAACAGCATTCTTCTGTACTAGATGGTGGTGATCTGTACTAGATGGTGGTGAGATTTGGCGTTTCAGTAGCTGTTCGTGTGTGTTTTCTTTCTATAAACGGAATGACCGAATTATCCGTTATTTTTCTTTATCACTAGTACATCTAAAAAGACTAAACTGCTGTTATGTTCTAATTCCATAGTAAATTTAATGCTGTTCTATGCAGAGTTTAGATGTTAAAAGAACTGATTTAGTTTATCTTTGCCATAAAGCCATACAACCATCTGAACCAAGTTTTTGATTTTAACTCAACATTTTTGAAAATTTCAGTTTCAAAATATTCCATGTAAATAAATATTAGCAAACAGTTATACAAGCTACATTTAACTTTGTCTGAGAAATTAGAACACTCGATATAGGTAAAAATAGATGCTATCACTACGATACAAGCTAACAAGATTTATGAACAATCAAAAATAAAGCAAACTAAAAAAATCGAGCAATTACATCCTTCACAACCTAAAAAAACGTTAGACGACCATAAAGTAATTGTCAACCTAACAGACACGGTTTTAGATGCACAGACCACATCCTTGTTAAAGAAGGGTTTTAACTACGCCGTTATGCCTAAGACAACTCCGATAGAAGATATAGTATGTGGAGTAGAAGCTGCAATACGCACTCTACCTAAGGAGATCTATGAAGATATTCGACAAAATGTTTGCAACATTTTAAGAAAAGCAAAAACAGCCACGGTTTAATATTAACAGACATGAGAGAGAAGCAGCTAAGCGGTTACGTGAGAATAAAGACATTTTAGTATTGAGAGCAGATAAAGGAAACGCTACAGTCGTTACAAGATTACAACGACAAACTGACGAACTTACTCTCAAAAGATTGCTACATACGTCTACAGAGAAACCCTCTAAACTTCTTATGCACTAAGGTAAACTCTGCCATCAAAAACTCCACTACTATAGATATTAACAAGAAACAAACTTCGATTGTCAAAAATCCAGTTATGCCACGAATCTACGGTCTTCCCAAGATACACAAAGAAGGAGCCCTCTTCGACCGATAGTGAGCACCATCAATTCACCAACCCAATCGTTAGCACGTTATCTAGCTGCAAAACTCTTGTCGTTGACAGGAAATACAGAAACTCACATTAAAGATTCTACAGACTTTGTAGAGAAAATTAAGAACTTGCGTATAACAAAAGAAGATATCCTAGTCAGCTTTGACGTGGTATCTCTTTTTACTAAAGTCTTGGTCGACGAAGTGTTGTTTTTGCTCAAGGAGAGAATTACTGAAGAAGAAGTTCTGCTCATTGAACTCTGCTTTAAAAACACTCATTTCAGTTATAACGACAACTTGTTTAAACAAGTAGAAGGAGCGACCATGAGTTCACCGCTCTCTCCAGTTATAGCTAATATTTACATGGAATATTTTGAAACTGAAATTTTGAAAAATGTTGAGTTGAAACCAAAAACTTGGTTCAGATATGTTGATGATACGTTTGTTGTATGACCTCATGGCAAAGATAAACTAAATCAGTTCCTTCAAGATCTAAGCTCTGCACATAACAGCATTAAATTTACTATGGAGTTAGAACATAACAGCAGTCTAGCCTTTCTTGATGTACTGGTGATAAAGAAAAATAACGGATAATTGGGGCATTCCGTTTATAGAAAGAAAACACACACGAACAGATACTTAAACGCCGAATCTCACCACCATCCAGTACAGAAGAATACTGTTTTGCATACTTTAGCCAAAAGAGCTATACGTGTGTCAGATAATGAAAATCTACAAAAGGAAAAGGAAACACTGTTGGAGTCTCTACAACAAAATAGATACGGGTTCAAAGAGATCCAAAACACATGGAAAAGAGCAATAAATCCAAAAGTCAAAGAAAACTTATCACCTCCTACTAGCACTGCTTATTTACCGTACTGTATGGGTTTGACAGACAAAATAAGCAGAGTGCTAAAGAAGCATAATATTAAAACTATCTTTACAACTAAGGATACCCTGAAAACCTGGTTTACTTCTGCTAAAGACAAACAAGGGGCTCTAAAACATGCCAAAGCTTACAAAATTCTTTGTTCCTGTGGATCTAGTTATATAGGACAGACGGGACGCTCTATTAAAGTTAGAGTAAAAGAACATATGGCTGACTGCAAACACCGCAGAGTTACTAAATCAGCAGTGGCAGAACACGTGTGGAACCAAGGACACACGCTGAACTTTGACCAAACTAAAGTGTTGCCTAGAACTCCTTTCTACTTTCCCAGACTAATCCGCAAAGTTGTGGAAATAGAAAAACATTTATGTAATATGAACCGAGAAGACGGTTTAAGACTCAGCAAATAGTTGCTACCAGTATTATATCCTCTAAGACAAAAATCAACCTTCTTGGAAAGGGCACAAACACTTACTCCGAGTAATAACGAAATCAGTCAAGCAGTAACGGAAAGATAAGGTCCGTTAATCACGTTTATCGCTATTGGTATAAATATCTTCATTTACACTTTTTCTTTCAGTGACATTTACCATTCTGAAGATGCAAGCTGCAATGTCTTGCAAAACGTCAGTTTGTTTAGGTTCACGAACGACAATACGGCAAAGGCCAAGTTCTACTTCATGTTTTGGTTCTGAAGAAGAGACTATGACCAAGCCTAAGTCTGGGTGTTTAAGTACGACGCGGTCTAAGCCAAACGTCGCTTATAATCATAGAAATAAAATCCGTGGTTTCTGATTGAAAAAGATAAGTTAAAAAAAAACGCAATTATTATTGGCAAAATGCATTTTTTGGTCCTTGACAGGAACTGCTTTTTGTAAAACCACGAAACCAGGATAAAAAGGTTTTAAATCTCGAATTTTTCAAACCGACACATTTTGTTAAATTACTGTAATGTGAATTCTATCATGGCAAATTTAAATTATTTAACACAATGTACTTTAAAAAATTTTGTTAAACAAAAGTGTATGTGTTTATTATTTTTGTATGCATTATTAACCATACACAAATGTATCATGCACATACATTAAAACATTTAAATGAGAAAATTAAAAAACATTTTAATAGTTACCTACATAATGCTTTATTAATATCTGAAAACGACAAGCATTTTGAAGAATGTAGCCCATCCTAAGCCTGACCTCACGAGCCGCCACTGGTTGTAACAAAAGTAAAAATTACTTTTACAATTTGAAACAATTTTTTAAAAAATTTTTTGATAATAGCCAAAACAAAATTTTACCAGAAAGCACACTGTTACTGTCTAAAAAATAATTAATTGTTTGTCTATTAGTATCTGACCTGACTAAATTGAAATCAAAACTTATCAAACAGTTCAATTTGGTTTCAAAAACTGAAAATGAAACATCAATTTTTTTTAGGTAATTGATGATAACCGAGATTCTCATGCTTGAACTCGAAAAACGAAAATTGAATAGAATAGTCAACAGGATACAAGCAACGATAAGTTGATTTTTTAGGTAAAATGCTGTTTGAAAATAAAACTCTTAAGGCGGGTTGCACAAAGCAAATCAAAAATGTAACAACTGATTATTCCTCAAAACAATTGCTACATACCCAATTAAACCACGTTTATTCGTGATGTAACAATTAATTTCAGAAATAACTACTTGCTACATTTTTGATTTGCTTTGTGCAACCCGCCTTTAGACAACGATAATAATTCTTATCAAATTGAGCTTTAATTTCAAAATGTGATCTATCTCTAATAAATTGTATGTATGTATGCGCCAAATACCTAATTTTTTGAAAAAAATTAAGCGTTCAACTGTTTGCATTTTTAAAAAAGTTGCTTAAGAATCTATAGAAGATGAAATTAGTTAGGAAACGTTCAACAATATCGTCAGTAGATACATATAAAAACTAAACAATGCAATTAGAACAAAAAAATATAATATACGCAAATAAAATTCTACAGCAAAACGTAATGAAACGTTCATTTTGTTTAACCTTTGTAGCAGCTGTTTTCTTGGTGTTTTTGTTCTATTAAATAAATAGAATAGTTAACCATGTTATTTAAATTCCCATGATTTGCATATATAACACGGAACAAAAGAAATCTACATTTTTTCATTTGGTTACATAGGTTTAATAAAAACATTACTAAATGTTATTAAACTAAATATATTGCGTAATAATATTTGACAGGAATTGCGATATTTTCTTAAGACCATAAAATGCGGTTGCAAAATCTGAAAACGCCAGTGACACAACGAACCCTTCAAAAGGGGTGCATGTAATAGATCTCAGGTTTATTGCATTTGGTCGTTTACACGCGTTCTATACAAACAACAAATGCATAAAAAGTTTATGTTGCCATACGAATTTTGTGTAAATTGTTGTTAAAGATTCTCTTTATTGCAAGTACATATTTTACAATTATTTTAAAAAAAAATTTTTTTTAGTCAGCCTTTTAATGTTTATAATTTTTTATTTGAATCTTTACAGTTGTTCGTTTCCTAATTTAAATCAAGTAATGAATTAATAATTTTGTGTGTACTAGAAATTCACTCTTTTAAAGTAATTTTAATTAATAATAAAATTGTGCTAACCGTATAAATTTATATTTAATAGAAAAAGTAAAATAGTTCTACATTAATGTATACATTGTGAAAATTAATGTACGATTTGCAATTCTAAGGATTCTATTAATAATTGTTCTTGCCAAAATTATAAATCGAGAGGCAAAAATGTTTTTATATAAAAAATGAATTTATCAAATATAGGTAAAAATCTGCAATATCGTAAATTTCCAATAATCCCCACTATCTCTACTACTGTTTTTATAGGGTTTCAGGATGTAGGGATAATAGATTTAATTTATTTGAACGTTGCCCTCTTGTAATAGGATAAAGGATTAGTTTCGTTCATTTATCTGCTAATAGCATGTTTAGATCTACAAAATTAATTAATAATACCTATTTAGGTTTCCTCCAAAAACCGCTATTAACATTATTTGTAATATAGTTTTTGGCAACGAATGCTATTGGTTATATTATTTGCGGTTCCGTTATTTTATGACAACTTTTTTTGTTAGATAAATCTCATAAATTTCTAGAAAAGTATTATGTAGCATTTTCCCTTAGCGTTCACATAAATAAAAAAGTTTTTTTTTCCGATGTGATTACCAATTCAAATAAAGTGACTAGAACATAACTCAATTGGTTTGTTCAAAATTCAAAGGAACGCAAACTTGACGTTCTTTATTATACCAATCGGTATCGCTTAACGATTTCAAAATTGCCGAGTTTATTTTTCTAATTTGTAACAAAATTGAACGATGAATAAACATTCCCTAAATTAACAACTTAAACCGTTGAAAAATTTCAAGCATTCTTAGTAGAACGTGTTTTGTAGCTTTTTAGTTATTTTTAAAGCCAATAAGGTAATTTTGATTAATTAGAATGAACGAAGCAAATCAAAAGACGCAATCTTTCCTTGATCTTGAAACCGCTTGAGTTTCCGAACTTTCTTGTTTATCAATTGGGAAGATTGTACCCTACAGTTCAAGAGTTTTGAATTTCCATAATAGAGAGGAAATTGCGTATTTGCAAATGTAAAGCTGAATTGAACTGATTTAATTTAAATTTGGAGTACGCTTTTGTTTGGAAATTAAATTGATCGATAATTTGAAACGATTAAATGCAAAAATGTGTAGATGAAAGTAGCAGGATAACGCTTTTAAAATCGTTTTTGTTCTTGTAGTCAGTTCATGTGGCGCCTGAATACGCTATATCTCATTCGTCACAAAAATAAACTGACTGATCTTATAGATATAGAACGAAAAACATCCCTTTAACAAGGTCAACGTTTTATATCTTTTTCGCTTCAATACAATTCAAATACTTTCGTTTCTTTCTCGCTAGTTTCAAAATTCGTTTTTCCCTGGAAGAATCCAGGAAATCGATAAACAGTCGCCGCTTACGTAAGCGTCCTTCTTTCGACGCGGCGTCGAGCGGAAGTAAACGAAGTCAGCCGAATTTGCAGGTGGTGGTCTGATTGACACTTCTTCATGCGGGTGCTTGTGATAACTTATATGTGAATATTTATTAATATCAAATATTTAGTGCGTGATTTGAACGACTCAAAAGGTTTTTGTTCGGCGTTTGAAAACTTATTTGGGCGTACGAAAATTGGGTTGGGTATTATTTATCACCTGGAGCTAAATGGATTATTCCACGTTTCTAATTAATGTGATAAGGTGTTACTATTATATTATGTATACATAACCTATAACGTTTTGTAATTTCCTTTATTTTCTCGATTAAAAGTATCGGACAAATTCTATAATATTTCACGCCTTATCTGCAATATGGCAGCACTGACATCTCAATGATCAAATGTAGGTCAGTTTCTTTAAAAACAATCTTTTGATAACCCATTTTACTTTAGTTTTCGCTGTCTGGAAAAGTGGGTAAAAGTGTAAATTTATTTCGTTTTTAAACTATTGTGTTTAACCTATAAACTTATAGTGATTGTAGTTGTAAACAACTTTTTTGAAAATGGTGTGAAGAAAGTGCTAGCAGTTTTTTATCAACATGGTGTAGAGAGGCCATGACATCTCGCCAGCCCTCTGCAATTGCCGATAGTCAAGGGGCTCATTCCCCCCATCTTGGTGCACAGGTGAGCTATTGTGTTCAATTAAACCTTGACATACACTGGCTAAATAGGGTGTGATAGGCTTTTAAGAAATGACAAATTTTGTTTTAAATTGTAACTATATTACGAACAAATGAGTTCAAGTTCAGACAAAGGACTTTTTACTTTTACAAAATATCGATTCTACTGCAGATGCTTTTAATAAATCTTTAAATGATATAATAAAACGTGTTATGTGAAAATTAATAGTACATTGAAATTCTCAATGATGATAACGCATGTGGTAACTACATTACGTGGATAGGTCAACGTAGTTCTAATATTTACGAGGGCGTTGCCGGTACATTTGGCGGATGTTAAAGAAAGACAACTGTAAAATCTTTATCAACTTAGAACTACCTAAACGCATTTTTACAATAATGTCATCTTAGTTTATACGTATAATATAAATAAGAAGCATATATTGAAATCATAATTCATGTAAAGGTCATGTTTTGCTTAATACACGAAGCTGAATATTGTATTTGTGACATTTATATTTAAACAAATAATTTAACGCAACAGCCAATAAAACTAATTAAGACAGTGCTATAAATTTACGTTAGTACGTGTTTAGATTGCAATGAGCTAATGCTCCTTCATACGTCTTACATCTTAAATCAACCAAAGTTGTAAGACGAATACAAATTTTTATAAAAATAAGAAATTGATACTGAAGATGTAACCTTTTGAAAAATTCGTTTACTTTAATGTTTTAAGTTATATGCTTCTAAATAGTATTTTTTACTTTCTCTTAATTTCTTATTTCATATTTTGATTTTAGCCCACCTGCTTTAAGCTAAGTTCTTCTTTATGTACATACCTACTTTTATTTAATTTTTTTTTATACTCATTTTTTAGCATTCATGGCAATGTCAATATAAATATTAAGTTTTTTTCGTAAAATTTTGGTTTTTACTTTAGTAGTGTCAAGGTAGTCTAAGTGATCACTGAGTTTGTTTTTAGGCTGTCAGCATTTGTATAATAAGATTACTAAATTTACGTAAATTAGGTTTAAATTTAGACGATTGTGTTGCTACTTGTACTAATCATAAAGTAATAACCATTTTATTGTTTTTTTAAATAAAAAAAATAATTCTTCAATATAAACGTTACGCTAATTGTATGTAGTTGTTGTCATAGCAATTGTTCTTTAGCATAGTAGTGTTGGTTACACTTTACTTGAGTAAACAATTGATCAAATCAATAGAACCAAGGACTGTTACATAGTTTTAACCTGAAGACCAAAACACAATTTTTTATTATGTAGAAGAATAAGAATTTTAATTCTAATATTAATACTCTGATTTTCGAATTCATATTTTATATATATACAGTTGAGCTGAATAAACAAAGTCCCTGGAGAGGCGTGGCTGGTGTCACTCTAATCTTAAAGGTACACTCACATTAAAAAGTATTTTGGTGGGAAATTCAAATTATTCATAGGTTACCTGTGTAAATAATCATTAGAGCTTGTTGAAGTTTGAGGTTATTTCAGATAAACACTTTATGACTTAATGATTATTAAAATAAATTGTAATTACACATTTACTTTTCTAAAAGATGAAGTATGGCATTACAAAATATTACATATTTCTAAAAGTAATTCTAAAAATTACTTATTTACATCGAAAAATACAATCATAAAAAAAATAAAGCAGTTCAATCACTGTCACTTTCGTCTTCTCCACTACAACTTTCATCGTTGGATGATCCTGTGTTCACCATAACCGACAGGTTTTCCACCGTTACATCCAGCAATCCATCACGTTGCCACATTTCTTGCTCCAAGTGATTTACATGTCGACAATGTTTGTCCCAGTCCGATGCAGTTACATCAGAAAATGCCTTTCTCACTAAGGCTTCGATCTCTAAACCACTCTGTGTAACATTATTCATAGCGATCTTATGTTTCACTAAACTCCATATCAACTCGATTGGATTTAGGTCGCAGTGGTACGGTGGCAGACGTAACACTGTATGCCCGTGTTTTTTAAGAAGTTCGTCTACGTATCTTCGTATAACTAAATTGTTCACTAACATTATTAGTTCTGCTTTACGCATTTCATTTGTTGTTGTTACTCCATTATTTTCGAGCCATTGTCGAATACTTTCCTGACGTTCTGCTTGTGTTGGAGGTTTATCAATTTGTACACTGTGATAAGGTGGATTATCCATGACAATACCATTAGGAAGCATGTTTGGAATTAATTGTTTTTCCATCCACTGCATAAAGTTGGTATAGTTCATGTCGTCGTGATAATCACCGGACTTAGTTTTAGATTTAAAGATTAAAAGGCCATTATTAACAAATCCGAATGATCCACCTGCATGCACAATAATGTACCTTTGACCTGCTCTGTCCGTATGATAAACACCAGCCTCTTCTTCGGATTGCCAGCACTTACTAACACCGTATGATGGATGAATGTAGGTCTCAATTAAATATGTTATTGGTTTTTTGTTTTCGCTTAAAGCATCATTTTCTCGCAGCTTGCGTAAATAACGAGAACGCCAAGCAATAATATCATCACGTTCCATCAATAATTTTCTTTTATTGTGGCATTTCTTATATTTAAAACCAATTTGTAACAAATACTTTCTTAGTGTATCTGCTCCCCCCTTGTAATTAATCTTTTCTTTCATTTTTTCAACTAAAATTTTCATGTTTGGAACTTTCTTATCAACCGTGTAAACTTCATACAGTTCTTTTTAAAATGCTTAAGTCGCAATTATCCTACGTTATTTTAGTTGCACCACCACTTCCATACGCCCGCAGCTTTCTGTTTATCGAAAAACTCCACAACATTTTTTAATGTTTCTGGCTTCGGAATGAATATGGTTTTCTTCGACTTAGATTCCATGTTGGTAAATAACAGCTGAAACAATACAGAAAGTAAGTAATGTAAAAATTTCCATAGAAATTAGTTATTGTTTGTAGAATAAATACTGGAATTAAATACAGATCTTTAAATAATGAATACAAAGTAATAACTGATGTTGAGGTTATGCTACAAACATTTGGGTTATACTTAAAACAAAAATTTTAAATACACATACCTTGTTCACAAATAATGGCGTTTAAAAGAGTCTTTATAAAGACTAGTTAAATAACGACGAATTTTTAAGTAAAACAGCAGGTAAAGATGTAAACAAACACGAGGCAATCAAGGAATTTTGATTGTAATTTAATTTTTCAAGCGGACGGTACTTTCTAGTTGTGATTGGTTGAAACATTTACCGCTTTAAATTTTTAAAGTTAGTTGACATATTTTCCGTGGACTTTGTTTGCTTCGGCGCTCTGTAGTAAGATTTTTTTCATATAGCACTGCCACCGGATTTAATTCCTA
Organism: Aquatica leii; assembly: GCA_035610365.1. Taxonomy (NCBI): domain Eukaryota; kingdom Metazoa; phylum Arthropoda; class Insecta; order Coleoptera; family Lampyridae; genus Aquatica; species Aquatica leii. The sequence goes on from CM069434.1 coordinate 60,459,166, forward strand.
CATATGTTATTAAGTTATGTGCTAATGGTTTCCTTAAACCCTTGAAAATTATTTTTAACGCTTGTTTTATAAAATCTGAGTTTCCATCAGTTTGGAAGATTTCTCAAATAATTCCAGTACATAAAAAAGGCGATACTTCATCAATTTTAAATTATAGGCCAGTTTCTATATTAAATTCATTTTCCAAAGTTCTCGAATATATCATTCATAAACAAGTGTATTGTCATGTTAGGAGTGAGATTTCTTCTTTCCAGCATGGTTTCTTACCAAATAGATCGAGGGTAACTAACTTGATGGAGTTTACGCATGCAGTTTCCTCAGCAATAGAGGGTCACGGCAAGGTGGATGCGATTTATCTCGATTTTGCTAAGGCAGTTGTAAAGTGAATCATGATATTCTGTTGTGGAAATTAATGGATTTTTAATTTTCTCTATCTGCAATACGGTTTATTAGCTCATACCTTAAATATAGAAAAAAAATTGTTGAAGTTTTCGGTATTGCATCTCAAGAGTATGTTAACTCAAGTGGAGTGCCTCAAGGATCTATTCTGGGTCCCTTATTAGTTCTATTTTTTATCAACAATTCAAATCAAACAAACAAGAAAATTTTGCATTTAATTATAGAATAAAACAAAGTATGCTGATAGAAGTTGATTCGGTCTTGGATCTTGGTGTTCTTTTGGAAAAATCTCTTTCTTTTAAATTGCACATTTCTTTATTGGTAAGCCAAGCCTACAAATTGGTAGGGTTTGTCAAGAGGAACACAAAGGATTTTAAAAATATTAATGCTATTATTATTTTGTTCAATAGCTTAGTTAGATCTAAATTAGAATATGCATCAGCGATTTAGTCACCTTTTGCACGAGATAGTATCCATAAGATGGAGGTGGTTCAAAGGTATTTATTTTATAAGAGCCGGAGAAAGAGTCCGGAAAGGGATATGCCGACTGCTGTTCTTCGAAAGCAGTTTAATGTGACTTCTTTAGAGACTAAGAGGGGCTCAACCGGCCTTGTGCTTCTTTACAAAGTGGTGAATAATCATATGGATGCGCCTAATATCTTAGAAAAGTCAAATTTTTATGCACCTGAGTTGAAATTACGCCCGAGACAATTGTTTCTTCGTCTGACCACTACGGTTATCTATATTCAGCTTCTCCGTTAGTCCAAACGCAATTTAATTTAGTTGGTAAGGGCATTGATCTTTTTATTGTAAGATCGGCGATATAAAGTGTCTTAGAGTTTCCAGTGTACTTTAATTCACTTTTATTGACTGCAAGTATAAAGACTTGTGATTTATTTGGAAAAAATTTTGCATTTTTGAAATAGTGAGTTCGGCATTGCTAATACTTATTTACGTAATTATCTATAATTATTTATGTTATTTATTATTTGATGTTCATTCACACTGTAATTTAATTTAATTTATCTTTTTTTTTTGTTTTTTTTACTGCTCAATTTTTGCCATAATAGTATCTATATACCTGGGATATTATTTTATTGCTTATAAATTATACTTTTTTTTGTAATATTTATGATGATAATATGTTTTATTTTTTGTTTATTATGAAAAAGATGTTTTTGCAGAGACATTAGTTTTAATTTTTCAGCTTTCTTTTTATTCCTTTTTAAAAATTATTATTTTAATACAACTATGTTGGTCTCTTTTTGCCTGTTGTTGTAAAAATTATATAAGAAATAAATAAATAAACAATTAAAAATAAATATTTCTGTTCTATTTTTTTCAGTATTTGCTTTTAGTTTTATTTATTGTTAAAGTCATTTATTGAAATAATTTAAAATGCAAAAACCTTTAAGCACAGTCAAGTCATGTATAATACAGATTAGAAAACGTAATTTTGATACATAAAACAACGAAATGAGCAACGTCTTGAGTAACAAGTGGTTTTACAAAAATGTTCAGTTTGAAAAATACTATAAACCTCATCACTATCTAAGAATTCTGATGAGCTTGAATCATTTAAACCAACATTAATTATTAAAATTTCTACTGTAATGTCTAATTACTTTTCTCGGTTATACCACTCTTGTATTCGTTTTTGTATGAATCACGCACTTTTCTCATGTTTCAGAAATATTATTTTTGTTTAGCCAAGAAATTAAATCAGATTTGTTCCAATTAGCCTAAGGCATTTTTTTCTAGTAACATGGAATGATATGATGCATTAGCTAACACTATAATTGATAGTTCTTTCAAGTGATTAAGTAATTGTTGCACAGTCCATTTTTAAATGTTTTACCATTTATATATCTTCATGCTCACATTTAGATGAAAGATGAAATAAGGAAGCATTTTTTACAAGTTCAGATTTTGTAGTAGCATGTACGACAAATCGTATTCCATCGTAGCCCTCAAGTTTACGTACACTTTTTAAATTATTATCTTGCCACGATCTACCCAAACTTCATTTATCAAATATCCAAGTTTCATCCACAAAAATTACTTCACGTGGAAATTTTGAGTTTAGATTTTCTATGTAACGTTTTAGAAAGAACTATACGTAATTTTTCCATTAAGGATCTACGGTAATAGTCTTTCTTCAATTTAAAGGCAATTTCATGCAGATTTCTATTTAAACTGCGATCACTTAACAAAACATGCTTATGTTTGAGTTGGCTATGTAACGAATTCACAATCACATGTTCTAGAAAATGTTATTTTTAGAAACATTATGAAGGCTGTTTTCATCGGAACTTACTGTTTGCGTACATCGTATACAATGTGTTTCTTATAGTTATTTTTGAAGATTTTAGCAAGTCTACAGTTTTTGACTTTTTCGTGGCCTTTTCTTTCCAGAACTTGATAACACCAGATTTGATTTGTGTTCAGATTTTATCCGTTTAACCGAAGTTAAGCTTATACCAAACGAGTTGCAACTTTCTGTAAATAATTTATTGCAATGTAAGTCATCATCATTTCTTTCTTTAGCTTGTCTTTTGAACAGATAATAATGGAATGAAAAGACCTCCATTATCGTTTTCTTGTTTAAAATATGCAAGTAAATTAACCAGCATTTGGAAAGACTGAGAGCGTAATGTTTTTAGTTTGTATAAAACGCGACAAGTGTTTGTCCTAAAAAGAATAGTTTGAAATAAAATAATGCAAAATAATAATAATAACCAAAGATACAAAATGAAGCGAAAATAACAGCAACCCGTGTTTACAAAACGTCAACTTGATTGAAGTCAATTGAATAACTTTATTCATAACGCATGTAATCAATTTTTCCTCTTTGTTTTACACATATGTCTTGCTTATATAATAGTATTTCTTACATCAGTAGTTAATGACGCAGGGATCTTCTCTTATGGCAAGTTTAAATTGATAAGTGCGACAGTATTTTTAGCTGCTCATCTGTTGTTGCATTGTTTCACACGCATAAAAAAAGCATTTTTGTGAACTCAAAGACGCAGCTAATACGTTTTAATGCTTCATATATGGGATAATTGTAATCTCTAGTTTGTTTCAAGACACTGAATAAAGTACATATTTTACTTATTGTTTAGGCAATAAATCACGAAGCATTTTATGGTACGGGGCTGGTTCATCCCCGATCTTTGACCGGGTTAACGTTGAAAACAATTTTAATCACTCAACTAATGGTTTGCAACGTTAGTAGTGTTTGTAAAAGTCACACTGACAGCAACTGCAAATTTTCAATGGCATTATTTGTTAACAATAATACTTTCAAGCGTGATCAACGTGCGGTCATTCAAATTTTGTGTGCTGAAGGTTTACAACCATTGTAAATTTGTACGTACACTGGTACGGAAACGTATGTATTGCCTATTTAGTTATGAACGATATCTGGAAATCGTCGAATTTAAGCCAGAGCAATTGCAGAAAATGATTCTGTTTCAAATTTTGTGCGCAGTAAGTTTCTCGTCCTTTGTCTGAAGACAAAAAATGCCTGTGGTGAGGTTGTTTTTGCAACATCTCACGAAGTACAGACAAAATAGTAATGAGTTATTTTGTCTATAACTGCTAGCGACAAAGCGTGGTGTCATTATTTTGAAGCATTCAGTAAACTGTCATCAATGCGATGGAAATATTAAATTTTTACACTGCCAAAGAAATATAAAACAGAACTTTTTGCAGGCAAGATAACGTTGATATCTTTTCGACCATGAGAGACATTTGCTGATAGAGCACCTAGAGTGCATATTAATGCAAATTTGTTCAATAGAACTTTAAACAAGTTCTATCAAGCAATATGACAAAAATGTCCAGGGAAATTTCCAAGTAGTGTCATTAATAATTATACTTCACGACAATGCTCGATTTAATGTTGCCAACGTAGTAAAATAAATATTCAACAAAAAATAAAAAAAATTTTGACCAACTTTAACCTTTGTGCGTTAAGGTCCTTTTCGACCCAGTTGCTGTTTCATTTATTCCCTAATCTATTGTAATAGCGAAGGCTTCCACGGCCGGAATCTATACTAACATTAGAATGTCTTCCGGTTTTGGACCGTATCAACTCGACAGGCAAAATCTCTCAGATCCTTCCTTCTCCCAAAGACAAATTCCCTACACTTTCATCTCAAGGTGTATACTAAATTCCCTGTTCTTGCGGTTTAGTCTACATTGGTGAAACCGGTTGTTCCGTCATTACTCGAATTTCAGAACATGATCGTTTATAAGGGAAAGGTATACTTCCAAGTCTGCGGTCGCTGAACATCATTTTACTACAGGTCACAAGATAGATTTTGATAATGTTACGTTGATTGCCAAATCTCCATTCTTTTTCAACAGGAAATTCCGAGAAAGCATAGAAATCGTCAAACACCCTAATAACTTCAATCGCGATCATGGTTTCGAACTATCCCCTCTTTGGTTCCCGGTTATTAGTCATTTATCAAAAACACGCCCCCTAGCAACCGTAACCCAATCAGGGTCGAGCTTAACCATCCGTGACGATCCTTTTCCTTTAAATACGGAGACTATTTCTTCTTAAGTCACTTCCACGGAGTTTAGAATCTTGCTTGGTTCACAAGTTGATTACCTAACTCGGTAGTGGTTCTTTGTTAGATTTTCGTTTGCTTTTTCAGGTTATCGTTTTCTTTCTTACCTTTTCAGAGTTTAGGTTATGGCTTGTTTCACAAGTGGATAACCTAACTTTTGAGAAGTTCTTAGTTAGATTTCAATTGCTTGTTTGAGTTTTGCGATTTATCTCACGCCCTGATGAAGCCCCTTACGAAAGTGGGCGAAACGTTGGCAGCTTTGGTTGCAATATGACACGGTCCAAATCCGGAAGACATTCTAACCCAAATCTATTATTTATTTTTCTAGAAATTTGAGCTTTTCAGATTTTAGTTGTAATTAATAAAACTTAAATATTTTGTACTTAATGAGAAAATATTCGCTACAGCTTTTTGTAGTTTGGTTTAGGTTGCTCGGGTCGCTTTTGTCCTTTACTGTTTACAAGCCGAAACAAGCTGAAATTCGCATAATCTCGTACAGCGCGGTGTAAGTAACAGCAACAAGTTGAGACGTGCATATTAACCTCTCCAGAATTCCATAATCCACAGCTCCTGCATATCGTGCAGTTAGTGTAGTCTTAGTTCTGTGTACATCTTGCGCGATGGGCATTACAGTTTATTAAAGAAACGGGTGGCTTGCGTAAAAGTAAACGGCCGATCCATCTTACGAATTAATGCAGATGCAGTTGCACAAATTTTAATACAATAAAAAAAACATAAAATCTTTAGGAAAACGTCACATTTAATACGGTATAAATTCGTACAGGTAAAATTTTGAAAAAAATAGAGTTACATTTTACATCAATGTCAAATGTCGTACAGTTTTAAGTAAGAAAATAGAAATAAATTGCATTCAGCATCTATTCAAATTGTCGGAATTTTATTTATTTATTTTGTGAATAATAAAACAATACCAAAAATTCTAGTGAGATATTGCCGACATTCCCGCAGCTAATAATATTTGTAAAGAAAAGTATCTTTTACGATCATTCCCATAAACTCAAAGTAAACCGTTTGTTAAAAGTTTAAACAGTGCCCCAGAAAACCTTAAATTTTGTTTGTTATTCAAAATTCAAATTTAATAAATAGACTTCTCTTAAAAGTTTTATATTATTTAGTTGTAATATAAGTAGCTGTCCAGGTACGTTTATTCATTTTTGTCAAAATAGGCTTATGTGCATTTTTTGTATATATAATCCAAACTCTATCACAATAATAGTTTAAAGAAAATTAGGGTGCATTTATACATCTACTATAACTATATAATTATATTTTATTAAGACGTATACGTATATTAATTTTAGATCTTTCTTTTATGCAATAAATAAATAAAAATACCGACACTTTTAATTTTTGTTTTACATTTTGTACGATGTGAAAGGATTACTAATTTATAGGAATAGAAATGTTATTATAATAGTTAAATTTATGCGCACATTTTCTTTATACAAAATTTTAAAATATATAGGCTATATCAAATTTCGTGTTAAGTACAGGGATCTCGTTTATTATCAGAGATAGAGAGTTGGTTAAATGGACAAAAATGATCCTTGAGTTATGCCTAAATAAATTCAACAAACAAAATTTACCCCTTCTATAAAGTTTCTGAAATATGGCGGAAAATAATAAAATTAGTGTTTTTGATTTTTAGCTTTAAAATTGTTATTTGGGGAGGTATTTAAAAACTGAAAAAACTTTCTTTTAAGATCTTTTTCTGCTCTTTTAGATGATGTCAATAAATTTTTGTTATCGTTATTACTCTACTTTATATCGATACCAACTATTGTTTTTCATATAGTAGCCATTTTTTAAGTTTTATGCCATGAAATAGAGAAAAAATCCTGATTTCAAAAATGTGTAACATGTTAAAAAAAATCAAAAATAAGTTTAAAATGTAAAGAAAACCGTTTTGATTGAAAATTTTTAAGTTGGTCCACAGAAAATGAAGGAAGAATTATAGAAGTTAGACCTCAAGTTCAGTTTAGTTTAAATGTTTGTTGTGGAATATTTAATAATATGATTATCGGACCTATCATATATGAAAGACATTTAAATTCTGATATGTATCTCACTTTCTTACAAATTTGAATATTCATCAAAATCAACTCAAATCAATTTGTTTTCAACAAGACGGTGCCCCTGCGCACAATGTGCAAGTTGTTCAAAACCAAAACCAAAAAAGTTGTTATTATTTAAACCAAAAATTTTAAGACAGATGGTTAGGAACAAATAAACCCATACTTTGACCTGCGAGGTCTCCGGATCTAACACCACTAGATTTTTACTTTTGGGGTTACGTTAAGGATCAAGTGTATTCTGTAACTTCAAACACTGTTGAGCAGCTAAAAGAGCAAATTATTAGTGCATGTAGAAATTGCTCGAGGGTTCACATTAGACGTGCTTCAGAACAAGTATTGAGAATATGTGTAGTGTGTCTGGAAAATCAAGGACGTCAATTTTAACAATTATTGTAGTTAAATTTAGGTTATTTATTAATTTAGAAATGTATTTGTTGTTCACGGATATTGCTATTATTGACACTTATTAATAAATTTTCAATCGGAACGGTTTTCTTTAAATGTTAAACTTATTTTTGATTTTTTTATGAACATGTTATACATTTTTGAATATTTTTTTCTCCATCTTATGGCATAAAACTTTAAAGTAGTATCGATATAAAGTAAAGTAATAACAATAACAAAAAATTATTGCCATCATCTGAAAGAGCAGAAAAAGTTCTATTAAGAAAGTTTTTTCAGTTTTTAAATACCTTCCTAAATAACAATTTTAAAGCCAAAAATCAAAAACACTAATTTTATTATTTTTTGCCATATTTTAGAAACTTGATAGAGGGGGTAAACTGTGTTTTTTAAATTTATTTAGGCATAACTTAAAGATCATTTTTGTCCATTTAACCAACTCTTTATCTCTGATAATAAACGAGATCCCCTGTACTTAAGACGAAGTTTGATACAGCCTGTATATAACCCAAAAACCTGCTTATTCTTTTTTTTTCAGTTTAAAAAAAAATTGACAAAGCGGCAGGATACTAAGTAAATATTAGAATTTTAAGTTTCTCTTCTGGATCATTTGTCTAGACATTTAAAAGCTAAACACCCAACTGCTATGATTAATAGAGATGTGTCAGATCAAAGTGAAACCTCAAGCACATCATGCATCACATCAATTTTCTCTTCGAAAATTGAAGTAATATCGGAAATCTTTAGTAATACTACTAATTCTGCTCCAAAGTTAAAAAGGAAAAAGCAGGAGGAGAGCTTAATCCAGGAGAAAGTTTCTAATTATATCCGAGTTTCTAAACCAATGACTGGATTGAAATGACAACAATTTGATGAACAATTAATAACAATGATTGTCAAAGAATGTCAACCATTTTCTATAGTAGAATACAAGCATTTTAAGAAATTTGTTTCCATGCTTAATTCGCAGTGTAAATTACCGTCAAGAAAAACTATTATTACAAGCCTTTTACCACAGCTATACGCAAAAGTTGAAGAAAAAGTCATTAAAAACTGCAAAATATTCAAGTTACGTGCCTCACCACAGATTGTTGGACGTCGAACAATAATCAAAGTTTTATGGCAGTTACTTCCCATTGCATTAATTCCGACTTTAAACTTGAGTCGGTTTTATTGGAAAGCGTTGAATTTGAGCAACGACATACTGCTGGTAATTTGGCAACTCGTTTACAAGAAGTTGCTAGAAAATGGGGCATAGAAAACAAAACTGCTTGCATTAGTGATAATGCAAACAATATTGTTGCAGCGATTTGACAGTGCCAGTGGCGTCATTTGTCTTGTTTTGCCCATTCACTTAATTTGATTGTTCAAAAAACGATTAAAGAAAACGCTGTTGTCCCAATTATTTCTAAAATCAAATCAATCGTGGAACATTTCAAAGCCCATATGCGCTTGCCAAAGTACATACGACACAAGAACAAATAGGCTTAGCAAAACTAAAACTCAAGCAGGATGTACCAACGAGGTGAAACTGGACTTTGGACATGTTATCAAGGTTCTTTCAAACTAAAGATGCAATAGTTAATACTATTGCTCTCTTTATTAATCAGTTTGAATGGAAAATTGTAGAAAAAATAATATAAATTTTAAAAATATTTCAATTGATAACGGAAGAAATAAGCTCTGAAAAGACAGTGACTAGATCTAAAATTATACTATTTGTCAAAGCTATAAACAAACATGGTTTCACTGAGTGCAATTGCAATCGTCATCACAATTTCCAACAGATCTTCAATCAGTTATTTCGTGCATCCGAAAAGATATGTCCAAGCGGTTTAAGGATATTGAAGACAGTGAACTTTCAACGCAGTGCACGATATTAGATCCGCGGTTTAAATAACTCGGTTTTGAAAAAGAAAATAAACTTAATGTGACCGTGGAAAAACTTAAAAGTAAAGCTTTGGGCAGCAAAATTTAACAACCTGCCAACGTTGTCGTAATGGAAACTTCTGACCGTACCTCGCCTCTTCTTTGGGATAATTTTGATTCAGACGCGGCAAAATTTACTGTAGGCGCAGGAAATAGTCAACTAGCTGCAGCGATTGTCGAAGTTGACAAGTACTTGCAAGAACCTCTTTTGCCACGAACTGAAGATCCACTTAAATGGTGGAATGATAGAAAAAATGTGTATCCCCGCTTTTTTCAATTGGCAATTAAAAGACTATATGCATTTTAGGTACGTCTGTGCTTTGTGAACACATTTTCTCTAAGTCTGGTCAGATTCTAACAGAAAAAAAGAAATCGCCTAATAACGACCAAATTATCCCAAATATTTATAGACGCGTTTATTGTAGGTATAAACATATAGTCACATTTTTTATATTTAAACTTGTATATAGTTACCTACATTTTGCAGAATGTACTTTTTTTAATCTGTACATATATTTAAAGTTAGACGTTTTTGTTTAGTTTACTTAATAAGAAAATTTGGAAAAAAACATGTTTATTTTACCTTTCTAAAAAGTGATTTCGTAAATTATGACTTCATCTATAAATACTGAAACAAACTTTTAAAAAATGCTGTACGAATTAAATTTTTTTTTCAAAATATCTATTACGATTAGCATTTGTAGTATGTACAGTTCATTTTATATTTAAAATTTTTTTACCGTTTTGTTACGAACTACAATATTTAATGTTCTATACACTTACGCAGGTCGATAAGTTTTAACCTACAAGACAAGCATTTTTTAGAGTTCAAAATGAACTATACTCCATGCGAACTGCATCTAAAGCTTACAATATTTAATGTTCTACGCAGCTCGGTCAGTTTTAACCTTCTATACTTTTACAGTTCAAAACGAACTTTACGGTGAATGAGTAATGAAACAGTTCGTTCAGTTCATTTGAAGTGAATAGTTCTTTAGACCGAACTGCGCATCACTACGTGGGAGTAACTTTGGCACAAAAACAAATAGAAAAAGCAGTTAACAATTCAGACGATAAAATATTTGATTTCTTGATTCATCTGAAGAAGAGTAATGCTCGAAAATTGAAGATCATATGTCTGTTTGTTCAGAACCTGACTCAGAAGAGGAAAAGACCGAAATTTCAAAGATAACACCCAAAACTATGTGTTAAGAATGTTTAACTTAAGTATGATTTATTATGTACACGGTTCCTTTTCATTCGTTCGGGTAGATTCGCCGCTAAGTACCGCGAGACGAAGAAATATACAAGATGTGCAGCTATTGAAGTAAAGAACTCTTTTTTTTTGATGTTACACATTATTACATGATCGGCCGTAGTGATCATTCATTGATTAAAAATAAATATAGTTTACTAAAAATAACAAGTTTTTATTGGTTGTTGGCAACCACAAATGCCTTTGTTTAACAACATATTAATGGTTGAGAGAAGCTGCAAAATTCTCCATTTCTAGGAATTCCAAATGCTACATAATTTGGAAACTTAGTGTGAGTAGTTGTAGATTGGGTTTGGAATACCTCACATGCAACACTACGTTATCAAGAGAAAACAAATTGAATGGTTTTCTGAACCTCCTACACATCAAGGGAGACTTGCTGCATATAACGTTCTTACAATGACACTTGGACTTACTAGGTACACCACTTCGATTATATTTTTCAACTGATTTCTGTGGCAGTATGTCTGATGACGTTTCCAATGACTTCTTCTGAATGTCAGGCGGCGTACACTGAATGTCTTCTTCTATTATTTTCTATGTTTTTCTAGCTTTAACAAACTAGAGCGGTGACAGCGACAAACGCAACAAACAATTTCTGATTGTCATGCAGTCTTGGCGAGGTTGATAAATATTTCCGGCAGGTAAAATACTTGATTTTACAGTGAGACAAAGTATTTGTTTACTGCCGAAAATTGCTATGTAAATGCATGGTTCTATTGACGGTTGGTGATAATAGTTATTTACATGTATACTTTTTTTACTAGTATTGTTTTAATGTTTTGTTTCGTTTGTTTCCCTTTTGCTGTTACATAATTCAATTCCATGTTAACACTAATAACAGCATGCCATTACCATCGTTTTTCAATTTCAAAAAGAACTTACTTAAAGCTAACCATCTATAATAACAATACAATTTATAACAACATAGAATTGATTGTATCGCTTGTAATAAACCTTAGATAGCGCAAACTAAACAAAAACTTTTTGAATATATTAAAAGCTACTAGTAGCACTACAATCTGAGATGTTTAACTTAAGTTTAATAAAAGGTTAATTGCGAAGTTGATTTTTCTTAAAAAACGATAAAATAATGTGAATTTTGATACAGATACAAACAATTTTAATAATTTATAACAACCTAAAATCAATTTTTAAATTTTTTTATTGATTTGGGTTTTTTGGATCATTTGTGATTTCTATATTGTAATGTTTGAACTATGTTTTATAAATTTGTTGTTGTAAAAACAAATTCTTTTAGATTCTTTCAAATATACAATTATTTGACTTGTTTTCTGCTACAGAAAGTAAAAATTACGTTATGTTAATATTGAAACGTCCGAGAAATTACTTGCAAATGCAAGAGCCTTCTAGAACTGTTATCTAGTTTCTAGAAGATATAGCGAAAAGTGAGGAACGATCGAGAAGAATTCGCCGATGTCTATAAAAGCCGAAGATGGAAATCGTAGGTCAGTTATTGCTGGAATGTGAAAGCATGCAGTATTAAGAAGATTATCAAGTTGAAATAAATACGTATCGTTAGCACGCGCGGCGTTTTAAATAAATAACAGTGTACACCGAATCGAGTGAACGTGACTTATAGTGTAAACAAATCCGAGGACGTTATCTTATCTTATCTTAAGTGTTATACAACGGTTATACATAAATTAGAGTGTAAGTGTTTTTATTATTAGATTTAATTAAGTTCGGTTAATTTAAATGTGTACATATTTCTAGATTAAGTAAAAGTAGTTTTAATCGTTTAAATAAATTAGTTTTTAATAAATAAAGGACGTAACAATATATATATTTCGTATGGCAGAACCGACAAGATCGTGTACATAATAAAGAAAAAAAATAAAGAAAAAGTACAAAACAACAAAGCAAAACAAACTCTGGTATATGAATACAAAACAAATAGGGTGGACTAAAACAGGAGCATTGCAAATGATATATACAATATAAGGCTGTTGAGTGACTAGGACTTCATATGTGGGTATCCAATTTTTTGAGCCAACGGGCCGCATCTGCGCCTGTTTCGTGAAGTTCCGCCAGAGAGCCTAGATATCTTCCATCGAGACAGTCCCTGGCGATGTGCTGAGGGGTTTGGTGGGCGTTACTGCAATCGCAGCTAGGGCTATCAGCGAGTCCCCATTTGCATTTCCAATATGCAGTTCTGCCGTGGTTGGTTCTTAACCGGTTCAGAGTTGCCCAATCCTTTCTGGGGAGATCAAACCCTGGGGGGCGTTTTGCTGGATTTGTTATCAGGTGATTACTGTCCGGGTATGATGCGGCCCACTCTTCTCTCTATGCGTCGATCAGGTCGAAGTGTTCATTGGTGAGCTGGTGGCCAAGTCTCCAAGGAGGTTTCCGGGATTTTAATCTAGCAACCTGTGGGGTACAGTCCTGGTGATTGGGAAGTTGATTGTTCTCACAGAATTTCTGCCATTCCTTCAGGAGTGCCGATTTGCGCCGCAGAGAGGGAGGTGGAATATTAGCCAGCACCGGCAGCCATTGTATTGGGGTGGACTTTATAGTGCCAGAGATGACTCTCATGGTTTCGTTTAGCTGACTGTCCACGACGCCAGTGTGAGCGCTGTTTAACCACACGGGACAGCAATATTCTGCCACTGAGTAGACTAGGGCTATCGCCGATGTTCTGAGGACTGTTGCTTCTGCTCCCCAGCTATTTCCAGATATTTTGTGCAGTATGTTGTTCCTGGTCTTAAGTTTGCCTGCGGTTTTGTGCAGGTGGCTTTTGAAAGTGAGTGATCTATCCAGTGTTACACCTAGGTATTTTGGATTCGGATTATATGGGACGAATTGACCTCTGAATCGTATTTGCGGTGCGTAGTGTGCGTCTCTGTTGCAGAGGTGGAAGCACGTAGATTCGGTTTTCCTTATATTAGGTTTTAGTCGCCAGGTTCTAAAATACTCGTCCATTTTAGTCAGGTCGTTTGTGAGTTCATTTTCAGCGGCCTGGAAATTTGGCTTTTGGTTGACTAGGGCGATGTCGTCAGCATAAATGAATTTTCTCGAAGACGTGTCTGGCAAATCGGAGATATATATGTTAAACAGAATGGGTGCGAGTACCGATTCCTGTTATGTTAATAACCAAATGCATAGGTACAATTTTTTTCAGTTTTTAACGAAAACAGTTTTGTTAAAAATTAAATATCTTTATATTCAAATATACATGATAAAGAACACAAATTAATACGATGTTTGATGGTAAAGACACTGTCATGACAATGAGAATCTGGAATACTAGTAATTATTGTCATGGTTGTTATTGCTTTACACTTATATAGTGCATGCCGTTTAATGGAATCGCGTTAGGACTTGGAATTTTTGATAACAATAACCGAAATTTAGAAAAAAAAACAAATAAATGTGTATTGGTTAGAAATCAATAAATACATATAGCGTGTATCTGATTAACAAGTTGTTAATTTAGAAAGTGAAATGATTGTATCAATTTAAGCAAAAAAATGTACATAAAACGTTCAAAAAATAAAAAAAATTTGAGTCAATTAAATCAAAAATTTTAAAAACGTTATCTCACGAGACGTAGTTAAATGAAGTTGTTATTCTAAGAAACTACATGCTTTCAAAATGTTTGAATAAATAAATAACACTACAAAAACTAAGCTAAATGTGCGAAACAACTATTTTTAGGGTACATGGATAAAATTTTTCAGTATAAACAAGCGTATCAAAATTGATTAATGTTTATGTGTAGAAGTAAACCTGAGAAAAAAATTGATAACATAAACCGAAATTATAAATACTATAAACGGGGTTTTCTTTATGTAGTATACGTCCGGCCCATTCTTCAATAATTGATAACGTTATTCGACTGATAACATTATCCGCGATTTCAAAAAATATAGTTATTATTGAATAATTTTGTATGTCCGTTCTATATAAGTTTCTTTTACTCTCATGCATTCTTGAGCTCCAGTTATTGAATATTGTTGGATCCTTCGCAATGCCTCAGAATTAGTCGTTATTTGTCGAAAATGGAAATTAAAGTTTTCCGATTATCTATTGGATTGGCATAGACTAAAGTTTTTGAGTAGTTCTAAACAAAATCTAATGAATTTAGGTCAAGTTCTGACAAGTTCTTTTGAAGAAATTCTAAATAAAGTTCTCTAGTAAGCCTTCTTGATAATACAAATAGTCTATTTAAATATTGCCTGACTATTACTGGCTCACATGTTGATAGGTATAAATTGATGCTGATGATGCGTTATAATAGAAACAGATCAGTCACAATACTTGAATTTATAATAAACACTGCAAAACTAAAGCTTAATATGCAAAACATCTATTTTTAAGGTGCAATGCTAAAATTGTTTACTCTAAGCAAGTGTATTGTGAAAATTCAGCAAAAAATAGCAAAATAAGTTACTGTTTAATATTAATGTATAGAAACAAGTTTGAGAAAAAAAGTGATAATATAAACCAAAATTATATTTTTATGTAGTAGCATACGTCCAGTCCGATCTTTAATAAAGTTATAACATTATCCAGCTAATAACACTATACGAGATTCTAATAAGCGGCGTGCACTATACTAACCAAGGAACACAGTAAAATTTCGTAAGCAAAAATAAAATTGTAGTAAACAATGTTGTTTTAACAACAAAGTAATGTATATATTAGATTACTACTGTCAATAATTGAAGATTCTAGTCAACTTATTGTTCATTTATATTTGTAAATCTAAATCGTTGAACCATTCAATGCTTTAATCAACAGAAGAAATGGTGTAAATATCAACTCGCGACAAATTAGAATATAATTAGCTTATTGTTAAAGTATCAATTTATTCATTTGTGTATTATATTTGCGAAAACTTCTAATGTCAAATTCAAATTTAGTTAGTGGCAAACACGACCATTTGAATAAAGTTAACTATAATCATAACCAACTAAAAAGAGGATCGACGCAAGAACGCGTTTATTTAAAATCCTGCCCTTTGGGCCGCGATTAGACTACAGTATCATTTGATTACACTTTTCAGTTTCTTAACGTCACTTTTGTAATGTGCAATTGTTTATTTAAAAAAATTAGTAGGTACAATTTAAAAGTAATACATTATCGGTGAAAGTACATTCTTAGATAATATATAAAAAAAAATTGTTCAAAACATATTTTCACCTAAACTGCCAATTGTATCTTTTTCAAACATATCGCATTAAGTAGATAAGATAGGCACGTGCATTATCATAAATTTGTTCCGACAAACAACATGTTTACGTTACAAAAAACAATAAAATCATAATAACCAAATGGTTCATACGTATGTACTTAGTTTTAAAATGTCTTGAAATTATTATAGACGTTGCTGCTTTTTAAGTTGCAACTTATTCATAAGTAATCTTCTTTGGAGATAAAAGTTAACCAATACAATTTTAGTTTCATATCTTTTAACACTTATTTTACAATGCAGTTTAATATTATTTACAAAAGTATGTTAGACTGCTAACAAAAACGTTGGTGCTATATTAGCTGTGCCAAAAATGATTGACGTTACCAATTTTTGTGAGCCGAGTTCTAAGTACATAACATAACTAAAAACTGAAGTTCAACGAAAAAAAAACTAGAGTTCGTTTCGAACTGTAAAAACGAACTATTTATTTAAGTGAATAGTTCATGAACGAACTATTCCTCAATGTGAACAGGTAATGCCATACGTTCGGATTTTTCCGGACATGTCCGGTAGTTTAAGTCTTTGTCCGGCATGCAGGGGAAATTCTAAGACGTCCGGAATTGCTACATTTAGGTAAAGAAATAAAAAAAGCAAAGAAACCCAATGTTTTTGTTAAAAAATCAATGTTTTTATGCATTCATTTTTCTTATATTTAGCGCTCTCGGAAATATTTTTCAACACTTCCGAATCTTTAATAACAGTTTTGTTTTCTCGCATAACGAAATTAACATTAAATTGACAAATAAGTCCGGAAATTTCTTCAAGAATCCGGAATTTACTCCGGAATTTTGATTTTTTGATCTGGTAACACTACCAACACATTTATAAACAAAAGCGAAAGTAAATAACAATTTTGTATTTAAATGGCGCAGAGAAAAAATAGCAAGCAAAACGAGCAAAAGAAGCTGAAAAAGAATAACAATCATTATTTAATATAAGATATGTATCACTATTTATTTTTAATCTGACTGGCCAATTAGAAAAATCTTCTTCTGAAATTTCATTAAGTTTTATATGTATTTGTAAAAATTTGTTACGTTTTTTTATATGCGTAACTGCAGCCATATTATATATGTCGTAAATTTATCAAATAATTTGTGTATAGGTACATAAGAAGTACCATACTGAAAGGGCTTTAAAAATTTGTTGATGCCCAGGAGCCCCAAGGCATCTTAATGCAGCACTGCTAGACAGTCAATTTTCGGATGCTTGTAAAAGGATCTGCTTCTACGGTATTTAAGATGTTTTTTTCAACTCCCTCAGCGCGATTGATTCTATTTCTACATTCGTAAACTTTGTCAAATTTTCTTAAAATTATTTACAACATTCCACATTAAATTTCTATTATTTGATAAACGACGATACACTCTTTCAAAGGTATTCGCATCAGTAATTCTTCAGTTTGGATTTTTTTTTCACAAAACTTTTTGGCTTCTAAGCCATTACATGACGCAAGGCCATAGATTAAATGCAGGCCGGCATATTCAGCAAACCTAAACCCCATTACTCATTAACTAACCACAAAGAAAAATAAGAAAAAAAGAACGAAAAACATTCATTTTCAACTAACGCTGGAATAAATATTTTTATTTAAATCGGTACATGTTAAGAAAACCATAGCGACAAAGAATAAATTTTACGAAGTGAACAAACAATGCAAAAACAAATAGTTTATATTGTCGATGTCGATCAAAAGTAATTTTTTAAGTTGAAGGTTTTAGCAGTTCTAAAAAAATTGTGGTGTCTCTCTATTGTACAAAGTGTAAAAACAATAACATTTCTGTGCTAGTTCGTCCCTGGCAAACTAAATAATCCGAATGCGAATAAAAGATTTAATGTAACCATCATATGAAAACTTTGCGTAGGGAGGACCGTAAAAAATAGAGTGTATAGGAACTTGTCATATTATTTTTATGTGTTCTATCTGAATTTGAGCTATTGCGCACATATTCTGAAATAGTAGAATTAAGTAATATAGATAAATAAAATAGTATATTAGAACACAAGTTACAGAATGAACGCGCTTCAATCACGAGACCGTGTTTCATACACGAGCCGCGCAGCGGCGAGTTTATGAAGCGGTCGAGTGATAGAAACGTATTCTATAAGGTGTCCTTTATACTATTTTCTCTATTTGGATACAACATTTAATATTTTTCGTATAATTTTATTTTTAAAACAACATTGGGAAACTTTTATATTTTATTGAATTGGCAACACTTACACTTTGACATATTGAAATTTATGTGTTAACTTAAAATCTCATACGAAATGATCTCTTTATACCTTTATAAGTAAATAACGTTGAATTAATAGGACGTCTTTTATGTTATCTTGGCATTAACATTTAAATTTCAATTGTCAAAGTTCAATAATTTTGATTTCTTTTTCATGTAACGTCATTCTTTTTCATGTAACGATGCAGAGATACCAGCTTTGAAAAAAATAACATTACTAAAATTCGTGTAAGAATTGGCTTATTCTTACACGGATTTTAGTGTAAGAATCGCTAATTCTCATGTCGAAATAGAGAAATTTAATTTTTAGGTACGATTCTTTGAAGTCTTGATTTTTTTATTGACTTTCGAGAACAAATTGTTCACTTGAAACGCGTCTTAAATTGCAACTGCTTTTCTTTAAATTTGATTTATTGCATTTTATCTCAGTTTCTCTTACTTCTTTAGCGTTTGATTAAAAAAAAATTATTTCACGTCATGCTTTAGTTTGTAATTTAGTTTTTGTTGGATTCGAGATATTCTGCTGAAAGTTTTAGTATTAGAAACCTAAACATGTATCTGTAAATGTTCTGAGGTGATCAAGAAGTTCAGTTTTAGTGTTTTGATAATTACCTTGCCTTCATATTGAAATTGGTTTGCACTATTTTATCAGAACTTCGTTTGAAGGAAAAATATAGAAAAAAGTAAAACAATGTTCTAAAAAAATAATTTGAGTTTGATCTTTGGTGGTATAAATAAACTACAGTGTAGCAGTTTTTTCCATTTTACTTTATTATTCTCAGAACTGTTAAAATCTGTAGATATGGACGATGCAATTAATTTAGATATTCTTCTTCTAAAAAAAGACAACTGTAGAAAGTTATTACTATTTATTTTTTTAATTCAAATTTAAAACAAAGAAAAATACCGACAATCTAGATCTTACTTTTTCTTTGTGTTGACAAATCGTGCAAACGGTGCTTTACGTGGAAAAGTGCAATTTTTATAAAAAAGACTAAACTTTATTATAACTGATTTTATACCATATAGCAAATATCATTCTTTTTATGGTTTTGATACAGATATGAACAAAAAAGTTTTTGCTTATTATTTTTGTGAAGTGAACGTTTGCGTAATGTATAAACAATAAGAAAAGTCAAAGTTAAAAGATTTGCTGCACAATAGAATTTTTGAGGTCACATTAAAAATATGTTTTTGTTTTGTTTTTAAGGTGGTACCTATGTACATTAGAACTAATCAAAATACATTTTTTTGACCTTGTAACTAAAACTACTATTTTACCTGCAACAGTTTAGTTGTAACAATTTGTTAATAAAATAGTTATAGTTTTAATTGATAATTTAACTGTTGTGTCTTTAACGTGTATATTTACTTGCTTGGGTAAATTTTTTTTTTAGCAGAATTTACGTTAAATTCAACTTTCTGTACATTTTAAAAATGGTTTGCACAAGTAAGAGCTTTATTGAGCATTATAAAGTATAAGAAATGTTAAAGTAACAGTTATTCTTTTGTACTCCAAGGACTAGAAGTAAGTAACTACTCATAAATCATTTGAAAATGTACCTTTCTTTAGTTTGCAAATGGTTTGTAAAAGTACTGCTACGTGCTATTCGAGCTTAGCAGAGGGTTTCGGGTAATTATAAATAGACTAAATCTGTTCTAATTTATTCTGAGTTAAATGCGACAATTACGCGTAATATTTTTTTATCTCTCTGTGGGCCAGTCTATATTTAAAACAATACAAATAAGCATTACTTATCGCAGGATCCGTGGTATGACCACGTACATATATTTAATTTTTGGTATTTGTTTTTGTCGCTTACTATCTTCCCATCCTCATTTAATACTATCTGGTGCGCTTAATTAAAAAGAGAAGAATAGAAGTATGGAATTTTTAACTTCACGCTGTGGTGAGCCAAGGACTCGGATATTTGTCCCGGAAATACAAAGACTCTCTTATCATTTGTTGTTATCGTTTTTAGCATTAGTGCATTAATTTTGAGGTGTTCCTTTTTTTTATTTGATAACGAACTGTTATCTTAGTAGGTTTAGTTTTAATTGGGTTAATTTTACGTTAAAATTTTCAGATAACGGGATTTTCTTTTTAATTAAAAATATAAAATGGTGCAATTGGTAATTAATTTAAGTCACAACTTTACCCACATTTGCCACCAATTAAAATAAAAAATTAGGGTTCGTTTCGAGTAAGGTAGTTCAAAATTGGTGTAGATTGTATCGTAGGTTTAAACGATATCCTTTTATTAAACGAAAAGATTAATACTGAAGCATACCACAAACGCTGTGTTAAGTTTTTGGATGCAGGGGGTGGTTTTATGTGAATATATAAAATTTTCTCAAGGTAAGACGATTGTTAAGCGTATATTACGGTCAATAAAATATCTTCGTTGATGGAATAGTGGCCGTTAGTTTAGTATGTTAAAAATCTAAGGGTGCAGCTAGTAGGGGTAGGTATGCAGGTAAATGCAATGACAAGCTGTTACGTAAGAAACGCAGGTGTAGACCACTGCATTATAGAATTTCGTGTTGCTGTTTATCTGGATTTAGTTCATTATTAAAACAGAGGCGTGCGATTTTTTATTTTTTCGGTACGGTGTAATGTCTTAATTAAGTGATTCTTTGGAAAATTTGTTCTGCGTGTAACAACAAACAAGATATTTTTTAAATATTCAAGTTAAAATTAAATAATTAACATCACTTTGTGTTTGAGGTCTCCGTGACACAAGAGTATTCGTCAAGAATAGAAAATTTTAAACTATGTATAAAAGAGAAAATACCTGAGCAATTTCTTTAAAAATTCACCGAGCGTGTCTAGATGGCGATCAATACATAAAACTACAGAAAAGTTTAAAAACATTTACTTAAAAAGTTCATTTGCTAACTAAATAATTTTACGCACACAATAGGATATCAAGTAAATACAATACTATCGAGATTCTTAAGAGATTGAATAGATTATTCTCCGCCACTGATTTAATGTTGGCAGATTGAAATTTTTACCTGCATTACAGGGGTGGGTATGAGATATTATGATAATACGACCTACTTCAAACTAATCATGACACCAACAGATATACGTGCTGCAATGCGCCACTTCTCTGACAGGTACCTGCAGCTAATATCCAAACGGTAATGGTAAACTAGAAAAAGTACACTGTTATTTATAACAATGTATCTAATAAATTACTCTTAAAACTTTGCTACGGCGATTTTCTAACTAAATTTATTGTAATCGTAAAACTCCATAAAACTTTACTGTGTACGTTCTCCCGATTTGTTGACGACGGCGACGCGAACGTAACACATTAAGTTGAATTTGTTTTTCGTGTTTTATGCATTCTCCTTAAGGATCATGTGTTAATTAATTTTTTTACACCATGCAAAAACTGATTTCATTCAAATAACATTTTTAAATATTATAGTTTATAAAGGCTGGCCATAATGGTTATCCAATTTGTAATTAATTTGTTCTAAATTACTATTCTTAGCGTTCAAGCACCGGAAAAATCTTATGAAAATTGCTCAAAAGTTAATTTAGCGAGTAGGCACACGATTTGCCTAAAGCTGTACATACAAAAAAAAATTTTCTACAGCCACAACAATCCGGATTATTAAATAAACTACAGTTTATTGATTCGATTATTTTTATCAAACACTTGACTCATTAAGATACCAAAAACATTAATTTATAAAAAAATCGTAATTTATCGTATATGATGTTCGTTTTGGTTTTCATTATAGGCAGGTTACCTAAGTTTCTTTTGACGTTGAATTAAGCACCCTTGTGAATCAAACAGGTAACCCCTAAGAGATTCATAAACCCACCCGTTGCGATGCAATGTGAAAAATATAGAAAGTTACATTTTAGGTTTTTGGGGGCGGAGTTAAATCGATCCAAACATCTAAAAAATCTTATTCTTCTTCAGTCTACCTTAATCTTCCATTGTTCCATGAATATGGAATCTGCTAAATAATTGTACCCCTTGTCCGGGTAAATGATAAATGTGGATGTCTTAGCAAGTACCTTACTTTCAACCTGTATAATTAAATAAGCTACCTTTAAAGCTAGATTATTAATTATGAATGTTATTTTTCTAAGTAAAAAATTATGAACGTTAAACTAGTTAGTAATTGGGCATGAAAGTTATCATATTCCATTTTTATAAATTACGAGTCATTAAGCAATTTGAAGCAGATCAAATTCCAAGTTATAAACAATTCCTTAAAAAAACTATACCTTTATTTTCGAACAAAGAAAACCTTGAGACAAACAACTAAGAATTTTCCTAATACCTGCGAAAGCTTTGAAAAAAATATGTTAATTTCGCATTTTAACGTCTGGAATTATTCAGCAAGCGCAGCGGATTGTTGTTTATTACATCGACGAATCGAAGAAACAAAATTTATCGTGTTTAACGAATTCTTAGAATCTATGCGAGGATGGTTAACAAAAATTTAAACATGTACCGAGTTGTTTCTTTTGTGTGCATTTGTAGCATACCATGAAGAAGAAATACTTTTAACTTAATAGTGCCTGTATGGAATGTATAAGACGTGAGTTTAAAATATTTTATCCATCTTTACTGTAGCCCTTATTTTATTATTTTCTTTTCTTTATTATGTAATACACTATTTTTGTATGTTTTATGCATTAGCCGAGAATTCGGGAAACTTTAAAATACAGCCGTTGGTCTATTTATTATTTATGAAGCTGTGCTTATTAGAGGTGTTGTGTACCTTTTGGAAGTAAATAAATAATCAATTTAGACCTGAGATTATGATGAAAGAATAAGCATCTCATATTATATACAATTTTAACATATATCTCCTTATTTTCTTTTTCACATGTAGTAGTAAAACTAAACGATCAGTATTGTTATGCAAGAGAAATGTTAAAATGGAATGATTCGAGACGTCCAATTCAATTAATTCTAAATTTAAACAACGCTATGTTATAACTTTTATGCTTTTGCTGAAAATGTCTTCGAACAAGACAAAAGTTTACTTAACTTTCAGCTTCATATACCTCTTTTTTCTAAAAATGAATACAAAGGTGCAGTAAGCACACGAATTTCCGAATTTATCTTTTGAAACTCAATTTACTTACAAAAGCCATGCAAAATGTTTATTTTGTCTTATTGTAAATACCGTATACCCTTTTTCTTCGAACTTAAATAAACGCCTATGTAACTTACTAAAAGTTTTTCAGGTAAAATACTTAGAATTTATTATAAATGGATAGGATCCAATGTTGCTTTTTTTACCTTTAATTAAAAAGAACTATTAACGTAACAATGGTTACTTTTGTATTAAAAGAAATTAATTAACAATTTCTATTTTCTATTAGCATAAAATTCAATTATTTAACTTAACTTAATCAATTCGCGAAATCGTTATTGACAAAATGATAATTAACCTTTTGCAAAAGCTTATTGTCATTTATAATCGTTTTTGTATTATACCAATTTTTTTCAGGAATTCTTAATATGTATATAGAGCAATGACAAAGTAATAATAAAAAAAAAATTAATATTATTACCTCTAGTCTCATTCTTAACATTTGCTTTTTTGTATGCGTTTATGAAACATAACTTTAATGGTATAATATCGGTACAAACAACAGTCTTTGAAAATCTTCTAAAAAAGCTGACAACACGGCAACACCTGGAAGGCATTGCTTCAATGTAGTATAAAAACTTACAATGTATTATTGAACGCCGCACGGAGAGGAGATCTACCATAAGATTAGAAAACTGGACCATCTATGTAAGAAAAAAAACCGATAGGTAACCTGATTGGTATTTCTGCGGCGTTTCCGCAACCAACACGTGGCAGCTAATTTTGTTATTATACATCATCTGAACACTACAACGATACAGAAAAGAAATTGACGTACAATAGAAGCACTTGTTTAAGAAAGGGTTCGTCACACGTATTATCATTTACACTTGGTATTGATGAAACTCTACAACTTACATTTACAACTGATTATTATATTGCCCAAAAATATATGAGACACTCTAGACTAAATTAGCTGCTAGAACTTAGAACACTATCATAACAACATTACCAAAATACGAATCAACAAATACAAAAAACTCAACTATAAAAAACAAGCAGTCTGTGTGTAAGAAGTGCGTTAAAAATTAGAAGATGGTAACAAACCTATCCAAACAACCTCTCTGAAGAACAATCTAAAGTGTTATCTAAGGGTTTCAACTTTTTTATAGCTTTATTAAACATACCAAAGCACGAGATTGTTACACAAGTGGAATGCGATATCAGATTTTTACCTGTAAAGGGAACCATACTTGAAACTTGCCGTATCCTACATGTGGCTAAACCATCAGCACAAAACATCACTAGAATGGAACGGAAGGCATTGGAAGACATTTAAAAGAACCGCAACATGGCCGTATTAAGAGCCAACAAAAAGAGAGCATCGGTTGTAATGGATAGGACAGACTATAGTAAAAAGATAGAAGCACTGTTAAAATCAGAATACTACACAAAGATGGTCAGAGATACAACAACAAACGCAAAGACAAAATTAAAAAAGTCATCAAGAATTCATCTATACCAAGAGAAGATCAAAGACGATTGCTACCGTTAGAAACAATTCCACTCCCACAGAAAAACCTGCTTAACTCAATTGTTAGTACTGGCGGATAGCCTACTTACGAATATGCAAAGTATCTGGTTAAAGAACTACAACAACATGCGGGATCGAGTAGCTACGTAAAGAATTTCATTTTGTAAAACTACTACAACAACGCCAATTAACAAAAAGTCTTAGTAAGTCTTGATGTAGTTTCACTTTTCACCTGCGTAGAAGTAGAACAAACATTATTGCTTATCAAAAAACTATTAATACCACAAAGACTGAATGAAAACTTAAACGACTTAGTTAGGTTAAGTTTAAGTACAACTTTCCTTTTGTGGAGCGACGAACGAATTTTACGAGCAGAAGAGTGGCGACACAATGGGTTTTCCGTTATTCCTCGTGATTGCCAACATTTTTATTGATACTTTCTAAGAAGAAGCCATACGAACAAGTGATAGGAAACCCACCTGCTGGTACCGTTACGTGAACTACAATTTAATAATGTGGCCACGGGCAACATTACATCAGTTTCACGATGGAAGTTAAAGAAGATGGCTGCTTACCTTTTGTGGATGTACAAATAACGAACTATGTTACACCGTACACAGAAAGAAAACTCATACATACAGATATCTACACAGTAGAGTTAAAGTTTCCACGGGTTGCATTCGTAATAGGATTTTCCATTTTGTATAATTCCCATGTTGAGCTTTTGTTACAGTAGACACCTTTAGAGCCCTGGTGTGAAAACGACATAAACGGAAATTATCTAGAATGGAAAATTGTATTAGATATTTACATACTACTTCACACCACCATCCGCATCAAAAAATATCGCGACACCTCTACGACGGACAGAGAAGATTAATGATCCAAAAAACCAACCAACAGCAATTCAATTAACTGACGCGCTTACAAAAGAAAAGTATATAACTATAAAGAATTCCAAAGAACAAGTATGCACTATAAAGAAGAACAAACCACAACCAGCGCTACCTGGATTTGCTTACCTACCCTGCGTTGACGGAGTTACTTATAGATTGAACAAAGTTCTAGACAAGAGGAATATACATAACAACATATTCAAGAAGCTCAAACAGCTTATATATACAAATAAAAACCGACTGCTAAAACTACAAACGAAGGAAATGTAGGAACTGCAGTGTAGTTGTGGAAAATCATATATAAGACAAACTGGACGCAGCATACAGTGCAAAATAAAGGTGCATTGGAGAAACGCACAACATAGATACATTGAGAAATTAGCAGTTGCAGAACACTTTCACTAACAAGAAGAATCTTCCATCAACTGTTACAGCGTTAAAATATTTGCAGGAAACAAACATTATTATCAACGAATGATAAGAAAGTCGCTAGAAATAATGAAGAACAGTAATAACTGGAAATCTTCTGAAAAAGCGGATAGCATAAGCAGCGAAACGTCAAGTTTTAACATGACAACACGGCAACACCCGGAAGACATTACTTGAAAAAACTGATATTCTTGTTATATAGACAACATGCAATCATTTTACTTAATTTTGTACAAAGCACACGTAAATGGTCGTAGATATTTAGAAAATTTTGGTTTTTGCAGTTGAATATTTTTTTTGCTTTGTGTAATATTGACTTAGAACTAGAATATTAATTAAAGTCTTGACTGTAAAAACTATTTTTTATTTTATAATTACAGTTTTTTAAAATACATAAAACATACATACCAAATATATAATTAAACGAACTGACAAATGTCAAAGTACAACAATAAACGTTGAAACTAGCTAGCAATAAATACACAGCCAAAAATGATATACAAAATAGTTAAAGAAACTGAAAAAAAAACCTTAAAATTTAGAGTTAAGCAAAGGAAAAGTTTTTAAAGAAAAAAGTTCATTAAGAGAAACAGATAAATTTAAGAAGCTTTGTAAATACCAGATTTTTCTAAAAACACGAATACGATTTTTATTTTTAGCAATAAAATATTGTAAATTATGATTTGTAGAAGAGAAAATAGAAATATTAAAATGCTTAAAAAAAATAAGACGGAAAGACATCGACTAAAGTAAAAAATGATAAATATCAATACTACTAGATTCATTATTATATGTTATTAACAACAAATTGTTTATTAAAACTAGTTTTTGATAGAAGAGTCGAATAAACACAATTTAATAAAAAACAAACAAAATGTATGAGTATTATTATTGTATAGTCGCTGCCACGGTAGATCCCTGCGTAAACCGACTAATGAAACTTTTGAGAATATAACAGCGCCTTAAAAACTAAATAAAGTAAATCAATATAAAGATATAATACTTTATTGCTCTTAATTGAAATGTAGTAAGAATTTATCGTATTATAATAAAGCAGGATACGGGTGAACGAGGAAATATAAATTTTTTGTTTATCATACTAGCGATGGTACTTTTCTTGCCCCTAAAGAAACGTAACATTAAAATGCAATGACATATTAAGTTTGAGTTATTTATTCTTACGAGGATTATACGCGTTTATATAAATACGTATTAACAACGCCAACGTTCAAATAAATTACTTATTTTTCTAGTAGTGTCGCAAAAAGAAAATTAATTGTTTTAACCTTCTCTAAAAAAAGAAGTATAAAGTAGGTTAATTAGTTGGTATTTTGTTAGTTCACAAAACCACTGTTGTCAATTAAACATTGATTAAACCATCGTATAAGAACCACCAACTGAAAACGTAGTAAGTAGTCAGTATAGCTGTGAACAACAGCACTAAAGAAACGATGGACAGCTGTTTTGTCCTTTTGGGACTCCTCAGCATCGTGATAACTCTAATGTGTTTTCACAACTATTACTGAGAACTACTGCAGTTATATCTCGTAAGCATCCGAGTAGCATATGTGAATAACAAATGGCGTTTCCACCTCGTGGCTATTTCCACGTACCAAATATTAACGAAAGAAGTATACTGCAGGTAAATTAGTTGGTATTTTGTTACTTCACAAAACGACTGTTGTCAATTAAACATTGATCAAACCGTTGTATAAGAACCACCAACTGAAAACGTAGTAAGTAGTCAGTATAATTGTGAAAGAAGTATACTAGGTAAAATGCAAAAAAAGGCGCAAACATGCATGGACAAACAAAGGAATAAATCAATTGCAATCAATTTTATTTATACACGAAAATATTTTGTATAAAGATAAAATGCAGCAAATATATTTTTTGACACCAAATCATTTCACTGTTAATAAGTTTTTATAAGTATGTTATGAATTATTTAACACATTTATTATAATTGCTTTTCTTTGACATTACGACCAAAAAGAGAAACTAAAAAAACAATTTCCTTAAAATGTAATTAAAACTTAAGTGTAATAGCTTATATTTACACTGCTATTAAAAGAACGTTGCATGGGTCCATGGGTGTAATATAAAATGTGTTCAAAAAATAGCCTTAATAAGCTTTATTTTTTAATATCTAACTTTTATTTACTCTTCCAAAATCATTCAAAAATAAGAATATATTAATTTTTAGTTTTTGCAAATAAATAATTTGACCTTCTGGTATTCTCAATGTTTATTATTTGTGTAATTTGAATTTCTTGAATATCATCGCAAACGGGCACAAATAATTGCCGATCGCATTGGTTAACAAGCCTAGTTTACACCGCTAATCATTTAATTCGGACTAACCAAGGTGTACCGTTTTTTTTAAGTTGAGTGTACCTACATAATGCCTTAAAATAAAAATATAAAATATATTTAACATCGACTAATGCGATTCTAAATACATTTACGACTTTACAACTTTTGACGTTATTATAATATTAGTATTATCTTTTTATTTTAGACACAAAATGATTTGGATTTCTGCAATAGATAAAAAGATTGAGATTTTCATCGCTACATTATTTACTTAATTGATCATAATTAAACGAATAGATCGAGCAAACTATGAAGTTAGTTAGATAGTAGAATTAAAATATTCCAATGCTGATGAGTACCAAACAACAAAACAGCCAATTGATCTCTGCTAGTAGTTTTCGCAATTATATAAACACATTTTCTCTATTTGATTAGTACAGTTAAGAACTTTATGCCGCAAATTATTTAAAATATTTGTAAATTAAATATTAACATTATTATTATCATTAAATAATGATGTGATGTACTTTTGATTTGGATATATGACAAAGTTGTCTAAATGCAAACAATCTTTACGATCTTGACACATAGAATCAACACTTTTACTCTAATATCGTGGTTACATACATATATTATAATTTAACATAATAAAATTCCGTAGGTTTTCACGGCCGGTGTCGCTTGTAGTACAATCTTCTTCCGGGTTTCGCCATGCAGTCCTAGTTTGCTTCAACGTTTCACTGTTCATGCTGCCAGCTTTAATATAATATTAGTTTTTATGTATTCTTTGTAACGTGTTTTCTTTTTACCTCAAAAACTTTTTGTCAGTTATAATTTAATTCACATACCAATTATTATCTTTAGATATTTGGATATGTTTACGATTTACTTTCTATCTGACGTTTACTGATAATTATTCTGTAGTTGTTATTTTTTATCTGGTTTTAAAAAAATAAACAAGTACATAATGGCACTTCTACATCAAATTGCTATGTTTTTTGATTTTACTATAACATTTTTAGTACAAAATTAAATAAAAGAGTGACGTTTATTTTTATAAGACTAAAAGTTCATCTAATGATGACAAACTTATTACAGTTGATTGTTTTAGCTGTAGATCAAAATATGTTTATTTGATTTAAGAAAATTTAACATTTTTTAACATTAATAAAAAGCTGTCAACTCACAACAGTGCGTTGTCACACAATCGTTATAACTTAAATGTATTACTAATAAGTAGTAGTTTTATTAAAATTACTAAAAAATCTGACAGGTAAATAAATCACGCCCTTAAGCGGATTAATTAATCTACATTTATTTACATAATCATTAAACATTAGTACCTATCTTCATTTTTTTGAACAAATATAATTTTATCGTAAAATGTAGTTTTTAATGAGTATTTATTTATTAAATATAATATTTGTTAATTAATATCCTGCCTTGATTAACAAACGGTTACAATTTCACATTAATTTAATACCTACTGACAAAAAACCTACAAATTATGTATATGTTTACATCATTCTAACGGATTGTAGTAACACGTGAAATTATTTGCGCCGAACTTATGTAAAATATTTTCTGTTTTATATTAAATTATACATGAGATTACTTTAAAAAAGGAGGCGACATTGGAAATAATGCAAAATTCTATTGATTCATAAATTTTATATAAGCTGGAAATCAATTTTGGGAAAGACAGTCAATCACGTAAAATAAAATACAGTTATAAGAATCTTAGACAATTTAGTGTAGATTTAACGTTGCTACTAAATTCTAATGCTTATTATCAATTTAAAATAGAAACTTTGTAAATGTCACAGACATTGTACTCGACCTACATCAGTGGTCAAATTATCCACTTACGGTTTAATTTATGGGTAGCAAACTTGAAAATTCTAAAGTTAGAATATACCTTATGTACATTTAATATGGCGATACAACGCAGTTGTTATTAAAAAATACTAAATTTAGACGCTTTAAAATTTATTGTGCGTAGAAATCGTTCAATCATGTTTATTAAAGTAAATGTGGAAATGGATTCTACAAAATTATTCGATAATGCTTTATCACAAACGTCAATTTTTAATTTTGCTATTCTTATTTGTGTATTTAAATTTGTTTAGCAATGAGATTCCATAAGTATTCTTATGGTAATACATTAACGTAAAAAAATCATTGTTCATCACCAACAGGATAAAGTTGTTACAGTGATTACTTTCATCGCTTTTTTATATTGCTGATTGTAGAGAAAAATTAAATAAGTACAGATAGAATTTTTTTTAGTACGGAAACTGCTGATTTTTCTGCCCGTGGTTGCAAAAAAAGTATTTTGCCCGTTAAGAGAAAAACGATGCCATATCAGAGATGCTCAAAAATTTTTTAATTTAATTTTTCTTGATTTTAATAACTGCAATAAGCTGATTAGGGTCAAACGCAGAGAAGGGCACGTCTTGGTAGTCTCGAAAAAGTAATTATTATTCCAATCAATATACTAGGATGTTGCTAACATCTCATGCAACAAGACGTTTACCATATAGCATTTGCGTAAAGACTCTTATAGTAAACCTTCTTAAGCTACGCTAAACAAAGTGAACAATTAGTGTCAGTTATATTTACTTCTTTGAATCAGTTTGTCATTTTGCTTTTAGTGGTAATCTATCTATTTGGAGTGTCTTGCTATGTGTAGACGAGCATTATCCTGCTAGAAAATTAGGTTTCTCATCGGCTAAAGAAATGGAAAAGTATGGGATTCTAGCACCTTGTTAACATATCGTCGGCCGTTTATATTGCCTCGAATAAATACTAAACGAGAATTACTATCATAAGCTATAGCACTATATATCATAATCCTCACAGTGTGGTGCACATGCCGCTCAACAACAAATTGAACACTGCGCCGTTATCCAAGTCTTCGTTTGACTTTCATGGGGCCACTATACATCCTCAAAGAAAATCGGGATTCATCACTGAGGACTACTCTATGGCATCCCAGATTCCAGAGGAGTCGCAACTTACACCACTCCAAACGTTGTTGTACGTGTTGTGCCGTTAGTGGTAGAACAAGAAAGGATTACAATTCAAAACTTCTGATTTGACGGTAATTATTTGAATGGTTATAAAGCAACCTCCAACAACCGTCTCTTATTGCCATAAGTCGAAGATGACGGTCCTGCACCTCATTTGTTTGCTTCCATCTACCAGTTCATTATTTACGACAATCTTGTTTTCTCTAGTCTATGCAGGATGGAAGCGCACGATAGTGGATTAATTCCGGTTGAGACAATTTGCAATTTTACGTAAGCCAACAATTTGTACTCTGTCGAATTTGCTTCATTGGCGGTAATTTTTACGCTGTCTCACTCTAGGCATAATCACACTTTCAAAATACGTTAAACAAAAAAACTACAAAAGATAACAATATTAAAATGAACCAAAAGTCGTACGAAATACACACGATAATGAAGTAGTAGAAACAAAAAGAAAACGTCAAATATACTATTACCACTTAAAATTTAATCCATTTAAATAAAATTACTTACTACCTCTGAGTAGCTTTAATCTCCCTAACCACAAGATTTTCATTGTGCAAGCATATATAATTTTAAATTATTATTTTTTGTTAAGGTATGAACATACCTACACATTTACTTTACATAAAGGCACATATCAAATAACCAAAGGAAATATGGCATTTTAGAGTTCCTTTGCCACGACTTTGCTTCTATAAAGATTGTTTTTAGCAATTATTTATTCTTTACGTTATTTGGTAAGTTTGCGTAATTGGTATCTTTCCTTGGAATGTTTCTAAACTATTTTATATCTTTAGCCATGTGTAGGCTGAAATTAACAATTAAGTTTTATTCCAGCAATGGTACAGTAGTCTACTATAGTTCAGACAAGTTGGAAAATGTAATATGACAACACACGCAGTAGTTCTCAGTTCAGTTGCTATTTTAATGGATGTCTACGAAGTCATCTAAACAGAACGCTTGATCAACCATCTTAAATGCTTTGTTATTATGAATACTTTTTCGTTTAATACAAGATTTATCACATTATTGATGAAATTTACCGTGACTGATTGTTCCTGGTAGTGCTTAAGTAAATTGTTACTTTTTCTTCTAAGCTATGTAAAGCCGTAAACAAACAAATTATTTTAATCTTATTTAATTTTGAGTCAGTCTCAATCTAGCAAAAGTGTAAATAAAGAATTGTAGTGACATAAGAATATACTGAATCGACTATACAGAGCGACAATATTCTAAACGTGTTGTAGGCGTAACTGTGTTAGGCAAAATTAGATGCTATTCTAGAAAAACCTTCAAATGAAAAACATAAAACCTACAATGTTTTTAAATTGCTTTGGTACGTATTTGTATGAATAGTTCAGGTAAGATATCGTAATATATCAATCACTCTTGACCTTCAAATTGAAATTTAAAATGATACTTCACTAGAAACTGCAAATTTTGGTCAAAAGTGTAGTTGTAGTAGATATTTGATTTTCAATGTTTATGGTTTGTATTTTTAAAAAAAAATAATGAAACACCACCCATGCGCTACGATAAACGTAGTGTAAATTACACAACTTGTTAAATGCACGTCTTTTTGCATTAGTAACATTAACTGAAATTGGGGTCTACCTTAACCAATTAAACCGTTAGTTTTTATGTAGCACACTATTGTTCACTGCCAGTTCAAGTTGAGAAACTGTAAGTAAAAAAATTAGTAAAATTACCAGTTGTTTAGATTCTAAGCGACTTACAATTTAAATCGCGTTGTAATGGAACACCTAGACTTTTTAGACTTGGTCATACTTTCTTCTTACGAACAGTGACAATTGGAGCTCTAAAAATGCTAGTTATCATGTGTTTCAAAACGTCAGTTTGTTTGAGCTCACAAACGACAAAACGGCAAAAACCAAGTTCAACTCCAATGGTTGGCTCACACAAAGAAAAAAACTAATCCAAAAAAGTTTGGGCGTTTTATTACAACGCAATTTAAGCCAAAAGTCGCTTATAATATACCTAATACACATTTTTATTGCACATTACCAGAATTCTCTAAATTATAAGATAATATAGACGCTTGCAATGATTACTATTTTGTAGACTCTAACTGAATTAACTCACTGAATAAATGAAATTGTAATTTTAATAAAAAAGCACGCGTATAACGTACAAAAAATTAGACATCCTTAACGTATGTTCTTCTTTTGGAAAAAGGTTGACGAGGTTTTTGATAAGTAAATTTTAAATTGCTACAAGCGTAAATGCATTTCCTTATGCCTCTATGGTGGCTTTTTGAAGTTATGAAACTGCAAGTCTTTCCAGAAACATGAAAATTATCATCAAAAACCAGAGTGCAGTCTTTATAGTCTTTATATATAACGGTACCAACTATAAACGCATTAATAGATTCTGCACGTTACTTGAT
This sequence comes from Aquatica leii, assembly GCA_035610365.1. NCBI lineage: Eukaryota > Metazoa > Arthropoda > Insecta > Coleoptera > Lampyridae > Aquatica > Aquatica leii. The sequence goes on from CM069434.1 coordinate 60,492,999, forward strand.
TGTCAGAAAAAAAAATTTTTTTTTGAATCTAAGTATATCACGTTTTTTTTATAGCTTGGGTTTTTGCAATTTTCCTAGATATTTGAAAAAATTCAATTGGTATAAAATAAGATAGTTTTGAACTACAAAAATAACTAATTTATAGACGCCATCGATTTTATAAACGCACTTTTACAAGTTTCTTTAGAGCTATTTGGATATTCGAACTCTTTCTAAAACACTTTTATTGACTTGGATTTTTTGGCATTTTTGATTAATTTGTAACTGTAGTTTCTCAAGGCTATTTACAAAAGTACTATAGAGTAACATTTTTAAATATCACCAAGAAATCTAGAGAGGATAACAAACTATCTCTTTACCCATACGTGCAAAAGTTTGGTGTAGATGTTTTCTAACGGCAAATACTAAAAAAATAGCTAAAACATCATCATGGTAAAATAACATTTGTTGCATTTGGTTTAAAGGAAGGTCGTCCAAGATCACACAATGTGTTCTACAGAAAGATTGTGTAAGCAGCGCATATCGACTAACTAATTCTGCGTTAGAGTAAACAACCATAGTAAACAAAAGGTCGTCCAAAAGATCAGATAATGTGTTCTACAGAAAGATTGCGTAAGCAGCGCATATCGACTAACTAATTCTGCGTTAGAGTAAACAACCATAGTAAACAAAATGTACTGACAACAAAAGTAAATACTTAATGCTTATTTTACGAAACGTCAGCCATTAGGTAAAAAAACATTCCACTCTTCGAAACCGCTACTTTGCGGACCTATGTTTACTAAAACTTTTTTTAAAGTTTTCGTTCATAGTACTACCTTCTATTTTACACTTTTACACTTTTTTTAGGAGCCTTGTAGCGCCCAGAACTAGGCATAATCTTCCTTCTTATTCTTCCAACTCTTTCTATTTGGATCATCCTCTATTCATTTTAGTCCTTTGACCTGTTTGTGTACTGTTTTCTTGTCTTTTTTTCCATGCCTTCCATTTAATGATTTTGTTATTTTATCTGTTGTTTGGTGTTCTGGCAACATGTTAAGCATATTTCAACTTTAAAATTGTTAATGTTTGTATAGTATCACTGATAATTTTTTTGTCTGATTCATTCATTCCTCTTTTGGTTTTACTGATATGCCCAGGATAGATCTTTCCATTGCCTTTTGTGGTATTAGTAATTTTTGTATTATTCTTTGTGTGTGAGTCCATGTTAGCGCTCCGTATGTCAAGACTGGTAGTGTGAATTGGCCAAATATTTTTGTTTTGAGGTATTGCAGAATTTTCTTATTTTTTAGTACATATCCTAGCTTTCCAAACGCTTTCCAGTCTAATCTACGTCGTGTTTTGATTTCTATATTTTTATTTTGTCCTCTATTATGATTTATTGTCTCAGATACACATATTTTTTGACATTTTTTATGTGCTTTGTGTTAAATGTTATTTGTATCTGCTGTGGACTCATTATTTTTGTTTTGTCCAGGTTCCTTTTTCATCAAACATTTTCAGATTTTTTTTCTAGGTCTGCAAGCAGTTTTTTTAGGTATATTTTAGACTCGGCGATCAAGACAATGTCGTCTACAAATCAAAGATGTGAAAGTCTTGTGTCTATTCTAGTCTTTTAAAAATGTTTTCCAACGATAGGGTAAAAAGTTTGGGTGATATTGTATTGTTCTATCTTATTCTTCTTTTCATATGTATCTGTTGTAATTCTTTGTCTAGCCTTATTGTCAATTTTGCTTTTTTATATATGTTTTTCAGTGTGGCTTTATAACGGTGGTCTATGCGTGCGTTGTCTAGTTTATCAAATATTGCCAAATGTTTTACTGAGTCGAAAGCTTGTTGTAATCCACAAAGACCATATATAGTAGCTTTGTTCTCTATCATTTTAGAAAGTAGACACTCAAAATCAAATTAATACACAAGTTGTTTAGAAAAAAATGTACTATAGTCCTCGCAATTTTACTTTCGATGCACGTCATTAACGTCAGTGACGTAGTTATTCAACCATGTTGTCGGTATTATCATGTAAACTTACTGTTTTCGTACATTCTTAATATTCCATTGTATTACGTTTTCATTAAATGTTTCTACATTCGTAACAGTTGTACTACGCTTACGTTTTGAAGAGATCTAAGAACCTCGTTGTTAGCAACCGTTGTACATACAGAAATAACTGTAGAATATATGTATGTATGTATTAACACAATTTAAATATTAAGTAAAAGGGTACTTCTTGCACAGCATTTACTGATATCAATGGACCACCATTATCTCGTTCAATCTCAAAATAGTACAGTTTTGTATCAAAAATAATTATAAAAAACAATGAGCACTTTGACATAAAAAACACAAATTTAATTTGACAGATGTCAACAACGCTGCAACTGTAGTAAGCACACCAACAACGTGATAAAAAAAATTCAATAAGACAATTTGGTATTTATTTAATTTTTGCTATAAATAGGGTGGTATGAATTTTACGTCATTAATGACGTGCATCGAAAGTTAAATTGCGAGGACTTTATATATACCTCAGTAAACAAGTTTTTTATAAAACCTGTATAGTAATTAGAAAATAGAAAGAAAGAATGTATAGAATAAAGAGAAGAAAGCAAGTTGAAATAATACAAAATAAATGAATATAGTAAAAAGGAATTAAAAAACAGATTAAAAAAGCAACTTAAACCCTAGCAAAATACAGTAAAAAAAATAAAATAAATGTTAAAAAACAAACTGAATTTAAGGACGATAAGTACGATAAATGACGAGAATGAGAACAACGATAAACAAAAAAATATACTTTTAAGGTAGTAGCGATTAGGAGATCTCTAGAAATACTAAAAAGAGAGTAAATCACATAAGATAAATTCTTAAAGAAAAACGAATGTAAGTGAAAAAACTACTAGAACAAACGTTGTTAAAATTTATTTGTTAAATTAAAGCAAAAATAAAAAACAACAGTGAACAGTATAAAACGTAGTCCGTATGTGCGGTGTATCTTTGGAGTTTTGCGATATTCCGTTGAATTTAAATAAAACTAATGTCCCGCTAAAACTATACAGTTTTTAGCAAATATTCGCAAAAAGTTGATAGACTGTCAACTTTTAGCAGTGGATCGCGCGTTTTCTTTATATTTTTACCGTTTTTAAATAGACAATGAACAATACAGCTTATAGTGTACCCAATGGGGTGTACCAATAAAATTTACGTTTTGTGGCACTATCGGCTTTATTATTACCAATGTTATTACTTACGGAGGGAGAGGACCAAAGTAAACTCAGTAAGAAAAGTAAACATCAAAGACGACCAAAGTTCTGGGTCCGACCAATATTTCAAAAACAATACAGCCACAATTATATTAATTACATAAATACATAATATTTTTGCCAACACATCCTAAAATTTTGCAAGGATTTTGCTGCCAATGGAAATCACTATAACTACAGGTGAAAAAAAGACACGATATGCCGCAATAAATTTAGGATATAACGCACATACGAACTACGCTTTAAACTTTTAATACAGTTGCGTTAGAAGAAATATAGAAAAACAAAGAATGTAAAAAAGCATAAAAATATGCTGAAAATCTACAACTTTTTTAGGTAAGTGAACAAAAAAGACAACATTACTAAGATCAGAACGTTTTCCGGGTTTGGACCGTATCATTGTTGTAACCGAAGTTGACAACGTTTCGCCCACTTTTTAGTAAAGGAATTTATAAGAGTTTGAGAGAAAAATAGAAGAATTCAAAGGAGCAACCAAAATCTAGCTAAGAATATCTCAAGGTTTAGCTAATCAACTTATGAACTAAGCATACTAAACTCTAAAACGTTAAGAAAGAAAACGATAAACTTGAAAAGGCAAACAACAATCTAACAAAGAACCACTACCGAGTTAAATAATAGAAAGTAGCTTAAGACACATGTAACAAAAGAAAACTGCTTGTAAAAAAAAAATAATAAAAAGCCCTGTTCGAAAAGATTAGAAGTAAAAAAAAAGATAAGAAATTGTATAATTTTTTTTAGAAATCAGGCATTAGACTAAACAGGAAAAAATACAAGAAAGAACAACGAAACCAAAAAAATGCAATATTTTACAAATGCTAGGAAAAAAAATACAAACATTAATGTTAGTAAAAGAGGTACCATCAAAACATTAAAAAAAATAAAAAACTAAAAAAGAGAATGAGTGCAAGGTTCAGATGTGTAATTAGAGAGAAGATATACAATAATCAAATGGAGGATAATCATGAAAAGTATGTCGTGACAGAAGTAAAACAACAGACAACGTTTTGATGAGATACTAGCTGTACCCTGCCACGCTTCGCAGTGGCACATTGTGATTGAATGGTTGACATTTAATGTAATTATATTTATATACATTAAAAGTGAGGTTAATCTTAAATTAATAATATAATTACTAAATAATATAATTACCTCCACGTGTTAGATGTAATAAAAAAGATATAACCACTCACTTCTGTTAGAAATTCACTTGAATTATAATAAGTCCTTTTATTTTGCCTGTCAGTTAATAATATTTTTACTGTCCATCTTTGATATAAAACATAACCTCTACTTACGATTTGGCGAAAGGCGCAGTTCGATCACAACACTATCACACCAAAAATTCTTGATTTAAGTGAATATTTAATTCAGATTGTATAATAATCAGAATTAGATGCAAATTTTTTTGTAAATAAACAATGTAATTGGGAACGAAATTGTTTCTCATGTGACTGCGTCATTATTATTGCGGTTGTCAGCGAGTGTTTTCATCGCTTATGGCAGATGGCGCGGTCACTGGTACACAGCTGATCGTTAAAAAAACTGTTTTCTCGCGGTCGCAGATATGTGACTGATGCAAAAAATAGATAAAAACAATCCTTGATTCGGATTTTATATCATGTTAAAATTTCAACTCAATCGGTGCAGAACTTTTTGAGTTTTTGAAGCGTACACAAACCAACAGAACATTTTTATATATATAGATTGAACATCATGAAAATTTTGACAACAATAATTTTTCAGAAAAACCTGAAAACATTTTCGAATTTCATTTTCAGTAGTGTTAATATTGACACCTGTGTTACATTTTAATTTATTTGAACGATAGTATTATGATTGAGTAAAAAAATAATAATATTATTTTAACTTTCTGGAAAATTGACAAATTTATCAGAAAAATTGTTCTAAAATTATTTACGATTTGTAAGTTTTGTGGAAAAATAACATATTGATTTAAAATAGTTGCAAATTTGTCTTTATTATTAACAAACAAATCACAGAAAACTAATGTCTGTGCATAAACTATTCGAACTCAATTATATTTGTTAAGTAACCCATTACCTAACTAGATTTCTTAAGAACGGAATTAACTCTTACTTGAGTTGTTTTATTTACAAACAAAGCAGATATACTCCATAACAAAAATTTTAATTAATGTTTGTGTTTTATTAGTGAAACTTTTGCTTATTGATAAATGCCTATAATAATCGCCGTATCTAATTTTTTTACACATCTTTTCAAATAGCAATAATTATGAATACAAATTAAAAAAGAAAAAAAACCTATCTAGCGGAAAATTAGACAAAAAAAGCAAATAATGAACAAAATTTTAAACAATGGTTTTTCTAATAACGTTTATTGCTTATTTTTTATGTAAAGTTATTTTATCGTCTTTCGGTGTTAATTTGTTAAATAATATTTGTAAAAGTTTCGTTTTGCAATTAAATCCGTCATCGGAAATCGTCCATCTCAATTTTAATATAAAAAATATCAGCTGCATTGGATTGAATTTTATAATTTTAATGTCTTTTGCGGTATTTAATTTTTTTAGATTCTATTTATAGGATTAAAACTTTTTAAGCTAATTCGGAAATACTGCGGACTTAAAAAATTATTGAACCCGAACAAAAACTAGTTTTGTGTTAATTAATTTAACTGAGTTTATTTGCATAATGAAAAATAATATTTTTTTGATTTATAACAACCGTGTATATAAATCATTTATATACATTGAAATTTATTCTGGAAACGTATTGACAAAGATTGTATTCCTCTAACAGTATTCTAAATTCCACCGTCAATATTTTAAAAATATTTCAATTTTTTTTCAATATTTGGCGTCTTTATTGAAATGGTACTAAATCTGCAGCATAATCGATAATTTTTGACACTTTCTAATGCTACTTACAAAATATTGTCGTAAAACTTAATACGTGACTATTTCCAATGTGTGTTAAAAACTTAACCTAGCACAAAATTAATTAAGTAGAACGAAGTATTATCGTTTAAACGGAAAAATGCAGTTACTAATTTGCATAATTTGAAGGAAAAAAAGTAGTTTTTTTCGAAAAAGTATGAATCGAATAAAATGAAACAAAAAAGTGCTGGCACATTAATTTCACCTTTAGTAACATGACGTTAATACATCAACATTAAATTTTATTAAGATTTCTATTCTTTAATGCGTCAGATTAACTTGATAGATATTTTTTGAAGATTGTAATTGGATAGACTAAATTAAGGTCGTGTGCATAGTAATGGAATTGAAAATAAATATAATTGACGTTTTCTATTCGATTAAATTAATACCACGCTAAAACTTTTAATTTTACTTAAATTATTCTTTTTGAGAAATCTTTATGCACTTTTTAATGTCACACATCTGATTTACATATATAAACTTTAGTAACTTAATTTTCCTCTTGAACTAGTCGTAGTAGTAGTAGTTTTTGTAGTAACTCGAACCTGCTTATTTATGAAAACGTTCTGAATGAAAAACTTAAGATTTATTCAAACGTATAAAAAAAACGTCGTTTGAGTATTTGTTTTATATAAATATTACCTTTATCTAATAAGAAATTTTGCAGTAAACTTCTTTTGGCGTTTTAGCTTGAAGCTAAAAATTTATGATGTATACAAGGCGTTTAATAAAATGGGATCCAAAATATCTAACAATCCTTAGCACGTGCTGCTCATATTTCTTATGCGGCACGAGTTTCAGCGGATGCGCCCTATAGAACGGTTGATCTTTACGATAAGCCACTTTAAGCGAGAAAATGTGACATTATATGACATACTATGTGTAAATCTTCTAGATGCTGTAATATGTGTTTCGACTTTTTACTCACTTTTACAAACAAACATAAGCTTATCGCGCAGATCATAAAAATATTGTCTGTTTTGTAATGTTAACGTTTACAAATTTAATTCAAAGAAAAAAATCTATTATATAATTTGTTCAAATACTACGACAAGATCACACACGCATTATATTAAATGTTGAACGTAAGCTTTTGGTGTTCGTTAAAATATCGACAGTTATTAATCTATATCTAAAAGATTTTGGCAAACGATTGCAACGTTACTGTCAGATATTGATTTTATCTTACAGTTTAACCTAATTTCAATATACAACAGTCAAAATAGAAACAACGAACACGTTCAAACTGAAGAAACCGCAAACGTGCGTTATTACTTTTCTCAGAAAGAAATTTAAGTTTGCTAAAACATGTATTCAATTTCTCAAAAGACAGTGTATCCAATTTAAGTTTTTGGGATTTTTGGAAATAAATCATAAAAAAAATTAATTTAATTTAGAGATTGCAATTTTAATATATACTTAGGTATAATTAATTTAATTTATATTTTAAACTAATTAGTTTCGATGGCATAAATCTAATACTTTGCTAGCTCAGCTATGAAAACTAACATACAAAATTATCATAAATTGAAATGCATTACTGAAACTTGATGTTTTTCTTAAGAAAATGTTTTGTTTGCTTTAACAATTGTTTTTATGTAATGTTAATTCTTTTACTTAAATCAAAGTTTTATCGTATTTTTTATTTTTAAATCGTTTTTGCAGTGCATTTAACGTCAGTATTATATTCATGTATTTGTTATTATATTTAAACAGTAGTTTTGTTTTTAACTTGAGTTTAATAATAATTTATATTTTATCGCGTAAGTCATAGATTTTTTCTATGCTAACAGTATAATTTATATTCAAATTGTTTATTTAAAAATTGTTTTTTGTAACAGTTATATCATTTTTAAAAAGAGCTGTCAAGTTATGCTTTTTTAACTTAATCAAATACTTGCGTGTTAAAAAAATTTTTTTTGTAACAAATAATTTTTAATTACTTAGGGTATTATTGTAAAAACTATTCAGAGATCAGCAATATCCGTTGATGCACGTAATAAATTAAAAAAAAACTGTTAAAGGTTTTGAATTCTAAAACGTCTCATTCTGGCTCAAACATTTATTATAAGTGCTACTCAAATGCACATTTGTAATCTAGTTTTTCTAATATTTTTAGTGTTATTTGTTGTTTTGATGTCATATTACTTTTTATTAAATTGATTTTGAATAAACAAAGTAAAGGTTTCAGTTTTTCTTGTTTACAAGTAGAATTAACATATTTTATTTTAGTCACTTTTCTTATAAATGCATAATTAGTATTTACGTTTTAGAACATAATGGAACATTTTATAATATTCATACATTTTTCAGAGATTTTTACATTTGTAGTAGTTTTAAAATACAATGCGTTATTATCTAAAGTTATATAATTGTTTATAATAATCGTCATATTAGAGATTTAAATATCTTTCTGTAATTGGTTAAAAATTGAGAATGAACGAGTAAATGACAATAATCAGATAAGGAATGAATAACGAAAAGATCACTTTTTCTTAAAAATCTGTTTACTGAAAAAAAACTATTTTGCACTTATCTATGGATTTAAATTTTAATAAGTAATTACAATGAATTGAACGATTTTTAACAAACTTGTACTTATAATTCTTGAATAAGTCAGGCAGTTACTGTCATTTGCGTTAGTATCTAAGATGCCAAAACAGAAAATATTTATATCTGCAACTTTAAATTAATTTTCAAAAGACTACAATCATTTTACAACATATTAAAATTTTAAATACCGTCACTTACACTTTTTTCTTTAGTGACATTTACCACTCCGAAGATGCAAGCTGTAACGTCTTGCGAAACGTCAGTTTGTTTGGGTTCACGAACGACAAGGCCAAGTTCTACTTATTATTATTATTATTATTATTAGTCGCTTATAATCAAAACCAAAGTAACCGCAAAAGCGAAAGATTCTATATTATAAATTGACGTGTTTTTACAAACTGGATCTTTAGATTGTTTGCGCTGAAAGAAAAAAAAGCCACTTACAGACTTAGCATTTCTAAAAAATTACCGAGACCACAACGTATTGCCATCTCATACTGCAAAGTACTGGACGCTGTCAGGAAAAAGTTATTCAAGCTACATTTAACTTTATCTAACAAATTAGAACACTCGATATGGGTAAAAATAGATGCTATCACTATGTACATACAAGCAAACAAGGTTTAGGAACAATCAAAAATGAAGAAAACTAAGAAATACGAGCGATTACATCCTTCACAGTCTAAGAAATCCGTTCGACGACCATAAAGTAATTATCAATCTAACAGATACGGTTTTGGATATCCAGACCACACCCTTGTTAAAAAAGGGTTTTGACTACGGTGTTACGCCTAAGACAAAACCGATAGAAGACATAGTATATGCAGTAGAAGCTGCAATACGCACTCTGCTTAAGTATATTTATGAAACTATTTGACAAGATGTTTGCAACATTGTAAGAAAAACTAAACCGCCACGCTCAAATATTATCAGATAGGAGAGAGAGAGAGAGCGGCAACGTGAGAACAAACATATTTAAGTACTCTAGGCAGATGAAGGAAACGCTACAGTCGTTATAAACATACAAGAATACAACGAAAAAATGACAAAGGTACTCTCGCAAGATTACTACAAACATCTACACAGAAACCTTTTACAGTCTCTATGCACTAATATAAACACCGCCATCAAAAATAAGAAATAAGCTTTAATTGTTAAATCTAGTTATGCCACCAATCTACGGTCTTCCCAAGATACATAAAGAACGAGTTCCTTTTCGACCGATAGTGAGCAGTATTATTTCACTGACCTAATCGTTAGCACGTTATCTAACTTCAAAATTTTTGCCGTTGACAAGAAATACAGATAGTCATATTAAAGATTCTACAGATTTTGTAGAGAAAATTCAGAACTTGCGTATAACAAAAGAAGACATCTTCATCGGTTTTGACGTGGTGTCTATTTTTACTAAAGCCTTGGTCGATGAGTTTTGTCTTTGCTCTAGGACAAAATTGCTACAGAAGAAATTCTGCGCATCCAACTTTGTCTTAAGAACACTTATTTCAGTTATAACGACAACTTATTTAAACAAGTAGAATGAGCGGTCATGAATTCACCGCGCTCTCCAGTTATAACCAATATTTATATGGAGTATTTTGAAATTGAAATTATGAAAAATGTTGAGATAAAACCCAAAACTTAGTTCAGATATGTTGATGATACGTTTGTTGTATGGCTTTATGGCAAAGATAAACTAAATCAGTTTATTTAACATCTAAACTCTGCACAAAACAGCATTAAATTTACTATGAAGTTAAAACATAACAATAGTCTAGCCTTTTTTGATGTACTGGCAATAAAGAAAAAAAAGGGAACATTGAAGCATTTTGTTTATAGAAAAAAAAACGCACACTAAACGTCAAATCTCACCACCATCCAATACAGAAGACCACTGTTGTACATACTTTAGCTAAAAAAGTTATACGTGTGTTAGATATTGAGAATCTACAAAATGAAGAAAAAACATTGTTAAAGAGTCTGAACAAAATGGATACTGGTTCAAAGACATCCAAAAGACATGGAAAAGAGCTATACATCTAAAAGTAAAAGAAGACTTATCATTTCCTACTAGCAACGCTTATTTACCATACTGTAAAGGTTTTACAGACAAAATAAGCAGATTGCTAAAGAAACGTAATATCAAAACTGTCTTTACAACTAAGAATACTCTGAACAATTGGTTTATATTTGCTAAAGACAAACAAAAAGTTTTAAAACATGCCGGAGTTTATCAAGTTCCGTGTTCTTGTGGATCAAGTCATATAGGACAAACGGGACGCTCTATTGAAATTAAAGTAAAAGAACATTTGGTTGACTGCAAACATCTCAGAGTTACAAAATCAACAGTAGCAGAACACGTGTGGAATCAAGGACACGCTAAATCTTGACCAAACTAAAGTATTGGCAAGAACTTCCTTTTACTTTTCCAGACTAATTTGCGAAGCTGTGAAAATAGAAAAACATTCATATAATATTGAAACGTTCGAGAAATTATTCTCAAGAGCCTTCTCGAAGTTGTTACTTATTTTCCATAACGTTCACCGAAGGATGTGGAACATTCGCAAACGTTTTGCCAAAATGTATAAATGTAGTGCAAACAAATCATAGAGCAGTTATTCTAGTAATGTGAAGACGGCAGAGTTAAGGAGATTATTCAAGTTTAAATAAATAAGTAATTAACGCGCGTGTTCGAGATAAATATACGGAGTATAACCTTGTACGTGACTTTAAAGTAAACAAGGGTAAGAGTTTAGATAAATAGAAGTTATCCGCGGACTTTATCATCGTGTGATAGTTCTATATATAAATTAGTTTAAGTGTTTTTATTAAATACCCTTAGATTTAATTAATTCGGTTAGTTATAAACGTGTACATATTTTTAGTATAAATAAATTACTTAGTAATAATAAACGTTACAATATGAACCGGGAAGACGGTTTAAAACTTAGTAAATCTTGGCTGCTAGTATTACACCCTTTAAGACAAAGATCAACGAGTAGTAACGAAGTCAATCAAGCGGTAACGGAAAGTAAAAGTTCGGTAATTACCGGATCGCTTATGATATAAATACCGCCACTTACACTTTTTCTTTAGTGACATTTACCACTGCGATGATGCACGCTGCAATGTTTTGCAAAACGTCAGTTTGTTTGGCTTTACGAACCACAACACGACAAAGGTCAAGTTCTACTTCTTGTTTTGGCTCTCAAGGAGAGACTAGGACCAAGCCTAAAAAGTTTGGTTGTTTGACTAAGACGCGGTCTAAGTCGCTTATAATCATAACTAAAGTATCCACAAAAGCTTGAGATTCTATATAACCCAAAAAGCGGATAATCATAAATCTGAGTGTCTCTGGATAAAACAACTAACGGAGAACAAAAATGAGTATCGTTTTAAACATTTTAGGGTTTGACAAAGAAAAAGTAAAATAGCATTTGTTTATTGACAGTTTGTATATTTTGTGGCCGGAAAGTATTATATACGAAAATGTTTTATTAGCGTGTACTGATGCTGCGCTGTATACTATACTTCCAGAAAAATTGCAACACCTAGAACTTGTTGAACGATTTTATTGAAATTTTTAGGAAACGTCAATTTTATGTAACAAAGTGATGATTAAAATTTGAATAAAATCTAGCCAGTAGTTTTTTGTTTTTTCCTGTTGTTTCCACAGTAACAATAAATTTGAAGTAGTAGACCATTTAGTAACTCTCAAGTTTGCAAATTGTTGTTTGTTCACAATTTCATTCTGAAACTGATAAGAATGCCGAGAGTACGTCAACATCAACATTTTGCTCAATTAAGTGATTTTGATCGTGGCCGTATTATTGGTATGAGATAGGCCGGATTTTCGCTAAGTGTTAACCGGAATGTTTCATCGGTATTGAGATATTGGTCCAAATGGTCGGAGGAAGAGGTTCAACGTTGTCGCTGTGGATCTGAACGTCCACGGAAAACTATAGATCGTGAACAACGTCGCATAAGAGTTTTGGCCACAAGAGACAGATTTTCAACAACTCGATCAATTGCAAATGATTGGATGAGAGGTATAGAACCCAGAATGTCAATGTCATCTGTTTATCGCCGGATAACGTCTAATGGGTTTCGTTCATATCGTCCATTTTTATGTCTTCCCCTTACACCACTTCACCGTCTACGCAAACTAAAGTGGACCAACGAAAGGGTTAATTGGGCGCAAGAATGGCATCAAATTGTGTTTAGTGACAAGTCCCAATTTTCTTGTAGGCCCACAATAATCGTAGGAGGGTCAGACGAATGCGTGGAGAACGTAAAAATCTAACATTTTTTGTGGAACGCAACACAGCCCTCACTTAAGGAGTTATGATATGGGGTGCAATATGTTATAGTAGCAGACCACCTTTGGTCTTTATTGACGGCAACCTAAACGCAGCTGGTTACATTGCTAATGTGCTAAAACCAGTTAGGCTTCCATATCTTCAGGGGCTGCAAAATCCCATTTTCCAGCAAAATAATGCGCGCTCTCATACGGCAAGGGCTACAATACGGTTTTTGGAAGAAGTTAACATTGCCGTCCTTTTATGGCCTGCTCGGTCGCCTGATTTGTCGCCCGTTAAACATGTATGGGATATGATTGGTAGCCGACTGGGTAATTTACCACACCATCTAGATAACTTACACGATCTACAGTTACAGATTTAAGAAGCATGGGACGATATACCACAAGCAGCTATAGATCACTTGATTGATAGCATGCCAAGACGTCTAAATGAGTACATTACAAATCGTGGCGGAGCAACTCAATATTGAAAAAACTTTTTAAGCTTTTGTTTTTTTTGTTTTTAAATTTTAATCATCACTTTGTTTCATGAAAATAGAGGTTTCCTGAAAATTTCAATAAAATTGTTCAACAAGTTCTAGGTGTTCCAATTTTTCTGGAAGTCAGTATATGTATAGCAATACTAAAAGTGTTGTTTCCAAAAATGATAAATATTACGTGTTTAGCACACAAGTTGCAGAAAGAGTTTGGTAAAAAGTATTTTTAAAATCGCCAAATTGTTTAAAAAAATTGTTTGTAAATATACTGCTTTCTTTTACCAATTATTACTCGATAAGAATCTAGGATAGAAGCTGATTTTATAAAAAAAAATTTAAATTACCAAAAAAATTGTCGATAAATTGGACATAAAAAAAACACAAAGCATTAAAGAAACTCAAATCATTAAAAAAAAACAGTTTTATATTTATAAAAGAAATTTTTCCATGTATAGCAGTTGCAATAATCAAACTTGAAGAAAAAAGATGTCTTTTAGCACAAAGCATTTCAATAACAAAATGAGCAGTACTTTCTGTGAACTGAAGAAAAATTTATTATTATTTGCTTAAAAAAATAGATAATTAGCTATTGACAAATCAAGGAAAATAAAACGGATATAGTTGACATAACCTACTCTAATTGAGTTTATGAAAAATTTTATGTTGTTTTTCTGTTTTATTGTTTGCAATCGGTTTTTTTTTAAAACTAAACCAGCAAATAGTAGTAAATATGTATTATACAGACAAAAACAATAATTTGCTCAATGACGTTATTAGGTGGTCAATGACGATAATGCTTTCTGAAGTTTGACATTATTATAATGATTTGCCAAGAAAGTTGTTGATTATTTATAATACAAACGCTTTCTTAACCACGTTTTCCGGTTGATTATTTTATTGCCCCTTAGACAACAGATAAAATAGAAAATTGGACTGTATTAGAAGTTCCCACGTTATGTGTTTGTGTACCAAACGTAAAATTATTTGATATTATAAATGATGCTTGCTTGGGAGTTGTTCATAATGGAAGCAACCGGATAGCTTCCGAGATAAATAAATTCTATTGTAACAATACCAAAGAAATAATAATACTATACTTATGGTCTTGCACTAAAAAAAAGTAGCACTCTAGAAAAGAGATTAGTAAAAAGACTCATTCTGCATTCTAATTTTAATTTAAGTGTCCATATTGATTTCATTGATAGAATTCAGGTTTCCACGGGTTGCATTCGTAATACAATTTTTCATTCCTGATAATTCATGTGTTTTCGTTATCACACAATCTTTCGTTACACGCCACATTGAACATCATCAGAGTCCGGAACAAATTGATTGATTGCGCCGTGAGGTCTCGTATTTATAGACCGGCCTCCGATCGAATAAAACTGGTTTCCAAATCTTTGGTAAAAGAAAACAAGAATCTCGGTTAATATTAAAAGTCTTTTTAATTATTTCAATCGATTATCTAAAATTTTGCTGATAGAAATTAGAAACATTACCCAAAATCTTAGTGATTTCAAACATAATTTGATGATCTGTTTCTAGCACGTGTTCCGCCACCGCAGACTTCAAAAACTGTTTAAGACGACTACATCTTTGATGCTTCTTAATACAAATTTCTATCCGTGTTATCTATGTATATACGACCACAAGAGCAAGATTGAAAAGAAATAATGTCTTTCATTAATTAACAACTCTTTTATACGTTTGGAAAGTGTTCTTTTAATAAGTAAAGAAGAATCTTTAGAAATTACTTATGACCGTTCTAATTATTGCCTTTCTCAGAACTAATAGGTAATGAATTCTTTAGAGTACAGAGCTGTTTTCTCAAGTCAACCTCAAAATCTTCAAAAATAGTTAAATTATCTAACCAAGGTGTCGCAAACAGTTACAATAGAAAGAATTTTAAACAATCTATTGCAAAGTTTATGTCTGCGAAACCAAAAGTAACAGCGGAATCTATGTCTCAACCGGTGTCTATTACTTATCTACCTTGTCAAAGGTACCACGGACCGTATAAGAAAAATGTTGTTTAAACACAACATTGTTACTTGGTTTTTTACTGTTTCTAAATTAGGTCAAGTCTTAAATTTGGTAAAAGACGTTATTCTTTTTCAATTTGACGATTTTTACAGAATTCCTTGCTCTTGTGGTCGTGCATACATAGAAGAAACGGGTAGTAGCGTGGGAATTCATATTAAAAAGCATTCAAAATGTAGTCGTCTTAAACGATCTTCAAAGTCGGCGGTGGCGGATTACGTGCTAGAAACGGGTCGTCAAATTGTTTAAAAACACTAAGATTTAGGCTAATGTTTCTAATTACTATCCAAAAAAAAATTAGAGAATCCATTGAAATAATTAAAATTTTTTCAATATTAATTGAGATTTTAGTTTTCTTTTGCCAGAAATTTTACCGCGCAATCAATCAATTTGTTCTGGGCTTTGCGGACGTTCGCTGCAAATTTTTAAAACAAAAACAATAAAAATGCTAAAACTATCTAACGAAAAATTCTTTAAAGTTTGTTTGTGATTCTTTTTGTAATGCACAAGCTGTGATCAGTAGAGTAAAAGACAGTTTTTATAAATTTTGTGAGTTTATACGCGAAATATAAATTGCAGATTAGTTTTAGGTACAGCCCATAGCGTTTTAAATTCATCGAGCCTGAGTTTAATTCTTGCATTAAAAAGTTTCTTCTCCTAGTGAATCTTAGCAAATCCATAAAAAATAATTTTCTTTAAAGTTGCAACTGAAAATAATATTTTAGAGAGACAGTATTACAAGCGTTGTCACTGCATAAAAAATGTAAAAACAATAAGTGTGCATGTTACCCAAAAACATTTTAGTTGGTAACGTAAGTAACTAAAAACTAATTAAAACAAAAAAATATTTAAACAATGTTCAAAGAACTCAAAATTAATCATTTTTGTTGTAGCATGACAGTAATCGATGACATTTCGAATTTCAATTAGTTTTTAGTTACTTACGTTACCAACTAAAATTTAATAACTGTGAATAATATTTTATTGTATTTAAGTGTCATAAATTTTAATTTTTTGCTGTTGTAACCGTTTTTGACCTTTTTAGCGTACTTGTCAACACAAACGTCAAACTATTTTTGATTTTGAGAGACTTTAAGACGTCGATGGCCTTGTAGTCGCTGTTCGAGCAATGAAATATTGTATTTAACTTGTTTTTGTCTAAATTGGGCATTTTTAAAGCTCTCGTTTCAGTCGTTAAATTTACACAGGAACTTGTTAAATAAATAACTATTTTTGCATAGCACTCACCTTAACAGTGCATGTGTAACAAATAAAAATAGTAAAAGAAAACATATTCTATAGTGTCAATAATAACATAAGTCTGCAAAAAAATGTTTCCAGTTGCATGAAGTATTTTTGCTGAATTATATGATTCAATTATATAATTAAATGGTCACAGATTTTAAAAATAGCTTATATAATATTCAATCACGTATATGTTTTTGTAAAATAAAGCAAAATTAATAAAAACAATCATTTTTACAATAATTAGTTATATTTATTTTCTTATAACTAATCAAAAATTGTTTCTGATATTTGCACACAATTTAAGGTCTACTTATGAAACCTTTTTTTTCTTTGATGTTTCTCCGCTTCTAATTTATTTTTTTCGGTTTTTCGATTAAACATCTAATAGCAGTTGGTTATCATATTGACATCCCATTTTTCCTTGGAAAATCTTTTCTTCTGTTCTTCTCTGTAAGCTCCGAAGTTTCTAGGAAAATAGTCTATATGGGAGTGTAAAAAATGAACTTTTAGGTTCATCTTTATTCTTAGCTTCATACGCTGCCGGCATGCGTTATACAATTTTTTGTAGTCAGCGTCTCTACTATTCCTCAAAGACTCTCATGCTTCTTTTTTCTTGTCTTGGATTGTTTCTAAAAAGAATAGATTACTTAAAAGTTTTCTTATGTCGAGACCGGCAAAAACACTTTTTTTTAACTTGGCTTCAGATAGCTTTGTAAACTTAAGAACACGGATATCTGGAACAATCTTCATTTAATAATAATAATAATAAATGTGTTTATTGTGTTCACAAAGTTACACAAAAGGGTAGTGTTCGACTTAAAAGCCGTTCTTCCACACTCCCTTATTAACTTAGGAGAGAAAAAAAAAAAAAAAAAAAAAAGAAGGTAACTATACATATAAGAATATAAGCAAAAAGAAAAACTTAAAATGTAACATATAACAAAAAAAAAATTTTTTTTTTTTTACAAAAAAAAAAACAAAATGATATTCCGTAAGTTATCTATAATACAAAAACAATACAAAGTATTTTTTTTTTTTTTTTATTTACAGGAACATATATATATATTTTAAGTTGTTAATTTACTTGACTTTAAAAAACTTTCTACTATTACAATAATAATTGCTTAAGTGCAGTACGAAAACTATTTTTGGAGAGAGGCAACAAATTTAAAATCTGATTTAACAACTTAGGAGCAGAATACGCAAACGAACCTTCATATTTAACAGTTTTGTGCGCTGGTATGTTATAAGTATTAAATCTGACATTTTTAGAGTGCACATCAGAACGCAAAGATAACAAACTATATAAATAATTTGGTTTCTGAGCGTTTATTAATTTATATAATAACATGCCTAACATATACTTATGTCTATTTTCTATATTTAGTTCGTTACTAATGTTTAAAAATGGAGTTATATGACTACGATAATTTAAGCAATAAACATATCTCATGCAAGAATTTTGAATTTTTTGCAATTTGTATTTATTGTTGTTAGTTAAAATTATAGTAAACGCTATTACAATAATCTATAATAGGATAAATTAGGCATTTAACTAGCATAAGTTTTGTTTTAGCGTTGAGTGAATGTTTAAATTTGTAAATAGCTTTAAGTTTATAGTAACAAGACTTAACAACTGTGTTTAAATGTTTTTCAAAACTCATATTATTATTATCTATTATAACACCAAGATTCTTGATCGATGAAACCCACTGTATGTTAGAATTATTAATTCTAATCTGGTATTCTGTGACGTCAATTTTACCAAGATTATTAGGGCTTCCGACACACATCGCCACTGTTTTATGCGGGTTAAGACGTAAACCATTGTTTCTACAATAATCTTCCATAGATAACAAATCATTGTTAATTTTATCTATTGTATTTTGAATTTCATTTGGATGACAAGATAGATATAATTGGATATCATCAGCATAAAGATGGTAGGAACAATTTTTAATACATTTTGGTAAATCAAAAGTATATATTGAGTACAGGATAGGACCAAGTATGCTTCCTTGAGGAACTCCAGCTTTTAAATGTTGTAAATTTGAAACTGTATCATTGTGCTTTACCGCTTGAGTCCGATTCGTTAAATAACTCGTAAACCACGTGTATGCAGAATCTACAACTCCTATATAACGTAATTTCGCTAGTAGTAGTTGAATATTTACTAAATCAAATGCTTTGCTTTGATCTAAGAGAACAATAATTGATATTTTACCGTTATCTATAGCATTGGATATGTCATTGATAATTTTTAATAAAGCAGTTTGTGTGCTATGGTTAGCACGAAATCCTGATTGCAGTGATGGCAATATGCAGTTATTTTGCAAGTGTAAATTTAGGTTAGAAGCGACAATCTTTTCGATGATTTTTGACATTGTTGGTAGAATACTCAGAGGTCTAAGATCTGTTAATGAGGTTGCTTTTGATGTTTTAGCTAATGGTATTATTAATGCTGATTTCCAAATATCGGGAAATACGCCGGTACTTAATGAGTCGTTTATTAACTGTATAATTGTATTTGCGCAATAAGAATATATTAATTGAAACATTCTTATATTGATGTTGTCTCTACCAATTGCTTCGGATTTGATTAAACTAATTGCTCTATTTACTTCTTCTGTGCCAACTGTTTTAAACACAAATCTTGGGTAAGGAGTAGTATTATAGTACTGTTGTATTAAGTTGTTGTCAACTTCGATGTCTTCGGATAGCTTTATAAAATAGTGATTAATATCATTAGCTGTTATATCGTCAGGTAACTGAATAATATTTTTACTTGTGTAATTAAGACCTCCAGCTTCTTAGTTTCTTCCAGACCAACTTTGAATTGTTGTTAGTTTGTAGTATGTGATTCATATAAGCAGTTTTCTCTCGTTTGACAGCTTGTTTTAGGTAATTTCTTATACTGACGTAATAACGTCTTTTAGATTCTGTTTTGTGTTTGAAAAACTCATTACGCGCTTTGTTTTTTAATTTAATAATTTTTTTAATTGTGAACGTTATGTATGGAGGCAATTTTTTACGTTTTGTTAAAAGTACTTGGTTTCTAGGTGCATATATGTCAAAAATTTCAGTTATATAACTGTTTAAGCAATCGATTCTATGGTTAATATCTTTGATGCAATTTAATTCATTCCAATTCATAGATTTTGCATATAAATCAAAGTTAGATAAATCAATATTCAATAAGTTACGATAATAACGTTTCTTACTTTTAGTCACTGGATTTTCAAGAGCGATCTGACAGTACGCCAAATCATGATCACTGACACAACACATATCCACTGTTTCGCACAATTCAACATGTAGTTCATTACTTACACAAATAACATCTATTAAACTTGTGCTATTATTATCTATTCTTGTAGGTTTGTCCACAATTTGTTTTAAACTAAAAGTTATTAACAGATTGTTGAAAAGTTTCACCTCATAACTGTTTATTTTTAACATGTTAAGATTTATGTCTCCAATTAAGACAATCGAATCCACTGCTAAATAAATACGTTCTAACACATCGTAGAGTTCCGATAAAAAATTAGGACTATTAGGAGATCTATAAATAACACCAATTCCGATAGATTTTTGTTGTAACTTAACTTTTATCCACAACTGCTCAAGCCCAGTGTCAAAATTAATTGTTTTATATAATAATTGATATTTATAGTTATTAGCCAAATAAATTCCTACACCACCACCAAGTGTTGGGCGGTCTAATCTAATAAACTGGTAGCCAGATATAGCAACCAAATTATTAGAGTCACCTGCTTTCATCCATGTTTCTGAGATGCCGATTATGTCAAAAAGTATGTTCATTTTACAATATCAACAAAATAATCAAATCCAGTGTTAATAGAACGGATGTTAAGGTGGCTAATAGTTAAAGTTGGTTTTTTGAAGTTAGTTTTTGATGTAGATATTGTGGGAACTCCTTTACGTATTTGATAAAAATGTTTTGTTCGCCTTCAGATTTTCTAGTAATCAATTGCTGTTTAATTTGTTTATAATAATTTCGTTGCATAGGTGTCTCATCTAAACTAATTTGTAAATTAGGAAAATTATTTCTTATGTTTTTCTTATTCTTAATTACAGTCAGAGCGTCATATTTGTTTTGGAGTTCAATTTTTAGAGGTCGTATTTTATTTGTGGAAATTCCAATACGGTACGCTTTAATACTGTTTACATTAATATTTGACGAAATGTTCTTTAAGATATCAATGGCCTTATCAATATCATTGTGTTCTTCTGAAGGTTGTAAATTATATATAATAACATTTCTTGGTAGTGATTGACAAATTTTTTTGTAAGTTCCAATTTAATGTGCAGGAGTGGTAATAACACTTTTTTGACGAAACCAAGTTTATATTTCTCAATTGTTTAGATAAAGCTAATAGCTTTTTGTGCAGTGCAACTGTCTGGATTTACGATTCTATAAACAAAGAAAACAAAGATATTTTGTATAACCTCTCTGTTGCTCCAACAACATGGTCAATGTTTTAAAATATGTACAAACTCGCCAACTCATTATGGTTTTCTTTTATATGCACCGAGTGTCCCATTGGAAGAGATGCAAATACGTTTCTATCATGCATCAAGACTGGTTTGAAGCTAGTTTTCGACCAATAAATAAATATGCGCCATTATAATGAATCATATTTTATTTCAAAGCACTTGATGAGCTCATTCACATCACTACAATAAACCAGCTTTCTCTCTTTGAAGAAAAACTGAATAAATTATCTCTCAATGTTTGTACTACAAAAATAAAGCATCAGATGATAGCAGCTTTTTGTTTTTTAGCTTTGATTTTTGTAATTCAACTGCATCTTTTGGAAGGCTTAAGTCTCTTACTATGTCGTTCAGTTCACTCTGAGAAAAAATTGAGGTCTTATGTCAAAAAAATCTGAACTAGATTCGTCTTCTGACTCACTCAAAATGTTATCTAAATGAAAAGGCGGCTAGAAACTGGTTTTTCAGAACAATGGGATACTGGACGAATAACTGAGTCGAGATTAGACTAATAAATTCTATCATATCTACCGAACAAGTAGCAGTCAGTTGTGTGATCTTTTTATGCACGTCATATTATAGGAATACCAAAACAAAGCAGGTTTTTTTTTATTTTTAAAGCACAAACGAAAATATTTTTCACATATTATGCACACCGTATGCAGAGTTGCATGTGCTGTCTTCCTTTACAAATTCCAATTTGAAATATGCAAAATAAATCTTTTTCACAAACCCACTTATGTTTCTTTGTTTTTTTTGGTGTATTCACTACATACAACAGAAGCTGCCGGGATAAATTATACAACCGATGCAAGCCATATACCAGAACAGTCACGGTATCGTTTGACTGCTTAATATAAACTGGGCGTGGTAGTAGATGGATAGCGAAATACTAAACTTATTTAGTTTGTTCAAATATGATTTAATCCAACAGCAGATTGTTTTTGTTTATTTCTGGTAACCCAGATAACAAATCTAAACATGCTCAACTGTATCAATATTATTACTCACCATCAACTTTTAACTCGTCTCGACACGATTATGCGACTTTCTGTTAACGCTAAAACTACTAATAAGTTAAAACTTAAAAAAAGGTTTAAAAATCCTATTCAGTTTTTTACTTGCAGACCTGGGTACTCAACAATTAGATTTTGTCCGGTTACCATATTTGCGAGTAAAAATAGACATTCGCGCTATTGTCCGGCCACTATCGTCAATATTCAAGAGACGTTTTAAATCTAATATTTAATATACAGTGTAAATAGGCTTCTCCTAATTAAAAACAGTTTATAATAAAAAGTAATTCGGAAATATACTATGTAATGTGCATATCATATATGCAATTTGTAGATTAAGTGAACTGACATCTGTGCAGAAAAATTAATTATTCAAAATTTTTTTATGTTTCTTCTTTGTATCTCTGGTGGGGAGTTTTATAAATCTCCCATAAAGTAGTGCAATAATGATAGATGCTTTTTTAATTGTAAAAATGTAGAATGTTATTGTATACAATTAAATGTTGCCATTCATTGTTATTATTTATTAAATCAATTGTTTTTACAATTTAAGATTCAAATGCACTTCAAACACAAGTTTTTCTTATCGAGTTTCACTGGGTTTTGATTGTTATATAAAGAAAACGCCTTTTTTTGGTAAAGAGTAGATCTTAAATATCAAATTCCTTAGAAAGCAATAAGTTTATAAACTATTTTTTTGTATACACGTTATATTATAATCTTCTGTAGAAATTGCATATCTTTGGAGATACATACTAAGTCTTTACTTTTATGCTAATTTTGGTTATTGATTTTTGAGCAATAAACTGTGTATACCTGAAAAACAATTATTGTTTTACAACAATCAGTTTATCTAGTCGAGGTAATAACGAGATGTCTTATCCTCCGCTTTGTTTTTTTGTTTTCTAAGGTTTAGTCACCATTCTCTATTTGTTTATTTGACAATGTTAACATAAACATACATCAATCAATCATAATGTAACAAAAAACTCGTTACTAATTTTTACGTAGTTTAAAATCTTTTTGAATAGTGCATAATGCAGTTTAAAATATAATAAATACCAATACTGTTATCGGTTTTCAACGATTGTTGTAGTATTTAAAATCACATTTAAAGAAAAAGACTAAGTATGACCAATTAACATTTTGTTTTTGTGTAACAAATATTGAATTAACTATTTTTTTTTCAAAACAATTGCTTTATGATGGCAAAAAAAGATTCGTTTGTAGAATAATGTACTTCTACTTATATTATTGTTGAGATTATATTTTTGAATAATTTAGGTGTTAGTGAAAACATAAAATCAGAGGTCAAGTTCTAGTCAATATATCGAGTAAATGGTGTTTGGCTAAGAAACGACAGCAACATTTTTTGCTTTTGTATGAATTAATTGTTAATTGCTGCAATTTGCATTTATTACCGTTTCCTTTTCAAAGAGCTACTTTTAAAAAGTTTAAACTATGCTGCAACGTGTAGATGTAACTCAAAGACAAATTCTAAAAATGTAGAATTTTAGATAGTTCGATAGATAGAAACTTATGTAATTTTAAGAAATTTATAGATAGTACACACCTACTGACCTAACAAATATGGCAATAACGGTAGCAGCTATAAATTGAACTTTTTTTGCACAGTCCAAACTGTACTTGTCAAAATCAAATTTGTACGCTTCCTCTAGGCGCGCAATTTTCAAACCTCTTTGGCAAATTAAAAAAAAACTGTGCAATAAATATACGAATCCTACGAGCTAAACTATTTGTACCTCAGAAAACTTTATTATTTTATAATTACTTTAAGATAAAGTTATTTATGGTTAATTGTTAATACAATAAAATATAAAGGTTGTGTACGTTATTAATACATAATTCGTGACTGGGTGTTGAACCTTGAGTATAAGTTGATAAATTATTAAGCTTGTTAATAAAAACTTTATATAATAAACGTTTAATAAAATGGTACTTACAGATAATAGTTGGAAAATTTCAATGATATTTTTACCACGAGTTTACCGTTAAAATACATTATCTTATTAATTAGACTTGTTTCTTGTTAAGTATGAATTGATTTATTAATAGCTATGTACTATCTAACGGAAAATAGTTTTCTAATTGAAAAAAAAATAGAAATACGTTTTATTCAAGAGGAATTCGATAATTTAAATATTTAAAGTTGGTAAAGAAGCATTTTGAAACAATTTTAATACTTTACGAATAACTTGAACTCGACATATTTTTTGTGGTTTAGTTTTATCATTAAATAATTTTAGTTTTTTAGTTTATTGCTGTTTGTATGACGTACGTTTTTTTGCGTTTAAATAAATCATACGTTTTTACTATAATTTATTATTGGGTTCGTGTAAAGTATAAACTCTTATTGTACTGTCAGTTTGTAGAATGTTTTGGGTCTGCGTGTAAGATGTTTATAGACACATATATTATGTTGATACTATTACCGATAGCATCAAATTTGAATTTTCAATTTAAATATGTTTTTCATCACACAATGATTCCTGCGTTGCAAATTTCTGTATTAACTGAACGAGATATTCAAAACTTATTTACTGAAATTCTGAATTGAAGATTAGATTTAAAATTGCCTTTAAAAATATATTACAAAAACTATAATTTATTTATTTTTTGTTTTTTTACTATTATCCAACATTGGAAATGTTATTACGTGTAAAACAGCTTATTTTGATTCAGTTTTTTACTAATGTTTGATGCGTCACAAATAAAAAAATACAATGCTTTGGATAATCGCTTTATTATATTCTAATTATTTAATTGGTTTTTACGTTTCTACGAACAGTTAGGTATTTTTTTATAATGAGTGGACCTTAACGTAATAAGGTTTTTGTTCAGCGTGAAAAAATAACTTGCAGTTGCTTTTGTCTAAGACGTCATACGCTTTTGATAATAATAAATTATCTGTATATATATATATAGTTTTTACGACACAAAACTTGAGCCTGTTTTTTAGATATTTTTTTCGTGTTAATTACTTGTTAATAGTTCATAATTCTATATTAATCATATCGCGCCCTTCAGTCTAGACCTTCATTAAATCGATAATTCTTTTTCAATAAAAATTATTTCAAATTGTAAAATTCTTAGTTTTACTAGAAATTACAAAATTAAAATTACTTTATAGTTTAGAAACTGGATATAATTCTGTGTTTAATACTTTGAATATATAATACTGAAGATGATAGCTTTTAAAGTATGGTAGCAATACCGACTACGTACATATGTACACACTTCGCGATTACAATACTTCCTTATTATATGAGGATGTTATTAATTATCACATTAAACAGTATTTTATTAATCTCTACGATTCCTACACCGTTAAAATTATTTTAATGTCTAGTCGATTAGTAAATTCTTATTATTGTTAGAACAGTACCCGTATATTCTGTTAATGCCTTCTTGTATCAGTTTTGTTATTATTACTGCGCATTGTATATAGTATTAATTTTTTTATTGTATTACTTTACAGTACTTGACGAAGCAATTTTTGTTATCGTAATCAAACTAATTACCATTTTGATAACTGTTAATTAAATTTTAAAATAATTAGCACATTGAGTATGGCGATAAATTTTTGTAGTACCATATGCCTAATATAATTTTACAAGCTCTGTACTTTGGGAACGAATAACCTGAAAAATAATTATTCTTATGTACGGTTTTTAAATGGTAATTGTGGGAAACGACATTTGATTGTTGGACTGTTTTGCTCAATTACTGACAATAATTTTTTTCTGTATAACTGATTTATTGCTTTTTTTAATTAGAAATGTTGTTATCCTTTACATTCTATTTTATTATCATGCATGTTTAATTTTTAATTTTTTATAAAACATTAAATATTCTTTTTTAAACAAGTTTTTTTAAACAAAATTAAGTCACTGAAGTATTCTTTACTTTATTAAACGTTACAAAATAAAGAGTTAATAATAATGTACTAATTAAATAGGCAAAAATTTGTTGGTCTTAAAAATAACTATTCGTATAACTTTTAAATATGTTTGGCGTACTTTAGTGTCAATTCTATTACTTATACAACTTTTCGTACACTTTTGCCAAATACCGAAAAAACATTTTGTTTAAAAAAAAACCTTTAGGTCTTGTATGTTTGGAGAGTTACAAAAGACATAGTTTTCAATAGTTATATAAGTATATTAAAATAGGCATCACGTAATAATGAGTCATTATTTTTACGCACAAATATATCAAAATAATTTGCATTTTGGTTATTATGACAAAAAATATGACATTTCACCTTTCAAGATGTTACCGGTCCGGTAAAAACGTTCAAAAACCCACATCAAGATCTATATTGGTCTACCGATTTGTCGTCCACACGTACCATAAAATTCTAGAATAGAAATGAAAAACATGATTTTATGACTTGAAATGTTTTTTATTATTCAAAATATTCTTTCAGAAGCTCAATTCGTTTATTCCAACGTTCCTCCAATTTATGAATCCCATTCTTGTAGTGGTTTTCACGCATGAATTTTTTAAGGTGCGAGAACAACCAGAAGGCAGAAGGAGCCAAATCTAGCGAATCAGGTGGATGTTCAAACAATTCGTACTTTAATTCATTGATTTTCGCCATGGTCAAAACATTTTTGTGAACAGGTGCATTGTCTTGATGAAAAATGATTTGTTTTTTCTACAAACCAGGTTTTTTTCATCAATTTTTGTATCCAACTGATTTAAAAGTTTGCAATAATATTTAATAGTTTTTACTAGTTTGGAGATGATCCACCATCTAAACCTCTTTTGCAAAAACTGATGCCATAACCTTCTTGGCCGATTTTCGAATACGAACTCTTGTTTTGATTCAGTATCATAGTAGTAGACCTAAGTCTCATCCAAAGTGATAAATTGACGTATAAAATCCTTTTTATCTTTTTTACGCTCTAAATATTGCTGAGAAAGTCGCATTCGAATGTGTTTTTGTTGCATTGTTAACGAATGCGGTACCCATTGTGTACACAGCTTTTTAAAACCCAAAACTTCACTCACAATATGGTTCCCATTGTCTAATGTTTCTACTAAATTTTTCTCAGTTAATCGACGGTCTTCCCAAATGAAGGTGAAGAGTCCTTATACACTTTTAACAATCGTTCATGAATTTGTTCTACAGTTTTAAAAAAATAAAAGTTCAATCACTGCACGATACTTAATTTTTTCTATATTAAAAAAACTATGTGACAGGTCTATTTTAAACAACTGTAAATATAAGACTGAGATGACGGACCTACATGAAACTTTACACGTGTTCATAAAAAAAATTACTATTTTTAGAAAAATAAAAAGGCGGATCTATCAGCGCCATCTAGGTGTGATTCTAGAAATTTATTGAACAGCAAGTAGTACTGATGTTGAAATTTTTTTTTGTTTTAATGGAACCATATAAAACTTTTAGCTGCGGGTGTGCTTTGACATCTTTTGTGCCTATTTATAGACGTAGTATCGGCCGCTGTCGGCACGTAATATGACAAATGTTCTCTGAAAACTGTGGTCTGTGTATCTTTTGGGTTCACAGAGTCTCAGATATGTAGCAATCGTTTTTGGAATACTTTCAAAAACATATCTCTAACAGGCTGGATAGTGCAAAAACCTGTTTTATACTGCAGGAAAAACTGAGAGCGAGATACGTTTCCTGGTTGTAATGTAGCGTATTTCTTGTAGACAGCTAAAGCAGAAATGGCATTGTCATCAACAACAGTAAATACACGTTTTTTAAATACTTTTTATTTTTGGTATTGTTACAATTAACAAAGAATCTTTGGCTTTGATATCGTTTACTGATACATGTATTTGCTTGTTTTTCCTTCTGCAATGCCTCATAAATTCGAAAAATTTGAACAACTTAAAATCAATACGTTTATAAATGTCAATAATGTCGCTAACAATTGAGTTACTTTTATAGAATCTAAAGCTTTTGCGGTTACTTTGGTCACGATTATAAACAACTTTCGGATTAGACCGCGTCGCAGTTGAACACCTAGACTTTTTAGGGTTGATCCTAGTTTTTCTTTGAGAGCCAAAACAAGAAGTAGAGCTTGGATTTTGCCGTATTGTCGTTCACGAACCCAAACAAACTGACGTTTTGTAAGACGCTGCAGTTTGCATCTTCGGAGTGATAAATGGCACTGAAGGAAAAAGTGTAACCGGCGGTATTTATATTATTAGCGGTCAGGTAATTAACGGGTTTTTACTTTACGTTATCGCTCCACTGACTTCGTTATTAGTCGGAGTAAGAATTTGTGTTCCTTCCAAGAAGGTTGATCTTTGTCTTAGAGGGTGTAACACTGGGAGCCAAGATTTACTAAGTTTTAAACCGTCTTCCCGGTTTATATTATATGGATGTTTTTCTATTTCCACAGTTTTGCCAATCAGTCTGGGAAAGTAGAAAAAGAGATCTAGCAAACACTTTAGTTTGGTCAAAGTTTAGCGGGTGATCCTGGTTCCAATCGTGTTCTGTTCTTTTACTCTAACTTCAATAGAGCGTTGACTATACGTACCGCTAACGTAGGTAGGTAGATAGCATAGTTTTGCAGATGCTTAGTAACTAATTTGATAGTACGTTGACGTAAATTTACAGCCGCTCACAACTGTAACGTCACGTCAAGGTAAATACAAAAATCCTACGTGTAAGGTAACAACAACGGCATCTTAAGATGCTCATTAAGTTAGGAGATTTGGAATTTCGTGTCTGACGTGCCTTTATAGGAAAACCAAAACAACTCACATCGATCAAACAAAATAGATAGCTATGAATATCATCTAAATAAAATATAAAAACAATTTTACCGTTTACATATAATTTACTAAAAAAATCGGTATACGACAATTGCATTTTGACTTTGTGACATAAAAAATGCAACGCCAAGAAAGTGTTAGAATTTTTGAACCAAACTTGGCAAAAATGTTTAACTGGTGAAAGATAGTGATTGATTAAAATTTCATTCAAAATAATGTAGTAGCCATGGAAAATTTGAGGTTTTACTTTTTGTTACAATCGAAACTATAAGGTATATTTCTTACGAGATTAAGTCGATTTCGGTATTGTTTTTGTGTTCTTCTTTACACTTTGAGGCTGCGATTATTCCTAGAGTGCGGCAACGTGCAAAGGTCGCATTATTGGCTTACGTGAAAGTAGTTTTTCATTTAGAGAAATTGCTAACCGTTTTAACAATAACCAATCCTCTGTAGTACGGTGTTACCAAGCATGATCTACAGAAGGTCAAGAACGTCATAGATGAGTAAGTAGACTGCCAAAATCGATAAATGTGATCCACAACCGCTGTCTTCGATTAATAGCATTAAGAAACCCGATTTTCGAGTACAATATCAAAAGCCGATCATATGTTTCGAAACGAAGGACGTCCTGTAAACCTTTGTACAGTTTACCGTCCAATTAGAGGTTTCGGATTGCAGTCTTATTGACCACATCTTGTGCTTCCGCTGACGGCTCGTCATCAACAGCACCGTTTGTAGTGGTATACCTTGCGACTGGATAGGGTGGTCTTCAGTGACGAATTTCGATTGTGCTTGAGAATGGACAATGGTCGTATGACGGTCAGACGTAGACGTGAAGAACGTTGCAATGTGCAGTTTTCTGTTGAGCGGCATGTTCATCACACTGCAAGCCATTCTATATAGCGCTTCAAAGTGGCTAACATCAATACCCTGCCGTGGACACCCAGATGTCCCAACTTTTCGTCTATCGAAAATGTGTAGAACATAATGCGTAAAAGACAAGCAATTTTCTAATCCTCCACGAACACTAGAAACTCTCCGACATGAATTACAGATTGCCTGGGATGCAAAACCTCAGGAAGAAATCATTGGCAAGCAAATGTCGTCTGATTTAGCGGAAGTTTGTCTAATTTTATAGTCATCTTTGCTTGTAGTTTCTTTTTGTAAGACGTAATTTTTTTGCTCTAGCATATTTTCCTTTTTTTGGGTTGTTTGCAACTCCTCTGGTTTTCTTTTTTTAAATCTTTTGTGTTTATACTTTTACCAGCGGCTATATTTAATTTCTTTCCTCTTACGGAAATATTATTAGGCCTAGTCTTAAGCTGGTGTAGATAATCTATAAGTGTTGTGGTTATTGAACTTTCTGACAGGTTTTCTTCCTCAGATCTAGACGCTTTTCGTTTTATCTTTCTAAGAAAACGCTTGGATCGAAAGAAACTAGGTCGCACGCTCTAAATCCAGTAAAAATATTCTTTAGTTTTCACGACGCTCTGAGAGGGCAAAAATATACTAGCAAGCAAGCGGTTGCAGAATGTGAGTTAAATTATGGGGGAGGGGGTGATATAAATTAAATTTAATATTGTGCTTTTACATCCTTGGGTGACGCCGACGGTGATATGATTTTGCAAGTGATCCTCCTTCCAGCCTTCAGAAAAGTGTTGGGCCTTAAGCTCTTGATATGGAAGAAGTAGATTGTTGGTTTTGGAAGTATCAAGTTTTTTGTAAGCGTGTTTGCTTCATTTTTCGTATTACAGATTTAACAGCTTTAGGATCATCGACAAAATTTGTTTTGTCGTAAGTTTCAGAACTCATTATTAGAGACCAGTGGACAGCTGTTTTCTTTTATTTTAACTCTTAAGTACTGGAATACTCTAATGCAGTTCATATAATTGCAGAAACCATCATTAGAGACCAGTGGACAGGTAACTACATTAAAGTATTCCAGTGCTGAAGAGTCCAAATAGAACGAAATAGCTGTCCACTGGTCTCTAATGATGGGTTCTACAATTATATAAACAAATTTTTGCACTTACGAAGTATAGTTAGAAATATTATCCGGCGTATAATTCAAGCACATTTTTTTAAATTTGCGGATGTAATATTTACTAACTAACAGCTTCATAGTTGCCTACATGTGCATTGACATTTACGTAGCTCCGTTTTTACGGGATGTCGTTTAACCTAAGATTTATTGATGATTTTCTTTTTTGACACTTTAGTGAAGACAGTAAGGCTAACATACTATTTAACGGTAACTGCTTTTTGTCCTTCAAACTTAATTGTGGCCATCAGACTCATACTTCTAAAAAATATTGCGTATATAACTTTTTTATTGCTCGTTGTTTTTTTTTTACCATCGTAAGAGTTTCCGCATCGTCATGTATCTATATTCGGCTTTCTTGGTTAGAGGAAACATAAAAAACTGAAGTTTGTTGGCAAATTCTAACATGCCTTGCTTTTTGTAATTTTCTCGGATGATGGTGTACAACCCTACTTACAACTTTTTAAAATGTAAATGTACGTGCAATATTGATCTTAATTGCAAAGATTCAATCTTTAGTTCGGACTCTACCATGGCATCAATAATTCCGTTGTTCTCTCCTACATCTTATTTGCTGCAACAATATATATTTTGAGCTTAACAGAATTGTTATTGAAAGTTCTTTCGAGATAACACTATTTTTTCGATAACAGAAGCTTATTAAAAACACTATTCTACCGAATTTTACAAACTAAACAGTCATTGTCAGATAAAATTGTATTACTTAATAAACAAAAATTCATTTTGATGGTTAACTAAACTTTTTCATTCTCAATAATTGTAACTTGACCTTCGTATTCTTAAAACTCAAATTGAATGTAATGGAAACATTGGTATTGGGTACATTTTTACACAAATCTACATATATAAAGTGGTACATGTACAAATGATGATGACTAAATTGATACTTTATAACTCAAATTTTTTGAACACAGTGCTTAAAAAAAGACTACAAACCAAATTTTAAGAAACAGTAAAATTAAAGATTTTTCAAACTCTCTGTATTTGCATTTCAGCAGAAGATTTTATTTAAATATACAGTGAACACCGTTTATTTAAATCGCGGATAATGTTATCAATTGGGCAATGTTATCACTTTATTAAAAAACGGACCGGACGTATGCTACTACATAAAAAAATATCGTTTACAGTAATCGTAATTTTGGTTTATGTTATCAATTTTCTTCTCAGTTTTATTTCTACACATAAACAATAACTTATTTTGCATGCATTTTTTATCTAATTTTTTGCAATTATTATGCGATAACATTATTTTGTATTTATTTTTTTAGTATCAGCAACGCCCTAAGAAAAAATGTGTAGTTATTAGAACAATGATTTATTTTTGATTTCTTTTTAATAACGGTGTCAACAAACTATTTAATGCAACATGACTGTATTTTCGATTTATTTGGCTCAAAATTTTGGTTTTTTTAAATGTTTTATTACAATGTTTATTTTGATATTTTCTGCTTGTATTGATGCTATAATTTCATATTCTAAATTAACAAGCTGTTGCCAGATACACGCTGTATGTATAACGGCGTGCTATGTATTAAAAACATGTAGAAACGTTTTAAGTAAAATTACAAAACTTTTACATATCGTTTAATCAGTATTCAGTAGGAAAGTATTCTGAACATACTGCAGCCCAATAGACTATTTCTCGACAAGCGTTTAAACTATTCTTTTTTTTTGAAGTATTTAAGTATTATTGCATCTACGCATTTAGACTATCTACAAATTTTAAAACTAAAACTTACTCGTAAATAAACATATACATACATACATATGTATTTCTAAGATGGTTTGTTCGAAACCTTTTGTTAAAGTATAATTTCAAATAACAATAATGTAATTTTTTTAAAATGATTGTTTTATTATTTAAAAAAAAAGTCAATACATATTCAAAACAAAAAAGATTACGTAAAAAAGTAATATAAAAAGGTATAAGAAACATTGCAGTAGATTTACACAATCTTGTTTTCAGTTAAATAATTTAGCCAGTGCAGTACCTTATATATTGGATATGACGCTTATAAATTAGCCTTAACATAGTTTTAAGCGACGTAATTATAATTTTAATAATGAGCTTTTATAATTTAGGATTATTAGTACCTATAGTACAATTCCAGGCTTTACATATTAGTGAAAACGCTGTTTTGCGATTCGAAAATTCTGAATAAGTATAGAAAAATTCAACCAACACTAAAAGAATTTACGAAGCAATATAACGGATTATAAAGCAGATTATTTCTAATATAAAATAATCATATGCTAGAAACCCGGCAAGCGCAATGAGATTACGCGTGAAAGGTTTAATATGTTCAAGCGTAAATTTAGAGAACACTTCAAGCAAGGGCTCTAAACAATGAGCTTGCTCTACACGTTTTCTTTGGAAATAAACTACATTTTGTATTAATTTTGATTTGCTTCGTCACCTTTTCGATCTTTTAGTGTTAATAATTTAAATTTAATATAATTTAATTTGGGTGCTTACGTAATTATTTAAATTTAATGACAATACCTATATATAAATTTGTTTTATATTGTCTCAATTGAACGTAAACACCGGTCGCTATCAGGATCTAATTAGAATATCGTTAATTTATGAAAAATTAATATAATTCGATTTTTGCTATTACAATTGCCTTGACATAAACTAGTTGTAACCGGTACAAGTTCATTGGTTTTTATTATATGTCAAACTTCGTGAATGATATGTATACCCTGCCACATATAAAAATCAGTAGGTCAGGTCAGGTTCAAGGTAACTTTATTGTTTTAGACTGCAGCAGGGGCGGGCGGTCTAGAAGGTCCCCCAGGGGGCCAAGGTGTCCGCCTTAAGCACAAACCTCGTAAATTTGCCGCCTCCGGCAGCCTCAGTGATAGCTCCTCCAGTGTTAAACGACAGGTAAGTTGCTTCTATAATCATTTCAGCTACTTGTGAAGAGTGACTCTGCATTTTAATTGTTTACAAACATTGCCTCTCAATATCTTTCACGGTTATTAGGTTAACTTCGTGATACTCTTTCGTTTAAAACATCGTTATAAACGTGGAAAAATGTTTCTTGTTTTATAAACTTGGCAACACTTTTGTTCTGCTAATAATTAATGTATGACTTCACACGAATCATCTAAAGCATTTACGTGTTAATATAAAAATAAAAACAATAAGATTTACGAAATATCTTAAAAGATTTACGTTTTCAAGCTCTATGTAAAAAATACATTTAATCAGTTTTAGCTACGTACGCGACATTAATCGGTTTGTTTAATGTACAAGAATAATTTTTATTCTAGATGTTGCACACGTGTTTTTTATTTCTAGATAAAACTATACGTAAACTATTTATAAATATACGTGTTTAGCCGAAGAATGAAAACGCAATGTCATTAATTTAACTATACCTACACATTGATGTAATTGTTAAGTGCTCTCTCTGTAATATTATTTTTTAATAATAAGTACTTAGTTTGACTAAGATGTATAGGAAACAAATGCAACGTTATTAATTTCCAGCTGTTAAGTAATTATATTTATGTTCATTAAATCTTGTAGTTTTTGTGTCCAGATCCATGCCACGCGTGTTGATCTTTAGTTTTTTACTAAAACCAAATTTAAACTTGTTGTTGGTCTTTAAAGTATGTAATTACAAGTAATCACGAAATACTCAGTCTTTAGTTAGTTTACAATTTTATTTAAACAAAAATGTGGTTATTGTTTTTTTAGTTAAACATTTAACGAATTAGGTAATTGGATAAAGTTTTTTTCTGGTTAAGATTAGCACCTGTTGTTTTGCACACCGCTTGTATAATTTGTTCTTACTTATTTGGTTCTAAAAAATTATTATTTTAATCTATCTACAAAAAATTGGTCTAAAAAACAAATAAAATACAAGGTGTTTTTAGAAGTGTTTTTTTGGAGATTTTAAGTAAAAAAATCAACATGGTAATCTTAAATGAAAAACATTATAACAAATTAAAGAAAAATAAATTAAAAACTTGTTTTGTTTTTTTTTGTTGTGAATATTTACTTTGCCTATAGTCTTTATAATAACTTATTTATTCTTCTTTAATTCATTGTTTGGTCAATTCTATTTATGCTGCTATTTGTTAAAGTGATTTAAAACGATATCAAAACAGTTATATCAATTTCGTAATAGAAAATTAGACTATATATTTTAACATTATTTAGTTATAAATAAAAAGAAATGTAGCTAAAGTTTTGTAAAAAGCAAATTAAGACTTTTTTATGCATATTTAAAAAACACCGTAAATGGTTTATCAAGAATTAGTCTAGAAAACATCTTTTCTATTGTCAACAAATTTTAAGAACTTAAAAATACTTTTCTAATAGTATTGATCATTTGTTTCTATGGATGAAATAATCAAAACTTAAAAATCCTAGAAGTATTTTATAACTAATGGTAAAATATGTTACCAACCTTTTTTTCCAGCGGGTACTACTGGTAACAACCATGAGACCACGGCTAGCTAAGATGTCAATAAGGAAGCGAACTGAAGAATCCTACTACTAAAGGAAAAAAAACGGGCGTCACTCCTAGAGTGCGTAACTCTTAGAGTACTCGTAGAATACTTGGCTCGGAGACACCTATAGTACATATGAACCAACTGTCAAAAAAATTAAGTAGAAGAGAAAACCAAACAATATGATAAGGAGAGATATGACAAATTTGTAGTATATGTTTCAATAAATAAATGTCAGTCAATTATAGTCAAAATTGATCAAAAATTAACAAATACACACAGTCGCAATAATTACGTGCAGTAAAATTCTCGATAATGAGATTTAATCTTTCAAAAATGTTATAAAAGTAATGTATGATTTACCCTTTGACT
Organism: Aquatica leii; assembly: GCA_035610365.1. Taxonomy (NCBI): domain Eukaryota; kingdom Metazoa; phylum Arthropoda; class Insecta; order Coleoptera; family Lampyridae; genus Aquatica; species Aquatica leii. The sequence goes on from CM069434.1 coordinate 60,529,053, forward strand.
TGGAGTCTTTTAGTGTAGCATGTAATAATATTAGCTGCCTCTGTATAACACTCCCTACACTTTCGAAAGTAATAATCAACTGCAAAATAGGCTGAAGCCTAGATAATTACCTATATTTGACTAAAAGTAAAATATTAATACTGACACACTAAACTTATAAAAAATCCAAATAAGCAAGTAACACAGTTGAAAGCTTAATAAAAATAACAAAGCTGAAGGCTTAATAAAAGTAACACAGCAAAAGACTTCATATAAATAAATGTAGATAAGTAAGAAAGCTGAAAGATTAATACAGTTAACAAAGCTGAAGATCGTCGACAACTGATTGAAGTTAAAAATATTCCTTTTGAACGTAGCCGTTAATGTCATCAATCCAACTTTGATTGCACCGGGATTTAATTAGTCTAATAATTTTTCAATGCCATTTAAGGAAAGGCTTCGAGCTTCCGATAATTTGCTGAAATTATTTTAAATCAGCAAAACAACTAATGGCGCAATCGCCATACCTACGAAGGGTTCTGTATTGAGAACAATGATGCAAATACTTCAGTAAAAAGAATCTTCATTTAATGTAAACGTAGAACAAATCGTCCAAACAAAAACTGGTTCTTCAACCGTTTTGAGATTAAATCTGTGGCGTTCAACAGTTTCAGTGATCGACGACTTTGAAACGATAACGTTTAATCAGTAGTGATTAAACAAACGAATTCCATCTAAAAACAGTAACTTGTTCTACGTAACTGTTTTAGATATTCAACGTTCTGAAACAGTAAACTCGCAGGTTTAATTCTTAATACAATAAATTTTTTTTTTATATAAAAGTAGTTGTATTAAGTGTTTTGTATTCACTAAAATTATTTTTTGATATACAAGATGCTCCGTTTTTAAACAAAAACCAAAACATTTTTTTTAAAACCTAGGGTATGTATTTTGTTTTATTTTTTTATTCTTTGTAAAGTTTATCATAACATTTGTATAATTTTTTTTTCATTTATTAAACCGTTTCTAAAGATTTTAGTATTTTTAAAAAAATACCACAGTTGTAAGACCGCTGCAAAAAATAAATCTATAAAAAAGTATTAATCTCAATTTTTTGATATTAGCTAAACTAAACGTTCTAAAAGGTGATATTGTAAAGATTTGAAAATATTATTCGATGTGTTTGTTTATTCTTTTGCCATAACTTTGCATATTCGACTTTGGCTTTTTAAATGGGATGTATTATTAAATCTATTGTCCAATTTTAAGCAAGTTTAGTTGTACACCTAATATTTGTATTATTAACCGTTATTAACATAATTCAACTTTTAGTAATATAGTATTCGTTTATTTATCGAATAATTACTTTTTACAAAAAACAAACTGTTTAAGGTTAAATACAAGCATTTAGAAGCGTAAGAGTAGACATTTTGGAGGGGGTCTACACAAAATCTTTTTTGAAGAATCAACTTATTCTTACAAGAAAATAGCCATAACTTTAAACACCTACTTAATTAAATATGTTATGTTAAAATGTTATAAAATTGTTATTACAAAGAAAGAATGAAAAAGTAAAATGAAATATATACCCTAAGTTTTAAAAAATTGAATCCGTCGCTATTACAGAAAGACCAAGCATCCTGTCTATCAAAAAATAATTTTAGTAAATAGAAAACATTAAATATGACAACTTTTATATCAGTTTTTTTTTTATCGTGTTTAGTTAATAAATATACCAGTTTACTTTTCCAGAACGTTAATTTACCCGGTATATTTCAATATTAAAATTTATTTTTTAGAAAAATGTCTGACAAATGAAAAAAATTGAACATACTTGATTTTTTTTTAAATAAAGAAAGAAAAACCCGATTAAAATCAAGTAAACATGTCACCCTTATCTAAGCCGTCTACTTCAACTAGAATGCCAGATTCGGAAGAACCTAATATTTCCTAATAGTCAGAAATGAAGATCTTTATAGTAATTATGATATCGCACTTGGTGAACAAAAATTAATAATATCCAATACATTTCAAGCGCTTGGAAACCACCTGTAAGTTTCAAATTTTTATGTTCAGACAAGAGAAACCTTAAATTTCAATATAATTGGTTTCATCGCTGAAATTGGTTGTTTTATTCTCAATAAGAAGATGGAGCTTATTGCAAAATCTGTGTATTTTACGCAGAATTAGGTGGTATTGGAATCTTGGCAAACTGCTAAAAAACACTATAAAAATTGGAAAAACGCCATTGAGGTATTTGATAAACACAAAATAAAGCTTATCATAAATTTAGTGTTACAAAGCTTAATAATCAAGAATTAATTAGAAATGAAAAGCAACTTTTTGTTCATATTCAAATTGATATCGCATCACAAAATACAATTGCATCAAATCGTAAAAAAAAATTGATAATAGCTATTATTATCCTGTGTGATCGACAGGGTATATCTTCAAGAGTGACTGGAAAATTAGATAGTGCTAAACATCTAGTAACAAATGAAGAATATTTTAAAGCTCTTTTAAGGACTATATTAAAGTCAGGAGACAAAAATTTACAGCAGCATCTACAATATATGTTAAAAAAATGTTATTTTTCCTAGCCCGACAGTTTAAAATCAAATTATTTTAATTTGTGAAAAAATAATTGTACAAAAAATTGTTGCCAAACTAAGAGAAGCAAATTTTTTTTCTGTACTTATAGTTGAATCTAATGATATATGTATATGGAACTGAACTTTTTTTTATGTATTAGATTTTTCCAATAAAGTACTGTTTCGAATTGAATTGAAGAGCAACTTCTAGGATTTGTTTTAGTAGTAAATTTAACTGGTCAGAGACTTGCAAACACGTTACTAGAAACATTTGAAAAAGTTTGGAATTGACTCTTTATATTTAGTTTGTCAAGGTTATGATGGAGTGGTTATATACGTGGTGTCTGCGCTTATGTACGCAAAAAGTAACCCTGCGCTTTGTATGTTCACTGTTCTTCTCATTTTCTTAATCTGGCAATTTTGGACGCATGTGATGTACTGCATATTAGAAATGCTTAACAACAATTAATAAAATAGCGTTTTTTTTAGACCACTATAAGAAACATTGACAAAATTAAATCCGGAACAAAAAAACAGAAACTACAAAAACTGTGTAATACTAAATGGGTCAGAAGACACGATTCCGTAATGACGAATTAGAATTGCAGAAAGTTGCAGGTTCTTCATTCGAAGCATTTTTAAAAGTCTTTCAAAATGCAGAATTTCAGTTTTTCTTAAGAATTGTCTCTAAAGTATTCTCAATCACCTTTCCACTTTCAAAACAGTTGCAAGCTACCAAATCAGATTTAGGAAAAGCACTTCAAATGGTTAATGATGTTTTTATTCAATTTTTGACAATAAGGAATAAAGCGGAAAATAAATTTAATTTATTATTTATAAGCGTCGAAGCTTTCTGTAGGCAAATGGACATTGAGAATAAAATTAATAAAAAAAAAATTACAATACTAAGAATTAATTCACGGTCAACTCAAAGTGTTAACACACCATCTGAAACTTTTGAGGAATATTTCCGAATGGTTTACTGTATGCAATTTATTGATGCTGGAATTACTTATAATAATGAGCGATTGTTGAAACACAAAAACGTGATAGGAGGATTTGAAGTGATATTACCTAACAAAAAACATTTAAAAAATGATCTCCCAAAATTATACAATATTTATGAAACTTAATTCGACGTTTTTAGCTTGGACATCTTAGAAGGAGAAGTAGAACTCTGGCGTCAACGAAAATCTTGAAGATCCTCTGCACGCAGGGCAGTAACGTTATTATTGCCCTGCTTCAAATATTCGTTACCATACTTGTAACAACAGCTTCAAATGAGCGAACATTTTCCACATTGATTAGCAACAAGCTAAAAACGTTTAAACTGGCTATCGTTAATGTATATAGATAAAGAAATTCAAATTTCACCCGATGAGGTCGGAGACGAAATGACAAAATCGAAAAGAAAATTTTTATTGCTATACATTTTAAGAGACTTTTATTTCATTTGTTTGTCATCTGACTTAAACTGAAATTGATTTAATTTTTTTTTACATTTATGTATTACTATATTTTTGTGTTAAACACGCTTAATAATCCAATTAGAGTTAACTAAAATATTGTGTTACTCAAACTACATAAAAATTGTTTGTTGCGTTTGTACCTAGCCCTTCTGCGTATCGGGGTATACTTGATTTGAAAACGTATTCATATTAAATTTATCTTAATATTACAAAATCAAAGAATAAACAATGTCACCATAACTGACGAAACAATTACATTGTCTACCAGATTGATTTACTGTTAAATTTAATAAGCCATTGAGTTTTGAACAAAAGTGTATACGGCAATTTAGACTTAAAATTGTCTAAGGAATCTTAAGCTATGGCCATCAAGTCAAGGAACATTCTGTATATTTTTTTTATGAAAAACCAAAATAATGATCAAATATAATTTTTTTATTAAATGAAAAGACAAATTTATTACAAGTAATATTTATTTTAAAAATTTATAGAAAAAGGTTTTCAATAAACATAAAAAAGTTGTTAAACACACAGTAGAAGATTTCAAATCACACAACACAAATAAAATAATATCAATATAATAAACGTACACATACATTCTTCAAATTGTACAAAAGCCTCTTGTTTTTATAAATGCACTTTGCCATAGAACACTTATTTTTAGTTACAACGTGTATACCCTCATACATGAAAGGTAATTTTACAAACTGATTACGGGTGAAAAGCTGCTTTAAAATACCATTTTTCTTAGCTAATTTATAAAAGTTTGAATTCTTTATTAAAAATACAACCCTAACACATTATAAAGGTCTGTAGGATCATGTTTGAGATCAGAGACATGGGTTCTTACGATAACACGACTTTGGACCGGAGGAAACTTTTTTGAGGTTTGCAACATCTTTGATGCTTGAAGTATAGAAGATTGTTTTTTGCGGAAAATTTTTTTGGAAAAATTAGCGCGTGCTGTTCATTAGTCCATGAGATGAAGACGTGCTAGGTTGCGTATCAATCAGTGTTTGAGATGAAGACATGCTAGGTTACAGATTAGCTTTGATTGTATTTTAGTTATCCTTTTATCGCTTTTATATAAAACATAGTCATTAATATGGTCACTACCCAAATTTTCTTTAAAAGTATTAATATAGGTTTTTCAATTGCAATGTTTATTATGTACCCGTAAGGGAGAGATGACTATGCTATGCCTCTTTTTGGTTTAACGTCAAACAGGGTTTTATAAGGACTAGTATATTCCTTCGCAATAAGTTTTTGGCGAATTGAACAAACGAAAAATCTTCTGACCATTTATTTAAATCATCATCTTGCGTCGATGCAATTATTATTATATTCTGTATGTCCTGATTGTTTTTTTTGACTGAACTTAGTGTTTCATTGTGACGAGGCTTACCGAGCGCTATTTTAACATTTTTTCACGTAGCGCATAGTTCAGATATGAGTCGATTACTGAACTCTACCAAATACAATTTAGCGGGGGCACCAATGTTAAAATACCATTAAGAAGGTGATATGCTACTGGACTGGTTAATTGATATACTATTATAAATTTATAATAACCATTTCTGTGTGATGACAAGTGGATCACGTCGATTTGACGTCTGGAGTTTAATTCAGAAGTAATACTTTTGTGTCTAAATTGCAATTACTTAAGCATTTGTGTTCTTACTCTATTGCTTATTCTTATGTGAGTTTCGGGAAGTATATTGAACAACCCATCATTTGTAACATAATACTAGATATTCCTTTTTTGTAGTTTTAATGGCACAATTAACATTTCTTAAAAACAAATTATAATATCTAATAAAAAAATTAAATTAGCAAACTGGCACGCACGCTATCAAACTGACAAGGTCAAAAAATAAGGTGCTGTAACCCCTCAAACGTCAGTTATGACTTGTCGCTTCATTCACTGGAACTCATTTGTATGTGTTAGCTAGCTTACCTGAATCCTGTTATAACCGGTATTGTCTAATGATTTATAATGTTTGGCCACTGGTACGCTAGTAAAAACAATTTTTTGTCATACCTGTCTGTTATTTTAATATATTTGTGCTGGCTCCCTGATGATTAAGTCATCGGTAACACCCACGGCCGTTATAATAACCACGGACGTTATTTAAGTGTTCATAAACTTTTAACCAAAATCATATATGGCTTATAACCGTATATGTATATTTGGCCGATATAAATCTCGGATAATATTTATTAGCCTCAGTTGCGTCTCGGTTTTTAAACATTTAGCTTTGACTGTTGTAGGCTTACTATTGGCCTAATGTCGTTATATATTATAAGTCAAATCTCATTAAAACCTATAAATTTCTTCAAGTATCTGTAGGTTCAGTTTGCATACTTTTTTAATGTAATACGGGAGGTGAATTCTATACTAAGATAAAAAGATCTTCTGAGTTTGAACCGTGTCAATGTTGTAACCAAAGTTGCCAACGAAGAATTAGGTAATCAACTCGTGAAGTTTGGAATATGGCTTAGTTAACAATTTAAAAACCTAACCCTTTTCAGGTTGCTAGTTAAATTTTAGTTGCTTGTTAGAGTTCCTCGATTTCTTTTACGTCCTAATGAAACTTTTTAGAAAAGTGGGCAAAACGTTAGCAATTTGGGTTACAAGATTGACACGGTAGAAACTCGGAAGACTTTTTGATCTTAGTACAAACTTTCGTAGTTTAATTGTTTAGGATATTTGAGGCTTTTTAGCAACTGTTAAAGTTAGAATAAAGGATTGCGTTTTTCAAAATTAGATTAAAGTTATACAGTAGAATCTCGATGACTCAAACTTTAAGGGAAATACTAAAAATTTCGAATTACTGAGGTTTCGGCTTAACAAGAATTTCAACATACAAAGAATTTCATTAATCAAATTTTGGTTTAGAAAAGCTCAATTTTTAAATATATTTTTCTGGTTGTAAAGTCTGAATTAAAAAAATTTGACTTAAGTTTTATGACACATGTATTTAAACAAAATATGTACATATAGTATTAGTGAAGTAAATAGAAAAGTAAATGGAAATGAATTAGTGAAGTGAACTGTACAAACAACTGCAAAAAATCTGTTATCTTATTTTGCTTTAAGGAATTTGCAATTTTTTTATCAATCATTTTCTCAAGTTCAAAGAATAAACGAAATACATCTTTCAACGTACAACACCAAACATTCCTTTTGGATTTTACTGCTATGAGTTCGGAGAATTCTAAGTAAAACGTTATTGTATTTTACTAACTTCGACTTATGGAGTCTGTTTTCTAAAATTCGAGTTATAGAGTATAAATATGCGCTATCAATACCTCGTAGGAAAATAACATTTTGTTCGAGTTACAAAGTCTAAATAGTGGAAAGGAATGGCAATTTTTTTGGTCTTACTGAGGATTACCACTTAACGAGGTTCGACTTATCGAGATTCTACTGTATTATTTTTAATCACTAAATATTAAGTGTATGAGTATAGACCGTGTTCAACGTTAAAAGTCTATAATTGCTATCTCCGCTATTGTTAGAGGTTTAAGGTCGGTTAAATGAGATTCCATTTTTTGCTGGTTGCAATGTTGACAACAGAACAAAAACAAAATGCTTTTCTGTTACAAAAATGTGACATGCTGCAAATCCACTACAGAATTACCAGATTAGGTTTCCGAATCGTCAATTAAGTACAGTATTTTCTAAAATTATACAAACAATTAAAAAAAATTAAACTCATTTAAGAAAAGAAGAAGAATCAAGCTTTTTATAATTGATGAACAAAAGGTTATTGTCCAGTTCGATGTGAAAAAGAGCACAATTCAAACGATTCTTCAAAAACATAAACTCCCTCCCTATAAACTGAAAGGCTGGAAATGCTGCAAGGAAAGTATTTTTTTGTAACTGGTAACTAAATTTTGTTAATAAATGTCGGGATGCGATTTAATAGGTTCGCAAATTGTAGGTTCCGTTTTCTATCGCAGGAATTTAACTAGAGAGAGATATCTCGCGCTATTATTATTAAGGAGTTTTTGGAGAACATTACGTTGATTGCTTACCTGCAAGTTCACTTTCAATAAGACGGAGCACTTATAATTACTTTGAGGGTGTTAAGTTATTGACAACAATCTTTGGCTGTTAATGGATAGGTACAAAGCGCCAATTTGTTGACCTGCACGGTCGCCGGTATTAACGCTCCTAGATTTTAATTTGTGAGTTTTTTTGAAACATGAAACAACGGTATCGAAATGTGGGCGAGTTAAACAACGCAATTACAAGCACTTTACTTAACATTGATCCAAGAACTCTTCTAGAAGTGACAAGAAGTGTTATTGGGCGAGCTCAAAAATGCATTGAGCAAGAAGGCAATGCTTTTAACATTTATTTCTGTAGAGATGTAAGATACCTAATAATTATTTCGTATGACGTTGTTTTGTAAAATACTTTAAAGCACGCTGTAACATTTTGTTCATTATGCTTCTTGTTTTCTTAATAATGTAGCGTCATTGTTTCGGAATTGTTTGTTTAATCTTAAAACAATATTGTACATTTGGTGTTTGACGATTTGGTAGTGCTTCTGCAGATTTTTTATACACACCTCTATGGAACGCCGTTTTGCTTTTTATTACTAAATTTAATTCCGATGCATTCAAACAAACTTTAATTTTTATTAAGTTATTTTTATGTTTGTCTATTTATTTTAGTAGATTTAAATGGTTTGTTGAACAAACTTAACACATTTAAATTGTTAAATAAAAACGTATTTACTGATGCAATACATTTTGCTCAAAATTTCAAACAATCATATTAAAAACTTTAATTTAAACTGAGAAAAAAAGTATATGAACAAACATTTTAATTTATGTAACACTTTTTATATAACAAACAAAAAATAAGAATCATTTAAATTGTAGAATTAAAATGCTTGTCGAATTAAAATGTTACATGAATTAAAATGTTTGTTGATAATTTTAATTCTTTAATTTTAAATCAAGAACAAAATTACCAACAAACATATTAAATCTGAATTAAAATGTTTGTTGATAATTTTAATTCTTCAATTTTAAATCAAGAATTAATTTTACCAACAAACATATTAATTCTGAATTAAAATGTTTGTTGATAATTTTAATTCTTCAATTTTAATTGGCGCTGTAGGCTGCGGAGGTTGTGAGTACTCTAACCAGTGGTAAACTTGCACTATAGTTTGGTTAAAATACTCACAACTTCCGCAACTTACAGTGCCAATTGAAATTGAAGAATTAAAATTATCAACAAACATATTAATTCAGAATTAATATGTTTGTTGGTAGTTTTATTCTTGATTTAAAATTAAAGAATTAAAATTATCAACAAACATTTTAATTCAGAATTAATATGTTTGTTGGTAAAATTAATCCTTGATTTAAAATTGAAGAATTAAAATTATCAACAAACATTTTAATTCAGATTTAATATGTTTGTTGGCAATTTTGTTCTTGATTTAAAATTGAAGAATTAAAATTATCAACAAACATATTAATTCATGTAACATTTTAATTCGACATACATTTTAATTCTTCAATTTAAATGATTGTTGTTTTTTTGTGTGTTTAATAAAAAGTGTTACATGAAATAAAATGTTTGTTCATATACTTCATTTCTCAGTTTAAATTAATGTGTTTAATATGACTGTTAGAAAATTTTGAGCAAAATGTATTGCATTACTAAATACGTTTCAGCTAACAATTTAAATGTGTTAAATTTGTTTAACAAACAGTTTTATTGTATTAAAATAAGTAGACAAACATGAAAATAAACTTAATAAAAACTGAAGTTTGTTTAAAATTGTAGCAAAACAAATTTAGTATTCAATAGTAAAACAATAAAGTAACTAAAAGATTTAATTGAAATGTATGTTATTGATTTTTACCACATTTAAAATGTTGGTTTAAAAAACTTGGTGTTTTTAACTGTTAGTTGATTTAAAATGTTACTTGAATAAAAATATACGTTGAAAATAAATGAAGTAACATTAGAAATCAATTAATTTTTATGAATGAATATAAATGCTAGACTAATTTTTGCAACTTACATTTCAAATGCTAGAATTAAAATGTTAGTTGATAATTTTAATTCGTCGCTGTGATCGGTGGTAGCTTTTGAAACTATTTCAGTATAAGGAAATACATGCACATTGTAGTTCTAAATGACGCCACCGATTGAAGCGACCAATTAAAATTATCAACTAACATTTTAATTGTATCATTTAAAATGTTAGTTGCTAAAAGTTATTGTAGCATTTTAATTTATTCGTGAAAATTCGAGTATTTATAATGTTACTTACTTTAATTTTAACATTTATTTTTATTCAAGTAACATTTTAAATCAAATTACAATATACTACGCGAAAATTTTTAAAGCAACATTTAAATTCTAACAAACATTTTTAATATGCACAAGAAGTTATTTTATAAGTTACGTATAAAAACGGGCAATAAAAAGTAAAACGGCGTTCCATACACTTCAAGTATACCAAATTTTTTTCTATGTAAGTTTTGTAACATTTAACATAAAAGTTTAAGTGGTTAGTATTTGTTTATTTTTAATTGTAGAGTGGCTATGTATTAGCAACGTTTTGTTCAAAATGAGATTGTTTTATGAAATGTGTAAAAATATACAGGGTGTTCCATTTAAAAAATGTTGTTTCTGTGAATATCTCAAATACGGAATGTTAAATTGTTGTTCTGTTGTCACCATTGTAACTAGCTTAAAAAATGACATCAAATTGCCTATTTCACCGATCTTGTAGCTCCAATAAGAACGGTGATAGCAATGTTGAACGTGTAACTTTGAACACCGTCTATAAATCGTAAATGTATTAAAAATATTGCTAAAGTATGGTTGACTATCAGATGATTTTAGATTTCAAGGAGCTCAAGATAAAGTATTTGTCAAATTAAAAAAATAATATTGTATCGTTTAGAATAGCAAATATTTGATCTGCACGTGACTATAAAAATAGAATAAAACGATTGATTTTGTAAAATTGATATCAGCATTAATGCTGAAATAACTAAATTAAACAGCAAACAGACATTTCTCTTCTAATTGCTGTTAGTTTAGTATTACTATTCTTACAAGCTCTATAACGCAATTGATTCAAAATTAACTTAACCTGTACTGTAGTATTTCTGTAAAATAGTTTTAATGAATCTATTGCAACAATTTCGCGAAACAAATATAAAATTAAGATCTTTTGTTGTAGGTTAAAAAATATCTCAAATATGTTACTAGCCAAATTAATAACTTTATGACCGCTTTTGTCATTAGAAATTAATTTCTTGATAATTACAAATCGTTGTTTAATTCTCTTGTTTAAAGTAGACCAACGTTAACATAAAATCACAAGTTTTCAAGGTTAAAATGAATGACACGCGTTAAGATTTTAAATGTGTTGGATGTTATTAATCGTTCCGTGTCAAAATTAATTTTTTTCATTTTCATTTTATACTAAATGCTTTCAATTTTCATGAATATATTAGCAAGTGTCAAAATTAATATAAAGACATCTAAAATAGCTTAAATTCTGATATGAACTAAAAATATATAAAATACTACGTTAACGCTTACAAAGTCATAGGACGGTTTTCCTGGATAAACCATTGATTCTGGCATGTTAGAATAAGAAAGTAGAAGGTATTTACACTCACGACACTGAACAATACGACATTACACTCAGCACAATTTTTAAATTGCTCAACTGTCAATAATCGTTTTGTTAAACACTATCAATTTTTCGAAGAGCATTACTTTAAAGGTTTCAATATACCGACGACTAATGAAGTTCTATATTTCTTTTATGTTGTTTTTACGACTCCTCTTTAAGCTGCTTATAAAATCAATAAATACGTGCGTAATCGCTAATCGGATATTTATTTTTGGCGTGACTTGTACTACATACATATTTGAATTAATTTAAGCACATGTAATAAAGCTTCACTTAGAAAATTATAATAAATTTTAATAAAATTTCGTCATAGATGTAACATTAATATGTAATAATTGAAGTAATTTCTGTGTTGATATCTACAGCTTTCACAATGATCACGATCACGTAATCTTCGTTACTTTGTGTTTGTTCAAAAGTTTTAATTAGAAACAAAAACACTTTTAGAATTTAACAAAAACATTGGCTAAGCGATTAAAACAAATAATATATAATAGGTTCTAATAATATAAAATATTTTTTTGTAATTTTGTGATTGAAGAGTGTTACTTATTTCTTTTCGTGTTTGTGTTCCTACTACATCATAAATTGTTTTTTTTTCTGATTTTTCATTGTGATTATTGATTTTGTATTGTTTCGGTTCGTCAATTTTTTGATTTGTTTTTGTATTTATTGTGATCGCTAAAATACAATTGTAATTTTTTAGCAATACACATTAAATCCTTTAATTTATTGGTTTTGTAATTACTGTGTGTTTTTTAAATTTGTTTTTATACAGTTCAGGTTTATTGACTCTGTGTTTACGCTGTTATTTTGTTACTGTTTTTTTGCATTAGCTTTTGCGCGTTTTTGTTTTTTATTGCTTTGACATAAGAAAATAATACATTTCGTTCGACTTTTACACTTTTAATGCCTAATTCGTATGCTACACAAAAGCCTTATTAAATTAAAAAAAGCCCAGCAACATTTTAGTAAACGTTAGATAAAACAAAATATAAAATGCTTTTTATTAAACTGAAGGTATTTTTTTATTGATATAATAATGTGTGATCAATAAACAAAATCAACGTCAAAAGTTGATTATACGTAAAATGCATTAGACTGTGTATATTGCAATAATTAATCTCTCATTGTGTCTTAGTAGTTTAGGTCATAAAGTAAAAGTTATTATAATTTTCAAATTTTTGACAATTCTAATTATTCGTTTTCAGAATAATTTTTAAATTTATTAATATTCCATGAAAACGCGAAATTATTAGAGTAAGAAGAAAGTAATTGGAAGTGTTTTTTTTTCTTTTTAGCGGTCTTAGACCTCTTTGTTTTTTGAATTTAGGTTCTATGTTTAAGCTGGATGCTATTTTTTTCAGCATCAATCAATAGATCATTAAAACATTTATCGGAGCGGAAAGCTTTCAAAAAATGATTAAAATTATTAAAATGATTACAACACTGAGCAACATCAAAGTTCGGTTTTTGAATAATTTTACTAACAATGTTAACTTTTTTTTTTAATTTGGTCAAATTAATGACCCCTTCTTTTAGGAGGTTGGATGAAAGCAACTACTTCAGTAATTTGCGACGTTTCGTGTTCTGGATGAACACTTCATCAGGTTCGCTCACTTTATTGTAAGAAACAAACATTTTTATACTTACAATAAAGTGAGCGAGCCTGATGAAGTGTTCATCCAGAACACGAAACGTCGCAAATTACTGAAGTAGTTGCTTTCATCCAACCTCCTAAAAGAAGGGGTCATTAATTTGACAAAATTATCACTTACCAGGAGGCGAACCGTTCTATTAATATTAACTTTACTTAATATATTATACCACAATATAAGAATGCAAATGAACTCAACATTTGCAATTTTTTGGCCAACGATGCAACCCAATTTTTTACGTTATTTTCAAAGTTTCCTTCGCTTATTTTAAACAGAGCATCATAAACCTCCCCAAGTTGATACCTTAAAGGAGTTATTGCATGTATTCTACTAGACCATCGAGTATCCGATAAAGGTTTTAAAGTTAAATTTGTTAAAATTGATGCTCAAAGTATTCGATTTTCTGGCATCATTGACGACTAAATTTAGGGTATGATTGCAACAAGGAACGAAAACACCTCGCGTATTGAAATCCAATTTTTTTTGTAGATCATTATGACTATCACGTATATTTGCCCTATTGTCGTAACCCGGACCCCGCAAATCGTTAATATTTAAGCCTTCTTTTTCTAACGCCGACAAAAAAAATTTTGTCAAGCCATCATCTATAAGACAAAATAATAAAAAATGTTCTTCTATACAAATTCCCGTGCTCTTTAAATTGACAAATCTTATACAAACTGAAATTTGTTCTTGGTGACTAGAGTCAGGAGTGCAGTCTAATAATGTAGAGAGATAGTTTTTGTGATCTTTTATTTGAGAGCGTTTTGTATGTTCTGACATAATCGGAACAAATTTGGAAATCACTTCTATGCATGTTAAAAAGTTACCATTACTTATTATTACTTCCACGAAAAGCTAAATTTTGCTGACCTAAAAACTGAATCACGTAGAAATTTTTTTCTATAACAGCTTGCCAGTATTTAATTTCTCTGTTTATTACATTTTGAATTTCAGAATGAATTATTTCACTTTTATTAAAACGGTTAAAAAAATCTAGCAATTTTAGAACATTTTTGATATGTAACTTGCTCTTTTCATGAATGTTTAAATGTTCACTTAAATGCTGCCAGTCATTGTAACCAGATTCATCACTAAGGCGAACAGATTTTAAATCGCTGTCATTAAAAATTTTGCAACAGAAGCATTGTGAACCACACACAAGTTGATTACCTAACTCTGTAGTGGTTCTTTGTTAGATTTTCGTTTGCTTTTTCAAGTTTATCGTTTTCTTTCTTATCTTTTCAGTCTTTAGAATCTGGCCTGGTTCACAAGTTGATTACCTCACTTTTCAGAAGTTTTAGTTAGATTTCGGTTGCTTGTTTGAGTTCTTCGATTTCTCTCACGCCCTGATAAAGCCCCTTACGAAAGTGGGTTACAACATTGACACGGTCCAAACCCGGAAGACGTTCTTATCTTAGTATAGACTCCGGCCGTGGAAGCTTTCGGTATTACATTGAAATTATTTTCTCAAAATTATTTATATCAATTTATTTCAAAATTTATAAATTTTTATAAATAGAAATATTAGTGCTTATCAATTATTCTGTTTAAATTTACTTCAATTAACAATGATGTTTATATAATCAAATATAAAAGGATTTTTTAAAATCCAAGTTTTTGGCTTTTAATGTTTTATTAAATCTAAAATAAAAAATAAATTTTAGATTAACTCACAACACAAAACACATCACTATAAAGTCTGTAAAACTACAAAAAACTAAAGTTTCAAAAGCAGATATCTTTTACCCCATGCACCGTTTCACTTCGCTAAGTTAATTATCGATCGGGCATCAGACAACAAATGAAATCGCGACCGATGCAGCGCTTAAATATATAAAGTTTCGTACATTGCAAGATCCGAAAGGAAAAAACGATTGTTAGCTCGTTGGTTCGTTGTTAGCCAAATTTCAAGCTCAAACATGAATAAAATCAGATTAGTTTGAGTTTACACAATTCATGTTATCATGTTACGTATTCGATCAAATAAATGCTATTATTGCGTACTTTCATTTGGAAAATATATTATTTTCGAGAAGTAATTCGGTTCCCTCGTCTCGAAGAGTAAAAATAAAAAAACAAACAAATAAAAAAACAATGTAATAGCGTCGCAATTTCTTACTGTTTTTTTATCATTATAAATTTTGTTTTGAAAATGTTGTTTGTTGCTTTATCTTTTTTTTATTTTTGGGTTTTGAGGCTTTTCGGTGCCTTCGGCGCATCGGCGCCGTCATGCGACTTTGCCCTTATGTACGGCGCGGGACGTATGCTACTAATACACTAATTCTGTTTTATGACTGACTGCAAGATTTGCGTAATGCAGGTTTTAATCAGTTTTAAAATCTAGGATTGTATTTCATAAAGTAATTTTATTGCGAAAAGCGTAATTTTATATTTAAGTTTATAATTCATAAAATAAATTCGTGTTAATGGTTTTTCAAAAGCAGTTTAATTAGTTTTATCTCGAATTATGAATTAATTGTAATGTTCATGTTTGTAGGTTGTGTTGTATAAAAATGTCTTTATTATCAGCATTTTGTGACAAACGGTAATTATTTCAAACGCATGATGCACAAAACGTATTTTTTGATCGATTGTTATAAAATTTCAAGTAATTACTAGATTCGTGACTTATTTCAAGATAAGTTTACATTAAAATGATTAGGCAGGTTCAAGTCAGGCAAAGGCATGATTATGCTGTACTTAACCTTACTCCCTCAATCATGCATGCGGCTAACTCACTGTGTAGTTTATACCTACATAAAGATACAAAAATTCGATAAATAATTTTATTTAGTCACGCTAAATCGTCATGCGTACAATTTTTAGAACAATTTATACTAAGTTTTAGAAAACGCACGTTATGTATGTTAATGTTGAAATTATTCTAACTTACCGAGTTAACAATCGGTACCATTGTCTTCTATCTAAATACTCGGCATTTTATTTATTTTTTTCGTGGTTCTAATTTATGCAATTATTTTTTAGTTCGATAGTACTAAGAACAAGGACAAATACCTCGAGAAATGAGAAATTCCATAATAAACGTTTGTGGTTTATTTCTATAAACGTTAATTAAAATATATACGCAACCATTATAATTTTTATTGTCTTTGTTTAAATAAAATGTGCTGTACCCTTTAAATAATTATTTTAGAGACATAATTATGCGAGAGGCATTTATTATCTAAATTCGACATTTGCTGCAGCAATTCACGTTTTTAATTAAAATATTCTCACTTTTACTATACAACGATTTTTCTATCAAACTTTAATATATCTAAAAATTAGTAATTAAATGTAGTTTAAAAGATATTCTTATTTAACTGTAAGTGAAGAGCCTAAATATTAAAAACCCATAACATAACTACATTTTAATATTTGATTAATTTCAATTAGAAAATCAACTAGGCTTAAAGCTGGAATAGTTTTTATTACTGTCATAAATTCTAATTTTTCGTTTTTGTAAACCGTCTGACTGTTTTTGTGCACAATTTTGAGACTTTAGCTATCTCGTAGTCTCTGTTCCAGCAATCAAATGCTGTATGCATCTTATCCCTGTCTAAATTGGGCGTTTTTCCTTTAGTAAACCCTTCAAAATGCCAACTCGTGAAAAAAAAAACAGGAGAGACCATTCTAAAATGACATACCATTTTCATTTTTTATTTCTGCAGTTTTTGTGAAAGTATTGTTTATAACAACAAAACGCCCATTATTTTGCCTAAAGCACATTATTGTTTTAAGGAAAAATATCAATGGGATTGTTATTTTACTTTTCTATGTAGTCAATGTTTATTTAATTGTCAAATTAAAATACATATATAAATACATATATTTCTTGTATTATATAATATTTTAAAGTATAAAAGTATTAAAGTATAAAAGTGTAATTAATATTTTTGAACAACCGTTCAGCATAACTCACAAACAAACTTTTGCTTTTTTGTCTAGTCCTGTGTACTCTAAATGCACCCAGAGTTTGCAGATCATGCACTGCAGCCACAGTTCGTTTCAATAAATGCATGCTGCATCATCATCACTATTGTTAAAGATATCTTCTTCAAAGGCATCTTCTGGCTGAAATTCAAATAATTTATTTTTACAGTTTTTAAGCTTTTTTGCCAAGTCTAAAACTTGTTTTTCCCTAAACTCTTTGATAAGTGAAGAAATGTCAGCCACTGTTACTTTTGTCGAGTCTTGATCCTGTTCCTGTTGAAATTCTCTGGTGGTTTTACTTAAAGCAAAAAATGCTTAAGAAAGATGTCTGGATTAAAGTAATACAACCCCGTACAAAGGAAGCCTTTCTTCGCATTTACTACGGTGGCAGCTTTACTGTAAGTAGTAGAAAAAAATTAGCACACCTGATGTGCCAGGATGATTTTGCAACCACTTATACACCTCCTGATTGTAAAGGGTTTTTAGAAGCCCAAAATAAATTACATTATGAGGCTACATTCATAACGATTCCATTTTGTTTGGCAAACTCTAGAACAAACATAACTGCAATAACCATCGATTATCAACAAAATCTTATCGTTTGTTTATGGTTTGGTGTGTTTCACAACTTGATCGAGAACCTTTCGAAATAGTTCAATTTGTCAAAGCTATATATGTATCTTGTTTGGTGGTATGTTGGCTTCAGAAAGAAGATTACCATAGTACTTGAAAAAGAAGTTAATTTTCTCTTTGTTAAAACTAGTCGCACGAGCAAAGCATTTAATTTCTTCTTCCATGGATTCTTTCCACTTTTTGTTTTGTACCGCTTCATCATACTCTATATCTTCATCTAGTAAAACCATAGCAAAATTTTCAAAACAATCTGGTTGTTTAATTTGGCTTTTGTCTCACAATTTTCTTGTTTTATTATGTTATTTGGCATTTTTGCTTATAAATAATTCATATTCTTCCTGTTGCGCAACTTGTCTTGTTTCAAACTTTTTCTTTTCATCATAGTTTTTCTGCTAACTAAAGTTTTAATTTGTTTTTATTGCTACTACTAGGAAATTCTGTTCAGTTTTTTTAAATACTACATCTCGACACATCGATTTTGTTATTTTTATGTAAATAAATTTTATATCCCCGAATTTCATTCGAATATCTAAGAAATATACTTTGTTGACTTTTAGTTTTTTACTTCTTCCGTTTTTCTTCTACTATGTGTTCATATTCGTCGCTTCCAAATATTTGAAGGTTATAAATATTTGGTTTCTTGTTGAAATACAGTTCGATTAAAAAAATATACAGCCGTATACATTGCCTCCGCCAAAAATTTATTTTCAAGTTTTCCTGCACAAAGTAAGGTTCTAGCTGCTTCAACAATTGTTCTGTTTTAATTTGTGTCTTTTTAAAATCGAGGAATAAATTCTTTTTATAATTACTACATCTTTGGTTTTCAAGAACTAAGTTTTTCTAAAATGGGTATAATAATTTTTTAAACAATAGGTAATATTTTGAACATCCAATGAAATATTTTCCATCGGACGGCATAAATCTATGTGTATAATTTTTCCAGGTTTACATGCATTTGAATTGGAAGCAATAAATGGTTGTCTGTGTTGTTTTACATTTAAACAAACAAAATTTAGACCATTATTTTCTAAAATTTTCTTGCAATAAGTGACTTTTTGATGTACTAACTTTTGGTGCCACTTTTTTCATGATTGTTTTTCAGTATTTGCATACATTGCTAAATTATCTTTTTTCACTTGTAAATTTAATATAAACAAATTTCCATTTTTCACACCTTACATAACCTCTCTATTTTTTTTCAAAATTTTACATTTATCTTTATCTGTTACAGCATTTGTGGAAAATAAATTGCATTTTAATTTTGATACATGCAATAAATTTGAAGCACGCGTTTATTCCATTCATGATACTTATTAATAATTTTAACTGGAATGGTACCTTTACCAATGACCTGTAATTTAATTCCATCTCCAATTGCTACAAACTTAGCTACTTCTGGACTAGTGTAGTTTATAAACCAGTCACGATTTGGTGATACCACTATCCAATAACCAATGTTCATTCATTCTATCAGTCAGAGTGTTAGTAGATGTAAATGCATGCGACTTATCAGTTTTATTTTTGCTTTTTTTACCTGTAGTTTTTATCAGAAATTTATTTTTTTTAAACCAACAATCCTGTTCCCATCGACCTCACTTCTTACAAAAGCTGCAGGAGTTCTATTTTTCCAATGTCGCTGCTTGTTCTCATCACCACTGACTTTTATTATTGCAAATGCACCAGCTACTTCTAGATTATCTTCTCTATCTATTCTGCTATCCTAGCAATAAGTGTGTTTAAATCTTTACTTACAGAACTGTCCCAAGCCATATAAAAATGTTTGTATTTGTCTGGAAGCGTCATTACAATTTTATACAAGTATATTTTTGCTTATTGCTTCGCCACAAGCTTTGATATTGTGAGTCAAATTCTCAAGATTTGCATTATGTTTAGCTACTCCTTCATTCTTGTACACGTATGCATAAAACACTTGTTGCAAGCTGTGGATATTATTTTAAAAGCTGCTCTGCAAACTAACATTATCTTTAACTAGCACATAAAAATAAAAAAAAAAGAAAGAATGCATCTAAAAAGTATTCAACAACACAATTCAACTTAATTTTACATGTTGACATATTAACTAACTAAAAATGCAACAATCACATCGTCTGCGTTTTCTTTCCCGCTCTTTGCCAACCTGACCCACACCAACTGTCACAGGTTTGATGCTTGTGGACATTTGACTAAAAGTCAGTTTTAACTTGCTTTTGTATTTATTTTTCAGAAAGACATACTTTATCTTAATGCACGACATTTTGAATCTCTAACAAGGCATCTTTTCATGAAATGTTTGTTTTGAAAACCATAAATCATACAAAATGTTAAATTGGACGTTGCTTGCTTGTCTGTTTGTAAAACGAAGTAGTTGCTGCTTAAACGAACTGGTACTTTAAACTTGACTTTCACTTTTGTGCTTCTGAAATGATTTGTTTAATTGGTCAGAAAGAGGGTTAATGAATTTTGAGTTTTGTCGTAGCATTTGACATTAAGTTGTTTAAATTTTTGCTTGTTGAGCTTATTGTATTGCTTCTGAAAAAGTTAAATCATTTTTCAATTTCATACGTTCGCTTGCTCTAACATGTCAACTACAATACAATCCTGAATGCATTCATTTCTAAGATTTTCAGATTCAAGACTACTGTTTTCAGCTAACGTGTGTAGTGCCGTTATGAATATGTCAATTGATTCTCCATATTTCTGCATATGATCATTAGAATTTTAAATAGAATATTAAATTAGAATCTCTCGAATCTGACAACAAAGTAACTGTAAATTAAACAATCGTTAGAAAATTGTTGTATTCAAAGCCTTCAATGGTTCAATAACAAAAAGAAATGAACGTAATTAATGGCTTGCAAATTCAAAATGAGAATCTAGTTCTTTAACAAATTGTCACAACAAACTCTTTGTACTTGACATGATTTCTTTAAGGTTCTTCTATGAGGAGGGGCATTAAAACACTTTACACGTTTATATAAGGCGACGTTTCGTGCAACTAAGTGCGCACTACTTCAGGCATATTTATAGACTAGAAAAATGGTCTCTTGACCTGCACTATGAAGACACTTAATCAAATAAACTAACATTGAAATCAAATTAATTAAATACAACCTTTTTGTATTTCTTTATAATATTAACATTATGGCAATGTCGTACAAGCATTTACACAAAAAACATATCTAAATTTATGTTATTATACTCAACGTCAAGAAGACAGAAAAACACAAATTTGAAAAAAAACCTATAAACCGTTTTAAAAAGATTTCCTACACGCAACTATCATCACATTGAAAGACTGGCACGATTTACTTAAAATTGCATCACTTCTAACACGCTTACATATGTAATACAAAATAAAACAATACACCGAGTTTTTCAAATATATTATGGTAAGGATGTACCAGATCACGATGCAAAACCACATAATTCTATTAAAAACAAGAAAACTTATTTATTAGCCAACATATTCTAAGAACAAACCTCGCTTCAAAGATTTTTGCGCTACGAAGGATATCCTTATAGACCAACAATGAAATCAAGATTTAATTGTGTATCAAATTATTTTACTTTAATGGCTGTTTTAAGTGTTGAATTCATATAAACAACAAAACTTTCCACTTGACGTAACAAAACTATCAACTAGGGCTACTCAAATTAAAAATATCTGCGAAAATAAAAGCACAAACCTAATTAATTATTATGAATAACTGGATTCATAGTATATGGTGTTTTGTTTGTTAGCGTACTTAAATGACAAAATAAGCTAGAGCTTGCAAAGTAAAAATTTAAATAAAAGTAATAAGTCTTTAAAGCAAATTATAACTTAAAAAAAACTAATTGCAAGATTCTTTTCCAGGCTAATAAAAGAAAGCCATATCAATTAAACAATATATTTATACAAACTATAGAAAAAAATAAAGAAAGAAACATTGAACTTTCATCGATTTAGAAAAGCATATGATAAAGTGCACAGGAAACAACTATGGAAAGCAATGAAAAGAATAAACGTTGGAGAAAAAAAGATTAATATAACACAAAGACTATATAAGGATATAAAAGCACCAAAATAGATAAGTAATGAATTAACAAAAACAATTTCCGTAACAAAAGGTTTCAAAGAAGATTTGACCTAAAAGAAGAGTTTGAATTATAGGAAAATAATTATGTGTAATGTCTCCAAAATATAGAAATGAAAATAACACAAGGAAAACAAGCTGCAAAAGCACTTTATGGATTGATACTGAACAACACTTTCACTAAAGAAAACAAAAAATGGATCGTTCAAAGTTTAGTACTAAATATTACCTTATATGGAGTCAAAATACGGTCAGTGCCAACAACAGTACGAAACAAAATAAGAACAGCCAAATTAGACTTTATCAGAAAAGGTCTACAAATTACCAGAAAAGACTGAGGAAATAGGAACCGGATAGAAGTAGAATGCTCAACAACAAAAAAAATTGAAAACAGAGCATTACAAAGGTACGGCTCAAGAATACAAGTGGGCAAAAGCGGCTCTAGGATGGAAACCATATATAACGAATGCAATGATAGATAGAAACCTCAGAGTAGGTGACTGAATAATGAGAGAATTGTGCCGAGCTAAAACGGCAAACTCAGAATGAAAAAGCACTGAAGAAGAAGAAAAGAAACTGAGTTAAAATAGAAAACAATAATAATATCTACCGTAATTAAATCTAATGTAAGATTTTAAAATGTTAGCAGAGATTTGGACCGAAACGTAATAACGGTTCCGGTACAGTTCTGGTATAACTTTAAGTTTTTTTAACGGTTCCGGTTTAGGTTCCTATAGACAGACACGGTCCAGTTCTTGCTTTTTTGGTAGTTTTTGGGTTTTTTTTGTTCCATTAATTCAACTATTAAAATAAATATCTTAAAATTTATTTATACCTACAACTCAACAAAAGCATACAGAAGGTAGGAAAATATAAGTTTCATGGTCATTCTTTACCAAACATTAAGTGATAAATAAATTATAGACAATTATAGAAACGTATTCTATAAACTCATCATATGATATTGTAAACCCAAGAATCAGTCGTTCAAAAGGTCACTCTATTTTATGACCAGTCATCAGTTTATGTTATCGTCATTTTGTTCATTATGTTTTGACTAATGACGAGAAATATAACTCTAGTCTATCCACATTTGTTTCTAGTAAACCACTACAAACTCAAGAAATAGTTTCTTTGCGACGTTAAATGAAAATGTTTCCTTTACAAAATATATCTGACGCGTCTAAAAAATCTGAATCTATTTGTTCTTGCTGGAATCATATTGAAAAAATACCAGGTATTTTTCTCACAGCCAATAAATTATTAATATATTTACTAATTAAACATTACATATTTATTGCTATTTCAAATTTTTTGTGTGTACAACTAAAAATAAAACCGAAAAGAACCGAATAAACCAAAAAATAAATAGCGGTTCCGCTCCGGTTCAATAAATCTAACTTTTACAAATTTCGGTTCCAGTTTTGGTTCAATTAAAAATATCGGTTTTGGTCCAGTTTATAGTTTTATTTCAGTCCGATCCAGGTCCTTGAATGTTAGTAATAAATTTAGTACTAACATTATGATGTTGCCAATATTGTTTTTTTTTAAATTTTGTAATAAAAATGTAAAAATTGACAAAAGCCGGCGCAAAAAATAACGTACGTCGTGACTCTCGTCAAAAGTGCAAGATAATTCACTCTCATTCAGCATTAGCCTACAGCTTCACGCTAAATTGACGTTGGCTATGAGTCATTTTTTTAAACTTTTGTAAGTAAGTAAGTTGCGTAATAACAAGCGTGCAAATTAAAAAGTAAAAATTTAGTCACATAATATAATAAGAATGCTGGTAATTTATCGAGTGTTTATAGCTATCTGATATACTTAACTATTACTATAATAATTATCTCATTAGTTTCTAGTACGTAAGAGACATTTAGTTATTGATTTAAAACGACACATTATCTAAACAATAGCTTAAGAGTAATTAACAGAAACAAAAAAAAATGTTGTTGATATATTCATATGTCTATAAAATAATTTTTTATAATTGTTTTATAACGGCGTGATATATTTGGATATTTTCGAAGAGTTGCTTTTATACTTTTTGATCACTTGGTACAACATTTTTTCGTAAGTTGACGTAACAAATTTTATACTGATTTAAAATTAATTAATTGAGTATTGATACTGAATTGTCAACACACACGACATCAACATAACTTAATTATAATTTCTTTTTAATATTTAACCCCATCTGTAATTACGAAAAGGTTTAGGAAAAAAGTGGGTTAAGTTAAAATCGATTGTAAGCAAATAGTAATTATATAGTTTTATGAAACGTCAAATTACTATTACAAAAGCGTTAATCAAAATAAGAATGCAGTTATTGTAAATTGTGACAAACTTTGAAATAATATTAAGTTTCGTTTCTTTCACTTCTTATTGAATTTCTTGAAAATTGATGACTGTTTCTCATTTGTATAAAAACTATACTATTGACCGTCTTTGTATTATCATTTGTAATTTGATTTTTTTTTATTAACTCTTTTATGCTTCAGTTAGATAACAAATAATTGCTATGTCAAATTTATAGTATACATTAATAACATTCAGGATGTAACTTCCAGTGAAGTTACTATTTTAATATATATTTTAATTACGACATTTTGGCAACATGAATTATTAGTCTAAATACATGCTAACCCCAATTAAATCTTTCTACTAGATCATTTGGCTTGAATCTTTTTAATCTATGCACTTCACCAATAGTGTTTGTGAACAAGTCTCTAGCGAGCACATTGGAATGCGTTTTAGTTCTGACACTAAAATTGATACTAAACCGTTTGATTACATCTTTAATCGATGTCACTTCTTGATCTTTTACAATTGTTGTACCAGGTGGCGTCGACTATTGTTTGTAAGACTTCATTTTGAAAACGTTGTAAAATTTCCATATTAGAATCACGTTCACAACTCAACAGTTGTATCCCATAGGACCATATAGGTTTTAGAAATACTTTATATATTAGCAGTTTATTTTCCAATGATAACTGGGACCTTCTACCAAACAGCCAGTACATTTGTCTCAGTTTCAGACCAAGCTGCAAGTTGTCTATATATATATAGATAAATTCCCAGATATTTTATGTTTTCTGATTGGCTCAGCTGTTCTGATTTTTGTTTATTAGATGTAATTTTTAATTTACTGTTTGTAATAGATTTAGATGTTGCTGTAGGTGTTCCGGTGCAATTTTTAGATTTACGCGTACTGTTAGCACTGTTGTATCGTTCGCATACGTAGCTACTGTAGTTCTGTTACTTGTATCTTCAAAACTTTTTGAGAATACTGGCAGTAAACTTGTTGGTCGATAAGATGTTTATTTTGGATTTTTACCAGGTTTTGGCAAGATTATGATCTGTTCTACCTTCCACGAATTGAAAAAGTATCTAAGTCTTAATAATACGTTGAAAATTTGTTGTATGACTTTGTGTGTTTTATTTGTTAATTCTTGTATTACTTGGCCGTTAATTAACTCACACCTGGAGCTTTGGTGAGGTTAATTGTATTACTTTTTTAATTTCGGTAATCGTAATATTTTTACTATAAGATTCATTTGGTAAGGTGTACTTAGATATTTCTGAACTTATAAGGACTTCGTTAAAACTTATTTCCCACGTGACCTATGAGTTGAGCATTAACATTGTTTTAGGTTTGTAGTGTTTAGTAACATTTCCGTTTGACGTTTTGTTTACATCGAGTATTATTTTACGTCGCTGTCCTTATTCTCTATTATATTTTAAAACAGCTATTATCATAACTATTCAGCACTATTTGCGTTTTCTCTGAGTACTAAATAACAGTTGTAATATTGAGATTGTCTAATTTTTGTAATTTTATATTAATAGCATTTCACGATGTTTACTTCTAAACAAAGCATCGCTATTGTAATGGCACATTTTCAAAGTGGCACTTGCAATCCCGATGGAGTCGTATTCTCTTCAAAGATGCATCATAAATTTTTCAGAAACAAACATTACTTACGATACTTTCCTACAACGTAAACAAGTTTTAATTCATCGATTTTTAAATAAGAATTGCATTTGCAAGAGAAAATTTACAGGAAGAACTACTGTACGCACTGCACCTGTTGTCGTATGGAACAAAGTCCAAATAAACTGGTGGTAAAATTATTTAAACTACAAGCATTCAATTTTTGAGATTGTCAGTAGGAACTTGCCACAAAGCATTAAAAAGAATCTTTGGATGACTTCGTACAAAGCTTCACGTAAGGGGTGTTGTTATAATATCGGTTCCTGGTCAGTTGACTGCACCATGTACACTAAACTATTCTATTATAAGTTTAATAGTTTATGTTTAAATTTAAATTTTTGTTTGTGTTTTGGTATAATGTTTGTACCTTATAAGATTTATTCTTAGCACGCCCACTTCTTGTTACATTAGGGGGATTACCGTCAATTCAAAAAGGTTTGAATCGAAGTTTGATAGAAGAAAAATTATCTATCCGGTGAGGGTGAAATAGGTCGGACATTTTCTAACGTTATGTGCGCCCAACGAGGTTTTCATTTTTAATTATTTACCCGCATCCATGCGAGTATTGGACGTAGTATGTTTACTATATTTGTGAAAGTTTTTATTGGGCGGTTTTTAGACATCCACACGTATTTTATCGATGTAGAGATAGTAAAACTGGTTTATTTATTGAGAAAATTTCTATGATGACGTCAAGTCACTTTTGTTGAAGATGTCGAAACCTTCGAGTATTGCATAAAATTCTAACTGTAGTGGAGGGTTCACTTAGCGAAATATAATTAGAGGAAAATCAGGTGCATTTAGTTTTTTTCATTAATAGTATGAACCAAAGGAAATTTACTTGCGATAACACCGTATGTACGGCTTTGTTTATTTCAGCAAATTTTAGGAATTTCCGAAAAAATGTCATTAGCTAGTCGCATTCTTAAAAGGAAAACTAAACTGTAAGTATTATATTTTTGTAATTTAACTCTTGTCATCTACGTTGTCAGTCGTTTGCACGCACAATTGTACGTACCTATTAGATTGTTGTCACAATTAACGATAAAACTTTTTTTTGTGTTTAATTATCGAGATTTGTATTTTTGTGTTATAATTAACAAATGTAAATTTATTTGTTTTTGGAATGTAAAAGTTAGACCGACAAGTTTAATTTTTTGTACGCGACGTGTTGCCAAACCAAAAGGCTTGCTTGAACAATTATTGTCTGTGATATTGATTTACGTTTTAGCGTTTGATCGCATTTAAGTAAAGTTACCTTGTTTCTATTTTCTAACTTTTCTTTCTGTTGGCGTTTTTTTTTGTCATTTGTTTCGGACTAGGAATTTCTTTCTGTAGATTACAACGATCGCTTAATGGAGATAATTTGTAAGCGTACGACGGAAGTAACGAATCTATCTGGATGTACGTTCTTACAACTGTTAGAACCGGTCTCTGATCTAATACAGTAAGGCTTGCGTTAATACCGATTTTTACGTTTGCAGATTTATTGACGTATGGAAGACAGCTTGCACAATCTAAGGCTTCCATAGACGAGTATAAACTACCTACGCCTTCTGAAACTACTTTTTTTGGCACATCTTTGGTTAACGCAAATGAACACCATGATCTTCAGTCGTTGTCTATTATCTTGATGTTTCTTCATTTTTTTCTTTCGTGTCTCTTGCTAATTCTAACACTGTTGGTTGTTGTAGTTCTAAAGATGTTAAATCTTTACGTTTGGTTCCTTTTCTTTCTGTTTTGTCGACTGGTTTGTCTTCGGTTTCAAAGATTACCGGCCCTACTAACGACTAATGGTATAACCAGTTAGTATGTAAAGTGTCTACGTCTCCTTGTCAATTTTCTCGTTGCTTAGTGATCCAAGGTATTCTGTGCAAACAAATACCAGTTTTTCCTAGTAGTTCCGAACGATTAACGTAAACCTATTATTCACGACCATTATGTCTATTCTACTTCTGGCCATCGTAGTGTTGCCAAGAAGTTACTTCTTCTTCGGCGTCATTTGTATTGGCTTCATATGAGACCTAAAGTGGCCGAGTCGTTGTTCTAAGGACGCGGTAATTAGTTCTTTTTTGTCAACAGCTACTCATTTCGATGTTTGTTATGTTAAAAGTGTTTCGGAATTATGTTTGCACGTTATATGATTTATTTCTGGCATGCTTACTTTCCGCATTACTGTCAATTCAAAAAGGTTGGACATTGAAAGTCTATGAAAGAAAAATCATCTATCCGGTGAGGTAAAATAAGTCGAACATCTTTTAATGTTATGTGCGCTCAAGAAGGCTTTCATTTCTAATTATTCACAAGCATCCATGCGAGTATTGGGAGTAGTATTTTTATACGTGTGGGGATAGTAAAACTGGTTCATTTATTAAAAAAAATCCATTATGACGTCACGTCACTTTTGTTGAAGATGTTGAAACCTTCGAGTACTTAATAACATTCTAACTGTAGTAGAGAGCCGAATTAACGAGATAACATAATTAACACGTTCACTGCGTTACATATCCCCGGGGATATGTAACGCGCATTGTTGATGTGCGTCATTAAAATTCCGAAAACTCCTCCTATGTGCGGTTGCCGCCAAATGCTTATTTCTCAACAGATTTCTGTATTGTAGGTACCAAATCGAATGATTATTTGTAGAGAATACTGATGGCGACACTTGGTTGTACATATCCCCGGGGATATGTAACGCACATAATTAATCCTGTTTTTAATCTGTGCGGTACGGGACGCCGGGGATATGTATGCAGATTATCTTAATGTGTTGATTTAGTTGCGATTTAGTCATTCGGCAACTTTCGCATCGCGTGTTTATCAGCTGTTTACACGTGTTGGTTCGCAGATAACAGAAAAAAGTCGGTTAGTGCGGTATTTGTTGTTTGTTACTAAGAATTCTTTCGAATGTGTTGTGTTATTTTTGTGTCAAGTTAAACGATCTGTGCCATGACTACACGTACTGCTAAAATCCTGCAGTTAGCTGCAGAAATGTTTGAAAGGGAGGCCGAAGAAGTAAATGTAGCGGAATCGTCCACTGAAGAAGAGTCCGAGCCTTACAGCAGCGATGATTCTTTGAATGATCGAACTTACGCTCCCTCTGAAGACGAAGCTGCCGAGTTAGAAACAGAGACTGAATATGAATGTATCACAGATTCTGAACAACCAAGTGGTATGTCAACACCCAATTTGCATGACAGCAGTGTATGGGAGGATATCTCCGCAATCACTCTAAATTTTGACTTACTGCATGGCCAATGTAAGCTAGACTCGGAGGTTAATAATTTAACAGTAAAGCGACCAATTAATGTATTTAACCTCTTTGTCACTGATGATATTGTAAACATCATCGTATGTGAGACTAATAACTATGCAAATCAACAGTTAAATAAGCGACACAGCAATAAATCAAGAATTAAGAGTTGGATTAATACGGACAAAAATGAAATTCGAAAATTTTTAGGAATAACTCTTGCATCTGGTTTATCCCCAGTTCCTAGTATGAATTTATACTGGTCCAAGGATACATTGTTTTATAATAATTTTATTGCTTCGCACATCACCAGAGATCGGTACCTTTTACTTCTAAGATTCTTGCATTTTACAGACAACGAGACGGCTGATACAAATAATAAGCTATATAAATTAGAACCATTAATTAACCCTCTGATCGAAAATTTTCGAAATATTTTAAAACCAGGAAAACAACTGGTTATAGACGAATCAATGGTGCCTTTCAGGGGGTCAGTCTGCACTTTTTACAGTATATTCCTAATAAATCCCATAAGTATGGAATAAAACTGTACAAACTTTGTTCTCCTTAATGCGTATACACACAACTTAAAGATTTACACAGGCAAGGGAGACACAAATCCTTCACTTGGCCATTCACAGACTGTAGTGCTTGTTTTACTACAGCCACTAAATCTTCAAGATGGCCATATCTTGTTTGCTGATAATTTTACTCCGGCATACAACTAACTGAAAAATTATTAGATAAGAAATACTGTATTGCGGTACTCTTCGAATAAATCGCAAAGGAGTTCCCAAAGAATTTTCTAAGAAAATGAAAAAAGGAGAAATTTTTGGGAGTCAAAGAAAAAACGTCAGGATTATAAAATGGGTTGATAAGAGACCAGTCCTAATGATAACAAGTGACCCGTCTCACTTTAACAAACTTATTTCAACTGGAAAAAGGAATAGGAACGGGGAAGAAATTCTAAAACCAAAGTGTGTAGTCGATTACAATAAGGCCAAGAAAGGTGTAGACGTTAGTGATCAGATGTCATCATATTATACCGCAGTAAGAAAAAGCTTAAAGTGGAATAGAAAAAGTAGCACTAGAAATCTTGTTAGGCACAACTATTGTCAATTCGTGGATTATTTACAACATGACTGCTGATACGAAATGACAATAATAGAATTTAGGAGGCAATTAATCAACGATCTAATGGTACCCCGCAGCGAGTCTTCTGAAACTAAAACAGGGAAAAAAAGAACACACACATATGTAAAACCGGAAGGACCTGGGAGAAAGAAGAGGAAGCCTTGCAAAGGATGCTATGAAAATTTAAGGAAGACGCTGTCCAGTCGCGAAGCGGATAAAAAGGTACGTCGCATCATAAGTTATTGTAACGAATGTCCCAGTCGACCAGGGTACTGTCTTCCTTGCTTCAATAACTATCACAAATAATGTTTCTCTATAAGTTCGTAACAGTTTACAGCTTTTTATTTTCACTTATGTTATCATAAACAATGCTTTTGTATCACCTATAATCGCCTGTCTTGTATTACTTTGTTTTATTTTTGTGCAATAATGCGAATTAAAGTTTTATACTTAATTTTTGGTGTTTTAATAATACTAAACAAACACGGTCAGGACCTAAAGTGCAATGGGGTATTGGCTTCCCAAAACCAAAATAAAACTAGCCTGATAACAGAATACCAACTTGCTAAAACACATTTTCCAAAAACCAAAATACATATCCCCGGGGATATGTAACGCACACGAAGAATCAACAAGTACAGGACCCCGGGGATATGTAACGCACACAAATCGAGTACATGAAAATTTGTGCCGCAGTGAACGTGTTAATTTGAGGGAAACTCAGCGCGTTTGATTTTTTTCTTTAATCGTATGAACTAAGAGAAATTTACTTGTGATAACACTATATGCACGGCTTTGTTTATTTCAGCAAATTTTAGGAATTTTCGAAAAAGTGCTACTAGCTAGTAGCATTCGTAATAGGAAAACTAAACTGTAAGTATTATAGTATCCTAATTTAATTCTTGTCATCGACATTGTCAGTCGTTTGCAAGTACGATTGTACATATTTATCAGGTTGTTGTCACAATTAATCATAAAACTTTTTTGGTGTTTAACATATTGTTAGTTTTCTGAATTATCAAAATTTGTATTTTTGTGTTATAATTTACAAATGTAAATTTATCTTTTGGAATGGAAAAGTTAGACTGAGAAATTTAATTCTTTGTACGACGCGTTGCCCAACCAAAGGAGGACTTGTTTTAACAATTATGGTTTGTGAATCGACCTAAGTTGTAGCGTTTAATCGCATTTATTTAAAGTTACCTCGTTTCTATTTTCTAACTTTTCCTTTTGTGATAAAATAAATATATTTGATATTACAACTTGTGCTTTTGTCGTTTGTTCTCTTTCAGTATTGAATAGATTTAAACGGTATCTGTCATCCTAATCTTCCATTGTTTTGGCGCCCTTTAACTTGGTTTATAAGTTAGCACCTCGAAACTTACCACCCAATCACCAAATCAAATTGAGTTACTCGCTGCCATTTAAGTTACGAGATAATTCTCATAACAACATAATAAAGATAATAATAAAATGAAGTAGATATATTTAACAAATTGGTGCTATAGACATTTTAGTATGTTGGTAGTTGCATTTAATAACCGCGAAATTCGAAAAAGGTATCACTAAAACACGATACAATTGGAAAAATTACTACCAGAGAGAACCAGTGTGCGACTGTTTTATCTTTTTTGGTATCATCAGCATTGGAAAATACCATCTGATGTATTTCCATAATTATTCCGATATATTTCTACAGCTTATATTACGGTTTCGTTCTAAATACATATTATACGTTAGCTCACGAAATGACGTTGACCACAACACTTTAATATATATATATATTTTTTAGCCACATTATCGGTACTAATTTCATTTTAATCTAGTAGCGCATTAATGTTTTACCCTCGATGTTGCTTTTGTCTAAATATCAAGTAGCGGTAGACACAAAAAAAACAATTAAATTTTAATCTAGTAGTGAATCAGTGCAATTTAGTTGCCAGTGCTTGTTAATAAGAATTGTATTATTAAAGATTATAATTGTTAATTTAAAATTAATCTATACCTTTTTAAAATGCTGTTAAGTTATATGAGAGACGAGTGAATTGATCTGCTCTTAAAACTTTTGGAAAACCAGATGAAGATCCTTATGAAGTAGCCAGATGGTACAGAAATAAATATCCAAACAGAAGACACCTTGAACATCAAACATTTACGAAATTATTGGAGAGAACGAGTGAAACGAGAACTGTGGATTATAAGAAACCGGCACATAAAAACCCACCTGCTTGCAATGACGACAACAAAAACCAGGTACACATTATTGAGAATCCCCATGTCAGCACTAGGGAGAATGCAAATTTGGTTGGAATATCGCATACTTCGGTCTGGAGGATAATAAAAAAAATAAATTTCACCCATTCAAAATTATTCTTCACCAAGAATTAACCGAAAATGATTTTCTGTTAAGAATTAATTGTGCACAGTGGGGTTTGCAACAGACAGGAATAAAACTGAAACTTTTTTAACAACATTTTGTTTTGGGACGAAGCAAGTTTTCGAAATGGTGCTGTTATTGAGAGACATAATTTGTATATAATAATAATAATGTAAATGCACACTGGACCCGTGAGTGACGTTGTCAACATCGATGGAGTTTAAAGGTGTTTGACAGCACATTTTTGGGTCAATATTTATTATTAGTCTAAATGGAAAAAATTACCTCAATTTATTAGAAAATGAAATTCATAATCATCTAAATGAACTCCCACAAAATATAAGAAACAATTTGTGGTGGCGGCACGATGGCGCTTCAGAACATTATGCACTTCCAGTTAAGGAGTTTTTAAATAATCGATACTAGAACCGTTGAATTCGTCGTGAAGGACCAGTTGGTTGGGCACCTGATATGACACCACTGGACTTTTTTCTCTGGGGGTATGTAAAATCCCAGGTGTACATCGTTGAACCATCAACTATTGAAAATATGCAAGAAAGAATTCGTACTTGCATAAACGAAATTTCTCCAGAAATTATCCTTCGATCTATTGTCTATTGGACGACGCGGCGTTTCAATTTATGTATTGAACATTTCGAGCATTTTTTATAAATACCTAATTTTTATTTGATGTAAGTTTTAAAAAATAGATGTTTATTACAAAATAAAGTCTAATTGTTTCTTTTGTGTCTACCGCTACTTGATATTTGGACAAAAATAACATCGAGTGTAAAAGATTCACGCGTTACTAGATTAAAATGTAGTTCGCTTTTTGATAGAGAAAGAAATGAATTAAAAAAAAAACAAAATACTATTGTAAAAAGAATGTTTTTAGGATCTCAATAATAAAAAAAATGATAGCATTTCATTAAAAAAAAAGTTAAGTCGCCGTTTTGAAATAATTCGTCCAATTGAAAATCTGATACTACCATCGTGTAGAGAATGTCCTGAAACATATTACTGCCAAATATTTTAAAGTAGTATCTGAGGTCACATATTATTACTGTACAATTGATATCGAGAAGCACATTTGCAGAACATTACTCCACAAAAATCAAATTCTGACTATTTAGTTTATTAAATTTAATTTCGACTGCTTTGTTTAGTTGAATAATTGTTTTTATCGCACTGACGAAGAACGCGCCACAAAAATTGCAGGATTTTTAATACATCTAAAGGACAACAAATAGATGTGTATGATGATTATTTATTTTTGCTACAATAAAAATTTTTAAAAAATAAATACTATTTACTAAACATGAAATTGAAATAAAAAAAGTCATACATATTAGTACAAAAAATGAATCATTATGAAATTACTATGTCAAATATTAGTAAAAACTGTTAGTACGTTTATATATCTTCTGCATTGACGATAACGTTTTTGAGTAGTACCAATTTGCTATTTTCAATTTCCGCCTACCTATATATTAAAAGTTTTTTTGCTAATGTAGATAATAAATTAAGATTTACCATGTCGTATGATTTGAAAAGTAGACGCTTCATAGTGAGTGGGGACTAACACTGAGGTGTGGTAATAAAAATTAACTGTTTTTAAATATATCGTAGTTTTAATTTTATAGTTGACGTTATAAAAATATTGCGTATTTGTGTTAATAATGCTTTTAGATTGAACAAAGTTATTAATTTATCGTTTTATCTTTACCATAATTATGTCATTTTTTAAATATTAGTTTGAAAATTAAAATATAGAAAAAAAAATTTAAGAGACTGTATATTTTGTTGTTGAAAAACGACAACAAAATCAATTAAAATATAAACAAATTTGTTATTATCATTAATTGAATAGACGATTATCAATTGTCTTATAAACAACATTTCTTTTTATTTTAAAGCGTTTAAGTTATCCAAATTTGTTTATGTATACATTCATGTTTGCCTTGAATTAAGTGCAACTACTACGTTAAAATGTATTTTAGCAAGTTCTTAAAGAAGGGTGATTGATATCATAAATACTGTGGAATTTTTCCAATGAAAACTTATAATCATGCACACATGAAGTTTTTTCTTTTAAATTCCGTTAATGTTGTTGCAAAATACAAGTTTTTATGTTTTGGCAAACATTAACATAAATTGTAAATAATCTGTAATTTACGATCGTATTGTACAAATAAAAAATTTTGAAACAATTTAATAACCTCTTTTTTGTTAATGTGTTATAAAGTAAAATTTAATATTTAAGTAAGTACATATCTTTTTTGACTTTTCTAAACGCGTTATGGTAACATGTGTTCGTTTGTCAGTTTTCGCAACCTGTGTGTATAAATAATTTTAGTTTGTTTTCTCACTTGCAATTTAAGATAAGTTACGCTTAAAATTGGCAAATTATTTTATAATGCCATAATAATTGATGATGCACAAAATCTGTATAGAGAAACTTTTGAAATGACGGTGCCGACCTGTAATTACTAGAAAAAGTTTTGTGTGCATACTATTATTATTGCATTTATAGTTTTCTTTGAAAATAAAACTTGATAACATTGTTGAAACAATCGCAATTAACATTTTGACCATATTGACAAAATTTGACATCTATTCTAAATCGGTAAATTCTAAACAATCAACTTCAGATTGCTATTTAAATGAAATGAATCTAACGCTTTATTTTATCGTTATTGGTACGTTCGTTTTTACGAGTATTTTAATGAACTGTTTCTTTTGCTTCATTATGAATTAGACACAGGTGTATATGCTATAATTCATGAACGACTTCTTAAAATTTGTTGCTATCTATTAATAAGAACCGGTTATAGATATCATAAGTATTAGTGCGTTGTTCTCTTAATTCGATAACATTATAATGAATTTTCATCAATAAGAAAGATTTTGATTTATCTCTAAGTTTGTACGGGCAGTTTTTCTAACGCGTACTACTTATTGTCATAAACTTGACTGTAAATTTGAATTTTAATTGGTTATTCGGTATTATGGTTTTTTATGATCGAAAGATTAAAACGTTATTTTGACAGAGATAGGCAGACTTTTAGGTAAGTTATAGTGCAGTTATGAATCAAATTTTAACACTCCTCGAAAAAGGCGCATCAAAACATTTTATCAAAACTATAAAAGTTTCAAATGCCAAACAAAATTAAAAATATTAAAGGTGTACTTTGCTGTTTTACCATTAAAAGCAGATTGGTCAAAAATACGAGAAAGATAAAAGACAGGTATGTGGTAGTTTTGAGGACAATAACTTCTTGAATATTTTATTGCTAGCGTTCAAATTACAAGTAAGGATTAATTAAATTTGAAATTGTTGGATAATTTTATAATAATTTTTTTATGTAATTTGAGTTATAAAACGAATTTCTAAAGGATTCTAATTAAATTAAATACTAAGTAGTAATTTAACGAATACATTTAAATGCACGGATTACAGAATATTTCTAATGGTATTTTTAAAGGTGATTGTACTAATGGCGCAAGTATGTAATTTAATGAGTTTGACAATATATGCAGTAAATTAGGTACCAAACTTGTTTGTTAAATTCCAAATGCCCATTTAGATACATGTGTGCTTGTTTATTACACCACACTACCCAAGCACATGCTTGTGATAATTTAACAGAAAAGAATATTTTAGCCAATAGTTGTCCGAGGACTCAAATACAATTATGATTTCGTGTTTATTTATTTTATCTCTACAGCCGTGTAAATAAAAGTCATTTTTCTTATATTTACTGTTTAAAATAATGACAAGCATAAGTCCATTACATTGAACATCGACAGAAAAACAGACAAACATAAATTTAGTTTTGGCGGAAACTATAGTCATCTTGACTTTAAAACCTCGTTTATGCGGGACCTTTTCTGGTATTGAATGACCGCGTTCGTAAATTGCTTTTGGCCTTTTTCGGTTTAGAACGTTATTTCTTTTCTAACTGCTGTTATTCGAAACTTAAACACGTGTGTACTTAGATATATCACGCTCATTATTTAACTTTTTACCGATTTATTCTTAGAACTATAGGAATTTGTTTGCTTCCGTTTGAAAGCCTTTGTTTTTAACCGAATTTAAAATCATTGTTAATTTAACATCATTAGCCAAAAAAATATTTTTACAACTTCAAATGCATTATATTTTAAAACAAATTTGATTTTACTACCGGAAATATTAGAAAAAAGTCGTGCTTTAATTAATATTCTTAGAAGTAGTTATTACCAGATGTGGTGGCAAATATACACACGGACAAAACTAAAAATACTTGGAATTAGCTTTTACAAAATGTACCCTCAGATGGTAAGGGTAAAGACCCTTAATTCAATAACACTGACAAAAAAATTTAGGGCAAGCTTTTACCTACTCATTACAGAACTTTCACTGTTTTTTTGTTATTCTTCTATTTAAGTAAATGGTGTTTTTACGTTGTTTCGGCTTAAACCGTTTTCCACAGGCATTATTCTACGAAGTGCTTAAGTACACAAGTTCAATTAAAGTATTTCGAATATTTTCAAAAGAAATTTTAGTTATACTATATACAACGGGGTTAAAGTGGTATTACTGTCAAGAACAGTTATTTTGGCATTCATACTGGGCAACCCAAATAGAAGTGTACTTAATTTTTTAAAATGCCAAAAATTTACCTGTTACTAAATACGTCTTCTATTGTATTTAGTTCAGTTAACGTCCTTATGTTTAGGCCGTTACTATACTTATGTATTAACTGTATTTTGAAAAACTCTGAAGTACTGTTAATGCTAATGTTGCAAAAAAATTATTCACATGTAATCTTGATATATTTATAAATCACAGTTTAAATTATTGATTGGGCATATACTTAAAAACTCACGCGTTTGAAATGTTTGAGGAATTAATTATGAATCTTTCAAAATTGTAGAAGGTGTAATAAACAGTTACTATTATAAACACTTATATTACAAAAGTATCTATCTGTTTAATATTCTATTGATATTTATTACAATATTAAAAGTTTCTTGCTTGAATTTATAGAATTAAGCAAGAAGCTAGAACATATACAACGAATTTAATGTATTAAGTAAAATGGAATTTATTTGAAGATTTATTTACTGTCATAATATTTACCTATTAGAATAACCAGTGTTGCTAATTTAATTACTTTTGATAAAACAAAAATGTTTGATCATTTAAATCTGATTATAAATATTTCAGTGGTGTCATTCAATGAACTAGAATTTAAATTGCAACGCAGATTGCAAAAATATTTGCAAACATTAAAACTACGCTGGCATTATGGCTTTTGAAAACTATTTTAATCGAACAAGTTCAAATAGTAAAAGTTGCGACCTGTATTATGAAAACGTTTACAAATTAAATAACAAATTGATTTATATTCAACAATTGGTATTTAAATTGCATTGAAATTAATATATTTGTAGTAGTTTTTTGTAATTTCTTATTACCATCTTTGATTATACAATTTTGCATATTTATATGTACTTTTAGAGTTGCATAAACAACGGTTTAATTATTACTACTTTTAAAATACATATCAGTGTCTAATGGTCGATTTTTAAAATCGTAGAATAACTACGATTGGTTATACATTTTTATGTAGAAAAAAGAGTTCTTTAATCAGCTTTCTTTATTCTTATTATTTGTAATATATTTTTCTTACAATTAAATATATGTTGGTAATGACCATTGTTTTATCTCAACTTAAAATAATTAATAGTATAATTTCCATGATATTGGTCTACAGCAGTGGTCCTCAAACTCTTTTGGCCCACGGGCCCTGAGTGAGAAAACTACAAAATGCATAATACAAAAATTTCAAATCTTTTTTTGATGTTTTGAATTGTAAATGGTGACGTAAAAATAAAATCCAAATAAAACGTTTTGTTGAAAAAGTATTTATTAAAATTATAACTTTTGTTTTAAAATACAAAAAAAAAATTAATGACTTGGATAAACCTGATGGGATGTTATGAGGTAAAGTATTATTTCTTGTTGAAGGAATAAAGCTATATTTCATATATTCAACACAATATTGTCTGCGTTTTTTTCGTGGGCTTATTTCTACTGTTATCTGAAAAAAAGAAGTCCCTAAGGAAAATATATATCGAAACAACCACTGTTAATTATAATATTTTTTTTAAATAGAATGCTGCAACGTAACCTTTCTTAAATTAATTATTTGAGATGTAAGAATAACATTTAATGTAAATGTTATATATTGTGTAAGTACTCATTAACTTTTTTAAGGCAAATAAGTATATCAAAAATTAATTAACAACAGAATATAATAATACAGCAATATACAGTAATTCCAAACATTCGCGGATTTAGTTATTCGCGGAAGTAAACAAAATAAACAAACATATAAAATAGTAAGCTATAAATTTTATGGTGCATTATATTAAATTATAAAACTCAATATGTCCAACTTCTTTTACAGAATGAGATATTCTTTAGAAACACATCTGTGTTACTTACAATCCCTTCTTAAGTTTTTAATAAAAAAAGAAATCTTCAATGAATGTTAAGGAATTACTGTACTGATAAGTGTGATATATATTGATATCAACTTAAACAAGAATATAACTTTGCTTAAATAAATTTAAATTAAAAAAAAACATCAATTTTGTTCTAATATACTTACGTAACAAAAATGCGCTATCTGCGTAACAATATTTGTATTATACTTCTCTTTGTCCAAAACTATGAAAATTTGTTATATGCACTTCACATCACGCATAACACAGAACTAAATTGTTGATTAGATGCAGGATTTTTTTATATTTTTTATTATATTAGTTTTTTGCAGATATCGGATCTATTACTTTCTTGAATAAACCTGTACAAACAGGCCTAACTCACCGCGATGCCTGTTATTAATGTATTTTATGCAATTGTCAATATTTATATTTTACTTAGGACGTAAAAATCACTTTATTGTTATTTATTTTAACTCTTATATTAATGAAAATGTGTCAAATTTTTTTAATTTTATATCAAAACAATTCTAATTTTTTACGGACCTTTTAAATAATCCCGGGGACCCTTGGCGGTCCGTAATGACCACCCAAGTAGCATCAAAGTGAGAATAACTTATACTGCCACTTCAGTTTAGTGATTATTACGTATTTAACACTTTATATGCAACTTCTTAGTAATAATAACTTTATTCTATTGATTTATAGTGGAAATTACGTGGATACATCCTTTCTTAACCACTTTGTAGTTCTGTAGCTTTGTGGTGAAAAGTAAAGTTTTTCCAACGTTATTTTCACTAAGTAAAATCACTTATAGGTTTTTTTAACTTTAGAGTGGCAAATTAAAGTGGCAACCACTAAATCGAATCACTAAAATCTTACTTAAAAGTAATAACCACTTTAAAGTGGCTATTAAAGCTTTGGCCACGTTTTGGAAACTTAAAATATACCTAAAATGTAGGTGCACTCTAGAGTGGTATGTTGTCGTTGTTGTAACGTTTTAGCCACTTCCATAAGTGATTTTCACGAAACATTTTAGATTAAAGCCACTACAGAGTGACATTTACTTCTGAAATCCACTTTTAAGTTACAGTAACTAAATAGTGGCCTATTTCCTACAATGCATCACGGCTCGGTATAAATAAAAATACACTGCTAGTATTTAAATCTGTCTAACCTAAAATTGCTTTCCAGGAAGACATCAAAAGTTTAATCCGTAAAGTAAAGTTATTTATTAGAAATTTGACATTTAATAACACATATAATCCATAATGTGAAAATGATTTAGAATATTATTAAGAGTGTTCAAAATAATTGATTGTAATTATACGTTATAAAATAAAGTTGATAATAAAATATAAATTAGTTAGGTTATGTATCCAACTTCATTATGAAAATGAACGTGAAAGCATGTAAATTTTATTGAGTGGCCGTTCAACAAAATTCACGTGGTCGCCACCAATGCTGCCACTTTTAAAAATCACTTTTAAGTGTTCTGAAATCTGATTGGATGTTTCTTAGTTCTTTTGGCCACTTATGAGTGGAAGTAACTCCAAAGTGGCTATCCTTAGTTTTTGCCACTTAACAGTTACTTTATTTCTAAGTAGCCATATTTATGAAGAATCCCTATGCTGCCATTAACAAAAATTTGCCAATTATTCTAAATATATAAAATTTCTAAGTAACAACACATTGAATGTAAGAAATTAATGAATTATAATTAAATTTATAATGTAAATACTAATAAAATGTGTTTTAGATTGTATAGTTATTTAATTTTTATTTTATATTTAGGAATTTTTAATTTTGATTTTCTAAAAAAAATAAAGATTTTGTTGGCGCATGGTTATATTTCAAACTATAACCTCTACATTTAACAGTAAACTTGCATTTGTTGCAATTTTGCTGTTAGCAAATGTTGTACAAATTCAATAATAAACATGTAGTTCATAAAAACTTAAAACAGTTTGATCGAAGTTAACTTAGTTGTCCATTTGTAAAATAAAGAAGGGATCTAGATGAGAAAGTAAACAACATTTAAAAATGAGACAGAGATATAAATACATTAAAGCAGTTTCTGAAATGTTCAGGGCCACTAATAGTCACCACGCCGCCACTTGGCAGCGACGTGGATTTTACCTGGCTGTAATGTTATTTTATAAGTGATAAAATGGTTGTAATCACGTAACGACCACCCAATATTTGTTCCCCATTTTGGTGGTAGCCACGGTATAGAACTGTTCCTGTAACGTGGTAGTGACTAGTGGCACGCCACTCTACAGTTCCTACGACTGTGGCTGCCACTTGGCAATCACCAAAAATGCTAGTTGGGCAGCTTAGGAAACACTTTTATAAATACTATACTTGATCACTATTCATAGCGGCCACCTCAGTTTTGCTATTTCATAACGGCCACCTAGATCACA
This sequence comes from Aquatica leii, assembly GCA_035610365.1. NCBI lineage: Eukaryota > Metazoa > Arthropoda > Insecta > Coleoptera > Lampyridae > Aquatica > Aquatica leii. The sequence continues at coordinate 60,570,765 of CM069434.1, forward strand.
ATGTCTACTAACAATATTTGATTATAACAGCCACTATCTTTGCAACCGCCACTTTCAGTTGATCACAACGTTCACTTTAATCGCAACGGTCAACTTTAGAAGTTGATTATAACGCCTACCAACGCCAATAGAGGAAAAAACGGAATCTATTAAAAAAATTCCCTGGAAAAAAAAATCACGGAATAAACCCTGGAAACAAAACACCTGAAAAGAACATGTAAAATTGTTTTTTACAAATGTTCTAAATATTGATAATTTAAGTTCAATATTGCATTAACAAATGCATTTCACCTACAGTTAATATCAGTTTAACAAACAACGTAGTCTAATTACATTTTTATAACGTGTGTCAACAATATTTACTTATTGGAACATTAAAGCTTTAAACATATTAACTTATTGCATGCTTAACTAAAACATGAACTTTATTTCGCAAAAACCTATTAAACTCTTTTTAATTGAAATATTTTTTCGTTTTGTGACGTTTGCTTATCTAAAAATACACTTTCTATAACAAAAAACATAATTTTTTAATATATTTTTACTTTAATATCCTATAAAACATTTGAACGGTTTTAAAATCTGCTCCTTAAAGTCTACATGTTCTCGTTTTGCTGTTACTATTGTTGTTTCTGTTAAAATTACTTTTGGTTTTATAGTATTTTGTCGTTTAGTTTAAAATTTCATTTATGAATTTTAATCAAGACGTATTCATTGAAATGTTATACATTCTTGGCAGTGCTACAAAAACTGTTCTAGAAGATCGATTCAATGATACGAATATTGCAGTTTTTAAAATCTTTATTTTGTCTAAAATATTAAATGTATAATTATTTAATAACCGTTGAACCGCCATATTTAATAAACTGCGAAATAGATTTGCGACCTTATTATACCAAATTTTTGAATTTTTGTTTTTGTATATTGTTAGATATTATAAACAGAATGCCGCAAGCCTTATAATTTTTTACAGAAAGCTTATACATAAATTTTACATAGGTTGCGGTAGTAAGTTTAAATAATATGCTATAAAATGCTGCCAGTTACAATAAAGCAAGTGATTTCAACTAATACTATCTGGCAACAACGCGTTGAAACATTTGGGAAAAAAATCGTATTGATATATCACAATTTCGATAGGTACCGATATTTCGAAACGCATCGATATTCTGATACTCATCGATTGTTCGGTACGAAGCAATATTCGATCCGTATTGATATTTCAATATATCGATACGTTCCGAATATTGCCGTATCGCCTGCCGCTAATTAAAAGTAATTTTTAATACACCGTACGGTACATAGTTTTTACTGTATATACATTTTTAAATTTATGCAAAACAATAACTGCAATGATGTCTAAATATCCTATGCAGTTTTTTTATTTGCAGACTTTTCTACGATCCAAATATTTGTTGTAATCAACATTTACTACGTTACTTTGGCGTTACAAGGGCGTATAGAGGAGTAAAAAAAAGTTAAAAGTTTTATCAACATGGGTCCAAACATCTTCCGCTACGGAGATTTGACTTGCAAGATCACTCGTTTTAACCTCCTTTGATTTTTTCTCTATGATTACATGATTAAGTTAGTGTATGCGATGCCTCTCAATAAAAACAATCCGAAGTAAGTCTGGCATTTTTCCATGAATTCGTCAGTGTTTGAGGCAACACACATATATTGGTGCAAAAAAGAATAATTTTATTTGATTTTACGCAATGCAATAAAAGAGTTTATGAGTTGAGTTTTTTGAACTACAAATAATTAACAAACAATTATTTAGCAAAACAAAATTGTCTTAACTCAGTAACAGTCGATTTTTGAACCCATGTTAAGTAAGATGTTTTTAGCTATTTTTGGGTCCGTATATACGTCTTTCAAATATTTTACGTTTGTTTTTGATTGTGAACGTTTGAACACACAATGTTTATTGCACTCTTTTGCACCAGGAGACAGTTTGCGCGGGGGGAGGGGGGGTTTCAAGTTATAAATAGCCTAGGAGTTTTTATATGGTTTAATCCGGTACTGATTGAGCCCCATACCATAACAGATACTAGAAATGTTACCTTCTTTTTTAAGTATTGTAGATGATAAGCTTCGTGTTTCTGTCAACTGACTCTACTGCAACTATCACTTACAGAAACTTTGAATCTAGACTTAAAACTCTAGTGAATCTTATTCTACTGCTCAAAAAGCTAAGTTTTATGGTTTTTAGACCACTTTAATTTGTTTGTTTTTGTTTTCCTGTAAGCAGTGTTTTTCTTTAATACTTAAACCGTGTATGATCCTAGCCCAACTATGGAGTTTTTCTGTAGTATGTTAATTTTGGAACTCGTTTTTCAATTACTTGAATTAGGCAGGACCGAGCCGTGTTTTGCTGCAAGCCCGGCCCAGTCTAATTCTAAAAACTGTATAGCCGGTCAAGCTGGACGATTTTTTAACCTGTAAAATTTTGTGTGATAAAGTTACCTTTTCACCTGCCAATAAGCTAAAATCTGAGTTTTATCTCATCGGAATACCAGAATTATATTATATTATATTTTTTAGATTGAATATTACGTCGATTTTGAAATACAGTTGTCTCGAAAAGCTTTGGTTTTTGATCCGACCTAAGAAAACAAATAGTCGATACAAGTAAACCAAATATGTGTTAAACAGCTGGTAAATCTGTATAAAAAAAATTGGTGTGGCCCCTTCACGACTTTAGGAATGATCAAGCAATGTCTACATATATTTTTTAAGGTTATGCTGTCATAAAACCACTTTGAAGTAATATGTATACGTTTTTATTGACTTCCTAGCATGCTATAACTTTCTTGAAATTTTTCTCCTCGATTTCACTAAATATATAACCGAAATATGGCAAATTAAGCTTATGTTGTCATATTGACTAACCCCTATATTGTGCGCCTCGATATTGCTTTCCCTTTTAGTAAACCAGTAAAAATTATTATTTTTAACGTATCTTGTTTTCCCTTCAAGACATGGAGTTTTTTTCTAAAACAAATCGCCGCAGGCAAGATTCGAACTTGGATTCCTAACTGTTAATGTTACAAAACTTTTTATTTGAATAAATTGATAAGAAGATTTATCTTTATAAGAAACTGTAAAATTAATTCGACTAATTTACATACGTACAAAACTATATAATAAAAACTGTTTAAAATGGCGGATACACTCGTTTCTGGTTTTTTTTATCAGACCCATCTATTGATAAAACCGAGAGAATATGAAAAGCCAGCTCCATACCAAACTTTAATTTACTAGGACTTTTGGCTCGAAAGTTATAGTAGGCACATCCAAAGATAATGTAAGAAAGATGCAGCACTCCGTGTATAAAGAAGTCACAAGAATAAAGCAAAAAATGTTATTTTTAACGTATCTTGCTTTTCCGTCAAGATATGAAATTAAAAGAAATTGTCGCAGGCAGGATTCGAACCTAGATTATATATGGAATTCACTTTAAATTATAAATCAAATATCTAATAAACTGTTAATGCTAGCAATTTTTTTTATTTGAGGAAAAATTCTTAGGAAAAATTATGTCTTTAAGAAACTGTAAAAATAATACGAATAATGTACATACTTACAAAATTATATAAGAAAAATTGTTAAAAATGACTGATACACTTACTTTCATTTTTTATCTGAACCATCTGTTGATAAAACCGAGATGATATGAAAACCCGGCTACATTCCAAATCTTAAGTTACTAGGATTTTTAGTTCGAGAGTTATCGTGAGTACATCGTTACACACATACACACAGACACAATTTTTTTTGTCAAATTTACATTTTCCAGATTCAGGAGACCTTGAAACATAAAATTATGCAAAAAAAATTTTGAACAAAAGTTGCGATTGCTATACTTTCCTTATAGAAAAGTAAAAAGAATTATACAGCTGTAAGGTATAACGCTAAAATAAAATACGCGCTGAACTGTATATTTTCTTATCCTTGTAATTACACTTTTTCCGCCATTATTTTTGGCGTCATTGTTAACTTCTGTCCTTTTTCTCGTTGTATCTCATTTTCACTCTTTCTTACTTTATCTCACCTAATTCTTACTACATCTAAAAATCAATTTCTACACCTCGTCCAGTCTGACTCTGGTCGTCCTCGACCCAGGAAGTGGATCGATTGTTTGCAGACTACAGTTTCATACGTGATGCATCGATTACTGCATTAAAAGGCAACTGTGTCAATTGAAATCTATCGAAATTCTTCACAATATACATATTGTTACCTAAAATTGCATTTATCACATAAAACCTTTTATATTTTGGCAGTAACTTCCTATTACTACCTCATGTAATTACGTTGTTACTTATTACAACGTAGTCTCCTACATTGTATTCTCTAGCTTTTTTGTGCCTCTTATCATGATACAACTTATTTTCTAATTGTGCTTTCTCAATTCTAGCAGCAGCTTCATCACGGGTTGTTTCCAAATCCCTATTATCATCTACGTTTAACAACTTTCGCAATGGATCCGCAATATCTCCGCCTTGGTCAATTTCGAACAACAAACGACTTGGCGTGTTTCCCGTGGATCTGCTTATACTGTTATTAATACAAGATATTATCACATCCAAAACCTCATCTCACCTATCAGGTGTCTGACTTTCTTTTAATAGCATTAGCGTAATTACCCGATTTAAACGTTCTACTTGACCGTTTGTGCGTGGTGCGGCAGCTGCTATTTTAATATATTGTATACCGTATTTATGGACAAACTCCGCAAAACTATTTGAAGTAAATCCCGTACCCCTATCTAAAACAATCCGTTTTTGGTATCCTTCGTATCCACAGTCTTACAAGGATACATCTTAACGGACGAAAGTATTCTTATTACCCCTGGTTGTTTTTTTGAAAGGCCCCAAGTGGTCTGCACCGTGTCGAACGGCACATTTTCTTTTGGTATCGGATGCAATAACCCCTCCTGAGGCCCACTAGTTGTCGAATACACGATGCATTTCAAACAGTTACTAATGTGGGTTTTTATCTTATCGCGCAATTTCGGAAACCAATAACTTTTCAAAATTAATTCTGCAGTCTTATCAACACTCACATGACTAAATTCGTCATAGTATTTACAAAGTATTGCATGTTCCATTACCAGTGATATATAAAATAATAAACGATCTAAGTATATACGATGTACCAATCCGTTTCTTAATTCATAATATGAACTCTCTTGTTCTTCTAGGGATTCCCTAACTTACCTAATTTCTGAATCCGCGTCCTGCTTAATTGATAAATTATATTCCAAATGATTATCCGTTAACATCATGAGACCGTGTACCCTACTTAATGCGTCAACGTGACCCATGCGCTTACAAGATCTATGTTCTATTATGTAGTTGAAAAAAATCTAATACTCTTTAAATATATTTCAAATCTTTTCAACTAGTAAACTATCGCCAAACAGTCTAACTCATAACTACTATATCTGCTTTCGCAGTCTGTCGTTCGCTTGCTAAAGTATCTGACCGGATGAAATATTTTATCTGACTGACGTTGCAACAAAACTGACCCAAATCTTTTGACTACTCGCGTCACAATGTAACTCAGTTTCGGCAATTATTGACCGGTCTTGAAGTCAATCTTTCTTTAATAATTTCCATCGCTTTTAATTCATCAGGACGAAACTTAAAGATAGCGTTTTTTAAATTACATTGAACAAGGGTTTCGTGATTAATGAAAACCCTTCTATAAACCGCCTAAAATAACTGGCTAACCCTACAAACGTATGCGTCTCTTGCACGTTGGTCGGAACAGGGAAGTCCATAACTGCCCTAACATTACCATGACTTGGTCTAATGCCGTCCGCATTAATCTCATACCCTAAATATTGGATCTTACTTTTCAAAAATTCACACTTTGTTAACTGTAAGTCCAATAAATTGTCCACTAAAATTTTAAAAACCTTCCTTAATGTCTGTAAGTTTTCTTCAACTGTAACAGTAGCAACCATAATATCGTCTAGATAGAACAAGACTTTGCGCGTCGCTATTAAAATTTTTATTATCTTGCTAACAAATCAGGCAAATATGGCCGGATTGTTGCAGAAACCGAATGGCCATTTTAAAAATTCATACTGCCCATGCGGAGTTACAAAAGAAAGATACTTGGTTGAATTCTCAGCTATCTCGACCTTGTAAAAGGCGTCTTTAAAGTTTAACGTCTATATTCATTTTCAAACATATTTATAAATTTCAATTTAGTATCAATCTCATCACCAACATTCACACAGACTTCATGCTTGTTATTCTCTCGACCAGTATCAATCAGCAAGATATTCGTTAACTCATCAGTAACATGCGAATCACTTTTATCACTTCTCTTTGTCACGACAACACCATCGCTACCAAACTCAACATGAATTGAGGAATGAGAGATAAAATCCCTACCTAACAAGCAGTCATAGCTCATGGTGTTATCATTTACAATATGAAAATCTATACTAAAGCAAATCTCATCAATGTACAACTTATAATTAAACATTCCTAAAATATCTAACTTAGCATTGTTAATACCTGTATAATTGTCATTCCTCCAGTACGGAAGCCTGCATCGCTCCGGGATGAAACAAGCTTTAATTAATTATATTCCACTACTTGTGTCTAATATTGCATCAACGGGACAGATATCATCAAATGGCAAAATCAATTTCATATAATAAGGTGGTTTGACAACAGCTGGCTCCTGGACAAACAATGTAGTACTATCGGGGACCGACACACTGCGACTTACTGGACAATATTTTTGAACGTGGCCGGTACTATTACATCCAAAGCACCTCTTCTCTGGACATTGCGATGCAAAAAGACCTTCTTTACTGCATATAAAACATCACGTTGCTCTTATTGGCTCTGCAGAAGGTACAACTGGTCTTCCTGCAGGCGTTGGCACATGCCCAGTTGGTTTTGTCGTATTCCTCTCAAAGTCGGTTAATCCATTTATTACTTCTAATAAATCTTCCAACTTCACAAATCTTAACATCCTAGCTTGTGAATGCAGTACAGCGTTATCAAAGCCATCCATTAAATATGCAATTAAATTCTCTTCGCACATTTTCACCTGGTTACTAAGCATAACTTTCTCGTGATAGTAACTCTAAAAAGTTTCGTTCTTTTGCCACCTGCGAGCATCAAATTTTTGCATTAAGCTGATTTTCGTTACTCGTCGGCTGAACATCAACACCATTGCAACCTTCATTTCCTCATATGCATGAGCAGCATGACTGGGTTTTGAATGAAAGCAGTTCAAACGCATTCTTTTCAACTTAGCCTCTAATATCGAAACGAATTCTGCAGAACCTAAATTATGTGTTCTCTTAACTGTTGATATTTGTTCGAACCACATAACGGCATCCGCATCGACAGGACTACTAAAGTCCGGGATCAAGGCTGCAACCTCTTGTAACGAAACGGCAGAGGTGGCCGTAATTGTTTTGAAAATTATATATAAATTTGTTCCAATTACGCGTGAGCTTTGGACGCTCGGCTGCGGACCACCTCTACCGCTTCGAAGCGCGCGACTCTCCCCTGCCGAATAACCATTCAACCGGAACGAAACAACGAATAAAAGCCGCCGTCAACGTTGAAAACTCTCTCTCCGCCGAGACCCGTTCCTGGTAGAACCTCTTTTCCGAAACCCGACCTGTGTTTAAATTAATAACGTTTTAAATCCAACGCCGAGACTGTGAGCCACCTGGGTGTTACATTTGACGCATCCGAGCAGAGGACAACTGGACCTGGACCTAAAAGTAAGCGTTATTAATTTTGTTTTAGACATTTTGGTTGGCGCCCGAGATACCTTGTCCGAAAATCCAAAATGTATGAGCCTGTAGAAGTGCCAGAAGCAATCCAGTTAACCGACGTATGGTCCAAGTGGATGAGTATCATTCAAAATGAAGAGTTGACGCACCAGATGAAAATACATAAATTGGATACATCCGGTGGCGTGACTGAATGGAAAATACGTTTGCTGCATTTTCTACGAACCGGAGAACGTCAATCCGTGACGTTAACCTGCCCTGAAAACCGTAATACTTCCCGTCCGTCTTCACGGAACCCGTTAACCGCACCGGCACCACCAGTAGTGGTAACCGAAGCTGCACAATTGTGTGAGAACATTCGCAAATGGGGAATCCAGTTCAATGGTAACACCGACCCGATTTCATTTCTCGAAAGCATTGAAGAGTTGCAAAACTCGTACCGAATTCAAGACGCAATGCTTCTGCGAGCTCTTCCAGTTTTGCTAAATGGCGATGTACTTTTCTGGTACCGGAATAATAAACATGATTGGGAAACATGGAGTGACTTTGTAAGTAGTTTCCAACTTCATTTTGTAGGGCCACGATACCGTTGCCATTTGGAAGAAGTGATACGCAACCGTTTTCAAAGAAATGGAGAAAAAACCGGTGACTACATTAATGCAATGGAAACACTTATGCGCCGTCATGGACAGTTTTCCCCGGAACTCCAACTGCAAAGAATATATGAGAATTTGCAGAGTTCATGCCAATTGTATATAAAACGTACCGACTTCACTAACCTGCACGAATTAAAAACGTTGGCTTGTGACTATGAGGAAATAATCCGTCAAAAACCATCCAGAAACCAGGCCTCAAGTCACGAGTTAATGACGATCATGCCTGTAGAAGTACCAGTGGTATGTGTTGTACAAGATCCGCCACCTTGTGACCGCTCCAGCCCTTCAATTCGCACCGAAAAGCAGCCCCAGCCGATTACCAAGACTGTTCGTGGATCTACAAACCACCAGGAATGGACTGCTTGGCTGGAAACCGTTAAGAATGTTAATTCTAAGTCTAAAACCCCTGTACCCGCCGTAGCTTCCGTAGATTCTCGACTTTTTGTTCCTGTCACCGTATACGGGCAAGAGTTGGACGCTCTAGTCGATACCGGCGCTACCAGAAGTTATGTAAGTTCAAAGGTAGAAGAACTTGTCACTAGAGATTTACAACCGCAAGGAAACAATCCAGAAAGGGTTCAACTAGCAAACGGTGAGATAGTTAAAACTCGCGGAAATTATTCGTTTCCAGCAAACATTGGATCTCAAATCATCACGCTGGAATGCCAATCTCTGGACAATCTTACAACCGATCTTCTACTTGGTCTTGATGTTCTATCCAGAAATAATGCAACATTGGAAGTAAAAGAAAGAACTCTGACGCTGAACGCCGAACCGATAGCATGTACGAGCAGAACCAGTCCAGGCCTTGGAGTAATCCAGAAGGTAGTTGAACCAGGCCCGCCAGTAGTCAACGATTTGCTGCAAGAAGCAGTAGATCCATCTAAGGCATTAACCGATCACCAAGTTGAAGTACCGTACCGACCCGAAAAGGATCCGGTGTTAAGAAAAGAACACAAGCTGTCTTTACCGTCAAACTCCGTACCGCCTGATTTTAACGCTCCCCGCTTACCGATGCCCGAAGTCATGCCGTTAAGGACCGCGAACCCTGAATCAGGAGCCTGCTGTTCGATAACTCCGTCAACGAACAAAACTTTGCCGCCAGACACCGCAAAAGAAACTCGACCGGAGCCGCCACTGGATTTTTTGTTCCAATTAGATGCTGTACGAAACCGACAGGTAGCCACCAAGAGATTTAAGGGATCCGCATTTGTAGTTAAACCGCCGCAATTTACGGTAAGTAAAAACCTAAGAGTCAGTCAATCTCTTCTAGAAATCCCCCGTGTTCATGTCTTCGCCCAGGAGAGGGTGGTATGTAACGAAACGGTAGAGGTGGCCGTAATTGTTTTGAAAATTATATATAAATTTGTTCCAATTACGCGTGAGCTTTGGACGCTCGGCTGCGGACCACCTCTACCGCTTCGAAGCGCGCGACTCTCCCCTGCCGAATAACCATTCAACCGGAACGAAACAACGAATAAAAGCCGCCGTCAACGTTGAAAACTCTCTCTCTGCCGAGACCCGTTCCTGGTAGAACCTCTTTTCCGAAACCCGACCTGTGCTTAAATTAATAACGTTTTAAATCCAACGCCGAGACTGTGAGCCACCGGGGTGTTACACTCTACACTTTTTATCTTCCTTACTGACTCCGCTTCCTTCATAGTTGTAACTACCATCGTAATCAAGTCTTGCACTGTGAAATTCAATCCCAACTGCTGCCCTCGTGCTTGCTCTACGTCTTCAGCCTCCCGAGATGTAAATTCACCCACACAATGACCACGTGCATCCATTTTTATAATGTTTTTGACCGTCACTATGCTTCACAAAACTCTAGCTTACATGAGCTACACCCTACACCTGAATTTGTAAGGTATAACGCCAAAATAAAATACGTGCTGAACTGCATATTTTATTATTCTCGTTATTACATTTTTTCCGCCATTATTTTTGGCGCCATTGTTAACTTCTGTCCTTTTTTCCCGTTGTATTTTATTTTTACTACCTCTTATTTCATCTCGCCTAATTCTTACTACATTTAAAGATCAATTTCTACACAGCTATATTTATAAAACCAAGTTTTAGAGTAAAAAACGTTTTTACGAATCTTGAGCTGCTTAATTGACTACAGTTACAGTTTTTATATATTATACTATAACTTATCTAAAAAAAAGTTTGTACACTTTAGAAAATATAGAAGAGTTAATAAATCCTGCTTACTTTGTTATCCACGTTTCCAAATTGCTTACATATTTGTATTTATGTACTTATTTGATACGAAAATCTGACGAAACATAGTTTAAATTGAGTGGAATAATATTTTTAAACTACATAATAATAAAAAATCTATTTAAGCAATTTAATTAGTTTTTCAAATATAATTTTTGCTTTTATTAAATTAAGTACAAAAATATATTAAAAAACAATAAGCCGTATCATTATATTATATTTATTTTCGGTTTATACACTGATGTCACCGTTTTCTGATTTTCAGTTTAATGCCGAATCCAATCCAAACGGCGAAATGTGATAGAGATGTTATAGCATAAGTACACCTTGCAAGTTTGCTAGACCTACGAAGAGAGCTTACTAAGATGTTATAAATTCTAGACGTTATCCGAACTTTGGTTCCGTCAGTAAATGAAATTAAAGCGCTCGACCCACTACACCACGGCGGTTTTCGTATTTCACTTCTTCTATAACAGCTACTAAATGCATATTTTATTAAACAACATTCGTTTTTTTGGGTTGGCCCGAAAAGCTTCATTTTTTGGCCCAAATCGTAAATTTTTTCCTTGACCCAGCCTAAAACTAGGACCGCATTTAAACCAAGTTTCGAGCTGGGCCAAGCTAAAGCTTGGGCGCAACGCCCATTATATAATATACAATATTTTATCGTTCTAGGCATTTCGGTGTATACTGTAAAGCACCTTGATTGGTCCTTGATTCTGCACATCAAAGTCAAGGACGTGAAATAAACCGGGTTTTCATCTATCACATTCATACAGAAGTTTTACTGTTGCTCTTTGGTTTCTGGAACCCATATTATGGTTCTACTCTATATAGCTACGTCCTCGAACTAGAAATGTCATTTTTGTTTTTCTCAAAGTTTTGTTTTATGGACAACAAAATACAGTAAACAAACTAAAGTGTAGTTCGCATTTTGACCAGTACCGGAATCGCAAAAAATTTCTAGCTTTTTGACACTATCATCCAAAAAATCAAAAAATGAAATAAAATAGCATATAAAATAGCATAGATGCTACATCATCGAGCCTTTCTTTGAAGCAGTTTTGGTCTAAGTATAAAATGAGCGAAAGTATAATAAAATTAAGAATGCACTCTTTTTTTTGTAAAACGTGTCAGCTTCAAGAAGATACAGTTTATGTTCAGTTTCCAACCGAGATAAGAGTTTTTGTTAGAGAAGAATCGTTTCCTATGTTTATTTTCTTGATTTTGTGTTAATCACAGGTACTGCAAGTATCCGTTTGTAGATAACCAAAACTTATATTAAATTTAGTTACAAAAATAGATGAATAAGTTTCGTAGGAAACAGTTTTTTCAGAATTTTGTTGCAAAAAATGTTGTACATCTTTTTTACATTAAGATCTTCAGGTAAATATACTCGTTGGGAGTCATGGAGACTCTTGTGTAATTTTCGGCTTTAATTTCCTCACACACAGCACTAGCAACTTTCTCTGAAAGGCGATTGGTATGTTACGTCTATAAGGTGCTCGTTTCTTTGATTTTGAAGATAAAATTTCACATTTTTCTTCACTCATTGCAAAATATTATGCTAGTACCTAAAAAACAATAATAAAAAAAAAATAATTTTATGACTGATTATTTAGTTCTAATGTAAGACAATAACAAAGCAACTATGCGCGATTGCTATATTATTTGCCGACATTCAGCTTTTTCCCCGGACCCATGGGACCTTCATCATTCCTCCCCTGTACGGTATAATTTAAACTGGCTATATTTTGCAACGCTTATTGTTTTTGTCGCGTTTTAATAATCTAACAGGTTTTGGCGACCTTTTATAATATTTTCGCACCTTTATCTCAAAACAGATTTTCTTGGACGTTCATCTCTTTTTCTCTGTACCTTTCATTTGTTATCAATAAGTTTTTACGTATTATCATAAGTAAATTTATTTTTATTTAATATATAAATATGTGATTATTTTCAATTTTTGTTGATGTGAGTGTCTTTTAAATAGACTAACGGTTTGAGATTAACATGGACTTGTAAGATTATTTATTTTTAATTTATTAATTTCGATTGTCGTCTCAAGGTCACAATTCACGACATAATGAAACTACTTCAAAAAATTAAATTAGATTGCATGTGTTTAAAACATAAAATATACTTATTGTTTTATAAATAAAGATGATCACCTACCAGCTAAGAGTGAAATAATAATAGCACTATTAAACATATAATGACTCCAAAAGTACCATTTTAAACATTGCAATCTTTTATGCTTATTGAAAATTAGCCCAATTCTTTACTGGTTTTACATTTTACTGCTATACTATACTTACTACTATATTTACTTTAATCTAAGTTCGTTACAACATTGTAACAAAAGAAATTAACTTTTTTATAGTTACTGTGAACCTAATTGTTCTAAAAATAATTTTTTTTTCTTAACTCTTTCTTAATTGTTCATTTAATAAAAAAAGAAACAATTTCGAAAAAAATATTTTTTTCTAAAAATAAAAAATATTCATGGTTTAAACTTTAAACTGAGGGCGTAATCGAATTGTTTTTAAAGAATGTAAGTTTCGCTTTAATTTAGTCATTATAATTAGCATCAAATTTATACATTATTAAAATTATCAAGATGTCGAAGATAAAACACACATCAAATTATCTGCATTGACGTTATCGCATTTTTAAACAATATTTATAAGTGTTAAAAAATATTTAACATTATTGTGATTGTTCGAAAGTTTTGATAATATTTAAAACTACCTTAAACTTTATTACATTTTTTACATAGAAAGATTTCTATCAAAATGTTTAGACACAAAAAGAAAATTGCCGATAAACACTATTTAAGAGACCGTTTCTTACAAAAGCCGGCACGGCACAGCTGCAGCAATATTATTCGTTTTATTATTTTGGTAGATTTTAATTTTATAACGACTCTTCAAAAGTTTATGATCCTTGTACAGTTCTAGTTTAAAGTCGTTAAATAGTTCTTAGAAGTGTTTGCTCATATGTTTGTAACAAAAGAAAACTAATTTAATTAGATTATCCTTTGAAATCCTATAGGATTTAAATAAAAAATAATTCATATAAACTTTGAATTATAATATTTAATTGTGATAATATTTCCGACATGATGTATTATAGCATTATGTTTCTAACAAGTAAATGGATGATTGCAGCTTTATTCTACACTTTAATTACATGTTTTACACGAATATTTTTAAGTTGTTGCCTTTAGGTAAATTTGCAATTATACATTAGTCTTTAAAAAACACATTTAAATGTATTGTATTTCTATATGATTATTTAACGCGTCTGCATGTAACTTCTTAATAAATTTCAAGATCCATGTGTCTGACTTATGCAAATTATTTATCCCAAACTCTTTACTGTTAATTATAATTGGTGAGGTTTCATAATACTCATTCTAGTCTAATTAAAAAAATATGACATTTAGATGAAATAAGATACATAAACAAAACATAAAATTGATTTACGTTAGACGAAATGGAATTAGCAAACTAAATGTTATTTATAGTTTATTACAGCTGCATTGAATTTCTATTTAATATGCAGCTTTGTTAATTAATGTTTAATGTGAGAAAAGTAAACAAGAAATTAATGTAACATTGTCTGTAAGGTTTTTTGTTTAAATTAAGTCTTTATGAACTACGTATATTGTACAAAATGTTTTTTTTATATGAAATAACTACAAGTTAGTAAACAAAATGATGATTTCATGAGTATGTTTTTTAAATTCTTTTGAATTTTTCGGTTTGTCATTAATACGTACATATTATACTAATATTTGTAATACTACTTTTGGTTGTTGCAAACTTTGTGTCCTTTTAAAAACTGTGTATATATTTAAGTTTCCTACAATTTATTTAATTAGATGGACAATTATTTATGTTACTAAATTTATAAAAAACTAAAACACAACACTACAAATTTAATAATCCAATAGCTTAATTTCTCCAACACTTTATGCATCGATTTACCTAATCACACTTTTTGATAAACATTTTTATATTTCAAAATTTTCAGAAAAATTTGTTGTCCAAAGCCTGTGGCACGGTGTGTGCGTATGTGTGCCACTAGCATGTAACTAATAACACACTGATAATTTAACGCCGAGGGCTAATCAGACACCTTGTGATGATGTGTATTATCATGTTATCAATAAAATGAAATAAACGTAAATGTTTAATTTAAACAGAACTAATACAAAAACGAAAAAGTTGATATTCGAACAAATAATAGCAACAATAAAAGGATTACAACAAACAAAGAATATTAAATAAAACAACAAACAAACGCTTTAAAAATTCAAAAATTAAATACACGCGTCTATAAAAAAAACTACGAAAAAAATTCACAAAAGTAAATAAAATTTCAAAAATTACTCAAAACGAGATTTAATTTTTGTGGTGCTTGCTAAAACATTGGTTTAGGTATAATTTCGGTTGCTCTTCACATGCTGAACAATGATACCGGCCTATTTTCCGCAAATTTTTCTTGCTGCACATTCTGTACCTATTGTCGATGTGCCCTGTTTAACTTTTTTGACAGATGCTTTGAGATCGTGCGTACCAACTTATCCGGCAGTACTTTTTTGTAAAGTAATGTCTTGATTACTGAAATGCGATATCCGTAGTAGGTAATGTTGGTAGAAGTGGTGATAATATAAAAAAAAGTTATTTAAAATCATCATATGGAAAAAATGTATTATCCGTTTTTTGTACTATTTGAGAGTTTTTTTTTACTCATATAATAAGCAAGCTTTTGATTCTGTCTATCTGTGCCTGACAGAAACTAGTTATATTTTAAAATAGCTTTTGGTTTCTGCATCTTGCGTCTTCTTCTTGTTTTTATTTTAATAATTTTTTGGGGTATTCAGTTGACAGTAAGAGTACTGTCGCTTTGTCGTGCCATTTGTTAACTGCAACGCCGTTGCAATATCTAGTAATAATTTCTCCTTTCTGCAGTTTCTTCTGCACAACGGTTGGAGACATCCCTTATCTTCCATCACGCAAAGTACCGGTAACATATATTTTTTTCTCAGAAGTTGTTGACTGAGCTGAACAAATTATAGAAGTTGTCCATATATACATTTATTTTCACAATTCCGGATCAAAAACATAACCACTATTTTTGTGTGGTCGACTCCGCCTAATTCTCTTTGTGCTCCGATATAAGTATGACACCTCAAAGTTACTCTTTTGAACTCAGTAAGTAAGTAAGGCTTTATCTCATGTTTGTATCCACATACATTGATACTTTGTTTAAAGCGCAAGCTGCTTCTCCAAAGTATCATGGATTCGTTCAAAAACAATTCTTTATTGGTATAACAAACTTCTTCTATTTGCGTGTTAAAACAGTTTTTTAAATATTTAATTTTTTAATACGGTCACCATAACCATAAGCATCTATGTTCTAAGGATTTAGAGCAAAATAAAGATACAAAAAGAAAGAAATAAAAGCAATAAGAAACAAGCACAAAAAAATACAAACAGACATAAAAGAAACTTTAGAAGCATAGTAAGAATACTATACATACAAATACCGAACAAAAATAAGAAAAGGAAGCATAACCCAAGAAGAACAAATAAAGCATCAAGAAGTAAAAGAGGAAGAAATTAAGGAAACAATACAAAAAAATAACGTTGGGAAAGCAAATGGGGAAGATGGCAAAATACCGGAATTGATTAAATGGCTAGGAGGAATAAATTGGATATGGAGCATTTGTAAGGAAGTGTGGGAAAAAAAAGTATACCAAAAAAATGAGGAAATAACATACTAATACCAATATAAAACAAGAGAGAATAGACACAATGTAAAAATGATAGATCAATCTGCTCAGCTCAAAATTATAAACTATATACCAAAAACTGGTATGAGAACAGGCAGCATTCAGACTAGAAAGACCGACATGCGATAATATATACGTAATAAAGAATATAATAGCGAGGAAAATAGAAGGAGAGGAATTATTTCTGGATCTGAAACCGGCGTTTCAAACAGTGAATAGGTGAAAGATATTTTAAAACACCGAGAAAAATGTAAATACCGCTAATAAACGCGATTAAAAGCATATATAAAACAGTAAAAGCGAGAATACAAATAGCAGGACTAAGATCAAAAGAATTTACAACAAATGAAGGAATAAAACAAAAAGATGGTTTAAATTCTCATTATAGATTAAAGCACCAAAGGAATAAATTAGAAACATAAGTAGCTGGAAACAGTAGTGGGTCACAGAAACCTAGAAACAACCAATCTGAGTAACCTTCTATATACCGATGATGTCTTAATGGCAAATACAAAAAATATAATGCTAAGATTAATGAATGCATAGACTAAAGAAATTCAAATCATCAAAATGGAAGTGAATACAAATAAGACAAAAGTAATGACCATTAATGAAAAACACAAAGATAATTACAAAATAGAAGTTAAATGCAAATATACGAACTTTGAAAAAGTAACGAAAACCTAAAATCCATAATAACAAAGCACGGAAAAATCGACCCCGCATTTGATTAAAACTTTGATTAATAATTAAATATAGTATAATAGTATATAATTCGTAAGGAATGTGTATTGTCAACTCGTAGGAATTGCGAACTTCGCCTTCGGCTCGGTTGCAAATTTTCATACTCGGTGGCAATGACTAAATTTTGATACTCAGAGTTTTTTACGACGCAAAGACTTGCGCTTGAAACTTGTTACTTGTATCGAATTTTCATTCTAACATAAACATAATCATGTTAAAACAAAAATAAACGTAAAAATTAAAAAAATTGGGACAAAACGGATTTTTTTAACATTTTCAATTAGCGCTGTTGTACCTACAATTAAAACTAGTTTTTAAAGACTAACCGTTAGTTTTCATCTCATTTCTTAATACTCTTATCGGCTAGAGTCTATCAATTGATGTCTTCTAGATTTTTCAGAATTGTTTGCACTTTACTCGCGCACTGTGCTCTGCTTTTATACACAACATACTACATGAAATGACATGGTTTTTTTCTCCTTAATCTTTAGACATGGCGTTGGTTGTCCAGCAGTTAAAGAGCTTTTGCATTGGCGTAGTTTCATGTTTTTGAGCAAACCTTTTAATTACCTTTTTAACGGTTGGGATGCGAAAGGTTCTATGAAGATCGGAATTTTGAATATACTAGGAAGCATTCACTACGTTTCGTACCACTTTATTCTAGAACACTTGATGTTGGAATCACTGGTACAGCAGTATCCGTTTGATAACGTACAGAGTTTCTTCTAATTAGACAATTATACTGACTATATTTTAGTCTTAATTCCGCTCTTTTCTTTTTAACATGCTATTTTTATCTAAGTTTGGCGTCCAAAGTCATGCCTAGGTACTTAACATTGTTCCCATATGGCACAGGAGTGCCATCTATATCTAGCCTTTTTATGGTTTATTTGAGACGTGAATATAAGTGTATTTCAATTCGTTTATTCTGTATTGGTTAGTGCAGTGCTGGCTGCTTGTAGTTTCCTAGTGGATAACTCTTCCGTTCTTATCTTTTTCAAATCTGATTATTCTTCTTCTTGTTTAATTCTAAAGAGTCTATTTGTAGTGTACGAATTGCTTTGCACTATTTTGTTTACTTTATGTATCAAACCTTTATGCCAAACTTTGTCAAAGCGACGTTTAGAAAGACTAAAGAGCAGACTTGTTTTCCTTCTGAAGCACGTTTGATAATGTTATTTATTTTATGCATTTAGTTTATTGTCAAATGCTTTTCTCCGAATTCAAATTGATAATCTAAGATAAGGCAATTACTGTCTATTATTAGTCGTAGTTTCTTGAGCAGCAGTTTTTCAAAGAGTTTTGAGATTATCGGAAGTAATGATATTGGCTAATAGGATTTGACATCATTGGGTTGTTTACCTGGTTTTGGTAGTATGACCATTGTAACTTCGCACGAGGCAGGAACATGTTTTCAGTCTGAAACCAATGAAAAAAATTTATTCAAATTTAGCGCCTATTTGATGGGAGGGACTTAACTCTATCTTTTCGCCGTACAAAGAATAGCATAAGTGTTACGCCACTCGTAATACATACATGTGTACAAGCGCCATCTAGAAAAATTACTACTGTTGATATACGCAACCGATGTACGTTGTATTCATTTAACTCATTTTTAGAAATAAATGCTAAATAAAATATATAAGTGTGTGTTGATGGTGCTAACCATAATGGTTTAAACAAAACAACACAACAATAAGTTACCCCATAACCTCGAACTGAAGTGGAGGGACAACGCGTATACTGAATTAGATATGATACAGGTCTGTACGTGGGTTACAAAATATTGAGTATTCTCTATGCGAGGTTTGAATGTGTATACTTGATGACACGTTCTCACTTGACTTCTGATTAATCTCAAGTTATGAAGTAATTTTGTAGCTTTAAATATTTTTTTTTCTGGTTTGGTCTAAAGTGTTTTAGCAGTTAACGTTTTCAGGACGGTTTTACTGTTTAAATAAGTGAAGATTGACTTTTGATTTTATCCATGTAGTAAATGCTGTGAGATCTATATTTTGAACGTCTTTATGTATTGCATTAATTATGGTTCTCTTTATTTATTTCCGTCGTCAACAAAATAAATTAGTAGTAAAATAATTACAGCAAATACTAATCTTTATTTTTTCGTATGTACACTAACCTAACTTAACTAAATATACTTTGTGTACTCGATTATGCTTATCTGCGGTTATAACCAAAACAAAACAGGACTTCAGCTAAAGAAACAAAAATTTCTGTTTTCATTTCTTTAGTTGACGCTGTTTGCTAAAGTGATTTGTGTAAATTGTTCTCAATTGACTTGTAAAAGCTTGGCTTAGTTAACATTGAACTTGGCTTGATTATTTAAATACTAGGCGTGATTTTTCGAAAGTTAAGCTTGATTTCAAGCCAAGCTTTGAAAAACCAAGCTAAGTCTGTGAATCCCTACTTACATAATTTGGGTCCCCGATACTTTCATCACTATCAAACATTAACTGTTGACCAATTTTAATGTTGCTCAAATTTTTTTTCATAAATCATACTGACAATACGAGTCTTTCTAGAATTTGAGAGGTAGTTTCATCATATGTCTCGAACAGTGAACGTGTTAAGTAAAAATATAAGATAGCACATTATCCGGATATATGTATCTATGCATATAAATATATTAGATATATACAAAAAAAAATCTTCTGAGATTAGGCCGTGTGAAAGTTTAAAAACAGGCAACTGAAACTATACTAATAATTAGGTAATTATATTGTCAAAAAATTCAGATTCTAAACTTTTTTCGTGTTTTTATGTCTGTTTTATATACCAAACAAAAAAAATTATTAGATCTGTGGTATAGATATTCGACAGTCGTCTTTTAGTGTCGATTTATTTATATCTAAATATTAAATTTATTGTTTACTGATTTTTAGCTAGTGGGCAAGTTATCTTTCGCGAGAGGAACCGGGTTCTCTGAGCTCACTTGTTGGTGTCACAAATTACTACTAATGGTAGAACTGATTTTGTCTTCACGTTTAAGAAAAACTTATTTGGTCTACTTTGATTTGCACTTTTGCAACTTGTACTTCTGTTAATCGTACGATTATATATTTTAATTGAAATTTTGTTTTATAATGTATTGTTTAGAGAGGTTTAGTTTAAATCTACAAATTCAAGATTTATCTGTCAAATTAATGTGCATTTCAAATAATTGTTTTGCAATTACTTTTAATTGCCAATTATAACATCTAATATCAATTCTACTATTAATAAATATTATAACATAGTTGCAATACAAATCGGCGATGATGAATTGTCCTAGACCTAGCAAACCAATGGTATTAGTAAATCAGTTTGTGTTTTAATGTTTTGCTAAATACTATAACAAAGAAATGTTTTAAAAATTAATACAGAGGTTTTCATCTTTTATAGGTAACTGCATATTGTGTAATTTTTATATATTTTTATTTATATATTTTTTTCTTGAAACAACATTGTTTTTGGTATTCTTCAGTTGACTACTGTCTTTACTTTGGTGTTACATCAATTTTTTAATGAAAAAATAATTAATTTTACTTATAAATAAACGATTTACTTATTTTGTTAAATTTTAGAAGAGCGAAGGTTGTCGCAACGACATAGTTTAATTAAACAAGTATACGAAAGTATGTTGTTTTCTGTTTTGTTTTTTCTGGTTCATTGACACATCTTATGACCACACCGGATTTTGTACTTGATTAATGCCATTTATGTGTAGGTGACAAACTTTGTCGTTTATATAAATAATTTGTGTAATTACACTTTTTTTCGGAAATACTTTTGTGAATGATTACTTCCACCATATAAAACTTTAATTTATTTAAAAAAAAAAAACAGAAAAATTTAGAAAATGTTTTTGTTGACAAATATTTTAGCACGGCTCTAATTAGTACTAGTTTTTCTTTCCGTTTTGTGATAATGTTAGAGCGATTGCAAATAATTTACTGTTTAATTTACATACATATCAGTAATTTCCTTGTTAGATTTCCATATTTAGTGGATATTGAATTATAATTAAAGTTGACCATACATTAATCGCAAAAAATACCGGAAAACAAACCAAAAAAGTAATTTAAAATTGTGATTGCTACATGATCTTATCAACTTGCGCTATTTAACTGTTTAAATAATTTTTATGCGTATTAAATTATACAAAATCTTACTTTTTTTCTTATAAATTGTCGAAACCGCATTGCATCTCTAGTTTGAAACCCGTAGGGTGAAAGATAAAGATAATAAAATCCAAATATTAGCGTGGGAGAACGATAAACGATTTTAAGTTATTCCAGCTGAAATGCTTACAATGGGATTATTCACGTACAAATACCTGCTTCAGTCAACAATACTAAAATTTGGATTTATTTTTTAAAGCGCTTGTTCTCTTTCTACTGTTCAATTTACCTGTTGCACTTAAATATGAATCATTGTGAAAAGTCATGCTTACTTTACAAAATTTAGGATTTATGTATAGGTAGGTGCCAGATTTTGAACCCCCCGATTTCTTATTTAAAGAACACATCATTTCTTTATATAGGTTTAATCTTATATATCTACAGTAAAATATAAAATTTAAACCTTGTAGACGTAAAAAATAGAAATATACGACGTTATACTTGTTGTTAGTACCTGAGATCAAAATAGTTAATTTATTAATCTAGTCTATTTTACTGTTGAACAAAAACAGTATCATACATTGTTGTTTAGTTTTTTTGATTTGTTTATATTATCAATTAGTGCGGTTTCTTTTTAGCGATATTTTATTTTATTCGATTACTAAGAACCAGTCAGACTTGTCTATCCAAAATAATCATTTATTTTAACAAAAAAGTATTTAGTTGTATTAAGAAAAACTAAATAATAAAAATTTGTACTATAAGGAAACTAAGAAAAACCACTGCAAACAAAGATATAAAATGAAGGGTATTAATAGCAGAATTTATGTTATCAAACTTACGTAGATATATATTTTGTATAAAAAGAAATTATTTCCAGTTAATATGTATTGTATAAGGAATAAAAATAGAACGTTTTATTCATTTTTTCGTTTAGTAAGTAAAAACCGGTTTTTCAATCAGGGTTTAAATTTAGGCTTAATTTAACTGGTTAATTTTGCCAGGTTATTGTTTAGCACAAAATTAAACCTTTAAAATAACCGGATTTAGAAGTTTTAAAACTTTCTTTACTTTTAGTCGATCATACATAACGTTTAATGCGTTTAGTTATCACATGGGTCACTCCAAAAAAAATGAAAAAAGTTAATTTATTTAAATTTTTTTGTAATAGTCTAAATTTTCTACACACCTGTGTGAGAATGAACTGAAGTGCTCTAAATAAAGTTAGTAAAATATGTTCTCAAAACGACACCAAATGACTAATCGGGCTTTTTTAGCATGGATAAATTGTTTTTCTCCCATGTGCTTATAATTGAAAATAACGTTTTACTAATATCTTGAAATTTAGTTAAATTATATTATATAAATCATAATGAAAAATCGTTAATAAATAATAAAATATTTTAGTAGTATTGCAAACTAGGAGCGTTCATCTTTCTCATTCGTGAATTCTTGTTCTAGTTTTTTTGTTGCTGTTAAAAGTTTTTGCCTCTGAAATTTAAAAACTTCCATTACATTACATTTTCTGCTTTTAACTCATTTTCTTTTTTTAGAGCTGCCACAAAAAACCGCTCAGGCTCAATGTTCCAAGCTTGGTGTATCTGGCAGCGTGCTTTACTTCATATCATATACTCCAAACCTCAACCTATTTATTTCAACAAATACATTTTTTGTATTCTGGACCACATTGTAATGTTGAAACTTTCACTGACGTTTTGAGTTTTGCTGAGTAAGCATTTTTCTAACAGTGACGGTTGAGCAATATTCTGTCCTGATCACTAGTGGAAGGTGGAAATAGGAGCTATTAAAAACTTATACTACTCCAGTGAGCACAATTAGTGGCTTAAATTTTTATCTGTTGACATGAGATGAAAGTCTTCAGCCTACACGGCTTGTTTTATTTAACTCAGATTTCCAATATTTCTTTTGGTTGTCAGACGATAATATTTTTCAGCATCATTTATGGATTGATCGGTTAGTTTTTCTTGATCGCCTAAAGTTTTCTCATCTGAAAGCTTTCTTCCTGTATTTGCAGTCTTGAACCTTCGAAACCCCCTCCGGCTTTGTATGTGCCCTACACACTCAAATTTCTCTACTTTTAGTCTATTCCTGTAGGTATTACTTATGCCCGTAACTATAGTCAATACTTCGCTCAAACTTAGTACCAAGCATTGTTCAAGTCTGCAAATGCGTACTGTAGTAATTTAGTAATGAAGCTCGACTTCTCGCGTGCTTAGTCGAAAAATACCCAACTTTGAAACGTGCTCAAGTTTTGGTTGTCTTCTTTCATCTATGGTTTTCTTTTGTATAGATTAAATTTTTAGATGTACAATTTTATAAAAATAACCACAAGCAAAAAAGTGTTTTGTGAAAATTGTTATATGTCAATAATTTTTGTTAATTGAATTTTATAGAAAATTAAAATGGTCTGATACGACGAAAATAATGAAGATTTCCTTGAAAATGATGCAAACCTGCAAAGGATGCAAAAGCAATATAAACGCGTCATACAAAGTCAAACCGAATTTTACCAAGAAGATGAATTTTGGCGTCGTTATAGATTCAAAATACAGTGTTAAATACAATTTTGCTTTTAGTTTTGGTAAAGTATTTGCGTGTGTGCTAGTCGCCAATATAACAACTGCCTGTGCATTATATTCCATTGTACTGCTTGTCTATTCTAAATTGTTTTCTTGCGAATTACGTGACACAATGTTATTTTACATACTATACTGGTTAAAATAAGATTAAAAAAATTATTGTTACTAATATTTACGCTAACTACTCTGCGATGTATAATATCAATGTACGTTTTTACTACGATAGGCCATAAGTATTGACCACTTAGGTTGACTTTGAGTTTTTTGAAGAATATTAAATTAAAATAAATTAAAACAACTTGTATAGGTTTATATTGTTTATTATTTTTTATTCCAGAAGCACCCATGCAGCCCCAAATCATAACGCTGCCTTCGTCGTGTTTTACGCTTGGTGCCACACGCTTTGGTTTAAACCCGGCGACGGGCATCGGTCGCACACGGTGTACCAAAAATTTGAAATGTAAATAAATATTGTACAAACTTCGCTGATTATTTTATTTTGTTAATAAATTTTATTTTCTAATAGAGTTATTAAAAGATGACAGAACATCAAATTAACTAACTTACCGCAAAATTTGATTTATCTGACCGCCCGATATTTGACCAATTTTGTTTGCTGAAACTTTGGTATTTTAGAGCCCATACTGTATTTTTAATTTTGTCAGAGAGCCGTGATTTTTTCCTAGCTATTCAGCCTATTAGACCAGACTCTTGAAACCGTCTGCGAGTGGTCCAAGCAGGTATGGTTTTATTAATCGCTTCTGACAACTCAGCAGCAAGGTCCGATAAAAATTGTTATGATAAAAAGTTGGTACATCATTTTTCGAGTATAAAATTTGTCCCTCGACACGCCCTGCTTTTCGTAGCCGGCTGTTAAAAGAATTTATTTTCCGTTAACGTTTTGTATAAGACGGACCGTTCTTAGCGGTATCTTTACGCCCAACAAGGCTTTAACCATTAGGTTATTTCACGTAAATATGCGAATTCATTTTGTGGCTATTTAGTGGAAGCTTAATCAAAGTAAGTCGTTAGATTTGTCTGAATTGGGGGTTTAATTTGATTCTTTTCTAATTTTCTATAGCAGATTTTCATACCTCTCACACGTCTCCTTTATCGGTGAAGATAACGAACAGGTGGCATATTTGGGGAAAAATTTCCATGACGTCACGTTACTATAACTTAACTATTCACACCGTCAAGAGGTTGAAAACCTTCAAAATTACGATTTCTTTTGGGAGGTGCTGGTAACATCAATTGCTACGTTAAGTCGAACGGAACGGAGCATTTGCTATCTCAAATCATTGTATGCTTTGAAAACTAAATTTATTTGTGTTAACGCCGTATGTACATTTTGTGTTAGATTTGATATTACGTTTTAAGTAACACAACTACGAAATTAGGTAATCCCCTACTAGATAAAACTTAACTGTAAGTATTACAATTTCTAATTTTACGAATAATACTTTGTTGGTCATGTCGATTGTTGACCGTACGTGCATGTTAGGTTACCACAATTCATAATAAGATCAATTTGTGCATCACTAGGTCGTATACAGTGCGCGTTGCGTCTCTAACGTTTCAATTGTTTTTGTTATATACTTTTGCGATTTTAAATTTGGGAATGTAAAGTCATTCCTTCTTCGAATGTAAAAGTTTAGACAGACAAGGCCAGTTTACTGTACGACGTGTTGCTCAGTATAGGGCGTAACTTATATTTTCTCCTACCCATCTATTATTCTGAT
The DNA here is from genome assembly GCA_035610365.1 of Aquatica leii. Lineage (NCBI taxonomy): Eukaryota > Metazoa > Arthropoda > Insecta > Coleoptera > Lampyridae > Aquatica > Aquatica leii. The sequence goes on from CM069434.1 coordinate 60,596,440, forward strand.
AAAATAAATATATATTCTGTGTTATTACTTCTGTCATGTTATTTGTTTTTTTCTAGCTACGGGTAGAGTTAAACGACATCTCCCTAATTTAATCTGTCATCGCTTTGGTGCCTTTTTAGAGTTAATTTATAATTTAGCATCACAAGGTTTGCGATTCCCTCTCAGGAACAACTGTGTTAGCCGTTGCTTTATTTTTTTTGGTTACACAAAAACTAGTGTAACAAGTTTCTTCCTATTTTAATGATTCTTTTAATATATTTTGGTTTTTACGGTCTCTTGTGATCGGTTTGCGTCTGGTCTGGTTTCCTATTTACTTTTTTAGATTGTTTAATACTTTGCCAAGGCTAGATATTGTGCTTAATACATACAAACCTCAAATTTGTCTAAACACAATATTTTTTAAATGGCGTCAACTACATAAACTCGGCGATTCTTAAGGTTAAACTGTGAAACATCAAAATAACAACGTAGCACTCAGAAAATTATTAGTTTTAGCCAATAATGTTAGACTCCGCTAATAATTTCGAAAGTTTCGATTATCAGTTAAAACGTCAAACAGTTCGGAGTAAACACTTGAGATCGATTTGAACAAGTACAACTTAAGTAAAAGGTTGAGATTGGATTATAAATACGGGCACTAGTCGCCGATGTAACATCTGCATCTGAGCAAGCAATCCTTGTCCAACCTAAATGTTTTTGCTGAACAGTCCTAGCATCTGTTTTCTTGTTTTTTAAAATTGTATGTTTTTCCGCTAATGCAGCAATTAATAAATTTTATTGTGAAATGTATGACATAATCTTGTTATCCATTCTATACATACATACATACATAAGCAAATGTTAATTAATTAATTTATTAATAATTTCAATTCTTAATTTTGAAGGACCTTAAAATTGTATATACTTACATTTTTTATTGAATGACTAAATTTAAATTACAGACAAGTAAAAATATTTGTGAAGGTACAAACTTGTTGAAATGTGCTAAAGGATTGACAACATTTTTCCCACAAATATTAAATAATAAGCACTATTGTATTTGCAATGCGTCCGTTGTATTTTATAATAGATGTACTTTTAAGTTTTGAGAATTCAGTGTTTTGGAAAAGGAACAACTCCTCGCCATGTTTGAAGGATTTCCATGAGTATTACAGGCGCCGTGCCGTTTTAATGTCCTTTGTAGGTGTTTTTATTTTAAACTAAGTAAAACTTGCTTTTGGTACAAATTTAGAATTAAGAATTTTGGACTTTCCCACAAGTTGTTATTTTACAAGTTATTTTATTACTTGTATATACTTTTATTAGATCATAGAAATGTGAAGAGTTTATATTCTATGAACTCAGAAAAATATTAAATTAAATCAAATAAGCTAGTATTGTTAAATTTGTAAAAGCGTCTTTCAACACTTTAGGAATTAATAAAAATTAATATTTTATTAGTGCTTATCTATCTATATGGTTTCTATTCATATGTGACCGAGAAACAGATTTAGAATATCGTTTTGTTTAAATACAAATTTACTGTAAACTTTCTTCTTCTGGAAAACTAATTTTGTTTTATTGTACACTGTAATTATAAAATGCTCTCTTGACATAATTTATTTGAAGTTACATTTTAGCCAAATTTCAAATAGTTTTATTTGGTTTAAGTAAATATTTCATTTAAGATGATTATACTGGTACTTATTAGTTATAATTTTATTTTTCAAACAAACATCATTTTACTAAAGTCGTAACAAAGTCTTTTTCAAAAAAAATTTTACTTTCACGTATACATACAATAATTTTTTAGGAAAACAAATGTTTTTTGTATGTGGGATAAATAAAAAAAGATAAATAATCGTTTGTAATAAGAAAAAAACTGCAAGAGTCTTGCAAGATAGTCTTGTTTTTTCCGATATATAGCTAAGCTAGTCTTGCATCCAGTCTTGGTCTTGCAATCTTCAGTCTTAGTCTTGGTCTTGCTAATGGCGTTGTTATCTTGCTCTTGGCTTTGCAAATCTGCAAGACTGCAGACTGCAAGACTAAGACCGATTTTGGCCATCACGACTTACGTTGTATAAGAATATGAACTTCCAAAAATGTTTGTTGTTTGAACCACTTTCATAGCTCCACTTGTACCTAAAAGTACTTAAAACTGACTTCATTGTTTCAGTGCTAACTTTTTTAGTAGCTATACAAATAGCTCTCTGGTGAAAAAAATGCTTCACAGTGCGAGGAAGTAGGTTTATTATAGCACATGAAAACTTACCGGTAGCGTATCCTTTACAAACACACTGTGAAGCATCTGTTAGCCAAATATTTATTAATTATAGTTTGTGTTCTTGACCGTCAATATAAGAAACTTTTACAGAATTTTTTACAGATTATTGCAACTGAGGTATTAAATAGCAACTGTGGACGCATAATGATACATCTCCACCACAGCTACAGCTATTGCATCAATTTCAGACTTTATAACTGACTTGAGATCTTGGAGTCAACAATGCCGTATTCTTTAGCAAAGACAAAATCACTGTATTCAGTACCACTTATTTTCAAAGAAGAAACCTACTGCTTTATTTTTTAGAAGTGTGAACGTTTTAGCAATATGTTTGTCAGGAGTTTGTAACTTAGATGGATCGGCAAACTTAAAATAAAGAAATACTTGCGTCTTCTTCTTAAAAATTTGTTTTTATTTTGTCATTTCAAATGATAAAAGCAACAAAGATAAAGAAGCAACTTGCCAAAAAAAAAGAACTTGAACAGCTGTCAACAAAGAGGTTATTTAGGCATTTGAGGTTATATGCATTTGAAATTATACTACTTATGAATAACAAGAAAAACGTTAAAATTCGAATTAGCTTTTATTTTATCTTTGCATGCGAGGTATTCAAAGTATAGCACATTTTTAAATTCGTGATCTTCAAACCGCAATCACGTTGCTTAGGTAAAAAAATTGTTTTCTAAGTCAGTCACTGGTCTGTAATAACGTTTGAACGTTCCAGAAGCGTTACGCAGGTCAAAAGGTATAACGGTGAACTGCTACAAACTAGTTTGAAAACTTAGATCGAAAAGGCTGTTTTTTACGGTTTTTGGGTTCTAATTTACACATGCTAGTAACTACTTCTGACAAGTTGTCTAGAATATCGTCATTTATCAACTGTCATTGTTTGTAAGTGTCACAATACTATGCCACGAGTTCGCAGATAAGATAATTTTTAACAATTAACGCTTTTTGAGAGAGGGCGAATTATTGATATGCAAGAAGCTAGGTTGGGATATCGTGAAATCCCGGAAGGTTAAGATGTACTCATTGAACAATATTAAGATCATGTTGAGGATGGCAGGATGAACAGTTGCAAACACAACGTAGTGGTACTGGATACCACAGAATCACTTATGAACTAGAAGATCGTCTGTTAAGAAGAAGTGCTGTTCAAGATCATATCATATCGACGAAACTCTCGTATTCCTCTAACACCTCACCACCAAGAAATCAGACTATAATTGTGCCAAGCCAGACAACATTGGCTAGATGAGTGGAACAACATTATTTTTTTGGATGAGTCTAGGTTCTGTTTATGGCACTCGGACGGGCGTACACGTGTGCGAAGACTTAGAGGACAACGCTACGACTTACAGTTTGTACAACAAAGACATACTGGTTTAACACCTGGTGTAATGGTTTAGGGTGGTTTTTATTAGGGAGGCCGCTCTCCTTTAACGTTTATCGAAGGCACGTTAAATGCTCGACGTTACATCGACAACGTCTTAGAACTAGTTCTGCTACCTCTTTTTTAAGAACGTCCAGAAGCTATCTTTTAACAAGATAATGTGCGACCGCATGTGGCAGTAAGGACACAGAGGGTTTTTGAAGAGAATGACGTAAATTTGCTACCGTGGCTTGCTAGATCACTAGATTTATCGCCAATAGAACATGTCTGGGACATGATGGGCAGAAGACTGCGTCATCTAGCTCACCCTCGAAATACCATAAAAGAATTGCGACAACACCTTTAAATAGCCCGAGATGAGATACCCCAGGATATAATAAATTATCTTATTTCCAGCATGCCTAGAAGGGCAACTTCTTGCATATAAGCACGTGGTTGCTTTTTCCAAATTGTAATCATTTCTTTGTCTATATATAACCGCTTTACACAGTCCTCCACGTCTACTCCTTTTATGTGGTGCATTTTATTTAAAACCCAGTTTATAATAAAAGAAATATTGTACAAAAAAGTGATAGTAATTCATAAATAAAACCATCAGTAGTCATAAAGCTTGCGTACAAAAAGGTTCAAATACGTTTCTAATTATCAAAACTTTTTTTTATGAACAATTATTTTTCTGCACGTTATAGTTTATTTTGTTTTGACGTTCTATAAAGTACTAATGTTAAAAAAATTTAATAGTAATTTATTCTGATATATAAAACTAAGAAATAGTTAAAAATTCAAATAAACGTTTTGACAAAATATAAATTAGGTTTGATGGAAAACTATATATAAAACTTGTTTTATTCTACATCTAAAGTTGTGTGAAATAAATACAAGATACATGTTATATTTTAATTGTTTTATATTTTAAAAATTGTTTATCACACTGAAGAAATGTATATAACTTTTGTGTTACAAATTTAAGACTTACAATTTTGGTTATAATATCAATTGGTTGAAATTGATAAGTGTGATATATACATAAATAAAAAACTAATTTTTTGACCTTCAACTTTTGCAACGCCAACGCGGTATCAATGGGGACGTTTACGTTTTTTACAACAATAAATAACTACATATTATTTATTAGTTTGATGAATTTTAAACTTACTGGATTATTTTTATGAGGTTCATCCTATTCGCCATAGTTATGTGGTTGTTTAAATAGTTTGTGCCGGTTTATCTTTTATATCAAAACATTGTATTATATAGATGATTATGTATTATTATTATTATTATTATTATTATTTATTAATACAAAGAAAATGAATGTGCACGCAATTTTGTAATGATGAATTTAACTAAGGTTTGTTTCTTATAATAAACAATTTTTTTGACGTGTTTACGTTTAGGTGTGTTTTTAAGAAAATATTAGATTTTCAGAAATCACAATTTCATGCAATTTTTTTTTAATTTAACACCTGCGTTTTCTGTAATTTGTTCAAAAGCAAAAAACATAATTTTATTAGTTGGAAACATGTTTACATAGGTAGTGTTACATTGTTATCTTACATAACTAACTACAACATAAAATAAAATGATTAACTTAGTTAAAATTAACATTACAATTGTATTTAATAACAAAATAAACATTTATAATTATCTAAAATGTATATTATATCTAAAGGACTGTAGCGTTTTAGTCGAAGCGATTGGCTGTTATCGAGTTACGACATATGGGTTAAGGTGCAAACACAGCGAAGAAGCCTCCATGAGCGCGGTCGCGGTTTAAGTGGCGTTTCAGGTCGCGGTTCAGGTCTTCGTGTAGTTGAGGGTCGCGGTTTATATCGTGTATATAAGTGTAACTTCAAAAATGGTAATTTTATTGTAAAATTAATTTTGCAATAGTTTTCAACTTGTTTATGTATTCAAAAAATTAAAATGTTGTGTCGCGCAGGTGAACATTTTTGAGAACAATAATATTCGGTAATAAATTTAAACTGAATTAATTACTAACCGAGATACTACGACCGTTTAACAAATTACTCTACTTATTTATTTATTATACAAACAACATTAACTGCTTTCTGTGAAATTTATTTGTTCATTACTCAACACGAAGTCCGTGCTTACGTTTATAGGTACACAAAAATTCTAATTTGACAGTAGTTTTGAACTTGTTTATGTATTCAATTTAAAATGTAAAAATTCTATGTTCTGTAGCGCAGGACAAAATTTTTTAGAACAGTTGCTTTTACTGCCGTTTAAAAAAGTACTTAATTTATTTAATTATTGCAAATATTATTACATACATTCTATACAAACTCTTATTAAAAGTTTATTTAAAGTCACACGATTGTGATGGATAACAACCGACATTAATTATTATCTGTGAAAATTGTGTGGATTACGCTAGATAAGAAGAAACCAAATGTTTATAGCTAGGTTTATACACAATAAACGCAATAAACTTTGCACTTTTGTTACGTAAATTTAACCGTAACTGAATGCAGACGGCAGCTCAGAACACTTCGGCGAGAGGATCGCAGGTAGTAATCGGAGTGCTAATGATAAAATAGTTAAAAAAACCCTAAAACGGTAGAAAAACTATTAATATCTACTACATATAATTTGGTTTTAATAGAGTAATCAAAATCTAAAGAGTTTACTAGCAAATAACGTAACTCATAATCACTGTAGCTTCAAGCATAATCTATAAAATACTTCGTCTACATGCAGTCGCAAAACAAATTAATAACAAAGAATAAAATAAGTACTAAAAACTTACCTCACCGAAGTTCTTTGTAACATGTAGTAATGTTCACTACTTATGATTTTTGTAACTAGACGTACGTAATATGTAAACTTACATGTACTTAAATCTGGTCTTGATTAGATACGACTGATTAAAAAAAAATTAATGGTAGAACGTCAGCGTATTCAAGACAAAATGCGTTAAATAAGGTTGAAGATGATTTAAACATTACGACGGAAAGTAAAATGAATTAGTATGATCTACATTTTGATTGGATAGAAGAAGTAATACCGTGGTTTTAGCGATAAGACGGATTCTACAGGTGTTAACCATTGACTCGGATTGTAAGGCTTCTGGAGGTGTGTTCCCATCTATGAAGAAATAATTATGATTCCCCACAGATTTACATATATCCCCGAGAAAGCCCTGTAGTAGCGCCAAGAAACTTGCTGAGAACGCCACTCGATTAACAAAATCTCTGTAAGCGGTTAGTGTCCGGATAAAATCACACGTTCTTAGCGATATCACATATCTAAATGAATGAGCAAAAGTTCTTTTTATTTGTGTTTTTCTCCTCTGGCAAATGTCAAATGCGATACACGTTTTACAAAACAGGGGAGGCGGCAAACAGTGACGGCGTAAATTTTAATTAGAATTATTGGTTCTATTGCATAAATAACGACATGTAACACGTTTCTTCATTTCAATATTTGTATTCTTTAATGAGTAAATAAATGCCAAAACAAACTATTTTGTTTTGGTATCAACATCGCTCTAGACTACGAGGTAAACGGCGAGGCCTCATAAGAAAATAACGGCCTAGTAAGTAGCAAACATTAATATTTTGGTATGCTTGATTTTGTAAGAAAGTAAAATTTTGTTTTACATAAATGTGATATTGAGGTAACGACTGCGACCGCGATTTAAACCCTGCTCATAGATGCATCATTGGTATGTTCGCGTCCTTTTTTAGACTGTTATTGTCATTTGTGCAATATCATTAGTTTGAGATTAGAGATGGAATCGGACCGGGCTGAGCCGGGCTTTAATAAAAACCCGACCCGGCCCGGCTCAAATTTGAAAAATGTCCAACCAGTCCGAAACCCGGCCCGAGTTATTTTTTTATGGCCTGGCCCGATAACCGGCCGGAAATCTGTAAACTATTGTATATTAAAGTTACGATTTAACTGCCGATAACCTGCGATTCGAGCTTTGGCTTTTTCAAATAGTTTTGCTTTTCAGGGCGACTTAAAAAACAGATAGTCGATGCCGGTGAACCAAGTGTGAACGCAACTTGATCCGCAGATTGTATACATATATAATATTATAACAATTATCAAAAAGGAAGTTTAAACATCTTAGAAAAGATAGATGCCAAATCCTACTTGCTTAATTTGTGGTCTGTGTTTCGAAATTGCTTACATATTCATGTTTATGTACTCACAAAATTATGACAAAACATAGTTTAATTCAAGTAGAATAATCCCTACACAAGCTTTTAAGGGTGATAAATTAAAGCCAACAGTTTTTACTACAATTCAAATAAAGCTACGAGTTTTTAGCAGAACATTAACCAAAAGAAAAGATCCTAATTTTATGTGAAAATCACGTTTTAATAAGACACGTCGGAGCTAAGGATAGTAAATCACACTTAGTTTTAGTTATGACATAAATAAGGTTAAGAAAGTCAAACGTTTTCTAACGCATGTTTTATATTGCCATCATACATTGATTAAATGGACTGGTCTATCAAAAGGTACGAAGAAACAGTATTAAACTATATAATAATAACAAAATCCGTTTAAGCAATTAAATTGGTAATTCAAATATAATATCTGGTTTAATTAAACTAAATTTACTTGTAAATATACATATCGAAAAACAATAAAGCGTATTATTATTTTATTTCTTATATAACAGCTACTAAATACATATATCATTAGTCAACATTTTTTTCGGGTTGGTCTAATAAGGCGAATCGTGACCATGAGCCCGGCTTAGCTCAAAGGATATATACCCAAAGCCCGGCCCATTTTTTTTTAGCCGGATCAAAACCCGACCCGAATTCAAATCGGGCTTTGAGCCGGGCTGGTCTAAAGACCGACTCGCGGACCATCCCTAATTAGGGTCTTGATAGAGATATTCATTTGTAACAATTTTTGATAGGTTTACACTTTCTAAATAAGAACTTTTCTATTTAAAGTTACACTTCAACAGGTTTGTGGAGAGTAAAATGTGACATGTCGAGACTTGCTTTTATAGATTTGCATTTGTCATTTTTACATTATAGTTGTATTTTATCAAAAAATGTTTGTACTTTTGCAAAAACACGCTTAGAAAACATGCCGAACAATAGAGGTGGGATAAATATATTAGCATTAATGACTATATCCCAGTTACATCAACTGATATGTTCAGTAATAAATCTGATGTATGGTATTAGAACATTTTCACTTTTACTAAACTCAGAAATATCACATATAATACTAATAATTCAACAGTATCGTCAGTATCAATATTCCGATGTGGATGCCGAACTGCATAGTCGACAACAGCTAGCATAATAAAACGGCTGCAATTGCCATTTTAAATGTTAAACATGACTTAACAAATCGTTTTTGGCGGGATTGTAGTTTCGCTACCATCATTAATAGCAATACTAAACGAACCCATTGTATTGTAACGTCCTCGAAATGAAACATCAGCAATATTTACATATTGGTTTAAGTTTTATAATATCACTTTGTGAATATATTAGTATCAGGTAATACCACTCATCAATTCAATCAATTCAACACACTTTTACCAAACCATAGTATTTGTACTCGAATACCTTGTTTATAGTATCAACTATTCTGTCTACTTGTTCAATTATGGAATACAGTGTTCTTTAAACCCAAATTGATCGTCAAAAATAGTAATTAATAAGAAATGGTGTTTCCATCTCGTGGCAATTTTCACGTATTAAATATTAAAGAAAGAATTATATATTTAGTACGTGAAAATTGCAACGAGGTGGAAACACCATTTGTTATTCACATATGCTACTCGGATGCTAACGGGATATAACTGCAGTAGTTTTCAGTAATAGATGTCTATTGTTTCTTTAATGTTGTTTTTCGCAACTATGCTGACTACTTGCTACGTTTTCAGTTGGTGGTTTTTATACGTTAATTTGACCGATGCTTAATTGACAACAGTCGCCTTGTCAACTAAAAAATATCAACTACCTGCAGTATACTTCTTTTTTAATAATAATTAACTTTTCCAACTACAACTTTAGTCTTTTCAAGAAATGTTTTTTAAACAGTTTTGACGTTGGTAATAAACATATATGACGATAACTTTTACGGTGATTTTTTTGGCTCGGAATAAGAATAGTTATAGATTTTGTTGTTCTATAGTTGTTCTCTTAGCATTGAGAGTTGAACTTCAACCAGTTTGTTTGGTCACTGTTATTAAGCATTCTACGGCATCATCTTTTTCTTTAGGAATTTTTAAGTAAAAATTTTTTCAAAAAATTCTTTAGTTAGTTTTTTTATTGACAAGATACAGAAATTTTGTTTAATTGTTATAGCTGAGTTTAGCGTAATGATTATTGACGAGTGATTTAAAGACAAACCCAAGTTTTGTTTTGCCTGTAAATACTTTTCATGCATAACTTTCACGATACAAAAGTTTATGTCGTAAAAGACTTTTGTTTTGATCACTTGGTCAGTACTTGGGATTACTAGTATACAGGACAATAAGGTTGTTTTTGTCTACAGTTTTAACTAATTCGGGATTTTTATGAGATTTGAATAATGAACTGCATCCTAAGTTAACTAAGCTTTTTTTCAAAAACATCGGACTATCGTGGTTCTGGCTCATGATTGTCTAGACCGTTATCATTTTACAGTACTCTTTTACCTTGTGAACTGATTAATAAAGTTTATCTAGCACTTTGGTTACATTGTTTAATGTTGAGTGAGTTGATCAAATAACATTTTCAACCTAAAGATACTATCTTTGGAATCTTTTTGAGACTGTAATTTCTGCGATAATAAACTTGCGAGAAAAATTGGGAGCGGGTAAGTTTTAGCAACATTAGCGTTTTTAATTTGTGCAGAACGACTGTAGCAGTTTTATTTTTATCTCTGTTATATTTTCTATAAAATAAAATTTGTTAACTCTAAACTTGGCAAAATCTTATTTTTTTACCGAAAACTATAGTAACCAGAAACTAAACTGCAAAAGGCTTTTAAAAGCCAATTTCCACTTCAGAACACTTTGGTTGAGTTAAGAAGTCAAAATTTTGAGTAGTATCTTTTGAAATACATTACCATGTTAAAGGAAAATACTGATAAATTTTAATTAATAAAAAAAAATTAAAATGTGAACTTAATCATTTATTTGACAACAATATAAGAAGTTATTTAACGAAACTAATTTATATATTAATTATTAACACACGAATTACTATTTAAAATGAAAGTTTACAAAGCTGTTTTTCGTAGTAAAAGACATAACTTAATGTTGCATTTTAGGCAAAATGTCTGGGTTTGTCCAGATTTGCAGTTTGTACACCGCCCTTTTGATAAAAACACTGGGAAATGTCAAATTTGCTGTTCCCTTGAGGTTCCCAAACAGCAATGTAAGCTTGAATCAAGATTGCAGCAAACTTGTCGTGACAACTATAAAACTTGCAGCAATATTGTCGTAACAAGTTTGGAAACTTGCAGCAAGTTTGCTGCAATTTCACTAAGGAAGCAACAACAAGCTTGTGACAATCTTGTCTCGACAAACTTTCAGCAATATTGTCATGACAAGTTTGGAGACTTGCAGCAAGTTTGCTGCAAGCTGACTAAGGAAACAATAACAAGCTTGTGACAACCTTGTCTCGACAAACTTGCAGCAATATTGTTATGTCTCGCCATGACACGATTTGAATTTGCAGAAGTGTTACAGTCCCCCCTGTTATCGCAAAGTTTAAAATTTATAAAAATGCTATTGAAACATGTAATCGTAAGACTTACTTACTTACAGGCATATTAACACTTGCTTGTCATGGAAATTCGTCAAACTTTCAGTAATATCGCTGTACTTTAAAGAAAGGTACAAAGAAAAACAAAAAAATATTTTGCTTACTGATATTGTAATAAAATAAAGACTTGTTTCTACAAACTAGTTACAACTTCATTAGGTATTGTATATTTGTTTTAATTCTGTTCCATTTCCACCTGTTCTATTTATCGCTAGGTTTGTTGAACTGAAAGATAAAATTAAGAATAACCTTAATTGCTGATTAGATGGTAATGCTAATCAAGCTAAAAGCATGCAAAACTTCAATAATTTAACATTATATTATTACACAATACACAGCATACATTAATGGTCTCAAACTCGGTTACTAGTATTTGCAAAATTATTTAAAATTTTTAATCAAATAAGTATATAAACCTAAGATGCAAACCAATAAGTGCACTAAAATGCAATAAAGCTCACCTAAAAAGTCTACGATGAGTAAACACAGAACTAAATAATAATTTGTTAGAATATAAACACCATGTAAATGACAGACATGGCTTTTACTAACATAAAAATGGCGAGACATGCGCCGGTATTTATGCGTTTACGCCGGCGTACTGTAAATTTGAAAAAGAAAGTTTTCTGCAAGTTTGCGGCAAGCTACTCAAATTTCTCAAGCGTGTGTCGTCAAAGTTGCCAATATTACCAATATTGCTGTAAACTTACAGCAAGATTCGCAAACTTGGCAAGGAAAAAGCAAGCTGAAAGCAAACTTGCTGTAAGTTTACATGCTATCTGGGTCTGGGTTCAACGGGCCTTTGGATTTTTCTTGCTGTACTTCAGAATAGATAGGTCGTCCTCTTTTGATTATGTTATTTTAAAACAGACTCTTTGCAACGTTAGTCTTAAAGTGTTTCAGCGGAATTACTGATTTTGGGTCATCACCTAATAATTTACATTCGCGCTTGTAGAGCAGCCATGAATTGTTGACGTATATATTTAACATCTAAGAAAATAATCTCATATGCCATCATACCGGTTCTATATAGGGCGATAAACATATCTACTAGGTCTACTCCGCCCATGTGACGGTTATAATGTTTTACTATCTGTGAAAACACAATTTGAATTTTCCCACCTCCTTCTTAGAATATCTAAGAATTGTTTCAACCGAATTTGTTGCAATATATGACCTGCGTAGCGCAACAGATTTGTTGTCAAACAGTTTGATCAGTGCCAGACGATTAGAGTTGTCAAATGTTTGATCAAACAATCCTCTACCTTCTCTTCGAAGTTCTAAGTCAGTTTTCATGGAACAACCTCCTAGACGATTTCATCTGATAGTTCCCAAACTTAGAATATCAAACCCTTTGCAGAGATAAGAGACAAGTTGTAAACTGGTGACAAAGTTGTCAAAATACACAACTGACAGAAGTTTCTTTTGGATTGATTTACACAAGCCTACCACAACTTTAGCATCAAAACCTAAGCTTTCTTCCATTTGTGTAAATTGGTGCTTGCAAAATGTCCCATTCCGGCATGTAGAACAAAATCATATACCATTTCAGACACGCTGCATGCTACAAACAGTTTAAATTTCCACTTTTTGGATTCACTTTCGATATACATACTGTCTTCTTGAACCCGTTTTGTGCACTCCTTTATATAAAACCATCATTTCGGTAACAGACTTTCTCAATTCTGGTTCGATGTTAAAACAATTGCGCCTGATTAGTTCCAGTATAGGTCGCGCTTTGAAGTATCGGTCTGTAATCAAGTCTTCATTATTGACAAAATAAAGATTACCACGAATATCTTAATATCTATTTAGTGGCGTTATGTTAGCAATAGGAGCGTAACGTGTTTGCTGTGCCCAATAATCCCTGTAAGTTAGCATATCCACAATACACATCATCAGTTCTATCCCTAAAAAATCTTGCATTTTGTAAATATTTGTATCCACACATTTACCACACTGTTGTGTGGAATACAGATTATTCTAATGTACTATTAGTTATTAGTATACTATCATTCAGAAATTCTTTAAAGTACACTAATGGTGTTTTCAGCTGATTGGGCTTAGTAAAAAAGTTTTCTCCTATCTCTACTTCATAATGAAAATCGTCGTTTTTCCACAAAATATTTGTTATTTATTTCTTAGCATGCTGTTTTTTCATTTCAGGGACGGGAGTCATAACGGCTAGTGTTGACTAACATGCGATTCCTGGATTTCACAGGAGTCGTTTGTATATTTTGCACAGCTACGGGTAACAATTCTGACAGAATGACTATCATCTGAATTCCCATCGTTGTATAAAACGTCCACTTCATCGACTAAGTTGACCTCATTCATATCAAGAATAGGATCTTGTTGCTCGTATTTGTCTTTAATGTCAGTCTCTGGGTCACTTTCTGTTTTAATTGGAGGCAGAAATGCAAACATTTTATAATTTCTTTTCATTGGATTTTGAAAACAGAAAGAAAGTAATGCACAGAATTTGGCAATGTATCTTACATGATATACATTGTTTACAACGATTTTTACAAAAAACCTAATAGTCTCATTACATTATCTTTTTTGCAAATTATAATTAAGGTCTTTTTCATTGATATAGTACATAAAATAGAGAAAATCTTGTGAATACCTAATCAAAATATGAAATCTACCTTGTAATAGTGTGTATCATGCGCGCTTGTCACTAATTTTCACAAGACACTGAAGAAGAAACGTTATAAAATGTAACGAATTTGAGTATAATGCGGACGCAAATTACTTGCTTACATTAGATATGTATCCTACAATATACTTGGCCAAGATGTGAAAGTTGAATTTATCCAATTTAACAGAATAAATTTTTGAAACTTATGTATCTTGAGAGGTACATTGACAAGTTAAGGGTTAATGGAGTTAACTATTTATTTATATTTTGCTAATATTTTTAGTATGTATTTCGTTCAGTATTTTAAGAGGAGTTCGTTTGGGTTTTTTTACCTAAAACTGTTTTCCTAGTTGTATTATCTACATCTTTGTTAATTTTATGATTCTTTTATGACAACAGTAGATTTTTAGAACAATTTCATCAAAGTTAGTTCAATTTAATACACGTACTGTTTGGAATTATGAACGGTTTATTTTTTTTCGCCCTTTTAGTTTTATCGTTATCATAGAATTACTTGAAAGTTAATATTATGAAACATTAACGTTAATATTTGCAACTGTATTGACTTTGTGTTGTTTTGTAGTAAAGTAAAGCTAATATATTAACACTTTTTTATTTATACTTTCGTAAATACTTGGAATAGTTTAAAGAATTTCAGATTTCAGTAGCAAGAATTGCTTGTTTTTATTGTAATCTACGTTTTATTTGTTACGATTTATTTTTATTTTTGTTGTGTATGATACGTGACTCGTAATACCGTTTAACTTGTAAATGCTTTAATACAATAATTTAAGATTGAAGATATGTGATGTTTTCTTATGTTAATTTCTGCATAGAAAAGCGTAAACGTTTACTCTTTTAAAAATGGTATTGTGGATAGTAAATAAATTTATTGGTAATTTGCTATTTATAACTCGAGTAATCGTACCATCGTTTTATAGTTTTTTAGCGTGACTTTTATTATTTGTTGAATACTACTGTAAGTCACTTGATGTTATACTCCATTACCTTTGGCTAGTTAGATTTTTAGCAAAGCGATTGAAGGAAAGTAACAATGTAAAATTTTGTGGAACAACTAGAATTTGTTATCTAACAAACTTCATTTACAATATGGCCATTGGTTAGAAAACTTAGCTGCTTACAGCATCTTTCTTGAGTTTGAAAAAAAAGTATATAAATAGTATAATAATAGAAATAATAACATATAATAGTAGTAGCACTTTACGTTAGAAAAATAATTAAATTAATTTAATCTGCACGTAAACTAATTGTTTATTACTTGTTGAAATCTTGAAAAACAAACTAAATTTATGCAACAAGTAATTACAATAGTCCTTGATTTAAAACATTAATTACACTAATTAAAATTTTTAATATTAAATACTTTTATAATCAACCATTTCCTTTTAAGATATTTTATTTCGGGAAACAAAAAAAAACTATTTACGTTAGCTTACTGAAATTACAATAATTAAAGATAACTAAATCTCTATGCTGTTCAATTTATTACCAAAATCCCGTTTTTAAATGCAGCTGCATGCAATTCTAGGTCATCAATATTTGCTTAATTGTGCTACGTGTTTATAAATTTTCAAGTATCAATTTGAGACTGTAGTAGATATAATTACACATTTAAATCGTTCTAATAGATGCGTGATGTTTTGCGTGTCTAATCACAATGTTAATTCTATCAATAAAAATTAAAGAATGATTTAATAAAATTACCTTTTATGACTACAAGTTATAATAACGAATGTTTCTTTCGATATTTCTATCTTTACCGTATTAAGAGCGTGAGAACGTATTGTGAAAATTCAATAAACATAAATCGATTAAATTAAATAACTTTTAAATATTCAAAGTATATGTAAAGTAGATGTGAATATTTTAGTGATTTTGTAATAAACAAATAACACCGCACTTTTATGTCTAGTCATAGCTCAATAAAATTCACGATTCAACTACAAAAAAAAATACATAAAACAATCCTACTTTATTGATTAATGTTAATTACTAATAATGCTTCATGTAAGTTTGGAACAAAAATCACAAATACTAAAAATCTAATTTTATGCGTCTCCATATTTAGATATGAGAGTTCACAAGAATTTATAGATTTTAATATAAAATGGCCGCTAATTACAAAAACAAATGTATTCTTAAAGTTATGCAGGATTACATACTAAAAATAAATGAAGTAAAAATAGTTGTAACTAGAATAAATGTGTAAAGATCAAAGGATTTCCTAAGAGAAAATTTTAAAAATGACATTAATTTTGCAATTAAGAAAGCAATAAGTTACAGTTATATCGTAAATTAATATACAATTTGATGAATGAAAATTACAAATACCACATTTTAGTCTGCTATCCATAAAAACTGAAATATTTTTAAACGATTTGAGAAATTTTTGAGTAAATAAAATATGATAATTAAATTAGATTGCATTTTTTTATGTGTGAATTGCGTAATCATAAAAATAAAAATTCCGTTATTCAAAATTTAAAAACAACATTTATGGCAGAATATGTTAACAATTTCGAAAATTGTCGTGTTAACAAAAAAGTTAATCATTAATTATTTTGATTTAAGTGATACTAAACATTAATTAAATTTTGAAATTTGTGTCCGTTTAACAGGTCGTAAAGTGCGTATACGTTTGATATGTTTTTTCGAAGATGTGGTTAAATAAATTGTTAATTGTCATGAAATCTTAACAGTCCAGTTCTTTATGTTTATAAAAACATGTTTTATTTTTTGAGCGAACAAGAACTACAACAAATAAATCTGTATCTTGGAAGAAAAAGAGCTAATTCACTTTGACAAGATAAGTAGAAAGACAATTACATTATAGGTTTTTTTAAATTATAAGTTCATTTCTCTCACGTGCATTTGGTTTTCTACAAATGCATGGGACCTATAGTTTTACGGAATGGATTGTTTGAACACGACCGATTGAACGCAACCGTTTGAATGCGATCGTTTGAACGCAATACCTTTGAACGCAAGATCGTTTGAACGCAAGAACGTTTGAACGCTAAGATCTTTTAACGGGAAACGTTTGGACGTAAAGACGATTGAACGCAGAGCAGTTTCAATGCAAAGACGTATGAACGCAAAGCACATTTTTATTTTCCTATTCAAAGTAAGAAAAGTAGGTGTTAAACTTGTAAGAAACAGTTTTGTATCTTCGTGATTTTTAACAGTCGCATTTGACGTATTAAATAAATTCCAACATTTAAATTTATAATAAAAAGAAATTTACAAATCAAATTAAGAAAAGTTAGTGTTAACGAGATTTTGATTGAAAAAAATGGAATAAAAATTTACCTATTGAATAAAAATAAATAATCAAAATAAAAGTAACAAGTCGAAAAGAAGGATGTACAATGTGTCCCAGTGTTGCAACCAACACTTAGAGACTTCAATTACATTGACACAGCTTAAGTCCGAAAGATTTTTTGTTTAAATTTTTTCGTTCTGTACTACTTTTTACTCTAAGTTTAAATGTTAATGTCAGTAGAATTAAAATTTAAATGTGTATTGTTTGTTTAACTTTAATGTCCGTCGTTTTTTCTTTGTATATAGATTTAAATTTTAATTCTATTGACTTAATAATTTTATGTTAATTAGAATAAGTAATAGTATTAGACGGTATGCTTGTTGGACCAGTGGACTCTCTCCACTCATAACCTTTTCTTTGGCCTGAAGAAGTGCACACTAGAGGCACGAAACGTAGCTATAAAAATAGTTTAGAGTGGTTTTTATTGCCCCTCCTAAGGAAGATAAGATCTAGTACTAATTACAACTTCACAAACAGGAGGATAAGCTACTTTACCATTGATAATTTATTTTCTTTTAACAGTTTTGTAGTTAATAATTTGAACTTGTTATTAAGAGTTTTAACTAGTTTTATTTAAGAGTAGTATCATTAAGTAAATTCTGAGCTTTGTCAATGTACTCTGTTTTATCCATTTAGCATTGGTAAGATTCTTTGGAAGTTTAGTTCTCCGTAGTATCCTAGATTCTTAAAAACGAAGTTTAGCAATTAAGTTTTTGCAAGCATAATTGACTCAGATAATTATGATCACACTGACAAAAAAACTTAGTTTAAATACAACTTTATTTGATTGAAAAATGAACAAAAATAGTTTAAATAAAATCCAAAAGATTCCACACTTATATAAACTTAAATGTCAATATTACTGATGCCTCTTTCGGAAACTTCCATGTTTTGAGGTCTTTTACGTTCGTCTCTTTAGAATGGGATAATTTTATAAAATGCGTTATTATTGCCAAAGGAAGTTGTAGGTTTCACTTTGAACAAAAGCAGTTGTCGTCATGTTTTTCTTTTTTATGAGGTAGTTGACTTTGATACAAAGGCTTTAGATTATTATTTGCAAAGGAAATACGTGTTTTACGGTTATAATTTAGTCGTCTAAACTCTTCATCAAAATCTTCTTTAAAATCAATAATAAATGGTGCCGATTTTAAAAAATTTACTTTTACTTTTACTAACCAGCTTGCGACTTTCATATTCTTTTCAAAATATGAGTTTTCCAATAATTTGATTATGGTTAACATTGTGAAGCAAATAGAGTTTATCACCTCTTCTGCTTGATGAGCGTGCTATATTTTTTTAATATGCAGGCCAGTTTGCTTTCCCAACTCTTTTTAGTTCCGTAGATATAACAAAATGTATGGAATCACATTTCTTCTTACTATGACTATTAAGCACGTTGGTAATTTGTACTGATTAGTTGGACACTTACCCAGGTAATCAATATTTAAGCAATACCAGATTCTAAAGTAAGTGTCAGTGATCAAACAACTTATTGTTGAATGATAATTTTATTAATAACAGTCCAGTATTTACATAATATTTATAATCGTTGTAAAACACAGAGTCGACAATTTAAGGTATACAACTTCAAATGTAGGTTACTATAATGTAACATATTCTTAGCAATTTACTGATATACAGGAAGTCTAAATTTAGTGCAATAACTTACGTTAGCAAAACGGATTATGTAACAATGTGTAGTAATCATTAAGAATGTTTAAATGTCTCACGTTGTAAATTATTAAATTTTTAAAGTTGTAAATGTTTCAACAACCAAATTTCAATGTTTAAATTATAATTTAAACATTCTGGATCCTCTCCAACGGAAGGGTCTTATCTCAGTAGTTGAAGCTCGATTATTTCTGTTTCTGGTGCTGGATAGATCTGCTCCTTGATCTTTTTTCATTCTTAATTGTGTCGGTAGTCGTCTGATTTTATGGTACTACTGGTATAGGAATTATGTTGTGGATACTTCGTTTAAAGGTAGTTCTCATCTGGCTTCTTTAGTGTGACAACTCGGAGTGTACTATCTTTGGCTTGGTGTGTTTCTGTATTTCGGGCTAACGGCCAACGACTTTCATTTACAGTATCTTCTTTTAATATTTGTTAATTATTTTCTATATGTCATAAACATTTAAAAATTTTCTACGTGGCGATAGTCTTACAAATGCATTCGAACGAGAAAGGTCGCCAATGACACGCGTAGCATAAATTGTTCCTTTTTGTTTAAATTAAAAAATTGTGTAGCGCCAATGCTAAGGTAAAATGGTCCATCTTAATTATTTGTTTTATCCTTTAATCCTTCACCATCCCGCTTTACGAGCCAGCAAGTGGTTGGAGCTAAGGGTGATTTTTTTTTTAATTTCTATTTTTTAAAATTTTAATTTCTTATCAAAAGAAAAACAACAATATCAATAGATCTCCCATTCTTAAATTGTCCTGGCTGGTCAGGTCGTTCATTTCATCTATGATGGTGGTCATCTCGATGGCTTACTTGGTTTAAAAAGGCTGTATTTTTGTACGTTTGGGCCGTGGTAATGGTAATTATTTTAACAGGTTGTTAAAATTCTTAGTTTTTTTGGCTTGTTGATCCATGGGTATGCCGTACTAACGGTAATTAACTTAACAGATTGTAAAAATTCTTCGTCTTCTTTTTTGGCTTGATAGTTCGTGGGTGGACCGTGGTAATAGTAGTTATTTAACAGGTTGTTAAAATTCTTCTTGTTGATTGGGACCGTGGGTAGTCCGTAATAATGGTACTTATTTTAACAGGTTATTAAAATTCTTCTTGTTGATTCGAACCGTGGTGAGCCGTCGTAATGGTACTATTTTAAGAGGTTCTTAAAATTCTTCTTGTATATTCGGACCGTGAATGAGCCGCGGTAATCGTACTTATTTTAACAAATTGTTAAAACTCTTATGACTAAATGTAAATCTCGGCTATGTTCTGTTTTGTTTACATCCAGCTCGATGCTTTGAACCGTAGGTGGACTGTAATAAATTTGAAGGACTGTAAGAACCACTTTATGTAGGCTTGGACCGTGGATAACAATACAAAAACTTATACTTTTTTTGTCTAAGACTAGGAAAATTTGTTGTATGCACATCATGGATAACACAGAACTAAATTTTTGATTAGATGTATGACTCTTTTATAGTTTATATTATAGACTAGTTGTTGCACGTATCGGCTTTATTGCGTTTCTGCAAAAACTTGTATAGATAGGCCTTACACACCACGATGCATGTTATTACTTGTATTTTATGCATCTTTCTATAATTATATTTTATTTGGGACGTAAAAATTGCTAATAATTTATTCATTCTTATTTATTTTAATTTCCATGTTAATAAAAATATGTCACAATTTTTTTATTTTATAGTAAACCTTACGCGGACTTTCTGACGTTGTTCAGGAACCCACAAATCAATTTTAATTTTCCACGGACCCTTTAATTGATTTTGGAGACTCCTGGGGGTCCGTAGGGACCACTTTGGGATTGAAAATTGTTACCTCGTGTCTTTGGTCTTTTAGGTTAAGTTTAGTTTTTTTATTTTATTTGACAGGTGTATGTTTTTAAAAACTATACGAAAGTTACTTTTATTTTTTGTATGTGTGAAATTTTTTTCCATTAGTGTTTTTATATTAGTAGTGTTTATAATGGGGCTTACAATAAACTGAAGTTTAACTTAATTATTATATAAGGCGTTGAAGACGTGTTTGCTGTTAATCTACATAAGCAGTGATTTAATATTTTTAACGCTTGAGATGTATATTGATGAAGATTTAGGTTCGATATTCTTTTGTTTATTGTACATTTAACCTCAGGTCGATGATACACAAAACGTTTTATTACATAATCTGATAATTACAAGATTAAAAATATTTAAATTAAAAAGATGGTTAGTGAATATGATCAATTAAATTAAATATTTTTTCTAATCATTTATTCCAGTTTTTATTTGTGTTAGAACTCTTGTTAACGTTAGAAAAAAAAATTATACCAAAAAATTGCTATAAAAACTTTTTTGACAGGACGGTATGAGTGAGTGGAGATAGAATTGTAATTTTTTGTTATTTTTAGATCCAATTATTTTTCTCTTAGTTGTTTTTGTTAATTCATTATAGAAGCTAGTCAAATGAGTTTACCTATATGAAAATGACAGACACGTTTTTGCGTTTGAAAATGAAAACTTGTACCTATACGCTTTACAATAAAGTATATCACAGCTTCATTGTATTATAGACTCGCGGTTACATATGGGAAAAGTTTTAATTAAAAGCAATTGTTAAAGCTTAAGGGTAATCGGATGAAACGATGTTTTGTCGTAACAAAACAAACTCTGCAATTGTCTCCATAAAATTGCTATGCGGTAATCGTAACACCTTCTAAGTATACTTGGTTAAACTCATTTAAAACATATATCAGCATATATGCTGAATAATCAAATACAATGTAGTATCTGGCGCTATTATACTCAAAGTTCGAATACAAATTGGATTTATGCAATGTGTAGTAACCGCTTTCGCATTATTATTCGTATTATACCTTTATATAATAGGGAATCCACTGATCAATACATACACAAGGAACGTATTAATTCTAAGCGAATCTGGTGCTCATTTCCAGGAAGTTGCAGTTTAATCGCGCTACCTAAGAAATTAAGAAAATTACTAGGTGGAAGGTTACACGAAGGATTCTATAGTTTCTTTAAATGTTGCGACAAGAAAATCTTTTGCATTGCTTTTTTTTTAATTAATTTTTTAGTATTAAAAAGCAGTAAACAGTTTTAGGTTTATTTTTCTAGTAAAATAATCATGTTATTTTTTTTAGTTGTACTTTGTTTTATAAGTTGATATTGAATTAGTTTTTATTTGTTATCAACAGTTTTTACAAATTTTGTATCTAACGTCTAAGTGCTTATTAATCGTTTTACATTGTTTAGTGCATGTGTAAAGTAATTTTACTAATTACAAACTTTAGAAAGTGCTGCCATCTGCCGGCTGTAAGTGCCGATTGCACTTCATAATAAATATTCATACAAGTCAAAATTAATCGTTTGTTGTCAAAATCTTTTTAAAAATTGAAATACGTTAATTTTACAGTTTATATTGTAAAAATCAGTGCAGTCATTTTATTATCATCTGAAAGTTTAAATCTCGTCATAATCGTTAATTGTTTATCTTTAAAACAAATTTGTTTTTTATTATTTTTTATAAGTTATTGAATTTTTGTTTATATATATATAATAGTTTTTTTTTATTAATTTATTGTTAATTTTTATTTATATACATTTATTAGCTAGGTTAACAGATGTTAATATTGTACTATATTTCATGTTTTGAAGAACTGCTATTTAATGTACATGTAACGTGTTGCTATACTTTTTATAAAGATTTTAGTGTTAAAGATTTTTAAAATATTACATTCTATAATATTGGTTACAAAAAATAGTAAATTAGTAAACAAATTTATAGATATTCTTGTCAATAAATGTTTTCTTCTTTAATAAAAAAAAATATTTTTTAATTTGGGACTAACTTTAAATAATAAATAACATAAGAAAAATAATTAACATAGTCTAAATAATTGATTTCTTACGTTTTTACTGCTTTCGTTGCAAGAAAAAAATTTCAACGTTTCCTTAACATAAAAATTAAATTTCCCATAAAATGCATTAAAAAAAATTGATTGTGGATTATGTAAATATACCAATATTAATGAACAATATAAAATTAATGTGATGGTTGAGGTTGGTAGAGTTTTATCAGTTTGTCAATGTCGAGTTCTAATTTCGTCAACAACTTGCTACGATGTGTGATGTGCAGTCTTTTCTTTTTTTTATAAACTTGAGTTTATTACAGCCCTACACCCACGTTCAACTTAATGCAATGCAAAATAAATTCTATTAATAGTTTTTGTATTATTTTTCACAATCTTAAAGCCAAGCCAAGCCAATTTTTGAATTTTACATTGAGTTTTTCTTTAGTAGTAAGCTTCACAATTTTTTTCTTTATATTTAATGTTACAGTTGTATTTCCATTTGAGAAAAAATCTAAAATTAAAAAAGGATATTCACGTTTAAAATATACTAGTATTGCTTTGCAAAATCAGAATGAAGAACATCCAAGCATTTCTGCTAACAATTAGAAAACCAGTTCTAAATGTCATCACGATAACAAAAAAAGAAAAGAAAGTATTAGATTAGAAACAAAAAAAAGTACAAGAACGTAGAAATAAAAAATGCAAAGTAATCAAGAAATTCAGAAAAATGAAAATGCAAGTATTCATAATCAATGAGACAGAAACCAAAGGAAATGAAACAAAAGAGATAGACATTGTTATACATATTGCGAAATTGAACAAATAAAACAACAAAAATAGAGAACCCAAAAAACAGTCGGCTGAAGAAAAACGATTAAAAATATATCTACTACAGAATGAAATAATAAAAAGATTAAACCAAAGATGACTTATAACACATAAACGCAAAGAAAAATGGTTAGGCACAGAAGAAATATCAATGGGTTTTTACCCGAAGCACAATAGACCTCATTAAAAAAAAATGAAATGGATAAGATAGAAAACCAATAATAGAAATAAATGTATAAAGCTTTGCCAATTTAAAAAAAAATGACAAAAATTCAAAGAAACTAAGAAAAACACATAATAGTTAAAA
The DNA here is from genome assembly GCA_035610365.1 of Aquatica leii. Classification (NCBI taxonomy): domain Eukaryota; kingdom Metazoa; phylum Arthropoda; class Insecta; order Coleoptera; family Lampyridae; genus Aquatica; species Aquatica leii. The sequence goes on from CM069434.1 coordinate 60,620,527, forward strand.
AAGACAAAATAATTAAATTAGTGTAGAAAACGTTTATAAAAACTAATAAAGCAATGGGAATATGAAGGAATAGGAATACCCATTAATAATAAACATCTGACTGTTTTATAAATGTTCAGAATAATGGGATAATACAAACCTGGAGCAAACATTACAAAGAAAAAAAAATGTTACATAAGTCAGAACGTAATTTAAAGCAATATATTATGACAAATAGTACAGAATTTTAGATATTAAACAAGCAAAATTAAAATAATATTCTAACAATCCAAATGAAAATAGAGAATATGTCGTACATTAATCGGAAAACAAACAATCAATCAAACCAATTAAAAGAAGAATGGAAATAAAAGTAAATACAATAAAATATATAAAAAATAAAAGGCTGATATAGTATGAAAATGTTAGAACAACAACAAATAGACAGAAAGTGTCTACTGAAGACAAAAAAATAGACGGTTAAAAAAATCTTGAAGTGAAAGTAGACATCGCGATGCGGAACAAGGAGTTACAAAGGAAGGAACAACAATCACCGGGGAACCCGGATAAATAAAGGAAAACGGCATCAGCTGTAGAAACTACGTATGTATGCATGTATACATGGTGTAACTGATTTAAAGGTTATTTTAAAAATTAAAATTAGAGCATAAGTACCAGCAAAAATTGTCAAAATGAAAGCTCTATTAAAACATGTCGTGAATAAAAGTAAACTTTTAAGAAATGCAAATTTCGTCTCAGTAATTTACTAACATCAAAAATAAAAATGATTACAAAATAATTTTATTTGAGAAGTTGTAGTTAAATTACTGTTAAATTAAGTTGTTATTCTAGCCACTAAGGGCACTGGCTCTGCAGTGTACGGGAGCAATGGACAATACTGCAGAATCTCTGTAAGCCTAGGTCAAAAAGCGACAGTGTTCCAAGCCGAGGTATATGCAATCCTGACAGCATCTGCTCAACTATTAAAAGAGAACTTTTCTAAAAGAAGAATCTTTATAGTCACAGACAGCAAAGCAGCGATTGCAGCATTAGAATCATATGTGGTGAACTCAGGGCTAGTACTTGAATGCACACAAATGCTAAACGCACTAGGTAAGTGTAATACAGTTACACTAGTGTGGGCATCTGGGCATGCGGGAATCGCGGGTAACCAGGTTGCTAACGGCCTTGCCAGGGCGGCAAGCGCAAAACCACTCATAGGCCTTGAACCGGCTTGTGGGATTACATATAACTTAACCAAACAAGAGATTCAAGCAATACTCACGAAAGAGCACTGCAGACACTGGTCGAAAGTCCCAGAACAGGATCATTCTAAGGTTTTTCTAGAAACCCCCGACGGGGGCTTAGCAACGTTCATCTTAAAGTTAAGTAGGACGAAGATTAAACTTGCGACAGAGATGGTGACAGGCCACTGTCGTTTAAACAAACACTTGCATAAAATGTGACTGACTGATAGTCCGTTATGCAGGGGTTGTGGTGAGGAGGAAGAAACTCCATACCACGTCATCTTCCACTGTGAAGCATTTACAAGGGCAAGGGAACGCCTACTTAGAAATAAGAAGATTACACAAGAGGAATTAACGAAGATTCGCCATACTGAAATCCAGGACTTTGTCAAAGATACAGGTATTCTAGAAGGGTAGAAAACATCGGGGAGCACAATAGATCTACAGGTCGCGGTGCCGTGACCATATTGGGACCACCCCTAGGTAAAATAATAATAATAATAATAAGTTGTTATTCTAAGAACATATGTACAGAAGTTTAAACGTAGATAATGCTACGTAGGTCAGTCATCATACGTCAATAAATGAAAAAGACTGCAAAAATAAAACTAAATATGCAAAACAATGTTGCGTGCTCTAAATTTAAATTGCGCTAGCCTGTATACTTTTGCTTGACTTGAAGTTAGTTAGTCTTTCACTTCTCGACACAATTTAACTAGTATCGTTCTTGACACTTCCGTTTAAGTTGTCATTTTCACTGTCATTTTCTTTCCACGGTACATAAAATATGCCTGCTTGAGTTTAAAGAATAGTTTCTTAACTCATCCACGTTTTGTGGCGTTATGTATTTCAAAAACAGCTTTAATTAAATTATTTATTAAAGGCAAGCACCACGTGATACCTCCAAATGTGGACCACAATCATCTACTTATAAAGGTTAAACACCCCATTTTGCTAGGTCAGAAACATTCGGATCGATTGTGGAAAATTTTTCAAGCAAAACACCAAACTAATAATTAACCTCAATACGATGAGCAATTGCGATTGATACCTTTACTAGAAGGCATGGACTAACAATACCTTTAAGGAAGTTTCAGAAAGTGTCAACAGCATACACCTTTTTTACTTGTCATAAATGATATCTTTTACTTTTTTGTAGATTTCGTGAGTCACTGGTTTGACACATTTTTTTTAATTACAGGTGAGTCATTGGAAAAACTTTTTCTTAAGGTTAACAGCGGAGTTGAGGTAAGTCAAGTTTTGATTTGTCACTACGGTGATTCTCACAAATCTTGTTTGTTTATATCTTCGTTAATTTTTACCATTTATTTGCTATTACTAGTAGTCGAACTTAAATTTTTATGGCATGCTAAAATGTACTTAAACAGTTAACTATAACTGTTAATTTAATTATTCTATAAAGAATGTATATGTTCTTGCTATTTAAATTTACTATACAGATGTATTGTGAGTTGCCGATGCTTTCGACGTTCTTATAACCAACGATGTATCTGTAATTAAACTAAACTTGTATGGCTACCAAATTTGAGAGTTATTTCTCGTTGCTTTTAATTCTTTTTATACGTTATTATTTTAAGATATGAAATAAATGCGAAAAAATGAATAAAACCAGACTTTGTTACCTTAAAGTTATAATAAATGTTCAGTTTGTCTTTCATTGGCTAAAACACGAACCTTCAGACGTTGTCGATAATTTTTTGTTACTTGTGTAAATAATTGCATATTATTTTTTTGCATTTGATAAAAAAATTAATTTTGCAGATTTTGTCTATTATTTACCGAGATTTTGTATACTTCACTTTTATTATTGCTCCAGAAAAAAAGTTTAAGGGGGTAATATTTGGTCTGGCCAGCGCACCGTTTTTAAGGCCGTTTTTTCCAATAAAACGACTCTTAAAATTATATTTAAGAAATACATGCAGGGTAGCTTTTTCGTACATAGACCACATGGTTCTGCAAACGTCTAGGGGTAATTCATCAAATTCTCGAGGAAAAGTTTTTTGTAAAAAAGTTAAGTACAAGTCACCTGTAATTCTTTCTGGTAAAAGAAACGGTCCAATTAAAATGTTTCTGAAAATACCCGCTCGAAGAATAATAGAAAATCGTCACTGAAAGTTGACATTTTAATTTCATGGGAGTTTTTTTCACTCTAAACATGTGTATTAAAAAAATTTAGCACCTGATTTTGTGTAAAACAACTCAGTTGAAACGACGAGCGTATTGCAGGTCTCAATGTGTTAATTGTAACGTAAGAATCAAAAGGCGTTAGAACGGTTAGAAACTGGAATGGAAGCCAACGTTTACATTTATCTAACACTGAAATAGCACACATTACAAAACACTGGTTATAACGACAAATATATTTATTTCTAACAAAGAAAAAAAAAGAGGTTAAAAAAATGTAAGCAAGGCAAATTACATGTATAGTAAAAATGAAGAGTTCTATAAATATTACGGCTATAGCGTTGATACAAATCGTGGAGGGAAGGCAACACTCCACACATACAGTTATTGTAGTACCGTAACACAAAATCAGGTAAGATGTAATCTCATGGTTAAACGTCGATTGAATGCAAAATTAGTGAATTCGCAACCCAAAACAAATCGAATTTAGCATAAATTGAAACCGCACAAACAAAAATCTGCGTGTGTTAATTGTAATAAAATTTATATCTAAGTCGCACGTATTTTACATTTGACAAATACACAAAATAATATCGAAAAAAGGTACTCACAATTATCTAAGACATGCGAATAGCTATGCTTTAAACATCCCCTAAAATTGCTAAAACAAAGTAACAATTAGATATAGGATCGTATTACAAGTAAATTGTTTGTCGACAAACAATGAATCGTCATAGTCAAATGCGTCAAGAATCCGATTGGTTTTTACTATGCCTATCGCAGAAAATCACATCAAAACACTGTTAGCACACGATAAGAATTCAGATAATATTTCTTCAAAATACGGTGTACCATACTATTGCATATGTTAACTCTGCGAACTCTTTTTGTAGTACAATTTGCAATATCTGCACATAAATAAGAAAAAAAAAACATGTTAAAACACCTCCAAAACAGGGAGAAATAGATTGGTATCTGCTGTAATTATTTCAGTAACAATTTATTTTGTAGCCAGCGATCGGCAGCCCGCGGGCCGCATGCGGCCATCAGCCCTTGCATTTGCTTTGTAAATGAAAGTCTTATACAACTAAAGTTTAAATAATTACATGATGTGCGCGCAAAATGTAAACTAGCGTGCATTCAAGAGAGAGCGCGTCCGTCAGCTGCATAAATGAGCGTTCCTGCAATGACTCCTCTCGGGACCATGCTGGTCAAAACAAGTTTTTTCACCCGTGCCACTGCGCTGTACGACTACTATTTTGTTTGATATTGTTTCAATTTCGGTAAGTGTTAGAATGTTATTTAATTCACTTGACTTAACGAAGCTAAGAAACATGTTTTCAACGCAACAATACTTTTATTGTTCTAGCATTGCTCCAGGTCGTGAGCTATAATTATTGCTAATGGCTTAAAAAAAAGAAAGTTATTGGAAGAAAACAGAGTGTTTACAATACTTATGCTAAATATACTAAAAAACTTTTTCTATTTAAAACAAACAAAAAATATAACGTCAAACGCCATTACGATGCTTGGGCATAAAGCTAAATTTGCATGTCTTTTTGGTGATTCACAAGAAAATAAAATTAACGCACTCAAGTCTTTAGTAAATAGTTAACAAAATGTTTTCAAGGTTCAAGTTCAAAATAACGAATCGAATGTACTTGCAAGTTTAAAGCTAGAAGAAACACTTGCAAAGTCTGAGCGACCGTTTACTGAGAGTGAACTAATAAAACAATACGCTTTAGTTATAGCCGAGGAGGTGTGTCCCGATCAAAAAAAGAAATTGGAAAATATAAGTCTGTCTGCCAGAACATATACCCGACACAAAGAAGATTTGGGTAATAATTTATACAAGGAATTTTATGAAAAGGCTTCACTAGTTGAATGATTTTTTTTAGTTACCAATCAAAATTATAACGTTTTACATACTGCCCACCTTCTTCTGTTTGTTCGTGAAACCGACAAAAACTTCAATGTCTACGAAGAGTTTTTACAGTTGTAGTTTGAAATGAACGACTACAGAAAAAGGCTTATTTTGCCACTTAGAACAAGCATTCATATCAATGCAATTACCATGGGAAAAGTTGGTAAGTCTAACAATCGATTGAGGAAGGAACATAAGTGGACAAAACAAGGGGTTGGTGGGTAAAATTAGAACTAAACTAGTAAAGATAGAATGCGTCATCCCATTATTTTTCTATTACATTATCCACCAAGAAACATTGGGTTGTTGTGTTGAAAATCGTTATATTCACTATAAACTATATCGGAAAAAATGGGATAGCACATCTTCAATTTTAACAGTTTCTGTTTGATACAGGAGCAGATCACCATAATGTCCTGTATTATTCTGAAGTAAGAAAAAGAAATCAACACTTTCAACTTTGGGTTTTTGACAGACTTAATTAATGAGGTAACAAATTAATTTCTGACTTTTCATCAAACATATCGACGCAAAAAATTGTATCATTTCCCGAATTGTAAAAACGCTGTCGAGGAAACTGGAATAATTTTTTAATGGAAAATTTTAATGGAAAAATGAAATATATATATTAATACACCTTCAAAATCAATTCAGCGACAGATTTTTGCATATCCTTTTTTGTGTATTATTGAGGATGTGCCGAGTCATTTACAAATGAACGTGATTGATCTCCAATCTAATAAAACTCTCAAAAACTCACTCTCTGAAATTGATACACTAAATTTGATAGCAGCCATCTAATTTTGATGCATTAAATGCGTTTGCTCAGCAATCCAAAACAGTTTTTGACAGTACTTATCTGTGCGAATAAACTTTTTCAATTCTCAATTACAATATGGTTTTCGTCTCACAGATGAGCACTTGAAAGTCATTCTTCAAATTTTAACTACAAACATGGAAGTTAACATACAACAAATAGTTACTGAAATGCAGTCTCAAACCTCACACAAAATTTTTTTATATTTAGTTCTCGTATTTGTATTATTCTATCTAATTTTTTGCTATTGTACCTGCGTAATTATAAAATTGCAATACTTATTATGTTTTCGTATTTTTAATATCACCTTGATGTATATATAGTGTACCTATTATGAATTATGAACCGATGTGGTCTTCCTTAACTTAACCTTTTCAAAAGATTTTTTTGATCCATGTCCGTACTGGTCTCTTAAACCGCGTTTGTAACTGTTTGGTGATTTTTTGTGTGTTCTTCATGTAACGTAGATCTCCATGTGTTGCTAAGTCTATATCCATCTTTACGATTGATATTGTTGGGTTTTTTCGTGATTTTTTGAGATTTTCGTATTATTCGTTAGTGATAGTTTCTGTTTCTTGCTAATATTTTTACAAGTTCGTAGTCAATCTACATTATCATGTTGCTGCTCAGTTACACCAGATTTGTAGATGCGCTTAAACTTTTTCTTCCCGTTTGGTTAATATAACTTTTATCGCACATGTAATAATAAAATACTTTTGGTGTGTACTGCTGTGTAGTCTCGGGAGTTGATCTTCATTAGGTGGTATGAGCTGGTCTATCTTCTTCAGATTGTTGTATTGTGTAGTAATGTTTTCTTTTTCTAAAATTTTCCTTAGTCCATCAGCTACTCCGGCAACGTAGGGTAAGTATTCGTATGTTGCAGTCTCTAGAGAAGGTAATGTTTTTTTTGTTCTCCATAGTAAAGTTAATGCGGATCCGAACATTAGGGCGCCGCCGATAAGGTGCGACTTAGAAATTGAGATCGTTAGAACGCAGGACAAATTTACGCGTGACTGGAGGGGGGGGCATGGAAAGGCATAAAAGCGCAAAGACAGTAGGACGCGATACAAAAAATACAACAGAAACAAAAGTGGTAGATTTTTCGTTATTCAGACGTAAACTGTAAGTGCTGTAGTATATGATTTTAATATAACAATAAAAAAAGTAGACACTAAGTTTATCAAACACATAACAGTAGACGTCATTATAAAACTTTTTTGAGAACTTTGTTCCAGTAGTCACTGTTTTCTAAGCTTCCATTTTTTTAAAGCATGTTCTGTTTTATTACTTATAAAACGAAACAGGTCCGTACTTAATACTTACTGGCTTATTAATTTTAATCAAATTTTACAAAAAAATTTTGAAACGTTAGACCACATATTTATAAATCATCGTAGCTACCTTCTATTAAGAGATTATGCTTTATATCAGTTACACCCTGTATATACATAATTTTTTTGTTTAAGGATATCTAATCTTTCTTTTTGCGTAAGTTGTTAAAAAAGATTTTCACTTAGTTTTTTTTCGGGGCTAAATATTTTCTAATGGGTTTTGCATAATCGAAAAAAATCAAGAAAAACTAAGAAATAATTTTTTGTTAAAACGGTTCAACTGTCCCCGGGTTCTTTGTCCACGCGCCTTTATGTTTTGTGCTCTAACGATTGCGCCTTTATGTGCGCCTAATGTGCTAGATAAAAGTTGATTTTACTGTGGTGTTTATTGATGTGGTGAAGAAAATTTTGTAATGTTTCCCGTTTCTGAGACCGTATGGCAAAAAAATCGTCTACGTATCTGTACTAACATTTTGGTTTTCTGTTACTTGAATTCATAGCTTTTTGTTCAAAGGCTTTTTTAAAAATGTGATCCCATACTTGCGCCGCTTTTTTGTTCATAGAACTTGCCATTCCACAAAAAATTGGTTAACGCTACATAGTCTGGTTAGGTCCATCAAGTCTTGTAAACCTAGTGGCACTAGTTGTTGTATAATGATGGTGAAGCTTTTTTAATTGGTATATTGGTAAATAGTGATTCTACTTCAAAACTAACAAGTATATCACTAATAGCTATATCATGTTTTTGGAGAATCTCGACTCGTAGGTTGGTCTTAGTCGGTTTTCGGTTTTATGTATTTTAGGCACCCATATAACTGTGAAGGTTGGTTTTCGGGTGGTAATAGCTTTTTCTGATCTTTTGTTGGTACTGATGAGTTTTTGCTGAAAGTTATCTTCTAATTGGAATGCACAGTTTTAGACTATTATTAACGCAAATTAATCTTAATTAAATTAATATGCTTCAATATTTCGATAAAGACCGAGTAAAAAATTTGTTGTCGTTTTTTTTTGAATTGTTGTACTAGTAGATGTTTATTAAGTTTATAGCAATTTTGTGTGCAATAATTCTGACAGTAGGTATTTGTTGTTTTTTCTAAAAGCTAGAATTTCTTATATTTTTAAAGTAAATGTTTTGTTTTTAACCACATATTGAAATCTATCTTTAATTTAAAAAAATATATATATTTTTCTCTCTACTGCTTCAGTTATTTCAAAAATGTCTTACTAACTGAAATCAACTATTATTTGTTTTTTAAACCAATTGCAGCAGTTATACCTAAAGCTACATTATACCTTTTTTAATTTTTTTTTTTGGTTTTTTGTTGATTATAATTTCTATATTCTATATTATACATTATTTTCTTTTTATATTTCTAGTCAGGTAATCATGTTTTTGTCGTTTTCTATAATTTTTCTTGCTACTGTTCTGTAATTTGCTTTTATATCTTTGGATATTACGTTTGTGTTTTTTCTCAATTTACTGTATTTTTCTATACTTTCTTTTTTGTATAATGGTTTTTGTTATTGTTCAAGTTGTTTAGGATTTGATTTTTTTACATTTTTTTTTCTTTGTGGTATTATTATATGTTAGACCTTTAATAATTGCGGTTAATTATTCTGATAATTTATATAAATTAACCGAATTTGTATTTTCAATCAGTGTTTCTCAATTTTTTTTAGATTTTTATGTATAAAGTTAACAGACTTTGTGTTTAACAATACACAAACAATAATCTAAAAAAATAATTCAAAAAAGTTTGTAGAATGTAAGATAAAAATTAAATGAAAAGTAAATATAGATAAAGCATTAATGCCAACGTTAAAAGATGATTCGCTTTTATATATGATACGTTGCTTATTGTAAAATGTAAAGAATATAGAAACATTCTAATTCAAACTTTCGGGTACATATATAATACACTCGTATAGTAAATATGGTCATACCAAATTATTGAAGAATGTAATAATAGCTTTTATTGTTCTTAACTGTCATAAACTTTAATTTTTTGCTATCGTAAACCGTCTTTGACAGTTTATGCGCACTTGGCAACATAGACGTCAAACTATTTTAAAGAGATTTTGAGACTTTGTGAACCTCGTAGTCTTTGTTCGAGCAATAAAATGCTGTATTCAACTTACTCCTGTCTAAATTGGACGCTTTTTTTCCCTCAAGGACTTTTTAAACATTTAAAAATGCCCTCTTGGGAAAAAAAGCGCCCAATTTACACAGGAACTCGTTAAATAAACTACTATTAACACATTAAAAAACTTGTGCAAAAAGTATCTAATATGTTTCAAAAGAAAAGTTTTGAAACATTTTCTAAAACAGGTGGATAAGCAGTGAATAGACAGGTATATAGATGCACTACAACAATGTAAACAAATAGTATCACTATGAACGATAGTAAAAAAGATAGTAAAAAACAAACAACAAAAAGTAAGAATGAGTTGCATTACTTATCCGACACAACTAAAATAAAATACAAAAAATAAATGGCATGATAAAATAGACAGAAATTTAATTTTTCATAAAGCTAAAGATGCACAAAAACCTATAGGACACAGAGCAGATAAAGTATCAATTTACAAACTTTAAAAGCTTTGAATGCAAGTAAAACAATTAATCTCATTAAAATAATAACTTTTGTGAAGTATTAAAGCGCGGTTTTGCAAAACGTCACACGTAGTACAAAACACACATTTTTTATAATTAGTGTCCACCAAAATCTTGTTAAGCAGTATCTACACGGATCCTCGCAGAGCAGCCTTTCACCAACTGAATATACAAACACTACCGGCTTTTTGTGTGTCGGGGAGCTTTAAGTTCCACTACAACACATTTCCATCCAACGCACATGTTACATAAGCCCTCCAAATCACAACTTTTTAAAACATTTTTACGAAACATTACTTGTTGAAACTTTCCTTTTAAATAGATCATATTTATTTCTAACTTGTCATACTGCATCTCACTTTGATGCAGCTTCTGTTTTCGATGTCACTATTGATTAGTTACAGGATGGTGCTTAGATACACTCGATTAAATATTTTTTAACGTTTATTTAATTTACTTATTTAAATTAACGAACATATTATTGTACGTCATTACGAAGTAATTTCAAGAATTTTTCCGGTAAGAATATTTAAGAAAATGGTAATGTATAATTTTAAGTTACAAAATACTAAGAACTTAAATCATCTACACGGGTTTCCTGCTGTTCTCTTTAAATAGATTACCGAGCGTAATTATCTATACAAGAACAACTATTGTTTAAATTGACATAAATAATAGAGCCTGACAATAGATACAAAGTTAAAAACTGAATTACATTAATTGTATACGAAGGTAATTTAGATTTAAGTGTTTCTTAAAAAAATAATTACTTTATTAAGTTTTATTAGTAGTATTTTTTTGCCAGAAAATTTGAATAAAATTGTCATACCTAAAAAGTGTTAATCGCGTATTATACAAAAGCATTTCAAATTCATTAACGATTTTAATGTCTAATTATATTTTCTAAAAATTTCTACCTGCATTTGGGATCCGGTGTATAATAAGAAATATTGAGCAATCATTTCTTATTACTTTTAAAAGCAAAAAACGTAAGATTACAAAAGATTTAAAGATAATAAATGTCCTGTCGGCAAATAAAATTTCAAACACTAACGCAAATTTTAAAAATTTTTACAGCACCTGCTGTTTCAAAATTAAGTGTATGTAAGGGTACAAAAAATATATACCTAAATTTGCCCTTGAGACTTTTTGTTTCGTCTGTACCAGATTTACCGTATTTGTGGCGTATGATTCCGACTTACCCGAGCATACTCTTCACGTTCTAATGTTTAAATTGTCCTTGAATCCAGAGAATGTGACTTTAAAGCCATTTGGGATGAACGTAGCAGGTATTAAACCCTGCAAACCCGGTGGTCTTAGATGATAATTGATCAACAAAGTTACATAAACGAGCGACAATAAACCTTATTAACTTTACGAATATGGCTGTAATGTTGTAAATTTTTTACTTCTTGCAGCTTAAGAGTTATTGTCAGGTCTACTTTTCAAATTGTCCAAATAAAATTTAACTAAGCCATTACCAATACTTGCAATGGGATGCACCACATTCCGCAGTTTATTTATACGTAATTAAACAAAAATCTACAGTTTCGTAAAATTCAACTTTGGTGTTTTTTTTACAAATGCAAGTGTAGCAGGACATTCAATGTCACAAGGAGTCTTGTGCTATAAATACATTTTGTTCTCTTTGAACGGGCACTTAAAATAAATTTAACAACAGTTGCCTGAAGCAAGATTTTATTTGATAAGCAGTATTTAGTTTTTTTACGGTGCATCAGCATTTATGCATTAACGTTTTGTTTGACTATACTAACATTTCTAATTATAAAGAGATTTCGTTACTGTAAAAAAATTATATAAAAAAGACGACTATAAAAAATAACACCTAAAACTGTGAATTTGACTAGCGTAGTCTTGTCATCGCTTATTAAGTCACATGTTAACCGTGTCTGTTGGATTATTGACATTTGACTGTCAAGCTTGAGGTTTTTTGACGTTTCTGTCTTGGTTTCTGTCTTGTTATTTAACGGTATGTCTACATTATTTTCTTATGATTTAGAATTATAGTTCTTTGACTTTGCGTTTTTTATTGTTTTGCATTTTTTAGGAACAACTGTTAGTTTTACATTTAGGGAAGTTTTTATAATATATTTGATAAAATTTTATAGTAATTACTAAACTGATAATCACTGTTAAGATAAAGATTAAAGTTTAGCTTTTGCAATTTTTGATCTGAGTTTTTGAACATGGTGCAATTTACTTAAAAAATATTTGCAATTTTTAATTATTATAAGTTTTTTATGTGTTTAGATTACCTACTCAATCCTGAATAAAAGGTTATAGTTTTTTTTATATGGGTTAGAGATAATTTTTTGTGATTTGGCAACTGTTTTTTAACGACATAAAAAAAATATTAGAAATCAGAGAATGAATGAAATGTATACTGTTGGTTATTACAACAAAGCCGATACATGTTTTGTTTACATAGAAATGTTATACTTCAGTAATTAAAACGAATCATTAACAAATTAATTTCCAATTTTTTTTTGATCAATACAGTTTCACATGGCATATTTTTGTTGGTTTTTTAATTATTTTTATTATTAAGCTAATATACAATAAAATTGTAGATTGTAATTTTGGTTTGTAATACCAAAAAAACAAGTTTCTAGCTTAGGTGCTAATAAAAATTTTGGAATTTCATAGTTATGACAAGTTTCTCATCGTTTACAGATTCTTTTACTTTTTTTTGCTGTAGAGTCGCATCGTTTTTCTTATGCGTGTTTTCTTAATAACTATGAAAAGATCACCGGTTCCTCAGTGAGCAATAAAAGTTGCGTTGTTCTGTTTCTGCTTGATAAATTACAATGCTTTCTGCTTTTAGCATTTTCTGGAAAAAAATACAAGATAGATGGTACAAGATAGATCTTTAAGCCGTCGTCAAAATTTCCGTTTTTTAATTTCATTATTGGTAAGTTTGTAATCTATCGCTCAAATGTATTTGTTTATTATTTAAGAAAATACTATAAAAGACTACACAAAAGGTTAGTAACCGTATCGATAAAGACTAACACACACATTTACAACCACCGTTTACAAAAAAAAAACATTAAACGAATGATTATTTTAGTAATATGTTGGGTAGAACTATAAAATACTAAAATACAGCGTTTTCTGAGTTTTGACCGTGTCAATCTTGTAAACAAAGATGCCAACAGTTTTCTCACTTTATTTAGAGTTTAACCAAGGTGTGAACGAAATTGAAGAACTCGAACAAGTAACCAAAATCTATCTAAGCATTTTTAAAGAGTTTGTTCATTAAATTGTAAACCAAACTAAATCGCAAGCAATTTTAAATTTCATAGAATTTCTATCTAAAAAAACTTTACATACAAACAAATTTTCTTTTCTTCAAAAAATGTCAAATTATCTAATCAAGGTGTTAGTCGCAAACAATTGCTAATATTAAACAATATATTAGAAAGCTTACGTCTGCAAAGCCAAGAGTAATAGCGGAATTTATGTCTCAACCAGTGTCTATCGCTTATCTACCCTATGTCAAAGGTACCACGGACCGTATAAGAAACACAACATTGTTTTTCTACTTTTCCTAAATTGAGTCAACTGTTAAATCCGGCAAAGGACGTTATTTCTTCTGAATCTGACCGCATTTATAGTATTCTTTGCTCTTGTGGTTGTGCATATCTGGAAAAAACGAGTAGCAGCGTGGTAATTCGTATTAAGGAGCATCAAAGATGTAGTTATCTAAAAGAATCTTCTAAGTCAGCGGTGGTTGAACACGTGCTAGAAACGGGTCATCAAATTATGTTTGAATACACTAAGATTTTGATTAATGTTTCTAATGACTATTAGCAAAAAATTAGGGAATTCATTGAAATAATTAAAAATCATTTTAATACTAACCGAGGTTCTAGTTTTCCTTTATCGGAGATTTGAAAACTCGTTTTATCAATCGTAGGCCAGTCTATAAAAACGAGACTTTACGGTGCAGTCAATCAGTTACTTCCGGACTCTAAAGATGTGTGACAAACTCAGCTTGTGTGATAACGACAACACGGAAATTATCTAGAATGGGAAGTTATATTACGAATGCAACCCATGGAAACCTGAATTCTACTAAAATATAACTTCCAATTTTGACTAAAAACCCAATTTTAAACGATCTCGTGCAAGGAAGCACGATGGTGTTAGTTATTTATTATCCCAGTTAACTAGATACCTTTACATTACAATCACTGAATTACTTTCACTGAAAATAATTGTAAATAAAAAAGTAGCTTTATTTATTTTGCGTTACGTACTTTATGGATAGTTACCAAATATTCTGCCGCAGACTTAGACCACATACGATAAATATTTGTTGTTTCAAAACTAATTAGAATGTAGATGCTTTAGTTGGAAACTGATAAATTTTGTGTTTATACTGTATAACGAAGAATGAAAATAGTAGTGGTGTGCAAATTCTTGTTTCTTCGATCCAAACTCAAATTGAACATTGTTTGAGAATATTTTTACAAACTTCAAACTGTAATCAAACTATTATTTTTTATTTTGTTTAGTGAAATACTTGTGTAGAAAAACACTTTTTTGCGGTTTGTTTTCTGAAATAAAAAAAAATGTTTTTTTGCCATTAAAACGTATAAAATGCTTATAAACGAAAAAAAAGGGTCTACGCAGTATACAGTAGACCGCTAGTGGAGCAAACTTTTTATTATGTTAAAAAAACTTTAGTATGGTTTCTCGCGCTGTATGAATTTTGCTCATTTTCAAATATTGCCTACGACTTTAGATTTTGCTCATTTTATTATAATTTGGTTACCGTTAACGGCGTTAACAAACAGTACGTGTCAGCGAAATGTCCAGTGATATTCGCATTTAAGATTTTTAGAACATCCGCGTTATTAACGATGTAAATCAATTAACCTTTTGATGTTTTGCATGTGAAAGAATCGCTGGGGTAAGAATGCATTTCCATTTTACGACGAGAAAGTTTTTTTATTATTAGCAGATTTGGTCACCTTAATCTGCTTATTACTTTAAAAAAATTTAATTGCTGGCTAATTGCTATTACATCAACAACTAAGGCATGCACAGATGCAGTAATTAAATCGTGGTAGTTAAATGAAATCATGTCAACAATTAATATTCGCTAAATCGGCAAATCGAATCCAACGTTTTAATATTCTCTGAGGGTAAATGATCACAAAGAATTGATTGCACGCTGGTTGAATATCAATTCATCGACTTTTGGAAGCTTAGCGCACCAAAAAATTATTATTGAGCTGAATTGTGCTCAGTATGTGCTACTTGGTGCTGTAAAAATTATTGTTCTTTCTTTTTATTTGCAGACTTTTTGAAAACAAAACCGTTTTTACAGAAATTATTTTGTTTTTTCACTATTTAAAAATTTCATAGAGACAAAATCATTATTACAGATTACTGTATTATTTTGTGCCGTACAACAAATTATCTTTATCTGAATTTTAAAATATTTTAATATCTTTAGAATCATCAGGTAAAGAACAATTTTGGTTTCATACTTTTGAGTACCACTAAGTACGGTGTCGTGTGATACACGTGTACCACAGTATGAAAAATGTTGTTCTAGATGACTCTCGTTATGTAAAATATTATAGATATACAAGTTATCTTTCTTGGTGGTTCTGTTTGCAAAATCATCCGTTCTTTTGTAGTTTTATGTATGTTGGTGTTTCTGTAACTTTTTTTCCTAAGTGCTTTGTCAAGGTGCATCTTTTTTGTATATTGCAATTTTTTAGCTTTTTTCTTAAGTTCTCTTTGAGATTACGTCTAGAAAAAGTAGATTTTTATTTTGTTTTTTTAGTAGTAAATTTGATCGCCCTGTGCAGTGGGATAATGTGGCCCAGAAGTTGTTGGTTTCTAATAGAAGCTATCATTTGGTAAAAAGAACCATGCAGCTTTGTTTACTATAACTAGAAAAAAATCGGACTATTATAGTCTCTGTACCTAGCATTATTGAAGTTCTTAAAAATTTTTAAACACAAACCACAAACTAATTATTCTAGAACAGATATTCATTATATTTCAAATCTCTGGCAAAAAAATTGAATAGATTAAGACTAGGTTTCAGCCGATCTGCAACTCCGGAACGAACTTCGATATTATTAATCACACTTTAGCAATTATTCACGAATACTTACATACTATTGTAGTAACCTATCGAGTCATCGAGTCTAATACAATAAACAATAAACGTCTTCTCAGAAGGAATTTTAGTTTTGTTTATTGTTTTTTTAATAAATCGCAACTTTTGGTGCATTAAAGAGATAAACATATATGTATACCAACTAAACATTTGAACTTGTTTATTTTATCATCAGAGATTTTTAGCCACATCAGCCAAATCGACGGTGGCCGCTACCGTTATGTCTTTCTTGTGTTGTCATAATCACTTATCTACCTTTTACAGTGTATTAGTTTATCGTATGTACTTACATACACTGTTTTGGATATGTTATGTACATATTTGGAAACTACCGCTGCGCACAATTTCGGGGAATCCTCGTAGTGCTGCGAGCAATTTCGGGGAATCACCGGGTTGAAATAAAAAAGCGTTAAACCGAAACAGCGCTAAACGAAACAGCGTTAAGCGGGGTCTTACTGTATAATTAAAAATATCGACGCGCATTTCAAACTTGTGACTTGACTGAAACCAAGATTTAACCATTTCCACCCACTCCAAAAGTCTGATCAAAGATATTTATAGATATCATCTCAAGTCTTATTAAAAGCTGTTAATGGACATTGTATGATAATGTGGTTCATGGTCTGTTTTGGAGCTCCACAACTGCAGCTTCAGTTTTTTAAATATCCCCATTGATGTAATAATTTTCTTTGGCCAGTACGTATTCTATTTAACGTTGTCCATAGCTTTATTTTTAATGAAAAACCTTTTAATTTTGAATGTTTTGTTTGATTTCAAATTTTTGTTTGTAGAGTTTTTCAGCAGTAATCCATGATACGCGCCTAGACATTAATCTTACATTTGAATTAAATTTTAAAATAATGTTCATGTCTGCGATAATAGGCATTGTTTTATTTTGTAAAATTTTTTATATACTTTCTTTAAAAAATATTGATTGATTGAATGTTGTTGATGTAATATTGCACAATACTGGTAGCCACGTAATTTGCGTTGAACGCAATTGTAATAGTTTTTGCTTTAATTTCTAAATTTTGAAGTTGGAAGATCATTGCAATGTCGTCTGCAAAAATGATTTTTCTACATTTAGTTTGCGGGATGTCACTCGTATAGATGTTGAAAAATAATGGAGATAATACCGAGCCTTGTGGTACACCGCTGTTTAATATTCTGATCTTACTCATCTTATTGCCAATGTAAATTTGGTAAAATCGTGCACTGAGCATGTTATTGATTAAACTTAAAAAACTTTGGCATAGAACGAACTGATAAAGTTTCCATAAAAGACCTTTTCTTCAAATTGTATCATAAGCAGTAGCAAGATAAATAAAAATAACTGCCAAATTTTTTTTTTTTTTTGAAACTATTTTTAACAGGCGTTCCAGTTATTTATTGCTAGAACTTGATCACAACAGTTTCTATTGGCTCGAAATCCGGCTTGTTCTAGAGGTATTGCGTCCTTTACTAAAAGACTCAATTAATTGTAGATTAATCGTTCTAAAAGTTTATAACAAACACTGAGTAAAGAAATAGGACGATAATTTTCTGTTTCTGGAGTTTTGCCAGGTTTCAAAATACCTGTAATTTTAGTATGTTTAAAAATTATTGGTAATCTACTAGTAGAAACTATGCCATTATAAAATGTTAATAGCCAAAGTCTAGTTTTTGGTCCAGAATATTTAATGAATTCTGGCAAAATTCCATAAAACCCTGCAGCTTTCTTATTTCGGATTTGTGAAATCGCGATATTAATTCTTCAATAGTGAAAGATTTCATAACTTCAAAAGCTTGTTGTTTTATTGGCAATTTTTCCATTTTGGTTGTCGACATTCGATTTTGACATTTTTACAGTCCGTTCAGCAATTTTTGTAGGATGTTGATTTATGTTTTTTTTATAGAAAGTATTGGCTTGTAAAGTTTGTTGGTTTATATATATTCACTACGTTGATGTTCAAAATTACTAAAATAAAAATGTGATCTTGACAAGATTCAATTTTTTTTCTGATTGTAAATTATTCTTTATGTACGTTGCAACGCTGTAGATTTTACTGTTGATTAAACCAACTAATTTAAAACCCTTGATATTTTTTAGATTGAACAATTAAAATTCATCTGCAATATGTTTATATATATGTTTCTTGTAAGACGACAATATATATTTCTTGTTCCTCTGATAGCTCAGCAAGATGTTCGCTTTTTGCTTTACTAATGCCTTGAATATCACTTTGTAAAGTTTTTAAAGCTGATCCTAAGCTTAATGTCGTAGTACCCTTTGCCGGGACATTCAAAATGAACGGTTCGGCAGCAGAAATTTGTGAATCCTTTTTTAGTTGTACCTCAAATAAAATGATTCACGTGACAGAAACTTATTAATAACTTTATAAATTTTTTATAAGAATTAAAAAAAAAATCTTTAAAACTTGAATGTTAGCCTGACACAGACAGACATTGTTTATAAAACATGATTTTTGAACTCTAAAAGGTTGTGCAACATAAAGATTCGTCAAACTTAGTTAAAATCAGTCATTTACTTTTGGTTTTAAAATGGAAAATAAACATTAAGTTACTTGCTCTAAATCTAAATTGTGCTGCCTTGTACTTTTTTGGTTAACTTGAACATCCACGTGTTGTGGCGTTATGCAATTCGACAACAGCGCTATTTAACTCGTTTATTCAACGCAAGGTAAGCTCTTTCTTTTGTTTTTCGGATTTAGTGTAATTTCTATGTAAATTTCTTAGCACCACGTGTTACTTTCACATGTGGCTTACATACTCTACTAACATCTGCAAGCATCTTTCTGTAGAACGACAATACCTTAAGCGTTTCTGAACATTTTGATTCAATTACTAAAGAAGAGCATCGAGTCGATAACTCACTCAGAGACGATGGACTTGACGATTGATACCTGATTACAAAGCATAGACGTACACCACCTTTAAGAAAATTAAATAAATCAATAACAGCACCCGAGAAACTCGGTTTCTTTTTACTTGTCATGCCAGTTTGTTTTTGTAGATCATTGTGAGTCACTAGTCACAATTTTTTTGTAGTTAACTAAATTCTAGGTAAACCATTGAGAAAACATTTTCTTGAGGTTAACACTAACTAGATTTAGGCAAGTCAACTTTTAATTATTTGTTCGATGTCATTACAATATTTTTACAAATTTTGATTACTATAACTTCTATAATTTTGAAAACGATTTGTTTGATATCAATAGTATTTAACTTCAATTTTAGCGCATGCTGTTAGATATTCGTTTAATAGTCATCATCAATATGATTAATATATGAAATAGTTTATACGTCATTGCCTTTAAAATATTTCCGTTACTTCCGGCGTTGTTATAACCACGATTGTACCTGTAATCAAACTACGTCTATTTCTTATTTTGTTATTAATTTTAAGTTACTTAAATCGAGTTGGATGTAAATGATTGGGTTTATATCTTTGTCTTTTTAACGTTCGTAAAAACGGTTTGGTTTCTCGAAAATCTGCGAATGAAGACAAGCAACAATATTTCTACGAAACAAACTACACTGAAAAAAATCATTGGTTACAAATTGATTTTCACAGTAAAATTACTGAATGAAAAAATTACATTGTATTTACTACAAAAATATTTGTAAAAAACGAGGTAAACAAACGTTACTCATTACAATCTTTACTTAGTAATTTTACATTTATGGTTAAATATTACTGCAAAAAACATAAATAAAGTATTGCAATTATTGTCTTTTACTATTACATACATGTAGTAATGTATTTTTAAGTGTAGTACAATAAACAGCACATACCGACCACAACTCAGCATAATAGTCACTTTTCATTTTGTTGAAAAAGACAGGGGCTATGTATTAACAGTTTTATTTTTATAAAACCTGCAAACAAAGAGAAAAAACAATTATTTTTATGACACAAAGTAGCAAATAATAAGCACAATTCAGCACATAGGTTATTTTTCAATTTATGGAAAAACGCTCTGTTATCGTAGAAATTGATGGTCTCCGTAAAAATTGTAGATGAGGAAAAAAAATTTTTGAGGTGCATAGTAGCACTGATCACAATTCAGTGCAATAGCAATTTTTTTGTTTTAAAAAAAAAGCGGAGTTATCAGTAATTACGCTGATAACTTTTTTTGCGATTTCTTTGTGGTTAAAGCATGTTAATTTTGTATTACAAAATTAGTTAATTTTGTATTACAAAACAACATTACTAAAACTGTTAAGAACACATTTCCGGATAGACAATTTTAAGCACAAATCAAAGCAAGTATTATTTTCAAGTTTGCACACAGAAATACCACTCTAACGATGACGGGTTTTCTCATTTTTATCATTTTGGTTTTTATGTTGTTCTTGTGTTATAAGTTTCCTAAATTTGTTCTTTGAAGCGTTTTTTCTTATTTCTGATGCATTGATTATTAAGTTTTTTTATTGTTTTCAAAGTTTACTGAGTAACCAAGTTATTAAGCATTATTTATTTTTTTTTTCAAACCTACTAAATATATACATAATGGTTGATTTTTTTTTAAAGAATTAAGTTTAGACTATAACAATAGTATTAGCTTTTAAAGAAGTATTTTTTCTACAAATTTCAAATTTTGAGTAACTAAGCGTAAAACTATAATGAAAAACAATGATAACAATATCCAGAATCTACATTAAACTACAATCTCTTTATAATGTGGTGTAAATCAAAAAATATATTCAAATATTCAGAAAACATCATTTTTGCGTATTTTGCTGATAAAGCAAAACACTGAAATCATTCTCACTATAGTCAACGTACTCAATGCTAAAAGTTAATTTCTCTGCTAAGAATGACATAAACTTAAATGATTTTAAAAAACTGAAGTCATATTTAAAATAGCAAAATGTGTGATACAGATAAAAAAAAACCTAAAATGTCTAACGAAAGTAAAAGTGAACTATGCAAATTTCTAAACAATGTTCTTGAAGAAATTTATTTAGTTAGAAAAATAAAGTTTTTTAAGTAATTTTTGTGTTATTTTATATCACAGGTTGTCTTAATTATTGGAATTGCTAGAGCTTTTGTGCTTGATGAACTGGTTATAATTGATGTAAGAAATAATATAGATAAAAAATCTCTTCTAGTAAGTAATCAATATTCATGATTCTAAAACCAAAAGAAATTGAACATTTATGGCGACAAAAAATAATTAAGAAAATTACATTGATTATTTACTTCACCGAGATTTTGTGTTTTAATTAACCTACAAGAAGAATAGCCAAATACCTTAATTTATCCGACTACACTGCCTTAGACGATTGTCGGCTACTTTGTTAGTTAACAGAGGAGGCAGTATCACACTGCTAAAGCGCTATAGAGGTTAGAAAAGTTCGTCGGTCGTAGAGGGCTGCATCGATGAGAGCAATAATAAAAAATTCAAACAACAAAGAAAATTTTGCTAAGATCTTCCAACTTACAATTATCTAAATATAGAAATCACAAGAATCGAAATATTAAAATTTTGAACAAAAACCCGATATTGGTTATTAGATCAAGAATTTCTATCAAAGATCGTCAAAACTACATTTTTAATTTTAATATTAGAAATAACTTATTTCATATTCTATTGAGTATTTACAATACATTCCATTGCCTAGTTGTATTGTATTATTTCATATTGTTTGTAGAAAAAATGTATGCATTACGAGCAAAAACTTACTTTTTTGCTCTCGAGTGATTGCTGCCCTCCGCTGTGCGTCAAGGAGAAAACTTTCTTCTCGGAAGAAAATGTGGTACTTTTTGCTACTAATAACTATTAAACTTATATTGAAGCTTTTTTCACGTAGATATACTAAGATAAAAAAACTTTATTAGAAGTTAAAAAAAATATTAAACGTTAATTTCTTAAAAAACAAAGTAAACCAAACAAAACAAAGAAGAACAAAAAACATGTGTACATTGAAATGGTACATTTTTTTGCTAAAATGAAATTTTGAATACATAAACGTTAGGCTATAAGAATCGATATTACATTTTAGTCCATTGAAACCGTTAAATACGTTGACATCATTTTTGAATCTGCAAAAATTTAAAACCTAAAAATAATATAGACTTACAACTGCAAACATTTTCATTCAATCTAAATAATTTAAAAATTTCTATAGTTGTATTTAACAGCAACTTAAATTACAAAAAAATTAGTAAAAAAACAACTTTTTTTTACTAAAACAAACTTATTATACGGTTTTAGATGAAGTAGTTTTCATTTAACGCTTACGCTAATAGACATTAAGAAATATGTTAAGCTAGGTTAGGTTACGGATAAAGTAGAAAGCTACTGGTATCAATCAAAGAGTCGACAAACTTGTATAACCATTAATTATATTTTTTATACATGGTTTTTTCGCGTATACTAAATAAAATAAAATTCGTTTTGAAGTAACTGTAGGTTTTTCGTAGTGACATAATCAATACCTGCTGTTAGAGACTGATTTTAGTGTTATGGTTACGGTTGCTATTGTCTTCTTTTACGGTGTGGATTATGTTAAAACCTGTGCATCAGCACTACTTTGAAAAATTTTGAAAAGATCATATACACATAATAAAAAAAATCAGTTTTGAAAGCAAAGTAAAAACCCGTTACAACATGTTAATACTTTTTTAACAAAGTACTAAAGAAGTGACGTTAAATAGTATATCTTAATTAGTTAGTAATTTTTCTTACTACGGTATTAAAATTAAACGATATTAATCTCAAAATAACTTTTGACAGTCTCATTTTACAAGTTGTTTAAAGTTTTTAACACTGTTAAATAAATGCCTTCCTATTTCTAAAAAGAATAGTTAATTCTAAACTAATAGCGTTAATCGCCTTTGAATTTTTTTAAACATATTACCTCGCCGCAGGTATAAATCACTCGTACGGATTATTTGGTAAAAAAATGTAGGTACGTAGATTTTCTATGCCGAACAAGTTTATTTCTATATGAAATAAAATAATGATTTATACATTCAAGATTCCTTGCGGTTCAGGATTAATATTATTTAAGCAATGTTCTGAGAATGGCGGCCGTGTAATTATATCCGTCGGTACAGAATACCTGGCTGGATGACTTTTAACGCAATTTCCAAGTGGCATATCTCTGATATGGGTCGAGGGAAATGCCTTTTGTTCGGGACCTGCCATCAAATGTGGATGTACTTTATAGATAGACTACGTAAAGTTGATATGAAATGATTAACAATACAAGAACTTTGTTACATCAGGTAATTATCCGCTTACCGATTGGAACAAAAAGAGTAATTTATTATAAAAAAAGGTTTCAGGGGAATTTGCGTGAGTACTTGAGTTTTTCGCGGTAAATTGTTTTATTTTGCGAAAGGCAAATAAAACTATTGCCTAAAGGTTTAATTTACTTTTAAAACTCTAGGTCATTTAAAAAGAACATCTAAACTATGTGCGTATTTGTTTAAAAACTAAAAAAATTGAAGTAGCCCACTTGCAGTAACAATACTGCATTAGTTTGATGTGAGTTATGCAGAGGGATGCAATATCTCTCTTGTTTACCTGTACCGAGTACAGCAAGGGCGATAAAAAGTCGTTTCTTTCAATGGTCAGGTTTGTTAGACACACACTCATATAAATATAAATAATGTTAATAATGGACTTGCAATAAAATTTCAAAAACTTTTATTGAGACCACAAAAAACGCCACAACAAAATCTGGTTAAAGATATAACCATAAATAAAAACTTTACTAACTTTAGACTCGTTCACAAAGAATATATGTATCATAAATTTGGTATTTTGAATTCTTATATAAACTCAATTTCGATGTGCTCAAATCGAATGCTCTTATCTGACCTTTAAATATGGCGGAATTTAGCAACACATATAATTAGTAATCGTTACTGAAATTTTTAATAATATTTGTTGGAATTTTTTAACTGGTTTCCTGCTACAAACGCTCATAAACTAAATTCTTAGCAATATTGAATGTAGAATTAAAAAAAACTATTTAATTAACATAGAAATCTAATCCTTGTATGCATCTGTTTGGTTTGAGCTTGTAAATGAACGAAACGGGTTTCATATGTGAATTGCTCACATTAATGTAATTAATAAACTTTTGTAAAACTATTAATTGGATTTAAATTTTATCTACAGTAAGCAATGGAGATACTTAAAAAACTAAATTTAAATTAACAGTACTTACAAGCATAAACTGTCGCAATAATTTAAATACACGAGTTTAATAAATATTTTCTATAATAGAATATTATTTATTTTGTGTCATTACGAAATACAAACTTGTTTATTAAATATAAATGATGTATGTACTAGTGGAAGTTGTATAGTTGCATAAAAAACACAAACACACCTTCTTATATGATTGTTACGAACGTTTTTGATTCTGGTAATGACAAAAATAGTTATGCTTTAATATAATTTTGAGACGTAGGTGTTGATATATTTCTAAAGCGAGTTATTTAATTTCTTTAAGCTTTAAGCAACGAATAAAAGCCAATTATAAACCACCAATTACAAATTCTTTTCTTTAAATGCGCATCTTGTATTAAATTTAAAACAAATACGTTTTTTTATCATTAATTTAACAATCAATAAATAAAAACTTATTAAATAAGCTTTTTACACCTTAGAAAATACAAAAAAAATTAAATAAAACTTATTTGATCATTTTGGCAAAAGAAAACAAAACAATACGCTAGGAATACAGTTTAAAATAATCATAGATTATTTGCTAAAATACTAAAAATTTCTGAAAACATAATTTAGATAAAAGTATAAAAAATTATATAACGCTTAAACAGCCATTATTAATAACATTAAAAGATATACAATTTTTTTATGGTAGAAATAACAGTGACAAAACTGCATACAACAATACAAAAAAAATTATATTAATAACAAAAAAGTAATAAACAGTAGCAAATGATTAAGATAAATAAGAAATAGGTACTATTTATATTTTCTCTTCAGCTTCAGAATAATCTGATGCAGTTTCCAGGGCTGAAGAATCCAAATAGGACGAAACAGTTCAAACAGTAACCTACGGGACTTTTGTGGCTTCGGGCCCATGTCCCACGAAACTCATGGAACCCTGCTCAGTACGCCACTGAGTATTTAGGCTTATATTGATAATTTAATATTGTATTATATAAAAAATAAATAATAATATAACTTATAAAAGACATATATTAAATGCATATTTAAATACACAATGTTAATGTTTCTTGTACACTTTAAAGCATTTATGAAGGCGCATGACTCAGCAAGTTTTAATTTGCAGTGTTGACTCAGAAACTGGCCAACTATAACATTAAGGAGTATCTATTATTTATCGTTGTACAAAGGTCAGGTAAGCGATAACAATGCTTGAATGCTCTACACTTAATATATATTTTAGCCAATAAAGTTAATTTTCTTAAATCATTTAAACAGTTGACTATTTCTTTTTAAATTCGCAATTTTTGAAAAACGTAAACCATTATAAAACCCCTTATTATTTGCTTCTAACTGCATACTTTTTAATTCGATGTCAATTTCTTATTACGTTAAAATATTTGACTTTGTCGATATTTTGAAAACATGTATTTTAGACGATATCTCATATACTAGGCCGATTCTAATAAAATTTAAACCACCTAACTGTAGAAAAAATATTAATTCTAAAATGGTGGAGTAATAAAATAACGAAGTTAAAACAGGAAAAAATTATAAAACTTGTTTCGTATTATATATCTATTATTATAAATGTATTGTAAATAAAAATAGTAAATACATATGTTTATTACTGATCCACATACCAAAAAATACATTTTTGAGATTCGTGTAGATCCAAAATTTGAAATTGATATCACCAAAAAATGCCGAGATACGATACTCCTCATTTTGAGATAATTGCAATACTTTCCTTATGCTTCGAATGATTATATTTATTAAAATACATAACTATAATTTTACTCTTACACATTTATTGTTTTTTAGTACCAACTGGAAATAATATAAGCACAATATTGTCATATCCAAAGAGATATTTTTTTATGATTAATACACACTCGTGAAATAAATACGCATAACACAAAATATTTAAAAAAAATATTCTACAAGCATTTTAATTAATAAATAAATGTAAATTTGATGAAAATTAAAAGTTTTATTACAAGCAAAGCACAAGTTAAAAACACTAGTAATATATGATTATCACTAATTAATAATATATAATATAAACACATAGTAACATATTATATTGATAATAATAGCTTCATTTTGATTTAATGAATTTGCTACATTTTCTTTACGAAATCGGTTTTCGTATGATCAACAAATAATTATGAGTTACAATAACCCATTGTCAATTTACAAATACAACAGAAAAATAAATAAAATTACATCAAAGTTTAATACCTCGTCCACAGCTCGTTGTTTGCGATGCAATCAGTTAATGTATTTCTTATAGAGTTAACTATGTTCTCACAAGGATGTGTTCTTCTTAATTGTTCCCACACTCGGAAAACATGATTATCTAGTGCTTGGATGGTTCGGATGTTGGGATTACCAAGAGTATCTCTGTCATTTCACTTGCTAACCATGCGAGCCTAAATATTTTCGATGGGGTTCAAATCAAGAGATTTTACGGGCTAGTCGAGACAGGTCACTTCAGGGTTATTATCAAACCATTGCCGAACTACTCTCGCCGTGTGCACTGAACTATTGTCTTGCACAAACAATATTTGTAGAGGTTTGTGATATATGGCACGGACGGTTAGTTATAACCTGATTAAAACTGAAACTTGTTATGACCTAATTAGGATTTAATTTAGTCTTTTCAGATAGTGTAACCTTGGTATACAACTTAGCCAATCGTTTATGGCAGATTATACTAATAAGTTTCAACAAAACTTTAAGTATTTTTCAGTCTCTGCTTTGAACTATTCGTAAACAGTTATTGTATTACTATACCTACTACTAGTTATCTAAGAATGGATAGACGTGGGCATCTCTTGGAAGTTCAAGCACGTGCAGTAGGTTTACATAAAGCCGGAAAATTTTCTAGAGAAATTAGTAGAATAGTTGAAGTGAAGTTCCTCTTCTACTGATAAATTTTGATTAGTGGTAATGTTTAAGAAAGGATTTCTAATCCAGTCGTACTCACTAATATTTAGAGAAGAAAAATAATTCTGAAGTTTTTCTTCTAAGTTAGTTAATATTTCAAATATTGTATTTAAAATCCTACTGTCACGTTTAAGTTTTGAAACTAGCGGAAACATATCTAAATTGTTATCTTTTATTCTTCTCTTCCACATACCCAATTTATCATTAAAAGAATTAATTTTATCGGTAGATACTAACAGATTTTCTTGTTTGCCTTGTAAACTTAAATTTAGTTTATTTAAGTGATGAAATAAATCTGCCAGAAATGCTACCTTTGAACACCATTCTTCATTACTCAAATAATCACTGAATTTGTTTTGCTCAGTTGTAAAATATACAAGTAATTCTTCTCGTAATTCATAAAATCGTGCTAATACCTTGCCCTTTGATAGCCATCGCACTTCTGTGTGCAGTAATAACACTAAATGTTCTGCTTCCATTGCTTCACATAGTTTCGAAAAAATGCGAGCTTTTTGAGGCTTGCTTTTTATAAAACTGACCATTTTTACAACCTGCTGAAGAACATTTGTCAATTAATCGCCGATACATTTTGAAATTAAATTTTCTCGATGTAAAAAGCAGTGGGTTGTAATAATACAAGGATTGCATTCTTTAGCTCTTGTCACAAATCCTTTAATTTTTCCAGTCATTGATTTCGCTCCATCAGTGCATATTCCAACGCAAGATTTCCAACTGAGATTAAAACTTTTCAAATGTTTGTCAGTTGTCATGAATATATCTTCGCCAGTTGTTCTTTCAGGTAATTCTTTACAAAAGAAAAATTGAGTAATCATATCTCCGTCAAAAATAATTCTAATAAAAGCAATTAATTGAGCTTTTTCACTTATATCTGTTGATTCATCTATTTGCAGGGCAAATATGTTATCACGTTTGAGGTGTTCTATTACTTGAGTTTCTACGTCTTCCGACATATCTTGAATTCGTCTGCTAATAGTGTTATTTGAAAGCGGGATTTTTAAAATTTCTTTTTCTGCATCATCTCCTATTAAAGTTTTGACCATTAAACGACAAGCTGGTAAAATTAAATTTTTAGCAATAGTATGAGGTTTCTTTTTTTGTGCTATAAGCTCAGCAACTAAGAAACTACATTTCTGTGCTTTACTTGAAGTTTTTATGTAATTTGTAAATGACTCGGCTTGTTTGTGAGACGATTTTAATATCGTTTTGAAATAATCAGGAGTCTTTGATTTTAAATTAGGATGTTTTGTATCCAAATGGCGTTGTAATTTATTAGAAAAACCATAGAAGTATTCGAAAATTTATCGTTACAAACAACGCAAATTGGTATAGGACAGTATTTATCTCATGTCCATGAAAATCCCAATGCTATGTATTTTTCGTCATACGAGTATCGTACCTCGGCATTTTTTGATGATATCAATTTCAAATCTACACGAATCTCAAAAATGTATTTTTTGGTATGTGGATCAAAAACTACTGAACCAATTTTTAATAAAATGACAATCGAAAAGCTGTTTAAGTGATAACATTTTTGAAATCACTATAATCAATTTCAAAAATTAATAAACATATGTATTTACTATTTTTATTTACAATACATTTATAATAATAGATATATAATACGAAACAAGTTTTATAATTTTTTCCTGTTTTAACTTCGTTATTTTATTACTCCACCATTTTAGTATTAATATTTTTTCTACAGTTAGGTGGTTTAAATTTTATTACAATCGGCTTGGTATATGAGATATCGTCTAAAATACATATGTTTTCAAAATATCGACAAAGTCAAATATTTTAACGTAATAAGAAATTGACATCGAATTAAAGTATGCAGTTAGAAGCAAATAATAAGGGGTTTTATAATGGTTTACGTTTTTCAAAAATTGCGAATTTAAAAAGAAATAGTCAACTGTTTAAATGATTTCGATTTAAGAAAATTAACTTTATTGGCTAAAATATATATTAAGTGTAGAGCATTCAAGCATTGTTATCGCTTACCTGACCTTTGTACAAAGATAAATAATAGATACTCCTTAATGTTATAGTTGGCCAGTTTCTGAGTCAACACTGCAAATTAAAACTTGCTGAGTCATGCGCCTTCATAAATGCTTTAAAGTGTACATATTTGTATTTATAATTGAAGTGTTTTAGTGCATAACAATCCGAAGCCTAGTGACGACGAATTGTATGACAGATATTAGCAAATTTAGTCTATTAATAAAACAGAAAACAGAGAAAAATATACACAGAAAGCATCAAAATAGGATCAATTAACACAAATTTTAGACAAAAACTAATTGCTGTAAAGATAAACTTCCATAGAAATATACTACAAATAATAAATCTCTAAGAAATTATTTCAATGCATACAAACAAAAGAAGTTAATAAATATTATTAGATTTAAAGAAAAGCGACAACTGAATTAATAAACCAAAAAAATTAGCAAAGCGAATTATTATGGGAACATATGATTATAAATTGTTACGTACGATTCAAGTATGTGTAATAAAATTCTATTACATTTCACTTAAAGTAAAACTTTCTTATTACTAAATCCAACAAAAACTAAAGTAGGGTAGACCGAGAACAATTGAAACAGGGTACTGTTAAAATAGCGACCATATTGACTATCGGTGTTTATTCTAGTCGTTTCGGTTTCGAATGACGGGTCTTTCTATGCCGCTTGTAAAAAATAGTCAATCACTAGCGTCCGTTAAAAGTGTGCCTGTGTATCTTTACAGAAGTGATTCACGCATAGCAAACTTTATTAACTCTAGAAGAATTGTGGTACAACAAAGTAAGTATCTAGTTGTTGCTATTTTTTAAAAGTTAATTACAGGTCTGTTTTTTGATTGGATGTAGTTGAAACTTGTCTATTTCCAAAAATAACAAAAATATTTTATATCTTAACTAAAAATGTCTTAAGTGGATAATTGCAACAAGCTATCGGGGAAGCTAGAAACATGTTTCAATTGCCTCCATATATGTTTTAATACTCTTATGTTATGTAAAGGGTGTAAATCCAACCTCTATCTATGAAAAAGCGTTTAACGAAATCAATGACAATAGTACATTAATTAGCGTTGCGGCATTTATATACAAACTTCATTAAGTGGCACTAAAAAGAAAAAAATAAGCCAATGAACAAGAATGTACAGTGCTGGTGACCGTTGGTTATCGTTGTGCAAAACAAGTATTTAGCACGTTTCAGGGAAAGGTCATGGTTGAATATATAGTAAAAACATCGCAGATATTTTACTGACTGCTACCCTAAGAAATACAAAAATTAGCTTTCCATCTAGCTTAGGAATATTAGCTGAGCATGACAAAATGTTGAAGAGAAAACGGTATGGCTGGAGAAGATTGGTTGTCGGCGACGAGCCTATTTAGAACGACGAGTTATAATTGTTACCAATGTAAGTTTTTTTTCGACAGCATCTTAAAGAAACTGGATACAAATTTAAAGCAAAAGATATATATAATATAGACGAAACTGGGTTCACTACGGTTAAAAAGCGTGGCAAAGTTGTTGCGGCAAAAGGAATCAAGCAGTTGGGAGCACTAACATTAGATGAAAGAAGAACATTGGTAACGGTGGTTTTAGCTGTGAATATGAAAATAGTGTGTCGCCTACATTTATATTTTCTTGCATAAGGTACAAAGATCACTTCGTCAGTGATGGTCCAGTTGATTGCATTGTTGCAAAAAATGCGAATGCTTTGATGCAGGAAGAAGAGTTTTTGATCTACTTTAATAATTTTAAAAAACATACCAATGCTTTGGTAGAAAACAAAAAGGTTATATACTAAACAACCAAGAAGCGCATATAAGTACTGGTTGCTTAAACTTTTGCAAAGATAACGACATTGTGGTTTTATTGTTTCCCCCACATTGCTCCCACAGGCTACAAACGTTAAAAATGTCAGTATACTGGCCCATTTAAATAAGCCGTAAATGCAAGCTTTAATGCTTGGATGCAAAACAATCCTAATTTGTTGCCTTTTAATAGAGACATTTGGATAGGCCAGCACCTAACAAAATAATGACACCTTCAACAATAGATAAAATACGAGAATCAACAATAGATAAAGTACAAGATAATACTACTAAATCTGTACCATCTACTAATAAGGCCATTGTTCTCCAAAGACTGTTACGTGGTTCTTCTCGTAACTAAAAGAAAGCGACGACTAACTTAGTTGTTCCGGCTATAGATTCGTAAGCTTTGTGGTGTTAGATTACAAAGTAATTTAAATATGCGCTAAAACGACGAAAGGTTAAGATTGGAAACACCGTTTAAATTTACCGGCAGCTGAGAAAAGAAAACAAATAACAAGACAGAAGTGGTAACACAGAATATATATTTATTTTATCACAGACAGTAATTAGAAGACGAAGAAGGTACATAAGCATATTTATATAAATTTTATCAAACATTAGCACTTAGGTCTGTATTACAGGCAAAGTATAAAGTACCCCATCGACTGGGCAACACGTCGTACAGTAAAGTGACCTAGTCGACCTAACTTTTACATTCAGAAAAAGAATGACTTTACATTCGTAAATTAAAATACATACATAATACGAAAATTGAAGATTTAGAAAATCAAAGCGCACCGTATAATAATATGAGACACAACAAAACGATTTTATAGTAGTTTAACTTTATTTGTTTATTTAATTACTGATTCATGTTTTCCCTATTTTCAATTTTACCCCCTCTCTTTTTTTACATTTACATTACATTACATTCTATTTACATTTAGTACATTTTATTTTTCCTCTTCTCCTCTTAGCTGTTTCCTCCTTCTCCATACTTCTTCTATCCACTCCGCTCCTTTTCTGTTTTTTTAAGATTTTCTCTGCTTTCTTAATCTCTTTTTTAACTCATATTCGTTTTTCAAGTGTTTCAAAACAATTTTATAATTAATTATGTTACCTTAATTGTAATACTTAAACTAGGTTTGCTCAAGTCATTATTACCTAAAACTTAATTGAAATATAACACAAAACGTACATACGGCGTTATCACAGGTAAACCTCTTTTTACTTCATACTATTACTAAAAATAAGCGAATGCGTAAACTTTGTAAATTCGGTAATTATTTTGTTCAATATGATGTTAATTGTATTCAACTATTTGAAACTATAGAGGGCGTTAACACCAGTGACAAGACGTCATTATGGAATTTTTTTAATTACAACAGGTGCTTATCAACTCCACAGATAAAGAACACAGGTGTAGGTACGGAAATTTGCTACAGACAATTAGGAAAAAATCAAATTCAATCGCAATACAAGAAATAAATGCTTATCTTAAATAAAAACTTTTACTAGATTGCAATAATATTATGATTTTATGCACATAGGTGTGCGTGAAACACTTAACAATGAA
Organism: Aquatica leii; assembly: GCA_035610365.1. Classification (NCBI taxonomy): domain Eukaryota; kingdom Metazoa; phylum Arthropoda; class Insecta; order Coleoptera; family Lampyridae; genus Aquatica; species Aquatica leii. Next base: position 60,653,278 of record CM069434.1, read on the forward strand.
AGCTTTGTTGGGCGTACACAACGCTAAAAGATGTTTGCGTTCTTCAAACTTCAAACATAAAACCGTGATTTGAAATTTGACATCCTAGTCCTACTCCAACAAAGCAAAGTGAGCATATCAAGAATAAATTTTATACTAAGGAATTTTTAACATGACAAGATCTTCTATACTGGTCAAGCAAATTTTGCTACGATCGCCAAGCTGTTATCGTTCATTTACGAAGAAATCTCAAGCAAAAAAAGAATCTGATTAACCACTTAAGTCACACTATTTAAAAGAGAGAAACAAAGGATCAGTTTTCCAAAAACCACAACTACAAAGTCTCCAAAAGCTAAACACTACATAAGTGCACCAATCCAAGAAAAATCCAAACCGTGTAACCCAAAAGAAAGAAAAAGAAGTAAGAGTAAATAAGAAAGAATAAGAAACATCACTTGCTAACCAAATATTGTGAGTCAATCCTCGTCGAGTTGGAATGTCACCTAGAACCGAAAAGCAAAAGACCGGATTAGAATATTCCAAAAGCAAACGAAACCCAAAGAAAAGAAATGCCCTAACAGTGACTGAAAACATTAAAAATGCCGACTAAGCGGAAGTACAAGAAGCGACGTTGCAGTCTATTCTAAGTTTCAAAGAAAGCACAACATAACAAAAACCACTAAGCCCAATACAGAAAAGTAACTAAGAAAGAAAAGAAACATAGTTGCAAAAAAAGTTACTAAAAGAGAAGTGAAAGGAACTGTTCAAGCAACTAACCAAGGCTTAGAAAAGAACCTTTAAACATTCAGAAACAAAAGAGAAAAGCAGAAAAAAATTATAAGATAAACAAGAAAGATAAGACTAAATATTTCTATGTCCAACTAACCTCCCAAAAAGCTAACTTTAAACAAAATCATAAAGAAAAAGTATAGTTGGCACATAAAAAGTCTTTATGATCAAAAAGAAAGAACTGAAAAGTAGAAAAGAAAGAGATAGGAAAATACGAAGAACGATTTGACTTGATTCGTTCTTTACACCGTAAAAGAACGAAAAGAGAGACCACCGTACGGTGTCTAACCAACTGATCCAAAAGCGCACCATACAGAGAATCTAAAATTAAAGAAGAATGGTTGGCACATAGACAATATAGATAGGCCCCAAGGAAAAAAATTGAGAAGTGGGAAAGATAGAAACAGGGACAGGCAGAAAAGATGTAAATTGATGATGTAAATGCTTGATTCGTTTTTCACCCCGTAAATAAGAGAAAAACAAGACCAAAATATATATAGAAAAAAAAAAGAAAGAGTAAAGAAATATCAGTCATATAACGAAAGCGTACGAATTGCAATACCAAATTAATAATAATTTGCCACAAAAGTTTAATGTCGACAAGCGGAATAGGAAAAAAAAATGCCAAATCCAAAAGCAGAATAGAGAATTGTATAGATAAAGTACCAATCCAAAAAGGACCTAACTAAAGAAAAGGACATCAGTGACAGCAAAATGGAAGAAAGCGAATAGACAGCATCCGAACCACAACTCATAAGATACCAACGACGTACTCAAAAACTGGAACCACCAAAACCAAGAGAAGAAAATCAGAAAAGTAGCAAAGGTCATAAGCCGAAAGTTCAAAAAAAACTTGAACTTACATATAACGCTTACGACTCCGATGAAAAAAAAAGAGAACGATTAGAAAAAAGAGAAAGCAAAGAATAATGAGAAGATCCTGATACATCATGAGAAACTGCACGATCCCTACGTAGATGTGTAGACCTTGTAGCGACGCACGTGTTTGAAAGCTTCGTCGTACATGGTAAAACGTGACGTGGCCTAATGAGATTGCTTCGTTGTGAATTCGAACAAGAACAATAATGTGTAAATGCCAGTAAAAATAAAACCGAAGAGCTTCCAACGTACTCTTAACACTGCGGTGCTCACGCTCAGATGGAAGGTGGTGATCATTTATTAGTTGAGACAAACACAACTCGTCAATACGAATAAGAAACTCTATAAATAAAAACAGATTTTCACCAGAAAAGGCACGTTTTAATTCGCGAGGTTCATTTTTGAATCAGAGTCCGAAGAAGTAAGAAGTGGTAGTTCTTTATCTAAAAAATACATAGCTAACACACTAAAAGACACAATAAAACCTAAAATAGTAGACTAATTAAAATAGTAAACCAAAAGCAAAAATCTGCTAACACATGTCCGACTAAAAATTAACTTTAGTATCGTGTTGTTAAGCGTTGTTATTGGTCATCAAATCAATCATTTTGCTGAGTCAATTGTTAAATTAATACCTGCAATTTAGTTAACAACGATGTTAGCTAACAACATGGTTCACTTTACTTTATGCAACCGAGTGCGTTTGGTTATATCAGAAGAACAAGCTTAGTTTAAGTGTAAAATTTATGAATAATACATTTTGAGCAATTTATATTTGTTATAGCGGCGCCTAACAGTCTGTGCGCTAAAAAAACTGGCGCTTAAATATTCCCGGGTTCAAAACATCAGGTGGCAAAGAAAACGGCGTCATCATATTTTTGCCTAAAAGTGCACGCCTAAAAATGTGCAAAAGCTGTTACATTTGGTATTTCAATCTTGCTTCTACATATATATACTTTCAATCTTGCTATTATTGCTGTCACTAAAGGTTTGTATGTTGCTTCTAATAATGTATGTTCTTTATTGGTGCTGGATTCAGTCATGTCTCATTTTTTGAATATTAGGACTAGTACTGGTTTTGGTCAGTATTGCGAAATTTGTTGTATTTTATAATTTCTTTACTAATTTGTACACTTTCTTAAACGAAAATTTCTTCTTCGTACTTTGTTTTTTATGTTACGTTATTTTCTTGTATTCTTGCGTTTGGGGTTAGCGCCTTTCTTGTTGCTTGTTTTCTATCTACATTTTTATGTATCTTTCTTTTTGTTTTGATATATTTTACATCTTTATTGAAATTTTTTATATCTTTATTATTATTTTATTTTCATTTTTAATTTTTTCTTCGATATAAATGAGTTTCCGTTATCTGCATAATTGTTTTACTTTGTTTCTTTGCTACATTTTGTTTTTTTTATTTTACACAGTTGTGTTGTTGGTGGAAATAGGTGATGATAAGGTGAATTTTTCTTCTTATTTTTGGAGTTCAACTTGAACGTTAAAATGATCTGTTTGGTAAGAACGATTACGTAGCTCGGATTACTAAATAAATTTAATAATATCTGACTGCTGATTAAAATATCGTTTCTGATAAGGATGCGCACAAATAGAACAAAGTTAACAAAACTTACTGATCGTATTAAAATATTTTAACAAATCGGTAAAGTCACTGTACTGTTTCTAAAGCTTTGGTAATTTGATTAATTCACTTTCAGATGAATAAATAAAACACGAACATAAATTTGTAGACAAACCTGGATAAAAAATTCAATTTACGGTTTTATAAATACATAACGTTCTAATAAAAAATAACTGTATTGTATAAGTAATTTCTGCATAGTCGTTACCGAACAATTTTGTATGCAGATTCCGCGTTAACATTATTTTAGTCACACTTTCAACACACGTTGATTGTTTGCATAGGCATCTGCATAATGTATTGCATCTGTTTTACATTTTAAATATTTAAAGATTGAACGATGTAGTTTAATATTATGAATGGTATAGGAAATTTTAATCGTGAAGGAATTAGGCTAGACACGGTGATTTATATTATTTAAAACAGAAAATGCAAATTTAAACTATCACTAATTGTTGAAAGAAATAAGGGTTGGAACCTAATAATTATGTATTCTTTATAGGACAGTCACGAAGGTGTTTAAAACTTGTTCACCTATATTCTAAAGCACGTGCTATCGTGTAGCAGCTGCCATTTTGCAGCCAGACATATGACCAACAAAGAAAAGTTAAAAAAACTTAAAAAAGCTTGCTTATATAACCAGTCGACCTATATATGGTCCAGACGCTTAACAATGCAGCATATTCGTTTTTTTTATTTCTTTTTTTTTCCGTTGCAAATTTAGTGCGTCCAGTTTTGTGTGCTTGAAAATGTTGCCAAGGTCAGTGCGAATGAAGGGCTTTGGTTTTTAAACCATTAACTTTACGTTTATTTAGCCGATCTAATTGCTTTTATGCTTTGAAAACGACCGTCGCCGCTAATTAATTCTTGTTACTTTCAAGAAAAATGACGCCAATAACTGTATTTTAAAGTTACTGTCGTGGTCAAAAAAACACTTTTTAGTATTACCATTACAATTGGTCATTATCATAAATAAAACCATTATTTACATTTATAATTTTACAAGTTTTTATGTTCGAGTGTTAATTCTAAAACTTAATGTATTTTAAATTGTAGGATTTGAATGAATAAAAACGTTTTTCTTTATTAGCCGTACGGTTTCTTTTTTTGTCAGAATTGCGTATTTTGTAAGCATTGTTCTTAGCAAACTTACAAAATAATTTGATTTTTTTGTGTGGAGTATTTTTGGAAGTACGGTAAACTTCAAACAAATGATTTTAGTTAGCATTGACCTCATATTAAATAAAACGCTTTTATAATTTGTATAATTTAAAGGAATCTGGACATTATGTGTAGAATTGTGGGTTTTAAAAAACATTACACAAAAAATATTTGTAACTACATATTTTAAATTGTAATTACGTTATTTGTTTTTTTAGAATACTCTAGATTTTTTTTAAACGTAATTGTGTTTTTGTTGTTGTGTACAGTATTGTTTATTAACTGCTTTTTAGTTTCTAAGCAATACATGTATGGATAGCGATCTCAATCCCGATTGTGGTGGCAAATACGGATATATACATATATGCTTCTTGTTTCGAGATCTCCATCTTTTAAGTAATATTATATCTCATGCGCAAGAGTCTTGCTTTACTATTGTTTTAAATACATCGTGGATTTGGATTTGTTGTAAGATAAGTAATTTATTTAATACTCATTTGTAAACACCAATTAAACGAAAAAATGTGTTAACTTTAAAAATAAATGCTACTATACCTTATTTAATTACTAGTAGTAGCGATTACAAATATCGATTTGTACTTCTAAAAGTTACCAATAACTAAGTAATTTGAAGTGGTAAATTCGAAAGTAGTAGGCTTCTATAATTTTAGTAACAAAATGTACATACGTATGAAAGAATTTCTTTGTGGTAACTTTAGTTAAAAAATGACATTGGTATCTGTCAACTGATTATAGTAAAATTGGGGGCATGTTTATTAACGGAAATCTTAACACAAGTAACAAAATGACACGAATACAAAATTTTGTATTACAAATAATGAGTACTACGAACATAAATATGTTGCACACAACGTTTCCAATCAGTTCTGAACATAGCAGATAAAGCGTCTTGTACAAAAACTCTTTACTTTACACAACTTAAAAGTCTCTCTTTTTTAACTGCCTCCTTGTTCTTGTTACTTAAGCTCATATCAGTTCCATGGGATTTAATTTGCAATGATACTGTGGCAGTCGTAACACGATATTATTTTGGCATTTTATCAATTATATACAAATCATATTGATACTTGTGTTGACTTATAACTGTATAAGCTCAGATCAAATTTTTAAAAACAGTGTTTTCATATTTTTATCTTACAGCCATGGCTAAGCTTTGTTAATAATGGTTTCTGAAATGTTTATTTCATCACAATGAATAAACAGCGAAATAAAGAATATACGTTGTTAGAGTAAATGCTTCTGAAGTTTATAACAAATCATTGAGAATTTTTTGGTATAGGTACCAACCAAAGTTGATTCGAACTTCCCAAGCAACACATTGGTATAAAAAACATTTAAATGTCCGGCTAATAGACGTTTATTAGACATTAAAACGTTTTTAAACGCGTTATTAACGTTTATTAGACGGACATTTAGACGTTTTTTGTACCAATGTGTTGTTTGGGTTGTTACGAGAATTATCTCGTAACTTAAACGGCAGCGACTAAATCAGTTTGGTTCGGTGATTGGGCTGTAAGTTTTGAAGTACTAAATTGTAAAACAAGTTAAAAAAAGAGCTAAAGCAGTGGAATATTAAGGTGAAAGAGAACAAATACCAAAAATCCAGGTTGTAACAACGAGTATATTTATTTTATCACAGAAAGAAAAGTTAGAAAAGAGATAACTTAATATAAATGCAATCAAACGCTAGAACGTAGGTTAATATTACATACAATAATCGTTAAAGCAAGTCCCTTATGGTTGGGCAACACGTCGTGTTGTAAAAACTTGTCGGCCTAACTTTTACATTTTTTTACATTCGTAAATTAGAACACGAAAATACAAATCTCGATAATTCAGAAAACCAAAGCGCACCGTCTAATAATATATAACACACAAAAAAGTTTTATGGTTAAATGTAACAACAACCTGATAAGTACGTACAATTGTTTGTGCAAACGACTGACAACGTAGATGACAAGAATTGAATTAGAAAAATTTAATACTTACAGTTCAGTTTTTTTTGAAATGCGACTAGTTAGTGATATTTTTTAGGAAAGATAATGAAAAATAAAAAGAAATTTAATTAAAAAGAAAAGATAAAACATGATGAACCAACAGTAAAAAAAGTATATGATGGTATTTTAACAGAAATGCTAAAGTTGGGTAGACCACCACTGTTAAAATGTAATTGATATTATTTAGGAGAACACTCATCACTCTACGAGCCCACAAAGATAAAAGTATAAGAAGTTTTGGCAAGCACCAAAGACCAAAAACCCTAAAAACTCAATGAAAATGCATCTTGAGTATAATCCCTAAAACTAAGAAACTGAAAGAGTAGAAAGAAGAGAGCATATATTGGAAGTTAAATGTGGATATGTGAAATCAAAAAAAGAAAGTTCAAGAAAAAGAACTATGTTAGTTGTGCCAAAAAGTCTTCAACTGACGGTATGAGATTCTTTCCACCAAAGCAAATAAGCACATCCTAAAAATTTAAGAAAAGAGAACTAACGAAAAAATCTCTAAGAAGAAGATTCTGATTGCAAGTCGACATAAGTTGGGTTACCTAAAGAGCAAAAAAACCGAAAATCAATAATCCAAAGATCACACAACAAACTCCAAAAAGCTAAACAGTACCTCATTGTACTTAACAAAGAAATACTCAACCCGCACAAAACTAAAAGAAGGAAAGATAATGAATAAAAGTAAATAAAAAAAAATAATCAACTTCACTTGCTGATCGAACATCGTTAGCTTTTGTTCATTGCGTTAGAATGTCACCTAGAACCTGAAAATCCAAAAAACGGATTAGAATATCTCGAGAAAAAAACCCAAATAGAAGAAATATTCTAACAGTGACCAATAACATCAAAAAGCCGACTAAGCAAAAGTATGTCAAGTACAAGAAACGACGTTGTAGTCTATCCCAAGTTTCAACCCAAGCACAACAAAACCAAAAATCAACTAAGCGCAATCAAGCCTAAAATAACATCACCTTTATAGCTATTTACAGTTATCATACTTTAACTAACTGGATCATTGATAACCAGTTTATACAACACAACGATGCAAATTCAACTGCATAGCTTAAATCTAGCAATAAAATACAGAATTCTTCTCAAGCGGTCAACTCTCGTCTTAAAAGTATTTTTTCTCTTTCGGGCAAGACAGTGACCGTAAATTTAATTTTGTCGCTTTTCGGGTCATAGGTTTTTAAATATTGATGTTTGTTGTTTTGTTCATACAGTGCGGAACAAAAATATGAAATAAAAAAATGTTTTTTGTTTTATGTCCATATTATCGAAAAATCAATGTCAATGCAATTGTGCAAATGATCTCAGAGTGAAATACTGAACGGTCGTTTGCCCTTTTGGGGTTCATCAACAGTAGGAGGCACATTTAATGTATTTCCACAATTTCACCGACAAACCGTTTAAAAATCTCTACAAAGAATATCTTCTAAAATCTCCGCATTTTTTAAACTCCGTCACAAATTGGTAAATTTTTTGTGCACTTTAATTTTTCTTTGTCGTTGTTATACTTAATTTCTTAAAATTAAATTCCACATTTAGACACGTTTGTCTAAAAACGTTTTTTACCGTGCTAGTTTAGCGTTGATAGGCAAACGCATTAAGTAAACCAGACGTGAGTTAGACACTATTTTTAAACAATTCTAGTTTGACTCTTACTTCAAAACATAATTTTGCTGTTACTCCCAAACGCATTCCTAAAGAAGACATTGTATGTGCTGTTTAGTGTTTTTATAAAAAATCTTCTCCGCTACATCTCAGATCCCATTTGTATTCAAAAGTCATTAAATTCAACATTTCTAAGTAGCAACAATTAGCTTTGAAAACTCTTTGTAGAAACCGCAATATCATAGTTCTTCTAGCTGACAAAGACAACGCTACTGTCATTTTAAACCAAATTTTATTGAGAAAATACATTGTCTTCTGTCAGACCATACGTACGCTTTTAAACCGTAATCCTACTGCAAAGATTGAACGCAAGGTCAGCTTCTAAACCACTTTGTCTATACAGACTTCCTAAAGTTCACAAACAGAGAATACTTTTAAGACATGTGGTCAGTACTATCCAATCTCCTACTTATAAGTTAGTCAAGTTTTTGTTTAATACTCTTTTTGAATTTACAAGTAAAACTTCTTTTTACGTTCTTAACCTTCATCTTTTCATTCAACGTTTGAAATCTATAACGCTTTGGATCTTTTTGTAAATTTTGATGTCACTTCATTTTATACCAAAGTTTCTATTAAAGATTCGCTTATTATCATCAAAAAAATTTTGTCTCGCCGTGACAATGATTTGAGTTTCATTTCTCTTATTGATAAGTGTTAATCATCTACTTACTTTTAGTTTGATAGCAAGTTTTACAAATTTTCGGGCGCCGTTATAGGTTATCTGTTATCACCTGCTGTAGCTAAAATTTTTATGAAATCCTTTAAAACGGTTGCTTTAGAATCAATAATATTAAAACTTAAAGTATGATTTAGGTATGTTGATAATACTTCTATTGTTTGGTCTCACGGTCTTCTTGAATTGTTTAGGTTTCTTGATCATCTAAACAAGTAACATTCTGATATGAAGTTTTCTATGAAAATCGCAAAAAATGGTCGTTCTGCATTTTTTGACGTTTTTGTGACACGTAAACTCAACGGACTTTTAGATCATTCTATCGGAAACTCACACATACAGGCAGATTTCCATGCCTTGTCTCATCATCTGGCATATTTGGAACTCCGTCATCTTTAGTAAATAATGGGTATATGAAGCGGAATATTCAAGCAGTTATAAAGTTTTGTCAATGTATATCTCCGTACTCAAGTACCTAAGAACATTATATTGACATTTCTACCTGACTTTTGTAAGGTGACAGATGAAATAAGAAAACTTCTTTCTTTCTCAAATGTTTCCTTCTCTCAAAGACAAATTTCTTACACTTTCATTTCAAAGTGTACAATTAATTCTTTGTTCATGTGGTTTGGTCTAAACTGCTTGTTTCGTCATCATTCTTATTTTAGAACATAACCGTTGTATAAAAAAAAACATATTTTTAAATCTACCGTTGCTGAACATTATTTCAACACAAGCTACAATATAGATTTTGATAACGCCTCAATTATTGCGAAATCTTAATTCGTCTTTAATAGGAAAGTCTAAGAAAGCATAGAAATCAGCAAACACTTCAATAAGTTCAATCATGACAACAATTTTTAACTATCTTCCCTTTGGTTCTTGATTGTTACTGGTTTATCGAAAACACGCCCCTTTTCTAGCGTAATCTAATCGAGCTCATCTTACCAGAACTATCCAATTTTTATAAATATGGAGACAACTTCTTCTTAAGTCACTTCTATGGAGTTTAGAATCTGGTTTGATTTACAAGTTAATTACCTAATGTAATTATTCTTTGTTAGATTATCGTTTACTCTATAAATTTTCGATTTCATTTACGTCCGGATAAAGCCCCTCACGAAAGTAGGCAAAACGTTGCTAACTTTGGTTACAACATTAACACAGTCCAAACTCGAAAGATGTTTTAATCTTAGCGTAGACTTCGGCTGTGGAAGCGTTCGCGATAACGTTTTCTTTTACGTTTTTAATGGGACTTTATTTATTAAAGTATACAAAATTAGATCTCAAAATCGATAAATTTACGTCAGCGAATCTATTTATTTTGGAATACTTTGTTGCGTACTTTCTGCGTAAAATAAGAGTTGAGCGCTATCTTTTTGAAACCATATTGAAATTTGAAATGTCAGCATCTTTATCGTTTGGATAACACCGCTAAAACCGGAATGAGATCATCGCGTAGCATACTTAAATATTTTTGGTTTGTCAGTGAACCCTCAATAAAAATAAGCCCTATAATTCTACTGTCTACTATTTCAATTCAAATATTATTTTTTTACAAAATTGTGTATTTATGATTCAATGTGGATTGTGGTCTAACCAATCACTAACAGTAACAAACTTTTTATTTGCATTGCAATGATCTATTATTTGCTTGCAGAACGGCATTCTGCGATACAAACTGTCTTTATTCAAATCATGATTTAAATTGATCTTGTATGGATCCACATTTGTGACCGTTAAATTTTCTGAGAACAGAAATGTGTCAAATATTACTGTTGTTTTTAACAACTCGCAGAGACAAACAAGAATTTTCCTCTATTGCTAAGCAGACATTGAATTCTACATCTTGTGTAGTTGCAGGCCCAATTTTTAGAAATTGTTTGACATTTCCCTACACTTCAAACTTCTGAATAACCTTATCCACTATTGTCTAAGTAATACGTTGTCTATCAGGATGATTTTTTTAGATAGTTGCATACTTCTGGTTAGGTATTGAAACTGTTGTTACAACCTCTAATAATTAAAATCTCACTTCTTTCTTGTTCCGGTAATCGTGGAAGCATGGTGACTTTGAATACATTTATTTGAGTTAAATTACTAAGCATTATTTATTTTTCTGTATGCAAAACTATTAGCAGGAATTAAAAAAAGAACAGTTTTAACATTTTCTTAGAAAAACAAACCGTTTATTTCATGACATTATCTAATAATTGTTTAACTATTTTGAATATGGAAATATTTATTTCATTAAAACTGTTTAAGTGCAGAGCATGAATGTATACTTAACCGAAATTAAAATTTTACATGGTATTCAAACCTGTAAAGAAAATAGAGAGCTTCCATTTAAAAACAATTTTGATAACGTCATTATTACAAATCAGTGCTGGATAGAGATTTAAAAATTATTGTTAAATGTTCTCTTAAAAAAAGTTTGTTGTATTTTTTTAACAATTTTTGATGATGTCAAAAAACAAAAAAATTCCATACGTTCCGCACTATATAAAATATTTCTATGTCGTTTTGTTGATCCATTCCCGTTATGGTCAACAACCGGGTGCTCTAGTTTAGCATGTTTTTTATGTTTTTAATTCTGGACCAAATGTTTGTTTTGTTTTGCCAATATTTAAGCTTTTTTCTTCAGTTTTGGCGTTTGCAAGTTTGTATTTGCTTGTAATATGTAGTTTTCGTTATTTAATGTTTGATAGGAGAAAGTATTTGTTTGATTTCTATAACAAATTACACTGTAACCTGTAGTAAAGTTCTTTTAAAGCAGGGAACAGTAGTTCAATTTCACAAATTCAATTAATCTTCCAAACTGTCAAAATTGTTTATACAATAATCCAAATTTTCAATAAAAGTTTCAAATTGTGAGATTAGTTTGGTAAGTTATTTTAAATATGAAATAATATTTATATAAAAATATATATACTTAAAGAAATATAAAATAGGTTGCGTTTTTAGTGTGAACATTATGTATAAGCATTTTTTTGTGGTAACGTAGACAACACAAACGACACTTTATTTTGCGATAGAATATGCTCACAGAAAAATAATTATTCGGTACTGTGTTATTGTGTTATTTGTTTGTTTAGAACCGAACTAATTAAATCTAAGGATATTTAATACAAACACTTACGCTAATTTTATATAGTACACCACCGAAAGATAAAGTCCGCGGATAACTTCTATTTATCTAAACACTTACGCTTGTTTACATCAAAGTCACGTACGAAGTTATATTCTGTATATTTATCTCAACACGCGTTAATCACTTATTTATTTAAACTTGAATAATATTTTAAACACTGCCGACTTGAAATTACTGAATTAACTGACCTATGATTCGTTTGTACCGCATTTATACATTTTGGCAATCCTTCGCGAATGTTCTATATCTTTCGGTAAACGTTCTGGAAAATGCATAACAACTTTGTGAAGGCTTTCGAACTTGAGAACGTTTCACTACTTTCTTCTTTAGACTGTTCTGTTCTAAAACAGGAGATTGGATGTGACACCAGTAGAAAAGATCGTGGAGATAGCGGCAGCATTCTCTATTTCGGCAACAATGGACATTACCTGACCCGATATTCTCCTTGGTTGGTAACTACAGACCAACACTTGAACACCTGTTTCTCAGAAGACGACCTCAAACATGTTTCAAACTGTCCTCCAATTCAATTAATCTAAGCCACAACCAAGCTTGGGTACTGCCAATTTCTTAACATGGTGGAACTCTATTTCTCTCTTGAGATTCCATAATGTTTGCCACAGATTTTCGTATAACGTCTTGGTACGTGAGTATTTTTTGGTGACTAGATAGAAAACGAAGCGTCTGTCATCACGTAGTTTTAAAACTTTTCCGACTGTCGATTGCTGTCTTTGTAGTTCATCTAGCTGCCCAAACTTCTTTTTAAATACGACTGCAACCCCTCTTGACATGTCAAGATCCTCTCTCACCCAATGTGCGATTGCGTAATCTTTTTGTGTTTAGAACAGGTTTTGTTGTTTCTCGGTGGTAACTCCGAACCTAGCGTTTCCAGAACTTTCGTATAAGCTCATAAACTTATAGAACTCCATTTCTTTGATTTGATTTTTGGTTCTGCTAGTTATTACTTTGGTTCGGACTTGAACTTGCGTATTGTGGTTATCGCCAGCAAACTGGGCTAGACGATCGACGTGGATCAATTTTGGCTTGCCTCTGGGTAGTTTTCGGATGCGATCTATAACGTCATTAATACGCTGCACAACTTCATAAAGGCCCTCGCATTGCTTTTGCAGCTTCGGCGACACACCACGTTTCCTTCGGAGATTATACAACCATACCATGTCGCCAGGTTGAAACCCACTGTTTTGTGTCTTGACGTCATATTTAGTCTTCATTCTGTTGCTGGTAATTTGTGTGTTTTTACGAAACTTACCATGTACTTCGTCTAGCCTCTTGGTCAGCTTGCTGACGTAGTCTTCTTCAGCAACTTCTTCTACCGGTCTTTGTCTAAATTGGAGGTAGCATAGCAGTCGTATTTCGCGACCGAGCATTATACAGGATGGTGTTTGGCCTGTGCTTTTGTGAACGGATGATCGGTATGCCATTAGGAAAAGGTGCAATTACTGATCCCAGTCTCTTTGGTGTTTGGACACTACTTTGGCTAAGTATTTTTCCATTGTTCAATTCATCCGTTCAACCATGCCATCAGATTGAAGATGGCGAGGCGTCGTCCTAGTTTTCTTAATTTCCAACAGTCCGCAAACTTCTTGAAACAGCCCAGACTCAAAGTTGCGGCCTTGATCGGAGTGTAATTCCAACGGAATTTCAAACCGAAAGAAAAATGCTTTTACTAATACGTCTGCTACTGTAGCTGCTTCCTGATTAGGTATGGTGTAAGCCTCCGTTCATTCCTTAAAGTAATCCGTCGCCACATGATGTATTTATTTCCCGAATCGGATTCTGGGAACGGCTTTGCGATGTCATTCGCATCTTTTAGATCGTGCACTTACGGCATCATTTCATGACGTATTCTTTGCAGTTCATCTAGCAGAATCGTTCTCAAACTTTCCCTAATGTCTTTTTAATGCCAAAGTGTCCTCCTAATGTACCATCTTGGAGATGCTTTAACACTTCTGACACCCGGCTCTTTGGCACTACCAACTGTAGTCTGTTTTTCGTGTCCTTGGCACTTCTAGGAAATGTTCGCTTTGATGTTTCTGCCCAAAACACTCACTTTTTCTCAGGTTGGTCGTCGGCCGTTTCTTTCCAGTCTTATTTCAGAATCGTTTTTTTGTTTGCGACACAACTGTTCAGGTTCCCACTCATCATCAAAAGTAGCAGTTCTACGGAGGCATTTGACTTTTTCTTCAAGTCGCGAACGATGGCTGCAGTCCGCTGAACATGACCTTCTGGACAAGGCATCAGCGTTCCGATGACTGCTTCTGGCACCGTGTTCTTTGTCATCTTGCCATTTGTCCTTCCGGGTTACAGAACTGCAATAACTATTTTAAAGCGGCGTGGTCCGTTCTCAGTAAACATTTTCGTTCATACAAATATTAGTAGAAATGTTCTATAGACTCGACGACTGCTAACTGCTCCTTCCTAGTCACGCAATAATTCCTTTCTGGCCTGAACAAAACCTTGCTAAAATACGCGATAACTTTTTCTTGTCCATCTTGAACTTGCAAAAAAACTGCGCATATGGCCAGATTGCTTGCGTCCGTATCCAAAACTAATTTTCCTATAATTTTTCTTCTATTTTCTGAAAATTTTTGAAAATGTTTTTTTTTCATTTTTCTGGAATTTTTTTCCATTTAACTAGAATTTTCTTCTATTTTTCTATTCATCGATTCTTGACCATTTTTTATTAATTCGAGAAATTCAAATAACTTCGAATCTATTTTCGTTTGATAACGAGTTATTGGCATAAGTTATATATAACACGAATAAAAAGGTTAAATACACTACTTTAACGAACTGAAACAGCTAGAAATAGACGTTATAAACAAACACGCGAATAGCGAACTAAATAGTTATTTACGCAATCAATCTTTCTATTACGGGAGCGATATTAAATTACTTAATGGTATTTACACTAAAAATCGCGAACTAAACAATTATTTATTTATTTGATTCGATACCATTCACCTATAGCACCAATGTAACAATTATTATAAAACTAATTTATTTATACTAAAAATATGTAAACGTTTATTACTAACCGAACTAATTAAATCTAAGGATATTTAATACAAACATTTACGCTAATTTTATATAGTACACTCACCGAAAGTCTGCGGATAACTTGTATTTATTTAAACACTTACACTTGTTTACATTAAAGTTGCGTACGTTTTATATTTCGTTGTATTTATCTCAAACACGCGGTAATCACTTATTTATTTAAACTTCAATAATTTTCTTAACACTGCCGACTTCGAATTACTAATAACTCACCTTTGATTCATTTGTACCGCATTTATACATTTTGGCAATCATTTGCGAATGTTCTATATCTTTTGGTGTACGTTCTGGAAAATGGATAACAACTTCGTGAAGGCTCTCAAACTTAAAAACGTTTTAATAGTATTGACTTGCATGCAATGGCTATTGTTGTCCGAATTGTATTTACGATACAAACCATTAGGTTCTTATATATCAAATGCTCATTAAATAGAATACTTAATTACAAATGCTAATGTTTTTAAATTTTTTAAACTCCTAATCGTCACAGTTCTAGAAAAATTCATCTACGATAATAAAAATTGATTTATTACTTTACTTACTTTTTTATAATATGTACAATAATAATTGTTTCTTGTAATGCATAATTTGTAATTCTTTATTAATGCATTTTTTTATTTACAAGTAATAATAATAATAATCAAATAACGAGCACTAAAAAATGCTTTAATGTAGTTACTCTAACTTAAACTATGTTATTTTGCATAAAGAAAGGATAATGTTGAGACCGGACGGAATCTTCTGGCACTATTTAAATATAGTAAAAACATTAAAAACCAAAACATTAACCTTTAAACTCTGTACGCGTACAATCAGTAATATCACTCTCTGTCGGTCCCTTTAATAAAAAAAATCTCATGACGGCCATCTTCTGTGGCTATAAGTCAGGTACGGACTCGCCATACAAACTAGACAAAGTCGTAGTAGAACATTTAAAGAGCTCATTTTTTCCTTAACGTAAAATATTATTTAATGTTTAAAATTTATGTTTTGTTATCTTCACTTGTTAAAAATAAAGTCCAGTGTTGTATCATCAATAATTTACTTTAGTTATGCATGAAACCTCGATAATTCGATGCCAATTTATATGTATTCA
Source organism: Aquatica leii (assembly GCA_035610365.1). Taxonomy (NCBI): domain Eukaryota; kingdom Metazoa; phylum Arthropoda; class Insecta; order Coleoptera; family Lampyridae; genus Aquatica; species Aquatica leii. Next base: position 60,669,424 of record CM069434.1, read on the forward strand.
AACAACTTAAAAAAATGTATATGTTTTCGTATCGTTAGCCTTTCAATGTCTTTTAGAAATAAAAAAAAGTTTATACTAAGATAAAATGTCTTCCGGGTTTGGACCGTGTCATTGTTGTAACCAAAGTTGCCAACGTTCCGCCCACTTTCGTAAGGGGTTTCATCAGGGCCTGAGATTAATCAAAAAACTCAAACGAACAACCGAAGTCTAACTAAGAATCAACTTGTGAACCAAGCCAGATTCTAACCTCTGAAAAGGTAAGAAAGAAAACGGTAAACTTAAAAAAGTAAACGAAAATCTAACAAAGAACCACTGCAGAGTTAAATGATCAACTTGTAAACCAAGCCAGATTCTAAACTCCTATGGAACCTGATGAAGCCCCTTACGAAAGAAGGCGCGACGTTGGCAACTTTGGTTACAACAATGACACGGTCCAAATCCGAATGACATTCTTATATTAGTATACACTCCGGCCGTGGAAGTCTTCGCTATGAGAAAAAGTTTATTTTGTTTTTTGACGACCGAATTAAAAAATGTTTTGCAACACAAACGACCTTCTTTACCCATTAATTATTACTTGTAAAACACGCGCCCTCTTTTTTACAATTAGCTGTTGGCAGCTTATTGGTTAAAATATTTGTACCCAGAGAATATGGCGCACAGTATGCGCCAGATAATATGAACAAATTTTTTCCGCGTTTAAGCGTTTCACTACTGTTTGTTGTCTATACTGTGCTAATACATTAAACTAAAACCATGGTCGGTCGTGTAGGTTTAAAAGTTTGTAGAAACCCAATATTCCTCAATTGTCATTATTTAACAATAGTTGTTTTATAATTTCCAGGTTTTGATATGCATCCAACTTGTTTCTATTAATAAATATGTTTTATAAAACATATCGTTTACTTGATACTTTTTTTGAGTTGGTAACGTTGGATTTATTTCTTATAGATAAAATTTTAATAGGTATAGAGAGTTCCATTAAAACTTTGGACAATAATTCTAAAATATTTAATAAAATAGCTAGTAAAAACCAAATTTTGGAATATATTAAGAGAGAGTTCAAAGCTTTCCTTAATAGAAACTCAGAAACGGAAGTAATTAAAACTTTTAGAATTAAAAACTGTTTTTATCTTAAAGCCCATTAAGTCAATCAATTAGTTGTTTTAGATAAATAAGATTATTTTGTATCAGTTGAAGACATGATTAAATCCGGTCCTTATTCAATCATTGACAAGAATTCTCTTCCGAAAATGATAAGTGTTACCAAAAAATGTATGTTTGAATGTAATAACATTCTAACTAGTCTCTATGATTAAGTCTTTCATAAACCAGGTAACGCTATGCGACCTATCGTTTCTGGTATCAACGCATCTACATACCTGTTGTCTAATTGGAGTACCAACAATCAAATTTTCTTATCGCGAATTTATTAACAGAATTAAAAACATAGAATTGACTGCGAATGAATTATTAGTATCTTTCAATGTCAGTCCTCTGTTGCTGAAACCTTAAACTATTTAAAAGAAATGCGGGGGTAAATAAATATTTAAAACTCACTCGTTTGTGTATGGATTGCATCTTTCAAATTAACAACAAATTTTATAAACAAGAACAAGAACAGTAATGGGTAACAGTCTTTCTCCGTTTATTGTTAACTTATTCATGAGCAGATTTGAAAGCAATATAAATCGCGAGTTGGACTATTTTTTTGGAGTGTGGCTGCGTTACGTAAACGACATTTTTGCGACAAAAGACTAAGATATGCAATCCTACAGAGTTTCTGAATGAGAGAAACTCAAAATTCCCATCTATAACCTGCAGCTATGAAACAGAAATTAATGGAAAATTGTTATCCTTTCTTAACACCTTTGTTTCAAAGAAAACGGCCACGGCTCCCGATAAAAGTTTTGAATTGCACCAAAAATTTTTTTCGTTTTCTTCTTTTTTTTGCTATTAACGTACAGCGATTTTTGAAAGCATTCATAATGAATATCTTTATGATCTAGTTTATTTTTACTGCAGTTTTCATTGAGTTAGTCTTTGTTTAAGTTTGTTTTTAAAATCAGCTTTGTTAACATAAAATTCTAAAACTTTCTTGTAACGTTGTATTGTAGATCGTAATCGTTAAAATATATACGATTTATAGATCTCCTATCTATGTATGTTTTTATTTCTGACATTTTTTTTGTTATTACCGGTACAAATAATCGTTGCAGTTTTTTTACTTGTTTAATTGTATTTTATGTTTCTTGAAAGTGTTTTCTTTGTTCTTACGGAACTAATTTATACCAGTTTAAGTTATTATTTACCATTTAGTTTTAAAATTCAGAAAATAGATACTAATTGTTGGTTTGACAAACATTTAACTGCAGCAATATACAAAATATACTTTGCATAACACATAGTTGTTAAATTGTTATATTATTTTTGATACCTAAATTTCTTGTTTATATATTTTGTGTTGTTTTTATAAATTGCACGTTTTCTATTATAATCGTTTATTATTGTTTTTATAACTATAAGTCTAACATTTCTTCAACTTTTGTACAACTTTATATTTATTTTTGATTTTGTTTGGATTTAGGGTGTTATTGCTGTTTTTGTTAATTATTTTAAAATATTTGTGATTCTTGACTTTATATAACAATTTGTTATTCTTAAACTTTTCTTTATTTTTAAAAAACTTTTGTTTCTATACATTAACTTAGTATTTTGTTTGTTTAATGACTTTGATAATTATTTAAATTTATTATAACGAATCTATAATCTACGAATTATTCTTATAAATTTGAAATGCTACAGAAGTTTTTATTAAAGTTTTACAAGTAAGCTTAGAATTGCTTAAATAGACAATCATTATTATATGTGTTATCAAATTACTGAAACTTAGTAATGATTAACTACGGTTTAGCAAGTTTAATAGTTATGCTTATTGAGCACTAGTTTCTTGGTTAAATAGATAGGTATACATGAATAATATGTTTTGGATAACTATTTTATGTATTCTATATCAAAACTATCTATTGCTCAGCTTAATTTACTGTAGCTACAACTGTTCTACGGTTCCTAACAATAATTTTTGCTTTTACAATAGTTTTACTGAATAATTATCAAATTTAAAGTTTGTTTAGAATTTGTTGTATAAATTATTTTACATAATAAATAAACATATCATATGCATTTTTGTTTTTACTAATATTTATAAGTTTTTTAATTGAAAAAAAACTAGTCAACAAAAAAAAAGATAATATAAAAATAGAATTACAAGACGAATAATTATGGAAATCATAATCTAGTCAAAAGTTATATTATAACTATACAGAACTAATATAATTGTTAACGACTTTGTAAAATGACATTATATGGTAATATATTTAATGCAGTAGTTCCCAAAGTTTTTTGGCCCATGGGCCCCTTTTTATAGTTAAAACTTGCCCACAGACCTCTGAGTGAAAAAAGCTACATAAAGGCATAATAGAAAAATTACAAATTTAACTTTGATGCCTTAAATAGTAAATGGTGACGTAGAAATAAAGAATAAATAAAACATTTTCTTAAATAAGTATTTATTGAAATTATAATTTCTGTTTTAAAATACAAAAAAAAATTTAATGACATGGATGAACCAGATGGGATGTTATATGCGTGTATTTTTGTCTGACTCAATGTTTGTGAGTAGCAACCGCAAATCCCTACTAGTACTAATTTCTAGACAGTTTCTTTTTTTTTCTGATGAGGCTCATAACAGCACTAAATCCACGTTTTACCAAATAGGAAGACGGAACAGCTTGTGTACAATAACCCATAGTACTGGATATCAAATCAAGATCTGTTTTTGTAACCAGAAGTTGTATTCTTGCTTAAACATTGGTTTCAGCTTTTTATTTGTCGATAATTCAATAAGTTGCTCCTGTGTTAGTATATATTTGTTTGTATTTGTGCTCTTAGTTTGACTATGACCAGTGGAGAATACCCAAGCGAAGAATGTCATCAAATCATTGGTTAAACTGCGAATAAAGCTCCGTTAAGTGTTGACAATAAGGAAACAAATCTAAAGATGTGGAAATTGAGAATATTTCCTTTTTCACAAGCATTGTTTGTACAGAAAAAGTTTTCTAACAAACGCAAATATTACACTTTTAGCTTTGATTTCAATTTAATGTGTAACTTTGTAGTTTCAAATTAGTCTTGTTAAATTTGGCAAAAGAATCAGTTATATAAGCGATGTCATTTTTTGTGATAATTAAATTGTGCCGCAAATCGTTGTCTTTACTCTCCAGGAATTCCAACACTTAAACAAAGAGCGAGTAAAAGCGATCTAAACATACACTTTTAGATAACCAATGTTCTTCTGTGTTAAGTAGTAAACGATTATAGGCATAATCATTTTCTAAACAAAGTTGAGCAAATAATCACTCGTTTAAGGGATTCCTTTTGCTTTTATAAGCTGCTCGAAAGATATAAAGTAGTGATTCATGCAAACGTCCACTAAAATTTTTTGCGACCTAATGAAGTCAATGAATGACACTATGTACTAATAATACATTAAGTATAGCTTGTTTTATGTATGCCAAAAAACCTCAGTGTTGTTCTAGTATTGCCGTAACACGGTCAGTAGCAACGGAGATGATATTACTCACGGGTGTAGCTTTTATATCAAAAAATATTTTTAATTCAATAAATAACGTTTGACTATTCGTATCAGTTTAACATTTAGTAAATAACAATTCTTTGAAAATTTTTTTTTACAAATTTTACATAAATTAAAAGTAAAATTTTGTTTCCTGGTAATGTTTACTCGTCAAGTTGTATAGAGAATCATCAAACCTGTATCTTTTTGTTACTATGGATTTTTATTAAATGTTTTTTAAGCTTAGAAAATTTAACTGAATCATTTGACATCATTTTATTACATAGAAGACACATAGGTAAAGTACTATTTCCTGGTGACGGAATAAAGCCATATTTTATATATTTAACAATGTATTGTCTGAATTTTTTTATCGGCACACTCATACTGTTATCTGAAAAAAAAAAGAGTTTAAAAAAATATACGAAAATATATACGTATAAATTTTTATTTGCAACAAACCACTGTTAGTTATTATATTTTTTAAAATAGAGAACAGAGTATAATGGTACAGTAATATACAGTAATTTCAAACATTTGCAGAATCATTAATATTATATTATTTAGAAACACATCTGTGTTAGAAAAACTTACAATCATTTCTTAAGTTTTTAATAAAAAAGAAAATTTTAATGAATGTTAAGAGATTACTGTACTGATAACTGTGATATATAATTTGTTTAATCAACTTAAACAAGAGTATAACTTTGTTTCAATAAATTTAAATGAAAAAAAAGATATCAGTTTTATTCAATTATACTTACGTAACGAAAGTACTTTAGCTGCCTAACAATACAACAAATTATACTTCTTTTAGTCCAAGACTAAAAAAATTGTTGTATGCATTTCACATCACGCATAACACAGAACTAAATTGTTGATTAAATTTTTTTTATAGTTTATATTACATACTAATTGGTCCATATATCGGCTTTACTGCATTCCTGTATAAACAGGTACACCTGACTCACCACGACAACATGTCTATATTTATATTATTATTATTTATTTTAACTTCCACATTAATAAAAATGTGGCAAAATTTTTTAATTTTATGGTAAACCTTGCGTGGACCCTCTGACGTTGTTTAGGGACCCTCAAATCGATTTTATCTGTCTACGGATCCTCTGAATAATCCCGGAGACCTCTGAGGGTCCATAAGGACCACTTTGCAAATCACTGATTTAGTACTTGTATTACTAGCTTAAAAAACTTTAAAATTAGGTTAGATACTAAAAATAATCAAGTTACAAAATTACCAGAAATCATTTTTCTAAAAACGAGACGTTGCAACGACATCATACATTTTAATTGCAAAACGAACGTAAAAGCATCAAATTAACACTACTTTGTACTACTTTACAGGCGACCTTTTGTGACGTTATTGTACACAGTGTATCATAGCCACGATTTTATTGAAAAGAAAAACACGTAACATATCAGCTAATAAAATTTTAGAAAAATATTTATTTATTTGTTTTAGAAATAAAATCTTAGCATATATTATTCAAATTGTTTGTGTTTGTGTTAAAATTGAAGCTATTGTTGTGTTTTAGGATGAGTATTATCTCTGTTATGACACCTTCTTAAAATTTTGCTTTACAACTAATATAGTAAGGTTGAAAAACTCAAAATTTTGCCTTATGCTTAAGTGATGTACGAGCTTTAGCAATTCTGTTTTTATGATTTTGCAATCGTAGAGGTAACTTTTAAAACAATTTTTTATTTTGATTTACTTATGTAACATTTGCTGCAATCCATGCAATTGATTTTGTATACAACGTTAGGTGTATTCAGAGTACTTTTTTTTGTTTTTTTTAAATTTTAGTATGCATTGTAATGTATAAATGATAATTTTAATATTTGTTTTAAAAAGACAAGTATGTTTCTGAGTTAACTCATGCTCATTAATAACTTTTTTCGTCAATCGTCTGGTAACAACAATATTAACGTATAATAATGTATCAGAAACAGATCGTTAATGACTCCTACTAATGAACAATTTTGAACCAATGAATGAATTTCTATTAATGTACAATTTTGTATAGCAGCCAATTAAATCGTTAGCAACCGCCAATTTAACGATATTGCACGACTACTAGATATAACATCGGGTTACGTATGCTTTAGTTTCCTTATAACTTTACACGTTTTACCAACGACGATTAACGGAAAAACTTTAAAACTAACTCGTTTGTTAATCGCCGACAAATAATCTCGACAATATTAACGCGTTCACTCGCTACACTCGCTCACGGCGTTAAAATGTCTCGATTATTAATCCGTATCAATAACAACGTTGTTCGTTAAATAACTATTTTATGTGTGACATTAAAGATATTAGTTTGTTAATAATTTTATTAAGTTAATTGCATTTGAGTGCAGTTAATTATAATCAATAGATTATTGTTACTGGTTTGTACTTTTTTTTTATATGTTAATACAATCTTCGTCAAGTAATAAAAAAATACTTATAAACGCATGAATAACAACAAGTATACACAAATAATAAAAAAATTAACCTATTTAGATAAAACACAAATAATAAAAATATGAAAATCATAGGGCATAAAATAAACAATTAAAATTAAATACAACGCAAAATAACTAGAAACAAACGCTTGTGAATATGAAAAAAGCACATGACGCCAAAACACCGTTGATATTAATGTGGTTGTGTATCATGTTCCGGCTACATTCGATAAATATATAGGTTAACTAAAGACCTGCTTGTCTTGAACGACTTGGAAAATGTTGAATTAAGATTAATAATCTCAATACACAAAAAATATTATCTTCCTTTGATTGACTTGAAATAAGGTTAAATATAGTTGTGCAAAATCGGTTCTGGAAGATTTTAAAAATCAAAAAAGGTTTTTCATACATTATCAGTCATAAAGAATGTGTATAAAATTTACCTGAACAAGCTAGCAAGAACATGCGACTAGAACTACTTGTAATTATTAGAAAAATACAAAAAAGAGGATTAAATTTATTGCTCAAACTTATTGTATATAAAACATAAAAACATAATATTGATACTATGCAAGTAATTAAAGTTAAATATTTTTCTTTTATTCGATATCTATATTGTAATAGCAAAGGTTTTTACGGCCGGAATCTATACTAAGATCAAAACTCTTTCGGGTTCGGACTGTATTATTCTTGTAACCAAAATTGGCAATTTTTTGTTCACTTTTGTAAGGGGGTTCATCAAGACGTGAGCAAAATCAAGAAACTCAATCAAGCAACCAAAATCTAACTAAAAACCTCTCAACAGTTACGTAATCAACTTGTGAACCAAGTCAGATTCTAAACTCCATAGAGATGACTTAAAAAGAAGTAGTCTCTGTATATAAAGAAGAAGTATGGTTTAGCTCGACTCTGAATGTAAAGAGGGGATAACTCGAAACCATGAACGATTAAAGTTATTGGGGTGTTTGATGATATCAATGCTTTGACAAATTTTCTTATTGAAGATGAATGGAGATTTTACAATCATTGAAACGTTATCAAAATGTATATTGTGACCTGTAGTAAAATGATCTTCAGCAGCCACAGATTAAAAAATATGTCTTTTGTTATACAACAATCATGTTTGAAAATGCGGAATTTGGTATACACCTTGAAATGAAAGCTTAGGAAATTTGTCCTTAAGAGAAGAAAGAATCTGAGAGATTTTGCCTGTCGAATTCTTACGAAGAAGTTTCCCTATTTGATCTGTAATCTTGTTAATGTAGGGTAAAGGTGCCAATTTCGCATTGGAAGTAGAAATGTCCTTAGGTAATCGAGCACGTGGATATAGACAACGATTAATGTTTAAATATCTCGCTTCATATAACAATTGCTCACCAAGGTTCTAGTAAGATGACGGAGTTTGAGGATTCAGGTTGGCAAATAAAAAAAGCGCGACGAACTAAAGATTCAATAACAGAACGTTTTTGTGCAGGATGATGATGCGATAAACAAAATGGTCCAAAAGTCTGTCGAACTTACGAGTCACAAGAACGTCAAGAAATGGGAGAGAAATATTAGTTTTGATTTCCATAGTAAATTTGATATCTGGGTATTTATTGTTTTGATAATCAAGAAACTTAGGCAATTCGCGATGACCATGAGATCAAACAATAAATGTGTTGTCAACATACCTAAGCCAAAATTTAGGTTTTATAATTAATGATTCTAAAGCAACTGTTTCAAAAGATTCTATAAAAATATTAGCTACAACAGATGATAGAGAAAAACCTATAGCAGCATCAGAAATCTGTTTGTAAAACTTGTTATCAAATTGGAAGTAAGTGGATAATAAACACTTATCAATAAGTGGAACCAAACTCAAACCCTTGCCATGTTGAGACAGAATCTGTTCAATGAAAATAAGCGGATCTAACTCTACAGACAAAATCTCAAAGATTCTTTTTTCTCCCAAGGACAAATTTTTTACATTTTCACTTCAAGGTGTTTACCAAATTCCTTGTTCATGTGGTTTAGTCTACATCGTTCCGTCATTACACGCATTTCCTAACATGATCGTTGTATAAAGTAAAGGATTATTTCTAAGTTTGCGGTTGCTGAACATCATTTAGGCTAGATTTCGGTTGCTTGTTTGAGTGTTTCAATTTCTCTCTTGATAAAGCCCCTTACGCAATTAGGCAACTTTGGTTTCAACAATGACACGGTTCAAACCCGAAAAACGTTTTTATCTTTGATATTTATATTGTTAGTAAATAAATAATAATTTAGAAAAAACTAGGTTAGATACACACTGTGTCCAACATAAAAATTTAGGTTTGGGTGGCGTAAGTCTTGAAAAGGGTAATAGGTATAGGTTTAGTTAAACAAAAAAATAGTTAAGCAGTTCGGTAAGTAGTTAAACCTTTGTTTTATTAAAAAAACATTTCCAAAAAATTGTTTTTTAAACGTTTATTTTGAATTTATTAATTTTTATATTTTAAGCGCAGTACACGAAATTAACACGACGAATATATTCTTACTATTACATTACAATAATTGGCGTTTTTGCTACGTCTTTAAAAAGTCGCGCAGAAATGCTCTGCCCGCAAGTTATAAATTATGCAAACTCTAGGCCTTAGTCCTACTAAGATTAAATGTATTTGTGTTTTATTTAAACTGTAGTTTTAGCTTGTATTTAACAAGTTTTATGTATAGTTTTTATTATTAATTTTAAAGAATGATTTATCGAGGCACCAACAATTTTTATTGCCAAATTAATGGAGAAAGTTTTATTAATTATTCGTAATTTTTATTTGTTTTTGGTATGTGAAATTTGTTGTTTTTTAATTTAGGCATTTTTTTAAGTATGTTTTAATTTAATGTCTATTAATGTGTAGATGTAACTACTTTTTACCATCTGCACTTTGACAACCATTTATGCTTTCACACCTTTAACTAGATTTATTATATTATGCAAAGATTTAAGTGTGTGCCATTTTGTTTATTGCCTTTTTAAGTTGTTCTAACGGAATAGCTTAGGTTTTGACATATACATAAAATTTTACAGCTAATAGTTGTTAATGCAAGGCATTGTTTAGCTATATTTTTATAAGTTAAAAGTAAAGCGTTTTTTAAACTCAATATGTATGTTTGTTTATAAAGTTTTCAATTTCTAAAGTTTTTTTATCAATAAAGTTTGTAACGTTATAAGAAATGTTATAAAAAAAATAAAAGCAGGGGATGTAGACTTAATAACGCATACTGAAATCAATAAATTTTATTTACCAAAAAGTTTAAGCTACGATGAACCTACAAAGATGTTGTATTTTCTTGTATGAAGTGGGACAAACTTTTCTTGCTGTCAGTAGTAAAAATCACAACGCATTTAAGTTAAAATTTTATTAAAATATTTTTAAATTCTTTTTAATTTGATGTTTATTTAATATCAGACTTTTCAAACAATTTAAACTGTGTTTGTGCTTTAATTTTATACATTTTAAATATTAAATTACTTATTTTATGGTTAAATGTTGCAAATATGTTTCATTATTATTACTACTCTTGAAGTTATGCATATTTTAACTGAAAATTTGTAAAAATATTTTTCTTCTAATGCATTTGTTTCAATTTTATAAATTTTATGTAATAATATACTTATACAATTAAATTCTATAATTTTTATAGTAGATAACCTTTTTTATCGCTTATTTTACTAGGAATAATAATTACTTATATGTTTTTAAAAATACTTGTATTTCTTGTAGTATTTTTTTAGTTTATTAAGTAAATTACATAAATATAAAATGTTAATTTAAATTAATTACATTAAAACTAACTAATTATTGTTTTTGTATTGCAGGAATCGTCTCCAACTTTGACGCTTATATCGTCAAAGGTAAGAACAATTTTTGAATTTTGTTTCATAATGTTATGTCTGCTTGTTCACTTTTTCTGCATTAAATTGTTTACTGCTGTAAATTTTAAATATGAATATTTTATCATAAATAAATTACGGTAGAATTTTCTAAAGATGCGCTTAAAATTATGTTTTTAACAGTCACGGTTTATCCGTCGGTTTGCGTAGTAGAAGTGATGATCAATCATGAATGAACATAATCTTTTAAGTTTATTTAAACTGGAGGTTAAATAAGCCGTCAGTGTTACACTCTTTAGTTACACCTTAATTAATTGAGTTCGTCTGATGGTTCTGTTTTTATTTTCCCACCTCGATAAATAACATACGATGAAATAAATTGACAAAATAGTCATTATTTGATGTATGTGTTTATTAACGAAGTTTTTTTTAGTGTTTTAAATGCAAATCGAATATTCTAATTAAATTCTATTTAATTTAAAACTGTTTTGCATGCTTGATATAATTAAAATTGTTTGAAAAACCGTGGGTTTACTAACTCAAATCGTATTATTTGTAATATTTTGTAATCAAGCTAGTACAGTTATTAATTACTTAATGGAAATTTTTAAGTTTTGTTACATTATCCTAATTTAACGATTGTTTTTGTATAGTTATTTATGCTTCTATATTAAATGTTTATTAAATTCTGATACAGATGAGCGTTATTGACAAACTAATTATTCAAAATTTTATTTTCACCTGTCAGTTTTGTTACCTTTATCGAAATCGTCTTGTTGGTTGAGATTTTTAGGATAAATGTTGACATAATTAAAATATTTAATTTTTTTAAGATTTTGTGAAAGGTATGTGCTATCAATTATTATATATAATTATGCTAACTAACAATGAAAATAAGTTTTTTTTGACAATATTTTTGCATTTTAAAAACACTGTTAGAGCAGTCACTACAAAAACAAGAACCAACACTGTTGACAAACGCAACACATTTGTTTGCTTATTTAAGATGTTTGTACCCTTAATTAGTATTAGGTTCCATTATTCCAAAAGTTTACATTTTTAAAACTTTCTGTTCCCAAAAATTTTACAACAATAATGGTGTCTATAGTTTGTAGGATACTTCAACACGAATACCTTTTCTTGTAGTTATGCATTGTAAAAACAAACAAAAAATCTTCAAAAGCATTTGGTTCAATAGAGTCAAAAATGGAAACGGATGAGATGTTCTGCATTTTTTAAGAATTTTAGTAAGGAAAAATGCCGGAAAATCATGCAAAGATTTGTTTTTCAGCAAGGATTGTACAATGTGTTTGAATTTTAGTTTAAACTATTTAAAAACACTAATTTCAGTTTGATCGACAATCTAGAAGCCTATCAAGTGCGACAATGATGATTTCAAAAAACTATTTGTTAAGAATTCCGCACAAACAAAAAGAAAAGTTTGTAAGTAACGCAACAAGGAATTTTAAAATGCTTACGTAATGCGGAAGAGATTTAAAAAAAGAGAATTGACTTCTGCCTAAACTCATTAAAATCAACAGATAACAGTATCTTTTTATCTTCTCAATAAGTAGCGTCAAACTGTTTTGTGGAAACTAATTATTGACAATGAGAATCAAATAGTTTATAATAATCCAAAACACAAAAAGCCCTGGGTAAGTCTGAGCGAACCATCAACAACAGTCGCAAAAATTAAACCGTCTAATCAAAAGCCTCTTCTGTGCTTTTGGTGTTGTATCAAATAAAACACTTAGAAACTACAGCTACCAACGTCAACTAATTTACTTGAATTTCGAAAAGAAAGGCCTGTATACTGATAAAAAAGAACGTCTAGTAAAATTGTTGTATGACTACGGCAGATTACACATTGTTTCCAGTACAAAAGACGCTATTATAAAAGAGCCTTGCAGAGATTACTCTAGCTGATTATCATTTGTTTTAGTCAATGCAACACGCCTTGTCCGATATAGGCTTCCAATCAGTGGATGAGATTAGCAAAGGACTAAACGACTTTGTTGTGTTAAGAGATGTAACATTTTACGAGATGAAATGCATCAGTTATTTAAAGGATAGTTTAAGGTGTTATAAGGCAACGGCAAGTATTTTGATTAAACAGTTTAATTTACTTTTTTTGAAAATAAACCTTTCATAAAACTTGCTTCATTCATTCGTACATCATAGATCTTCAAACTATATAAACACATTCTTTAACTCATTTAACTAATAGAAGGCGTCAAACAAGTTGCATTTCTCTAGTCCTCGTTCTTGTGAACCATAACACGTTTAGCTCACACCGGCGTAGACTTGGGTATAGATAAATATAAGTAAAGTAGATTATAAAAACGCCATATCCGTTAAAACGCTAATCAAAATTTTTTTTTCGGATAAATAAGAGCTTTTAACCCGTAACATACAGAGGTTCACAACGATACGCAAGTATAAATTAAAATCAGTTAATGAACAAGAAGAAAAAAAATATTTCAATACTGTTAAAGACGTCAATAAACAATACACATTACCACGATGCAACCCAGAAAAAATATGTAAGATCAATATTTCTTTATAGTTACCAAATATGCACACTCGCTACATACTGGTCGTCAGAATTTGAAGACGTTTAATTATCAAATGATTCCAACGAATAGATAATAGTTTTTTTTTTTAAATTTGGTTAAATACAATAGGGGTACTTACAGTTGGTTCGCATGCCTACTAAAACTAAACAGCTCGTAAACATAAATCTTTAAAACTGAATGTAACAGAAAGATATCATAAATAATTATTTGAAACACAAATATCTTTCAGAGATCATAAAATAATACGTTAGACCTCTCGATCGCTTTACCCAAATTGTTCTATATAGTGTTGCATCGATAAATTGTTTAGATGAGAGTGAAACTATTTAGCAAACTTCAGGTATCTATATTTGACATCCAGTACGTAAAGATTTATAAAATCGCTACCCAAGAGCACAACAACCAAAAAAATGGTTAACTGTGTAAAACAAAAAGTTAATAAACGTGGTTCATAGCGTGCTATAATCATGCAGAAATTTATTTTCATAACTCCAAACAGAATCTAATGTTACTTTGGCAAGATTTCTTAGAATTATATTCATTTTGACAACAACTTATCACGCTAATTGGAATCATTGTGAAGAAAACCTAGCAGGCACCAAGTTACTACTATAAACGAAAAAGAAGTAACATTCATAAAACGGAATATTACCAACCAATTAATCAAAACAATAATTAATCACCGGTTAGTTTTTTGTTGACTCATAAAGAAAAGTTTTGTGTGTCTCATCTCTGAAAAATTTTTCTATAGTTTCTTATAATCCGCTGCTAATTTCTTGGAAATTATTCCTTTTCCGGTCTCGTAGGTGATCACGAAAACGGATTTAGATCCGATATATGTTCTTGTTGTGCCTTTAGGTTTTTCTTAACAATTTGGTCTTTTAATATCCAGATAAGCTGTACTTGTTGGCGAGTTGCCAATATTTTCAGACTGTTTATGCATGCCATAATCCGTTTGGATTTTATTACCCGCGATCTTATTGCTGTTTAAATGTCAGGCATGATCGATATCGGGGACCGTTAGGGTATGATTTCAAGTCGATAATGTTCTTGACACATCAGTCAATAGCAGCAACGTTAGCTCGAAAAGCGGACGCATATGTACCTAAAGTCAGCGAAAATTGGTTCCTATGGTGTCTGCCTCCGTATATTCCTGCACCGGTACCGTTGCAATTTTTGGCCCCATTTGCGTACCAGATAATTCTTTTAACCGCGCCAGGGATTTTGGTCTACTTGTCTTGTAACGGTATTATCCCGGTAATTGACGTGTGTTTATTAATCTGCATCCTGTATACTGCTTGTCTTGCTTTCATCATTACAACGAGGTGTAATTGTGCAAGTGAAAGTAGTGCTGTGACTTTTGTGGGTGTGGCTTTCATCGTTTCTGTTATCAGCAGAAATGCCATTCTCTGTACTTTTCTCAGCTTGAAAGCTTTGTTTTTCAGATTGATTCCTTCACCCCAAACAAGCGGACCGTATGGGATAATAGGTCTTGTCGCCACAGTATATAACTATTTAGTCATTGTGGATTTCAATCCTCATGTGTGCCCGACCATCCGTTTGGTTGCATTAAGAACCTTGATGACTTTTTCTAGATGAGCGTTGAAAGTCTTTCTAGTATCAAAGGTGAGTCCCAGATATTTGATCCCTTAAAATATCAAAGAAAAAGCGCTACGTTTTCTTATGACTACATTTTGTGGAACATACGTGTGCTTTTTATCAGGGCAATAAAAACAATAAGCGCAGAATTCTAATTGTACGCTTAATACAACAGAATTAACTAAATAATTGAACATTTTAATTATTTGATACGTATTCTTATCTTTATGTATGACTTGTTTTTTGTACAATTGTACAATTGGATATGTCTAACTCCTCGTTACACGGGCCTCTAAGAGGCTACACGCGCGGTGTACTCTGTACACCGTGGTTGATAAGCGCAATATTCAGAAACAATTAATACGACTTATTTGTTTTTTTAATTCTATTTTATGGACATGTCTAAAATAATTTTAAAGAAAAGTAAAAAAAAAACAACGTTAGCAGTTTGTTTTTAACAACAAAAAATATATCCCAATAATGCGGTCTGTTTTTAAATTTTTATATGTTTAATGTACTTTTTATTAATATTTTAAACTAAAATAAAAAATATGATATACTTGCTAAAGGTTATTTCTCCTCCTCTGTATGTGTACTAATTAATTTGGACTTCTTCGTTTAGGAGGAGCATGTAAAACCACTTTAATTTATTTTTGTGGCAACGTTTAGTGCTAAAGGCGAGCACTTCATCAGGCGAAAGAATAAAATCAAGTGGATCAATCCACCGAACAAGGACATAAGCAACTTTACGAGACTGTGCTTACTAAATAATAAATAAAAAATAAAACATTAAACATAAAATGGTCAATAATTAATTTTTTTTAAATAACGCAGGACATAACCGTTCAACAAACAATTGCCACAAAATAAATTAAAGTGGTTTTACATGCCCCTCCTAAACAAAGAAGTCCAAATTAATTACTAAAATAAAAAAGTATATGAAGTAATTAAATAATTTCCAATTCATTTAATGCAAATAAATTTTTTTAAATGTTTTTTACATATAAAACCATCACATTTTTCACATTTTTTTTGTAGTTACCCTATTTTTGCTCCTGATACAAATACAGCATCTGGCCCTCTTCCTATTGACATCTACTGCAGTGGGTTCTTCTACAATAGATCTGTACTTTTCAAGAATATTTTTAGTGTCTTTAGGTGAACAAAACATAGTTGCACGTTGCCTGAACCAATTGTCCGTAAGTTGAAATGCATGGTGTTTAAGAAAATGCGCCTCAACGAAACCTCGTCGTTACCAGAATTACTTTTGTTTGATTTCAAAATTACTTTACCGATTATGCCAGCTATATTCAAATGAGTGTAAAAAAGACACATGGTCTACCTTTGTGATGCCTTGGCCACAGAAAAGGCTGCTTTCATCTAGTCGCCCATGTTGACTACCCCTTTAGATATATTGTAATTTAATGTGGCATCTGGCTTGCCTGTCTCCTTGTCAATAGTTCCCTCCTTGTGCATAGATATTACAAGCAAAACACTCTTATTCACTTTGGGCACAAATGATACTATTCTTATCTCATAATGGTATTTTAATTGCCTATATCTTCAGACCATATATTGTCGATTTTGCAGGCATATACAGTATAAAAGAACATCTCCCGCGTAATGGTACCAACTTTTAATCAATCGTCACTAACTCGAAGTGAAAGTAATTTTTTTTGTTATCTAGGAATGGCGTCAATATTGAACTATAGCAGTTAGCTTATCTTGTTTTAAACGTTCATCCCTAGTAGCATAATCATCAAACCGGATAGACAAAAATAAAAATCTGTTATATCAATACAGGTTCTTGTCACCATTATTCCTGTTTCATGTGTTTCCCAAATTTCACAAACAATTTGTTACGTGCAAAATTTTTATAACGTATATTGAATTAAAATTAGATTCCGGTTTTGTAGCTCTCTGCCGATCTTTTATTGTGACTGTCATTTTACGACAAAGTCGTTAAGCTGACAACTGCATAAAATGGCCTGTGTCGCTTAAAGAAAATTTTCGAATATCCTCTGTAATGGAAATCAAATTATAACTTCATTACGTTTTTAAAATAATGTATTCGTCACAGGGTAAGATATTTAGATCCGTTTGGTTAGAGTTCCTTCGTAATTTCTTCTTGATTTGATAGCCGTTGCACCACGTTTTGGCCCACATGTTTCTATTCAATAAAGAATAATGAGGGATTAATATCGACTTAACCTATGTATTGTGTGTTGCCGATACTGCTGGCATTTATGCACTGAGAATTAGATATACTCTTTTAATCATCTACGTTACTAAATTAAAGTTTTTTATACCTGTTAATCTTTCTTTTATGGTAACATACCTTTCTCTTTTATTGTGGTTACCCGAACATCAGAGTAACAAGGATTACGAACCTAAAAATTCGTTACAAGCTTGGACCGTCTGTCTTGATCGAGGCAGAAATGTTAATTATAAATGATCTGGCGCCCTTAATTATTATGCTCTTGAACCTCCCTTATCTCCGACTGTGTGAGTTGGCCGTGCAAGGTTCGTAAGACCTAAAGTTTGTAACAAATTGTATGTTGCGAACGTTTCAATCCAAACCAAAATAACAGTCCTATTACAGCTATAATCTCTGGCTTAGAAGTGGCACGAGTGTCTCTTAGTCTTAAATATGAATTATTAATTTTTTATCAATATAAATATTGGTATATTTTGCAACCTCGTTCAACATTTCCTCAGCTATAAATTGAAGAAAAGCATCCATTTTGTTTGTAACATTGGTAGCCGTTCTTCTCAACCCAAAGAAAACTTTCATTATGTTTTTTGTCGGAACTCGAGAATTTTTTTTTCAGTGGTTCAGTACTCGAGATTGTTTCACCATCTTTTCGATAAATAAATTTTTTATCGATGTTTTCATCATTTGATTTATTATTTGAAAAGCCGCTTTGCTCTATTTCACTAATGTGATCACTGTAAGTTACATGTTTATCCTTCCCATCAGAAAAGTTAGACTTCGTCAATATACTCAAATAAGTCTAATCTTGTTTCAACATTTTTATTTTTGTCCAGTTCTTGTAAAACCCTCTCAATGGAACCTAAAACACAAGAAAACGTTTTTATTTATTGTGAAATGAGAAATACTTTGACGCAAAAGATCCGAGTTGCAGCATTGCATCAACTTCAAAAAATAAATGAGAAAGATGTAACATTTGTTCACGACAAGTAGATAAAACACAAATATTTATGTGACATTTGCAATAACTTTGTAACTTAAGAGCAAATTGAAACGCGTACATTGAGTCTTAGATGTATAACGTAAGAAGACGATGAAGGTTTTATTAATTTGATTAAATTACCATATAATCTACCTTTTATAGTGTTTATATTACTTTAGATATACTTTTGTATTGAAGTAAATTGCACATTTTTAAGTTGGAGCCAGAAATGACCACAGTTGGGCAGTATGCAGTTTTAAAGCAGGTGGGCTACGAGAATAACTTGATGAAGTGAACACGAATGTTACAGGAAACGTAGTTATTAAATATTTTAATGTAAAGTTTTTGCTCTTTCTCAAAAAATTGTGAGTAGTTATATGTGACGTTTAAAATTGGCTAAATAATTTTCAATATAATTTTAGTACCTTTTTGGTATTTTTTATTAAACGTATCGGTCATCAATTACTTAAAAACACTTTAAGATTTTTTAAAGTTAAAAAAAAAATATTAATTAGCACAAATCATAGAATGTTTAGTAATTATCATTAGACCAACATTCCAAAACGTTTACATTAGATTATAACGCGTAACTCTATAATTGTTTTACCAGTTTTTATATTTTATTTAAATCTAAATTGGCTTTTAAATTTTTAGTTTTACGTTGCGTAAGATTTTATTACTTTAATGTATAATATGGTGTCTTGTATTTGCGTGTAATGTTCTTTATTTGACAGTATTTGTAATTTAATTGTTGAAAAAACATTGTTAATTAAATTTGGGTTTTGACAATAAATTAAGTATATTGTTTAACATTTACATAACGTTTAGTTACCTGTGTCATCATACTTTGTAGTTTTAGATAAATGTAAGGAACCGAAAATGATTAGACGGTTACCTTGTTTGTTTAGTTTTATAGAAATTCTCTTAAGTAGGACGACTACAGTATTTAAAAAAGTAAGATTATTTAAAACCATCTCTATTTTTGGATTTGGCATAGGTAAAATTAAAGTGAATTGTATATAATATACCACAATCTATTAAGAAAAGTTTGTTGATTAAAACACAGCCGACGACACAAATTAGAGAAAAAGGTGATATCCTGACCAGAATTTTATAATTTTAAAATAAAACCAGCTTTTGACATAATCTTACAAAATTTTGGAATTATAATAAGAGTCAGTAGTCAAGAAATAGAATTTATGATTTAAATTAAACACATCAATTACTAGCGCATTTAGTCTTTTTACCAGTTCATTGCAGAAATATTTAATGACGTATCTTCTAACAATAATTTTCTTATGTAACACTTTAGATAAGTTTCTTAGATTTTATAACATTTTAACATTAAACTGTTTACTAGAATATTTTTATAGACATAAATTATAGACGGTAAATAAATACAAAGAAATTTTATAAAAATCCTTTATGACATAAAAAATAAACGAGATGTGTATAGTGAAGAAATTAAAAGAGAATTAAATTTTAATTTCACAAAATGATATGCAGTGCGTCATATATACAGGGTAACATATCAAAATTAGGCAACACTGTATTTTATGGAATTTTTAGATTATACGTTAAAAGTTAGATCCACTTTATTAAAGATTCTCTGTACTAATATATTAGAATATTTTGATTTTGAGAGAAATACTTAACTTAAAAAAGAAGCATTAGAAACTCTCTTAACTTAATTGGACCACTTTATATTTTTCTATTCATCTATTTTACTTATCATAAACCTTTACCAAAATTGTCATGCATCATTTTATTTAAAATAAAGAAGTTGATGTGGGTGTAACTGTAAACGTAATATAATTAATAATATTTTAGAAATTTAAATTATTTTGTTTTGTTTTTTTAGGTCTTTATTTTTAATTTTATTTTCATAATCAAAAAATTCCAACAAAAAACTTATTTTTTGGTTAATTGTACAATTTTCTTAGACGTTTTTGACCATAATAAAAAGTTTTGATGTTTTTAGAAGAAATGTTTTTTGTTGCTATGCCGTTTTTGTAACTGGTTGTTTCCGGTATATTTAACCTGTGGATATCGTATAATTTTGTTTCTATGTAATCGGTTCACAATTGTATTCTCTAACCGTCAGCCTCCAGCCTATAACTTATTTTATGTAATTATAACGTAGATAATACTGACTTACATTTAATTTCAGTTGCAAACTTTATATCATCTGTAACCTTATGTATTGTCCTTGAGTACGTTGACGTGATATCCGTTATTTGAATCAAAAGCAAAATAACATTAACCATCACATAATATACCACGCATATTTTTGTTTTTAAATTAAATAAAAGAAAGTAGTAGAAGTTACTATTTTTGACGAATAATTGTTGGTTGGGTATATTTTTGTGTTCATATTTTAATTTTTTGCGATTCATTATTATCATTGTCAATTGTCGACTTATTTCGCGACTGTATATTATACGAGGTAGTTTGATCAAGTAATATTTATAATTAAATTAAAATCAATTACTTATACCGTTTGTTAGCAATTGAATATAATTAGTTGTATGGTGTGTTGCCTGAACAAAAAGGCCTACATCGATATTATAGCTGTGATATTATTATATTAGTCAACAAATCTATAATTCTATTCTCTCTTGCTTGACATAAATATATTGCTGTTAGAAGTTGTGCTTTGCCAACTTGTTTTTTTCAGTGATCGACAAATTTAAACAAGGTGTGTATTGGGTAATGTTTACTTGTTATGTGCCTTTTTAATTTAATGTAAGATTAGCACACCGAGAATTGCGACCCGTTTGCCGAATACAAGCTGAGTTAGACGCGTGCCTTTAAGTTATGAGAAAAGTTTTGTAACATCTTATTACTATCACAATTGTTGCTAAACTTTGTCTTTTATAAAACTGTTCTGTAACTTAAACTCTACCTTGCTACATTTTATTGTAATTTTTATTTTTAGGGTTTTTTAACTTTTGTCATTTTTTTCTTACTAAACAAGAAAATGTTTCATAATCAATAGTAAATTCGTTAAATAGAACAATAATACTAGTTAACAATTTTTTATTAGATTTTCTAAAATAAAACTAATTTGAAAAGAAGTATTTGTACACTTCTGTTTGTAGAGTTTTTGTTAAATTTAATTTGAACAAATTAAAGTGCTCATACATCAACAGGTTTCTGCCAAATTTAAATATAGATCAATGAAAATTATTTGTTTTTTAGTCCGAAGCGTACTAAGTCTAGTGAAATACGATGATAAAGCTCATAGTATACATTTACTATGCATGAATAATAGTGTATAAATGGCTAAAGAGATAGAAACGTTGAAAACTAATTTTATACTCGCGTAATTTAATTTTGAATAAACCGCGAGCTAAACCTCAACGTATAACATTGTAAAATAACAATGTTAATGTAAATGTGCAAATGCCACTACAGTAAAGCACTGGAAGGTTCTTCTGTCCTTTTGGGTCTCTTCAGCAGTACGAGAACACTTTACTGTACTTCCACAAATGCATTGACAGACCTATAGTATATATTAATAAGTCATGTTAGTAACATGTGTGAAACGAAAAACGATGGCAGATTGTAATTCAGTCATGTTTACTCATTAATTTGCAAACAGTATTGCTTAACAAACTGTAAAATATTAGCAAAAACAGTTTATTTATTTATATTTAATTAATGATGTGTTTTTGTTTCGCCTAAAAGTGTCCAAAGTTTTATTAATTTTTTTGATAAAAAAATGTTAATTCAAACTTTTTTAATTGATGTTAGCTACAGACTATGGTAGGCAATTTATTACGATTGAAAAAGCTGTGATGCAAAAACTTATATCTATAATAACCCATAAGTAAATAAGATTTAGTTAGAGTAGAAAGAATATTTAGGTGTTTATAGGTTCAGAAAGTATGAACAAAAAAAAAAACGCACAAACATTTGGTTGTTAAAATTAAAAATTCCCTCTTTTAGAGAACGCAATGTACATTAATTTGTTGCAAGCAAAATTTTTCTTTTTTGCTGTAGGATCCTAGTTCTGGAATTGGCTAATATTCCGTATAATTTATTAACTCCTATCTATTTATTAGATTTATGTAATATTTTTTGTTGTGGTACAGTGATTTCTGTTATCACATCTCTGCTGGTACAATAACCTTGGGCTGCTAGGGGAGTTGTTAAGCCTAAGAGTAAAATAATTATCAAAAAACAATTTGTAATCCTAATTTTAGAGTATAGTTTAGACTAAGTTACCGTAAGAAATTACTACTGGGCGTCACTACCTAATCCAAAATTTTGTAGGTTTTTGTTAATTTTCTTGTATAAAAGTGGAAAAGTACCGAGTAACCATTATCACTGCATAAGGCTTAGTTCTAGAAACCAAATCTTATAGGTTTGCTCTTTATGTGTTGTTTAACATGATTCCGCAGTGAAGTATCATGTTTGTGTCAATGCTCAGTTTTTTCCCTAACTTATCAAAATCTTTAAAATATTTGTTAAGATTGAAAATTAAAGGAAACTTTATTTCATTAATAAATTTTAATTTTTGGCTATTGTAAACCGTTTTTGACTGTTTTTGTGCACTTGGCAACATAAACGCCAAACTATTTTTAAGAGATTTTAAGACCTTGTCGGCTTCGTAGTCTTGGTTCGAGCAGTAAAGTGTTGGATTAAACTTGTTCCTGTTTAAATTCAGCGTTAATTTTCACACAAAGACTTTCAAAGCAAAAATGCTCTCTTGGGAAAAAAATGCCGAATTTACACAAGAACTTGTTAAATAAATAACTATGGTAGTATCGATATGTGTATTATCGCTTAGATCAAAGTTTCGAAAAATACCTTGTTCCTGTTTAAATTGAGCGTAAATTTTCACTCAACGACTTTTAAAACAAAAATGCTCTCTTGGAAAAAAATGCCCAATTGACACAAGAACTTGTTAAATAAATAATTATCGTAGTATCGATATGTGTATTATCGCTTAAATCATAGTTTCGAAAAATACTTTTGAAACGGTTCAAACGCATAAGGTAAAGTTAAGTAAATCGTACCACTTTTTAAAATTTTGGTTATGGTAGATATTCTAGTAAAAGTTTCGACAAATAAAGAATACGATTTGTTACAATACATATTTATCTATGAAAAATAATATAAATTCATTGATGAATAACAATAGGAAGATATAACTAAAAATAAAATGCATAACACTGCAAAAAGATACAATTTGCCTAACCCGTTTAGTATATTGTATCTACGGCCAGCTAAATCGTACTTATATATTGTGAAAACTGGAAGTAAAAAATTTAAAATGGAACATATTGACAATTACGGTTTTTTTCACAAATGAAGCAATACGATTTAGCTGGGCTTACCTCTAGTTGAACATATGTTCTTACTTTGCAAATTTTTTAATCCTCCTAGATATCTATTGTAACTAGTTTTTTATTCTTTGCTTAGGAGTGACAAGACAAAGATTTCATACTACTTATAAGGCAACGTTTCGTGGTGCAAGTGAGCACTTTATCAAACCAACAAATAGGTTACAGTGGCAAAATTCAACAGACCACGAACATGAGCAAACTACGTTATTAAACTATTTAATAAATAATAACATAAAAAAATGAAACATAAAAAGGCCAATCCTTAAAAACTTAAAAATAACAAGAGACATGAAACGTTTAACAAAGACTTGACAAGTTTATACTTTCTTCTTGTCGAGTTTCCAACTCATTCTTTATGGAGTGGTGCTCAAAATAACTGCAGGTTAACACAGCTTACGTTTTTTGCATTGTTAGTTTTTTCTAGAAGACGAAGGATTTTTAAACAGATACATTGTTTGTTGATTCATATATATTTATATTCCTGTCAAAATTGTCTGTTTTTGATCCAATTATTAGATTTACGTCATCAAGTACCGCTTCTGGGGTAACTAGATTTTGCTTATCATCAACTGTTTCTGATGTCATCCCATTCTGATCATCATTAGTATATTGTCTAGTAAAACTTTAGCATCTACAAAATCGGTATCACTAAAAACGCTTCTATCAATTGGCGATACTCCGGTAGCTATAAATCCTTTACTGAAGTTTACTATAGATGCAGATTGAGAATACGCTTTGCTCAAGATAACTGTTATATTGTATTGCGGCACAGCACTTTCTTGGTTAGTCCTCGACTAAATTTTTGTATTCCTCGTATAAAATAGTTTTTCATGGGTTTAAAAAGCTTACGTCTAATCGTTGAAAACAAAGAGTGGTGTGTCCAGACATTTGTAGTAAGATAATGCTATTTTCTCTGGCAATAATATTGCATTCAAATTTTTGGAGTGAGTTGTATGTCCATCCAACAACAACAAACCTTTATTTTTTTAAAACATTTAACATTGATGATAAAATGTTTCAGCGCCTTTAGGAAAATATCTGCGTTAATGTATCTTGTGTTAATAATGGGCATAACCGCTCTTCGTAGTGAACCAATTTTCAATTGATTGGCCATACGCTTACGTTTGTAGATTATCATAGGCGGAAGACAACTGCCTGCAACATTCACGCAGGAAACAATTCTGGAGTTTTTTGTACAATAGAAAATCTACTTTTCTCAACATTATCCTTAACGCTGTAGAACCATATGCATCCACGGTTCTCTCAAGATTGTTAAAAAAATCGCTCACACTTTTTCTATTGAATCTAACGGCTCTAGTTAACGAAACCTTTTCTTGTTGTCTGAATAACAGATATGGGTGGCGTTTCATAATATAATAGAACCACGTTTTGCCAGCCATACCTTTTCTACGCTAAAAGTATTAGGTTTCTTATTTCAGCTGGCTAATTGAAAAGCAAGGAGACGAATACCACTTCTAGTCAAATCAAAGAGTCTTTTTTTTCTTCTAATTTTAGAATGTGCTGCTCCAGTTTTTCTTTTATTTCCCACAAAAGTGTTGTTAAATATTACGCAACAAAAAATGTAAACAATATCGTTTTAATGTATTTAATGATTTAAATAAATTTAGAAAAACAAAAATTCAATGCACAACTCGTAAAAATATGAATGTGTGTTGTTATTTTTGCATTTTGGCGGGGTTGCCAAACTGACATTTTTACATATAATATAACATTGACAGAAAAACTTGACACAATTAAACTAAATTTAACATAAAGACAAAATTTTTAAATTAAGTTCTTGTTGGACTGCTTAAATTGTAACTTCAAATCACTTGTCGATTTTGAATATTTTAAAACTTAACAAAGGTTTGAAATGTAGATCTGTTGCAAAGTCTTGAAACTAATCAAAGTAACATACAATAGCAAGTGTCGAGAGGCCTCATCATAATGTACATAAAACAACCCAAAAGTTTTTTCAAAGCCAAGTTAGTTTTAACATTTTCACATGCTTGTTCCAAATTTAAATATTTTTCTGTGTTTTAACTTCCTTACAATTATCTATGTTAAATCTTTTTACTTACATTTTAATGGCACATGAACGATTAACACTAATAGTTTTATCGAATAAGTTTCATTAATGCTTAAAAATTCTCTACTTTATTCAATTCCTTCATTTTAAATGTATCACACAATTTTATCTTCAGATTAATCAAAAAGTCTTTGTCATTACAGATCTATAGAATGTCATCTATAAATAACAATAAGTAACACACTAAGCTCTGTTTGATAAAAGTGAACAAACAGTAGCCTGATTTTGAGCGTTTAAACTCCAAATTTATCATTAGCTCATTAAACCTTTCGTTCAAAATTTTGAAAACCTGTTTTAAACTATAAGTGGCTTTATTTAATAAGCATAATTTTTTTTTATCGTTTTTGTTTACCTCCAATTTTTCAGGAATTTTTATTTATCTCTTTTTTTTCAGGATACCATTTAAAAAATCATTTTTCACAATCAGTTATTCCAAAAATAAGTCGCAATTAACGGAAACTCAGAAACATTAGTTGTGCCTTGTTCAAACCTTTTTGCTACTAGTCTTGCTTTATAGCGTATTTGTCGGTTTTAATAATTTTTTTTATTTGTAGGTTTATCTAATAATTTCCATGTCTCATTAGCTTCTAATGCATTCAATTTTTCTACAATAGCTTTTTCTCAATGTTTACATTTTTTGAACTGTTTCTAGCTTCTGTATAGGCTTTTAGTGTGTCACTAAACTCAGTTAACAATGCCATACAACTATAATCAACCTCATAACCGTAACTTTTTGGCCTGTTTCAATATTTTTAATACATTCTTCAGCATCTGCTTGACTCACATTTTTATCTTCTTTTTTTATTGATTTTCATGTTTAACTTCATGTTCATGACTTTCATTTTCTTCATATAAAAACTCTTTCAGTCTTCTTCTTAAAATGCAATAACAAAATAACATTTTGACTATGTATCATTTGGTTATCTTCCTCAGATCAGAACTTTTACTATTTTAACGTAATCTACAAATCTGCATTTCAATCTTTTATCATCTAGTTTTTTTTCGTAATGCATCTGATATTTTTACATAAGCGATAAATCCAAATGTTCTCATATTAGACACATCCTATTTAACCATCTCTTAAAAAAAGTTTTAACTTTTACATATGTCTGTGTTCCATTGAGAATATAAGCTACAGTCAGCACTGCTTCTTCCCAAAAATTTTTGTCTATGTCAGCTTAAATTATCATTGCTGTTGCCATGTTCATCAATGTTTGGTTTATACGATCAGCTACTCTATTCAACTGTGAGGTATATGGAGTAGTAAAAAATATATGAATTGATTTTTGATTACAAAAATTTTTAAACACTTTTGAGTTGTATTTTTACCTTTTTCATACAGAACAACGCTTCTACTTTTATCCAATCGTTTTTTTTTCTTATTATCATGTATGTATGCTGTTATTTTTACATTCTAGCAGGGTTGTCAAACGTGACATTTTACATATAATTAATAACATTAAACGACCATGATGTTCTATGTCGATATTTGCTTTTTTTATTTATACATGTCGAAAAGTTAATTTGGGAATATTGTAGCGTCTGCAGCATTTATTGAAGTCATATTTATTTTTTTAAACGTTTTTATAACCAGGCGCATATCTTTTTTTTACGTTGCGGCATTTTCAAAAAATAAAGCATTATCACAAAAAGTGAACAGCGTGCGTAACGTCCCTCTTAAGAAACAGTAATCTTACAAGCGATTTACTAAGTATTGTAATAAAGAAATGCTATCACTACTACTACTAACAGGTGAATCAACAACGTTTTCGACATAATATAAAGAGAAACTAATACATTCAAATTATATGTTTTTATTTTAAAAATACTTATCTTTCGTGGTGTACTGACTAGGGTCTATCTGCGGGTTTAAATGACAACAGCAGCACAAAACACTTGTTAGATAATGTAAAAAATTCAAGGAAGGTTCGCCTCCTGGTAATAGCTATATAGACAAATATTCGTCGTGTTTGTCGTATTATGTTGTTTGTGTTTAATTAATTAATATAATTTATTCACCATTAATTTAATCTTTCTGACTCAGTGGAGCGGCCTGATGAAGCGTTGGTTAAACAACACAAAACGTCGCATGAACTAAAGTGATTGTTTCCTTGGATCCTCCTACAAAAGGGATCATTAATTTGATCAACAATCTATATAAGTGTGAACAATTAAAACAACCAAAACTACGTTGCAACTTTAAATTTATTTTATTTATTTAAATTGTCATTGTATTTATAGTAATGGCATCTATTGGCACAAATGGCGAGTTTTGCCTACTGTTGTAAGTCTACGATAATATAAAATTTACATCAAACTAACTAATACAATATCTTTGCTAAAAAGATATTGTATTAGTTAGTAGATTTTGCAAATATTTTACAGCGTATTACATGTTTTAAAGTATTTAACTCACCTTTAAACCAATCAAACATTCTTGTCGTTTGTTTATATACAATGAATTATTTGGAAATTATTTTTTGACAAAGTTTTGGTAAATAGATCTAAAACTTGTATGTGAAATTTGAACTAATAGTAGCATAAAAAATCTTAACTAATACAAAGACAAAACAAACTTATAAAATGACTGAAAATCTGTGTTGCTATTTTAGGTCAACTGTCAATAATAGAGAAAAATTATAATTTTATCAATCATCTATAATCCAAAAAAATCAACAAAAATGCGTTGGTTTAAGCGTATAAAAATAAATCGTATGTAATCTGACGTTCAAGACTATGTAAAGCGATTTAAATAGGTATGTATTTGCTAAACAAAATATTAAATTTATGTACCAAAGCCACTAATCAACTGACAACATTTTCAATTTCATAACATTTGTATATTTGAAGTTTAGGTTATTAATTAAGATTTTAATTTTCTCTATATTTTAGCACACAAAGTTAATGTGTAGAATGTGTGGTCTTTCTCGTGTTATTTTATATTAATTTAACGGTTTAACAAGTATTAAATTTATTATATAATTTTATTTCCTTTTTTGGAAAACCGTTTGTTTTCCAGTTACTAACTATAAATTATACTCGTAAAAATAATTATTTAACAAGTAGTATTTACTTGTCAAAAACATTAAGCGTACGTATACTTTTGTGCTTGAGATAATTTTATATTATAGGTATTAAAACCATCTTATTAAGCTGTCATAGTATCCATGTTTTGTTCTGTTTAAGTTTTTCGTTACTTTTTTTTAATTTTTACATTATAATCACTTAGATGCATGCGTGACAAACGTATTAAATCTTGTTGTAAACAAAAAACCGAGAACTTGCGTTGTTGTATTAATTCTTATTAATCATGACTCGTATGCTTTCAACGTGTAAGATTCTGCAGTAGTTTTAGCATCAAAACCCGTTTGTAATAACATTTTTCTTTCTGATGATTATCGTGTAATTTTCAAGTACTGATTTTTATTTATGTCATTTTTTGCGTATTTTTGTTTATATGCATTTGCTAATTAATCGTAAAATTTTTAATGCGTATAACTTTTGTTTCTGAAAACTGAGATTTTTACGATTGTAATTTTATAGATTCCTATTATAGTAGATACGTAAAAATCGTTTAAAATTAATTAATAATTTTATACATTTTTAACTTTGACGGATAAAGTTTTATGAAGTCTAAATGTTTCTCCTAGTCAGTGCAAAATTTATCACGTAATTATTACTAATGATATTTTACTATTCAAGTTATGGTTTTACGATATGTATTTATTCTTGTATAGATTTATAAGCTTCTTATTTAGCTAGGTACACGTAAGTGCTTTTAAGAAACCAACTATGGATTAAATTTATCTCGAATACTTAAAAGTGAGTATGCAAAGTTTGGTAATTATATTTGAACCTTTCGACGATATGTAATAAAATTTATAATAAACGTTTTAGGTGTAAATGTAAATTGAGTATTTTAAATAGAAAAGTTGTTGTTTACTAAAATAAGATATATTAACAACTATTATAAAAACGTGATTATGTTTTTTTCTAATGGAAATATTACACATATTGAGTTTATTAGTAAAATTAATTTTATGAGCATATTAATATGTAGGAAAATTAAAATCCTTGCCCAACAGTATACGACGTTTATGGCATACGATTTTTGATGCTGAAAAAATTGTAGGATAAACGGTAACAATATGTACATGTTTCTAAAACGGGACAAAGAACTTGATCTATCTATCAGTTGTATCAGACGTGCATATGTAACTGTTAGTTTAAATATGAATGCAAATGAACTCATTATACTTTAATCTGAAGTAACTTTTAAAACTACTTTCCGATAAAAGAGACAATATAAATGATGTTAATTTTCGGTCATTTTAAATCATCGGTGCGACTATTTATTCTCAGAATAATATCTGATCTTTCTTAACGAAACCAGTCGAAATATTCTATCTGGGAGTGGTAGGACCAGTACATGCTACATTATTTTCAATGCCTAATTATTGTTTACATCTCAAGGTGACCGTATATGTATGTGTAGTCATAAATACTTCTATATTTTTTAGTCAGGTAAATTTGGATACCTGTTCTTTAGTGCAAGTTGGTTTAGAATCTACTTAACACCAGTGATACTAAACATTTTACATTATTTTATATTAAAAACGCTCACTAACGCGAAAAAGAAAGCAAGGCGGTTGTACTGCATAGTACTTTCTATATAATTATTTGTTAACACTAACAAGACTATTAATAACGTACAAATCGCATCAATTGACTGTAATTCGCTTAATTTTGTTTTAACGCATTAATTAATCTAAATATTTTCATTTAAAACGTAAAAGTATGTCTTAGTGACAAGATAATTAATAGTATTTACTTTAATACTCAAAAACTTGTTCATAAACAAGTACTATCTTTTACAATAAACATTAATCTAATGCAAGAGAGGCTAATTATCTTTCATTTTATAAATAAAATTTATTACATTGTCAGAGTTGCTTAATTAAAATTTTTAAAATTGCATAAATTAGAAATATTTAACAAGTTAGATATAAATTAAGATATACGAATCTTTCTATGTAGTACATACGCATTTAATTAATTGAAAACATATTGACTACCGCTGTTTTATATAATATAACCGACGATCTGTAATGAATACTTTATAGCCCATGTAATTCTATGCTCTCTACTTTTAAAAGACTTGTTCATTAAATTCATTGGAATGTGGTATTTCGGCGTATATTGACCACATAATCATTGCCTCTTGAATCTTTGTCTACTGAGTTTTATCTAGTCGTTTTTTTTACTCTAATTCTTTTAGTAGATTTTATGATTTTTCTGTATGTTAAAACGGTAATATAGATGCAAGATTTAAAAAAACGATTAAATGCTATTAAGGTTTAATTATGTCAGACTTGCCTGTGCAATTTTTGGTTGTAACGGTTAAATTTAGGTTAGTGGAAAAAATTGTACCAGGTCGGTTGCGGAATTTAACCATTCTTTCCGTTTTTAATGTTATAAATTAAAACCACTTTAATCTTTAAGTTACGTGCTAGTAAAATTGTTGTTTGCAAATTATATACTTTATAGATTATGAAAAGCGATTAATCAAATATTGTAATTCTTAATATAGCTAAACTATATTGTATTAATTACACATACGCAGTTAACGTAAGTTTATAAAACTCCAATTTGTTTTTGTACCCTTTTTTTTTCATATTGTAACATAACATGTTTTTAATACCTTATTTTCGAATCAATTGAAATTAAATGACCATAAAAATTATGGAAGCAAAATAAAGTCGTACCTAAGTGTCTTCGAATTAAACTACTACAACAACAATCTTTTTACGTATGATACTCGCATTGTTTATCTGTACAAAATTATTTAGAAGATGCGAGGTTTGTTTATATTGCCCAGTTAAGTTTTTAAAATTTGGTTTTAAGAAAAACTTCAGATATGTTATGTATAAAGTGTAAAAATATTTAATAAGCATTCTTCTTCCAGTGTCATACCTGGTCTGAGTGTTGGCAATACAAAATGCTAATAGAACTTATTACAAAAAAAACTCATTTAGAATACATGTAAAACATAATTTAACTATGTCGGATTTTTGTTGAAACTACATATAAAGATAAATTAAATTAATGAAACGTGAAGCGTTAAATCAAACCTGTATAACTTAAATAAACCGCGTTATTCTGATCACCGCTGAGGCGCAAATGGGCAACTTCTAATGTACCAATTTCAAAATTCAAGTGTCCCCTTACTCTCGTCGTCTTTAGAACTGGCGGATGCTTTAATTTGTTTACATTGTATTTAAAACGAATCGTTTCTAGTTTGAAAACATTTTTTAGTACACTTGTTATACGCTAAATAATTAATTATTTTTGACGTATTTTTTTTTAAACAAAAAATGTAAATCAACGTTTTATTTTTAGTGCAAAATGTGCATATTAATAAGTAAAGTTTAATGTATTTGTTAAATCTTTGTCTATAAACACTTAGCTTTTATCGCAGTTTTGTTATCTTTGTATAATTTACTTAATTTGTTAATACATTAAGTGCAAAATATATTGGATTTTAAAGATTTAAAGAGATTTAACCCAAAAAGGTTTTAGTTAAATATGTTAAGAAAAATTTAATGTTTTCAAGACTACTACGGATTTTGGTAGTACATACTGAATAAAATTCATAAATAAAAACTACTTTTTTTAACAGTAGTAAGTTATTCAACAATAAAAAAAATGATCTAAGACGTAGAAATGCGACCGTTTAAACGCAACTTGCTCCATTGACTTCTGAACCATCTATAATGCAATGTTTGCAAAATATAATAAAAACATTAAGATCGGGGTCAATGCAAGCCCCGGCAAATTAGAAGCCAGAAGCATTGGTACTATACCTAAGACAAAATAAGTTTATGAAGCCAAAAGACTTACGTATTGTTACCTAGAATGCCAATGACATACTAAACAAAAAACATAACTATGAAGTATTTCTGAACACTCAACAGATTAATGTCTGTCTCATTTCTGAGACACAATGACATACCAATCTTACCTTAAAATAAAAGGATACAAAACATATTGCACCATTCACTTAGATAACCAAGCCAGGGGTGGTAGTGCAATTATAATAACAGATAAAATCAACCACTATAAAGAATGATATTTAACTAACAGTGTTTGGAATTATGTCTCTAAAACAGAAACTGACGGTAGGGGCTGTATATTGCTCACCAAGACACAAAATCTTAAAAAAGAAGATTAACTAACACTGTTACGTGCAAAATTTTCATAAAGTAATACCCTGTATATTGAATTCAAATTAAATTCCGGTTTTGACGCCCTCTGCCGATTTTTTTGGTTACTGGTATTGTGCGGTCAAGTCATTAAGCTATCAACTACCTAAAATGGCCTGTTATATATATATAATAAGCAGAAAGCTAATTTGTTTGCCAAGCATTTAGCTGAGATATTCACTCTCAATCAAGGGCAAATAAATCACATCATAAATGAAATCTAATCACTAAAGAAATTGTAAAACACCAAGAAAGAGTATTATAATGCCCACCTACCTGTTCAACGCAGCTCACAGACAGTCATTTCCTTCTGTAAAGTTGCGGAAGTGATCATGCTGTCCATCCCAGGCAAACAATCTAATGATGTCAAATCTTATAGGCCGATATCATCATCATCAAAGCTCTTTGACAAACTGCTGCTCAAGAGGCTACGGCCAATAATAAACAATAATTGTCTAATCCTAGATTATCAATTGAGATTCAGGCAAAAGCACTAGACAATAGACTAAGTGCACAAAATAACCGAGATTATCAAACGTATTTTAGAAGAAAAACAAGTCTACTTTGCAGTCTTCCTAGACGTCGATCAAGCCTTTGACAAAGTTTGGCATTAAAGCTTGATACATAAATTAAACAAAATACTGCTAAAGTAATTCATAGAAATACTAGCGTCATGCACCACAGATAGACTCTTCAGAATTAGAAGAATATTCAGATTTGAAAGAGATAAGAGCGGGAGCGCCTCAAGGTAGTGTACTGGGCCCTATCCTTTATTTGTTATATACTAACCATATATCAGACCTAGAGCAAACCACAGTAGTTACGTTTGCAGATGACATCGCAATACTAATAGTAGAGAAAGACCAAGAACTATGTACTGGGAAATTACAAACAACTAGCAATGCAATACTTGACTGGACTAACTAATGGAGGATAAAGCTAAACGAATTGAAATCCACCCATATCAACTTCACAAATAAACCATTAAAAGACTCGTCGTTTCTAGACACAAATGACACTCTGAAATTTTGATCTTTATAGACATTTTCGCTTCCTAACAGCCAAGAAAAAAATTAAAAGATTTTACCTCCATTCGCTCTTTAACTACTGGACAACCAATTCTATGTCCAAAGATTGAAGAAGAGGAAACCATGTGATCTCGTGTAGTATGTTG
Organism: Aquatica leii; assembly: GCA_035610365.1. Classification (NCBI taxonomy): domain Eukaryota; kingdom Metazoa; phylum Arthropoda; class Insecta; order Coleoptera; family Lampyridae; genus Aquatica; species Aquatica leii. The sequence goes on from CM069434.1 coordinate 60,703,633, forward strand.
TGTGTAAAAGTAGAGCCCAGTAATAGTTTGAAGTGCAAACAGTTCTGAAGAATCTAGAAGACATCAACGGATAGACTCTAGCCGATAAGCACATAGTATTAAAAATTTAGATGAAACTTAATGGTTAATCTTTAAAGACTAATTTTAAATAGTAAGCACAACTGTGTTACTTAATAATTATAATTTAAAAACATTATGACTATGATGCGAAAGCTACAAGAAAAGCTACGTATTAAATTTAAAGTAAAAGATCAGTAAAATCTGAAAAAGATAGTAAAGTTTAAAAAACCGAAATGCATTTGATTATAATATTTCTTAATAAATAGATCAGAGTTTGTTTTAAAAAAACTAAAAAAAAAAAGAAGAAACAGAATTAGTTTTGTCGATTAAAAAAGCTATAAAATAAAAAAAACGAATAAAAAAAAATTAAAACTTTTTTAAATAATTTTAGTTAAACAATTTTTTAGATAAACCTAAATTAAAAAGCGAAAAAAATAACATTAGTTTATTGATTGAAAATTAAAATGGAGAAATGAAAAAAGTGAAAAAAACTGAGAAGTCATTGATAACATTTTTATCTTAATAAATTAGTTAAAGTTTAAAATTAAAAGTTAAAAAGTAAAAAAAAATCTATGAAGATTTCATTAAAAAAATGAGAAAAAATTATTAAATTGAATAAATCTAAACGCTCAAATTAAAAGTAAAACGTCTAAAAATTAGAGAAAAAAATAAAAAAAACTATGTATAAAAATCAAGTAATAATAAATTTAAAAAAAAGAAGCTTACATGTTAAATAAAACCAATTCGAAAAACTTAAGACAAAAACTGAAATAAAAAAAAGGAAAGTATAAAAAACGGAATCGTAATTAAAAAATTAAGAAAATAACAAGAATTATTAAGAAAACAAATATTCACACTTATAGTGAAAAGTGACACAAAACGAGAAAATAATTACTAATAATCTTTACGGTTTACACCGTGTCAATGTTTTTGTAATAGAAGTTTTCAAGTTTTGTTTACAATAAAGATACATATTTTACATTACTTTCTTCAACTTGTTTTTATTTGATTGTTTAATTTAATTTAATACGTTAATTTTCAATCTATTTTTTTTACCAAAATTCTTTTGAAACAAATATTTTCTTAATTATATTTGTTAATTTATTAAGTCGATAAAATAAAATTGCATTTTTTCTGTTTTTTTCATTTGTTTTTTTTTGATCTTTAATTTTTTAGTCAATAAAATTACTTTTGTTGCTTATTTTCATTTTTGACGTAAAACTTCTTTAGCGAGAGTAAATTAAAATTTTGGTGAGTTGCATCGTAACGAAAATATTAGGGGCAGCGCAGACGCACCAAACTATATTTATTTATTTACATTTCTGAGGTATACATTGACATGAGTTATTCTAACTTTTAATTTTGTTGTTATTATCCACATGTTTATGAAGCGTTGTTTTAAATGTTTTTCTCTTTTTAATATAAATTTTAACGTTGGCATTTATTTAATATGTAAAATTTTGAAAATGATAAAGCTGTCCTTGCAAACTTAACAACCACTGTTCTTATTTTGTATCAGCATATAAAAATGCGTTCAAATGTCATTGCGTACAAACGACCTTGCGTTCAAAGGTGTTGCGTTCAATCGGTCGCATTAAAACGAGTCATTCCGTGGAAGTAACCGTATCACAAATATGCAATAAATAGCAATATGGCATTTACTACGTATTTCCAATAAATTAAGTATAACTTAATTTGAAACTATTTATTACATTTGCTTCTATGGCAGTTGCTTTTCATTTTCATTAGTCGTTAACGAAATGTGATGCTAATAACGATGCCAACATAGCTTAACCATGACGTCACATTAATGTGATTGTTAAAAAATGTAAACAATGCATCACAATTATAGCTCATGACCTCATTTTAATTGAATAAAAAACTTAATTCGTTTATAAAACGTTATAAACAAACTCACAAGAAAAGACTAATAAAGAAAAATAATTGGTGAATATTGTTGACGATAATTGGATATAATTATTACTTCTCTAATTTTACTAAAAATAAAAAATTTTATTGCAATTTTTTCTTTCGTAAATTGTAAATTTTTTTTAATTTTTTGGTTTTCTTAAAAAATGCAATATAGACTTTGATTTAAGTACGTAACCATACAAAAGTTTTTACAAAGATGAAAGTATGTGATCTGTTGTCACTTACTAAAATTTTTGGAATGACATATAAACCATATAAATTTAATTAAAAACATTAATAAGAATGTTTCTGCACTAAACGAAAAAAAATCCACGTGAACCCTTTCCTAATTATTTCTCGGCATAGACCACAAAATTATTTTTTTTTTGTTTGGGTAAGCAAGCCAGTTGACACACCTTACATTATTGCACTATACGCTCAATGTCGACAGATAATCCTTGCACCAACGATCGTGCCAACAATTTTGTTCTTACAATACCGGTATGTGAACTATGTAACAGCTTCAATACTTTTTCTTGTAACAAGTTTGATATTACAACTTTGAATCCCCATAAGATACAATTGTTTTCTATTCTATAGAGAACTCAGCTTTTTTCCCCGAAATAGATCTTCATGTCGTTATCACAGACGTGTTCAGGCCACTCATTTGTTATATATAGTTTAACCTTAACCAGAATAGTATCGCACTCTGTTTCATTATCAATTTTAAGTTGGTTAAATTTAGATCATCATTTTCATTGAAATAATTAATGTTATTAACAGGCTCAATATTGGTAGTTGACGGTAGAGGTAGTCGCGATACTTCATCTGCATTTAATATTGAACTACTTTTTTTATACTTTAACGTATAGTCGTAACTCGATAGCAATAATGCCCATCTCTGAATTCTATTTGCCGCTAAGACATTTACACCCTTATTACTACCAAATATTAATTCCAAAAGTTTACGGTCGGACAGTATAGTAATTTGTCTTCCATATAAATATTTATCAAACTTTCTGATTTCAAATATTATAACTTCTTTTTCTAGATGCGTTATTTTCAACGTGCTCAATATAAGTTTTTCTACACTATCGATTAAATGGCTTAAAACCGAACCAACTCCGTATGAACGTGGTAAGCTAAAACGGCCAGTGTTAAGTAAGATCCCACAATTCCAAATCTAGATCCAAGATTCAGATCCAGATACACTTGAAAATTAGGATCTTGGTCCAGATCCGAGTTTCTTACCTATATACGGATCTAGACCAAGATTCAAGTTTTCTGAAGTTGGATTTAAATCATTTATAGATCAGTTTTGGAAATCTTGTTTGATTCTTTAAATTTCAAAAAATCTTCGAACATTATAAAATAATAAAATTCTAGCATTAAGTAGTATGTATTTATTAAAATAATAACAAAATACGCTTTATCTTATACAATTATGTACTAATCTAATGTATAATTGCCGGGTAAGAAACAACTAAACTTAATTATTTATTTTATACAATTTGTTGCAAATTATTGTAAATACCTACCTACTTTAATACTTTTCTGGGAAAGTGTTTTTTCAAATAATGGTTTAAGTAGGTACTTTCACAAACACCGGTAAACATGTTTTCAAAATAAAATAATAGATTTACTTTTATTTTGTCAAATTAATTAATTAAAAAAATATATAATTTAATATGATCTAGATCCGTATTCAAGATTATTGTATAAATAGATCTAGATTCAGATATTAGATCTTAATTTATAAATGATCTAAATCTAGATACAAGGTCCACTTAATGAATCTAGATCCGTGATCTAGATGCTTTGGATCTAGCTTCTACTCAACACAAGCTAGGATTGCAATATACAAGTACTCTATCACTCAGCAAAAGTTTTTTACTGTTTTCGAATGCCTCTACATTCCAACGACCAAACAAACTTTGAGAGTCCTTTCTTTATAAATCATATAAAGGTTTCAATTAAGAACTAATATTTTGTATAAACTTCCTATAATCGTTTAATAGCCCAACATAAGCTTTGAACAATTTAATATCTGTCAGTGTGGCTTCTACTAGGGTCCGGGTGAATTACGTCTTTGTTTACGACGTAACCTAAATAAATATTTTCAGCACTCTAGGCCTGATGGCTTATGGCTAGTAATTTTTTTCTCCATTACTTCCTATTTCTAGCACAGTCCACCCAGTTTTTGATTTTTAAACTTTTTAGATCTTCTTGGATATCTTTCCACTATGTCTTTTTGAACCTTCCTTATTTATTTTTTCTTCCAACCTGCTGGAAAAATATTTGCCATGTTGGTTGTTGCTCTTCTAGCCTTGCGATGTGTCCCAGCCATCTTAGCCTTTTTTTTACCACATTTATAATTCCTGGTTCTTGAAAAATTCTTCTAACTCGGCATTATGTCTGCTCCTCCACTCGTTGCCCTCCTTTACTCCTCCGTATATACGCCTTAAAATTTTGCGTTCCCATACTTCTAACTTATTCTGATTTTCTTGTGTCAATACCCATAGTTCACTACCGAATAGAAACATCGGCTTGATCACCGATTTGTACACACACATCTTAACTTTCCGTGACACTTTTTTGATTGTAGCATTTTTTTATACATCCCCATACACTTATACCCGGCCTCAGTACGACTCACTATTTTCTCCGTATGTTGCCGTTACTTATTAACTGTACCCCCCGTACTTTAAACTGTGTACTTCTTTGAAATGGTACATTTCGTAACCGCTTGTAATGTTTAGATCTTCCCCTGGTTGGTTTTGTTTTTTTTCCAATTTCATATACCGTGATTTAACTTCGTTTATCTTCATACCAAACTCCCTTTCACTCGCTTCTAAGTTTTTAAATAATAATTTTTTAACTCTTCTTTGGTTTTGGCAAGTAACACTACGTCTTCCGCGTATGCTATACATTGATATGAGTCTCTCAGCACGTTATATTTTGTATTAATTCTGCTTTTTCTTATTAAGACTTTTAATATTGTGTTGAAGAGAATAGTGGGTAAAGGGTTTCCTTGCTTTAAGCTTGTGTTGTATTGAAATTCACGTGACGATTGCCCATTATATTTAATTGTGTTGGTTGTTTTCTTTAACGTCATGCGGACTAAGGAGATTAGCTTATTTGGCAATATTTCCAGTTTTTTTATTTTCGCCGATACCTCCGTTGGCCCATGAACATTTAGTAGGCTAAATTTTCTGTTTTTTCTTTTATTTTTAGGAAGCTTATTCTTTTTGACAATCATGTAATCCACATTTATATGTTTCAATTGGTTTTTTTTAATAAAAAATCCTGTTCCAAACTTGTTTTGATGCCTGCTTTAATTAATCTATGTGTAATTATCTAGTAGCATTACGTTTTGTCCTTTGATATAACTTTCTTATATCGCTAATATATCTAAATTATATTTCTTAGCTGCTGTAATCAATTGTTTAAATGCTCCTTCTCTGTTTAAACCTTGTACATTTGCTGTTGCTACTGTTACATACTCAAATTCATGTTTACTTTTTCTCGGCGTCGTCTCCATCTGTCCATATTATTTATTCTTATTCTTTATTACCAGGTTCTTGTCTTACCATTTGTCAAATTTCACCAGGATCATATATCGTTTTCTTTTGCCTCATTGATCATACAAGCGGCAGTTGGTCTCACTATCGTTCTTATCTCTTTTGCTAAAAAGTTTTCTACTCCCTCTTTCTCCTCTCCTGGTTTAAACTCGTTACCCTTTATTATTATGTTATTTTTTTTCCTTTCTTTCCATATATTCAATTTTTGTTGCTAACACTCCAATTTGTATCTTAAGTTTTTTGTTTTCGTTTTTCACATCTGTGAATTGCTTGATATACATTTGTTGTTCAATTTTTAGCTTTTTTATTTCTTCGCTCAATATTCTTGTTTGTTTCCGTTAAGCTTTCTGGTCCTTTCCTAGGTTTTTTATATCGGCCATCATTTCTTTCATCATCCCTAGCGATTCTTTAACTATTTCTTTGTTTTCGTTTACTGAATTTCCTGGTGATAACCGGTTCTTGATCTTCATCACTACTTATCCTTTCTTTATTCTATCTCGGTGACCTGGTTGTCCTTTTGCTTCGTTAAAAAACTATTTATTTACCTTCCTTTTCCTCTTGGCATACTCGTTTGAAGATCCTTCTGTATCATAATTGTATCTCTCCATTTTCTGTTGTTCTTCAATTTGACTATTTAACACTTGAGTGTATTTTTTGTTACCTAAATTTTATAAACCAATTTATTTTTAAAAATGCAACTTTTATCAGCCGTATCAGTTCTGCAATAGTTAAGGTTATAAACTGTGAACTTTTATTTTATTCTAAAAGATTAATTTGTGTAAGTGTTTTTATATTTTACTGCTTCTTCCTTTAATTCTCTTTCTTTTTCTTCATATTTTTTAGTGCTTTACAGTGGATTGAGTACCAAAAACGTTCCAAAGATTGAGTAATTTCCTAGGACACATACACTACCATAACTTCAAAAAAACCCAAATACGTAACATAATTTAAAAAAAAGAATATTTTTTCTAAATTTACGTTTACATTAAACGTATTTAATCTGCGTAGTACTTCTCTAACCTTATTGTAACAATCATCCAGGTTATTTCTACCCACTAAAATATAGTCTACATAGCAAAATACACTTTTAATATTCAGTAGAATTTGGATCATAATAGCCTGAAAAATGGTAGGCGCCGATGAAATGGCGTACGTAAGCATATTAAATTGGTACAACCCAACATGTGTATTAATTGTAATGTATTTTTGTGAATTCTTGTTTAACAATGCCATCGAAGTAGAGGACATGGTGACTTTGGGTGTGATCTTAAACATCTAACACATCTAAACTTACTGCTACTTTCCTCCAATCTTTTTTTAGCCACCTGTTTTTTCTTAAACTTCTTGCTGTCAATCTTCTTCTGCGGCAATAGTTCTGTGTTTAGCGCTAACTTGCATGCACTATTAAATGTAAGCTCTGCTTCACTCATCAATCTCTTTTGATTTGATTTACTCTTTTGCCAAATTCCTTATCTCCATAATACACTCAGTTATCGGTTGACCTAACTTTTGTATGACTCTATGAAATGCAAATCGTTTCGCTGTTACCAGTTTCTGCGGCACAAAATTCTTAGACAGCAATGCTATTATCTCTTTATAAGATAAACTACTTGGTATCTTAGGAGATGCCTGATCTTTCAATATATTGTATGATTCTGGCCCGATCAATGTTATTAATATAGGCACTTTTTTACATTTTTCCACCACATTACAAATGAACAACTGCTCCAAACAATCTACATATACCAAAAAGACGTCCGCACTTAGATTAGATAGAGATGTTCAATACTACCTATTAGCGCCATAAGTTCCGTTTCCAATCGCCCACAAAAATAAAACCACGTGCTAAGAGGTTATGTTCGACTTTTACATTCCTAGACTTATGTATTTCGTTTTATGATTATAAGTGACTTAGACCGCGTTGTAGTTAAACACCCAAACTTGTTAGGTTTGGGCCTAGCCTAAAAAGTGACTCGAAAACTTAGGATTTTATATTTTGTTTTATTTTTATTGCTTTCTTTATCTTCGTAGCCAATAAAGTGTCAATCTGGTTGATCAGGATTATGACAATTCTGGTACTTAGCACTATGGTAATGGTTACTACACTAGTTTATTAATTATCTGCCGTGTCTCTCGGATCGGTATCGTGAACATACTTTTACCAAACACTAAATTTAGTTTTTACACGAATTAGTTGTCTAATTACATGTTATTGCACAAATATTCTTTTAGTTTGGAGATATGAAAACTTATGAAAATTTGAATTTTAAAGGTAGGTGAACGGAGTAGAAAGAAGTAACTGACTGTCTGCCGATTACGTTTTTATTAACTTTATACATTTCTTAAAATGGTTTAGAAAAAAGTACAGAAGAATATCGCAAATCAACAATATTAAAATCAATATCTAAGTAAATTGTATGGCAAATATTTATTTAAGTGCCATCCCGATTTATGTATTGCGCCAATGCTAATTATTCTGTTGTATTGATTTTCTTTTTTTATGATCAAAAATTAATTAGTTTTAATAGCATTCACAAAATTACCTTTTGCTTATGTTTGTACTACTACTAAGGATGTAAACTTGCGTTTAGGTTACATAATGGTTGTACTTTTTTAACTCAAATTTATTCTTGGTTTCTTTAAAATCATGTTGGTTTTGTCGTTATACCTGAATTAACATTATACGACTTTGACGCGTTCGTTTAGAGAATTAATTTATTTGATGTTCCAGGAAAACAATGATTTTACATGTGTATTTACTTGTTGACTTCTATTATTTGCGTAAATAAATTTTTGTTTGTTATTTATTGTGTTTAATTATAATTCACTAACTTTTTTGTTGACCTTCCATGTTAGATAATTGCTTAAATTGTACTTATTAAAAAAAGGATTTGAAATTTTAGTAAAAATATGTTAAAAAAATACGTATTACCTTTTTTTTTGTTGTTTGTAATTTGATTAACTTAGTACTTAACTCTCTCTCTCTCACTCTGTAAAAAGGGTGTCACTTTAACTATACAAAATAAATTAAATGATTATATTATTTAAAAAATTAATAAATTGTAGATTTGTATTATATTTTTTGTATAGTAGATAATAACAGAAAAAAAAACAGCAGCTTAATTGTGTTTACAAGACGGTTAATGAAACGATGTGTATTGTATAAATAAAGAGTAGCCAAGGCTATTGAACAATTCTGATTTACCAATTATCTTAATCAGTTTGGAGTGAAGAATAATACTGAACACCATTTGTGCGACAATGTAATACTTTATAAAAAAAGGTAATAACATTTTTATAACCATCGAAAGGAATTTTTTTCTTTCTTATATTGAATCCATATTGAGGTCTTTGACCAGCTGCCTCTTCTAATGTGCGATCCTATTTAATTGTAGATTCGTAATGCATTATCAAAAATATAATGGTAACTGGTTTCTGTAGTGTACATACATTAGAGGATCATAAATTGGGTAGTAACCACACCGGCTCACCTTGGCTGTGACTTTAAGCCGCTCTTCTTTTTCGGTGTAAATACCGCCATACTGCTGCAATACATCACATACCCGATTTCATGTTTGAATGTTAAATTCCAAATGTCGATAAAGATCATTATTTATTGTTTTACTCTATTGCGACTTTTTTTCACTACTTATAAAAGTTTACCAAAGGTTAATTTTTAATTGGATGAATTATTTATTAAAACGTTTTGAATTTACCATGCGTATTATTTTTATTCGCATTAAAAAAAATATTTAATTTCAAACAATGGAATTAAAAATTATTTTATAACTGACATGCTTAATGCATTTTTGTTTTTGAAACGTCTCTCAGTTTATTAATGAATAAAATAAAAACCACAAAACAAATTAATAAAGGATCATGCATTTTTTATATAGAAAAGTCACAGCTTAGTTATTTTTATAACATTTAAATTTTTTTAGGAATAGTTCATCGATTTTAATTACTTTTGTAAGTATCTATTTGACATATCTCAGTACACGAGAGCTTTAAAATGAGTTATTTACGGTTCCTACGTGAGTACGTTAATATATACAGAAATATAAAAACCAGCACATGTTTGTTAAAACTAAATAGGAAAAAAAAGCTACAACATTGCTTAACCTTGCGTTGTCATCTACTTAAGATAAAATTAGTTTATTGTAACAGCTGTTACTATAAAAGAAATGAAAAGTGTTAATCAATGAGATTTTTTTTAAATTTTCTTCGTGTTCATATTTTAGGTTTTTAGATTTGTTTTTAATGCATGAACAAACATAAAAAAACATATATATGGATTCTTAAACTACATTGGAACTTAATTTTTTATTGCAATGCTTTATTTGAAGTAGAACGAACTTAATTATAAGAGCGACGGAGTAATATTTGGTATCGATTAAGCACTAAATACCTTATCGTGTTATAATTTTGTTGTGGAATAAACTACTATTAAATCAGTAATTTTAAAAATAGTAGTAAAAACGTCAATAAATAATTCAAACGGCAGTTTTAATGAAAAAAATAAAAGTACAGATTTTGTTGTTTTTTAATATTATTTAAATGTTATTTTGGTATTTGTACTGGTTTTGCAGTAATATTTCTAAAGAAAGTATTTTTGTTGAGACTGGTGCAAATAAACTCGTTTTTGTGGTATTTCTTTCTATTTACAAATTACAAAATAGTTATTTGTATCACTAAACCAAAAAGTGTTACTTTCCAAAGCGAAGCGTTTTTAAAGAAATTAATAACATATGTTGATAAAACTGAAACTTGTAATGACAAAATTCAATTGTTTTTGTAGATGTATTTGGCAATTACAGAATTTTATTATAACTTAATTTATATTAAAATAAAATTATTATTGTTTTAAACAATTGTAAAATTTATTATATTTGTTTAAAAAAAAATTAATGCTATAAGCAATAACACAGATAATAGTTTATGTTAGTAATAATTAATCTGACAGTAATGACCGACAACGTGAAAAAACTTAATGATTATTATTAGAGTGCCAACTTTAAGTTACATCTACTACACTTTACCGGCCTCGTTCGGAAAAGTAAATTTTTCAGCCGATTATGCTGTCTGTAAAATACATCAAAACGGACAGAAGCACAAAAAATATAGTGAGAACTTCAAAACGAATAACGTTTTGTATGTTTGTTTTCACTGAATAATTGTCACTTATGTTCTAGTTTAAAAGCTGCCAATATGATGTCTTTGTTAAGCTTGGAAGTATTAATAATTCGCTATCCGTTAAATATTAACTTAAAAATCGAGAATGAATCCTTACTTGTACTTGTAGTGGACATATGTTTGTTTTTTTTCAATTCTTGATATTTTTAAGTGTACTGATTCTTATAGTATTGCTATGACGTTTCCCGCATCTATTGTTGCGAGAATTTTTTCGTAACTTAAAGGCCAGCGACTAACTCAGTTGCATCGGCAAGCGGATTGCAAGTTTCGGTATGCTAATCTAACAGTAAAGTAAAATGACGTCAAAACAAGCAAATATTACCTAATACAGACCCTGTTTAAATCTGTCGATCACAAATTGGCAAAACACAAATTCAAAAACAAACAGTATATGCGTTAAAATATAATAGAAAAATATATACCAATAACAAAACAAATAATAAGATGAAATTCGTCAATTAATATCACAGTTATAATATAGATGCAAGCGCTATCTATGAAGCAACACCACTAACAAACATTTCAAGTGATTGATTACTTTTAATCAAGGTTAACCAGGATTCAAGCAATTACTTACTCTACCGTGCAGTTGCAAAACGAGTCGATAATCGACCATTGTGATAATGAGTTGCAAAACAAGATAAAAGCACAAAAACGTAACCAACCAAAAAATTCTTCGACGCAGTAGTAGCGTTTGTTACATTCTTTTTGATTCACGAACAAAATATGCGTGGTATATAACCTTATGTACGACGTTGTTATGCTTAATATGGCCTTGACTGCGTTTAAATGAATCGAAGAACTTGGACAGATCACCTCAACGTACCCATACGACAATACATAAGATTACAAATGATATAAAATTTGGGACTAAAAGTAAATTTGAGTCAGTATGGTTTACGTTATAATTACATAAAATAAGTTATAGACTAGAAGCTAACAGTTATTAAATACCATTGAAACTTATTAAATATGTGTCAAAGTTTGCAACTGAAAGTAAAATTGAATGAGTGCAATCTACGTTAGAATTACATAACCATTTTGCTTAAAGCTGATGGTTAACTGATAAGATTGATACAATTAAGTAAAAAAATTAACATTATACGATACCATTAAGTAGTACGCATAAAGCTGACAAGATTAATTAACGAATGCACCAGTATCACAAAATAAGAGCTGCATAAAACTGACTGATTAATTATATAGGTCATTAAAATTATGCGATTCTGAGACGTCCAACGAAGGTGTAAGTCATATCTCGTCACTTGCTTGCACAGGCAACTTCGTTACGGCAGCCGTATATCGGTATTAAGTAGCAACTCTTTGGAAATTGCTAAAAAGGTAAAAGATAACGTGACGACGCCATTTTGATTACTTTCATACCTGCAACGTCAAACAATCAACTAATTTCTTTATTTTCTCAATATTTGAATAAGTCTTTCTCAGTACATCCGTTAAAAGCGTAGTCAAAATAAGTAATGAGGATAATTCAACAAAAAAAAATTAAAAAATGGACGTTTGACAGCGATATACCGCTTATCCCCATTCATAAAGCAGAATCATTAAAGGCGTATAAACAGTGCAGCCGTTGATTTTAATTTAGATTAAATATTTTTAAAAAATACAAAATACCCACATGTAACACTCTTGTAATAAATGATGCTTGTGATTCAGAATCCATTAGAACCCTGTAAAATAACTGTTGCTAGCATTACTTAGCTGCACCAACCGTTGGTCTGTAGTAATTAGTTCACTTATGTCAGTGTGCAACAAAGTGTGATGTTCTTTGGAATCTTTTTTTTTACTAAAACATTGTTCCTTAAATTTATGTGCCAGGCAATTAATGCAGGTTTTACTTTTTTTATCATAAGTCGTTCTCGTGGTTATATGTTGGAAAGTTTTAGGCAATAGTATATTTGATTTCATTTGCCTGAAAAGTTTTTACCTTATAACGACCTTGAAACTTGTTGTTTGTTCTATAATTTTTGGTACTTTTGGTCTTTGTCAATTCTTCTCCTGATTATAAACATTGGTATCTTGTTTTTATAAGTTTTAATAAACCTTCTAACATTTATATTTACCATGGTGCTGCTAGTGATTGTTCATAAAATTGATGCGTTTCTCCGTTTAGCTTTCTTGTAACTACATGTGTTATAATGCTTCTCCAATTGTCAGTAATTTTTATTGGTTTGTACATTTTCTCTGTATCTACTAAAAATGCTTTAACATACAGCAAGTACAAGAAACATTAGTTCGGCAAAATACTATTCAAAACGAATTATTAGGGCCACCACACTAATGTACAAAGAGTTGTCTACATTATTATGTCAAATAGAAGCATGTTTAAAATCGAGACTACTTTGTCCGTTGACATCCGAGCTAAATAACATTGTAACATTAATCTTTAAACGTTCTTTGATTAGTAAGGAATTAATCACACCAAGTGAGCCACCTAGAAAAATTCACTACAACAAATTAATGAGGTGGAAACTAATACAAAGAATGAAAAATAACTTTTGAAAAAATTGAAGCAAAATATATTTAAATGTACTACAAAAACTAACTAAGTAGATGGTAACACAAAACAATATAAATACAGGGGATTTAGTTATACATAAAAAAGATAATAATAATAGGAACAAACAGAAATGTGAGAATTATTAAAATAAAAACAAAGAAAAAGTAGTTTTAAAACGACCAATTACAAAATTAATTTAAGTACCGACAGAACAGGCTTGAACAAAAATCACAATAAAAAATTACATTTAATTAATTAACAACTGTATAATGCTAGTATTAAGTACAGCAGTACTTGGAAACGATTTATATAATGTCGTGTAATAAAATATAAATAGAACAATCGAGACAAAACTTACAAATTATAAGTGGGTCAAAGGTATTCTACCGTAACTGTTAAATTTTTTATTTTAATTTGAAAATATAATTTTTACATTTTGAAGGCGACAATATTTTTTTATAAATAAATTGGGATAAATATTGAAACCCAAAAAATTTACGTATAACATGAACATCAGAAAATCTAATTAAAAAAAACGTATTTACAAATTCAAACGTATCGAAAGTCAAAAACATAAGCAATGTCGTTACCTGCCCAAACAACACATTGGTATAAAAAACATTCAAATGTCCGTCTGATAAACGTTAATTACACGTTTAAAAACATTTGAACGTTTTTTATACCAACGTATTGTTTAGGGGATCATTTATTTTATATCCTGAAGTCGGAACTTCTAAACAATACAAAACTTAAAATGACATAAAACATAAGACAAAACATATTCATAAAAACCCTTCGAATTTCATTTAACAAATCACATTCCTAACGTGACAAAAAAAAATCTTTTATAAGACCTTAACAAAACAAAATCAAACAAATTTTAATTTATGTTTAATACAGGGTACCATTACAAATCAATATAAAAAAAATAACAACTTTAGCAAAAACGTAAGCAGAACAATGCAGTTATCCAAATGCAAAAAACGAGAATTTACACGAGGACACACTACAAAAGTGACATTCTCAGAATTAAGCACTCAATAAATGATCTAGCTTCATATTTAAAAAATTCAAATTGTCTAAACAAAATCAGAAATAATTAAATGAAAGCAATTTAAAATTACAAAACCTTAATCGTAGCATTACATTGAATTTTATTTTACCTTTTGTTTAAACAAGTGGCAAATCTAACGTAACATATACATTACTTATACTAAACAAAACCAAATAAAAACATAAACAAATCATAACACATGAAACAAAATTTCTAGTAACGATAGAGTTTTTAGCCCCACGTTGGGCGCTATTTATAACGTATAAAAAATAAAGAAACAATTTTTCGTAAAAGCGTAACACAAAAAAAATTAAAATAAAAAATCGTACTTTAAACAAAATGCACCAAGCTTACTTAAATTTATTTACATATATACAAAAAAAAACACAAAAATATAACATGTAGAACAATCGAGACAACGTTTACAAATTATAATTGGGTCAAGAATATTTTAATGTAAGACGTTTTGTTTATGTTCTTTGCGTTTAACAATTTTTCCGTCAAATTGAATAGTGTGTTTAGTTATTTATAATCTTGGTGTGAGTTTTAAACCAAAATGTTTGAAAACATACTGTTATGTTTAACATAGTTTTGTTTTTAATTATTGGTATTTAAAATTTTAATTTTAAAATTGGGTTTTTCTAAGCGTTTTTGTTCAGAAAAAAAATGGGGTGGGTCAGATTAAAAACATAATATTTTTTGGTTCTCCACACATAAAGATACTAACATTTTGAAATGTAATACATTGTTGTTTCAGCTTCAGCTTTAGCTTCACTTTTGTTTTTCTGTTTCTGGAAAGTTTAATATTGGTGTGGTAGTATTGTACTGAAATCGATTGAAGTAATACCTGACAACACGAATTATTTTTTGTACTACGATAAATACTAGTCAGAAATTTTAAACTTTTTTGAAAAATTGTTGTAAAAATAGATGTATAGTTTTTCCTGAAAACATAACCAAAAACCAAATTTTTTCACTACGTCTATTATTGGAGTTATAATCACACTCCGCTAGCAAATAAATAATAATTGTATTTACAAATTTTGTTAAACAGAAGTTATAAAAAAAAGACAAGTGCAAAAATCGTAAAATAACAAATATTACAATGTTCAATTAGTATGAAAAATATAAAAACACTTAATTGATTAATTGATTTTCTAAAAAGTTAGCCTTGATAGTCTTCATTCTTTTGATTTCTTAGAAAACGTTTATCAACAAAGAAATGCTGCCAGCTCTAAATCATTTATGGCAAGTTAAAAAAATTTATGTTTGAAAAGCTTCTTAATTTGTGAACAAACAAATATTCTTTTGCAAATTTTTGCATGAGACAGCTTTGGAAACTTGGAAATGGAATGAAATCACTAAATTAAAATTCACTAATGGCTCAAATTTTATGTTTAATATTCCAAGAACAGCGTTGGTTTGTGGGTGCCATTTTTTAACTTAGTAATGCTGCTGAACTGCTTATCTATCCCACAAACACACAAAACAATATTTGGCAAACTCTCCTTACTCTCTGTATCCAGTTAATGAGATCTGATTCAAAAATAAGAAAATTATACATTCAAAACATCGTTTATATCTGTAAATAAACCATAATTATAAATACTATAAAAGTAGTAAAAAAAATGTTGTTTATACATATTACCTTATACTATGAATGCATTGAAGTTAGAAGCTAACAATCACTTGTTTTCGGCGACTTGTTTACAGATGGACTGTCTGGATACGTTACTTTGTATTTTTACAATACAGAAATAACAGTCCGCGTCGTGATTTGTGACAAGACTTCAGAGAAATTCGTTTCTTGTTCTGCTGAATTACTTTGATTTTTTTATTCAAGAGGTGGTTCGTCTAGCTCTCATGCACTGCAGTCTTTTTGGTCTTTTTGTGCACTTCTAATTTAATACTTCTTCAGCAGTTTTGCTTCGTTAACAAAGTCTAGAAGCTTATTCCATGGGTTTTTTTTCAACTTATTATTGGTTAGTTATGGTTTGCCGAGAATGGTTCTGCGTTGTGTTTGATATGCTTTGCATTTACACAACAGGTGCTGCGGCGTCTAGTCGTCCTCTGGCATTTGCGTCATAAAGAGCTAGTTTGCGATCCCATTTTATGCATACATATGTATGTTTGTTAAGGCCAAAATGCCTTGTTATTAGTCTTGCGAGTTTTGTCGACTTAATAGTGCATTTTGAGTATTTGATTGTGTAAGGAAGAGTTTTGCATGCCCTTATCCTTAAAAAAATTTCCATAGTTTTTTTAGTTCCGCTGCTAGTTTTCTGCCAATTATTTTTTTTCCAATTTTGTAGAAAATTTTGAAAACGGGTTCAGATTCGATATATGTCTTGTGCTTTTTTTAGCTAGCCCGTTCACCATTAGGCTTCACTTTACACGTTGGTCTTCAATTTGACATCACACGAAATACACATTATATGCTTTACTTATATTCTTTGTTGAATATTTAATTTTTAAGCTAAAATATTATTCATATCATTTGCCGTCTTTGTGGAATAGCTGCGAACATGTCGAGTTTGTTACAATACTTTTTGTATGTGAAATTTTACGCTAAACTTAGTAAAAACGAATAAAAATATCATTATAAAAATGTGATGTAATACCTAATTTTAGAATACAGTTTCTATGTTTATAACACTGCAAACTACTAAAATATGAGTCAGTTGTAAAAATTACGTCGGCTAGTGAATTGGTTTTCTGTTTTACCTTAGACGGCACTACTACACAAAAATCGGATAAGGCCTTTAGGTATGATACGAGTCAATCAAATGCTTACGCCCAGTTTCACTATTCTGACTTGAGCTGGATCTTATTCAAGTAAGACAGCTCCAGTCAAAAATCCGTTCCACCACGTATATACAACCACATCTTGACTCAGCTCTATGCATACTTAACAACACTGTAAACGACATGCGTGATTGGTTGGTTTTGACTGGTTTTGACAAGATTTTGAATTTTTTACCGTATAATTCAGTGACAGCGTAAAAACAAAGACATTATGGCCACAACAAACATAAAAATTAAAATAATAGTTATTGCAAAATAAAATATTATTAACTCGGGAAATATTGAGGTAAGTAGAAATCAGATTAGAGAAAAAAGATGTAATTACACAAAAGACCAAAAACACCTTCTGACGTCGTTGGTGTCAAAATTTCAAGACATAATTAAAAATACGTCTACCAACGTCCAATAAAGAGAAGGATGTGGCGTGAAGCAAAATTCCTTGCATGTTTAGCGGACAAGCTAAAAATATTTCTCGAAATACTGATTTGCTTTGAAAACAATACTCCAATATGAAGCAGGAAGCAAATAAGAAAAAGCCAAAGAACGCATAGAACTATACAAAACTGGAAGAGGCCAATGCACTAAAACAAAGGAAGACTCCTAACCTTTGGTACTAAAATGAAAAGAGTGTGGTGGGCATGGAAAATGAATTTGACATGGACTATGTCGAGAAAAGAAATGTACTTATGTGCATATTGAATATTGATTTCATACTTTATAAATACAAGAAGTATTCCATGTGTAATTTTCTAGGTGATCAATGTTTAGAAGATAAATCTGATCCAGTGAACACTGGTGTTAGGTCAAAACTGCTCTTAAGAAGAAACATAGAATCATAACATAAAAAACAATAGAACGCTATGAGAAGCACCACAATCAAATAGATAGTGTTGAGTAGAGAGTTGTGAAGTGGTTTCACAATATAGCCGTAAATTTTGTACTTTATGTAGAACGCAGCCTACTGATGTAGTAAAATGTCTTTTTTAAAGAAAGATAAAGTTCAAACTAATATTTGTAACCTCAATATAGTGAAGCAATATAATACCCTCATACGAAGAGTTGGTCTTTTTGATCAGCGGTTCCCAAACTTTTTTGTGTAGTAGACTCCTTGCCATGTTTTTTGTTTTTGGGTAGACCCCCTACTTACCTGATATTGATTTTTTATAAATTTCTAACTGTAGTAAGATTTTGTGTTAAAAACTTAAAGTAAAAACACATATTAAGTTTTATACATTTATTAATTGAATTTAAATTAAAACTACTCAAAATAAAATTTTGTATCTGTTATATAAAATTTACGTAACATAAAATAAACATAAAATAAACTAAGCAATAAGTAAATGTTCTTAGTGAGAAGGATGAACCTGATGCTTTAATAATAAATTATCAACATTTGGCGTTAATTTTGTAAGGTTTAATCTTAAATCTCCTCGGCAAATGATGTCCAATCTGTTTCTTTTTTTCATTAGGAGATTGGTAACAGCGCTGAACTTCCTTTCCACTAGGTATGACGATGGAAAGGAGATTAAAAATTTCCTCGCTATATTCTATAATACTGGATAAGTAACGGGTATGTTGTTTTGCAGCTAGAATTGCGGATATCCGTTTTTAAACTGAACCTTAAGTTCGTCGTTTGTACTTAATTCAATCAATTCCTGGAAAAATTTGCCCCGTCCAATATTTTGTTTCATTAGTTTAACTCTGGCAAGAAACGATAGACTTTGTTTTAATCAAATTTAGACTGTCGCTTTGTAACTGCAAATGAACCATATTAAATTTTGCAAACAAATCTGTTAAATAGGCGATGTCTGTTTTCCACTTTATTAAATTGTCTTGTAAAATTTTATCTTTAGTATCCAGAAATTCTAAAATAGTCTCAAAAAGTGCAAAAAATCTTGTCAAGTATAAGACTTTCCACAGCCAGCGTACTTCAGTGTGAAGGAGTAATTGAGGAAAGTGTTCGTCATTTTCTTCACACAACTGCGCAAATAACCGCGTATTTAACTCGTTGCTTTGGATTCGGTTTACTGCATTAATGACTAATTGAAAAGATTCATGAAATCTAACACTCAAATTTTTAGCAACTAAATGTTGTCGATAGATGACGCAATGTATTGCTAACACCCCTGACACATTTTGTTTTAAATAGCTCATAAATCTGTAGCTACTGATATTATATTTGATAAAGGGATTGCTTTTTCAATGAAGTAATTCTTCAAAACATGAAATATTGATTCACCTTTAGTGTCGGTTGTCAAAGTTCTAGCGAAGAGCAGTTCTTGGTAGATTTCTTAATTTATAATGAAACGAACATATGCCAATAATAATGCTGCATTACCAGGTACAGTTGACTCGTCCAGTTGTATAGAAAAATGGGTCGTTTGCAAATAATTACACAAGAAGTTTTTAATATCAGATCTCATTTCATTATCAATAAGTCTCAGATGATCATCCTGCAGCTTAGATGTTTTCATAGCGTCATTGTCCAAAACTTTGTTGCATAAAAGGAACATAGGCAATTGTTTGTCCGACAATGATGGAATGCAACCAAGTTTCAAATAATCAACACTGCAATGTCTACATTTCTTTTTAGATTTGGACATGGCATCAGTCATCTGTGGGCAAAATTAATCTATTTAAATAAGACATAAAGTCCAGCAGCTGTATATTAAAAAATCAAAGTCAACCTTATAGTGTAAGTTTCTACGTTGTTTGTACCTAAAAAGATATTAGTTGTTATGTAAAAAGAAGTGTTAGCTTACTCACAATATATTTCAGTGGTCTGAAGAAGTGCACGCCTTGTGCACGAAACGTCGCCGTAATAAAATCTTCAGTGGTTTAATTGCGCCTCCTAGAGAAGATCTTCCTATAATCTAAGTCATTAATGCAATATTAAAGGAGGACTTAACTACAGTACTTAAATAGGTACTATCAGTGTATGTTCAGATCCACTATCGTGGACCCACATTTATATTTCATGGACCCCCAAATTTTTTTTTGCTGACGTAGACCCTTTGCAGGTTGTAATGGACCCCTAGGAGTCGATATAGACCACTTTGGGAATCACTGTTTTAGATGGACTCATATTTTATCACAGAATCTGTATCTGTTTCAAAAAGTAGTATAAAAGCGTTTTCTAAAATAAGTAGGAGAAAAGTCAAAGCGGGTTTATTTATAAAACCAAATAAAACATGTCAAATACTGTAATCGTAATTATGATATATTTCAACGCTGTTAATAACATACATAGTAACTAATTTTATCAAAACATAATTATCACAACTTTCCCAAGTCTAGTAAAAAAAAAAGAAAAAAAGAAGAAAGATTTTTTCCTACTTATATTTTCTGCTGAGACAATTTGCAGATTTTTTTAAATTTTTCATTATGGTTGTTTGCAGATTCAATTAGAGTAGGTTTTTATCATATTACCGATGATAATTAACATTGATTCGATAATGTATTTTAAATAATTAATCAGTGGTTACGACTACAGATATAAAGTTTTTAATTTAAATTTACTCAATTAAACTTTATATTACCATATTACGTCAATGATATGGAAAATTAAAACTTAAACGACAAAACAATAAATAAAGAAAACTTTTAGGAATAGAAATATTCCTACAAAACTTTACAATACAGTACAAATTTGAAAAATATAAATCTAAACTTGTC
This sequence comes from Aquatica leii, assembly GCA_035610365.1. Classification (NCBI taxonomy): domain Eukaryota; kingdom Metazoa; phylum Arthropoda; class Insecta; order Coleoptera; family Lampyridae; genus Aquatica; species Aquatica leii. Next base: position 60,724,427 of record CM069434.1, read on the forward strand.
AGTAAACAGGAACATAAAAAAAGTTATAGTAAAGTCCCGAAACGGATAAAATGTATTTTTGAGACTTGTATAAAACTTTTTGGTGTATGTCTTTTTGCTTCAACGTAACCCCAATTTTATCGCAACCCCTCCTGCACTTTGAAGTTTTCTCGTATCATGTTGGTTTTTGTGTATAATTCACATTGCCCGCGCAATTTTTCAACCAGAAATTTACATTTTCATGAAAATTTACAGCTTTATTTTCGTAGCATCTTTTTTAGTTATACTGTGTAATGTTGTTTACAGTTTCTTCTGAGCGCATCTCTAGTTCACACGTGTAATGACGTCGACGTTCCGAAAAATAAATAAAGCAGCGTAGTTTTATAAGGGCGCGTATTTTACAAAACAAAAGAAATAAGATATTGTATAAAATTGTAAGTGGCAATCGCTTTGAAGTGCTTTTTATGAAGCTTTCTTGCCGTTTAAGCTTACTTGGTAGATCTATCATGTTGGGTATCGTTGGCGCCGCGGCGCTCAGCGTTTTAGTGCTTTCGGAGGAGGAGAATAATCGATATTTCTATTAGATAACACCATCTACATGTGCACGTGCCTAAGAGCGTTTACCTTGACCATTCTATATTTGCAATGCGCACTGACGGAAGCAGCGTACTGATTCATTTTACATAAGAATGTAAATAATTAAAAATAAATATTTTGAAAATTTAAATATACATTCTCCGTTTATTATTGTTACTTCGTGAGATTTTTTACTCGTTTGTTTGGTTCTGTAATAGAAAATTTATTAGACGCTTTTAACGACTTAGAAATGTTACATTTTAATAAATATTTTGCATTACAAATAACGGTAGAAACCAGATAATTACTCAATAAGTGGTTCTGTAGGAAGCGTTCTAAGATTTATATCATTAAATAAACAGATTATCATAATGTTCAAAGTAAATAAAAATTTAATGTCAATCTATGGAATATAATAGGTCTAATTTGCGACATCCAAACTGGTTTTCGAATGTTTACTGTTATTGATGATGAATAGAATATCGTGGACTTCCTGCATTAAGAAACTCATACACTACTTTAGCTTAATGTATGCAAAATTGTTTCTATTAAAGCATGCTGTTTTTTTAATGATATGAAAATTGGGAACTGTAACAATTTTGTGATGGATAACATCAACCATGAGATTGTTGTTCCGACATTAAAACAATTACTTAAGGTGCTTGAAACGTGGACTAAAGGTATGACGCGTGAATAGAAAATTACTCATAATCAAAACATTAATATTAACAACAGTGAAATTGCAAACATTTAACTTTCTAAAGTTAAAAATAAATAATCTTATGCCGGTGCATATATGGTGCTTTTAATGGTTATTGTAGGATTTTTAAATTGTATTTTTTAGTAAAAACGCCCAAATCTTAAATAATCAATGCAAGTAATCGTAAGGTGTTTATACATTTAGACAATTTTATTTATTTACTATTTCTACTTCGAAGGTCAAGTGACTAATTAAGTGATGTTAAACAAGAGAGAGAAACTGTTTTCACATTACACATTAATTCTTATTATTTTTATTTAACGATTATAATTAAAGTACACTGCTAGAAGTTAGGTTTTTATCTAAACAAGCACATTGATTTAAATTATTGTATTTAAAAAGTTTTTTTATGCACTTAATTATTGTGAATCTTGTATAGTTTATCGTTTTTAAAAACATATTTATTATGCTTTTAAAGTAAATGAAATTTTCTAAAATTATATAATATTTATATAATTTTTGTTGATGCTAATTGTTTGCTTTAAGTTATAGTTGATTTTATGCATTTTATTACTTTTTTTCGTTTGAATTAAAATTAATTAATAATATACAAGCGATTTAAAAATCATATGTTAGTCTAAACGAATCAAACAAATACTAATGTTATCCTCAAATATTATAATAATATTTAAAAAAAGCAATAAGGTGTCTTACAATTACTGCTTTTTTAGAAAGCTTTAAAAAGTCAATTGTAACTGCTTTGCAAGAGTCGACTAGTAACATATTTTGAAATAATTGATTGTAGACAATATAAAAATTTATAAATGCAATATCAAGCATTTTTTTATGGCTTCTCCCACTTTACATATTTTTACACTTTGATACCTTACTTACATATTTGTCGTAATTTTAACGATACGGGTGCAGCATTAATTTATTGTATTATCGTTTCTTTGCTTTTACCATTTAGTAACATTCTCAAAGATCATTCTGACGTTTTGTTTACGTTTTTGATAGCTTCTGTGGAGAAGACTTCAAGAGTAATAAAATATTATTCCATTTTCATATTTTAAAACATTTTTTTATTGTCAGTAAGTACTGAGTAACACCTGCAACTTTGTGGTTATTTTGGTAGTTTTAGATTAATAACATTTTACAATGTTTAATCCTGGACAAGATACCGTTATTGTAACGACGAATTTCTAAATTGCATCAATCATTTCCCAGAACCAAACGTTAATTACGACACTTTTAAAAAAAATATCAATTGCATTTGCAAGGCAAAATGCACAGGAAGGTTAACCGTACTCACTGCATCAGTTGTCTAAAACATTTGTAATTGCAACGAATAAACTCCTAATAAATTGGTAATTTTTTTTCATTTAACTGGATGTGTAAGAAGTAAAAATTATTGTACTTGAGCAACTGTAAATCTACATACTTTTTGTTCGATGTCATTATTTTCTATTTTTCAAAAATATTTATTCTAAATTAAAACGGCTGCACTGTTTATACGCTTCTACTGATTGTGAATTCACTTTACGGATGCCGGTAAACGCAATGCAGCAATTAACAACCATTTTACTCGCCCTTCACCGCTGTAAACGTTTGTGTATCTGAGTGTTATTTTACGACATGTAAGTAGTATTCTTTCTATTTAATTTTTCTTGGTAGTAATTTTGTGAGGTTACTATGCTGTCTTTGTACCCGGCTGTTTTTGGGATATGTAACCTGTGGAGTCCGTGTTATGTAATCCGAAGAAACGAGAGAAGATTCACACATGTTTCTAAAATATTAGTATTGTATTACTTTGTTAATTGACATCTGTAACTAATCATTTAATTTTATGCACATTACGTAGTATAACGTGTACCTTTTCGCATTTATATTTATTACTTTAATTAGGTCAGTCTTGCACGTACTACTTCTTAATATCGTTTAATTTTAATTTAATTAAATTATACGGTCTTAAATTTACTTTCAGTCGCAAATTTTATATCAACTGTAACCTTATGTATGTCGTTGAAATAAAGATAATAGAAAAATACTGATTTATAATACTGCATAAATAATGCAATGTCAATATGTAGAGTATAACAATGAAGTTTAAAAAAATAAAAGTGCTGAGTAGTAAAAGTATTAAGATTCCAGCTTAACAAAAAGAATTATAAAAAATAGTTTAAACGAAAAAATAAAAAACGTCAATTAGACATTCCAAAAAAAATCAAAAATTATGGTGGTTGTTGTTGTAGCGATGCCTATTAGCCTATTTAATGCTTAACCTACTATAATTAAATAATCAAAACAGCTTAAATATACTATTTGTACTTACATTAAAAACCCAAACTTTATCAGTCACGATGCTCTTGTGTTTGCTGGATACTTTCTTTACTTTAGAAAATTTTAAGCAGTAAATTTTGTTTTTTCTAAAACGTTGCCAAAAACAATATCGAACGTAGTTATAACTGTAACCGTTTCAAACAAGTATAACTTTCGGCTTTGACCGCGTCGTAGTTAAACACCCCAATGCGGTCTAAGCCGAAAGTCGCTTCTAATAATCAAAACTTAAGATTTTAAAGTATGACTATTACTACTAAACAATCGTATATGTTATCACTAAGAGTACAAGTTTTGATGTTTGGATACCGTATACATGTAGCGACGTTTTAAAAAGGACTTGTTGCAAATAATTGCGCAATATTACATTCAACAGAACCGACATGCACGATTTTTTTATATTGGCTCAATATTTTAAGTAAAACAGAATCTCACTTATATACACAAAATACAACCATGAATTCGCATTGCTCTGTCACCACTACAATTAGATACAATAAATGTATAGACGTGCACTGAACACGTTTAGATTTAACTCTGATAACTCTGATGTGAGTGTTATGTGATCTTTTGTTTTATGACACGACCGTTGAGCGTTGGTAGCTTTTGGCTCATTCCACAACTTTAATGAATGTTCCAATAAATTAATCGTATTGTTATTGTACAAAACTAAACATATAACTTTTTTCATATGAAATATGTAAATTGAAATGTAATGGTTTTATGTCTAGATGTCGTAAACTACTAGTCTACCAAAAACTGTTATAAACAATTTTATAAAAACTAAGAGAAAATTTGTTAAAGTAGCTGCTAATGTTGTTAATAAGAAAATGTGTAGCAGTTTCTTAAATCATTATTATAAAAAAAATCTGATGCACTTACCTACTAATAACATTAATTAAAAAGAAACGTTTTTTTAAATTATTTGTAAGTTAAGATGGAATCGGTGAAAGAATATTATCTGGTATACTTAAAATATATGTTTAAGTAAAATATCGTAGATGATACATTTACTAGTTTACAATTGAATAATCGTTTAATCAGCAATTACATTTAGATTAGTGTTGTTTGGACATATATCTGTTTATACACTTTACTACATTTTCCACAAGGGCAGTTTCAGGAGATACCAATTTGTTTTAGCATTTATTGAAAGTTGCGAACTACGAAGACTATTTATATATATTAACTACATTTTTCATACTGCCCCATCTGTAGGCCAATTTGAATACTTTGCAAATTAAACTCTAATTAGAATTATTTTAAACAAAACTAAAGTCGATAAATTCAGTTTAAATAACATTACATGTGTTTAAAACATATAAATTATACTCACCATTTTATAAATAAAGATGAACATTTTAGTGTCCAAATTTGAAAAATAAGAACATTCTAACTAAATAAAAATAAACACTTAAATGTCAAAATTTGAGAAATAATAACATTGTAAATTGTAATACAAACGCAAACAAATTAAAATAAAATAAATATAAAATAACGGGTTAAATTTTATTAATCGTGATTGAAGGAACTAACAGAAATTTATAAATTTAGTTTGTTTATTTTTTGCATAATTTGTTCTTCTGTTATTTGAGCAACTATTATTTTTTTTTGGTTTTTTTTGTGTACGATTGAGAATAGCGGTTATGATTTAGTTTTTTTGGAAAAGTAGTTCAGTTCTCTATTTTCTGTGGGATTACTTTCGCTTTATCGTAGTTTGTACATTTGTATTTTTTGTAATACTTTAAAATTATTTTTAAAATTGAATTGTTATTACGAGTAGTTTATAATATATTAAATTCATTTTAGTGCTTTCATTTGTTCTATCCATTCATTCATCACTGTTACTTTTTTTTAATATTTCAGTTTTTTTACTAATGTTTAAGATCATGTATAATATTTTTATGCAATAAATGTGCATTTAACGTGATTTAGTTAAATGTGTCAAATACTATTTTGCAACGTAAAACTATTTTAGATTTGAAAAAAACAAGCTAACGTTTTAAAGTAGGTTACTTGTAATAAAAATTTAAATGCCAAATAATCAATTATAATATATAGTAAAATTCCTGTAAAAATGCATTCTTTTGATAATTTCATATTTAATTTGTCCATGTAAGCGTCATTTATTGCTATAACCTTTCAGATTGATAGAACTATTTTTAATTCTAATTTTTTCTAACAAGAAATTTTTATAATGTTATTTGGATGTGAACGGAAAAAGTCTTTTGGCAAGTAAGCATTTATAATTTCCATAAGAGCAACATAGAGAAACGTAAGTTTTTATAAATGTTTTTGTTTTCACGAAAATTATGTTAAAAAATGTACTAAATCAGAACTTCATTAATAAAAAATCATTTTTGTAATTTTTGTGATTAATTGAATTTTTTTTTGCTTTTTTTACTCCCAAGAAAGTTTGCAGCAGATTACAATGCAACTGAGAATCTAATTTATTAAATTCGTAATTATATAGTAATCAAGATATTAGAATCACTATTGTTTGCTTTCTAATTAGTAATAATTATATATATTTAATCAGTTAGTTGTTTTTAGGTTGTACGATTAAGATTTTTCTGTTTGGTATATCAAAATAGTACATTTTTTTATATTAAATTCATGTATTTTTTAAAAGTATTTATTGAATTAGGTAGTAAAGGTTGTACAAACATCAAATAAATTTTAATACATGCGTTTGTAAATCACGGTTTAGTATAAAAATCGTAAAATATAATAAACAAATTATGTTTAGAACATTGGATTTGTATGATAAAATAAACAAAATTTTGCTACAAATGAGTTTATTTAGAAAATTTTAAATAAGTAAGGTCAGAGCGTTGCACAATTCTATGTCATACTGTAGCAAAGTTTGAGTCTTCGAAACGTCTGAAGAGTGGTACTTGTCTTTACTTTATATAATACATTATTTTTGTAAGATAAGTTTTTAAAATTGGTAATTTTAATATATTTTTAATTGTAAGTACTCTGAATGTTGTTATTATAAAAACTTTTTCCAAGCATTTACCTTAGGAAGCATTAATATTTAATTTCTTGTGGCCATGATCTCAGTGGCTTTGTTTTTGTGTACATCGTAACGAAGTGTAACTTGAGTGTTCGGTTTGGCACCAATAAATTTGTATTCTAGTTTCAGGTACTTTATTGTATGCGTAATTTGTTTTGATCGTTGTTAAAGTAGTAATACTAAAACGCGGATTTCGAATTTCTAACAACTGCCGTGTCTTAAGTTATTGCTTAGAACGTTACTATCTAACGCAATACAGGTTAGATCTGCGCGGCTTTTGCAACTAGGTTTAGCTTAGTAGACGATGTTTAAGCGATAATTTATTTTTGCTCAAGTTGCGATTTAAAGTCATAAATAATTTTTTGGAACGCCTTTACTCGAAGCCTTTTACTGCTTCAGGTTTCTGATTATTCAGCTTCGTAACGTTAATACTACATTTGTAGAGATTTTACTGTTTCTTAATATAATAATATACGCTTATGTGCTACATCTATCAAACATCAAATTATAAAATCAAATTAACTACTTACTGCTATTAGACAGCCAACAAAAAAATTTATTTTTCACGATTTTTTAAATTATTTATTTATAGGATTATGGCAATTTTTGTGATTTTATTTTTATACGACTGACACCTTGTCACTCTGATAAATAATAAAATAACTAAACCCTGTAGAATACCAAATTTATTTTAAGTAACACCTCATTAATAATATTCAAATTTCCAAATGAATTATTAAGAATTCTGCACACTTCCTTCCCAAATATAAAAACAAGAATACGGCATGAGAATATACTGCATGCAAGGTCAACAAGTCTTTGTAAAATTTATGGATACCTTCAGGAGGATGCTAAACATTTAAACCCTTCCGCCAGCATCCCGCATACTTAGAATAAGCTTTGACCCAAATACTAAGCAAATTAATAAATTAGCTTAGGTTGGAGCCGGTATGAATACTGGATTTGGTTGTCAAGTAATCCTAAATAATTTAATTAACACGTCTTTTGTAAATTAAAATGCTTAAAAATTTAATTACGGTTTAAAGCGTCTGCTTGATAAATGAGTAGAAGGAGCAACGGTGTACTTTACAAAATACACTTTTATCGATTTTCTTATAAGTACAACGTTGAATGAACAGAAGAGTATTTTTTATAATAAAACGGTTTTTAGTTTATAAAAAAAGCCGCAATTAATTTTTCTGTCCGTAGTTTAGCTGTTTATCACATGTCAAGGGACGTTATAGGAGCTAACTTGTCTTCATTACCATTTTATGTGTATTTAATGATGTATATCTCAACACTTCATCAAGTCTAGTCTGCGTTAATACTGCGTTTAAATCTGATGGGCAAAAACAATTTTACAAATAATATTAACAATTAATTTAATAAAACGTAGACATTTTATCAATATTGAATTAAACATCAAAAGACCCGATTGCAGAAATCATAAAAAGTGAATAGTTACACACGAAAGCATTAGCTCTTTTACATAACAATAACTAACGATCGGGTTTGAAAATTCTTTAGTAATAACTAATATTGCTAGATATAACAAGTTAAAGCTGTAAAAACTTAAAATGTAAAAATAATTCGGTGAACGAACTTTGCTCAGTATTTATTAAACTGCAAGAAAGACTTTTGAAACGCTATACGTACATACATGTTTATTAATACATATTTATGACACCGGTTTATTCATATTTGGCCAATTCCATCTTCAAAAATTAATGGAATAAAATGAATATGTAAAATAACCTACCAATTTCTAAAACACTATTTTCTTTCTAGGTTCGACAAGTAGTAATGGTAACCATAAATTCTTAAATCTAAAATATTGTGAAAGTTTATAATAATAAAGTTAAGTAAAAGTATTGACGATGCAATTAAATAATATCACAATTAACCTTTGACAAAATTTCTTTAACTAAAATTGGTAGTTTTTAACTTTCAAATTTTGCTTATAATAAATAATTTATTTTACTAGAGTGTTGACACATATATTTATTTCGAATTTAAATAGTACTTAACAAAGGTTAGTTTTAATCATGCTTTTATAACAATTACTTTTTTACGTTTGAATACACTAAAAAACAGTTAACTGAAGAAACACATGTGCATTTTGTAGACCCGAAAATAAAGATATATTCTTATAAAGTTGTGTATTGACTTGCTTATTTTATTTATTTATTTTAAGTCGAATTTTTAATTCAGTAATGTACAATTTTTAAAATTTTTGAAAATTGCAAGGACACTTGAATAGTTTTGTTCGTTTGTTATTCTTTGCTACTTAAAAATTCTTGAGCAATTTGCAATTTTTTCAAATAGTAAAGCGTTATTATAACGTACATATTACATCAAATTTAATACTAACTTTATGTATCCGTTTATCGAATTAATAAAAATTACATTGATTTGTTTCTTTGCTAAAAAAGGAGCACGCCCCAATATAATGAAGCGCATAAATTTTGTTTTATAAACATTCATTAAAACTTTGACTTCGTTACTGTTAGTTAACATCAATTTCTTTAATTGTGTAGAATATTGTTTTTTAAACTTTTTATTTGTGTTACATTGTACAAAATAACGATGTTTTATTTTATATATTTTTTTAAATTTTAATTGAGTATTATTTTAACAGACAAAAAAGCCTCTAAATATTTTTATTGCAAATAACGTATTATGCGTAAACGTGTGAAGTAATTTTCATAATACTTATTTATTAGCCCATATAAATGAATTAAGTAAAACATAAATTCATTTTCACAGATTATTACAATAATTTTTACAATTATGGTTTGTTTGTTATTTGATGAATATAAGATTATGTTTTAGGTGAAGTGTAACAGCCAGTGTTGGCGCTATAGTGGACTGTATAAAATTCTTAAAGTTTATTTGATTCTCTATGCACCGATATACAAAAAAAAAAACTACCACACAAATACACGCAACTACTGTGCGTCGGGAAAATGATAAGGAAGGACTTACCTATGTTGCCTGTTGTAGCGACGTAGATTCTCGGTGTTGGTAGCGATGGCACTTATAATTTTTAATCGTTAGATTTAACCTTTTTAATTTAATTATATCGTTGCGGCGCGGCGGTATGTCTTACATTGTAATTTTTGTCATAATCGCCTTGCAAGTGCATAGATAAGGGAACGGGTCTGTTAAATGCAGAAATGAAATTAATAGACCCGCTCAATAGCATTATATATTTGCATGGAAGTTTGCATAATATTCAGGTGCTAAATAAATTAATAAATTATAAAAGCGCCAAACCATGCCCCTCGCCTGGAAAGGGATGAGACAATCCGTTTCCAAATTAATATTAAACTAAATTAAATGTACATTATAAATATTTGCAACAATATTGCGACTAGTCGGTGCGATCTAGACAGAAGCAAAAACAAAACATGATTACTTAATAAGCTAATAATAAGAATTCTCAAACTAAATTTAAAAAAATAAATAAAACAAAGATAACTTAACATTATATGTAAAGAAAGACGATTAAAGCGTATTGAAATTACTGAAGCGGCAAAGGACAAAGATTTCCTACTGCTCTGCGGTACACTCCAGTTGAAGTTTTTACATCTACTACTCGAATCACTCCGTCAGCGCCAGGATACAGACGTACTATGACGCCAATAGGCCACTGAAGAGGTGGAGTATTTTCATTTTTGATGATAACGACAGTACCTTCATTTATTGGTTTAGATGGTGTAATCCATTTTTGTCGTGTTTGTAGAGTGTTTAGGTATTCAACTTTCCATCGTTTCCAAAAAGATTGAATAAGATGATCAATGGCATGTTTTCGTTTCAGAAGATTTAAATTTTGATTTGAGAAATCTTCCGCGGGGAGAGACTTTAAAGGAGTTAGCGTCAGAAAATGAGCGGGTGTAAGTGCTAACGGTTCAGAAGGATCTGAACTAAGAACAGAAAGTGGTCGCGAATTTAAAAGAGCTTCAATTTGTGACAGTATTGTTGTCATTTCTTCATAAGTGAATAACTGATTGCCAACCATTTTTGTCAAATGCGTTTTTATGCATTTAATATTGCTTTCCCACATAGAACCAAAATGCGGGGAGCGGGGAGGATTCATTTTCCATTCTATAGAAATATCTCGTAAATAGTAATCAAACTTGCTTTGATATTCAGAACTGTTTAATAACTCGTGCAAGGAATCTAGATGAGACTTAGCCCCTACAAAATTGGTGCCACAATCTGAATACATTACGCTTACGGGTCCGCGTCTAGATAAAAAGCGCTTTAATGCGTTGAGAAAAACTTCGGTAGACAAATCCGAGGCAACTTCAATGTGTACTGCATGGGTTACAAGACAATTAAAAAGACAGATATATGCCTTTTGACTGCGAACACCTCGTTGTCTACGTAGAATAATGTTTAGTGGACCCGCGTAGTCAACACCAGTGTGTAAGAAAGCTTTGGATGCTCGTACACGGTACGAAGGCAGATTTCCCATCAATGGAAACTGTGATCTTGGATTGGCCTTAAAGCACAAATTACACAACTGTACTCGTTGTCGTACAATATTACGGGCGGAAAGGATCCAAAACCTTTGACGTAGTAGCGACATCAACAACTGTGGACCTGTATGTAGATATTTCTTATGATAATAATCGATTATTAAATTTACTATATGATCACGGCGAGGTAACAAAATAGGGTGTTGACTGTCGTAGCTAAGATCCGCATGAACCAGTCTGCCTCCTACTCTTAGAATGTTTTCACAAAGAAAGACATTTAATTTTAGCATTAAGCGAGGTAAAGTTTTTCCAGAACGGGCTAATTTAAGTTCTTCTGAAAAATGTACTTCTTGCAAAGACCTAATAATGGCAAGTTCAGCGGTTTGATAATGATGTGTTTCAAATTTGCGAGGCAATTTTCTAATAAACCGCAAGACGTAAACAACAACTCTTATAAGTTTAGTCCAAGACGAAAACCTAGATGACAGTTGATACAAAAATGGCGGGTCAAATTCTTTATTATTAATGCTACTCGTAAAAACGTTTGCTTTAACTTCGGGAGGTTCGGCGACACATTTAGGGTCAAATTGATGTATAGGCCAGTCTGCAATTGGAGAATGAACAAAAGGTGAACTTTCAAACCACATCGTATGTTTAATTAGTTGCGACGGTGTTAAACCACGAGACAAACAGTCTGCTGGATTTTCAGTGCCTTTAATATAGTAAAAATGTTTAGCGTTAAGGTTATCGTGAATCTTTGAAACGCGGTTTCCAACGAATGTTTGCCACCTAGCGGGAGAAGAATGAATCCAAGCTAATACAACTGTACTATCACAAAACGCCAAAACATTATTAATTGTACAGCGAGATGAATAAACATTGTAAACCGTTCTCATTAATCGTGAAAGAACTAAAGCACCGCATAGTTCCAATCGAGCAAGTGAAACAACCTTCAAAGGGGCTACTTTGGATTTTGCGCACATTAAATTAACAAAAAGTTTTCCTCATTTGGAAAATACACATGTAAATACACTACTCCACCATATGCACGTTCGCTAGCGTCAGAAAATCCTAATAATGATAAGATACAATTTCGATCAACTCCTACATGGCGAGGTATTTTTATTGTTTCTAATAAAGGTAGTTCACTTTGAAATTGATTCCATATCTTTACAATATTATTGGGCGGCGTGTCATCCCAATCTATTTTATTTTGCCAAAGAGATTTAATAATTAATTTTGCAAGTAGTATCACTGGTGCGACAAATCCCATTAAATCCCATAGTCTGGCAATAGTAGACAAAATATTTCGTTTGGTGCATTTTCGATTTTGTATATGAACCGTAAAAGTGAAATAGTCTAAACCGGGTATCCAATGAAGCCCTAGCAGTTTCATAGTCTCGTCTGAATTAAATTCAATATATTCTGTAACACGATCTTCTACCGGTATTTTGGACATAAATTCTAACGAATTACTAGCAAATTTAACAAGTTGAAATCCTCCATGAGCTAGCAATTGTTTTAATTGTGTAGACATTTCGATGGCATTGTTTAACGATATACAACTTAGCGCCAAGTCGTCCATGTACAATGCGCCCTTTTCTATGATATCTGCGGCCAGCGGAAACTTTTCCTTTTCATCAAAAGCTAGTTGACGAATAGTGCGCATTGCTAAAAAGGGACTACACTTCATACCAAAGGTAACGCGATTAAATTCGTATAGTTGCAATGGGTCATTTAAATGAAATCTATAAAGAATACGTTGAAAACGTCGAGAATCTTCGTGTACTAAAATTCTTAAATACATTTCACGTATATCAGCGTTTATTGCAATTGGAAATAAGCGAAAATTGAGAATTATGTGGAACAAATCTGTTTGTAAATTTTTTCCAGTATGTAATAGGTCATTAAGTGAGTATCCCGAATTCGTTTTCGTACTAGCATCCAAAACCATGCGGATTTTAGTGGTAAGTTTATCTTCCCGTATAACAGCGTGATGCGGTATCACGTATTCCATTAATGTTGAATTAACTTCATGTACCGGGCGAATATAGTCTTTTTCTAAATAATCCCGAATTATCTTGTCATATTGGAGTTTTATTGTAGGATTTGATAGCAAACGACGTTCTAATGAAACAAATCGTTGTTTTGCGAGTGGTAATGAGTCGCCGAGAAATTTTGGATCGCGCAAAAAGGGTAATTTCACGATATAACGACCCTCCGTATTTCTTGTAGTAGTGTCTTTATATATGCTTTCGCACTCTTGCTCATCAGGTGTTAAGATTGGAATAGTTGGGGCCTCTTCTAGATCAAAAAAACGTTTCATGCAATTCTCTTCTTTTTCAGAAAAGTTGCAATAATAAATGAAATTGGTGATAACGGGACTGGTAATAGTAGGAGCTTTACCTACTACTAAATAACCTAATAAAGTTTCGATAGCAATAGGCTCAGAAGGTAAACGAGCTATTTTTTTATTTAACAATATGCGTGCAAAGACATCACATCCTAAAATAATGTCAATGTTCCCGGGTGTATAATACTTATCATCAGCAAGTGGAATCTTATGTAAATAATCTAATGTGGCAATATCAACAACGGCGGTAGGCAATTCATTAGTAATACGTTGAACAATATAAGGATTTATTGTAAATGATATGTTATTTTTGTAGCGAGAGCGGATAGTTATATGCGTAGTTCCCTCAATTTTGTTTGTTATATCTCCAAGACCTGAGACTTGCTTTACATGCGAAGGTTGTATTGGTAACCCTAACCGATGACAGCATTCAAGAGTAATAATTTCTTTTTGTGAACCACTATCTACCAAAATGCGTACAGTTTGTATAATACCAGATGAATCCAGAACGTTACAAAGAGCGGTGCCCAACAATACAATCGGAGCGCGGTGTCTGCAAGCAAGCGACATATTGGAATCAGCGGTGCATAACGAAACAGTAGTAGATGAAGTGGGACTTTCTACTTGAGCGGTATTACCTGTATTAGCAATTGCGGAAATAGAAGACGATTGTGTATTTAATTCCAAATGTAATAGCGAATGATGAGAACGATTACAATGTCGACACCTTACTGCCGATTTACAGTTTCGCAGCATATGCTTATTACTTAAACAATTAATGCACAGATTGCTCATTTTGGTGAAATTGTACCTATCGCGTGGTACCATTTTACAGAATTTAGGGCACTGATATATGTGATCGTGACCTGTTCTTTCACAACAAATGCATTTTTGATTTACCATATTAATTGGCAAATTAATAAATGATTTTAAATTAGTTCGGCTGCTTGGAAGATTAACATTCTTTGCAAGAACGCGCGATGGCTTTAAATTACAATTAGCGCGATTTAATATGCGAGATTGCTCACGAACAAATTCGATTAACTTTCCGCTATTAGGTAAATTCTTATCATCCCGAATGTACATTTCAAATGACCTAACTGTATCAATATCTAACCTTTTAAGGCCAATGTGAACAAATATAAATTCCGCTATGTCGTCGATATTTAATTGTTTAAGAGCGGCGATAATAGTTGAATATTTATCAATAAAGACGTCTAAATTGGCAGAGGTTGCTGTACTTACAGGATTAATGTCTAATAATTGGTCTAAATATGATACGGCAAGAACGCGTTTGTCATTATATTTATCGACCAAGGCATCCCATAAAACATTATAATTATCTCCAGTAGGCATTATTCCTTTGCAAATGTTACGCGCTTTGTCAGTTAGTCTGCCTACTAAATATTGAACTTTTTCCGAATTACTAAGGGACTGATTTTCGTGAATAATGCTTCGAAACGTTTCAAAAAGACGGGCCAGTTTTCAATCTCCCCGTTAAACGAAGAAAGTTCTAAGCGTGGCAGATTAGGAATGGCTTTTGTGGAAACCGCGGAAGAATTTAGCTCTTTATCAATAGAATTTGAAAGATTAGATTGAGCGTATTTAATTTTTGAGTATAACTCTTCAAATTCAATTAAAGGAGAATAGTCTGGGCCTGTGTCGGGACGAACCATAAGTTCAAACTCAATCTTTTCATCTAAACTAGATATAAATTCAGATCGCAAGGTGTCAATTGAAGCGGCGTTAGACAAAATTAAATTAACATCATCATTTTGCGAAAACGTGGAAATAACATTAGAAATGCTTTTAGCACGCTGCATATAAGCATTCATTTTTGCGAAACATTTTCGAATTTGTCGTTCGGTGCGGTCGTTATCACTACCAGATTTCGTAGCCATATTGTTGCAAACTCAAAAAATTATTAATACTACACACATTAATCCGGTTCGTTAGGACCATATGTTGGCGCTATAGTGGACTGTATAAAATTCTTAAAGTTTATTTGATTCTCTATGCACCGATATACAAAAAAAAAAACTACCACACAAATACACGCAACTACTGTGCGTCGGGAAAATGATAAGGAAGGACTTACCTATGTTGCCTGTTGTAGCGACGTAGATTCTCGGTGTTGGTAGCGATGGCACTTATAATTTTTAATCGTTAGATTTAACCTTTTTAATTTAATTATATCGTTGCGGCGCGGCGGTATGTCTTACATTGTAATTTTTGTCATAATCGCCTTGCAAGTGCATAGATAAGGGAACGGGTCTGTTAAATGCAGAAATGAAATTAATAGACCCGCTCAATAGCATTATATATTTGCATGGAAGTTTGCATAATATTCAGGTGCTAAATAAATTAATAAATTATAAAAGCGCCAAACCAGCCAGTTACAACATTGTGTTATACTTTGCAGTCTTCCTAGAAACTTCACTATTACATTGTTTAAAACATTTTTTTAAAATGCTGATTAATTTGTATTGTTACCATATTAAATAATATAAATATAAAATGTAAAAAAAAATAAATTACTGAGTATAAGAAGATATGTTAATATAGTGACATATTCAATTAAATATAATAATCAATTTGAATTTTTTTTTTAATTAGACATAGTTTTATAACAAAATTGATCACTTCGCATTATAAGAATTACGCACGCAAGTATTGTGAAGAACGCCATCGTGTGGGAACAATACAACTTGTAATAATTATATTATATTTACATAATATGTACTTATTTATGTATTAACTATACGTTATGCTTATTATTTGGTATAAAAGTGAAATATATAATATGTGTCAATATCAACAATCTATAAACAATACGTTTAAGTATTAAATTGTAGAAAATGTAAAAAAAAACATTTCTTTAAATATTATATTTTAAATGTGTCAAATGAAAGAGAATTGTTGTTTACACATTAATGTGTAAACCATTCGGTCTCCTACAGTTTCTATTTTGTCATTCATTGCGTTTTGTTCGTTTTCTAAAATTTCGCACATACTCTCTTAAATTTTCGTTTAAAAGTTTTTAATTTGGTTTTTAATAATAACCTATATTTCTTCTTTGATCATTTTTGTTTGACTTTGAATCTTCGTTCGTATTTCTTCTTTTAAATTTCTAGAATTGTTTTACAAATTTTCTAACAGTTCACATACATTTGTTACAAGTTTTGTTGGTTTTACGAACCTGCACGGCCAACTCTCAATCGTCGGAGAGAGGGGGGTTCCTAGATACATAAATTGAAGAGATATATAAGGGCGCCAGAGCTTCCCCAAAGTCACGTCTGCCTGCTCACAACAGAATGGGAATAAACTTGCAACTAGATGTTAGGTTCGTAATTCCTCTACTCAGCTGTTCGAGTAGTCAGAAACAATTAGTTACTACGATAGTCAGAGGAAACAGGTATATTGTCATAAAAGAATATTTAACCCCAATAACAATTTTAATGTAGAACTCGCTAAGGTTTATCACAGAATATAATGGCGTTTAAATACAAAGAAAATGCCAGTAGCATAGGCAACACACCGTACATAAGTACACTACCATAAGAATCTATAGCGAAGAATAGTTTGTAATAAATAACGTTTACATAAATTAGTAGAATAGCATTATTGACAATCAACTACAGATATAAGACAGTATTACGCTAATGTTAACTCATCCTAACACAGCGTATAAACTTAATATAACATCAACGTTTATCAATCGGTATTACACAGCATGCACAACTTGGCATAAGTAAAATTTATTACTTAACTCGTAAACAACGATAGTGATAATTATAGAATTAATAACAAAAGTCTCGTGAGTGACCCGTTTGACCACGTAATAAAACAAATAAGATCACTTACCAATAAATACAGGTGTTTCCTTTGGTGTGAAGAACGTACGTTCCTCCGACACACAACCTGCAAACAATTTGAATCGCAAACCGTGTCAAGCTAATGTCTCACGAAATCACATCTATAACAATTATTAATTAAAATACAAACCAACATAAAGAATATAAACCGGTTGTTATATGCTGTGGTACCCCTTTTTCGTTGATTTAATTAGTTATAACCACGTCTTATCGAGAAAAGTTAGTATCGTCCCATATAAATATGTGTCGAGGTTCATCCCTCCGGAAAGTGGTATCGAATACAGAGTAGCGCTGGAACACAAATAGGTGGTGAACGCGAACACGGCGTATCAGCCACGTGTAGTTTAAGTATGCCCAAGATGCTTCCTTAAGGCCCCAATTGTGCGGCTTGCAGTCGCCTTCTGTTAGCGCTCGAGTCCGGCAACGTGATGCCTTAGTTAATAATAGTAACGATATCCATTTATCGAGAATCTGACGGTTTAACAGGAAGGTACGCAAAATGGCCTGTAACGTCTTAACGAAATTAAGAAATTAAATAATTATAAATGGTTTTCCATTATTTCCCCGATGGTAACGGATAATATTAATCTTCGCTAATTACAGGCCACTTACATATTTCACATGTCACGACTTTCTACCAAATGACATCTAATGCGCAAAAGATAGTTAGCGGTTGTCAAAACTCGAATCTAATTTCACGTCAAAAACCCATAGGCGTACCTAATGAAGATTTCAACCGTAACAACAAAGCCGTACGTAATGAAAATTACCGTAACAGATTCTTTAAGAATCTATATCCCTTTTCGTATTAAGAGTACCAAAATCCATTACTTCAAAAACTTCAAACAAATACGAATTAACATGTATACCGCTTTGTTCTAAATTTATGCAAAATCGTTGCTGTAACACTATTTCTTTGTCTTCATTGTCTCTTTTTTCACTAAATTTTAAATACAAACGAGTCTTTAATATTAATTTATATGTAAGACAGTTAGATTTAATACTCTGGAACACATTTATTGTTATTACTACACATTTTATAAACACACGCCAAGTAAACGTTAAGATGTCGTCCCACACCTGACGCCAATTGTTGCAAACTTAACACCTTAATTTATTTTGACTAATTGCGTATTTATAAAAGTAACTAATTTTGTTAAAAATTACAATTTAATGCAAAACAATAAAATTAATAGCCAACTAATTAAGAAAATAGTTTCAAATAATTTAGATATTGATTACCTTTAAATTAAAACATTGTAACTGATATTTTAGCTATTTTTACTTTTTAATGTTTTTGGAATTAGCAGATACGAATTATTTACTTTATTAGAATAATTGATTTATTTTTACACCTTAATTGGTATAAAAATATTTTCTCATATGTACAAATCTTAAGCATTTTAACGTAAAAAATATGGTAAAATCTTTTACAATTTTAGGTTTAATTTTTTTTTTAATTGCATAAACTTTTACAATCAATATTTAAGACTAGCAAATTTTTCTTTAAGACTGATTACGTTTTCTTTCGTTTGTTTTGCATATTATCGTCTTAACTTCGTCTAGGATATTTTAATTTTTAAATCGTTTTTAGTATTTTTGTTCTTTGGGAACCGTTCAATATTGTAAATGCACCTTTAAAAAATATTGGCAAAATATATTCTAGATTGTAAAATAAAATTAAAGAACCTATTTAAAAAACATAATTTTAATTTTTTTTGTAGTAACGTCTTAAATATATTAAAATAAACAATTAAAAAGTTTATGTAGGTTTATATTGAGTGTTGTATTAAATTCTTAGCTGTAATACTGATGTGCAGAAATTGATTTTTATAATCGCGGAAACTGCTAACAATGGCCGGAATATTTCGGTTTTTAGTCTTATGAGCACTGGTATACTCTGATGCGGTTTTCACAACTATAAAAAACAAATTTCCATAGTTTATACTATCTTTAAAAGTAAGCTTTAATGTTCATGTTCATACAATATGTAAAAATTTTAATTCAGTTAAAACAGGCGCTTCTGCGGTATAAAAACTTTTAAAAGCATAAAAATTGATTTTTTTACATCAGGTAATAACAAAAGCTCCCACGGCTGATGTCTACACTAAGAGAGGAACGTCTTCCGGGTTTAAACCGTGTCAATGATGTAACCGAAGTTGTCAACGTTGTCAAATCCAAAAAACGTTATCTTCTTAGGATAGGTTTTGCCCGTGGAAGCTTTTGCTATTAAATGATGTAGTCATTAGTAGTAAAAATACACATTATAATATACAATGTGTTGCATAATTAACGTTGTTAGTTACGCATTACTTTATGCGATTATTTAGTTTTAAAAGAAAATTACTCTTAGTAGACTTACATTAGTAAATTCTTGCATAATCGTAGTAGATAAATGAAGGATTCGGGTGTAAAGAATGGTAAGCATCAGTGTAAATCTTCAGTAGAGCAGATTACAGTATTTAAAAAATATTTAAAAAATTCAAGATACGGAAAGTAGAAATGTTGGTTTATATGGTTGCTTTAGCAACATAAAATATATAAGTTTGACAAACAAAATTTTTTGCTTTCTATATTTTGAGATTTTGTCAAAAATTGCGCTGTGTATACCATTAATTACATTATAATACATGAACTTAACATGTTTACCTAACATTACATAAAAACCACTAAATTAATTCAAGAAAACATTCATTATAAACATTTAAATATAATAGTGCAAAACATAAACATTTTTTTTCTGTTGAAAATAAACGAATTAAACATGGTAGCTGAATACATTTTTAATTTTTTTTGTTGAAACTTCTTATAAAATTTGTAATAAACTTTGGGGATCCCAGTCAAGCAAAACAAAACATGTTCCAATTTAGTTTTTTTATAGGTAGTCAACTCTTGTTAAAACGGATTTAATAACGATGACTTTCCCTTTTTTTTAAAGATGTTTTGAGCATATCCCCGTTGTGAGAGTATGACATACGCATTATGTACAAATCATGAGGTGAAAATTCTGCTGCATTATTAGTAGTAGGTTGGGCAAGTACAGTGAACACTAAAATTGTTGTAAAATATTTTTTCTTAAAACGTTGGCTCAGTTGAGAGTTTTGTTTTTGGTAATCCTTTTTGCAAGACAAAAGTTTGTTACATGCACAAGTTGAAACAATGCACTGCCTGAAATAAGTTAACATAAACGATGTTATGCCGCTGCTCAGTGAAGACGGGGTGGGTTATATTTAAAATTTCGTGACTAATTTGGAAAACTTGACGGAAACACAAAATCGAAAAGTAATAAAGTCAAAATTAAAGGGCGCCAGGAAGGAGTATAGCTTAATGGACTTCTGGCCCTTGCCAACCACAAGCCCGCTCCTAAAAGATACACTCTAAATGGACTTACCTTAATAGAGTGTATCTCACTAAAATCTGAAGTAATCTAATAAAATTTACGCACGCGAAGGCCGACGAAATTAAAAGCTTGTTATAATTTAACTATTTAACATTTATTTGAACACCAAAAAAAAATAAAATGAAATAATAGTATTGAAATCAACAAAATTAACAAAACAAAACACAAAGAACAAAATGTACGTAAAATGAACGTTTAATAAACAAAAGAAAAAAAAATAAAGTTAACTGAATAATGCACAAAAACAAAAAAAAACAAAAAATTTCAAGAAATAAAACAAAAAAAATTGGTAAATCTTAATTAAGTAAAAATCACGGCCGTGGGCGCATTACATAAAAAAAAATTACTTAAATATAAAACGACATAATTCGTTATTATTAACCAAAGATGAAAATTTTTAGTCGTAAATTTTTTTTACGGCTAACGTCCAATAAAAACTTTACTTCAACGAAAATTTTGTCACGTATTTTCGACAAATACTAACAATTATTAATTAGATTATCGGTATAACATCAATTTGCGACACTTTTGATTTTTCCGTAATTCTCAAAGCTTTTAAAACACAATCGCGTAAACAAAAATTTCACATTTAAATAATCGTTACAAAATAAATACCTTAAATTGTCGTCGTAACTCCAGGAAAGAACCTGTGGTTGATTCTGGGTTGCCAGCTGTCTACGGGAAGAAACGTTGGAAGGTACCCCAAACAATGGAATGACGGCAGAAGAATTCTCTTTTAATACCAACGTGAAATCCGCACAAAAGCGAAGACTGGATTTTTTAACACAACACTTCGATAGCAAATCCAACTCGAAACGTTAGCGCAATTTTGGAAACCATGAAGTACATTAAACCGTAAAATTACGAATTTGGAAAACCAAACTTTTCTACCACCACACTTAATTTTCACGGTTCCATTTATTTCACTTCCGCGGTATTACATAACGGTAGGGTAAAGGCACCCCGAACGCTTGATTACATCTCGATATCCGATGTTCTAAATTGCAACCCAACTCTCTCTTCAAAATCAAAATTTTATCCTTATATCACCTCGTAATCTCACTTAATTCAACAAACTTGCGCCGTAAAATCTTTGTAAAAGATGGAACACTAAACAAAGTAAATTCATAAAGATGAAAAATATTGTCACCTCATGCGTCACGTCACGTACGCACAGCGAAAGAATATTTCCATAAAAATCGCATACTCAGCTAAAACCAGCAAACAAAAACATTCGCGCTCGAAAATGGGTTTAAAATAAACAAAAGCAGATACTAAGAAAATGCATCAAATTTCATTCCAGAAAGGAAACCATAAATTAGATAAAGTTGTTAATCCAATGCAATAACCAGAAATAAAATACTAAATCGTAATAAAGACCACGGACCTTTATGCGTTTAAAAAAACCAATAATAATTGTGAAATAATTATTAAATCTAAATCAACTTAAATTGACATAATAAAATTAAACGAGTGAAACGTTTTCGATGCTTTAACGTGAAATACTCAATTGCTTATAATTAAGCAAAAAAGGGTCTTTTACAAAAGATTCACGACCAAATTTCAACGTTGGTTACAAGTTATCTCACTAATTTCCATTTTTTTTTCTGTAGCCGTTTTGATGACATCCTGGCTTGTCTTCGTTTTTCTTAAAGAGAAACGTTTAAGTTGTTACATGTAGCACATATGTCTGCTTTTAGAGTTTTAAATTTAATATTATATTCTTCGGAAAAAAATCTGTGGAACCTATCTTGTCTGACAAATGTATGTTATGTTCATGGCATTCAGTTTTGTATACTTTATAGCAAGATTGTATAGTGTACTCCATTGTCATGTAAAATATACGAGCATTATTGCATCTATGAAGGTTCGTGCAAAATTATTTTGGTCATCGCTAAATTTTAACTTGTGTTTGTTCTGAAAACTTTTCTATCTGCTGTAGGTGTAATGCAACTTTTTTTGATTTTTGTTTCAAGGGTTTTCACTTTTTCCCTGTCCCTTGCAAACCATGAATGCTTAGAAATGTTTTTTTACGAATGTGCTTCTTCTTTCCTAACAATATGGTTACAAGATAACGTTACTGTCCGGCGGTATTGAACATCCTTTTTTTTAATTTTACGTTTAACATTTTCTATACAAATAGAGCCAAATAAGTATGCGTTGTCAATATTGAAGTTTCCCATTGAATTTGTAAATAATGTTTGACGCTCTTCTTCATTTATGAGTTGAAAACATTTTCTTTTGCATTTGCATCATGTCCTACTTTTTTTTATTGAAGTTTTTTCACTTTCTTTGTATTTATGATCAGCATCAAAATCGTCAAATTTCTCGTTGCTATCAGGATTTTCATTGTCACCTGTATACTGTAACTGCTTTGTAACTTGGAGGCGTCAACTGTCATTTTTCTCACTTACCACGTTTTACATAATAAAAATAACAGATTCTATTATTTGCATTTAGTCGACTGGCGCCATCTATTGGCCAAAAGCCAAGACAAAAATTGTTACATATCAAGAGATGCATTTACCATTGTTTACAATTTTTAACTAATTTTAATAGAAAATATTACTTACTATCATTTACGCTCGAGTCCTTGAAATGCTAAACTGTTAAGGAAAATATAGCAACTTATTAAACGCGTAGTCAGAACACAACAAACAATTGCAACAATGCAATTATGAACAATTACATGTATTGCACGAGTACTGAAGTGCTTGACTTGGCCAAATAAACGGTGTTGTTATAACTTTTGGTTTAAACGGCATCTAGGTGTTTTTAACTACCGTATAAAATGTTAGTAAAGCAGCTGAAATAACTTTTATAAAATTTGTGATTATGTATAGTATAACGTATATTAAAAAAATTAAAATGTTTTTGTTTAATAAAAGCACACTTTTAAAAAAATTAGTTTATGCAGTATAGTCTGGACTTAAGTTTATGCTACAAATGCATTAAAAATATCTATTGTATTAGCCAATGTATCAAAATTTGGACGACTACTGAAAGATAACCTAGAGCAAACAGGAAACTAAGAAACTGGCATAATTACTACAAGTACTTATAAAAAAAAACTCTGTCTATAAAAGAAACTAATAGACAAATTTAAGTGCGTAATACATTTGCGCGCGATTGAAGTAAAGCTTCTCGTCCTCTGTGACAGATATTACTGAAAACATTAAAGTTAAATTAAACCAAATATGATTTCAGGTTATTGATTTTGTTTAATTATTATTTATTGATGAAAGAGTAAAATGTTTTTGGGTTATTTTAAGTTAGAACATGTAAGGCAACTCAAAGGACTAATACGCGAATGTATAATTGATTGCATAAACTGTAGCAAAAAAATTTAACGTATGAACAATTGTAATTACTGTACGAATATTTTGTTTTCATTTAATCTTTAATTACAATTATGACAACCACAACTGGTACGGTTTTTTAACAAATCATTTATTGAAAGATTTCCAAAGCAGAAAAATAAAAACTTACTAATTTCGGTACAAAATACAACACATTGTATAAAATCTTAAGCTTTCGCGGTTGTTATGATTAAGATTATAAGCGACTTTTGGCTTAGATCGCGTCGTAGTAAAACATCCAGACTTAGGCTTGGTCATAGTCTTATTACGTTTCGGTAATAAAACTCAAATGCTCTACCGTAAGTTCTCAATATTTCTTAACGATCAATTGTGCTACTCCCGGACTAGTTCGTGGTCGTGGGTCAAGAAAACCATCAACCATCAATGCCAAAACAAAAGGTGACTATAAGGGCGCCAAGAACGATAATTAATTTTTTTAAATAGTAGCCAATTTTCAGGAGTTATGGTTGCTCTCGCTCTAGAAACAACAGCAAGATTGAGACTCGGTACACTAACACTAACGGCAACCAAGACCCAGTTGGATACCCAAAACAAACCCACTAAACAAACCCAACAAAATAAGATTATAGATAAATTGTATATTGTTAACCTCGAAATATAGTAATAACAAGCGTGCATATAATAATTACATAAATAACTTGACGTATCTATCAATAAGTAAATATAGATGAGGGTGATAAGGAAGATGATAACGATGATGTTGGTGATGACGATAATTACACAAACTATAGGAATGATTGAATTTGATTTCACAAGATTGCCTTCAATACGACTAACGTGCATATAACTACATAAATAATTTGGCGTATGTATCAATAAGTAACTATAGATGGGGGTGATAAGGAAGATGATAACGATAAAGTCGGTGATGACGGTAATTACACAAACTGTATGAATAATTATTAAATTTGGTTTAACAAGATTACCTTTAATTATGGTCTGCTATACGCAAAAAAAACAGTAATAAAATTAGCCAAAAGTAAGTTTTGTGACTGCAAGGGCAAGGGACTAAATGAAGCGCTTCCTTTAGATCTACCCAGTGTGGTACTCGGTATAGTACCTGATATATCTAGTAAATTTTTGGGGTAGTTCTTGTTTTCACCTTACACAGTAGGTCTAGTTTGCAACAGTAGTTCAAGCGTACAAGGCAGCATAACCCTTCTTTAAGTGAATAACTTTATGAATTTACAAAACTTACATGTTATTATTAATGGTGATAATATTCTATGCTAAATGGTAAATTTTATTGACGTAAATGAATTGATCTAATTAAATTAATGGGCAAACAAACAGTTGAAAACCTGAAGGGCTAATATTTATATATGTACAGGTAATATTTAACAACGGTAACCTTCACTTTTTCTACCTAACTAATTCAGACATGTACAACAGGAGACTGCGTTAACAGGGTGCAAAATATAATGTTTATCATACAAACGGACACTGGACAACACAACAATCACGTCTGACCTGAGCACGATGATGATACCTCTCCTATAACAGCTATCGATTCTCGTGTGGTAACGGGAGGCTTCCGCAATAGTAGACAATAATGATGATCGGTATAATGTTATAAGTGACGTGGACAATTGATGATCCCACGACTAACACCTACACCCATATACGAATGGGGCCACAGTCACATGCATTGGCCACTATTTCTTCGGACAACGGAAAAAACACAGGTCTTCTCTTGACAAGATTCCCAAAACGTACACTGATAAGATAGGGGTAATATTTGTAATTTAATAATAATAATTGTAGGCTAATGGTACGGAGCAAGCTGAAATAATAACAAGTCTTAGCGACTTTATATGGATAAAAGACTACAAACCTCTTCGGTGGTGTGCGAGCTAGCATGAGGTTCTAAGACGCAGGCCCTCAAATCCGCAGAAGCGAGAAAATCGTCACTCATACACCCACATCACACAAAATAATGACCGATTTTTAATTAGTAAGGCACCAATTCGCAAAGATCCTTTAAATTTAAAGCGATATAATATCGAGGTTGTGAATCGGCACGACCATGCGCTTAGTAACACTCTTTATATGTGAATTCCAAAATGGCTAATAACAGGAAGTAAAAAAGCTAGGAATGATAGTAGATAACAACTGGGAAAATACGATTTGAAAAATAGAAAACAAACAAGGTCACAAGCTTTCCTTAATAATAGGCCACAAACAACACACACAAGGATTTAAATTGTAACAACTCCCCCCTACCAAGATGAGAGCGTAGCGAAACTAAACGAAAAATGATAGATGAATGATACTATGCATAAAACCCCAGGAACAAAAAGGTACTAAGGATCAAGAAAGGAGTATAAGGATACAAGATGACACCCCTCCCTCAGGATTCACCTTCAACAAGTTACACCAGGTTCACCAGACAACCAAAAAGTAAATGTACTTGGGTACTGGATATGCCCACGCGACAAGGTGGTAGAGCGCGTCGTCGGGTATCATACCAATAATACTCCTTCTTACATTCACCAATCAGTCACTCAATAACCCCCAACACAACTTGATCCGGTGCCCAACCCAGGAAAAAGGAAATCCCTACCGTTTAAAGTGATGCAGCACTAACAACCCCAAAGGAAACCCACTCCCACTCTGACAAAACCCACAACCCCAACAAAACAAAAAAAATGAGAAAAAAACAAAACAAAAGAAAATATGGGATTTTAGAGAAATAAATCTCTTGAGAAGATGTAAAGACTCTATCCCAAAGATGCCATCCCATATGCCCAAACCAACCTCCCAAAACGGTGTCTTTTAAGAAGACAACAAACTTACATCAGTGACTACCTCAATTTCTGGAATAACATAAGCCTTTAAATCTTTAGAATGCCAAGTGCCGGGAAGTAGGCGATTATCTGGATCCTTAAGCTGATAAATCCACCTAGCGAGTTTTTTATGGACTTTGAAAGGTCCTACATACTTAGGTGCAAGTTTGGCCGAAAAATGATTACTCGCATCCGATAGCACATAATTTTTCCGTAGGACAAGTTGATCAACCACGAATTCGTCCGGTCGTCGCCGCAGATCGTATCGGGATTTTGATTTCTCGTACGCGAGCTTAAGGCGCTTTTGAATATCGCGGTATAGTTGGCGATAGGCGCGGGATCTTTCAACAATTTTTCCCTCTCTATTGAATTGTAATTCCGGATTACCCTGTTCTTCGTTTTGTGCCGTCTCATTAGATAAAGGTAATTGAATCTCTCTCCCGAAATTAATGAAATATGGGGTATGACCCGTAACTTCGTGTACCGCCGTTCGTATCGCGCACGCCACCTTAGCAAGATGCTTATCCCAGTCGCGGTGATTATGGGTAATATAAGCTGATAGCATGGTCTTTAGGACACGATTAATGCGCTCGGTGGGATTTGCCTGCGGATGATATAAGGCGGTATAAGATATTTCTGCCCCATAAGTTTTAGCTAAGTCTCGGAACTCGTTGCTTTTAAACTGAACACCGTTATCGCATACGATTCGATTAGGCACGCCAAATAACAGAAAGAGATTTTCTTCGACACGTTCCGACACGGCTTTTGCAGTCGCAGTTCTTAACGGAATGACTAGTGGGAACTTACTAAAACAATCGGCGATTACTAAAATATAAGCGTGACCTTTAGATGATCGCGGTAGGGGCCCCATTAGATCCATGGAAACTACTTGCCAGGGTCTTTCAATTAGTGAATGACCTCCCATGAAACCTGCAGGCTTTCTTTGTTCCGGTTTCGTCGTTTGGCAGATGTGACACTGTTTGACATACCTGCTTACATCTGCAAACATTTTGGGCCAATAATATTTCTGTGCAATGCGAGCTAGTGTTTTTGCAGTCCCGAGGTGGCCACAAGTGGGTGGATCGTGATGCCTGCGGATAACATCCTTGCGTTGTGATCTGGGAAGCACTTCCTTCCAATAATCCTGTTCGTCAGCCAGATCCGAGTGGTAAACTTTGGTGTATTTATACAATTTGTTGTTGTTGATACGCCACTGACTGTAGCGATTAGGATTACTAATAACGGTGCGTACCATCCTCTGATACCAGCTATCTTTATTGACTGGGTCATTTTCAGCAACAACATCTATCACAGGAACCGACCGAGAAAGAGCATCGGGCACCAGATGTTCTCGTCCCTTCCGATGAATTACTTCGTAGTTGTACTCCTGCAGTCTCAATGACCAACGGGCCAATCGGCCAGACGGATTTTTCATTTCATTAAGCCATTTGAGACTATAGTGATCTGTAATTACAACAAACTTACTTCCCTCAATGTATGGTCGGAATTTTTCTACGGCAAAAAGCACCGCCAAACACTCCTTTTCCGTGGTGGAGTAGTTCCTTTCAGCCTTGTTGAGCGAGCGGCTGATATATGAAATCACCCTTTCCTGGTTGTTTATAGTTTGGGTGAGGACAGCTCCTAAGCCGTATCCAGAGGCGTCAGCCTGAATCGTAAAGGGCTGGCTGAAATCGGGGCACGAGAGTATGGGTGCTGAAATCAGGTGCTCTTTGACAGCCTCAAACGCCTGTTGACATTCGGAGGACCACAGGAACTTGGCGTTTTTCCTGGTTAATGCGGTTAATGGTGCCATAAGAATGGAAAAATTAGGGATAAACCGGCGATACCAGGAACACATTCCCACTATCCGTCGGATCTCCGGTACGCTTGACGGAACTGGTATCTTTAATATCGCCTCAATTTTTTCAGGGTCCACCGATAGACCTTGAGCGTTTACCACATACCCCAGATACCTGAGCTCTGGTTTGCAGAAGCAACATTTCTCTCTGCCAAGGGTAAGGCCTGCCTTATACAACCGTTCAAGGACCTCAGTTAGTATATCTAAATGCTGTTCGAATGTGGATGTACATATTACAATATCATCTAGATATGCAAATACATGGGGTTCTAAATCTACCCCGATGACCTGGTCAATGAATCTTTGCCACGTAGCTGGGGCGTTATGGATACCAAACGGCATCCGCTTAAATTGATATAATCCGCGATTTGGAATAGTAAAGGCGGTATACGGTCGCGAGGATTCGGCCACCGGTATCTGCCAATATGCAGACTTGATATCGAGCGTGGTCAAGAAACGTGCATCGCGAAGTTTGTCAATAGTATGGTTGATGTATGGCAGTGGATAAGCATCCGGTCTGCTAACTTTGTTTAATCGGCGAAAATCCACGCAAAACCGATAGCTCCCATCTCGTTTTCGGACCATCACCACGGGCGAAGACCAGGCTGACACAGATGGCTCGATTACATCTGCCTCTATCATCTTCTCCAGCTCTGCGTCCATTAGTTTCTGAATAGCTGGGGAGACCGGGTAATATCTCTGTTTAATCGGTGGAGAATCAGTCGTAATGCTATGTTCAACGAGTTTAGTGCATCCTAACTTATCTCCCATTTTCAGAAAGGTGTTAGTAATCAGTTCTTCTAGCCTCTCTCGTTCAGAGTCAGATAACGACGATAAAGGTTGAATGGCGTCAATGCGAGGAGCTCCGGCAGTACTGGCAAACTTCCAGGCGCCATGACGAAGGTCTGGCACTATCGCCATTTTCCGCCAAAAATCGGCTCCTAAAATAAGACCTTGATGGATCGATGGAATGACCAGGAGTTCAAGAATAATGGTCTTCCCCTGGAGGGTGATCGGAAGCGTCATTGATCCCAATGAAGAACATTCGGTTCCGTTGGCAACGATGCAATTGACTGAGTCATTCTTGTTCAGCGTGCCAAGATCTTGCAACAAGGACCAATATTGTTCACCAACAATGGTTCGCGAGGCCCCTGAATCTAGCAATCCTAGAAAGGTTTTTCCCATAATGTCAACTTTTAGGTATGGTCGCTCGTCTCCTTCGGCTTGACTTAAGATAAAATCCAGAATGGCTTGGTGTCGAATATTAGTATTGGCCTCTTCAGATAAACAGCGCGTGGCGAGACCTTTTAAACACGCTGAGTCTCGTTTCCCGAACAAGTGGGACATGTTGCTTTGGTGACATTCGGTTTTCCACATCGGAAGCAATGCTTACGACGCGGACTGCGACAAGCTGAGGATCTGTGCCCTGGTTGTTCACAGTTCCAGCAAACGATGGTGTCAGCTACAATAGGAGCGCTTGGAGACTGAGTTGGTTCTAGCGTTTCAGTTGCATGTATTTTAACATTTCGGCTGGGGCGATACGCAAGGTCCGGTTCAAGACAATACTGGTTAACATTTGGAGGTGGACAAAATCGGTTGGCTCGAGTATGAGCATCTTCAATCACTTTGCACTGCTGTCTCAGCATGGCCATGGTCGGAAAGACATTGGTAGCCATAGCCTTTTGCAGGTACGGGAGTAAATTCCGGGTTACATATGAAATGCGTGTGGGCTCAGGTGGTACATTCGAAAGGCGTCGGAATAAGTTTTCCATGACCGCTATGTAAATTAAAACCGGTTCATGAGCGCCCTGAGTGCGTTTACGAATTTCGTCCCAAAGAGTGAGTTCATAATCGCACGGTTGGAACGTATCGCGTAGCGCGAGAACTAACTCGTCCCAACTGGTTACAGTGTCTTTATCGCCCGATACCATATTAACGCGTTTCCGGTAAACAGTTCGACCGCGGACATGTGTAATTGTTCCTTGGGAACTCCTCTAGAGAGACGCAATTCTTCCAGGTGTTCAAGGAAACTGGCAACACCCCCTTCGCCGTCGAAACGAACATTCCACTTATTAATGGCTAAGTTATTGAAAGGTCTCAACGATTCATTCGTAGGTAGCCGTGTACTTTCCCATGTGGAGAACCTCCGTATTGGTTCCCTTGGCGATTGCGCGACCGGTGCGTCTTCATTTTGCGACACTGAATCAAGGTCAGGGCCTTCCATAGGCTCCTCTGATACTTTCGGATTTTCAGGAACACCGGTTTGGAACTTCTCCTCTAGCTGGTCTAGCAATTGCGTACATTTGGTAACTAATGCTTCGTTCTCGGGTGAGCCTACAGCCTCTAACCGATTATATACGTGAATTAGTCGCGATTTGATACGTTTATGTTCGTTTAGGGAGAGAGGTGGACTCATCGAGAGAATCTCCTCGTTTAATGTTAGTAGTTTGGCGGTACAAATGTCTATTTGCTCTGGTATATCGAGGTCTACTTTGGGAAATGAGACGTTTACTTCGCGTTCGACCCGCCTTCTCGCACGTAGTTTAGCGCGCTTCTCTTCCACCGTCCCCTCAATAGGGATACCGCGACGCCGCAATTCAAAATCTAAGTCATCACTGAGTAATCTATTTACGTCCATGATTTATTTGGAACTTTATCAAAATATCGTACACGCAAAAAAATTTAAGAAAAGGAAAAAAAAATTAGAAAAGGCAAGAAAAATACACAACAATATAGGCCTTAAACGTTGGGCGCCATTTTTATTACGTTTCGGTAATAAAACTCAAATGCTCTACCGTAAGTTCTCAATATTTCTTAACGATCAATTGTGCTACTCCCGGACTAGTTCGTGGTCGTGGGTCAAGAAAACCATCAACCATCAATGCCAAAACAAAAGGTGACTATAAGGGCGCCAAGAACGATAATTAATTTTTTTAAATAGTAGCCAATTTTCAGGAGTTATGGTTGCTCTCGCTCTAGAAACAACAGCAAGATTGAGACTCGGTACACTAACACTAACGGCAACCAAGACCCAGTTGGATACCCAAAACAAACCCACTAAACAAACCCAACAAAATAAGATTATAGATAAATTGTATATTGTTAACCTCGAAATATAGTAATAACAAGCGTGCATATAATAATTACATAAATAACTTGACGTATCTATCAATAAGTAAATATAGATGAGGGTGATAAGGAAGATGATAACGATGATGTTGGTGATGACGATAATTACACAAACTATAGGAATGATTGAATTTGATTTCACAAGATTGCCTTCAATACGACTAACGTGCATATAACTACATAAATAATTTGGCGTATGTATCAATAAGTAACTATAGATGGGGGTGATAAGGAAGATGATAACGATAAAGTCGGTGATGACGGTAATTACACAAACTGTATGAATAATTATTAAATTTGGTTTAACAAGATTACCTTTAATTATGGTCTGCTATACGCAAAAAAAAACAGTAATAAAATTAGCCAAAAGTAAGTTTTGTGACTGCAAGGGCAAGGGACTAAATGAAGCGCTTCCTTTAGATCTACCCAGTGTGGTACTCGGTATAGTACCTGATATATCTAGTAAATTTTTGGGGTAGTTCTTGTTTTCACCTTACACAGTAGGTCTAGTTTGCAACAGTAGTTCAAGCGTACAAGGCAGCATAACCCTTCTTTAAGTGAATAACTTTATGAATTTACAAAACTTACATGTTATTATTAATGGTGATAATATTCTATGCTAAATGGTAAATTTTATTGACGTAAATGAATTGATCTAATTAAATTAATGGGCAAACAAACAGTTGAAAACCTGAAGGGCTAATATTTATATATGTACAGGTAATATTTAACAACGGTAACCTTCACTTTTTCTACCTAACTAATTCAGACATGTACAACA
Source organism: Aquatica leii (assembly GCA_035610365.1). Taxonomy (NCBI): domain Eukaryota; kingdom Metazoa; phylum Arthropoda; class Insecta; order Coleoptera; family Lampyridae; genus Aquatica; species Aquatica leii. The sequence continues at coordinate 60,757,084 of CM069434.1, forward strand.
GGAGACTGCGTTAACAGGGTGCAAAATATAATGTTTATCATACAAACGGACACTGGACAACACAACAATCACGTCTGACCTGAGCACGATGATGATACCTCTCCTATAACAGCTATCGATTCTCGTGTGGTAACGGGAGGCTTCCGCAATAGTAGACAATAATGATGATCGGTATAATGTTATAAGTGACGTGGACAATTGATGATCCCACGACTAACACCTACACCCATATACGAATGGGGCCACAGTCACATGCATTGGCCACTATTTCTTCGGACAACGGAAAAAACACAGGTCTTCTCTTGACAAGATTCCCAAAACGTACACTGATAAGATAGGGGTAATATTTGTAATTTAATAATAATAATTGTAGGCTAATGGTACGGAGCAAGCTGAAATAATAACAAGTCTTAGCGACTTTATATGGATAAAAGACTACAAACCTCTTCGGTGGTGTGCGAGCTAGCATGAGGTTCTAAGACGCAGGCCCTCAAATCCGCAGAAGCGAGAAAATCGTCACTCATACACCCACATCACACAAAATAATGACCGATTTTTAATTAGTAAGGCACCAATTCGCAAAGATCCTTTAAATTTAAAGCGATATAATATCGAGGTTGTGAATCGGCACGACCATGCGCTTAGTAACACTCTTTATATGTGAATTCCAAAATGGCTAATAACAGGAAGTAAAAAAGCTAGGAATGATAGTAGATAACAACTGGGAAAATACGATTTGAAAAATAGAAAACAAACAAGGTCACAAGCTTTCCTTAATAATAGGCCACAAACAACACACACAAGGATTTAAATTGTAACAGTCTCTTCTTGAGAGCCAAAACAAGAAGTAGAACTTGGCCTTTGCCGTATTGTCGTTCGTGAACCCAAACAAACTGACGTTTCGCAAGACATTGCACCTTACATCTTCAGAGTGGTAAATATACATTGGGTTCACGAACGACAATACGGCAAAGGTCAAGTTCTACTTCTTGTTTTGGCTCTCAAGAAGAGACTATGACCAAGCCTAAGTCTGGGTGTTTTACTACGACGCGGTCTAAGCCGAAAGTCGCTTATAATCTTAACAACACATTGTATTTATTTCTTATTTGTTAAATGATATAGTATATGACAAAAGTCAATAATTAATTAATCATCGTTACCTAAAGATTTGCTTTCTTCAGTTTCCCGCTTATTCTCATCTGAATCACCATTATTCACTGTAAACATCAAACTTTTTACAATTTTATTAACTAAACCATTTGTTTTTTAAATTTTTTTGCAAAGATGTAACATATAATTGCACTGCTTTTTCCAATCTTTAATTATTAAATTAGAAACTGCATTTCAAACTAACTTTGTAATAATAACAATTCTTTGTGGAATATTATTCAATGCAATTTTATTTTTTACAAGACTCCATATGGATCATAACCGCCGAGTTCGTGGTTCGATTTTCTTTTTGAACACACAATAATTTTTTTGTGGATTTCTAACACCCACAATAATACTTCATCATTTATAGAAATCGTGCATATTGAGATTAATACATTTTTTTTTACCCGATAGACATAATTTTTTTCAAAACAACACAAAAGTAATTTAGAACGTTGAGTTTATAAAAGGACGCCACGCTCTAAGAATAACTTCACTATTCTCGAAAAAGATTAGGTCAGGTTACCGAATATTTTCAAACCACGTGACCCTGTAGTATAAGTAACGCAGTATATATCCATTAAAAAAGTTAATAAACATGTCATGTGGTTTGCAAGTGCACAAGTTTTGTGTTTGTTTTGTTGTTAACAAGTGTCTGTTATTAGAAGGTATATTATTAGTATTTTCACTAGCTTACAAACTCATTCATTTTTTTTTAATAATTGCAATACAAAATAAATAAAATAGAAACTTCAATCGTCTTTTTTTTTGCTTTATAGGTTTTTGGTAGTTTGCGAATTTGCTCCATAATATTTCCATAGAACCATCGATACTTGTCTTTAACAAATTTAACTTGTTCTTTATTTTTTTGCAGTTAAACCACCAATCTTCTCTGTAAATCTAGTAGGTGTAATTTTCCCTTTCTTAACTTCTCTTAAACCTTTTTTTTGTTCAATCGACTTGTAAAAATTGTGTAAAATAGTAATCAAACTGTTCTATTCGAATCCATTTAACGTTATCTTTTTTCTTTTTTAGTTAAATGTAGTTTACTGGAAAGTTGCCCAAAATTAAAAAAAAAAAGTTTCATATTAAGGCACACTATTTTTAGAGCTTGCAGTTGTAATTAGTGCACGGTATTAATCTGGAATAAAAATGTTTAAGTGTTTTCTAACCACCTTCTCAATTCGTTCAAAATCCCTGTCAGAACCAGGGTAATTGTGGCCAACTTGTATAATTGTATTGTATAATTAAAAAAAAATTATTTAAAATAATTTATAGAAACAAAGAATACAAGGGTTTTTGTTTTGACCGCCACATGAATCTGACCAAACTATTAAATGATCAATTTCAGGATTACCTTTTTTAGGCAACGTACAAAATCTAAACAAACAACTTGCAATTTTGTTACTGCCTCTATTGGTTACATCCTCGGTTCAAGTAAAAAAATACGGTTTGTTATATGAATGGCTGATACAATCTACACGAAAATTGTAGTGTCACATTTGCATTAAATAGAAAACTTTGGATGTTGACAATTTAAGGAGCGGCGTAGTTTACTGCAAGTCCATTGTAATATTACAGATGTTTTTGTCAATTAATACCTTTTTTTGTTTATTTTCTGGCGTTTAAAAAGAAATCTGTAATTTTTCAAATGTTTGGATGTGTTTTCACCGGCGTCACATACGCTACACGAATCACTTGTAAGATATCCAAATAAAAAGTTAAACTTTGTTTCAAAAATAAGTCGCTACGTAGAAATCTAAATCTATCATTAAATTTCTCTACTTTACACTGGTTTATATAAATCTGATAAAGTCGGGATGTATTAAGTTCTAAGGAAATATACTTAATATTTTCATTCTTATTTCGCGAATAATGAGCAAGAAACTGTTTGATTTGATTTGTAACGCAGTTCAGTACATTGTTACTAATTTTGCGGGGCCAATTATAATGACATCTTCGTTTTTCTTTTGTCAATTTGGCGTAGTAAACAAAATGCATTTTTGCACACTGCTGTTACTTGTTCGGCATACGTTACTAAATATGGAAACGAATACTGTTTTTGGGATGTCGTATTTGTTCCATGGCGAGCAACTGGTTTTATTCCAACACTTTTAAAGAGCATAGAATTTTTTGCATTTATATCTAATGCATAAAACTTTTTTAGAATGGCATCTTTTGCTTCAAGTCGAAATTTAGCTGTACAGTTTAAGCTGCATTTTTCTTTGCATAGCAATCCGCTTTTTATGGTTTTTATCTGCATGCTTTTTTCAGTTTTTTGCAAAAAATATTCCTTTCTTTTTATATTGCATATTCTTTTCCATTGTTCTGGGTGGCGTATTCGTTTTTGGGAAATTTTTAGTTTGAGTCCAAAAACTTTTGTTTGGCTGTTGTTGATTCTCCAAAACAACATTATTCTTAACGTTGTCAGCGGTAATTTAAATGTGATCTATATTGTTATTTTCATTTAATTTATTATGTGTTTCTTCTTTGTCATTTTTTGTTCGGCAAGTTTGGTTATCATTTTTAAAAATATAGTTTTTGACAATTTTTTGTTTCTCATAGAAAACTTGACTGTTGCTGTTTCCAACAATAACACTTGTCTCAATAGTAGGTAATTTATCTACGTGCCGAGAAGCTTTGCTGTCGTTACCATTTTCAGAAGAATAATCCTTGTATTCATTGCTTTTTTTATCGTAATGATAAGGAATATATTTAGTATGCAATAAATCATCCTCGTAGTCATGAAATTCATTATTTAATGGTTTATCCTCATCGTCACTACGTTCTGTTACGGCTGGAAAGAACAAAAGTTATTTCAACCTCACTCTGTATAATTAAAACATTAAACTTACCATTATAGTAATAAGGAGTAGTAGGTTGATCGACATTGTCGATTATTGTACTAGGTTGCTCTTTGTAGTCGTTAAATTCATTACTTAATGAAACATGCTTATCGTAACTACGTTCTGCAATATCTGTAAATAAAAAAGTTTCCTCAAGTTATCTGTATAATGAAAACATGAAACTTACCATTATAAACATAAGAAGTAGTAGGTTGATATTGTATATATTGTACTAGGTTGCTCGATGCTGACTGTAATACTAGAATAACTAGAACCACATTTGAAGACGACAAATAAAAAATAGAAAATGAATTTTAATGAGCTTGAAATTTAATCTATTTTACATTATTTTGACGATTTTAATATATTCTGCTCAATGAGTCATCGTATAATAGATTTCCTTCTGGATTCCATCATAAGAGGATTATAATTTTGTATTATTATAAATATTTTAAACCAAAACACTTGAACACAACTAGAACTCTTGTAATAGTTAAAACCTAACTTTTACACATGTCACTTTTACTACCAACTGAATTTTATTTATTTGTGGAAAAAAGTGTTATGTTACCATAACATCTTCATCAACTAACAACTAAATATTCTTGATGGGCATAACACGTTTACCATCTAGAAATTACTTTAAATTAGGTATTTATAATTTACTAAAAGACAAATCTGAATCTTTGGTGTTAATAATAAAGCCATTTTATTTAAAAATGCGACATAACAGCTTTATTCTTCAATTATAACTAGGGCTGGGCAGTATTTTAACTACATGCATTTCAAACATAAATTTTAAATACATTTTTAAGTTCTATTTTGTAGTTCAAATATTTTTAGTTAGGAAGAGTATTTTGTATTTCGCATTTCAAATACATTATTTTTTGCAATTAGTTTACAACATCTCCGTTTTTACTTTTATTTCGCTGGTTCTATTGGGATTTTTCATTACGATTGGTATCACGGTAACAATCCAGATCTTATATTTGCAGTGAGAAAAGTATGTACATTTCTATTTCAAATATTTTGGTGATTTGAATACTATTGCTTTACTAAAAATTACTATTATTTTAGTTTATCTCTTATTAACTTTGGACTTGCGGCCCAGCTTGAGCACAACTCTCGCACATGCATTATTGCAAAAAATGCACTAAATTTAATGCCATTGTGGGATTTATGTTCTAAAGACCTAGTGGCAGCTAAAATATCTGTAGTAGAAGAAAGCAATCGGAGAGAGTTCATTATCGGATCCGGTTACCTCCCCTACGACCAGACAGGATCACCGTCGCCGGAGGAAATCCACAGGCTGATTAATAGTGGGGCCAACAAACCGCGATTCTTGGATGTGATGCTAATGCACACCACACCTTGTGGGGGAGCACAAACACAAATCCAAGAGATGAAAAACTTTTAGAATTTATTTTAAAAAGCAATTTAGACAAAGACATACGCTTACGTTTATAACTGTGTCGCGCAGTAAAGTTATTGACCTCACGCTTGCTAGTCCAAAAGCAAGCACAGTGATAAAAATGTGGCATGTATCAGATAAACCTTCTTTATCTAGTCATAGATACATTCGAGAAAAACCGACTGGGATTTGTTCAATAAAACGTTAGCGGGCTAAATCAGGGACTTTCCCACAGTTGCAAGATCAACGCACGTGAATTCATTAAAATCCGCATTTGAAGCAATCTGCCCAAAAACTGTCAAACGAACCCTCAACAAAATAACTTGGTGGAACAGGAAGCTTGACAAAGCAAGGGCACGCACCAGAAGACTATTTAATACAGCCAAAAAAAGCGGAGACTGAGATGAATACAAAACCAGCCTCACAACATACAACAATGCCATTAAAAAGGCAAAGAGAGACTCATGGACAAAGTACTGTAGGGACATAGAAAACGAACCTACAAGTTCTCGAATCCAAAAATCTCTGAGCAAAGACCGCACTGGAAACATTGGTTCTTTGCTGACCGAAAACGGAAAGCTTACATACTCGGTTAAAGGTACTTTGCAAGAACTACTGCCAAAACACTTCCCGGGTTCGTCGTTAACTGAAGTTCCTAAACACCAGGACTTAGAGGTACCAAACAGACCGACACCCAAAAGGAACTGGGACTGGAGAAAAAAATTATCAATCCTGAAAAGCTAGAATGGGAAATCAATACGTTTAAACCCTTTCAGTCTCCAGGAGCCGATGGAATTTATCCCATTATGCTGCAATAAGGATTTGCTGCTCTTCGAAGCGCTGTATGCGAAATTCTTAGCGCTAGTTTAGCACTTTTGCACATACCAAACAGCTGGCGGATTGTCAAAGTGGCATTTATACCAAAGCCAGGGAGATCGACGTACGCTCAAGCTAAATCCTACAGACCGATCAGCTTAACTTCTTTCATCCTAAAACTACTTGAAAAAGTAGTCGACAGGTATATACGGGACGGGGCACTAAAGGCTTCGCCTCTGCGCCAAAACCAGTATGCTTATCAATCTGGAAAATCTTGCGAGCTAGCAATTCACCAACTAGTAAGCAGATGCTAAACTGCAATTCAATACAATGATACCGAATGGGGTGCTTTTGTAGATATTGAAGGAGCATTTGACAATACTGCCTTCACCTTAATTGCAACGGCAATGGATAAAAAAGGAATCCCACCTTTAGTCCGAAACTGTGTCAACTCAATGCTCAGGAATCGGATGGTAACAGCTACTTTGTACGGTAGCACTGTGGGAGCCAAAGTGGCTGGCGGATGCCCACAAGTCGGGGTACTAACACTCCTACTGTGATGCCTTGTCATGGACGGCCTACTACAGGAACTAGAAGACGGCGGGGGTTTGATTTATGTTACGCCGACGATCTCACTATTATCACAAACGGGAAGTTTGGGGGCAACTGTATCGAACATAATGCAAAGTGCACTAAACATCGTCGAAAAATGATGCAAAAAAGAGGGACTATCAGTGAACCCAACTAAGACGGCAATTGTTGCGTTTACCAAACGAAGGAAAACAGATGACATAAAACTACCTACGATGTACGGAGTTACGCTCTCGATGACAAAAGAACTCCAATATCTAGGATATATCTCTTGATACTAGACTGATTTTCCATGCTCATCTAGAAAAAGTCACAACAAAGGCCATCAGGGTTCTCAATACAACTAAACGGATGGCCGGGCACACATGGGGATTGAAACCCACAATGACCAAATGGTTATATACTGTGGTAACAAGAACCATCATCACATACGACGCGCTTGTATGAGGTGAGAGAACCAACCTGAAAAGCAAAGCTAAGAGAGAGAATGGCATGTCTACTGATAACAGGAGCGATGAGAACCACGCCCACAGCAGCCATGGAAGCACTACTTTCACTTTCACCATTACACCTCGTTGTAATGTTAGAAGCAAGACAAGCAGCATACAAGTTGCAGTTTAATGAACACGCGTCAATTACCGGGAAAAACAGACCGGGTATATACAACGTGCTGCGTGAAGAAACAATCTTAACTATGAAATCCGACCTCACAAAAAATTATCACATTTTAAAGAAATTTGAAGTGATAATACCGCCACAAGACGAGTAGACAAAAAACATTTAGCCAGGCGCGGTTAAAGGAACTATCTGGTACACAGATGAGGCTAAAAATCGCAACGGTACCGGAGCAGGAGTATATGGAGGCAAGCACCATGGGAAACAATTTTTACTGACTTTGGGTAAATATGCATCTGTTTTTCAAGCAGAAGTTGCTACTGTTGACTGGTTTGTCAGAACATTATCGACTCAAAATCATTCACAAATGGGTCGATATCAATCATGTCTGGAAATATTGACAAATCGCCAGCTTGCTCAGCTCATCTGAATACCAAAAGACCAGAATGTAAAGAGTAACCTTATGGCGGACGCACTAGCAAAAAAGGGCACAACAGGGGCACATATCAGACCTGAACCCGTTTTTGGAATCGCATACGAGACCGGAAAAGAAATAATTTGCAGCAAACTTGCAATGGAGCATAAAAAACTATGGAAAAACTCTTCAGCGATGAGGCACACAAAACTCTTCCTTACAGAGCCACAATTAAACACTCAAACTGCACTATCAAGCATGAGTCGACAAAAATTAAGGAAACTTACGGGACTAATTACAGGGCACTGTGGCCTTAACAAACATATGCATAAAATAGGACTGCAAAGTAGTATGCTGCGGATGCTTGGAAGACGTCGAGACTACGCAGCATCTGCTGTGCAAATGCAAAGCGTATCAAATGCAACGCACAACGATTCTCGGAAAACCAAAGCTAACCGTTGATGAGTTGAAAAAAGCTCATTGGAATAAATTTTTGGACTTCATTGACGAAACAGAACTGACGAGGGAGTAATAAATCAGAGGTGCACAATAGAACCAAGAAAACCGCAGTGCAGGGGCGCTAGACGAACCACCTCTTGAACTAATCATTTTTTTTTTAAAACTACCATTTTGTATCTTTTAAGTATATACTGATCTACATATTCATATCTTATTCTAGTTTATTATGTTAATTGTGTTTGTAACAAAACGTAGAAAAAAAATAACACGGATTTTATTGTTACTTTATGTAGACTGAAAACCGTAATTAGTGTATATAAACAATAAAGCATATATGTTTTTGAAAATCTTTAAAAAACTATTACATAGAAAAAAATTTGTCTAAAAATTACAAAAACCGCATATTATTCTAGATTTCAATATCTATGTGTGTATTTTTCACGTTTAAAGTTCAATATAAGCATTTGTTGAATTATATTATATTTATAAATAACAAGCAAATACAAATCCAACTGAATTTATAGTTACAAAACCCTTTATGTTTATAAAATCTCGTACATAGTTCAATTTTATTAAAATTTTACATAGATTTTTGGAAGATAGTATACTCAAAAGTACCACAAAATAATTTCAAAATTCATTTTTATATTTCTATTACACGACATTAAATTAAAGACAATCATAAAAGATTAACAACATAAACCACTTTGCTAAATAATTTAAAAAAAAATTAATGGGTTTGTTACAAAAATACTCTTAATCGGGTAATAAATGAGATTATGTACTTGAAGATACCAAAGTTTGAAAATAAAAACAAATCACCAAAAACTTGTGAGTTATTTCACAGCAAATATTATCTAAAACTTCGTAGTTTTTTGTAGTCAGTATATGACTAAGCTTTAGTGACTAATTATTTTTTGCAAGAAAATGTAATTAAAGTCTAACTACAGTTATTCGTATTTTATTTTAAAGTATGACAGATATCGGCTTTTTAAGACACTTTTTCTGACAGTTTATGAGTGTCCGATATAAAATATTTATTTAGAACAGAATTTTTTCTAGTGTATATATATAACAAAAATTGGTCCAAATTAATTTACTTAAGTAATTAGAAACTGAAATTTAAATTAAAACGTAATTTGATCAATCATTGATCAATTTTGTTGATTATCCTTTTTTTCGTAAAAACAATTTTAGTTTTTATGTAGGGTTCGTGTTTAATATTTGGTTTTTCTAAACTAATTTGTAACGTTTTTATAATCGATTAGATATTTCCGATTTACAATATCCATATTAAATCGCCAACGGCTACATCGTTTACAGAAATTTACCTCTTACGTGAAGAATGTAATCAAACATCAACGGGTAGAAATTACAAACACTTTCTATGAAAAATAAGAGGTTCGTGATTAAAATAATCAAGCACAATAAAAATATGCAAATATTAGTTGAAATAATATGTTAGAGTATGTTTGATTGACTGTTTAATGGTATAACATTTTTCTTACATTATCGGTTATAATTTTAATATAGGTATTAGAAATTTAATCTGTTTTGCCTTGATAGCCAGACATAACAAATTTTCTCATTTAATTACAATTGCATAGCAGTAGATTGCATGTTTACTGTAACAATATTGCCCAATTCTCATTCTAATTTACATATTAAAGTGTATGTTAGAAACGTTTGATAGACGATTACAACTCCTTTGTTATTAGGTACCAATAGAAAAATGCCATATTCAAATATTATGTAGACGTATAATTTTGCACATTTTAACCTAATTCTATTATAAATGTTTGAATTATGCCAGTATTATTTATTTAATGCAGAAAATCTATTTGCAAATTCGATCAGCAATTTTATGTAAAAATACTGATTGCATGATTTTGTTAACATTCGAATTCGCAAGTAATATTTTGTTGAAGTTCTTCCTTTAATTTGCTCTAAAATTAAAAGTCGAGGTGAACTCGGTCTATCATTTAAAAACGTGCACTAATTTGAATCATACCTCGAGCAATTCAACTAATAAAACCTGTACCCATATGTGGTACAAAGACCGCCAGTACTGTACTGTTAGACCAATTATTTTTTACTTATCTGATTTATGAGTTGAATAATAATGCAAACAAGCCACATACCGGTAGTAAATTAGGTCTTATATTGATTAAAAAACAAAAAAAAATATCTTTTAATTTTCACCTATAATAAGATATAAACAAAATGGATTTAATACGTTAGGATGCTGTAAATCAAAAATACTAAATTACTGGTTTTAGAAGATCAGTCTAACGTTTAAACTATGGTTCAATCATTTAAATGGCCGTTCAAAGCTTTAGTTTTTTGCATGTGTACGTAACGATCAAAAATAATTATTTTGAGATACCAACGAAAAAAAATTAGTTAATTAAAGGGATTTTAATTACACAAACAAAAAATATTGGAAAAATCAGCGTGAAACTCGAACTGTATAATATTGCTACTTAATGCAATTTACATACACATGCTGAGTTTATTAAAGTGTATTACTGATTCTACATCATTTTGTATAAATAATAAATCTAACGTATTTTTACAACGCCAAAGACTTGCAAAGATTGTTTGTTTGGATCTACGATAAACGCCAATTAAATTCAATTTTAAATTAAACGAGAATACCCGCGTACTTATTTCTAATTTAAGTGATAAATTTGTATTTACTACACGTTGAACAGTTAATCTTATAATATTACACAAAAACACCAATAACCACACAGCATGTGTTTTTTAGGTTTTTAATTTCTATACTGATAAATTAGTACGGTTACGACCTAAAAGATCTTTGATTTCAAAGTTTCTTGTAGTTATTAAAATATTCGAAAAAGGAATCTAAGTTTACTGTTAATTATGCTTATTATTAATATTTAGCAATCTAAGAAAAATTTATGTTTTTAAAATTCGATTTAATTACTCACCATTCTTCTATGTATTTTTTTAAAGATATGGAAGTTATGAATTTAAATTAGCAATACGGTAAAAGGTTAAACATTCAAAATTAATTAGAAATTCAATTACCAATTTAGAATTAAATTACTGTCTAATTATGTCGTACATTCCAATTTGTAGCGGTATCTATGTAAATATTTTTTCATATTTGAAACATTGTTGTTTTAAATAGTTAAATGATATTCGGATTGGCAGCTTTTAAACTTGAAAAACAACAATTTTTTTCGGTTAAAAAAGCAATTTACATATACTATGTGTATACAAAACAAATTTTACGCTACAAATTTGACACCGTATAAAAATGCAATATATTCAATTAAATAAAATGGTGGATACAAATCTCAGCGTATTGGTGATCAAAATTAATGTTTGTGGTAATTTGCAGATGGTGTCTATTTCTGAATACGCACGTGTAATGTTAATATTAGAAAAATTCTTGTTACTAAATATAAAAATAATAATGCTATTGATGATCGTCATTTAAAATGATTTTGAACAAATTGCACTGGTGGCGTTAACAATAAAAAACAATACAAATAAAAACAATTTTTTTTTATTGAAGAATTTAAAAATTAAATTTCAAGAACGCTTCACAAAAAGTTTATGATAACATAATTATTAATAATTAATAATAATAATTTAACTATTTACCATTAATAATAATATTCACTACATAAGCTAAAACTATGTAATAATAAAAACAACTTTTCTTGAGGCATTGAAGCGTGTTAGCGATAGTAAATCAATAAAACAATTAACACAAGAAAATCAAAATTATAACAGTTATATGTGAGAAAATGAAATAAAATAATGCAGACAATTCTAAAATAAGTTAAGACAAAAGTGTTGTTTGTTGATATTTATTTGATAAATTTTTAATTTTTTCGTAAAGTAATAACAGTATTTTGTATTTCTTTTATTCTGCAAGTGTGTATTGGATCCATTTATTAATAGTTCTTGTTTAAAAGTTTTTTTTTATAGTTTTCAAAATTTTTAATTGTTAGCTTTTCTAATGAAGAAATTGTTTTATATTTTTGTTTGTATACAATATGATTGAAATTTGAGTTCCAACATAACATAGCTTTTTTTCTGATTTCTACTGTATTTGTTTATAAACATTTTTAAACTTAATTTGTAGGCAATGATTCTGGTAAGTAGTTTAAGACAAGCTTTTGATGTCTCATTTTCTGTTCCTTGCTCTTCTATTTTTTATTGATTTTGCATATTTCTTTTTTTGTATTCAACATTTTTGTGACTCATACATATTGTGTTTTATTTGCTAGTTAAACTGCTGCAGTATTTTTGTTCATTTTTTTGTACTCAATTGATGATATGATTTTTATTTGTTACGTGTTGTTATTTACGTATTTGCTCGAAGGCACTGTTGCCAATACGTAATTGACGGAAAAAACTTTTACTCGATCATTTGCTGCAATCGTTAGATTGTTCATAACGCTTTTTGCTAAATAGTAAGTATTTCTTCTTTATGTTTAAATTTTATCGTTGGTTATTCCCTTTACGTTTTAGCAATAATGTTGCAATAGGATTGGGATATATTCTAGCAGATTTAAACAATTTACTAGTTTTATTAGCCGTTGAGGGTAAACATTTGTTAAGATAACGGCAGCCATGCTGTTTCAATACTACAATTTTTTTTAGCGAGTCTGCTGGAGTTTGAGACGCCTCTTTCTCAATAAGTTATGAATAGGGCGAATTCTGCTTCTTGTAGTTCGAGAAGATACCACACCAATAACCCTAGACGCTTATTTGGCAAAATTTCTCAATGACGATTATTGCCTCGTGTCTAAAGCAAACTAATGTAAAAGTATCATATTAGAAAACTACTTTCTGATTTGTAATTCTTTTATACTGTGTTTTTAACCGTTTTTATTTGATTTTACCGTATTATTAATTAATTTGTACCATTCAACATTTTAATAACTGATCATACTAAGATTTTACTTTTTGTCGTAGCTTTTAAAGCATTGTAACATTTATGTAATCTAGCTGTTGTGTGTACGCTGAGCTAATACTGGCCAAGTTTCTTTGAATCAATTTGATTTTAATTAAGCCAGATTTAGGCACCAATCGTCCTACGTAAGCTTACCTACTATGTATTTTCTTGACTGTAAATACTTCAGGGGTAGTGACTGTTACTATTTGATCTCAAGAAACTTTGATGGGGTCAATTTTTTGGTAATTTTTTAACTACGTGCACTCACCGACATCGTAGCTAGCCTGATTGTTACCAACGGGGCTTACTACAAGAAAAGGTTGGTAACATTTTTTATAACGGTTTTTACTGGTTTTTTAGCAAAGTAAAATTTTTGTGTGTTTTCTTCTGTTCCCTGTTCTTTTATTTTTTATATTGTATATATATTTTTTTGTATTTTACGTACATATTGTGTTTCACTTCTGAGCTAAACCTGGTGCAATATTTTTGTTTTATTTTTGACCTTAATTGTTGATACGGTTTCTTATTGTTATGTTTTGCTTTTGTATTTTATTGAAGTGAAACTTCTTTATCGGCGTTGGAAAAAAATTTACCGTCACATTTTTCGCTTACGCGTCACATGGTTACGCATCACATTTTTTATTTTTGGTTACGCGTCACATTTTTTCTGAATCGCAATAGCGACGTGATAAATAATATATCAATAATAAAGTGATCAACAAAATCAAAAGCTTCATTTTAATTCTAATTCCAGTGGATTTTTAACAAAAGTAAGTAATTATATCTATTTTTCTAATACTTGGGTGGAATTAATTGACATAGAGTATAAATTCTGAAATATGTTATTAATTTAAATTTAAAATATTTAAGATTAACGTCAGCTTCTGATTGAACGATGACATTTAAAATTTAATATATTTAAGGTTAACCTCAGTTTCTGATTGAACGATGACATTTTAAATTTAATATATTTAAGGTTAACCGCAGTTTCTGTTTGAACGATGACAATGATAGTAATAATTCTATTTCAATTAAAGAAATGCTGTAATAATCTTAGTAGCAAAAAGTTAAAGTGAAATAATTGTATTATTTGTATTCATGTCTATTATAATAAAATCCTTTTGTTTAAAATTTATCTAATTTTAAATTTAAAGTATTTAAGTTTAACCTCAGTTTCTTATTGTAACTATCGGTCAATGTATATGATTTTATTAAAATAGTATTTATTAATTAATAAGACTGCTAATTTAATGAACATCAATTAATTGATATACATGCAACTTTTCAGAAATTGGTTAAATAAAGTTAAATTAGATAAAGTTTAAACAAAAGGATTTTATTATCATAGACATGAATACAAATAATACAATTATTTTACTTTAACTTTTTGCTACTAAGATTATTACAGCATTTCATTAATTGTAATAGAATTATTACTATCATTGTCATCGTTATTATATATTTTTGTAATTAATGGCTTATGGTAACTGAAATATGAAATTGAATCTACAAAAATTAGTTAATTGATTTACAAAAATTTGTAGTCATGTCTATGATAATAAAATCCTTTTGTTTAAAATTTATCTAATTTAACTTTATTTAACCAATTTCTGAAAAGTTGCATGTAGATCATTTTGCGAAAAATAAGGCCATAAAGAAGTTTCACTTCTTATTTATGTACTTTTTCTGTTTTATTATTGTTTTGAGTAAACTACTGTTTTTTGTTAAATGGGATATTTGGAGCTACCATGCGGTTCTTTACTGGCCTTATCTATGTTTGTTCTTATTTTCTCTAAACGAGTTTCTAATTTGTCGTTTTTTGCATCAAGTCGTAGATAACGTTTTGTTTAGTGATTTAATGTTTTTTTCTTGGAAACTTTGACTGTTGTTTCTTAGATGTCATGTAGCTACGTTCTTAACTTGCCTAGGACAAGATTGTGATTACTGCTTATGGGAGCTAATGTTAGCACTTTTACGTCTAATGTTGTATGTTGCATAAAGTTTTAGTTATGTAATCGATTACTGATATGTTGTCTTAATTCTCGCTAAAATGTATTTGTGCTGTTTATTTTAAATTCATTGAATGCTTAATCAGCTTTTTTTGTTATTGTTCTTGTTGCATTTTTGTTTTATTCTTTTGAAGATTGTATTGTCTACTCTGGCGTTTAAAACTCTTAATAATATTAATTATTCCTTTTGATAGAAATTTGTTTAGTATAAAAATAATAAATCTTGAACAAATTACAAATGATTTGTAGTACACTAACTAGCATTAAATTATAAAAATTGCTTGTTTTTTAGTTTACTTTAAAAAATAATTGCTTTTGACAAAATCACTTTAGGTATACCGTAGAGCGGTGTTACTTTGCCTAGATTTTGAACAATATTGGCAACTGTACTTTAAACAAAAAGAATTGTGCGATGTTTTCTTTCTAGCTTTAACTTTGTTGTGTATGTCGTTGATATTTTTGTATACACATTACAAATTTTGAGCAGATTTTTATTTTTTTATCTTTATTATTGAACTATAAATATAAAAAAAATCTTACAAAATAAAAACTAAACAGCCACCCTTACAACCTACAACTTACATTTTAGTACTTAATAATTTGAACAAAGAAGAATATGCATATTAACATAAATTTTGAAAGTTAAGGTTTGCATCAAATATGTGAAGTCCTCTCCGCTTAAATGGTGGTCTTAAGATTGTTACAATATCTTCTCGGTGCATCATACCTACATCATCCACAGTAGAGAATACAAACGTAAAAGTATTGTCATTTTTGTTGGTGCATCTTACAAATTTAGTACAGTAATTCTCGTCATCTATATTTAAAATACATCCTATGTACTGTTTTTTTTCGTGTAGAATTTCACAATAACAAAGTCATCAATTTTAGATTCTGTCATGTTTTCAACGTCATTGTTCTTTTCTTCTCTTTCAATATTGTTTTCTTTATTTTTGGTTTTTTTCTCTTCTTCTATTTCTAATTCTGTAATCTAACTCTGCATCATCTAATTCTGCATTATTGTCTTAACAAGAGACCGGGCACTACTTTTAAAATTTTTTCATTTCTTTTTTTTATTTCTGTAGACACTTTTGTTTTCTTTAAATATTCCAAGAGGGTATTGTCTCTTTAAAGATCTAAATTTTCAACTGTTTAAGAAGTTCTTTTATCACCTGTTTTCTATCCAATGGTATTATTTTTGTTATACGAAATGTATTTTTGATGTTCTATTTCGCTGTTTTACTGCAGTTTGAACATATCGACTTCATTTTCAGTTTTTTTACTTTTATTAACATTACACTACCATTCTAAAACCACCAAAATAACTGAGCGCCAAACTTGAACGCTTGTCAATGTTTCTCGAACACCCTGTATAGTAATTGTATACTAATTGTATACCCATATTATTGTGGTTAGTTAGAAACAATGCAGTTTTATATGACCAACCTAACTTTAAGGTTAATTTGATTTTTTGTGGTTACAAACTCAGTGAAAACGTCATAGCTTATTTGTAACGTAATGAAATCGGGGCTGCAAACAATTTTTTTTGTTTATTTATATATTTGTGTATCATAACCAAAATGTTTATGTATAAATTATATATAAATGACTTAGGACTTCACACACACACACAAAAGAAACGTTTTGGTTTTTGTTTTAAAACTTACAAGTATACCTACCACTATGTTTAAAAATGCTGATAGGATATTAGTATACTAATTTTGTCATTTTAGCGTAAAATGTAAATGCACTATTACGTCGATTTTATAATAATAAATTTATAACAAATTGAATTTGTACAGCATCAACCCTAATTAACATCAATAAAAATACGCACTTTTGTATTCTAATTTATCCAATTTTATTTAAAAAAACACGTTTTAGTTAATCAGATTGTACAATTTTATCAATAGCATTAATTTGATTAAATTATGTTAAGCACATTGCTTCTTATGCTTTTTAGTTAAAAAAAAGAGCTGTTAACTGATTTTGCATTACCATTGCAAATTGGTCGATTTATAAAGAAATAAATATTATTTATATTTAAATAATTTTGTATTGAATTTATAGTTATTATATAGCAAAGGGTTGTCATGTATTTTTATAAGTAAAAGCTTTGCTAGTTCTTGCATTATGCTTCAAATCAAAATGTGTTTATGTAGTATGTAGTATATATGTACGTCATG
Organism: Aquatica leii; assembly: GCA_035610365.1. Lineage (NCBI taxonomy): Eukaryota > Metazoa > Arthropoda > Insecta > Coleoptera > Lampyridae > Aquatica > Aquatica leii. The sequence continues at coordinate 60,774,523 of CM069434.1, forward strand.
AATATATAATTTGGGATTTATCTATAAATCAATCTGTTTATGTTCTTTATTATTTATTAATAAGGAAAATAAAGTGTATTATTTTATTTAGAATGTAACCTTGAAACAACGTAATTTAACAAGGAGTGTTGACTCAACGTTGGTAATAAGTTAAGATCAATAATACGGCAATAATTTTAAAATTAGCACCAACTGTACGAATAATTCTTTAAGTTGTTTTTTAAATTTCCATACAAATTACCTCTTGCCAAATATGTTTACTTGTACATACAACATAAAAATGTTTGACTTTTAGAACAGCAATAAAAATTTGGTAAATGTAGTTAGAAAAACTTAGATTTAATGCATATAAAATTTAAATATTCATATGAAATTTTCAATGGACAATTTAGATTGAATAATGGATAAATTTTAACAAGACTTATTTTAATGTATGCGTTAACTTTTAGTTTTTTAATTGATGCCTTGTTTTTACGTGTAATACAAGGTATAGATTTTGCAATACACATTTTTTGCTACGTTTATGCAAATATCCCATTAATTTTCTTTCGCGAACTTAAATCATTTTTTTATGATACACTTAACAAAGAAATATAAAATGAATGATTAATTTACGTATTTACTATTCTATGTACTGAATATGTTAAAACATAAAACCTGTTTCCAATCAGAATTTAGATAATGTTCTATTTTATACAGTGGATCGACAATAAAATTGCGTCAACGTTTTTTTAATAAAAGTTCAATGTAGGAAATTTATTCTAGTGCCCATCGCTTTTCTCTTTTTCCCTTTTATTAAATTGTACCGTAAATAAATAAGAATCTATATTGGTATAAAAAGGAGTTATGTAAATCAGGTATCTTTAGAGAAGCAATAATTTTTTCTTAAGAAACATTCCAAATTTCAAATACGTTTTTAATTCGAGATTTAGTACACTAGTTGTTTAATAGTTAATTTGAAGGTAACCAACTTCATTTAATAAAAATAAGATTTTTATGTTTCTTTATTGTAACCTTGACTTGGGGATTTTAGTTACTTTATTTGTTAACAGTATTTGAATAAAAAATAGGAAATGTATTAATTATTACTTATTCATGTATTCCTAAAGATGTTTCATTGCCAATTATTATTTTTCTTACTTGCTCTCTGTTTATGAGCAAGTTTTTTGTGCAATGCTAACTTTACCAGCAATTAAATCTTAACCTTTACTGTTTAATTTAGCGTAATCAATTTTTTGTGTTCTTTGCAAGTGTATAAATAAAATTGAACACGTGTACGTTTATTATATCGTTATTACTGTAACAAATATAATTAATGATTACTACACAAATTTAAAAACTTTTTGATTCTAAAATGCATGAATAATTTAAAGCTTGTAGTTACATTGTATTTGAGATATTTTAGATTTAGTTAGTTTGCCATTTTAGTAATCTAGAATTTGTAGTTTAATTAAATTGCTTTTATCGCATTATGGTTATTTGTAGCTAAAAACTGCTATGTTGCGCATATGAGCATATTTGTAGGCCGAGGTAAAGCAAGGGTCTACAAAAAGCGAATACTCGCAAAATACTTTCAGGAAGTGTGGAAAAAAAAATTATGCCAACCGTTATATAACTTTATATATACAGTGTGCTCCAAAAAAATTTATACAAATGCAGAAAACATTTATCTTGCATTTCACAAAAAAATATTATTATCAAAAGCTCTGCATGACTTGTAGATTTTTAGTTAATTACAACATTTTTAAAACATTGGTTGAGATACAAGGATAAATAAAATTATGATTTGGAGAGAGAGTAAAATACATATAAACTGTACTGGAGAGCAAAATATTTTTTGAAATTGTAGCAATAAATGATGCACACTTGTAGATTAGTGATTGTTTCAGATAACAATTACAAGATATTATTAACGAGATTATGTATTAAACAAGAAAATAAGACATAATAAAAAAATTTTCAGTATCAATTTATCAACAATTCATGATACATAATTAATAAATTTTATTGAGAACATGTTAAATTACTTAAATGCTACGTAACTTCAACGTATCAACCGTCTCTTTCTAAACAGTTGATTAAATTCTTTTATGACAATTTTAATCACCTTTAGAGTTATAGCTTCACATATTTCTCTAATAAGTCTTTCAAGATGATCAATATCTTGAAATGACCTCTGAAGCTATACCTTTTCTTTTAAGCAGCTCCACAAAAAAAAGTATAAAGAGGTAATGTCAGGAAACCTTAAAAATCAAAGAAATTTTATATACCTCCCGATCACTTTATCGTTAATAGTGTCAAAGAGAAAATTTCGTATATTTGTGTTGTAGTGACATGGTGCTCCATCATGTTGGTACCATATTTTTCGTACGTCATTTAGTGGTAATTTATTAAAAAAAGCAGACTACTGATTACTTAAAAGTTGTAGATATCTTTCTCTATTTGTATTATTTTGAAAAAAGTACGATCCAACAATTGTCTTTGTAAATGCCACACCATACATTATTCTTAAATAAATATTGATCTCTGGTTTGCACATGCAAATTGGGATTAACATCGTTCGACTATGGACAATTTTGCGAACTTACCGTACTATTAGACGTAAACGTTGCTTTGTCAAAAAAAAAGTATTTGTTGATTCATAAATTTGTTATCTTCTAATTCACTTTGGATACGAACACAAAATTCGAATCTTCGTTTAACATCTTTTTTTAAAGTATGGGAAAATTTAGGGTTTGTATGATTTAAATTTATTTGACTTTAAAATCCGTGAAATATATTCGATCTTGTTCAAAGTGAATATTTTAGATTTTTTACGACCGATAACATTACATCAGTTCTAGTATCTTTATTTGTAACCTATGCTCTATGTGTCTTTCTAAAGTTATTGTCAACATTTTCAAAACTTTTGAATTTGTTTATTACATGTTTGACTGTTGTGAAATGTATTGCCTTATTAGGGTGTCTGTTATTAAAAATTTCTGCTACTTTCTTACATGTTTTATAATTTTCTCCAACAATAAGAACAAATTTAATTTTATCTTCAATATTCAATTTTACTGGCATTTCTTATTATTGCAAACACGCTGATGTGACATTTGTTGACAGTTGATATTCTAAAGCACGCTATCAAAAACGTGTTTAATAAAGATGAGCAATACATAATCAGGCGCTTATTAGGGACAGAATCTTACGATGTTTGCGTATTAATCTAAATGCTGAGATGTTTATTTAAATATCTTGTGATTTTTATCTAAAGTAATCACTGTGTGTGTGCATAAATGTTAGTATCAATTTGCAGTTGCTTTCTATTACAGTTTGTACGTACTCTCACTCCAAATCATAATTTTTATTTTCCCTGTATTCCAGTCAATGTTTTTGTACTTGATTAAAGATTTACAAGTCTGGCAACCATTCTTGTCAACAATATTTTCTTTTGTGAAATGTAAGATAAACTATTTCTCTATTTGTATAAAACTTTTTGGGACACACTGTATATTTGTTTTTAATAAAATATTAATGTAGATAAAACTAAAACTTGTAATGACAAAATTCAATTGTTTTTGAAACATATTTACATAATTTTACTGCAGCATTTTTGTAGGCAGAGGTGAAGCAAAGACCTGCATAATGAGAATACTGGCAAAATACTTTCAGGACGGTAATATACAAATTTTTGTGCTAATCTTGATAGTACAAATTTGTTAATAACAGTTATTTCAGTATAAATTTTTGAAAAAATTTATTAACATAGATTGATAAAGTTGAAATTTGTAATGATGAAATTCAAATGTTTTTGAAATTAATTTGACAATTACATACGTTCATTACTACTTATCTTATATGAAAATAAAACTATTATTGTTTTCAGCAATTGTAAAATGTAAACAAATTTATTATATTTGTTTAAAACAATTTTGTTAGTGTTATTCTAAACAATAACATAAATACTGGTGTATGTTAATAAATCTGACAGAATGACAAATGACGTAAAAAATTAATGATTATTAGTGCCAATTTCTAGTTATAAAATTTTACTACACTTTACTGGTTTAGGCCAGAAAAGTAAAACTTTGGAAATACAAAAAGTATTTTTTTGTCAGATTATGCTGTCTGTAAAATACATCAAAACGGACGGAAGCACCAAAAAGGATATGCAAAAGAAGCGATGTATTTGTTATGGATTTGTGTTAAATGAATTACATCACACGAAATTGTTAAAAACTATAATAGTTGAAACATAATATGGCGTGTTTTGAGAATTATGGCACCTTATGTATATTTTTTTTCTCAGTAATGTAACTGCTGTAAACCATTTGTTTCATTAAGAATTTACATTTGTTTAAGTCAAAGTGCATATTGTACTGTTTAAGTGATTTAGAACTTTGTTTAAACGAGTAAGGCTGGTAGTTTAAATACCATTAATGAAAACGGTAACATTTAGTATATTATTTATTTTATTGCCAAATTAAGGAAGTACCGTTCATTAGTCTTTTACAACCCACGGTGAGTATTTAACGTAGTAAATTTTTGAGATTTGTAAATGCGTAAACTCAAAAAGTACCGAATGTGCTTTCTTCATAAAAACAAGTTCTGCATTTTTTGAAATTTTAGAGCCACTTTATATTTTATATTATAAGTAAACTGTGTATTCATGTTATTTATATTGTGAAATTCATTGTCATGTTGTTTGGAGTTAAGGACGAGTCCACTCTAACCTTTTTGTGTAAGTTTCTTGTTGTTTGTACCAAAAATGCATTATTTGTTATGTAATAAGAAATGTGTAGCTTACGTACAATATATTTCAGTGACCTAAGGAAGTGCACGCATGATTGCACGAAACGTCGCCATATAAAAAATCTTAAGTGGTTTAATTTGCCCCTCCTAGTGAAGAGTATCCTAGAACCTAATCATTAATTAAATTAAAAGGAGGACGTAACCTACAGTACTTTAATAAATAAGCAATTCTTTATTAGATGAACCGTTTCCACACTTGTAACAAACTAGAAATTTTGAATAATTTGTAATAGAATATTTTGTATAATGTTTCTTTACAATCATTTGTACCCAGTTAATTTTAATTTCACATTAAAGTTGGCATTAATCTTACTTTTCATTCTGATGAAATTTTGTGTAATCGATTTCTGACAAGTCGAGTCGCAGTATAACCTCAGGATATAGCTTTAAAATCTGGGAAATGTCAGCTACAACAATATAAAAGTTACCAACACTTTTATAATGCGAGATAAATGTTTTCTGTGGAATAGTAGTTTTTTTTTTCATATAGTTTGGTGTATTCACTCGGCTTTTACGCAACATTCAAATAAATTGCAACTTACCCAGTCACTTTCTTCCTATCAAAAGATAAAAAAAAGGCAAGACTTGCGCTTTCCGTCTTTAATATACAAAATCACAGTTCTTCAGTAACCTTTAATAATAACATCAATAAACAAGTCTAATCCTGCGATGGTTGATGTTTTTTAACCCCTCGTCCGATAGTCATGAATACGTCTATATGAATAGGTGTAATTTCAAAATGAATTTACTGGAAATTTAAATAATCAGACATCCTTAATTTTACCGAAAAAACTCTATGTACAGTGGCACAAATAAGCAAAACGATATAATTTTAATATTGATTGATAGCTCCAATATTAAAATTTAAAGAACCAGCTGTAATCACGTCACCGTTCTTTCTTAAAAATTGCCTTCCAAAATTTTGTTTCAAACTTTGCCTATCACCAAAAGCAACTCGCGAAATTTCCAAAATTTTTTGAAGAAGTGCGAGATAACTAAAACTAATTTTTATACATTACAATCTAAATAATTATGTAAAGTAGTCGTTATCAGCTAATATAATATAATGTCTGGACATTGGAAGTTTTTATGTTTTCCATCGATTGCTGACAAGCAATGAGTGAATTGCAATTTTTAAATAGAAATTATAGTGTTTATGTGTTTAGGCATTCTTGTTGAGTGCTCAAAAACTGCAAAATAAAACAATATGTACTTAGGTAAAAGTAATTTATTATTACTTAGGTGTTAGCAAATATTTCAATTTTAATTGATAAATATAAAATTAGTAAAGACAGAAGTAAGTAGGAATAAAGTTTTTAAAGTTTTCAAACAAAGTGCTTAGGGAAGACGAAAAAAATTAAAGGACCATTGTGATCTGTGTAAACCAGTGTTTCCTAACCTTTTTTAGGCTATGCCCCACCTCAACATTTCTAAAATTTTTATGTCCTCCCATACATAATTTTTAACCTTTAACTATTAAATTGCCCCCCTGTGGGGCGTGGGCCCTACGTTGGAAAAAACTGGTGTAATGTGTTGATTAAAAAACTACGCAGCTTTAACGAAAATAACCGAAAGAGTGTATTGATTAAAATAGACACATTAATTAAAAACTAATTGTAATGACACATAACAAACCGAAATAATTTTTAAAAAAATTTTTGTAATTGTCAATTGCTTTTTTTGTATTTGCCTACCTCAAATGTTTATACGTTTCCACATTTTTGTTTCTTAAATAAGTAATTTTTATAATATTGTTGTACATCAGTACTTTCCAACTTTTTGTAGACTACCTACTGTTTTTTTTTTGAAAAAAAAACTTTCATTGCTTTCTTTCCCACATAAGTAATATTTTAGTGAAAATTAATTTTCACATCTATAGTAATTAAAAACGTTGTAAATTATTCATATAAATATTAATAGATCATACAGAATTCATGAAATGCTTGAGACTAGTAGAGTCGGGTTTTAATTTCATTGACAATAGTCAAACATCGTAACGGGTACAGTTTTTTTTTTTTAGAATATAAATTTGCTACAGTATTAAACCCACATTCAACTAAATACAATAAAAAATGCTATGTTATGGCCAGTATGTTCTACAGCATCTTTCTGACATACGATTACAAACTCATGAAGTAGTTTTTTTGTGGCGTTGAATAAAAATTTTTCCTTTAAGAAACTGGTGTAAAGTTACCAATTTTTGCAATTAAAGATTTCAAGATGGTCCTGACTATTTAAATAAATAGAAATTCACTGTTGATTTTAACTATGCGGTTAATGTTGTAAGATGCGTATTTTAAAACGTTTTGATGTATTGCGTTAATTATTGTTTTCTTAAATTTATCTGCCAAATAAATACATCAGATACTAATTTTTATTTTTCCGTGTTGACACTTACTTAACTTAAAAAACTGCATTTTGTGTTTGCGATTACGTTTATCTGTGGTTGTAACCAAAACAATACTTTAACTAAATAAATCAAATAAATTGCAATGTAAGAAGTATACATTCAAATACAAATTAGTTTTTCTAAAAGTTAGTTCAACAACTTGTTTTATTTCTGCTTTGATTTCTTCAGTTGATGCTAAGTTCAGTTTGCGTAAGCTACCTTCGATAAACTTTGTTTGGTGTGTGTGCAAAAACTTCAAGATATTTGAGGTATTCTTTGTACTTCCGTAGGCAAAAACTGTTTATATACTAGCAGTAGAACAAGTAAAAGGATAAATCTTCTTAATAAAATCAAAACTTATTTTTTACAAGAAAATTTCATAACGTAATACCTTGTATATTCATTACCTTTAAATTCGATTTTTGTTTTTGATGCCCTCTGCCGAGCTTCGTTTTATTTCATTTCCTGTTAAAAAAAAAATGTTGCTACAAGCTTTTAGTAGTTTACAAACCTTGCACGGCCAACTCGCTGTAAGATTGGAACAATACCTGTCGGAGAGAGGGGAGGTTCCAGTGACTTTATTTTAAAGGGCACCAGATCTTTTTTTTTGCAGATATAGCTCCTGCTAGATCAGCACAGAAGGCCTGAAGCTGGTATAAATTGTTTAAGGTTCGTAAAGCTATAGGAAACGAAGAAAGAGACTAAATCGTTAACAACAATTGTACTTTAATTACTTTAGAAGGATAGAGATTAAATTTTGGATCAATAACAATTAGATAATTTGATAGCATTACAGTAGGTAAATTCAATTTGAGTACAAATATACGTAAGTACTAAAACATCAGAAGTATCGGCAACTTAATATACAATTAAATCAAGAGTGGAACCACCAGAACATATAAAAAGCCAATCACTTTCAGAAAACGTTTTCCTACTGGCTTCCTGTAATCAAACTACCTGAAAATAATCGTGTCTATCTGGTGACTCACAAACTACAACAGGTACAAAGAAACATTTATAAAAGGTAAGAGAGCCGAAACGTATCGTATGCTGTTACATATGCTCTTTTGTCCTAGGTGGTATTACTTATCAATTGGCTCCGAATCGAAATAGTAATCGCGTCTGGTACGTATGCACTTTTCTAGAAGATGGTATTAGTTATCAATTGCCTTTGAATGGAAATTCAGTTGTGCTATTAAAACTTCTTCATCGTAGATTTTAAACTTAGCAAGAAACTAGGTTAAAAATATCTAGATTTGGGAGGTAGCACATGGCGCTAATAAAAAGACATAGAAATTACCTTTAATCAAAAAAACGAATAGAAATGACTTATCCTGCGTTGACTAAATTAATTAATTATAGATATTTTCATTACACATCGTGTCACAACACGTGGATGTTTTAAGAAAACAGTTTAAAGTTAGGCAGGCATCAAGTTATATAGCAAACGATGTCAAAGTAAAAATGACGGCCTGTCGTCGGAAGGGACCAACGATGCTCGATAGATGGCGTCGAGAAATGGAAAAGTAATTTTAATTCAACCAATATACAGGGTAGTGCATTTTTAAAATTTATGCACGTTACATGTTTTTCTCCTATGTGTGTGCAGGTATTGCAAATTGTACTAGAAAAATAGCTCACAGAATATAATTTTTTGCAAAACTATTATGTGTATCCTTAGAATGCCTAACAAATTCAACAGTTAACCGACGTTGATTTTGAAACGCGACGTCAATTTTGTGTGGGGTTGCAGAAACAAAAAGGTTTAGACCCCGACTTTGGTGTTAAGATATTGATTTTATCCTAGTGTTGTTTTACACCAAATGGGGTGCGGAATTTTTACAATGCGCATGTTTGGCAGGTATTTTAGAAAACATTTTAATTCAACCGTTTATTTTACCAAAAAGACTTCTGGGTAATTTGTTCTTAACTTTTTTACACAAAACTTTTTCGCGAGATTTTGATGATTTGCTCCTCAAAGCTTGCAGAACAATATGGTCTATGCACGATGGAGTTTCCGCGCTTGTTAATTGTTAATCTTTTTAATATAATTTTTACGGGTCGTTGGTTTGGAAGATTTTGCCCCAGACGCTAGTTTTTCTGAAAATATATAGAAGGTAAAGTATACAAAACTTTTGTAAGCAACAGATAAGAGCTGCAAATTAACTTTTTGCGTCAGTAAATGCAATTATTTATGCGAGTAACAAATAAGACATCGTCTGAAGGTTTGTGTTTTAGTCATTAGAGGACATTTCTAACATTTGTTATAACTTTAACCCTAGAATGCGACACTTATTGTCCTAACTTATTTTGCTATATATATATGCTATATACATGTAGACAATTTAAATTATCAAATGTAATAACGTCGTTCTAATCGATTTTGTCCTCGGTAGCGTCGGAATCCGAATTAGAAAGAATGCGATATATTTCAGACGTATTATCGAGTTTCGCAAAATCAAAAAAACAATCATTGAGCCAATGCATGTGAAATCTAAAATAAAAAACAAAATTACATCTAAAATAGTCTTATTATGCTACACTCGGCTACACATGTACCTCAACGAACGAATATCTCTAAGACTAAAAACGCACTGACTGTGAACAATGTCGCATGTGAACTAACTCATCGTATGCTAAAACCATTTAGAAGTTCACGATCTTAGCTTTTTCGTTTTCAGTTAGTATTACGCAGCTGCTAGCAGCCAAAACATTAGGTACAGGAATACTTGTTTTGCATATTTACTTATATTTTTGCAGTGTTTTTCATTTATTGAAGTATGTTGACTAACTTACGTAATATTACCAATATTTAAATATTTGTAAACACGTTATGTTTGAGGTATTATCTAGCAGACCTAAAAAGAATGTTCAGTTTTTAGAATAGCAACTTAACCACAGTAATATAACTACCCCTTATGAGATCACATTGCTGAGAAGAAATTTCCACTTTTTACTTTTATTCCCAGTGTTTTATTTTTATTCATTTATTTAATGCAACAGGTTCGTAATTTAGAATTTATTTTGTTAAAAAAATGTATAAATGTTTAATAGAACTTTTATTTTGACATTTTTTGCTGGTATTTATGCTCTAATTTGATCTTCTAGAATAACAACTGGTTCATCAGATACATTCTGTTTAGTGTAAGACATGCAGATTTTGAGTATTCTAATAATACTTATGTACCTGTAATTTATATTTAAAAAAATATGTGTATATAAGTTATTAAAAACAACAAACGAGAAAAGAGAAAGAGTATTATAGCGTTAAGATAAACTAAGTTTGCTTTCCGTTTTTAAAGATTTAGCATTTCAAACAGTTTTTAACATTCTATAAAATAAGCAATTTATTAGACATATATAATGTGAGTGTTCATCGGTTCCTATGATACAAACTGTTTGATTTGACCTTTATATACTTTACTCACTTTAAAAGTTATTTAAATTCATATGCGTTAGATTCAATTTTTTATTGTTAAATAGATTTTGATCTATTTATAAAATAAAAAACTAAAAAATTTATTAGTGTATTATTGTGATGGATATTATTTTTTAATGCTAAAATACACTGCTAATGCGCTTAATGTTAATTTAAAAAATTTGTAAAAAAAAATTTATCTTTGCTGTAAGCTCTATGTATTGATAATACTCTAGTAGTTTTAGAACGCTTGCGCTGAAGTTTAGATTACTAAACAGTTACAATAAGCTTATTTTATTGTTTCACACAAATTTTTTGTTTTATTATTTGTGTCATTTTTTAAAGTAATTTGTTGTTAGTAAACCGTTAAAATTGGAATCTATAAACTCAGTAAAAACTATAGAATTTTTCTATAAAATAAAATTTACCAGTAAATTTGTAGGTTCTAAAGAGCCGTAGTGTGATAATAAAATGTAGAAGTTTATGTGTATAGTTTTTAAGATAAATTAAAAATGTTATCGGAAAAAATATCAAAATTAAAACTAGTTTAATTTTTAGTTATGTACTTTGTAATTTCTAGTCTATCCTAATAGACGAGCTTTACTACTGCAGTATAACAAAATAGCATTTAATGTCAGAAAATTAAAAGTTTTAAACAACTTTAAAATAATGTATGATAAATAAGAAATAATTTTGCTATAAAAATGTTTATTCCGTTAACAAAAGACACTTAAAAAAAACGTTTATATTACTGTTTTAATTTATTTTTGGCATACAAAAAGCAATAAGTGTAAATAATAATATAATTTTTACAGATTATATTATGCAAAAACTACGTAGTGCATACAGTTAGATGAGTTTTAAAGGATTGTAATAGCAAGTACTAGTACGAAGAGAAAGAACTAGTTCTGTTATAATGCGTATATGTATATTGCTACATGTCTATACAGTAATGGCAAAGTTTTAATTGGCAAAAACAAGAGTATTGGCTTGATAATCTTTTCTTACAATCTCGTTAATTCACTTCTATCTTTAATCTAATCACGGAAAAAACTAAATTTGCGTACCAAGTAAATTTAATTTATGAATTTCACCTTTTAATTACAACTTTTTGTAAATGAAATTTGTTGCTTTTATTCGTTTATCGGTTTACTATAAACGAAAAAGTAGTCTTAAATAAATGATGATTGTGCTTGTCTGATTTTTAATTTATTTAAATGAAGACGGCGTAGCTGTTTTAGGAATTCTTCTCAATTAATATGTGATGAAATTTTTGCATTAACTTGCTTAAGATGGGAGGAGCAGTAAAACTTAATTTAATACAATTAATAAAGACTTCTTTCTTGGTTCTGTATATACTGTTAGATTTTATTCTAAAAGATCAATCTAAAAAAATCAGTTTTAAAAATTTAATTAATTTTATTAGGTATTAATAATAATAAAACAACTTTGGTGTGAATAGTAAAAATATTAAAGTTGTTGACAGATAAATAAGAATTAAAAACTATAATTAATTCATAACATGGTTGATGTCGGTAATACTGATGATAAACAAATTAATCAAAAGGTTATTGTTGAGTTATTTTTGTGAACAAAAATAAATTGTTTAAATTTTTTTATGCTTAACATATACATACAAAGACAAGTTTTTTAATACTACAAATTGATTTGTCAATGTTTCACAGAATAAAACCAAAGTTGAGGTACACTATACTTTTTATACAATTAAAATGATCTACAAATAAAACACCGTTTTAGAAATTAATGTTTGTGTTAGTATTATGTATATTATTTTAGCATCATATTTCTTCCTGTTCAAGAACGTTGTAATGCAGTGAGAATTAAAAGTGTTGACAGTTTTAATTATAAGTACTTGCGTTTATAGTACATTACAATTATTATTATTTTTTTTACGTAAACCAGAAAAAAATTACTATTGCAATTAAGATCATGTTTTTAGTCTACGTTATGACATAGTAAACCAAAGTTAGAAGAGAGATGTTTTTTACCAAGAGTAAACAAGCGAGCGAAATAAAGAAAAGTTTTTTGAAAGCATTGTTTTGTAATGCATTGAAAATAGTTTATTTAACAAATTTTTGACAGAAACAGGTCACAAAAACGTACTATTTATCATAACAACAACGTTATAGTTAATCAGCAATAAAATAAAAAACACACATATAGTTGCTAATTAGAACAGTTTTCTTTAAAAAAAAGTATGTTACTTTTTATCATTAAAAGTTATTTTGCGATAAACATTAAAAGTTAATGTACATAAATTAAAGAATTTTATAGTCAAATTTTGTTAATGATTTTATTGGTTTAAAAATAATAAAGTGTTACTGCTTAATAATGCTTATTTGTTTATTAGTTATAAATGCAGTTTCTTAAATTTGTTGTTATTTTGTACTTGTACAAGGATTGATAATACAAAAATTTTACTAATTTGTTGACAAAATTTGATTTTTAGTAGTTTTATGACTATCAAAATAATTATTTTTGTATAGTTTTATTGGATGGTATTTTGTGTACAATATTTTCAGTTTGTAGTGTATATTATTTATGGATTTTAATATACTTTTTTTAAATTATTTCTTAGTAACGGTAATGTGTTTTGTGTTAAATTTAAATAAGATTAAATTTAGAACAGGCCCGATCTGTATTATCCGAGATTTGTCACAAAAAAGTGAGCGGCAGACTGACTATCATCAGTGTTAAACATGTTACTACCTATGTATGTTTTTTGGTTACTGGTGAATCAATACTTTAATTCTACTTATAAGTAATTTATATGTCAGTAGATTAAATTCTTCTAAATACTAACTTTATTTAATAATAACATCTACACACAAATAGACATAGACCTTATGACTAAAAATCAAAATGAAAACGACAGACTGAGCAAGCAACTTGGCGACATCGGACAAATTGAGTTTACTACGTATAAAAAACTTATAACCAATACAAGCACATCATCTAAATTTTACGGTTTAATTAAAACTCTTTAAGACCAATTGTCTCATGTATAAGTGCTCCTACCTATCAATTAGATAAATATATTTCAAATTTAACACAGACTATTTTATATATATTTATTCACAATATAGAACTAGGAATACATTAATATTATCTAATTTTAAGATCATAACATCTGATTTTCATATTCACGAATATTACCAAATAACTTATCGTAAAACTACTAAAAGAATACTGGGTAGAGCTAAAGAGTCATACCACTTTAGAGTTAGTGTCACTTATATCTACTTAAATACAATAAAAACAAATTGACTTACACACCAGCATTTTTATTATGTTATTTCGATGATATAATTACATGTAATCCTGAAACAGAAATTAATAACACCTTAAACGTTTTTCACAATTACAATCCACATCTAAATTAACTTACTACTGACAAATAACAACTAAAATACTTTTTCATACTAACAAAACTAATACCACCAGCTAACCCACCTATTCCTAATCTTAACGCTACCTTGAACACAAATTTTAATACTAACATCATGTACACCAGAATCATAAACGTCCCAAATCTAACACAAAAAATATTTCGATTTTAAAAACAAATACCGTTAAACAAACTACCTATGTACAACACTAACACTATTTACAACATGTTCTACAGCAACATTAAAGATAAAACTAACACAATATAAAATCATTACGTAGTGTACAAGCCAGACTGTACGGGTTGTAATGTGTGTTATATTGGATAAACTAAACAAAAGGTTAAAAATTGAATTAACAATTACAAATACCACTAAAACACCAAAATAAGCGATACATCTCTAGCAGTTTATCATATAGACATGGGCCACAACCTCGATTTGAATAATCCCATGATTTTAGATGTAGAAAATAGTTTAAAAATACTTTTAGTTTTTGAAATGATACACATTAATACACATAACAGTAATATCAACTTTAATAATGATACTAATAATATAAGTAGGGTGTAGTATAATAATTTAATTTCAAAAATTGCAAGATAACTATATAGGTGGATACTATTGCTGTTAAATTTTAATTCTTATCTTTTCTTTTCTCTTGACATTCAATAATTATTGATTATGCATTACTTATCAAGTGTTTGTTGAGCCTTTGATGTTCTTTGTTATTTTCAAGTAATTCTAATTATAGACATCTTCATATCTTGTGTTATAATTTATTCAAAAAATTTTATAACGTAACGCCCATGATCGTGGTTTGGTAGATTGTATCATTTTAACCTATTTGTGGAAAGTTTTATGCTATAATGTTATTGAATTATTTAATTATCTGAATTATATGTTACCGACTTACAAGTATTTTAATAAATTTCTAGTAGCCTGATTACTTGCTCACTTGCAGCATGAAACGTTACTATAAAATATTATAAAATGGTTTGTTTCTGATCCTCTTATGTAAAAAGTTTAAATTCGTGACATACAATACATGCAAATAAAAATTTATTATAATTTTATATTTAATTTATATATTTACTATAAGATTAAGTTGTAGTCATCAAAAACTATATATAATGACTAATAAATTTTAGAGTAATATCATGGCACAATAACAGTAATTTGTAAATTGGTATAGAAACGTCGACAAGCTGATTTTATGCTCGCGTAATTCAAATAAGTTTTGAATATAGCGCGGGCAAAAACCACAACGCATAACATTGTAAAGTAAACAATGTCAATGTAAATGTGAAAATGCCACCAGAGTGAACCACTAAACGGCCGTTTCGTCTCTTTGGGGCTCCTTAACAGTGGTGAACACTTTAATGTACTTTCACAAATGCATTGACATTTTTACATTTGCATTGACATTGTACATTTTACAACATTATACGTTGTCGTTTTTGCCCGCGGTATATTCAAAACTTATTTGAATTACGCGTGTAAAAAATTAACTTGTCAACGTTTCCACTTCTATAACAATGTACAAATTTTACGACGAAAAAGAAAATATAGTTTTATTAAGGGGGATAGGAACAAGCAACAAAAATTTAAATTGCGTCTAATTACAGAAAATGTAGGCAACTAACATTGCAATTTAGATGTAACCTTCGGTCGAAGTACATAACGATTATCTATTAAATTTTTAATCTTCTTAGGAATGCACCTCTTGTTTGATAAAGTACGAAAAGTAAAATCTACACTCTTTATGGCTAAAGTTTTGAGTTCTGATACGATTAAAGAGAAGTTAATTATTTTTAATTTGAAAATAATAAAGCTAACAAATTTAAAAGTTATTACTTAATTATTCCTAAATGAGTATAATTAAACTATATTACATTATGTAATTATATTTTAGTATAAATACATAATAGTGATTCAGTTGTCTTTTATTAGTGGCAGTTTCAGACCGTGTGTTTTTCTGATTACCATATTTATAATGGTAAAACGAAAACCCTTATCTCAACTAAGAAAGAGCATGAAAATGCTCATGAAAAAACTTTCTCAAAAGTAAGTATCTATTTCAGCGTTTTTATAAAATACTTCTGCATATTTCTGTATCTATAAACACATTACAATATTTATTTTTTATCATTAGGAGATGGAAAGCTGTTACAGTATTGCAAACTGGGCAAATAAATGTTGCGACTAGTTCTTGCAATAAAAAAACAACAGATGGAAATCGAATGTTCATCGATTCCAATATCAGTACTTAAGAGAGTATTATAGAACTAGGTAACATACCTAAAAACATTGAAGATCCCTTCTTACGAGATACATTTGATATAGTTTCGGATTCTGGATCAATTTCTTTTTAGGGCACGATTGTTCTTGTTTGATTTAAACCTTATTTCTGAATAATTTCTGTGTAGTATTATACAAACTGTCAAAACTGACGACCCAAGTGAAAAACACAGTTTAAATTTATTACTTTTATCAGATTCAGGGTTTATTACATATCACACAACGAGATTTGTGCTACTTTGTAATATACACCGAAACAGGGCCGTTGAAAATATTTTGACGTAATATTTTCCAGTTTATTTCAGTTAATTTCTAATAATTTTTTTGTTTATGTCGTAGCGATGAAACATTCTGGAAAAACAATATGGACAGTAAACTATGTAATTTTTTATCTAAATTGTCTATTACCAGAATTAATAGACCCAAGAAGGTGTCGTCATTAAAAAGTTCGGTACATTTATTTAACATAATAATAATGTATTCTAAAGTAGTTTATGTGTTATTAAAATTAGTAACTAACTATAATTAATTTCTCAAATTGTAATTATGATGAATGAAGATGGATTTGTTCTTATATTCTTGGCCGTAAATATAAATTAAATTTTACCAATGATTATTTCATAAATAAAGTAAAATACTGATAATATATATTACAATGCAGAGGTGCACTGGTGCCGGAACGCCCTGAAACGCCGTTCCGGTACTGCTTTGGGGTGAAAAAAATTGTAAAAAATATTTGGTTTAAATTTGCACAGGGATAAAAAATTCATTCACTAGCGTCTTTTGAGTTTATCTAAAGAAGATATGAGTTATGACATTGGAAATTTAAATGTAGCTGCAGGCAAATGATATTTGGGTTGTCTATATTCAGCAAATTTTGTCTTTCACGCAGCAATTTTTTAAAATTATACATTATAAAATTACAAAAAAATTGAGGTCACTAAAAAAATTCTGCATATATTTTTTCATACAACTTTCTGATGTTGTGGTAAGTACGGATTATTTTTTTGTTTTTGGCCGTTTAAAACGCTGTATCTTAATTACAATACAAACATTTGCTTGTATAAACAATAATTAAAAAAAAAAATTAAATGCGTACGAAATTGTCTATACTACAGCCCATTATTTTAAAATAGCAAGAACCGTTTCAAGTTTATTTTTACGCCCATAAAATTATTAAATAAAAATATGTTTTTTATCAATTGTTACGTAGTAATGTGTGTTGCTTACCTCTTATTCCTAGCCCCCTTAAATAAAGATTTGAAATATAGCCTAAAATTTCAAAAGCGTCCTATTGACAGAATCATAGTCGGCATAGAAAATTGAATTAAAAAAAAAATGTTTGTATTTGACAGCAGATGACGGCAATAAATTAGGATTATTTTCCTCAAATTTAAAAACTGTTAGACGATGGTACGTTATTCCGTAATTAATAAAAATCGTCTTACTAAAATGATTACCTAAACTAAGAAAATCTTATCAAGTTGTAATTGTTTTATCACAGACTTCGACTGACAGTATCCAATTCGGTACTACCTAGAATGTATTTTTTATCTAAGATACATAAACCAGGTGCTATGCGACTCTTTGTGTCAGGTATTAACGCGGTTATCTATTTGCTATCTAAATCGTTATCAAACCAGTTGAGTAGTTTTACATACCAATAATCTAATTTTAGTGTTATTATTTCCTACGAGTTTGTTGAATAGATTAAAAACGTTTAACTAAGAGAATCTGAACTTTTACTTTCTTTTGATCTTGGTTTAATATTTCCGAGTATTCGAATAGATATAACTCATATAACTATTCCCGAGATATATTATTGCACAACGATTTTGACATAGCAGAGGTAGAAAATTTAATAAAAGCAACACAATTATGTATGAATGAAACAACTTTTCAAATTAACAATCAATTTTATAAACAAGAACATAGTATTGCAATGGCAAATAATATCGCCGTTTATAACTTGAAAGTGTAAAACAAATGATTCGAACCATTGCATACAACTCAATCCTTTAATTTGTTTTTAGATTATTCATTTCTTCTTATCAAAACTAAATTTTACCTAAGAACTTTGTTTTTTTTTAAGAAATTGCAAGATGCCATAGTTTTAACAATAAAAGTATAAACAACATAGTTTAAAAATGTAGGTACATATAATAAATAAATAGGTAGGGAACATGTTAATTTACAAAACTAGCTTGCATTCACCAAAGGTTTTTCTAAAATGTTATTATAATTTTAAAAAGTCACAAGCAATTAGCACAAGCACAATTTTTTTTTAGTAATCCTAAAGACTTAATAGACACGCAAATAATTTGTAGAGATTGTAATCAAGTATATATTGTGCAAAATTCAGTGTTGCTACAATTATTTAGAATAAACATAGTATAGGTGACATTTGTTTAGTTAAATACGTAAACAAGAATAAACTTAATTCTTGCAAAAACTTTATCTTCAAACATTAAAATTTATTAATAAATAATGATGATCAAGAGTAATTGACATTTTTTAAACTAAATTCAAAATTAGATTTTCAAAAGAGACAAGCTATAAGAAAAGTTTACAATTGTTTTGGGTAGTCCTAGACTTAGTCAAAATGCAAACTAATTTGGTATTATATAAAATTAATTGTAGAAAGTGTAATCAAGTACATAAAGTGTAGTGTTCCCACACATATGCTTAATAGTAAACATAGTATAGGAGACATTTGTTTAGTTAAACATGTAAAAAAAGATGAACTTAATTGTTACGGAAAATTCATCCTTAAACAAAAAAAAAATAAAAGTGCATAATGATGATTAAGAGTCAGGATTTTTGGAACTAAATACCGGAAACTGATTATAATTTCCACAGAAAAACTGACTTGCTGAGTTTTTTTCTATAGCCCTATAAAAATTATTTGTTTTTGAATTACACAGATTACTTCTATACTTATCTATCATTTGGACGACTAATTTATAAAATAAAAAAAAACGCCATAATACACATAACATGTATAAACATGAAAATATACAATAAGAATACATAAAAACAGTGTTTATTAATTTTTATTAATTATCTGTCAAGTTTAAAAAGGAAACAATGGTTGTACTATAATTAGACTAATAATTAGATTAATAATGATAATGTTTATTTAAAACAGTATACAATTAATTTGATATATTAATAATAATTATTAATTTATCATAAGTAATTCAAAATAAACAATCTGAATCTGAATTGTTAAGGGGACTCATTGCTATTGGTTAAATTATAAATTATTAAAATTATTAGTCTACCAATAATAAATGTGTTAATTCTTAAAATGTATTGTTTACAAGTTTTTCAAAAAAATACTTTTCTGACAACTAGTTTCATTATTAAAAGCTCGAAACATACATGTGTGAAAAATAAATTTTAGGAATTAACACATTTATTATTAGTAGACTAATAATTTTAATAATGTAATCTTAATCTAATTTTCAAAATCACTAAAACTGGACACTACTTCAAATATTTCGTCATAAAGTATTTTAGAATTCCAATTTTTTCTTACAATATCCTCGTTTTAATATTGTATATATACTGTTTCATTGCTATACTATATTTTTTAGCTGCATCGGTATCTGATTAAAGATGCGAGGTCCTAGGAATTGAATTGACGTTTGACCCATTTTCTTATTTACGTTTGTTATTATAAGGTTTTCGTTTACTTTAATCCTAGTATCCTGATTGTAATTTATCTTTTTTGTTGTTTTTTTGTTTTTAAATTGGTAGGTATATGAGTAATTTGTAAACATAAATTTTTCTAATAGCATGCATTTTTGTTTCATAATACATCTCAGTAGGATATCTTTATTCTTTATTAAAAACAATTTTTAAGAATTTGAATTACTTTCAACTTTCTAAGATGCGTACTGGTTGCTGTCCCCCACGCTAGGATTCCGTATTGAAGATGGGAGTACACTAATCCATAGTATACATTCTTTAGGTTTAGGCTTTGAATGTGACTAGGATTCTTCTAAGCTTTTGAATTAGGATGTTAATATGCAAATTCCATTTCAAGTGGGCATCTATTTGAATTTCTAGATACTTGGTTCTATTTGTACTTTTAAATGTTGGTGTAATGTAATTATGACATGTAACTGGAATATATTTGGTTTTATTAAAGTTTAGTGTTAGTAGTTTGTTATCAAACAGATTTTTGATTTGCAGTAAGTCATTCTTTGCTTTTTGTTTACTCTAGGTATTGTCTTTGTATAATATAGCTGTGTCATCAACAAACGATATGATTCTTCCTGTCGATATTAGATCAAAGAGGTCATTTATATTATATACAAAAGAACACTGGACCTAAGACTGTAGCTTGTGGTACTCAACATTCTACTATTCTTTCTTCGCTTAAAGTACTCCTCACGTTTACATACTGTGGTCTGTCGCTTAAATAATTTTCAAATAATTGATTGACTTTGCTTCTGATTCCCACATTATTAAGGTTTATTAGTAGTTCTTGATGGTTAACTGAATCAAACGCTTTAGCTAAGTCAATTTATACACACAATGTTTTTAAATCAAAACCATATTGATATAATTTTATATTTATTAAAAAAAACTTAACATACGGTTTTTTAGTAACTTTTCAAAGATCTTTGCTACGCTGGAAATTAGTAAAATAGATCTGTAGTTTTTTGTAACATTTTTGTTTCCGTTTCTATTTATTGGTTTGAACACTTTATTCATTATTATGGCAATCGGATTAGATAAGATTTTGCTATGTTCTATTAAAATTTCATTTGTTGTGTTATCAATTCCAGGTGCTTTGTTTATTTTTAGTCTTTTAATTAAGTCTGAACTTCATTTTCATCTGTTGGTATAATAAAAAACGTATTTTGGTTTATTTTGATAGTGTGATTGTTATATTTTTGCTATCAATCTTATCATTCAACATGTCTCTGAAAAAGTTATTTTTAATAGTTTTTATTATTGAATTTAGTCTATTTCTATATTTAGTGTACTTCGTCTTCGTATCTTCATTAGGGTATTTTTTCCAATCATTATAAAGTTGTTGTTTGATATTTTTTGACTTTACAATGCCGTTGGTTCTCCATTGTTTTCTTTTTATATTTTTATTGTATATTACTATTGTTGTTGTGGCTTCTAATATTGATTTCTTAATTACATCTATACGGTATTTAGGTGCCTTTTCGGTGTCCCTTTGCTCAAGTTTTCTTCTAAGTTTTACTCTAGGAAATTTTTTAGTTCGTCATGGTTCAATCTATTTAGGTGCCTTATATCACTTTTCTTAGGTGTTTTTATTTTTCCACAAATTTTAGTGTGTTTATAATCGTAATAGTCCGTTAAATTATTTTGAATACCGTTTAGATTAGATGTGGTTAGGATATAATTAGTTTTTATGAGTATGTGATCCAGACATGATTTTGAGTTGTTTACAATTCTTGCATATTTATTTATTAGTGATATGTATACTACTTCATTAAATATGCTTAGGTATTTATTACTGTAATTATAATTTTTGAGGATGTCAACGTTTATGTCACCTACGAAAAAGTTGTATTCACCGTTTAGTATATTTTTAATGTAATTATCTAGTTCTTTATTAAATACAAGTTGATGGTGATTGTGCAGTGATGATAAATGTTATATTTAGATATTTCAGTTTTATTTTAATCACCTCGATGCTACTTAATGGTCATACTGAAGTGACATAATAGTAGTGATTTTTAATGTATGTTAGAACTCCGTCATTCTGATTCAAATTTCCTTCGTTGTGTATTATGTTATATCCGTTTAAGTTAAAATAAGTTGGATTGGGTATAGACCTGAGAATACCATGATGTCAAAAAACCCATCAAACTCGCTTGTAGATATAGCCATTTTATCATAATTTTTTGTTAGACTTCTAATGTTCTGATAACGTATGTAAAAATTTGATTTTTCAGTCCCTAGTTTAATTTTACATTGTTCTATGTTATGAACTATTTCGGTTATAATATCCTTATTTTTAAAAACTCTAATATATTAATCCATTATATTTGATTCTAGTTGCTGCTAAGCTTATGTAATATTTAAGCGTTGGACAACCTGTATTGTATGATGTGTGATTTGTGTTATGGTTTATTTTGCATTTTATGTTGGCTTGGGTACAGTTTGTGCAGTTAATTTGCTTTTCATCACAGTTTTGTTTACTGTGAGCTCCAGCACAGTATGCACAGGATTTATTGTTTTTACCGTACTTACTCTTGTGTTTGTAGCCATTGCAGTTTTTGCATCATGTAACATTAAGATTTTCATAGACTGGGCATTGTTGCCATCCTACGTATACTTTTCCATGATTCATGATTCTATGAAATATGTTTGGTTACATTTTTATAAATGCTGTATATGTACTTTTTGTTGTTATATGTTTTATGTAAGTAGCTTTAAATAGTTCTTTATTTGTAATTTTGTTCTGAGATTGTTCTAATTCATCTTGTTCATAGTTCGTGCTAATGGATACTACGTTGACCCTTAGGTTTTTCAATAAATCTTACCTATTAGTATATTTTTTACTTAGTTCTAAATTCATGTTTTTTCAATTATTGAATTTGGTTTTCATTCTCAAACTGTTTTACTATGTTTCCTTCTTGGTTTTTTTAATCTGTATTATGCACATTTTTAATTTTTCTGGTTTTATTATGTTATAAAGATCATTTTTAACTACAGTAAAAGTCTGTTTACTTTTTGATTTTAAAATTATGTGTTTTTACCGTTGTGGTGGTCTTCTATTATTTTCGAGTTACTAAAAATTTTTGAGTACGACACTTTTACTTTGCTGTTTATGTTTGCTTTTTCTATGTACAATATTTTTTCCTTTAGGAGTTGGTTTCCTGTATAAGTTTCTTTAATAGGATATTTTTGGCTTTCAGTGTTTCTTCGATGTATTCATTTCCTTGGTTGTGCAACTTTCTTGTATCGTATGTGTTTAATTTTCTTTTCAAGTCATTTTTTTCTTTATTGATATATTTGTTCTTGTCTTGTAGTTGTTGGTTTAGTTCATTTAACAAGTAGTTTTCCATTTCTACAGTATCAAGCTTGTTTATTTGTTTTTTTATAGTTTATGTTTCTTTTACAGCAAATTATTCTTGTTTTATCTAATTTCACATTCTTTTTTTCTACACAACTGTTGTGGTACATTTACTCGCATTTTACACATACACATTTTTGGTTTGTTTGTTTATGTTTGCAACAATTGAAACTTAAATCTGGAGGTTCATCTATCTCACTTCTACTTTCCGCGGTATTTAGGCAACAAACAATAAGTCCACACAGTGATCACTTCTAATCAGCTCCCTTTTAATTAATTTAATTGTAAAAATTTTATAAACTTATAATTTAGATGTAATTTGAAAAGAAAATCTATAAGGGTGATTATCAAAATATCATTAATCTCTGGAAGTTGTTCCATTGCCTTTAATTTTTTTCAAAAATGTTACTTCAAATTTGGATTCTTTAGCACACACATAATTGACGCAAATTGTTATAAAATATAGTCGTTTGTTCATATTTTTAAAATTATGTAAAATATTTTACCTCATCTGAGCTAGCATAAAGAATATTATCAGATTTTGAAGTTTTGCTATCTCTGATTTTTTAAGAGTAGGCTTAATTGTTTTCCAAACGTTTCTTTTCACTTTATTTGCGTTATACTTTGCTTTTTCTATTTTCTTGCTAGAGTTTCTGTCTCAATTTTGGTTTTTTTAGTCGTGTCTTAGTACTTAATTTTTTTTGTATGGTATTTTTTCTAGGGGCAGCTTTTGGAAGTATGTCATCATTTCCAGTGTTAATGCAGTTAATGTAGATGTCACAACTTTAGTTTCTGAGACAAATCATCATTTGAAGATATAAAACGGTTTAAAGGCTACGTGACTGTGTTTATGAATTTTTTTTTATGTCACAAGGTATAATAAAAGTTTACATTTTTTTTTGAGTAATTCTAGACTTAGTCGAAATGCAAGATAATTTGGGAATATATAAAATTAATTTTAGATGTAATCAAGTATAGAAAGTGTAGTATTGCTACATTTGTTTAGTTAAATACGCAATAAAGGATAAACTTAATTGTTACAGAAACTTTATTCTCAAACATTAAAATTTAGAAATATATAATAATGATTAAAAGTCATTAAAATTTTTGAAACTAAATACTGGAAACTGAAACTTCCAAACGCGTTTTTAACTAGAATGCTACATTTATTGTTAATAGTTTCCACAGAAAACTTACTTTCGGAGTCTAAGTAATCTTTTTTTTTAGTTTTATTATAAGCAAAATTCATCTTATTAATAAAATTTATACCATTTAACAAATTCTTGATTTGTTTTACTCCTTGACTGTAAAACTAAGTTGTCTCTATATTCTATTTAACTTTGGTAATATTATTTATTTTAAGTATTATAAATAACAGTAGCGCATCTGAAAATGTAATTTATCATATTAAAGTACTGAACAAACAAGCAAGAAGCTTTAATACATCATTAAAAAGTGTTTAAAAGTGCCTCCTATGAGGACAGTTTTGAACTATTATGGATCACATGATGACGTATAAAATGGCAAAAAACTAATTTATAAAGATCAAAGTATAGAAAATATTACTGAAAGAACGGCATAACATGCAGAAACATAAAAATATACAATAAAAATGCATAAAACTAATGTTTATTAATTTTTACGGTTCACTGTAATTATCTGAGAAGTTTGAAAAAGAAACAATGGATGTGTTATAATTAAATTAGCTTATTGAATGTAATTTTAAAAGAACAAATTTAAAGAGGATTATCAAAATACTATTAGTTTCTGGAAGACAAAAAGTAGAAGTTATCCCATTGCTTTTAATTATTCTCAAAATAGTTATTTACGAACCAAGTTCGGGAAGAAGTTTTTCCTACATGAGCGCATTTAAAGCACGAGCGAACGAAGTGAGGGAGTGCTTTAATAGCGCGAATGCTAGAATGATTTTCCCGCAAGAGGTTTGTACATAATTTTTTGTAACGAGCAAATATTTCCTTTGATAAGCAGAAGCAATCATTTTATATTAATGTCAAATTTTGATATAGTCACCTTAATGAAAAGTGTAGAGTGCTATGAATTGACATTTTATGTCTAAAGTGTTTGTGCTGATCATATTTTGTATACTTTGTATTGCTTTTTTAACTTTATTTCTTGTTTTTATTAATAAAAAAACACTGGGAAAATGGTTTTTAACAATTACAAATTAAAGTTGCATTATAATATTATTGTTTAAATGTCTGTAAATGCCAGTGTTTTTTGTGATTTTTCCCGCACTCGTGCGGGAATAACAATTTCCTGATTGGCTACACACGTATGTAAAACTTCACTTCCCAGGTGGCAAGTACAAAAATTTTATTACAAACCTTAAACCTTTAAAACACACACTTTTGTAATATGTCTAACATAATAATTACATTGTTTTTTTGACACAAACTTTATTAAAATATAGTCATCCGTTCATATTTTTACATTCTGTAAAATTCTCTGATTCATCTGAGCTGGCACAAACGATATTCTTATCAGATTTTGAAGTTTTGTTTTCGAGTAGCTTTACAGTGGCCTAACATGAAAATCTTTTAATTCCGTTTTAAATTCTTTGT
This sequence comes from Aquatica leii, assembly GCA_035610365.1. NCBI lineage: Eukaryota > Metazoa > Arthropoda > Insecta > Coleoptera > Lampyridae > Aquatica > Aquatica leii. Next base: position 60,800,486 of record CM069434.1, read on the forward strand.
TATTTAATTTAGTGGTTGTTAGTTCAGTTATTTATAAGTGAAATAGTTTTGCTGTGCTTACATAGACTTTAATTTGAGGTTGTGTAATCAATAAGTTCAAAACAATTATTGGCTTTTCGATACGTGGATTGAATTTTTAATACAATAATCAGTCTATAAAGTCTCCACCAGAAATGATAGAATTTCCATTTTTTAGTGAAACCGTTCTTTACAAGGTTAGGGAAGAAGCACTGAAAAAAACTTTAATGCCAAAGAAATTCACTCAACCCGAACTGAATGATTTAGTACGGGACTCTTTGAAGCACAATCTTACACTAAAATCAAAAAATATTGTACATGAAAGTTTTGTGAAGGCAGATAAAATACTTTTACTTTTATTGCACATAATATTAGGTTTAATAAAGCAATTTGTAAAAGAACTGAATAACGATGGAACTTCTTTCAATATCAAGAAGTATTTTCTGGTTGATTAGAAAATACTTTAATGCTATAAATTAAAAAAAATATTTTTTTTGAATAATTGGAAACAATTACTTAACGTAAATACTAAAACATAAGTTTACCTTCCATAGAAGGTAATCATTTATAAGCGTCCTGATAGCATGTTTTTCTTTTTCTAGAAACTCGTATATCTTTTTTTTTTAGATTGCTTCTACCTTGGAGTCAATAAAAAGTTATCAGCAATCTCAGATTGCTTTACAATTGTTTCATACAACTTTTCAGATATAACATTTGCTGTAATGACTTGTTGTTTGTAGTTAGTTATCGGAATGTGCAATTCTCAATTATTTTGAACACATTCAGCTTCTCTCTTTTACAGCTACAGTTACAGCATTGACAATAATTTCACGTGCATGGCTATGTATCACCTTGCATTTTTTTCCAAACGTTTCATGTTGTTAGTAATAACTCCATAAGAATAATCTATTAGTTAGTCTTATTAAATAATTTAATTAATAATTAAAATGCTACTGCAAAGAAGATATTTGTTTAAGTTTTATTGTACATATTGATATAACTATGCTTCCTGTTATAAATACATAAACATTAGGAAATCATACTAACTTTAAGATTAGAATAAAAATTTGTTTATATTTTTTTTATTATGTGTAATTAACAAAGCAAATACTTTACTTGCAAAGTTTTAAAAATACACTTCAGCACTAATCCAAATTGAAAAACAAATTACACAAATTCTACAACAAGAGCAATTAAAATTGCTGTCAATTTAACAAAACACTTTTTTTTTATACGAATTAATTCGTCGTGTCAATTTTGGTTAATGCGTTTATCACGTGACAGGTTCTTTACAAATTACGTCAGGTCTAAATTAAACACAGTTAAAATCATCATTTGAAATAATAAGACGGTTTAAGGGCTACGTGCCTGGGTTTTGAACCTGGCTACAATATTTTTTGTGAATAAGAAAGTGTAAGCAGTATTTGTAATAGCTGGTAGATCATGCTTGGTAATTGCTTGACTAGGGTGTTATCTTCCACTCGTTTATAGCAACGGCTATAAAAGACGAATAATTTGCAACATCTAATGACTGGAGACGTTGTGATGTATGGGGTGGAAAAGTTACACTATACTATTTTCACGTGCAAACAAGATTTTTATCTTTTACATTTGGTAGAAGAAAACTAGAATCTCGATCAATATTAAAAAACATTTCAATACATTTTGTAATTTTTTTTTATAGTAAGTAATTAGAAGCATTTAATTAAATCCTTATTATATTTAAATAAATATCTATAATGTGTTTTTAGCACGTGCACTGCTACTGCTGACTTAGAAGATTGTTTAAGATGGCTGGATCTTTGATCGTTTTTTTTTCTTTAATACGAATTTCTACGCTTATGCCAGTTTGTTCAATATATGTACGACCACAAGATCAAGAAAGGAATAACTTCTTTTACACGATTTAGGTATAGGTTTAATTAAGGAAAAGCAGAAACATGAGTGACAATGTGTTTTGAGAGGATCCAAAATATAAAATTATAATATAATTGTAACGCGTTCAAACTTGAAAAAAATTTAAATCATATGTCATACAAAACAGTTTTGAATATTAACAGAAAAATAAATACAAATTAATTAAACAGTTGAATGTAAGTCTTGACAATTAATTATTTTCCTCTATTTCGACATGACAATTAGCGATTCTTACACTAAAATCCGTGTAAGAATAAGCAAATTCTTACACGACTTTTAGTAATGTTAATTTTTTCAAAGTTGGTATCTCTGTATCGTAAGTTGACTTTACACGAAAAAGAAATCAAAACTATTTTAATTTAACAATTGAAATTCAAATGTCGATGCCAAGATAAAATAAAAACGTCCCATTAACTCAAAGTTCTTTACTTATAAAGGTATAAAGAGATAATTTTGTATGAGATTTTAGGTTAAATTTTGTTTTTTGTAAAACTATATAGAATAATATTAAACAATGGAGAAAAAATAAACAAAATCATAACAAAGAAACAAATAGAAGGGTAAAGTTAGGATACACGGTTTTCAAAAACCTAATTTGTGTATTGTGGTGTACTCATACACGAAAACAACTTAAAAATGATTTATTTCGGCTAATAACACAATGTAACATATTCAACTTAATAAAACTTATATCTTTATAAAAATGGCAAAACATCGACAACCAATACATTGTTGCCAATGTTGACTTAATATACTACAATATGCCCCCTCATAAGTTGAGACTAACTGGTGGTTTAATAATGCGTTTAAGCCTAATTTCTTTGTTGCCTTGCTGAGTCTAGCCTGTGTCTATTACCAATTCTGACGGTATCTCAACTGTCTTCTCAACTTCATTCTTGTTGTTTTTAGTTTGTTGAACCTTTGTTCCTGATTTTATAATCTGGTTTACATGCCTCTTCTAGACTAATTCTTCGCCTAACACTTTACACATATATATTCTATCTCTCAACATTTCATCAATTTCACACTCCCATTTTTGTTGGTTTGGATTACAATAGTCTCTACAATACACTAACTCGCCCACACTAAATTTCACTTCTCTTCCAACTTTCTCTGTTAACTTTAATCCTATATTCTTTTTCCTACCTAATATGTCTAATCTTGTTCTGATTTTATAATTGAACATTAAACTAGATGGTGTGACACCCGTAGTGATGTGTACTGCATTACTACAGCTGAATAAATACCGGTTTACAATTGATTCAAAAGACACATCGGCATTGCTATCACCCAACAATACTATGCTTATACTATTTTTGAATTTTTTACAGCACTCTTGGCTAAACCGTTTGTTGCTGGGTGGAAAGGCGGCGATGTTAAATGTCTAATCCCGTTGTTTGTTAAGAATTTTGAAAATGAATCTGAAACCAACTGAAATCCATTTTCAACTACTACAACCGGTGGCAACCCAAATCTTGCAAAGCATTCTTCTTAATCGTAGTATTAGTGTCAGTACTCCTCATTATAAAAGCCTCTAACCAGTTAGAATAGCTGTCTATTATTAACAAGATCATTCGACCCTTGAATGGCCCTAAGAAATCAGCATAAATGCGTTCATAACAGTAGCTACCTTTAACACAAGGAATTATTTTTGCCTCATTCGGTTTTGCTCTAACACTTAAACAAATTCTACATCCATTTATTTTGCTCTTTATCTCCTTATCTAACGAAGGCCACAAAAAAATATGTTCTTGCCAGCGACTTCATTTTTACTATCCCCTCATGCATACTATGTAACTCATTTAATAACTGTTCACGTAAACTGCTTGGTATTACTACTCGGTATCCTCACATTACTACTTAATTATCTACGGACAATTCCCCTAGCGCAATAAATATGGCTTTAAACTTTCATCGTCTAATAAAGTTTATGAGTTTCTCTAGCATTTTATCACGCCTAGTTTCCGACCTTATTTTGAGAATATCTATTGGCGCTAACTGTTCAACACAGTTTAAATAATCTAATGTCGCTTCATCCGATTTAAAATCATCAGAGTTCAATGGCAACCTGAATAACTTATCCGCGTTTACGTTTGTTTTGCTTTTAATATATTTAAATTCATAATAAAAACCCCACAAAATATCGACCACTTTTGCAAACGACCAAAAGCCATTTGAGATAGACTCATATGCTCCCCAAACAATGCTTTTAATAGTTTGTGGTCCCATAGTATTGTAAATTTGCGTTCTGCGAAATATTAGTATAATTTTTTACTCCCCAATATATACTCAAAACCTCCTTATCTATCATTGAATAGTTCCTTTCTGATTTCGTCAATAGTCGCGACACGAAACTAATAGGTTTTTCTGTACCATGTTTCATACGATGTAATAACACCGCCCCTATTCCATAATTACTACTATCACAAGCTAATAATAATAGTTTATGTTTTAACCTCTTTACGTAATAGTCTGTACAGTAGTTCCAGTTTTTTAGAAAAGTTATGAACAAATTTGGAATAATAATTAAGCATTCTTATAAATGCTCGCAGTTGAGTTAAGTTCTGCGGACGCGGCGCGTCTACAATCGCCTCAATTTTCGTTTCATCTCTTTCTAAACCACTCTCACTAATCTTATATCTTAAATAATATATACATTCCTTAAAAAAATCACATTTTGAAAAATTCAATCTAAACCCTGCACTATCTAACTTTTTTAAAACTTCCTCTGGATTACACAAATGTTCTTCTTTCCCTGCTACCACCACATCATAAATAAATAACTGTCCCTCAACAACCTTGTAACACTCTCTCTACAATATTTTGAAAAATAGAGCATGCTGGTTTGGTTCCATAAGGCAACCTCTTATTACGGTAAATACCAAAAGTTGTACTCCAAGCCAACAAATCACTAGTTTTTGAAGTTATTTCTAACTGGTTGTATGTGGTTAACTTTTTGCATGCAGCGGCAATATGACCTTTTCCATTACAATTTTTGCATGTAAAATTCCTAAATTTTGTGCTCTTAAAATTATGATTACTCTTGTTACACCTAAAACATACCAAATCTGCTGTTGCATTTTTGTCTTGCAGTTTCTTTTTGAACTGCTGCACTCTATTTATAGTTGCTTGTTTATTCTCTTTCGGTGCTGCTTTCTTTGTCAAAGCTAGGTCTAACATGTCTTCTAATGACCTCTTAAGAGTGTCTTTACACAGCTTGTCTAATATTGGTCCTAATTTTATACCTGTTACAAACTTGTCAAGTGCTCGTTCGTTGAAAGATGTATAGAATTTGCATTCAGCTGCTAACTTTTTTGCTTTACCATACCAATTATTTGTATTTTCTACCCCTTGTCTTAAAGAATCAAAAGCAATACGCTTACGATACAGCGGCTTTTTTGGTTGAAATTGTTTTTCTAATAACTTTGTTAGTTCTTCGTAAGTACCATCGCTGGGCTTCCGTGGATACATTACGTTCTTTAAAATCTTATAAACTTGGTTATCCACTGATGTTAGAAGAATTTACGCTGTTCCTTTATCAAATTTGCGATAAATTGTTGTTCAAATCGCTCAAAAAAATTTCCCAATCTTGTCCTAATTTAAATTGATTTCCATCGTAATTATTATAAATATTACAATTGAATGATCTAACCTCTCTATAAAAACGTGCTTCTTCTTTTTGTAAACTTTCGGAACTGTTCCCGACAATGGAAATAAACTTTTTATACTCGTCGCCAATTTGTGGTGTTGTAACGTTTTCGTTACTGTTATTATTTGATTTTAAATTATCTGTATTATTTAAACTAAATGTTGTGTGCAAACTTTCCTTTATTCTTATTTTGTGGAATCGCTACTTTTTAGGGCGAGGTCAGCCTTGAAATTCATTCGGTACCTAGCCTTTGAGTAGTGCGCTTGTGGGACTTGTGGGTTTTGAAGCCATGTAGTTTTTATTTTACCTTATATCTACAATATCTTTATTTAAAAAGTCTGTGTTAATAATACAGGTATGTTAAATTTCTATTTTAATACATATATCTAATTTCCCGTTTCTAATTATTTTGGACATTTTTTTTATTGCCGAAATTATCTTTGAGATTGCCACTGCACACATAATTCGAATCGATTTGGAATATCGATAAAACTAAAATGCAAAAGATCCTGATCGATTTTCCTTAAGCAAAATTTGCTTTCAATTTTCAATCGTGGAATTTTTCCAAGAAGTTATCTCGTATTTGAAACGTGGCATGAATGATATCATCGACTCGAAATCTCAACACTTGCATCGTAAGTGAATTTTGAACATTACCTTAAACCGTGGTTGCTTGCAACGTTCTTTCTTTCAATTCGATTATTATCTAAAATTTAAATATTAACAATCAAAATAAATGTAAAACCTTTTAGTTAACTTGATATTTGAGATTTTATTTAATTGTTTAATTTGAAGCAAAAGCGAATTTAGTTGTCGCATTTATTTTTAAAATTAAGAAGCAAAGAATTAGCGGTATTTTCTTAGGATTAAGTTTATTAATCATGCGTTAATTGGTAAACTTTTTAACTTTAACTTATTTTTCTTATTTGTCTGATTTATTGATTATAAGATAATATTTTTTTTTATTTAATAGATGAGTTTTCCTTATATTTTTTTTCTTATTATTGCAGTTTAGACTTTATTAGTTAGGTCTCAAAAATGTAACTATTTGGCATCCCTGACTTCGGAAGCTAATTGACCAATTTTGGCAAATTTTTCTAATTGTTTAATTAATTTCTTTACATCGTTTGTTAGTGCACTCTTCGCTTATCTAAAATTACCTGAGTTTTGCGCTACAGTGTACTCATACACGAAAACAACTTAAAAATTATTTATTTTGGCTAATAACACAATGTAATATATTTAACTTAGGAAAACGTGTAACTTTATAAAAATGGCGAAACATCGACACCCAATACATTGTTGCCAATGTTGTCTTAATATACTACATATATTAAAGAATATAAATATTCCACAACATTTAAATACTAAGCTGTATGACCAGTGCGTGCTCCCAGTGATTACTTATAGCGTTAAAACGATTGCCAAAAGAAATATGTACAAATTAACAATATGTCAACGCGCTATGAAAATAAAGACTATTAGTGTAAAAGATAAAAAGCGACACATGGATTAGACAAAAAACGAATGTCACAAATATACGAAAACAAGTTGCACTATTAAAATAAAGGTTTGTGTGACGTAGTGTACGTTTAAAAGAAAGTTGGTAGATCGTCGCACTACAGCCCATGGCTGGGGAAAAGAGCGCGATGCAGCCCACAAATGTGCTGGATCGGAGATGTAAGGAGTCACGCGGATTTTGCATGGAAGAAAATGGTAAAAAACAGAGAGAATGGACTTTGCCGATGTCACCGGGTGAAGACAAACTTCTGGTGAATTGGTTAAGTTTTAGCCGCGAGACAACGTAACGTTTAGCATTTATTACCACCGTCTTTAATTGCTTGATGCGGTATATTAAGGTTGGTACGAACGCTTTCAGATCTACGATATCTATCTTTGTTTTTACTGGATACCATATGATTATGATTTAGGCGCCATTTATGCGGTGTATCTAATAACTATGTCTCTGTGTAACGATCTTGGTTAGTAGCAGTAGCGTAGTCACGAGCTCATGTCGATTGTACTTATTGTTTATGTTAGGAGTGTACATTGTAATCGAAACTTTACCGTTAGTACTTGTCTCTCTCCTTATTTTCTTCTCCAAGATCAATTTTATAGCTACTAGTCAAAATAAAAAATACTTTCTGTCTGTGATAACTAGATTGTTTTCTTCACGCACATTTGAGGATTACAGGTCTGGGGTGTTTCTTTTTCTTTAGCCCAGGTGTTCGTTTCCTTATAGGATTACTGTCTGCACATAGGAAAATGTGGCGCTAGGGCACGGGCTACCCAAAGAATTTATTTTACACACTACCATCTACGACGGAAGCTAGCCAAAAGGTGCGCCAAACATTTATTAAAACTTTTTATTTTCACCTCCCCAATTTGTGCATTACAAAGGGAAGCTTCCATTCAAAAATGAAAAAATGATGACTGAAAGAAGAAGATTTAATTTTAGTAATAATTTGCAAAAAATGTTTATTTAACAGTTAAGTTAATTATTGACATCTACATTATAATTTATATTGTTTAATAATTAAAACTACCGTAAGTTTACTATAACTCGTGTTTAGTTAATGTGATTTTTTTGGTTTATGTCATACTTATTGTTTACCTTAAATATAATTTTAATACATTTTTTTGCCGTTTAATATTCGATAACATTTCACTTTCTTTTAGCCGATTCTTATGTAAATGTTGTTTAAAACTTGTGAATTCTCAGAACTTTGTCTACTTTACGTCTTGGCGATAGATAATAATCTTATCTGATCATGACTAGGACATTCGCTAATGTGGAGGAAACTTGTTAATTTTGTATTCCTTATCTCTGATTTATGATTTATAGGATTATAATAAATACAATTTTATTGTTGTTCTAATTTGTACTGTAGCTAAATGTTGAGCATTTCGCATATTTGCTACTCATAATGTTCATTTTTCTTGAACTAATTTACAGTTACTTAATTATCATTTCTGTTATTTAAAGCTACTTCTTTATCTGCAAACAAAAAGCAGTGGTATAAAGAATTATAAACAACGAGATTGTCAAATTCTAACTAATTTATGTATTTTTATATAATTGACTAATGTAACTTCCTTTTTCTTTAAACACATGTTGACCTGAACTTTATAAGTAGGAGTTATACACAAACGAAGTTAAATGGATATCCTTGAAATTAATTTTGTGGTTAAATATACAAGAATGTTTATAAATTTACCTGAATTAAATAATGTTAAAATAGTAATTTAAAATTATTATACGTTTTTTTAAGCGTGATTAAATAGGTTTTTCTAAATCATTTTTAATTCTATAAAATTTAAACAATTATTTATTTTGATATTTTTGGCAACATGTTTTTCGTTAATCTTCATAAACTGTAAACCGGTATTTTATTTACGACATTTTGTATTAAACGTGGGGGTTTTTAGTTCCATTACAAAATTGTAGAAAATCTGTGACGATTACCTACGCGGTATAAATAAGTTGTAAGTATTTGATGAGTTTAGCAGTGACATCTCTTTGATCTTTAAGTATTTCTTTTAGTTATTTTGTGGTAATTTCAATTTTAGTAGTTTCTTTAAATTTCTTGTTTGTACTTTTTGTTCATTCATTCATTGAACTCATCCCACAAATTCTGTAGAATATCCATATCATATAAACCGCCTACAAACGTGCAATATAATGAATGGTGTTGTCATGAATTCTGAAACTCGTGTTGGTTTAACATATGCTCAATAAGTAATAATTATTATTACTATTATTCTCGATTGTATATAACAGACGGGAATGGTAATATAAATTCGTTCTAAAACTAGTGGACTATCTTTCAAACAATTTATTTTCGATGTTAGAATTTTTAACTGGATCATTATTTGTGTAGGCAGAGACAGTGGATCTTATTGCGCAAAGTACGCACACTCACGCATTCATACAAAAATATACCACAACAGCTTCTTTAGATAAATTATGTACGTACCGACTTTTTACATATCTCTTGCGAAAGAACAGATTTTCTGGCTTTTATTTTACTTATATTTTCATAACCGTGTGTATTTTCCCAATACTATTAGAACGTACAATAAATTTTCACTGTACAGACGTTAATGCGGAAATTTTTGGATATGTGCCACTCTTTAAAAATTTAAACAGGCGTAGTTTTTATATAAATAAAAAACAATTATTTCTTTCCAATTAATTTTGAAATTAGTGTGTAATTAACATTGCGGAAATTCTATTTTTTGGAATGTAAAATTTTTAATTGCATGGTATTTAAATGCGTTAGTTTAAATTCTCAATGAATTGCTTAAAGTGATAAGGAATTTTGTTTATTTCCTAAACACAGTTAACGAACTGGCACTTTAGAAAAATATAAACCGCTAATTTGATTTGAAATGTTTCTTATAGTAAACGAGTATTTTGCAATAATATATATTTACTGAGGAAATTGAATTTGATGTAATTTATTTACGAAGATAAAATATTTTAATTATAAGAATTATAAGTCTGTCTTAATTTCTGACTATTTTGTTTAGGTCTCAAATAAATTATTACCTTAATTACTTCTAACATCAATTTTTAAACGGTGTTTATAAAATCAAAGTTAATAATTTTCAAACTACTAAAAGCAAAAGTAGTATTTTCATTGATCAGTTTGACATTTAAATTAATTAAACAACCGGTTAAAAAGATCTAGAAGATTACCAATCTAACCAGATTGCGTTAAACGAAGTATAAAACTAATTAAAATAATAATTTTTAGATTCTTTAAAAATAGGTGAGTCGCTGAATTGTGAAATTCTATCTATTGTAGTAGAATACTACTATTATACCGGTTTGAAGGATTGCTCAATCAAAATCTACCTAAACAAGGAAAAATAAGTTTATATACAAAATAGTAAGTTTAAGTATTTTTCATTAACTAATGTTAATAGTTTCTAAATTATTTTACACTAACTTCAAAAACACTATTTTTAATAACAGTTTAGAAACAACAATTTTTTCTCTGACATAAATTTGAACAAACTTTGTTTATTATAGATTAAATATACACTATCTTCTACAGAAATAAAACATTCATAAATTCTTATGTATGTGTTATGTTTTTACATTATTTTATTTTTGTATATTACGCATGATAAATGAGCAATTTTTTTTATTCTAAACGTATTTAAAACCGCAGGTAGCTATAAAATCGTAATTTCTTTCCAAGCAATAAAATAAGTTTGGCAGTTATACAAGATAATTAACAACTTTATTCTACGACACAAAAATAGAATGACACTATAATAATTGTTTTTTTTATGTCAATTAATTTTAGTTTGAAACATTGGAACAAAATCAAAAGTAAATTGCTTTTTTAGTTAGAAAATGCTATTTATTTATTTTTATTAAAATGTTATGAAATGTATAATTTTGCAACATAAAATACTTATTCAAACCCCTTGGAATTTTTGTCAATATACGTCAAAAAAATTAAATAATTAAAATAAATAGCTTGCAATAAAATACTTTTTAGTCTTTGTAAGTTTAAACCGTATATTATACTTTTTTGTACATCAAGTGTAACATTGTTATATGCGTTAATTCCAGGTTTTACAAAATCTGTAAAAAGTGTGTTAATTAGAGTTTATTAAACTTTATATAAATAAATGTTACTTTACATTATATTTAATGGTATAAATGTACAATAACGTAAAGATTTTTAAATTTATATCTTAAAAATTAGAAATGCGCCATCTCGTTACAATTATGTCAATTATGATTACAGTTTTTTATTAACAGCTGCTAAGTTACCGACGATTTTATGCAAGTAAAGAGGTTATTCAGGAAAATTGTAATAAGTAAATAGTGCGAAAATTTTAAATACATATATCAAACTGCAGTGATTGTAATCATATAAGTAGGTACCTTTAACGCCAAGATAAAACAATACATGTAATTCTTTAGAAATTGTATATTAAATTATCGTCCAATAGAAAAATTAATACAAATTTTGTGTGTTTAGGTGTTATAGCACTCCAACTAAACCAAAACTTCGCCAGCTGGGTTTGGGTTTCAAACAAAGCTGCCGGGCTGTAAAATACTCTGCGTAATTGTAAATAACTATTAATAAATTAAAAATTTGACTTATTGCACAACTGCAGTAAACATATAGATTGTACGTATTATTAAATTAGAAAAAAATATTTATATATTTTTTAGCAAATAATTTCTTTGTTAAAGTAAAATCTTTAATTTTTAATTTGAAGCAAGGTTTTTTGTATAAGTAGTAAAAACTATGTATAAAATATTTTCTTGTTTGTACTAATTATAACAAGCGCAAGCAATATCTAACTGTTTAAAAAATGTTTGATTTCTTATTTGATAGCTTATTTATTAACAAAATACTAATTTTTCTGTTATAAGTTCTGTTGCATAAAACAAAGTTGACTATGTTGTCAGCTGACGTCAAATGTTTAACGTGTTGTATGAAGTCATTGCTATTAGTGTGTCATCACTATAAAGAATGGATTTTGTATTTAACTACTGTTGAAGCAATATTTGATGACATGACAACGTAATTAACTACATCGTCCAAGTTAAAAATTATCTATGCAACTGGGCCATAGAGTTTTAGAACCGAAGTTGATGATTTTAACTAGCTAAGAAAATATGATGGCAAGCACTATAACTTTGTAACGTTCTAGCATATTTAATATTTTTTGGCATTTTTTGCGTTTGTCTTTTTTCAGTAATATTACATTTAGTTTTTTTATAGCAAATGAAGAAGCAATTCTGAAAAAGCATTTACTACAGCAATATTTTTGGCGTGTGCAATATTAAAAAAATTATGAAAAATTAAGTAAGTTTTAAACAAATATTTTTGAGAAATATTTATTTTTTATTAGAATCATGTTTCACAGCATATGTTAAGTCAAACCTGCAAAAATACTTAAGTACCAAACGGTACCAAATCATGTAAATTTGGAAGATCACTAATTAACACAAATTTTTAAAATTCTATGGAATCTCGACTAGCTGCAGTTGCAATAGTAAAATATGATGTTGCAAGTCAAAATTTCCGTATAAATTTTAGAAGGATACTTGATAATATCTTAAACGAAATTAAAAAAATCGTTGTTAAAAATTTATTATTTTAATAATATGTTTGCAATGACACCTCATACCAAAGATAATAAAGTTATTTTGTTTTTAAATTTACTAGAGTGTGATTTTTTATTAAATTAGCCTAATATAGTTTCTTTATTTTTGTAAAATCAGTTAACCGTTTTAATGTAAAATTGTTACAAAAAGTTCAAATTTGGTTTAGTAAAGTAATGTTAAAAAAATATTATTCTTTTTTTGTAAACATACATTAAAATTTGGTCCCATTATGTCTGTAAAGAAAGCTAAACTCCACCAAGCACTCTTCATTTTTTAAAAGAAACACTCGTAGGGAAGCGCGCCGTTCTTTTCTAAGCGCACACTGCAGTAACAAAATAAAGTAATCGTACTATCGATGATATTAGGTGACTTTAAAGTCACAAGCTCTCACACACAATTCTAAAGTCAGTAGTATACTGCATACTTACATATATAGAAAACACTAAGACAACAATTATTTTAAATAATTGAATTTATGATAAGACAAAGTCAAAGCTTGAAAAAAATTAATATTTTTGATATAATTACAGAATAGTTTCGAGTGCAGTGATGCAGCAAATCTTTGCGTGCCACTTTAAGTACCGTGGTTTTTTGTCGTTTATTTAGCAGAATACATTTTGTGGCACGCGTATCGCGGATTGTTTGTCACGTATAATACATTTGGACACTGTTTAACATCATCTAAAATTAAACCTAATAAGTTGTGCTCTTTTAAACGTTTACACAATTGTAACCGTGTCTTCTACATACAGAGTGGGCCAATAGTGTGCCAAAGTAAAATATCTTTGTTATTATACAAAATACACAAAGAACTTAATTTTTTTTAATCAAACATAAAAAAACGTCAATTTTGGACAAGTCAAGTCATAGTAGAGATCATTCAATTGGACCGTTCCTTCCAATTCACCTTTGTAAGAATGTAGCATTAAGATGATCGAAGTAAATAAATTTGCAAAAACTCCAAATTAATTTGGCTAATTTATGTACTAGTTATACCAAAAAAGTAGGGTCCTATTACATAATCTCTAATAATACCACATAATACATAAAGATCACTTAACTTGACTTTTGGTTTGTATAAAATGTGGTTTTCGATCAGAATCGTAGTGGAAGTTATAGTTGTTAACACAACCATCTTTGTCAAATGTGGCTTTATCCACAAACAAGACAAAGTAAAAAATCTGCATTTACATCTATCATTTGTTGAGCCCAATTACAAAATCCCAATGTTCTTTATTTATCATTTTCATTCAACTCTTGCAATAGTTAAATATGATTTGGGTGCATCTTATTTTTCTTAAAAATCTTTTGTGTAGTAAATCGACTAATATCTAATTGTTGCGATAAGTTTCTGCCACTACCATGGAGATTTTTAGTTACAGCCAAAAGTACATTAAATATTTTTTTTTCATTTAAAGACCGTTTGGTTGTGACGTTTTTTCTAATACACCACATTTCCCGTTCTATTAGATTTTAAAAAGCTTTCTAGACGGTTGCCATTTTTTTTTAAGATTATGTATAACAAGGGAAATATTTTACTTGGATTTTTTCTCCTCCTCTGTGTATGCACTAATTGATTTAGACTAGAATTAGTGACCCTTTTATGTTTAATGTTTCATTTAACTCAAGTGGTTTTTGTTTGTTTAAGAATATCATTATTTTTTGTTATCAAGATATATTCAAAAATCTATACATCATTTAAAATAATTAAATGTTTAAAATTGTAATTTAGATTAATTTTGAAAGCTTTTGTTGATGCATGTTTTTTTTTGTTAATTTAAAACAAATCAATTAGTTTGCAAAGTATTAGCTAATGTGTTTATATTATTATTTTTCTTAGTCATGAGTAATTATGTCATCTACGTAAATTTAGACGTATGTTTTTTTGTATTTGTAATTGGAACTTGCCGAGATTGTGTGTGTTTTTTTTGCACATTTTAACTTTAGGTATGCTTTGCATGAACTGCTTTGTTGATATGACGAACAATTTTTTTCAGTGACTTCAAAATGTGTTTTCAGTGACTTCAAAATGTGAAAATATTACTATACTTTCTTGGTTGTACTGTAAATTGTAAAATATTATTCATGTGTGTAAATCCAAGATTGATTTAAAAGCAATATAAACATTTCTTTAGAACGGTTTATGATCGGCGTCGTAATCAAAAGCCGCGGTTAGTTTTGAAACACATTTAACTTTAGCCACAAGTTTGGTACCTTGAATCGACGTGTCAACGCTTTAATAGCGCTTGCGTTTTATTTGATGTAACGCAAAAGTGTAACGTAGTGATTAATTATTTTTCAATGTTTTTGGATCAAAACCAACTGGCGTAATTAATTCGTAGCTTAAATTCATTATTTATGAGCTACTGTAATCTGTTCTTGCTCATTTACTTATTGTTTACATGTATGTATTTTTTTTTGTTAAAAATTATGGATATGGAAATATGACAGTTAGTAGAGGTTTCTTACCTGCTCTTCTTCTTCTTCTTTTTCTTCTTCGTAGCCTGCTTAAATCCATTTCTGGACATAGTTTCCTTAATTCCTTCCAACGTTCCTGATCTTGTGCTATTTGGATCCAATTTAGTCCACTCGTTTTCTTGAGATCATCGTACCATCGCATTGGTGGTCTTCCTCTTTCTCTTTGATGTTGGTATGGTTTCCAATCTATAATCCTGCGATTTCATCTGTTTTTATCATATCTGCTGTTATCTTGTCGTCACCTGTGGCCTTATTAGGCTTCATGTGTTTTAGGGTTTCCTGGACTTCTTCTATAGTTATATATATAAGTTTCTCTGATCCCACATTTTTATTTTTCTTTCTTCCATCTTTTTTTTAATTCTCTTGATAGTACATTATTTGAGATTTATATAATTCTGTGTAGAATTCTTTTACTACTTTCAGTATTTCGTTCCTGTCGTGTATAAGGATTCCATGTTTATTGCGCAGCGCATATATTTGTTTCCTTCTTATTTTTTGTTTAAAGCTTTTTATTCCTTTATTTTTTTCTATTACTTCATTAATTTGTTTCTCTTGTTCATATATTTTCTTTTCTCTTATCCTTCTTTTTATTTCTTTGTTAAATTCCTTAAATTTTGTTGTTGTATTTTTTATTTTCTTTTGCTAGTATTCTTCGTTTTTCTATTAATAGGCGTATTTTGTTGTTTATAATTCTGTTGTGGCTTTTATACGATATTATTTTTTGTAGTTCTTTTGCAACCATACAAATTGCTATGGTTATTTTCTTGTTTATCTTTTCTAACGTGATTTAATCGTCTTCTTCAATTGTGTTTAAGTTTTCAGTAATCTAATCTTGAAATATTTTACGGTTTTCTTGTATTTCTTGTGCAGTTAGTGTTTTTGTATACTTTACCATTATATTTCTTTTTTCTAGTTTTTTGTCTATAGCAAGTGTAGCTCTCACTAGTCTATGATCACTACCGGTGTTAAACAAGTTTAATACCGTGACGTCTTGTATTACCAGCTTTTTTTCGATGAGTATGTAGTCTATTTCGTTTTTTACTTCTCCGTTTGGGGATATCAAAGTCTATTTTCTATTTGGTCTTTTCTTGAAAAAGGTGTTCATTCCGTATAATTTATATTTCCTCATGAAGTTTAATAATCTTTCTCTTCTTTCGTTTCTTTTGCCTAATCCAAATTGATTTATACATTAGTCGTCGGGTTCTTGTTTCTCGCCTAATTTGGCCATCTTTAGCTATTCATAGAATAATTCTATATCCTCTTCCGAGCAATTTGAAGTGGGAGCATATACTTGCATAATTTTTGTTCTTATCTTATTATTTATTTTTATAATTATGGACGCTACCTTTTTGGAGATCGCTTTGAAGTTCTTAATATGAGTGGTCCATTTTTTGTGTATGATGAATCCAATACCACCCGTTGTTTTATTCTTACTACCTTTATATATGAATGTGTTTTGAATTCTAGATTTATTCAGATCTCTTCTTCTCTTCCTATTTCACGTAACCTGATGACGTCCCAGTTGATTGTGCTTAGTTTTTCTTCTAGTTTTATGAATTTATAATTACTTCTGAGAGTTCTTGTATTGTAAGTTGCTAATTTTAGTTTCACTAAATTTGCTAGTAGGGTAGATTAACTTTACCAATTAAAATCTTGCCATCCCCAGAATTCTTAGGGCATCCTGACGTATCAGGGTGAGATTGTGAGATTTGTACTCTACTCACCTGGAGTATTTGTGTTGTAAACTTAGACATTTCATTTCATTAAGTAGTATTTGGTCACGCTTGCCAGGCGACTTGGCAAGTGGTTTTAGGATAAGGTAGGCCAAATTGGGTATTTAGGCTTATGATTTGGGTATGGACATGATTCTCTCCAGTTATAGGAGGCGGAGGGGAATCAAGAGCTTACGTAGGCAGGGTTGCTAACACCTGAGATAGGTCTATTTTTTACCGAGATCGTAAAAGAGTACTTATCGATACCTTATACCTGATACCTGCTCTTAGAAGTAATATAATAAATTGACGTTCTATTACGTGTTTTAATTTATTTAGTTTTTTTTATCATAGACAAACCTATTTTCTGTAAGTTGGTGTCTACATATATATATTTTGGTTTTGTTTTGTTTTTTTTTTTACTATTGAGCTGGTTTTTTCTTTTTTAAATGCTTGAGTGATATATCAAGAAATCACACTAAAATTTATTTAATTTAAAAGAAATCTATTATTATATTTACAACATTTTTAGAAATCTGCGTTATATATTAAGTATTGTTTATTTATATCATTTTAATTTTGTGTATGGAGGTTCCTGCTCCCCTAACTGTTTTAGGGTGCACGGTAGCCATTCATATTAATCAATGCATAACCAGTCAATTTAGACAAAATTGTTACATTACCCTACTCGTAGTAGTAGTTCGATTTATTTGTAAACCAAAAAGACTATTTTATAGTATTTAAATCAGAATAGTGTGCATAAAACTAAAAATATTATCAATTGGTGCTATAGAGATCGTCGTAAGTTTGTAGTCGGATTTAATAACCACGCAATTTGAAAATTGTATCGGAAAAGACACGATTTCAATCCACTAACAAATATATAGTGTAAGTAACTATATCAGTACAATTGCAAAAATTGTCTTTGATGTATTTCCACAATTGTACTGACATATTTCTATAGCTTTTTACCAAAACACTTTTATAAAAATATTAAATTATTTTGTAATATTAAAGAAAATATCAAAATCAAAAATTTTTAAATAAATCGTTTGTTTACATTTTACAGTATTTAACGTTTTCTTATTACACATTTTAATCCTTTAAACTTTTCCTAATTTTCTCCATTGATCTTTATTATTTGTCTTATGTAACTATAATTACAAACAGCTATTTTTTTATATCGTTTGTACATTTTGTCTGCGGTCAGTGTCTGCCTCTTTTATTTTGTCAAGGTTTCCAATGCCCAACTTTATCTTATTGTGCCTGTACGTCTGTTATTTTTGTTATCTTTCTGATTTTCGTGTTAAGTATGTGATCCAGCAATGTTACAGTTTTTTTCTTCATTGCACTTTAAGTTTTTTGTAGTCTATTTATGAAGCTCTTGCTTTTCCTTAAAGATTTGTGCTACACGTGAGCACTTCATCAGACCAACAAAGAGATTACAGTGGCAATATCTAACAAATCCTGAAAATGAGCAACTACGTACTAACTTATACACGAAAAAAATCACTGAAAATGAAACATAAAATTGTCAATCAATAAAAATTTAAATATTACCAAGGAAATGAAACGTTCAACAAACACTTGACAAGTACAAGTAAATATTGTGCAATAGTTAATAAAGAGAATTAAGAATTTTACCAAAATTTATCAAATAATGTTAAAAAGCGAGATATAATACAAATAGCAACTACGCATAAAGTAAATATATAAGCCGTAATTATTAAAATGTACTTTTACAATTTGTTACAAACGAAAGTTATAAAGCTTGATTTATTGCTTTACAGCGCGGGTTTTTAAAAGCATGTGCATTAAATACATTTTTAATGATAATCGCCAAAAAATAGGAACTATATTTCTAGTAACCACTAATAACTTATTATGGGTTGGTACTAAGACTAGTTGTTTTGTTGTTTGTGGGTTGGCTATTCCGAATGCTTGTGTGAGAATTAACGTAGCCTCTATAGGTAATAATGCTTTGACTTTAATAACTATCGATAATATCCATTAATTTATGTTTGTCACTGTAAGCTAGTCGTTGCGGCTTCAAGCCAATAATATTATCTGATTTAAACATTTAATTTGACATTTTTAAAATTGGTTCTGGACTATTATTAAAATTGGACAAATAATATTCATTCATCTGATGAACTTCATTGCAAATCTCAAAATCAACGCTTTTGTTAATTTTTAGAGGAGCAACTTTGTAATCCTCATGCAATCAATTACCAAAAGTTCGTTACAATCATAATCGGAATGTGAAATACTAAGCATTTTGTTTTTTGAGTCACAATTAATTAAGAAGCCAAATGTATTAAAGAAGTCTCGCCCTAATATGCAAGATCCTAGTAGGCAAGTGATACGCACAACATAAAACGTGACGTTAAGTAAGTTATTAAAATCTTTCAATGTAATATCTAAAACTAAAATTCCATAAATTTGTAATTTACTTCGGGTTAAACCTGTAAACATGTGCTCATCTTCAAGAGGCTTTACTACATTCATTCAAATATTTTTTTTCCTGATTATATTAATTGGAGCATACGCTTGAGTTCAACATTGAATTTTGTCTGACAAGAATCGACTAAAACAAAAGATAGGGTATGTAATTCTAATTTTATGTTTGAAACTACTCTCCTCGACCACATTTGTAGACTGCTGTTGACTACTGCTATCGCTTGGTGTTTGTAAAACAAAACTTGATTGTAGTCTTTTCCGTAACGTAGGTACATGACAATCAGATATTTTATGACCTAGACGTCAGCAATTTTTAAGACACTCTACACACCTATGACCTTTTTGGTTACAATTGTACCATACAATTTCTTTTAAGGTGGTTTGACGTGTGATTTCACATGTACTGGAACTGATCTTGAAATAGATTTCTTTTTTTAATTTGATGATGATTTTCATAACTTGTAGCAACTCATCTAAGTCCTTAAAATTTGTAAGTAGTTTTATTTCTGAATTTGTGGTAATTTTGTACCACGGCCCGATATGTTGGTATATTAAATACAACTACAATGTTTTAATGTTTTAATAAAATATAATACTGCATAAACATTGCGTTAAAAACTTAAATCCGCCATAATCATTCATAACGTTCATAGCATGTAGTTTACGCATAATTGTCATTAAAAAAATGACATCTAAACCTAACTTTGCATCCATCGGTTGGCGCAAATTCAAAATATTTTGCTACACTATATTGTCTAAATTGAAGTTACATATAAATAAAATATGCATTTAAACAATTCTAAAAAATTGGTAAGTCTGCAAATTGAATAAATACCGTACTCTTTAAACCAATTGTATGCATTGTGGTTTTTATTTATGTTTAAAAAAATTAATCAACATGTCTAATAGCCGATTGCACAAAAGTCTGGTTAATTGGCGGTTTACTAATCGACGATTCAAGATGATGGTTGATGAACATTCAATTGCGTTGCACAAAACAATTTAATCGATGATTAAGGGTCCATTAGTTAATCGATCATTAACTGCTAGTCAATTTGACTACCGCACGTTTTAATGTCAGTTTATGCAAAAAAAGATGGCTACCAAAAAAGTTATTTACAAATATTTACTCAAATCAAGAAAGAAACATTAATAAATATTATAGTAAAATGAGTACTACTTTATTATGCACGTTTTTTTTTAAACACATATATTATCATTATGGAAAATCTTGCTTCTGTATAATTGGCTAAGTTTTATTTTATGTTTGTCAATAAAAGATTCTTAATTCTATAATTTTCTTGCTTAATTCATTTTATCCTTTACTTTAGATATCAATATAAAGGAGGATAAACCAACTAAAGAAATTATAGTTGAAAAAGAAATTTCGGTGTGGATAAACATCAACGAATGTAATGCATCACCTAAAACAAGTCGCCGAACAGCAAAATACCTGAAATTTTGTTTATATATATGAAACTGAAGATAAAACAAATCTGTGAAACAGAACAACAAAAAGTTGTATTATTTTCTATAAAAAAATTTGTTTCTCGTGAAGTTTTCAACCTTGTATTAACCGCCGATCAGCCGGTTTTGCTAGTGAACATTGGACACCAAACTGAGCTACCTGAAAATTGCTTTGAAGTACGGCTTGTGAGATAATTACAATTAAACCTAACATTAGTTTGTATCCTTATTAAAAATGAGGAAATGGGAATGATTTGATGTGGCTGTAACTCAATTTGGATCATTTCGTATTCTTGTCCTTTGCACATTCCTATTTCTTGCAGGACCTGTGGCAACCTCTTCCAAGTTATTTAAAAAAAAAGTTTCAAAAGCAAAAAATTAGAAACTGTTAATTACTGAAAGAAGTAATATTATTTAATCAAGGTTAAGAAAATATAAAGCACAGTATTATAGTTTTATAAATAAAAAATTACAATAAACTATGTTGTTTTTATACATTTTGCACATTAAGCACTGTTGTAATTAATGTTGTGCTGATTTTGAGTCAGCAACCATATTGCACGCAAGGAAATCTTTTCAGCAAAACTACAAAAAATGTTTCTATAGCATTACTAGTTATAATATGTGATCTGTTATATGCTACTTCACTAGCATTTGCTAGATGTAAGGTGAGGTTTACATGGATATCCACTATTACCGAAGAGGTCACCATTTTCCGATTTGAAATTCAACCGGAAGAGGAGAATGATTAAAAATACTTAATACTGTCATGTACTGATCCTGGCCAACCGACAATAGTTTAACATTAAGTTTAAGTTGGCATCGCAAATCGCTTAAACATTAATGCTAAAATATCTTTTTCTGTTGTGATACAACTCAGCATTTAGACCATCGGGTGATTGTATATGCACATGTGTGCAATCGACAGCTTCCACAACACCGTTGTTTTGTCTCGATTGGTTGTTTGGTAGTTCTATGCATCTATATATATATATATTGATGGTAGAGCTTGGCAATTTTATTTGTGACACGCTGAATAGAGGAATTAATATTTGTACTCTTGCATGAAAGGAATTGTTTGGAAAGCTCTAATTGCATGTACCAAGTTTATAATGGTGGCGTTTTTAAACGAAACCTCTTCTTGAAATCAATGTCGTTTAACAATTCAATAGGATTTTCTCTATCTCGTATAAACCTTATGCTGCGAAGCCGTTTTCAAAGCTACTCTAGGAAGAAGACAACAAGAAGAACACTATTATTTTTGTTTAATAATAATGATTTTTTAAAAACAAGCTTGTATTAAACAAAACTTGAATAAAACGTAACTATAATTGATTAGTTAGTTTTGACTGTAAATCATGAACTTTTTATTATTAAAAAACATAAATTGTAGGTTAATCAGCCAAATATCGCCAATTAGATAATCTTTTGTTACCCAGAGTTTAATCGAAGATTATTGTCTTGTGCAACGCAAAATATAGTTAATTGATTGTTAATCTCTGATTAACATCGACTTTAATTAAATATTTAATTGACCGTTAATAGCCCGTTAAACTACAATTAAAAGATAATTATACTTTAATCAAAAGGTTAATTTTCAATTAATGGTCAAATATCTTTTGTGCAACTCGCTATAAACAATTTGAAAAAATAAATAAAATTGTATGTAAATTGATTTTTACGCAACGTTTTAACATTGTCATAAAGTTGACTTGGTTTTCTAACAATTGTTGTAGGATGATTGTTTTTTTAATTATTTTGATGACGATATTGTTTACAGAGACTTTTACAACCAACATGCGTTGTCAGTAAGGTTTTACTTATAATCTTGTTTTTGTTACCAATAAATTTAATCTGTAGTACTTAAAATACTTGTAGTTAAGTAAACAGGTTAAATTTAGTCATTTATACGCTTTTTAGACTTTTAAAATACAATTAAGTGCAAATTGATTTAGATTGGATTTAATTGTTTTTAATTATAACTATTTCTAAAAAATAAATAATTAAAAACACAATAAATATATTTCTTTGTTTAAATTGTAAAAGCTGCGAATGTTATCCCGTACAATTAAAATAATTTACTATTTTACTGTTATCGTCGGTCCTGTTATTATCAGTGTTACTTACTGAAAAGTTGTTAGTAAGTATAGAATTTTCTTATAGGTTGTTGAAATAGTAAATGATAATAAACTTCTTGTATATAATAAACTGTTAAAACCTAAGTGATACATTAATTTTTATTTTTAATTGGACGTTATTGTGTTGTTAATTATGTTAAATAAGTAACTATAAGCAATTGGAATAAAAGTTGATGATAACAAAGTAGTACTTTAGTGGAATGTTTTTAAGCTATTCTTAATTACATGTATTTACAAATATTACATAAATACCAATGATATCGAACACTAATAATACGTGTTGTAGGTTTTAGAACTGCAATATCATCGTGACTTAACACGTAGTATTAGTCGCACCAATTACGTTTTTCACAAATGAATAGATTTTATTTTTATTTCAAAGTGTATTACAACATAATTTGTCGGAAAAAGAACATTATACAAAATGCAGTAGGGTAATTAGGAAAAAAAATTCTGTGTGCGCTAATAGTTTAGAATATTTGTAAGTCTAGCCAATATGTATGAATATGTTTACCAGTTAATTTAAATATAAACCAACGTTATTGAACTGAAATGAGTGCATTCCTGTTATTACAGTCTCAGGACAGCGTACTTTCTGATTACACACGTTACAGAAATAACCACGTGGTTCGGCACGTGGCGGTTATTTAAGTTTCATTTTTACTACTCCTACAACTTGATCATTTTAATTGTACAAAAAAAAAATTGTGACGAAATTTCACTGTTGAATTTATTTTAAATTTAAACGAGAGCAAATTTATATTTTTATCGAACAAATAACAAAGTTGACC
Organism: Aquatica leii; assembly: GCA_035610365.1. Classification (NCBI taxonomy): domain Eukaryota; kingdom Metazoa; phylum Arthropoda; class Insecta; order Coleoptera; family Lampyridae; genus Aquatica; species Aquatica leii. The sequence goes on from CM069434.1 coordinate 60,824,260, forward strand.
AAAAATATTTTAGTTTTATACTATAATAAATGTCGTTTAATTTTAGACGAGCTTCTTTTGTAATTGTGTAATTTGACTTCGTCAGAAACACATAAACACACTTAATTTAATTATTTTATGATGGGTATTACAATGACTAATAAAAATCATTTTAAGGAAAAAAAGTAAGACTTTATTGCTTTGAAACTTTTAAGTAAGGTACCTTTATGGTCAAAAATTACATCACCTACTGACACGTGTTTAAAATGTCTTGCTAAGTTAGATAAAATAAATGCATACAAAGTTATTTTAATTCAGAAGAAAAAAATGTGTTGTATTTAGGAAATATTTTAGAAACTGACGATATAAAAGCAAAATAAAATAAATGTCTCAACATTAAAGAAATGTTTAAGAAGATGTTAAGGAAATGATTCGTAACACGCAATTGTGAAACATGATTTAAGTTAATCTTTGAACCAAATTTAGAAAGCAGAAAATAAAAGAAACATAAACAACAATAAAATGTAGTTAAGGTTTTTACCTTGTCGTTTGTAATGAAATCACATAAACTTATGTAAGTTCTAATAAATATAAACCTACATTATAAATTAAATTTTGTTTAATACTATAAATCAACGATTAGAGCGTTGTCATTTTTATTATATTTTATATTTAAACGTTCAATTGCGTTATTTATAGATGTTTTAAAAATATATGACTCTTACGACGTGTTATTTACAATTAAAATAATTTATATATTACTATACATACATTTGAAACTGGATTTAAGTAGGCGTCCGTTTCCGTACTTTTAAAATATACCAAATTCTATTGCAATTGCGTTGCAGAAAAGTTTCAAAACTGGTAATTTAAGGTGCAAGAAAAACACATATGACATTCGGTTTTAAGGAAAATGCGAATGTAACGCGCAATATTTTAAACGCATTTGGAAGATATGAAGAGGATCAAAAGAACAATATATCAAAAAGTCATTTTATAAAGTGGCAGATTATTCATGATATCATCAGCACTTTGTGTAATAACTCCATTTTTCACACTTTTACGGTGCATAATTTTGGCTGTAAAAATCTCCACACTCATTCCTAGATACATTCAGCTATTCTACTATTTAAAGTAACGTTTAGAAATGCATTTGATCCTATTGAAAAACGTTTTTAAGGCTTGAAAAATGTCGTCAAATTAATCTTCGTGTGATTATACATTTACTTACATGTAATAATTCGTTTTAACTTGTCACGTATAATTTTTAATGTATTGGTTAAGAGTACCAAAACAGAAAATACGCTAATGCTTAATTTTGATGTCTACCAGGTGTTCATTTGGAAAATAAATCCGCATAAAACTTGTACATATCCTAACGAACGCTGTAAAATTAACATTAAAATTTGAATGTTCAGCATAAATAATTCTTAAAGTTTAAGGCTATCCTTTTAGTTTATTGTCATTATCACATTAAAAAATGGTTAACTAAATGTAAACTAAATACCATTTATGTTTTTTTTAAATAAATTTGGTAAATTTTAGTGGTTAAAAAATTTATCAAATAGTAAAAAAACTCAAATTTTAGAATCTATTGTTACATAATAAGGATTAGTTTATAAGTTTTTATTATACTTATGCTTACATAATTGGAGCTGTAGTGCTAGTAAATGTTTTTAGTTAGTTGAAGTAAGGTATCAGATTGAAAAATTATACATTATATGTAAATTATAACGAATTTTTTTAAATTTTAACAACTTTATATGAGGGTAAGGTTATTGCCAACGAGTATAAAAGTATGAAAATTCATGAGTTGAAAATGCACATTCCTTACTAATTATGCACTATACTTTTTCTGCAACTATCCCAAATAACAAAATCTTATAAAAAGATATTTTTTTAAGACCATTTCTTGGGTATCAATTAGACATCATTTTGACCACTTTTTTCATACAAAATTTGTGTCAAAAACTCCGCATGAAATCGGTATCTATAAAGTGTTACTATGAGTTTTAAGGCATCAAAATAATACCATCTATAAGAAAGCTAAATTTCACTGTGATGCCAAAATCATATCACATAACGTGATCATTCTATCATTCTGTTATCAAATTTGTATTAATTAAATTACATGCTCTCATGTTGATTAATACAAATATGCCCAGTATAAATAATGATTATATTTTTTAACTTTACTATGCTTAGTGAAGATCTAAACTTATAAAAAAACACTGTAATTACAAATTACATATTAAAACACAACATTTTAAACCTTTATATGGTAATAGACATCGTTTTAACAAGCATTTAAAGTAATAAAAAACAGGTTATACCACGTTATACTTTTTCGGATAAACACGGACATTCTTCGTAAGGCTTCGGTGCGTAGGAGGATGCGGCAAATTGTGCTGATTAGTTTATAATACCGCCAAAATAAAATCAAATTATATCTTAATGTTTTTTATTTATGTACACCATTCACCGTAAAAAATTATTAATATTTACTATGGTGAAACTTTTATGCCTAAAATTGTATCTATTTACTTTTAATAATTACTATTATTCCACGACGTTGAATTTATTACTATTATGTCTAAAATAATTTATCTTTTTTTACAAATCGTCGTTTGCGTAAAATACTACACAATAGATTAAATGGATAACTACACATATTCGATCGATGTTTTAGTAGTAAATAAATTAGCATCTTCAAATTAATAATTGCCGAGAAAAATATTATGCAACGTTTGTAAAATGACCAATATGAAAAAGAATGTATAACGCTTTCATGAATCTTGTAATTGGTTGTTTTTATAAGATTGTAACGTTAACAAACGGCCGTTACTTATGTTAAACAAAACATGGAAAAGTAAGTTGCTTTATTTTATCTTATCTAAGTTATTAAAGTGGTTTGAGTATGTAACAGAATAGGCCGATTTTTTTATTGTTCAATCTATTTATGCGCTTTTACTCTTACCGGATGAAAATAGTATTAAGCTTAGAAGTTTTACTAATTTTTCACTTTTTGTGTGTGTTGCTTCGTTTATAGCTTTTCCCAAATTTTTATGTACATTATTGGAGTTTCATTAATTTTAGTGTTACACTGTGTTTCTTCTGTGAACGCTGGATTGAAATGGTTTGTTTGACACCTCGCACTAGTACTTCGCACACTTTGTATTTAAGCAATATCACTTTAAATGGTCCACTATATGGATGCTGGAGAGGTTTTTGTACTCGATCTACTTGCAAAAACACAAACTTTAATATCTCCAGGTTCTAGGCAAAAATTTGTTGCCTTTACGATTGTTGGTGATGTAGCGTTTCTGTGTGATTTTTTAATCGAACTACAATTTTTTTCTGTAGTTAGAGGTTTTTTGATCATAAACATTGGAAGCCGCAGTATAGTACCGTAAACTAATTATGCTGGTGCAGCACCCAGATCTTTTTTAATGGTATTGCCTCTGTCCAATTACCCTGATGACATTTTAATGCTTGTTTGGTGGCCTATAGAATCGTTCTACTAACCAGTTGCTTTGTAGGTGATACGAAGTTGTTCTGTTTCTACACATGTCTGTGTGGTTCTGCAATTTTTGAAAGAAAACTGTTTTGAACTGAACTCCTCAATCAGTAGTTATGACTGTTGTTTATGCCAAAACCAGATATACACGCATTGCAAAATGCTTTTGCACAGGTTTTTGCAATCATGTCCACCAGAGGTACTACTTTAGGTCAACGACTGAAACGGTCAACTATTGTCAACAGATATTGCTGTCCTTCTCACAATGGCATGTGTCCTACAATATCTATATGAACATGAAAAAAACGAGTATTATGTGCTAAAAACGTTCCTAGTGGTGCTTTTGTGTGCTTGTTGATTTTGCTGCGTTGACATGGAATGCAATGCTTCACATGTATTGCTATGTTACGTTTCATATTTAGCTAGAAATGTTTACCAGTAATGAGTTCAGTTGTTGTTTTATGGAAGAGCTTTTATTTCTTCTGGAATGATGTGTATTACTAGAAATTTTAGCTGTTCTGTTTTGAAAACACACTTTGCTAGATTTATTACTATAACTGTAACCAGTTAAAAAAAGGACGCAAAAACGGATTTATGTAATATATCTATTTAATTTTTAAATGTATTGGAATTATGATACCACTGGATTTTAAGTTGCAACTTATTCATAAGTAATCTCTATTGAAGATAAAAGTTAACCAATACAATATTAGTTTCATATCGTTTAACACTGCTTTTACAATGCGGTTCGCTATGATTATAAAACGTGTGATTTTTAATGCATATTTCGATAAGTAAATTACATCGCTAATTAGGTGTGCGAAAAATGATAGACATTTCCAAAATTAAGTGAGACGACTTTCAGACTATATGGATTGATATTGAAGTCTTTTAAATATCTTTTTTAAGATGTCGATATGTTCTATGTGTGAAGATAATGCAATAAAAATGTCATCGATGTAAACAATTGAAAGGGTGTTGTAATAGCCGTTTTGGGCGCACAAGTATTTTATTGCACGCCTTTTTTAGATCAATTGTCTTGAAAGCTGTTTTGTTCTGTAGCTTTGATTAAAGTTCTGTATATGGAAAATTGGGTATCTATCCCCCGTAATTACCACAAGGACGTCACGACACATCAGTTTTTTTACTATGGGCAAGGCGCTGGCCCATAGTAATAATGATGAACAAATGATTCCTGATTCCATCAGTTTACGAAATTCTTGCTTAGGTATTTTGAGCTTATCACTTGACAACCTCCTGAAGCGACTACAAAGTGGTGGCCTTTAATGTCAATGTAATGTACTATTCGATGTTTTACAACATCACTTGCAGGTGGAAACTGCTTTAATAGCACTTGGAATTCACTGTTTTTATAAATAGCTTTTAGCTGAGTTCCTGCACATTGTTTGCAATTGCACTGCACTCGTAGCAAGGTATTATTGCCTGTAAGTTCCTTGTTTGCTAAAAATACAATTAAGTTTGAATGTGATAAAAAGTTTGCTCCAATAATGGCATCTGTCACTTCAGCTATTATAAATGTCTACTTAAAATTGCGTCTTAAATTGTCATTGTTTTGTACCCGAACACACTTCTGGTTAAACCAATTTCTGCTTGCCGATTAAAGTTAGTAGTTATGGTGGCATCTTTCGGCGTAACAGGTAGTACGCTTAGGTCTGATTCAGTGTGTATTATGTGCATTTAGTAACCCTTTTTTAAAAATGTTATGGTACCAGCAGTAATCACTTCGCTTCCTGTTATGAGATCTACTTCTGCGTAACTCTTTAATTTCTTTTTTTAAAACTGTTGTTTCAGTTTCTTCGATTTTAACTGCAACAGTTACTGATGAGGTGATTTTAATTACTCGGTCTGCTAATTGCTCTAGCGTTAGGTTTAGAGTTGCTTTTGTTGTATAAATAATCCATTGAATGCACCGTCGTTTATATAGCCAGAGTTTTGAACGAATTGCTTTATATGTCGTAGAAGTTGTGATAAAGTTCTTGCTTCTAGTGACTCGTCAGTAAGCATTTGAAGTGCTAAGCGTCGCTTAACGTGGTTTTTTTACGATTGCCTCTTTCAATTTTGTATGTTTGTTCGTCTGACCTAATTGTTAAATCAGATACTTTATTCGCAAGCTCAGATGGCAACACGATAATTTCTTAATAAAACTTGATTTTTTTGTCGATTACTTTTGGGCGAACTTACTGAAATGGAGCTTCTAGCATGGCAAACCATAATTCTGTTTTATTCGGGCAAAATGGCGGTAATGTAATTGCTGAAGCGAACACGTATTATTGTTGCACTGCTTGTGATGTAACACCAAAATTTTTATAAATCCAGGTACGCGTTTATTCTGGAGTCACTAGCCTTATCTAAGTTATCAGAATGGCTCAAATAAACAACGGAATGGGGTGGTTTTTACATTCTTTATGTGTGAAAATAGTACTAAAGATAAAATTGTGCGATGCAATAGAACATTTATACTTACTTAAACCTTAAACCAGTTGAATTTTTGTCGACGAATGAGGTCAAGTTATTTGCACCCTCACATGTTAGTAACCATTTTGATTTTTTAAATTTCATCTTCAAGAACTAAGTATTATATCATTAACTACTAGAAAATGCTATTATAGACCAGACAATATGCAACGTGGTTGGCTTACGTATTCTAGAAAATACGAAGCGTTATTTTGTAGTATTTATTTGGCATATAGAAAAGCAAAAAATTAAAATTCGTTCAACAAGGATGAAAAAGATGGAAACACATTTATGATAAAATTAAAGATCACGAACATAGCAAAACATATCAAATATGTGTGGATGCTCATATAACAGTTACTGAAGGAAAGAGTATTAAGAAGATAGTTTTATTTGGTTACGCAGACAGTAGAACAATCCAATTGAAAAACGAAGTAATATAGTAAGAAGAATTATCGATGTAATATAATTGATAGAAAAACGGGGATTAAGCTGTAGAAGAAAAGAAAACGAATTAGCGTATTTACTAAAAAATACAGATTTGAATCATTTTTGAAAATGTTCATATTACTAGCCAAATATGATCTAATTTCAAAAGTTCATCTAGATAAAGTAATAAAAAAAAATTCAGCACTTTACCAGAAAAGTTCTAAACAAGGTGGTGGTTCTATAACATTTTTTTCAAAACCAACGGTTAACCATTGTTTACTGTCAGTAAATTAATTAAGAAAAAAGTTTCTAAAAAAGTTAATAAAGCTGGTATGTTTTCTATTTAAATCGATACTACGCAATACATTTCTGTAGTAGATCAGTGCTCGAAAATTATTAGATATGTGACAGATCAAGTGTATGTTGTCAACAACGGGACAAGCTTTTTTAGCTATGATGTGCGAAGTATTCTAAGATTTAAATATAGATATAAGAAAATGCGTCGGAAATTCAACAGATGGTGCATTACATATGCAAGGAGACTATAATGGATTCTGAAACAAATTAGATAAGATGTGTCCAGTTAATATACATTTGTGATGTTGCGCACACGTTTTGAATTCAGTAGTAACCGACACAACTAAATGTGTGATGGAATCTGTAAATTTATTAAGATTGTTAAATGAGTGCGCGTTGTTTTTAAGAGAATTTTATGTTAGCAAACATTTTTGTACGAATTTTTGAAAGTACGTCACCGTTATCGAAATATTTACAATGTTTTGATATATTACAAGCATCTCGTGCGGTAATTGATACATTGGAAATAAAATATAAAACTTGGGGACCTTGCAGAAGAATTTGATATTCGGATCGCGACCGATCAAGCGGAAGTACGATTGGACGATGTGTTACGGTCGAATTTTCTTTATACACGCCTATGTGGCTACAGACGTAATTTCCTTGGCGCACGCCTATGTATTTTCAACGTAAAAGTAGGTTCGGGGTTACGCCCTCTAAGGTTCGTTTCTCGGCGGGATTTATTTGATGGAAAGTCGTCACACAGGCATGTTATAAAATGGTCTGTACGCATGATATAGCCATGTTTTATCTTCTCATCTAGAAAACGAATTCTAATTAAAAAAGGATCTGATTGCTTCAACGCGTTACAGGGTAAGCGATTGTCGTTTTAGTAACAATCTCGATCGCAATTCTGTTTTCCTTCTAACAGCCATTTTATTTTATTTTACATTCATTCATTTAACATCTGGTACGTTATCGAAAAATGGCTATCGCCAACGACCACTAAATACGTGAACACGTTGCCGTATACGAACATCAGCGTAAGGCGATTGCTCGCTGCGAAATTTGGGTGTCTGGTGGAGTTTCCCGGTCAAAGATTGCGACAGTATTTGATATCTATGTACGAGTGAATGAACCTTGACAAAGATTTGGATGGACGATACTAATTTCTTCTTCATACAGTTTATGGTTATAACTAATTAAACCAACAAAAAAAAAGGGGTATAACAGCATCCGATTCTCGGGTTGTGTTATATGTATACTTTTAAATTTAAGTACTGACTTTGTAAATTTGGATTTCGTGAGATATTAGATTGACACGAATTGGTATTCAAATAAATTACAGGGTTACGTGTCGGGGGAAGTACTTCCTTTGCACCTGCGAAGATTCCAGTATTGCTGGTAAGTGTTTTTATATGTTTCTCTTTCGTGTCAACGTGGTTACTCACGGAACTGTCACTAATAGTATTTCCGAACTGATTACCGTAATTGTGATATCATTTAATTAGAAATTCGCGTATACTACGTGTGCTGTATACTCTCCTTAGTAATTGTGATAATTTAGTGTGAAAGCCATATTACTAATTATGTAAACGATATTTATTACACACTATTTTTCGATATATACTTTTACTGTAGTTTATTTATGTATAGTGTGTTGCCTATGCTACTAGCATTTCTGTATTAAGAAATCTTATATAGTCTGTGATCATCATCAGCGGTTCTACATTAAAATTGTTATTGTGGTTAGTTATTCTTTTATGACAACACACCTGTCTCCTGTGGCTATCGTTACCAACTAATTACTTCTAACTACTTGAATAGTTGAGTAGAGGAATTACGAACCTAAAACCGTGTTACAAGTGCTACCATTCTGTTGTGAGCGGGCAGACGTCGCTTTTGGGATAAGCTCTGGCGCCCTTAATTATCTTTATCTATCTATGAACCCCCCTCTCTCCGACTATTAAGAGTTGGCCGTGCAGGTTCGTAAAACACCTAAAGCTTGTAACAAATTTTTGGCGACCCAACTTAAGGGGCCTCGATTTTCTCATATCGAATTTCTTATTCACTATATTTCTGGTAACAATTGGGCTACCGATTTCTCTCGATTTCTCTCATACTGCAGTGATCATTCTGTATAATTTGGTTTGCTATTTTTACATTTTCTTCTTCGATAACTAGGCTAGGATTATTAACACGCATAGGTAGTTTACATTGTTGACTTGCTATCGATTTAGTGTGTGCGATCATAAATTCTGCTAGCTTTATTGATGCTTTTCTTAGTCTTACGTGGGTTCGATTTTACTTTGCTTTCTTTACGTAGTTATTGCTGTTAGACTGGACGTCGGAGTTACTTCATTAACTTTTACTTGTATTTTTCTTTAGTGCTGCAGTTTGACTGTAGATTAGCTTACGTTTCTTTTAATCGGACCTTCGTTTTGATTTTTGGATTGGCTCGACTACGTCGATTAAGTTGATTTTTTTTCTTAGGGGATTACTTACTTGGTAGTGATACGGCTTCCAGTTATCTTGAGTCCTTGTCAGGCACGTGGTGGCAGTTTTTTCCGTCGTGATTGACTGCGTTGGTTAGTTTCTTGTTTACTTGGTTGTTTTAGCTATGGATTCGTCAGATGAAGAACCGCCATTTTTTACTTCTTCGGACTCTGATTCCGAAACGAACTTAGGAGATTGGGATGTTACTTTCTCAGGTGAAGATCCTTTTGAACTGATGAACTTTTTAACTAGAGTCGACGAATTGTGTATGTCTCGCGGTGTTTCGCACCACCAGCTTTTTCTTTCAGCTCCTGAGATACTGTCTGGTAAAGCTCTTCTTGTATTTAGAGCCCGACGCTATTCTTTGCGTTCTTGGAAGGATGTTGCTACTCTTTTGAAAACGGAATTTATACCGTTAGACTATGATGAACGTCTACTATATACTATTCAGAACTGTAAGATGCGACCTAACGAACCGATTGGAATGTATGTTGCTACTATCCAGTACCTTTTCATGCAATTGCTAGAACCAGTCTCGGAGAAGACACAACTGAAAATCATACGTCGCAATCTGACTTCATTTTATCAGTCTCACTTCGCACTCATCGACATTACATCTTTTTCACAATTGATATCCTTAGGCAAACGTTTGGAATCTAATCTTAGCTCAAATAATGCTTTTAACTTTTCGACATTTGAAGAAAATGATCGACTTCTAGAACCACTTTTGGGTTATACGAACAAAACTGTTGCCTCTATATCTTCGACTAAGGCTGTTGCTGGATCTCTTCCAACTTCGTCGGTTCCTTCTTTTACTACTACTTGTGTTCACTGTGGTCCTAAAGCTGAGAAAGCTTTACGACATGTTCGTTCTTGAGCTTCTCTTCCATCAAATTTTTCTTCGGTTGCTAGATTTATTCGGCCTACTACCGATCCTTGGTATCTAGGTCTAATTGCTAAAGCTTCTACTTTTCCGCGACGTTACTCTCGTTGGTGTATTGTGGAAAATCTGTTATGTAAACGTGTACGTATCTCTCGATCTGATCCTTGTGTATGGAAATTAGTTGTTCCATCAGATCAACGCAAACAGCTAATCTCTTATCACCATTTTCCATCTAAGGGTGACCTCGTAGTGTTAAAAGTACGTTGGACGGTCTTCGCTCGCACTTCTACTGGCCACATATGAGGTCTAAGGTTGCTGAATACATACGGTCTTGCTGTTGTAACCCGCGACAAAACCATACTATGGAATCGCACTCTCGCTTAGTGCCAGGTACTATGAAGCGTTCTCACAATAGGGTTGCTAATAGGTTTTCTACACATTTACCTAAAGATACTACACCTGCTCAGGAGGTAAAAGCTGCATCTTTCTCTTTTCCATCGAGTTCTTTGGTTTCTTCTGCTGATGCATCGACGTTTCTTTCCCTTGATCGTTCGCTTTTCTTTCATCGGCGTCGCAAGCGTCGTAAATTCTAACAACGCTTGTCGAATGTGGATGGTTGACTTTAGCTATTAGTTTTGGCTTGTGTGTTTGGAATTTTGATTGTACTCTTTTAACTATCTGGTTGATATTTTGGTTATAGTGACTCGGATGCTATCCATTTGCCTTCTTCTAATTTGCTGTCACTGATTTGCTGTTCTTTGGATTAAGTTGCTTAACAATTTTCTTTTGGTTTTCTTTCTTTACCATCTTATTTCGGGATAGACTACCCTTCCGTATTGTATATAGTTGTACCCGCTTCGTCGGCATTTTTTTGGATTGGTATGTCACTTATAGGATTCTCTGCTTTACTGTTAAATCTTTGATTGTTTTTTTTTGGATTTCCTATTCCGCTTGTCGGCATAAAAGTCTTGAAATAAACTTTTCACTTTGGGGACAGCATTTGGGACACATTCGGTTATGACTAACTACGATATCTCTTCTCTTCTTTTCTCCTCTCTTTTTATATTGGGCGGTTGGTTGGGCACCGTAGGGTGGTCTCTCTTTTCATTCTTTTACGGGGTGAAGAATGAATCAGGCATTAACATCAAGCCTTATCTTTCTCCGTCTTTCTCTATCTCTTATTCTTCCTATTTCGCATTTTTTTCTTCCTGGGCTTAGGGACTTTCTATGGGACATCAATTCTTTTTTTTTTGATCTCCTTAAGGTTCACCTCTCGGGTGGTTAGTTGGACATAGAAATACCAAGTCTTATCTTTCTCCGTCTGTTTCTTTTCATCCTTTCTTTCTTGCTTTCTTTTTCTCTTGGGTTGCTTGGACACTTGCTTCTTTTCTTTGCTAATTTTTTTCTCTTGAGTGTTCATTGCAACTATGCTTCTTCTTTCTTTCTAAGTTTCTTCTTTCTGCTGTTGAATTGAGTTTAGTGGATTATTTGGTTGTTGAGTAGGTCTGAAACTTGAGGCAGACTATCACTCCGCTTTTCTGTACTATATGTACGCCCGCTTGGTCGGTTTCTTTGGATGTGTGTAGTCATTCTTAGGGTATCTCTTCTACCACTTATGCTTTGGTTTTTCTGGGAGTACTCTATTCCGTTAATCGGTTTCTACGTCTCATGGTGACAGCCTATCACAGCGATTGATGATCTACGAGTGTTCGATTAGCAACAGATAATCATGACTTCTTCTTATTTCTACTTCTTTCTTTCCTTCTCTTAGGATTACTAATACTGGGCTTTTGTCCTTGGGGTTGCTTAGGGGGGTTCTTCTTGTTTTTTTCTTTTAAAGATTACTTTCTTTGGAATTTTTTTTCCAAGGTTTTACTTAATGATTGGGGTTGGGGTTTCAAGGGATTTGAGGGCGTTGTCCTTGACCGTGGTCTAAACTTCTTTCTTTCCTATACTTCTTCTTTTTCTCTCGGGTTACTGAGTACTGGCGATCAGTAAGGTCTAGGGGACTACGTTGCTTTCCTGCTTTTTAGCGTAACGACTGTTGTCGATTTTCAACGTGTACCTGTTTTGATGCTTCTCTTCTGTCGGGTGAGTTTTTGGGTTCTTTGAAGTATCATTTCGCTTCATGCGACTGGTGGACAAATCTGATTGTTGATGCTTAGTAAACTGGGAAAACTTCTTTCATCTACGTTTCTTATTGGGTTGGGTGTTATTGTGTTGTTGGGTTGGGTTTGGATTTTAGGGTTCTATCCTTGGCATATGCCTAAATTTCTGTCTTCATTTTAGCTTTTGTCTTCGTTGTTCTCGCTCCACGCGTTTAGAGGGTTACGCCCTCTAAGGTTCGTTTCTCGGCGGGATTTATTTGATGGAAAGTCGTCACACAGGCATGTTATAAAATGGTCTGTACGCATGATATAGCCATGTTTTATCTTCTCATCTAGAAAACGAATTCTAATTAAAAAAGGATCTGATTGCTTCAACGCGTTACAGGGTAAGCGATTGTCGTTTTAGTAACAATCTCGATCGTAATTCTGTTTTCCTTCTAACAGCCATTTTATTTTATTTTACATTCATTCATTTAACATCTGGTAAGTTATCGAAAAATGGCTATCGCCAACGACCACTAAATACGTGAACACGTTGCCGTATACGAACATCAGCGTAAGGCGATTGCTCGCTGCGAAATTTGGGTGTCTGGTGGAGTTTCCCGGTCAAAGATTGCGACAGTATTCGATATCTATGTACGAGTGAATGAACCTTGACAAAGATTTGGATGGACGATACTAATTTCTTCTTCATACAGTTTATGGTTATAACTAATTAAACCAACAAAAAAAAGGGGTATAACAGCATCCGATTCTCGGGTTGTGTTATATGTATACTTTTAAATTTAAGTAATGACTTTGTAGATTTGGATTTCGTGAGATATTAGATTGACACGAATTGGTATTCAAATAAATTACAGGGTTACGTGTCGGGGGAAGTACTTCCTTTGCACCTGCGAAGATTCCTGTATTGCTGGTAAGTGTTTTTATATGTTTCTCTTTCGTGTCAACGTGGTTACTCACGGAACTGTCACTAATAGTATTTCCGAACTGATTACCGTAATTGTGATATCATTTAATTAGAAATTCGCGTATACTACGTGTGCTGTATACTCTCCTTAGTAATTGTGATAATTTAGTGTGAAAGCCATATTACTAATTATGTAAACGATATTTATTACACACTATTTTTCGATATATACTTTTACTGTAGTTTATTTATGTATAGTGTGTTGCCTATGCTACTAGCATTTCTGTATTAAGAAATCTTATATAGTCTGTGATCATCATCAGCGGTTCTACATTAAAATTGTTATTGTGGTTAGTTATTCTTTTATGACAACACACCTGTCTCCTGTGGCTATCGTTACCAACTAATTACTTCTAACTACTTGAATAGTTGAGTAGAGGAATTACGAACCTAAAACCGTGTTACAAGTGCTACCATTCTGTTGTGAGCGGGCAGACGTCGCTTTTGGGATAAGCTCTGGCGCCCTTAATTATCTTTATGTATCTATGAACCCCCCTCTCTCCGACTATTGAGAGTTGGCCGTGCAGGTTCGTAAAACACCTAAAGCTTGTAACAAATGTAAAAAAATCGTTAGATGACGAATATGCTTTAGATGTATCTGGTGATTACGATGACGACAACAATAAAAATGAATTCGGTCAAACATGTTTGTCATCATATTGTAAGTGTATATGTGTATTGTAATGCATATCAATTTGTATTTTTAGCATATAAATTAATTTTAAATTCATTAGTAACACAAGTATCTTGTGAATCGTCTTTTTCTAAATTAAAATCTATTAAAAACCGTTTACGTAGTACTTTGATTCATTAACACCTTGAAACGAAATAATACAATTTCCACAAAAAGCAAAATTCTGAAGAACTTGCTGTTGTAATAACTGTAGTTTATTGTTATCCTGTTACCAGTTAACTCTTACGTTGTTTTTATAATAATAAATGTTTTTTCAGCAGTTATAAATTTATTTTTTTAAATTTACATAGTTAGAAAATACTACACTCAGTTCTATAGTGAAAGAGCCGCTTTCTAGTATATTTCTCAGGCCGCATCTATGCTACATATCCACTCCTGAATACATGACAACGTTAATTTTTGCTTTTATAATCTGAGAAATAGAAATAGTTTTCTTTAAAACTAATCGATGTGTAAATAAAGAAGCTATAACAGTAATAATGCTTATTTTAAAAACAATGGAAAGAATCTATGCTTTTTTAAATTTTAACAAAAAAGTCATTGTTTTTGTACATTACGTAATGCATATAAAATAATAATAATGTATATGTGTTTAGCATCAGCCTGTTAAAATTAACATTTCTGCATCTAAATAAATTTCCAAATATTAACAAAATGTAAAAGTCCAAACTGCTCGAGTCAGAACAAAATTGATACTTTTAAAAGTAAATAAACGTGTACAGATATTAATATTGGTAATGTCGATTTGAATTATGCAACTACTTGAAGTAGGTAGTTAAATAACATGTCATTAATAAAATCAATTAGTTTAAGCTTACAAGGTTTTTTTTATAAAGAAAATTATTTGTCGTTTATAGAATCGCTAAAATGTACATATACATATATACTTAAGTGCTAATAAAAAAGAAAATGCTTTACCGGATATGCTTGAGCTGTTAAAAAATTATGTACGAACGAATCGTGCTGTTTACAAACATACATTTTTATTAATTTGTTGTATAATATAATTCAGTAAAAGCTTCTTTTCATTACCTAACCGATTCTTCTGTATATTTTATACATCATCACATCGTGTCATGTTTAAGTCATGTTCAGTATTTTAGATACGTTCAAACGGTGGATTTGGTTCTTAATAATTTTAGTTTAGTAACTTTATTAATATTGTTTGTTATTCTTATATTTAATTTAGTAATGTAGTTTTATGTTTTATTAACGTAGTTTATCGATCGAGCATTATACAAAAACGTACGGTTTGTCGCACGCATAAATGTCTTAGGAGGTCATTTTAAATATCATGTGTAATTAATTGTTTTTTTACATTTATTTGTATTATACTTGTTTTTTCTTGTATTTGTTATTTGACTACTGAATTAATAAACAATAATAGTAAACTGACAGTTTTTGACAAATAAATTATGGTTAACTCTGTATTGTTTCGTCAAGAATTAGTAATTAACTAAGTTTAATTCAAATTAATTTAATTGTTATTATGATAACACGTCACATTATACATATGTTGTCTACAACGTTGTCAATAGGACGCACTGGTCCCCGTGCACGGTGGTTAGTAACATTGAGTGGAAGCACTACTGGTATGCAACACAAACTCACAATTGGTAAACGTTTAAATACTTAATTAATATTTTGCGCTAAAAAATTGTAACGTTATCTGGACCAAATACTAGAGACTTGTCTAGGAAGTTTTTTCAAATTTTTTATAACAAATTTGGGGAGTCAAATACAAAGGTGCACTTTAAAAAAGGTATTCCTGTATTTTCTTTCTTTTTAAACATAAACCTTATTTTTTCTCTAAGAAGTAAATTTATAACTGTCACAGTTTATGCTTGTTTACAAATGATAAAAATTAACTTCAAATCAATTATAAGCAAATTAATTATTTTCAACAATCCTTTTATTTGATAGGGTTTTGTTTCACTCTTTGCAGAGAAAATGTAGCAAATACATAATTTGCTTAAATTCTTGTATTAAACTCCTTATCAGGTTATACTAGTACCTGACCAGAAATTTCATTGTTTCTATCAAAGTTTTCCAAATCAGAAACATCTTCAACGTAACCTTTTTTTTCTGAAATGGCATTATTGCAGGCAAGTTTGCTGCAAGTTGACTAAGGAAGCAATAACAAGCTTGTGGCAACCTTGTCTCGACAAACTTGCAGCAATATTGTCATGACAAGTTTGGAGACTTGCAGTAAGTTTGTTGCAAGTTGACTAAGAAAGCAATAACAAGCTTGTGACAATCTTGTTTCGACAAACTTGCAGCAATATTGTTACGTCTTGCCATGACAAGATTTGAATTTGCAGTAATGTTACAGTCCCCTGTCATCGCAAAGTTTAAAATTTGTAGAAATACTATTGAAACATGTAATCGCAAGACCTACTTACTTACAGTCATATTAACGTTGCTTGTCATGAAAATTCGTCAAACTTCCAGTAATATCGCTGTACTTTGAAGAAAGAAACAAAGAAAAACAAAAAATTATTTTGCTTACTGATATTGTACTTAAATAAAGACATGTTTGTACAAACTAGTTACAACTTCATTAGGTATTGTGTATTTGTTTTAATTCTGTTCCATTTCCAGCTGTTCTATTTATCGCTATGTTTGTTGACCTGAAACTTAAAACTAAGAATAACCTTAATTACTGATTTGATAGTAATGTTAAATAAGCTAAAAGCATGCAAAACTTTAATAATTTCAATTCATATTATTACACAATACACAGCATACATTAATGGTCTCAAACTTGGTTACTAGGGTTTGCAAAATTATTTAAAATTTTTAATTGAATAAGTATACAAACCTAAGATGCAAACCAAAAAAGTGCACTAAATTGCAATAATACTCACCTAAAAAGTCTACGATGAGTAAACACAAAGCTAAATAATAATGTGTTAGAATACAAACACCATATAAATGACAGACATGACTTTTATTAACATAAAAATAGCGAGACATGCGCCGGTATTTATGCGTTTACGCCTGCGTACTGTCAATTTGAAAAAGAAAGTTTTCTGCAAGCTTGCAGCAAGTTTTGCAGCAAGCTACTCAAATTTCTCAAGCGTGTGTCGTCAAAATTGCCAATATTACCAATATTGCTGTAAAGTTGCAGCAAGATTCGTATACTTGGCAAGGAAAAAGCAACCTGAAAGCAAACTTGCTGTAAGTTTATATGCTACCTGGGGTGTAACTCACGCATATGGATCAAATTTCACGTTGATATCATCCAACGGAATGCAGAGCTAATGTTGGCGAATAGCCTTGGGAAATACCAAGGTGTATTTTCTTCAAGAAAATTAATTTGAATCATTGGCATTTATTGCGTTATTCATATACCAAATCCACTCAAATTATAAAGGTAACGATAATTTCATTAAAGATAAAATCGGTACATAAAAAAGAAAGTTCAAAACAAATAAAAACGGGTAATTAGATAAAGGTAACAAAATAGAAATTGAAGACATATCTGTCTTATTAACACAGACTTTTTAAATAAAGATATTGTAGATATAAGGTAAAATAAAAGCTACATGGCTTTAAAATTAAGTACCACAAGCGTACTATTCACAAGCTAAGTACCGAATGAATTTCAAGACTGACCTCGTCCTAAAATGTAGCGACTCCACAAAATAAAAATAAAGGAAGGTTTACACGCAACATTTAGTTAAAATAATACAGATAATTTAAAATTAAAATATAACAGTAACGGAAACGTTACAAAATTATACACCTTAACCCTAAAAAAATTACTTTTATGTCTAAAATAAAACGCTTATATGGGAAAGCTGTTTAACAAAACATCAAGTTATTTGAAAAACTAAAAAAGAAAAAAGTAAACTAATTACGTAATTTAACCTTTTTAAAAGGATGTAGATCTAACAATTTAATTCCTAATTTGATAAAAATCAAACAACACATTTAAACTTTGGGAGTTAAAAAGATTTGTGAAAAAGCAAGTTTAACCCTCCCACCAAATGTGATTGACACTACAATAAGTAAACTTTATGAAATTGATAAGCAAGTTCATGACTTGAAAACCTTCTTATGTCAACAACTGTCAAAAAGTGACTAGAAATTTAAAAGATTTTTATACCGCAAACTACAAAATCACGAACACGTTACTAGATCTAGACAGATAAGTAATTTAGTAATTCATTCAACAAACAAATTCATAAGTACAATAAAACATTAACTATAAAAATGATAAATTAATTTAAACTCTTATAAACTATCCAATACTGCTTGTTTTATTTTGTTTGGATTTTGCTGTTGGTCCTTTAAAAATTCCTGCTGAAAAAATTATTTTTAACATTGAAATTAGCATCGGTAATTTTCCAGATCGTAAAGCAGTCGAGATTCGTGTTGAAACAACTAGGATACTACGAAGAGCAAAACTTCCAGAAAAAAACCATACCAATTCTGAATATCAAGCATTAAAAGACCTAAGACACAACAATAACCTCATAATTGAACCACAAAGGAAAATCTACTGTTGTTCATAGATAAAAAAGAATACATGAACAAAGCTAACAACTAACTTAATGATTTCACATCTTACGTAAAAGTACTTAAGAATCCTAATAACAAGTTCAAATTATTAACTACAAAACTGGTAAAAGAAACCAATTTATAAACTTAGACGATTAAGAAACTAACACCAAAAGATCTTCTTATTTCAAGGTTCTATGGATTACCTAAACTACATAAGCCAAATGCACCTCTTTGGCCAATTGTTAGCTGTATTGCATCAACAACTTATGAGTTATTCATTCATAAAAAACACACAATATTTTATTAAAGTAATTAGTAAACAAAAATTATCTTCAAAAGATTTACTGGTTAGTTTTAATGTTACCTCGTTGTTTACTAAAGTACCAATAGTTATAATACTTTACGTCTTTTAAAACAGTTTCATAATAATACTAACAAGATGTTTGAACATTGTTTGACAGCTTTATTCTTTTTGTTTAATAGCAATAATAACAATAGCCAATTTTTTCATCTATTGCCAATTATTTTATAGAACGTTTTAAAAAAGATTTAAAATCTGCATTTAAAAAACCAAAACTGTTGTTTAGATATGTTGATGATATTTTTGTGATTTGGTCTCATAGTGAAGAATACAAATTTTTCTGCAATACCTTAACAACCAACATCCAAACATCAAATTTAGTATTGAAAAAAAATTAATAGTACTTTAACTTTTCTTGATGTAAAGATAGAAAGAAAGCCAGATAGTACTTTAATACATTCAGTTTATCGAAAACCAACACATACAGATCAATACATAAACGCAAATTCTCACCATCACCCAGCTCAGAAACTTGAAACGATTCAATTATTACATAAGTGTGAACGATAATTTGTCACAAAAATAAATTACATGAAGAAGAACTTTACACTTGACACTGTACATAATATAAGCTTTGACAAAACAATTGAAATTATTAAATTTCCCAACAATTTCAACAGAGAAAATTGTTACGAATTATGTGACCTGGTTATCTTTTATTTCCTATCTTAATTTTTACACCAAATACACTTAAGCTACGTCTAGAATTTTTTATGGTGGTTTTCTTTTAGACATTTGAGCAAATGGCGTCTTTAAATAATCATGCATCAATTATTTAGTTCTCTTACGATTTATTGCTTTTAGTTACATTAGTTTTAAAATAAAAGATAACCTTGATAACGTTTTTTAATTTTTTTTTTGTACTCGCCGCCTGGGAAGTGAAGTTTTACATACGTGTGCAGCCAATCAGGAAATTGTTATTCCCGCACGAGTGCGGGAAAAATCACAAAAAACACTGGCATTTACAGACATTTAAACAATAATATTATAATGCAATTTTAATTTATAATTGTTAAAAACCGTTTTCCCAGTGTTTTTTATTAATAAAAACAAGAAGTAAACTTAAAAAAGCAATACAAAGTATACAAAATATGATCAGCACAAACACTTTAGACATCAAATGTCAATTCATAGCACTCTACACTTTTCATCAAGGTGGCTGTATCAAAATTTGACATTAATATAAAATTATTGCTTCTGCTTATCAAAGGAAATATTTGCTCGTTACAAAAAATTATGTACAAACCTCTTGCGGGAAAATCATTCTAGCATTCGCGCTATTAAAGCACTCCCTCACTTCGTTCGCTCGTGCTTTAAATGCGCTCATGTAGAAAAAACTTCTTCCTGAACTTGGTTCGTAAATAACTATAAAAGTTTTATACTTTAGTCATCTTTTTTATAAACTAATATAATTGTTTTTTTTACAGTATAAGTTTTGGTTTCTGTTAATTCAACGCATTTCTTAACATTTTATATGTCATGCCATATTTGACTAAACTCATTACATACAATCAGTAATTTGTAGGCATGAATAGTATCTGTTATACATTTTTTTTATTATCTTTTTGTCTGTATTGTTTTGGACAAAAGTCTTTGTTCTTGTAGATCCAACATTATTAGTGTCTCTTAGTTCATACCTTCAGAACTTTCAATTACATCTAAACTACTGGCTATGGACCTAACATAGTTAATTTGACGCATTAATTCAGGTATGGCATGATGTAACTTACTGAATCGCGAGTATAACATAAGAATAGCATTTCAATAGTCTTTTAGCATCTATATAAAAACTATTTTCAAAACGTGTTTAAGACACTCTCTGATAGCAACGTACTACATGAAGCATTAAAAAAAAGAACAATTTAATTCCACAAAATGTATATTTTTATCACCAAGCCACTGTATCAGTGTACCAGATGTCGTTAGCGGTTTGTCATGCTAAACATTATGGCAAGTTTGGCAAGAACTGCTTTTGAACCCATTTTATAAAACTTTCATAGTTGATTTGGACATAATAGTCACCTGTTTTATTTCCTACAAAAAATACCATTAAAACTTTTAATCACGAATAAGAAAAACAAAAAAGTATGTTTGCGTTAAATCTTCTATTGAAACTTATTTTAAAAACGATAATGAATCACCTCTTTTAAATATCAACAATTAGTTATTAATACACTCAAGGTTGTGACAGGAACTTAATTTTTGGAACCTAGGTAAAGGTAAAGGTACAAGCAAAAAGAAATACCTAGTTGTAGGTACAGGTATATTTTTACCATAATGCTTGGGTACACGTAATTTATCATAAAAAATGTACGTCGATTGAAAATAGGTATATAGGTATACTTAGATTGCTGCAACCACAGCAATAATTTTGCAATCCAACACATTTCTTTTTAAAGCAAGACAAAGAATTAAAATAAGTTTTTTTTAAGTTTTATATTTCAACATTAATAATGTTTTAAACGCTCCAGCAGAGAGCCTGTTTCGGTTTAGAGTCAAAATCTTACTTCCTGTACTAAATAGTTTCTCAACTGGAACTGACAAAGAAATAACTGTATTCTATATTTTGAAAATACTTAAAAGATTTTGATAATTACATAAATATTTTAAATCTTTTAATTTGTTTTCTAAATACATAAAGCTGTATTTTTACAATAGTCATATTATTATGGCATTTGGAGCTGAAGTAGTCTCTATCTAACTGATTATCAATACAAAAACAATGATGCAGTTACTTTCGTAATACAATTTTATTAGTCTCTTTTATAAACACTTCGGTTAATATTGTTGTAATATTATCATTAGATGAGGACAATTCGCCCAAAAGGGTTGTATTAATCTATAATAGTTTGAACTTAGAAACCGATATAAATGGTTTTGAAAAATTTGAATTAAAGTCTCAAATATTGTTATTATATTATATTAACAACTTCAACAACGGCAATTTTTAATGGCTCACAATAGCATAAATGTTAATGCAATATTGCCTTTATTTGATATAATGTACATACCCTAAATAACAGTTTAATTTGCTTGGTAAAATATCTATTAAGTTGGTAATAACTCCCATTACCGTTGCATATTCCGATAAATATACGCTGTGTTAAATGCCGTATAATTTAGCACTGTCAAATAGAGAGTTCTATCAATTTCATCAGATGCTTTAGAGGACTAATCAGTGAGCTTTTGATTTACTAAAAGTGAAATTATTATTTTTTTTATAATTTAAATTTAATAATGCTTTCTCAGTGTCTTTTGTAGCCACAAACTTTAAAGTATGTAAATCATGCACGGCTACTGCCTGGGTAACACATTCTCATCGTCTTCTTCTACTATTTATACCAAATTGCTTTGGTTAAAATTAGGGATATCATGCACTGTAACACAGGTAGTTTCACAATTTAAAAAAATTATTTTGTCTTGGTTATTAATGGTTTCAAGCACTGAATACACTTGAAAGTCTTTTCTAAAATTAGCGGTATTATCAGTTACTGTCTCTACAATTTAAATATTACTGTGTTTATATTGTGTATGGATCTCAAATGATTACTGTGTGTTCATTAAACTGTTGCCTGTATGCTGCTTGTCTTGCTTCTGTCATTACAACAAGGTGTAATGATAAAAATCAAAGTAGTGCTTCCATGGCTGCTGTGGACGTGGTTCTCATCGTTCCTGTTATCAGCAGACATGCCATTCTTTGTACATTGACTAGCTTGGCATATGTGCTTTTCAGGTTGGTTCTCTCACCCCATACAAACGCATCGTTTGTGATGATGTGTCTTGTTACCACAGTATATAACCATTTAGTCATTGTGAGTTTCAATCCCCATGTGTGCCCGACCATCTGTTTGGTTGTATAAAGAACTGTGATGGCCTTCGTTGTAACTTTTTTTAGATGACCGTTGAAGCTCAGTCTAGTATAAAGATATCTGATAATAACTTCTTTTGTCATCTAGAGCGTTTGGTAAACGGAACGATAGTCGTCTTAGTTGGGTTCACTGATAATTTCTCTTTTTTGCACCATTTTGCGACGGGGTATAGTGCACTTTGCATTATGTTTGATATAGTTGCCTGAAACTATATGCCCGTTTGTGATAATGCTGAGATCGTTGACATATCCTTAACCAAACACCCTTTCGTTTTCTAGTTTTTGTAGTAGAACGTCTATGACGAGGCATCACAGTGGAGCTGACAGCACCTCGTCTTGTCGGAACCCGCCAGCCACTTTGGCCCCCACACTGCTACCGTACAAAGTAGCTGTTACCGTCCGATTTCTGAGCATTGGGTTGACCTAATTTCGGATGTAATTTCTTTTTTCTCCATTGTTTTTGCAATTGAGGTGAAGATAGTATTATCAAATGTTCCTTTAATATCTAGAAAAGCACGCTAGCAAAATTTTTTGAATTGGTTTCGGTGCAGTTTCGTATATATTTGTCTACTATTTTTTTAAGTAGTTTTAAGATTAAGAATGTACAAGCTGATTAGTCTGTAAGATTTTCCCTACGCGTACGTAGATTTGTCTAGTTCTAGTATAAATACCGCCTTGACAATCTGCCAGCTGTTTGGTATATGCAAAAATTCTAAGCTGGCACTGAGAATTTTGCGTACAGCGTTTCGCAGAGTAGCAAATTCTTTTTGCAGCATCATGGAATAAATTCCATCGGTTGGAGACTGAAAGGGTTTAAACGTATTGATTTTCTATTCTAGGTTTTCAGGATGAATTACTTTTCTCGTTAAGCTCCACTTCTTTTTGGGTGCTCATTTATTTTTCATATCTGGTCTCGGTGCTTAGAAACTGCGTTTTCAGTCAACAAAGAACCGATGTTTCTAGTGCGGTCCTTGCTTAAAGCTTTTTGGAGTCGCTTTCTACTTCCCTATACTATCTTCTCCATAAGTATCTCTTTGTTTTTTTTAATGGCATTGTTGTATGTTGTGAGGCTCGTTTTGTATTCATCCTAGTCTGTTTTTTTGGCTGTGTTACATAGCGTTCTAGTGTGTACCTTTGCTTTGTCAAGCTCTTTGTTTTACCAAGTTATCCTGTTGGGAGTTTGTTTGACAGTTTTTGGGCATCTTGTTTCAAATGCAGATTATATAGACACCTCTCCGTTATTTATTATGTCTAAATTGCTTTTTAGAACAAATTAAAAAAAAAATTATTTTTTGGATTTGTATTTGTGCTTCTCCACAAGATGTCAAGTGCATTGACATCGTATCTAAGAATCAGCGATTTGTTGGTTCTACCGTTAAATTTCCTCCGGCGGCGGTAGTTCTGTCTAGCCGTAAAAAAATATAATCGAATCCAATAATAAATTCCTTTGTGATGCTTTCTTCTACTACAGATATTTTAGCTGCCACTAGGTTTCTAGAACATAAATTCCACAATGACATGAATTTTAGTGCATTTTGTTAGAATGATACATGTGCGAGGTTTGTGCACAAGTTAGGCTGCAAGCTAATGTATATTTATCTGAACGATTTTGAGCATTAGATTTGCCGTGAGTACGTTCTTTTCGATTATGGAATTACATCCACTGACTCGTGGCCATGACTTGTAGCATCCGATGAAGTGATCCTCGAAAATCCGAGGTGCAGTTGGTTGATAAGTGCTTACCTTTTATGGGTAGATTCTTAAAAACGCGGAAAAGCTTGTCTTTTCTCTAGTTCGTCAATCCATCCGAGTATCAAGGTTTTTATGACCTTGAATTTTTCAGGATTGATAGTGGTTTCAGGAAATCATTTTAGTATGATTGCAAGAGTCCCTTTTTTTTGTTAAATGTATGTATAAGTGGTTCTATATATCTTCTACGAGTACGGATGAAAAAAATGTCACCGTGCTTAGTGCCCTGATACGCACGGAAGGCTATGTACAACGGGGATCGCCTGATGCCATGAGGTTAGAAGCAGTGACGACTGGTTTTCTATTTAGTCACGTATCTATCGGCTTAGTCCTGTCCACCTTAGATTTAGGTTTTTGATAAGTTTTACTCTTTGTGATCCAGACAATTAAGTCAAGACCTCTGAGCACTCTTTGTCCGTGAGACACAGCGGCAAGAGGTTTGGATTGCATTGACCTTGGCTACCACGTTTTGCTTCTCAGACAGTTAGCCAACTTTGATGTTACTATTTTAAATTACCAGGCAAATTTTTAAGCATAGATTTAATGCTCATAATTTGATAATTTGTATCAACAATAAAACAAAAACCATTATAAATGTAATATTTATCGCTTGTTGTATGCAACCTATATGTTTCTTACATCAGAAAAAATAATAATTTTATACACGTGCCAAAAATATAAAATCTTTGTTAACAAATTGTTTCATAAACGCATACACTTTACTATCTTATAAAATTTATAAAAAATTACTTATAATTCATACGTTATTTTCTTAATTTAGTTATTCAAATTCATTAAAAATTTGAGATGTAATTTATATTGTTACGAATTTTAAATCTTAATTATTTTAGTAGCGGTTTCTTACCTAACTTTAATTACCAATATAATCGTATTTGACAAACGTGCGACTTTCAGTGGTTTTTTGCTTTATTTTTAGGAAGTGTCAGGTTTTTTTTAAAGTGGAATGAAAACAAAATCTTGTTTTAAATTTAAAATAAATTAGAGCAATATGAATTTAAAGTATAATTTTTGAAATATTTATTTTATTGTACGTATAAATTTTAATTAAATCAAATGTTTAAGTAAACATGTTTGTATTTAATATTATTAAACTAGAACTATGTATATCTTTTTTTAAAAATATTTTTTTTAAATAATTTTTATGAGATAAGTGGTTACTGCGTTCTAAGTTAATAAAAATAATAAACATTGATTTAATGTTATTTGTAGATATAGCATCTGAAGTTAACGGCTCTTGCCATCTATCGACAGGATGCAACTTTTATCTGATCGTGAATATTGGCATATTAGAAACGCTTGAAAAACAACTCGAAACCTTATTAGAGTACAAGAGCGCGAATATACTAGAAAACGGATGAACAGAACGAGTACGATATAGTTAAAACAATAATATATTTTTTAAAGATAGAATCTGAGTGTTGTTATTTTTTATGTACTTAAATTATTGTGACATTTTTTATTATGAAACCATATTAAGTATTTATAAATTAGTTTAGTTATACAATTTTCATGTAAATAGTTATCTAATACTAATTGGTCAGAGTATAGTTGCTCCATTAAGCATGTCTTACTTTAAAACCCTAATTATAACTAGGTTCTTTGAGTAGTTTTCGTATATATTTAAATTATATTTGCATATCTTAATAACTAAGTAAGTTCCGATAAAGTTGAATAATGTTAAATTGTCTGAATTCTAAAACAGTAATTTATTAAACAGTAATAATTGGCAGATAAAATACATTTAACGCTAATTTTAGACCACTTTGAGTTCTAGTTTTTGTGAAACAGCTTGTTAAAAATTAGTTCACTTTTTGGCCATTATCGTATAATTTATATCTGAAAACCTTATTTGTAGCTTTTAGTGTACATTTCTCATTTGGATTCAAATGTTACATAAGTAACAATTTATCTTATTATTTTTTGTCAATTGCTATTTATTTATTTAAATTATTGTATAGGAAAAAATAAAACGATGAAATATAAAACATATTTTTTTTACTTTGTTTTGCTTCAAATAAATTTTTATCTATGTATGTATATGTAACCAATTATACTTATAACATTAAACAAATGCTTATCAAATAAAAATAATTGATATTTTATAACACAGAATTAATAACAAATATACAAGTGTAGAGTTCACGTAATTTGTAACGACATGTCACGTACACAAAATTGATAATTGGAATATATTCTTAAGAATATGATATGAGTACAATCATTGCCGTTTTGCTGCGCTTCGAACAATAATCCAACAGTTACTCAGAATATAGGCTAGTTATAATCTTTTCAACTTTTATTATTAATTTTGTTAATTCTTTAAGGAAATGCCTTTATACATACATCCAAGTTGGTGCAAAACTGGGAACAACAAAATAACCTAAACATGTTACCGTGGTCAGCATAAAGCTCTGATTTCAATATAATAGAAAAGGTTTGGGGTACAGTTGTTCGCACCAACCGGAAACAACAAAGTGCCAATGTCAATGATACCGCAAACAATTAATTGACGCCATTGGAACGGTTTGGGAGATGATTAGTGATGATTACCTAGTGTTCTGTAGCATTAATGCCTAGACAACTGCAAGAATGCATCGTAAATCAAGGAGGTCATATTCATTATTAATAAACTCTGAATGACTGATTACTGTAATGCACTGCAGTGGAATATGTGGAGTGCAATAAAAAAATTAAAATTACATTATTTCTTCCACAGCGATCATCTGTTGTCAGTTTTTTAGACTATAATCCTAAAAATAGTAAAAGAATATGAAGGTAATATATTATTAATTAAAAATTAAATTAACATTTCTGAAAAATACAATAAGAACGATTATTTGTCCTATTATAGTAAAGCAGGACATGGGTGACATGAAAATACGAATTTTTAGTTTATCATACTAAGGATGGTGCCTTCCCGTTTCTAAAAAAACGTAACGTGTGGAAATCCAATTACACATTAGGTTTTAATTATTTATTCTTACGAATATTATACCCATTTATTTATACGAACACTACAATATTAATAATTCATTTTTGTGTTTTTTGTCTATCGCTAGTTCCCGAGAGGGCGTTCAGGTCGGTCTTTTATACAGAAAACGTAATAATGTTTTAAGTTTTAAAATGAAATTGAAATACGGTAGCGGAACCACAGTACTCCCCTCTTAGCAACTGCGATCACTAGGTTATGTTTACATAACACAAAACAACTATAGGGATTTAACAGATACAAAATTAAAACTATACAATATAATTACGTATAATACTCTGCGAGTTTTGTAGGGAATTTAACTCTTCATCCTGTCGTTCTGTTAACTGGAATTCTGTTTGGTATTTGTCTCGTCATGTATGTGTTCAAAAAGACTATGAGGAATATGGGTTGGTAGTGGATTAAGCGAATTGTTAAGGCAGCAGGCTGGCTTTAGCCTATCAATAGAAATATTTTGCTGTTTATTGCTGACATTAATTAGAACATATTTGTCTGCTCTTTTTAACACCCGAAACGGACCGTCGTGAGGGACCTGTAAATGCTTTTTTTATTGCAGCATGCTTAATGAATACATATTCAGTGTTATTAAATATGAATAAATGTTGCTTTGTAATTATGGTGTCTTGATTTGACATGTTTAATAGATTTGATATGCCTTTTCAGATTGGAAACAAATAAATAGTGGGTTTCCTCAGACTCAACAGGATTAAAGAGCTCATAAGGCAACTGTATTGAACTTCGATAGATTAGTTCGGCAAAAGATATACTTGAGTTAGTTATAAGACTGGTTCGTAGACCAAGAAGAACAATTAGCATTTTTTCTCTCCATCTATTCATTAGGTGGCATTTTAATGCAGCTTTAAGTGTTTGATGCCACCTATCAATTTTACCATTGTTATCAGGGTGGTATGCGGTTGTTCAAATCCCCGTTATCCCAAACAGTTTGTTTAGCTCAGCAAATAAAGATGATTTAAATTGGGTGCCTCGATCAGTGGTGATTGTATGAGGAGCACTAAAACGACAAATCCACCCTTCGTAAAACGCTTTTTGCACTAATCTCTGATAGCGGAATAGCTTTCGGCCATCGAGGGTACCGATCAGTGATTGTTAGGCAATATGAAAATCTACGAGATGGAGTTAAAAGGCCAATTATATCCAAGTGAATGTGTGTGAATCTAGTGTCTGGGATTGGAATTATAGAAACTGGACTGCAATTATGCTTCCACACTTTTGATTTTTAGCATTGAATGCATGTATTTGACCAGTAAAAAATAAATAGTAGAAGACGCTACAAGAATATCGTGAACATACGAAAAACAAAAATCTAGACCCTGTAGAACGTAATGAATAAATTATTGAAATGTTTGGGCCGCGTTACAAAGTTCTAAAGGTAGTACAAGAAATTTATATAAACCGAATAGGGTTATCACAGCATTTTTTAATATGTCAGATTCTTCTACTGGAATTTGGTAAAAAGCTTTCACTATATCTATTTGGGAAAATACTTTTTTACCGTTAAGTAGGGTATTAAAATCTAGGATGTTGGGGACTGGATAACAATTGGTGGTGGTAATTGAATTCAAGTTACGGTAGACTCCATAGGGTTTCTAGTCACCATCCTTTTTTGTGACCATATTTAGGGGGCTTGACCAATTATTCTTTGACGATCTGCATATTCCCAGTTCTACCATGTACTCAAATTCTCGTTTTGCTGCTACTAACTTGTCAAGAGGTAGATGTCTAGCTTTAGTTGTGACAGGTGGTCTTTTAGTAGTAATGTGATGTGTTACCGAATGTTTGTAAGACGCTTCTTTTATGGATAGCCTTGTAATATTTGGAAACTCTCGCAGAAGGTCTGCAAATTCTGATTTATTGTTTAAAGTAGATACTTTAAGAGTTGGTTTATTTGTTATTAGTCTTGCATGTGATGTTAGTGAAGTAGTGGCATCTATAAACTTCTAACCTTTTATATCGACCAAAAGGTTGAAATGTTTTAGAAAATCATCTCCTATGATTAGTCTTGAAATGTTTGCTATTATGAACGGCCAACGGAATACTCTACAAAACTTAAGGTTGAGCTCTGGCAGTTGTTTCCCATACGTATCAATTGAAGAACCATTTGCAGAAAATAGTTTGTATTTGTGATGGTTGGTTGGCTTGACACGATGAATAGATGTTATGGTTGATATCTCAGCGCCTCAGTCGATTAGAAATTGCATTTCTGTGTATTAGTCTATAATAAAATATTGGCAGCCACCTCCAAGCTCGTTAACTGCTGCCTGAATTAGCAAGTTTGGTCGTGTCCCGATTCTTCATTAAACTTGCACGGTGGTATGCATTTGGTGGACTTATGTCTAAATCTGTTGTAATACCAACAAAATTTTGTGTTTGTTTAGGAATGAGATCTTGATGGAGACCTTGTTGTATTACTTTTGTTGATAAAAAAGCTACTTGTTGTTGCAATTGCTCGATGATTTTTCTTAAGTCGGTATTGCCCTTCTGTGCTGGTGCCATTAAAATTTCTGCCACGCTGTAGGATGGGGGTGACGTTTCCATGATTTTATCAGTCATCTTTGCAATTCTTATTAAACTATTGGTGCTGATTGTTAAGATTGATCTTATGGTGATTGGCATGAGCTGGAAGAACATGGTTTTTAAAAAGTCATCTGATACCTTACCGTCTGCAAGATGCTACATTTTGCGAAGCAGTGTTGTTGGTATTTTATCCCCTAATTGCAACTTATTCAAAAGTTTTTATACTTTGCGCTCTTCAGATTCTGCATATTTTCCTATTCATGTTTTTTTCAATCCCTCGTACTTGTTGTTTTCCGGAGGATTGGATACGTAGTCGGAAATGCATTCCAGTACGTGGCATTCTATGTTAGCCAGAACATAATGATATTTTGTTAGGTCGTTTGTGATGTTTGCCGTAATAAATTGGGATTCTATTTGTACGAACCACAAGGAAACGTTTTTCGACCAGAATGGTGGAATTTTTATCGATACTCGCGCGATGTTCGCGGATAAACCTTTGATGTCGGTATAATTGTTATTAACTGCGACTTCCATTTTTGTATGCACGTAGTGATAAAAAAAACTGAAAAATCTAATATTATTTTTGCGCACTTGAAACGAAATCACCAATTTGTTGGGGTTTGTTATCGTTTCGTAATAATTTTATGTGGTTAGCACGAGTAAATACTACATAACTATACAATTTTATTCTATCATTATTTACAAAGAGATAGTGTCTATCGAACGAACACTACAATATTAATAATTCATTTTTGTGTTTTTTGTCTATCGCTAGTTTCCGAGAGGGCGTTCACGTCAGTCATTTATACAGGAGGTGTATTAATGTTTCAAGTTTTAAAATGAAATTGAAATACGGTAGTGGAGCCACAATCGTTATTAATGTATCAGTTTTATTTAATCTAAATATAGCATTATTTACAGCTAATTTGTTGCGCATATGCAGTAAATTCTTACTAAATTATTTAACTATTTAATATGATTATCAAAACTTCTAATTTGGAAGCTTTTTCAGGAAAAGAGTTCAAAAAAGCAGCGAGAATGACATTAAAAAAACATGAAAATTTGCATTTCAGTCTAAAGTAGGATTTAGAATGTTTCAATTATAGTCCTGTAAGTAATTAAAAAATGTAACTAAACCCTTCATTGTTATAGATCTATATATATCTTTAACTAATGTTTAGTTAAATGAAAATGATCACTTACAGTAACCACTTGACCTAATGATCAGATATACATAAATCACATATCTAGGTCTTAAAGTTGTCCTTAGCAAAATTTATAAATATATTATCTAAACGGTTTTGATGTCTGGTAGCTGAGAGTATCGTTTGGTGATATTCATATAACATTAAATCCACAAATTTGATTTCAAAATTAAATTTAATGTTGAAATGACTCACGATTACCACTCAATTTTACTTTAGTAACGAATTTAGTAGTAACTGTATATTGTTTATACAAGTATCAAAATTACCACCCGGAGAATGGTAATTAACCACTACAATTATATTAAAGTTCACACATAATATTGAAGCTATTTCACAGTATAATTCAGTGTTAAGCTTATCTATAGAGTCCAAAGGTTTGAAAATGGTATTTTCTCGCAGAAGAAGCAAAACATTTCCATGTATATGTATTTGCTCAGCAGCCAATGTTCGCTGATACCAATGATATGATACTTGCTTGAGATTAAATAGGATTAAAATTCATTAACTTTATTCTGAATGCTCTAAATATTTATATGAAATACAAAAATGATTGACTAAGGATTCGGATTTGATTTCAGACAAAATGTTAAAAAAGGATTTACGGTAACTCCTTTAGGCCAGATTCTAGGATTTGTTATGTTAAAAATGTGGTATATTAAAAATTTTCTAGTATAAGATTTATTCTCGACAAGTCCACTTTTCGTAGTTGACACGATTTTTTTTCTTCTGGTAACGTTTGTGCAACACAGACCTCCGTTTAGCGGTGTTTAGCCAAACAAGGCTTTTATCGTTAATTAGGGTAACATAATGTTAACGCTTGGATTCGCAAATTTTACAGACAAAATCGTCCATATCGTCTTCAGGCCATCTCGTACAACCCTCATGTGCCCAATTGTGGCATGTAGTATTGCAGCATTTAATCCAACCGTCATTTCTTTTTGTTGCTGAATATAGTTCTTTGCAATAAATGCACAGTGCGTCGTCTTCATCTTGTGAGTCTTCCTCTTCAGTCTCGGATTATTAATACCTTTCTTTCTTTTATTTTTATTACTTTTTCAGTAATCTTTCTTTTTACATTCTGCGATTTTGTTGATTTATTCCTAGCAGCAAACAATTCTTCAAGCTCATTCTTATAAGGCGATTCTGTCAAAATTGCGGTTTTCTGTTTTACGCGACCCTTTGTAGTTATTTTTCGATTACCACGTGGAACTTCCATTACAGCCATCGGAGATACAGTAAACGTAGAAGGACTGGACTGACAATAAAATTTACTTGGTTTTATTGTCAGAGGTGGCAACTGGGTATTCGGAATGCATCTTTCGGGTGTAACTTGTTCATCCAACTTAATTGTGTTTATTGACACTTATTGCAGACGGCCCAACTACAGGGGAAGTGGATAAAGTCTTGGGAATATCCTCGAGTACAGTTTCCGTTAAGGTCTCGATATCTGGTATAATCTCAGGTATAGTTCCTTGCATTGGTTCATCACGCTCGGTTGTTTCCACTGGAGCAAAGTCAGCCTCGCCAAAACGATACTTGTCTGTAGGGTAAATTCTTGTCTGTCGAAATCTAGATTCTGCTGTTTGAATGGTTGCTGCTTTGTTGTAAGCCTTGCCAAACAGAGCACTAATTTGGTATTGTGTAACCACTTTTCCAGGGTTCGTTCGAAGCCACGTTTTTACCTCCTGGCTGTAAAAAGTACTTAGCGGCGCCTTGAAGCTAACATCTAGCGGTTGTAATTTGTGCGTGGAATGTGGAGGGAAGCATAATAATATGACACCATTTTGACGCGCAAGGTCTATTACACCAATATTCTTCGTATGAGAGGCATGACCATACAAAAGTAATAAAACCGTATCATCTTTTGTTGGTTTGATGTGCTTAATAAAGTGTTGCATCCATTCAACGAAAATGGTTGCCTGCATCACTTGAATGACATGCTGCTGTTGTTTCAGTAGGCGCACCGTCTAGTAATTCAGTCTTCATTCTTAACCGTGGAAATATGAGAAATGGAGAGACATAATGACCTGCTGCCGAGAAGCACAAAACTGCTCTTACCAATTGTCCTCGTTCTCTGGACGCCAAAGTTCCCACTTGTCTGCGGCCTCTCATTGCAATTACCTTAGAATGGCTATTTGGAACAGTTGTAAGGCCCGTTTAATCGACGTTATAAATTCTACTTAGACGAAACCTATATTTGTCAGTTAAACTTATCAGTAGATCAAAGAATTTGCCAACGGCCACTTTATTAAATCCTATGACACGTGCTGCCGATGTAGGTTCTGGAGATCTTAGTGACAAATTATGATGCCGCTTAAGGAAACATTTTAGCCAATCCAACCCAGCTATTCATTGTCGCGATTAAAATTGTGTGATAGTTGATTCCTTTTGGCCAATTGATAAGCGACACGTCTTAATTCAGTAGTAGTAAGGTCAAACAAACGACTCTCCATGAGCTGCACGTATCCTACAAACTCAAATTCTTGTTTTTTTTTTGAGAAAACACATTTGTATTTTCCCATTCCTAACAAAAAAAATCATTTTTATTGTGTTAGAAACAATTTATCTATCAGTAACTTACCCTTCGAAGAAGCCTCTTCCAATGATAAACCATTCTTCTTCATTTTTTTTATCCTATTTTTCAACGTAGATTGCGGAACCATGTAGGTTTGAGCAGCTTTCTTGTACCCCATTGCGTCTGATAAAATTTGCTCTATCGCTCTTTTCATATTATCTGCTGACCAATTCTGCCGGTCTGACTTTCTTTGATAATTACGTACCATTATGTTTGCAACTAGTAGAATATAAAAAAATAATAACATATTAACTGCTTTTCAAAATATTTAAAATGTGACTATTTCATATGGGGCACGACCGGGTACTACCCGTTTATGCCCCACCGGTTTTGCCCCACATGCTGTAAATTTACAAAACATGAAAATGTCGGTTATAGTTTAAGTTGAAAGAAAACTGGTTACTACAGGCGTGTTGCCAAGAATGATTATATAATGATAAAATAATAGGGGTACCCGGTTCTGCCTCGTTACCCGGTCCTACCCCCCATTCCCCTATTTCACGAAATTCCATCTGAATATGCAATCGAATTTTGTGGTGATCTGAACGAAAGTCTTTATAATTACGGTATTAAGTCGAGGGGAAACTCTGGGCATTTGCTATCTTTAAGGATTGTATGATTTAAAAAAGGAATTTACTTGTGACATGCTGTATGTACATTTTCGGTTAGATTTTCATTACTTTTTAAGTAATACCGATACGTCCCCTACTGGATGAAACATAACTGTAAATATTACAATTTCTATTTTTATGATTAGTATTTCGTTGGTCATGTCGGTTGTAAGAATAACTGTTCACGTATGGTACAGTTTTGTCGTTCCACTTCACCATTTTGTTTGACTACATAAGAAGTCCAGAATTCTTGTTTAACTGAATGCTTACGTATTATTTTAACCATTTCTTAACCTTTAAATTCCATTGCATTATCACACGGCATTCGACACACATCACCAACAGCCCTAAACTCTATAATTAAATTGTTAATTTGTTCAACAATATCTTATTTTTGTTTTAGCGATGCTACAGTCATTATACCACTGAAATAATTAGCAAACACTGCTAGGTAATTTGCTCCACTATATGAAGGCTCTGACATCGATCCCACAATGTCATAGTGCATTTATTTACCACATAATGTTGCCTTAGTATTTGATTCCGTAAAGAGTTTTTGATGATGTTTCCTGTAAATTCAACTCACAAAAATAATTTTCTGTGTTATTGAATTTTTGTTTACCATCTACTATCATGCCTCAAACTACATCATTAGTTGCTAATTTGTTAATAAAGTTAAAGTTTACGTGACCGAAGCGCTCATGTCACCATTGGATTGAAGTGGTGGCGGTACTAGCAGTATTTGTTTTACTACTTCTCTGAACATACGCGTACCATACGGAATCAGTTCACCATTGTAAAACATTTTAATTTAGAATTTGTTTATTATCGTTTTTGCACCATTATCAGAAACCGCTTCGCGTGAAAATAAGTTTTAACCGATACCGAGAACATGTAACACTTTAGTCAGTTTATTATTTTGAATACTATTATTTAGATTTGATTCAATATTTATAATTCCGATACGGATTGCACCTAATACTTTATTATTGCTGATTGTAATAAATTAATTTTTGCTCGTAGTCTTTAAAACTAAACGTAATTCTCGAACCACTCTTGTCTTGCCGTCATATGTTCTTCCATATCAACAAACTTATTGCATGCTGCAAACAGATAATTTGTAGGTTTTTTTGAACTCAATGCGTTTTCTTTTCTTCTTTGTAGGCAAAACATTTTATATTCTTATGTCCGATTTTTCAGCAAAAATTACATTTACCGATGAATTTGTTTCGTAGTTTTTCCTCGTTGGATTTATTTTGTACTCCATTGTGTACGAGAACGACGTTATCATTTCCAACCGATGACTAAGACATTCCGTCGATAAGCAGTTCTTGTTTTAACGAACGCGGTAACATATTTGACATTGTTGTTCAGTAAGTTTCACGATGCAATAAATTGTTGATACTGCGACGACAAACTGAGTAATATTTTTGTCACAACTGCCATATGATCTTGTTTGTGACTAAAGTGTTCCAAACGCTGCGTCATCTGTTCAGCATGCTACACGTGTTGTGAAATTGTCATGTTCTTTGACATTTTATATTCGAAAAATTGTTGTAATAATATATGAACTGATGCTTCATTTTCCATTTTGTAAAGGTACAAAAGATGTGTCCACACCCACTTACTACGTTTCAAGGGCATATCCAATTATAATTTTGGCTTTTTTGTCCAACTTAACCTATTCAATTAAGACAAACGCATCGCTATTATTGGGCTTTGGAATAGTTCTATCAACAACTTCAAGTAGACTTGGATATCCAAATAAGATTAGATTTAAAATTTCCAGACGTTGAAATTTGTTGCGTCAAACTTCGATATCATTGCTTTTCTCTAAGATCACTCTGTGCAACACACAAATAGGAATCCAAACACAATGAACTACGTTTTACAAGTTCAGGAAAAAGGACTGGGCTCACAACTTATTGAATAAAAAGCATGTTTGAAGAAAAACAAAACTTTTTGTTACTAACGCCGTACTACTTCTTAAACTTCCCAACTACTCTGTTCTTATCTCTGGCGCACACGCCTTAGCATTACCCACATTACATTACATTTAAACACAATTGCAATTTAGTTTTTAACACAAATATGTGTCAATTTTTGAATAACGTAACTTAACTAATGGGTAAAAATCTAATAAAACTCTATTTTATACTTTTGCTTTTATTAACAAAAAGTTCTGAAAGCATCTGAAACTAGTAACAATACCAGAAACAAATTTTAACAGTCAACAAAAAACTGAAAAAAAACAAGTTTTTTGCAAATGTAATAAAAATAAAGATGGTGTTTTTTAAAGCGTAATTAAGTAACAATTACGATCTCTTTGTAATGTTTTTATCTGAGTAAATCCTAACATTTTTTGTACACCAGCTGATATTTATTGATGAAACCAAAATAAGCATTTAAATTATACAAATTAGATAAAATTATAGGAGATAAAGTATCATACACGGATATTTTAGTTCTTTGTAAGTTACAGGAAAAATAGTGATAGATAATACTAAGCGCAAATATACACAAATTAACATAACATATATTTACAGATTTTTATTGTTATCTACGTTTTAAAAGGTATTCATTTATTAATAAAATTATGCTTACTGAACATTTCTATAACGTGAATACGCTTGGTTTGAATTAGTTTTTCGTTATCGGGCGTCTAATGCATGAAAGATGTCATTCGGATTTTTTTGTAAAATTTTTTTTAAAACCTAGTTTTTTTTGTTTTAAATAAACCAATAAACCTGTTTTTAAGTTCTTTATTAGTGGTTTATCCATTTCGTTATCGTCAATTTTAGAGCTACACCATTACGTAATTAATATCAAAAGGATGTATAAATCAAAAACAAATAATCCAAATAAAATTATCAAAAAATTAATAATAATAATAAAAAATTTAAAAAGATTATTCATTTAACAACGTTAAACAGTAAAAATGCTGTTTTTTTTTAAAAGAATTTAATAATATTCTCAACGCGATTTTTGTTTTTAATAATATAAGTATAGTATTAAAAAATCTTTTGATGTGTGTTAAGCAATGAAAAACTTATTAAAGCATAGAATTGCTGATATTGCAAATATAAAATTAAATTGCTGTTTGTTTTATACAAAAAAAATTATTAATAATTTAGAACTTTATATATGATAAACAAAACTAACAGAATCTCTGAAAATATACAAACTACAATAAGATACTAGAAACGAAGTTATATCGATTTATTTGAAACGTTAAAAGTGTTTCTAGTTATAACAATAGTTTTATATGTTCTGATTATTTTTATAAAACTAAGGTACGGTATTTTTAGTTTCTCCTACAATACGAAGTGTCGTATGTTGATAGTTGGACATGAAAGCTATAAATAAATGCGCTCCCGCTGTTTTAGTTTATACAATTTTTAAGTATAATTGTAACTGAAAAGTATGTTAATGAACGGCGTTTGATGTATATTTTTTAAATCTCTGCCAGTTAGAAGCGCATTCGCATAAAATTAACTTTAATGAGTAAACTACAACACGCAACGCTATATAAAAGTTATCTCTCTATTCGATATGAAGCGTATTTTAAATTTATTTGCGTTTTTGTCTAGAAATTTTAAAACATACAATTCCCATAAAAATACTGTAAAGTTCAAGTTGGGTCAGTCGCCTTCTAATGGACAAGTCCCCATTAGATCGACAATTCCAACGATCCGGTAATAGTCAATTCATGAAAATCAGTTTTTTATCTGCAATGCGTTAGATATTTTGGACCAACCTACACTTTTGTATTCAATTATAATTAAAATTTTATATGTTAATGTTTAAAGCTTTTTTAGTTTGAATAAATAATGCAAAGATATACTGATAGAGTTATCATCGTTAAATGCAAAATTTTATTAAGCTTAAAACATCTTCGTTTTTCGATTTGACTTAATTTATATACAAAATCATGCATAGTTTAAGCAATAATTTAACCTCTAAATTCCGATTGCTGTTCTGGTCACCTCTATAAGTTATTCAGTTGTGTTGTTACCAGTTCAAGTTCCCATACGCATATAATTAAACATAATGTAACAAAACATTTTCTAATTTTACGAGCAGTAGGTAACTGTTATTATTTGGTTCTTCTTTAAATTTTTCTACAACAGATTTTGCACGTTTATACTTAAAAAAGCACAAACAGATGTAGTTTTCGTAATTGTATTAGAAACATATTGGATTTCCTGTCCGGAACATATGCTTTAGTTAATGCAATGCGATATTTCGTTTAACCATTGCAAACCGACTTCTTAACTTACCTCCAAATACTCTACGCTGTTTGCTAAAAAAGTTTCTCAAACAAAATCTGAATTTTTAATACATATAGTAATTATCTTTTATTTCATCTTTATTTATATATTTGTCATTAACCTAAAATTGATTAATGAAAGCCTAATTTATTTAATGGTTGTCACTAAATATGTATGTTTAAAAAACAAATTATATTTATAGGCTACAACCATTTTAATGCATTTTTGAATATTTTTTGTAGTTATAATAATTTAAAAATTCTAGTTTTATTATTTTTTTATTGGGATTAATTAAAATTGACACGAGGTTATCTAAGATCAAATCAATTACGACATATTTGGCGTTGTAACAGTTTTTCAATTTTGTTAGTTCAAAGGCGTTAAATTTTAACATTGCATTAATCTATTATTTAGTGTTTGAAATAATCTTGCAAATTATTTTTAAAATTTTATATTCAACAGCTGCTTTTTAATGCACCGTTTTTAAAAGATTTTGATCTACTGCAAATAAATCAGAATTTACATGTTTTTTGTCTTGAACATATTTACATAATGTTGAAATTGAGATTAAACAGCTGATTATCTCCGTTTTCATGTAATATGAAATATAATGTAATATTTTGGTTGTGGTGCAGACAAATTGCTGTTTTACATTTTAACATTTTTCTTTTTATATTATCTTACTTGTACATTTGTAACTACTAAATACCAGAATGGGACAATAAATGATGTAAATACATTTATTCCTTCTACATGCACCAAAATTCTTGTTTCGACAGCGTAGACATAAATTTTCTGAACTGGAATAAACATTGTTAATAAATTATGTTGCTGTGACATTAGAAACATATTTTATTTGTTTTACAATACTTATGATGTATAAAACACTTTGTTTAATTATTTATAAATATTTTCATAATACTATCTGTTTCAATCAATAACCAGAAAAAAATTTTATCAAACAGAAAAACTTGATTGACATTTTTTATTTCAGCTTTTTTAAAGTAAACTAGCACAAATATCAATTTTACTATAAAAAAAGTTTTTTAAAATAATGTAATATTTGCATTAATAAAATTATTTTTTTTTAACAAATAATTCTGATAATGAAAATTAATCTTATATTTGAAATGGCAGTGGTTGTAATAAGTTGAGAAATGTCGCTTCACTTTGTTTCCTGTATTTAAAAAAATGTATTTATTTATTACTCTTGTATCAAATTGACATTAACAAGTATTTTATATGTTAAATAACTCTAAGAACAAAAATTGTATAACAGAAATACTGTTTTTAACAGAAATTGTAAGTCGATTATTATAAAGGTTCATGTGATGTGAATTGATTCGTGTTTTATAGTGCAGTAATCATTCTTAAATAACAGGTTTAGTTGACAGATATTAAAAAATCAATTTAACGACAAAATTAAAAATCTTACAGAGAACATTAAATAACTTGTTTCAACATTTGTATAAAAGAATAATTTTACTTTATACAGTTTACACTAATGTCGTCATTTGTCGTTGTTGGAACCTATAAACAGTTTATTATTTAATTGTGTAATTATGTAAATGTTAAATAATTTAAATTACTACTATATGACAAAACTTACAAAATCAATTTATGCAAAGATTATGAGTCTTAACGTTAAAATAAAACGTGAGTTTTTGCAGTGTATTTTATAAATGAATTAGTTCTAGCAAGGAAACCTTTAGTAAGGAAACCAAAAGTCATTTCAAACAGAAGTTAAGAACAAAATGTGATTGTAACATATGGCCAATGCTCGTAGATATATTGCAGTTACGCAGGATATCCAGTTACAACCACCCTGCAGGCATTGCAAAACTACCCTTGTCAAAAAAATAAATTTAACTTTTCTTAAAATTTAATCGATTAATTTTAAGGCATTTAAAAAAATGTGTTATTATAGATTGTGATTTTTTAATTAATAAGTATAAAAATAACATTGCATTTATTCTTAATTGGTGTTTAAAAACGTTAAATAACTGAATAATTAAAATTTTCTATATTGTTTTGTGTTCAATAACTTTATACTTGATTGTTTTTTCTGTGTGTAAGTTACATTAAGAAATTGAAATTCAAAATAGCATTACTTAAAAAATTTAAGAATTTGTTAATACGTTAGCATTATCTTTGTTAATACCGTTCTGGAATTTTTATCAAGTTTAGTTGCGTATGTATAACCATTGACTAATCATGTAAGACTAGTTGGGGTCTAACAGGGATAGATGGCGAGGGGCCAACATAAGTCGCTACGATACTTACAGTGGCGTACAGTATAATTATACTGGACACTTCTAACAACAGCGCATAATTCAAAAATGAATGACATTCGACTTAATATTACGCTCAAGATCGTCTAGTATTTACGCGTTCATTTGTATCGGTCAGCATTTATCACTACTATTCTTCGAATCATGACAATTAATACGTGCACAATCATAGCTTTTACAGATAAAAATAAGTTTATATTGTAAACGCACGGAATTGCTTTTTGTCATTAAAGCAGGATAATTTCGACATAATTTTGCAGAATGTGAAACTTCATTCATTTTTTGAGAGTATTTCTCAACCGATTAAGTTTTAATTTTTTTATTTAAACACCTAAAAAATTGTTTTATTGATTCTTAAAATATTTACTAAAATTAACTCAAAATCAGGATTGGTCGTTTCGTTGTTCTATATATCTGGTTGAAAAAAAAAATAAAACAAATAACAAAGGAAAAAAATGGTTTAAAAGGTATAATCACAGTAACTAAATGACGTTAAATCATTGTCGTTTTTTTACAGTATGTGAAACAGTTTGGAGGGTAATAAGCAAGAAGAGAGATCGCAGTCTTTGTACTCATATTATTTCTAATTTACACTGCCTGTCTGTACGTATAATGTATCGTAACAATTTTGCTAAAGTACGAAATATACAATAAAAAAATTAGGTTTTTTTCAATCCTGTAAAGGTATAAAATATCTGAAAACTAGTAAACTTTTAATGCAATCTAAAACATTTTACTTATAAACTTTTTGTTTGTGTTTTTTTCAAGGTGTTCTTGTAAGGGGTTTTATTGTTGTTTTTAAGTATTTTTTAAAATTTTTATACTACGATATTACACTTACTTTATGTCAAATCTTTAGTATTTAGAATACATTATAATTTAGTATACATGTGAAGCGTTTATTTTAGTTTTTTTTATGAGTATAATAGCTCTGATATTGTTAAGCCGATTAATTTTATTAATCTGCTGATAACTTGCGTTCGAGCAAACAGAATAAGGGAAACTGATCTGCTTTAAAGCTTTTTTTTATAGGCTTTAATATGATATACATGATAATTCATATTTTTTTAATTATCTAAAAAAATATTGAGTATGCTGGATTTCAAAAAACTGTATTTTTAAAAATCTTAGATATATCATATAAAACCTAATCAAAAGAGCTTTAAAATATTAGTATAGTTGTGATTGAAGTACATTCAACATTTTATTATCGTTGAAACAGCAGTTACTTATTAAAGGTTTATTAAAAAAATCTAACCCAGTTTTTTTAATTACAAACATAAAAAAATGTAAGGACAAAAATGATACTATAATTTGTTGATTTGATGTGAAATTGCCATAAACATCTAGGAGTTTACCTTAATACCTTTGAAGATCCGTATCGATTTTTTAGAGCTGTCATTAATGGTAAAACTCAAAGTTGAGAGTGACGAAATTTCAAAAATCAGGAGGCTTTTTAGCACCTAACAAACTATTTAAAAGTAAAGTAAAACAGTTAACGTCCTTAGTTTTTAGTTTACTATTTGATTTTCAGTTTTAGATTAAACATGTGACCTTTATAATGTAAATTTGAAATTTGGTAGGTACTCACATTGTACATAAAAAGGGTTTTTCATTTTTGATTTAAATAGTTAGAAATACATAAAAAAAAATTCAACCGTCTTCTAATTTTTTGTTATTGACTAACGGCTGGAAGAAAAAGTGTGTTTTGTTTTATATGTAACGTAATTCGTAAAAGATTTATATTGTATGTAAATGATTGTGAGGCAGGACGTGTCTTATCGCTTTGAACGATAGATACGCGCGAGCAGCTGTTTGCGAACACGCCTCTACAACGGTCTGGGGAAAATCAGTGCTAATTGTCAACGACATGACGGTTATGATCTAGACAAGCAATTATATTACCACTAGGATTATATGGTTTTGATATTACTTCAATTCATTTTTTCCAAACTTCTTTTATTGGTGCTAACTTTTCATTTTCTCGACCAGTAGAGATAATATACCTGCTTGTTTCGCTTTTAGTAGATTTATTTATTTAGATTTATAAACACTGACTAATAATAGTAAACCCATGTATGCTTACAAAGTAATATCATCACTAAAGCTCAGGTTATATGCATTATAAGATATTAAAATATGTAAAATACGCTCAAAAAATAATATTTGCATTAGAATGTTTCACATGTTTCTAATTAAATTGTAACTAGGGTTATGCATCAATCTCATATAAAATGATCTCTCAAAGTGAATAACTTTGAATTAATAGGACTTTTTTATTTTTTACCTTAGCGTGTACATTTGATTTGTTAAATTACAATAGTTTTGATTTATGTAACGTCAACTTACGATGCAGAGATACCAATTTTGAAAAAAAACTGACGTCACTGAAATTCGTGTAAGAATTTGCTAATTCTTACATGATTTTAGTGTAAGAATCGCTAATTTTTATACGAAATAGAAAAACGTTTTCAAATTTATTTTTTAGTTCACTACTTGTCAAATGTTTTCATCTTTTATAATTTTGTCACTATCGGCCATTAACATATTTTGTTTTTTATGTTATAGATGTGATTGTTTCCGCAAGAGAAACCCAGATACAATTTTCTGCCACTTCGTCTCTTATTTTTTTAATGGTAATATTGTAGTGTATAAACATATATTTTTCTTAGGGTTTATTTTTCAAAAAAGGGGATGCATACATAAGAACTGTTTTTGGAATAGATACATTAATGTCAGATGCATTACACATTTTCAGTTCATCCTCGGTTAAAAATCAAGTTGCTATCAACAACAGATGAAACAATGAAAAAATTAGTGGCAGTTTCTCCATTAGGTCATTTGGTGAATGACCTTCTAAAAAAATACTTGTTTGATTATTTATTTACAATTGCAAATGTGTAACGTTTCATTTTGTGTATTCTAAAAATAGATTAATTGACTTCAAACATAAATTTTTTTGTTAAGTTAGAATGCGTTTTTAAAATTTTAATATTGAAATGACCCTCTTGCAGCAACAAGCGACCATTAATAAAAATGTATGTTTATAATTATAATTTATTTGTTTACACGGTACGACCAAATGAAAAACTGAACCAATATTACATGAAAGTTATATTACAGCATAAAAATTGATTGTTTGTGTAATAGCATTTATGTTGTGTTCTTTACTATAATGTAATAAATAATTGTTTTATGATTACTGTTGAAATTTTACTTTTAATTTTTTAAAGTATAACGAAGGAAATTTGTCAAGTTATGTAGCATTATATTTAGAATCGACTCTTTTTGTATCATTACATTTTTTACAAAACAAAAAGTCGCACATTATTTCATTGAGGTTATCTCTGGGGTAACAGTAAAAAAACTGGCAACTGTCATAACCATCTTATGTATTTTTTTTCACTTGAGCGTTCCTTTTGTTATGTGACGTCATTATGTTAATCTAATAACTGATTCAAACAAAAGAAATCGGTCTGAACTTGTTTGTACAAGAAGCTATGTATAAAATACGTTATTATGTACAAACTACAAATGCAAGTTAAGAATTCAAATAATAAACTTTGTTTCACAAGTTTGAGTACATGTATAACATAGTTAATTTTTTAAGAAATGAAATGTTTGTTTCTAAATTTTTTTTGTGATAGTTAAATAATGTTAAAACAACGTCATAAACTTTTAAATAAAAATTATTAAAAACCAACAAAGTATAGCAAAAATACTTTTATTTCGGCTCATATAGACCCAAG
Source organism: Aquatica leii (assembly GCA_035610365.1). NCBI lineage: Eukaryota > Metazoa > Arthropoda > Insecta > Coleoptera > Lampyridae > Aquatica > Aquatica leii. The sequence continues at coordinate 60,868,845 of CM069434.1, forward strand.
AAGAACAGCAGGGTTGAACATTTTTGGTTGAAACACTTAGTACTTCAATATTTAAGAAAAATCTTAATACAGTTTGTCAAACTATTAATCATTTTATGATCATAAATCATTTAGTGTAATTAGACATTGTTTAATTATAAAATATTCCCGTCTGTAAAGAGATACTTTAGCTTTTCGTCATTGTACAAAATCTGCTTTCGGATGTGTTATTACGATATCTTTATCTGTAAAATTATTAGTGTCCACTATCAAACATCTTTCTTCAAAAAGAGGTGGTTTGACTTAAACATTATTGTTAGTTTGATAGCTCAAAAACTACAACATACTTTTCTCATAACTGCTTTCCAATTATTTTTACCACTAGAAAAAAAATAAAAATAATGTGGTTATATTAATTTAAGTATGTGCTAGCGTTTACTATATAATGTACTCTTCCAATACATTTCATTATCAATATAGTGTCAAAACTAAAGCGATTTGATCCCTTTTGTTTATTGTACCGAATTTAATAAAATTTATAAATTTTTCTGTTGAGAGCCGATTATAGCAATTATTGGAATCAGTAATTGACGTCTTAAAATCAAATTAGATAGAAAAAGAAAAAATTCTAAAAATTCAATACTAAAAATAATAATTTTATTATTTTAATAATTCTTGAGAATTTATACTATTTACTAAGTTTTTTTTGTTTTATAAAAATTATGTTTTTTAATAGAATCAAGAATGCAATTCGTACTCTGTAGGTTGAAAATGGTTTGAACTCAAATTGCAGCAATAAAAGATAAGGGCAACGAGTAATAAAATAAATAGACAAATTTGCTATTTTACAGCAAAAGTGGAATAAACTAAAATCTCAGAAGGATACAAATTTGACTCTTGCAATACTCGTAAAACTACTAGAACTTTGAAAGCTAAAATACAGAAAGAAGGAAGTGTTTTTTATTTGTATTTCCCACTTACAATTAAAAGTATATTAAATTTTTCAGGTTGTTACAGATTTTAAGTAAAAGCGCTAAATCTTAAAATCAGTCATGCCATAACAAATGCTTGCGGTAATTCAGATTTGGTCTTAGAAATACTAGGACTGTAGTCGCCGATTTATATTAGTTTTCTATGAAAAAACTATTAATCCGATTCAGTGCTAAAATTTTCTTTCTTTTCTATTCAATAAACATTCGAAAAGTCATTTTACCAAATCATAATGAAAAACGGAAAATGGAAGCTAGCTGAAATTTTTACAAAATCTTAAGCTTAATTCTGTCTTACAACCACAGATATCAACAAAACAACACAAATTTATAAAACGTTTGAAAATAATTGTATTTAGATGTTCTTTAAATTAAAACATAAATCGTATGTAAATAAATAAAAAGAATCAACAATTATAAAAATATCTAATAGAGTTTAACAAAAAAATAAACAAATATAGTTTCTTTTAACCAAATTTTTTTAAATGTAATTAACAATCTCATGTAAAGTACAAATATCAATCATTTGGTAAAGGTTCTTTCTCCTCTTCTGTATATGCACTAATTCTTCGTTTAGGAGGGGCATGTAAAACCACTTTAATCTATTTTTGTGGCAACGTTTCGTGCTAAAAGCGGGAACTTCATCGGGCCAACTGTAATTTATTAAACTCGTAAGTCAACAACATAGTAACAACAGAATGAATTAACAGATAATTTTTAACACATATAATTTACAGAATAAAATCAAGTGGATCAATCCACCGACCAAGAACATAGGCAACTTTACGAGATTGTGTTTACTAAATAATAAATAAAACATTAAATGTCAATAAGCTAAAAAATTGAATGGATCATCATAAATATAATTGTAGCACAAAAAAAGGCGATACAGCTTTCGCTGTACATCATATAGACACGGGGACACAATTTCAATTTTAACCATCCCACAATTTTAGATGTGGAAAACAACTTGAAAAAGCGTTTAGTTTCCTAAATGCTATATATCAATATATATATAATAATAAGGTTAATTAAACAACGATACCAACAATTTAAGTAGCGTTTATAATAATTTAATATCCAAAATTGTGAGATAACTGTATAGAGGTTGGATTTATCGTTGTTCAGTTCTGTGTTATCTTTTTATTCTTATCTTTCCTTTGACATATAAATTTTTGATTACAGAATATTTGTCAATTTGTCAAAAAATTTTAATTATTGACCATTTTATGTTTAATGTATTATTAATTATTTAGTAAACAAAATCTCGTAAAGTTGCCTATGTCTTTGGTCGGTGGATTGACCCACTTGATTTTATTCTGTAAGTTTTATGTGTTAAAAATTATCTCTTAATTCATTCTGTTGTCACTATGTTGTTGACGAGTTTAATAAATTACAGTTGGCCTGACGAAGTGCTCGCTTTTAGCACGAAACGTTGCCACAAAAATAAATTAAAGTGGTTTTACATGCCGTTTCTAAACGAAGAATTCCAAATTAATTAGTGAATGTCAATCATATTTAACTTGCTTTTTTACTAAACAAATATTCACGAAGCAGTTTGTCTGCGTTATCAACGCTCATTTTGGCCTGATTATAGTTCAAAATCATTTCTAGTTTGTTTTCTTTTTTTTTCGAAATAGAAAATAAATTTATTGGCCATAAATGCAAACATTGATGACAGCAACTTTACTTGTCATAAATTAGACGGCAAATTACAGAAAACTATACCAACACGCTCAAACAAAAAAGATAAAAACTTGTAAACACAGTGTTCCTGAAGAACCTTGTTTGCTTGTAGCAACATGTTTGCAGGGTTACTTATGCCGCGCAGAACGTCACATTTTACTGATATTCAACTCCTCTCGATCTTTTCTGCTGTATTTGACACAAAGTTCATTTTCTTGCATTTTAGAAATTATGTAAATGTTTCAAAATTTTGGTAATTTTTTTATGAACTTTAATTAGTTTTACTAATGCTCTTTCTTTATTGTTTGTAAACTTAGGGCACCGTTTTTATTTTGTTTTAAACAATTCGTTTTAACTTATTTCCCACGGAACAGTTAAATATTAGCAAACGCAATGGTGTAAGCAAAATCTGTCTTATGACCGGCTGCTTTTTCTTGATTTTACGACCAACACAAAATTGAGTCAAGTTGCAGGTAAATGTTACTATACACTTTTACATTTTGTTAGAGTGTAGAAGAGGCCTAGACAGGATAGATTAGTTAACCCAGTTTTCTTTATAACGTTTTTATTTAGAATAGTATAAAGAAAAATACTGTAATATACCATGGTATACACGCATAGAGTTCCTACAACCTAAATGTGAATTATTATATTAATATTCAGTAAAAAAACAGAAAAAGATACATTTGACACTTGGTTTTCTATGCCCGGTACATCGGCAAAAAGAGTATATTATATAAGAAATGCAACACAAAAACTTTTTCCGATTTATTTTTAAAGAGGGTACTATTAAACGTGTCAGGCTTTTTTTCTCCTTTCTCGTATTTGTGGTTGTTTTAAGATTTCCAGATGACTTGTTTTTATAAAGAATTGTGAACGAGAAGATAGTGTTTTTAAAAATATCAAATAAGTTTTACTTTTTTAACCACTTTAACAGGTTTGTTTACAGTAGCAGTCTTCTGAAATGCTTTTCCACTTAAATATTTACCGTTATGACTTGTCATATAAAAATTGCCTTTTCTAGCATATTAAGACTTAAACGGATCAAAAAAAGTTAAATCAATCAATCAATCAATATTACGATGTTGTTTTCTCTTGCTTTTAAAACTCCTTTAAGTTGATTGCGGCTGTTATGTTTGCCTAAAATTAGTAATACTACTCATTCTCCATCCAGCCAGATCTTTTTGGAAAACCAACAGCTTCTAGGAGCGCATCTTTTATTAAAGGAAAGACAAGTCGTTTTTGAAAAACCAAATAAAATGGAGGACTGTATTTCTCAGTAACCAAAAATGCACAAACATACTATTCAACAATTTTTTCCCGCTTACAATTCTTCCTACTTGTTTTTGTCTTTTGCCAGTTGTTTTTTCTTGAAAAACACAGTCGTGTATTTATCTAGCAATGGGCCAGCTACGTTCTCTTGATTTTGTTTCATTTGCCTGAAAAAAACATGTCTTTGGTATTTTAAATTTTCTAGAAGCTTTTCGGATTGATTGTGTATTACCTGAACCGTGACATTGGCTTCTTCTTGAGTTTAATATGGTGCATCTCGCTTTCTAATATAATTTCTCACCTAAAAAATCAAATTAATTATGTTCTAAATGAACACCATTTGAGGTAATGTAGAATTCGGTTCTGTTTGCCCTGATTTTAGTGGACTTTATTACCCCAAAGCATAATATCAACAACTTGTTTTTAAGCTATTTCAATAACTACTAATATCACAAAAAGCATTTTTATTTAAACAGTATCTTAATAATAATCAATATTTCAATAAATACATTACATTAACTTAACGGAAAATTTAATTTTGCTGCCAGATTTCACAACAATCAACAACGCACGTATTGTTTGAATGCAATATCAAATTAACAGTTGCCAACTTACAGAAGCTCAAATTATGCGCAAAATTCAAAACATTTGATACGTCAAGAGCACTACATACCTCGGTAGTCCTCGCTGTCCGAGGCTTTTCGATGTATAAATTTTATGTAATTTTTAATACAAAAAAATATTTTTTTTACAAACTAAATATTGTTGCAGTGTATAGTTTTGACATTTTATATACAAAAATATTAAAATTAAAGTGAGTAAAATTTAATTCTGCAAAAACACAACTTTTTCGTCATAGCGTCTCACATTCACTTTCAGATATACGCCTCTTCCAAATTGTATTCCTTTTAAAAACACAACTAGCATTTTAAAATTTTTTGTCAATTGAACATTTCAAAAAGTTGTTTTTGTAAAACGCCGCGTTATTTATTTTAAGTTTATTTACGTTATTAAAAAACGAAACACAACAAAAAATATAAATTTTAATAAATACGAATTTGGCTCTCAAATAACAGTAGCCAAGCCTACAAAAACAAGAATTGACAATATGTTCGCTAATTTGTAAAATTAATGCACGCTGATTAAATCATTATTATTTAAATTATCATAGAAACGTATAATTAGTTCTGTTTCTGCACAATACTAAATGTTAACAAGATTTCTTCAAAATTTGTTTGCTAATTATACTTTTTTGTTCGTTTTTATATAAAAGTATTAAGGAAACTACGGTTTATAAAATGCACGGTAATACATTATTAAATATAATAAATACAGTAGTTAAAAAAAGTAAAAAAACCTGGCGCAATAAATATTTTTTGTCTGTGTATGTATATACCAGATACAAAGATAATTTTCAAAAATTTTAACAAATACATATTTACTCTGAAACACGATAATAATTTCTGATGACACAGCTTTAGTATTGCTTAAAAAAATCATTTTTCTGATTGTTGTCTATACTAAATAATTAATGTATTTTTGTTGTTTTACTTACTTTTTTTGTGTGTAAATTGACATGATGTTTACAAATATATTGCTTGCGTTAGTCTAAATAATTCTTATTCGTAGTTTTGTGTAGCTTCGCGTGCTATAAAACTTGCGTGGTTTATTATTTGTTTACAATTTTATGACTTTTTGTTGTGTGGTTTAGTTTATTTATTTTTGTATTACGTAAATTGTATATATTTTATTTAAAATGTTTTTGTTGTAATGTTTTAACTATCGTTTCCAGATGGCGTTTGTATTTTGTTAATTATGAGAATTTTTTTTATTTGTGTTTGTTTTTTGTTGTATATTTTAGGAGCTTTGTTTTTAAATAATTTAATTTTTTTATGTCAAATGCAACTTATTCGACGAAGACGCAATTTTCTTTGTACATGTTTATTAAAATACTTTTCTTGGTACTTGTTTAACTAAAATTGTCGTAATTTTGAAAACAATTTTACAAACTATTTTAAATTAATGAGATTGGAATATGACTTCTTTAAATAATAAAGATCAAAAATTATTACTGGAAATGAATAAACACAAAATAGATATATGTGGAATTGCAGAAACTAAGAAAAAAGAAAAAGAATAGATGCGATATGGCAATTTCGATTTAGTATATAGAAAGGGATATGGTGAATACGTTAAATCAGGAGTCGGTATGCCGCTACAGAAAAAATATGAAAACTACATATCTGAGTGTAATTATGTTAATGATCGAATAGTAAAGATTGCACTGAAAACAAATAATGACATTAGAACATACATAACAAAGGTTTATGCACCAGATATTAATAAAATCAAGAAGAAAATGTTACTTTCTACAACGATCTACAAACAGAGCTGGGCAAGTTACTTTGTAGAAGTAGTTAACTACTAACTAAAGTTACTAGTTTTTAAAAGTAGTGTAAGTTACTAACTACTAACTACCGTAAATCGAAAAGTAGTTAGGTTACTAACTACTCAACAGTTGTATTCTAAAATATAAGTTTTTTTTTAAACTACTTGTAGAAAAAGTAGTTCTGAGACGATTTATGTTATACCACTTTCAGTCATATAAACATAAGTAACTATAGACACTGAATTATTTTTACATTAAAAAAGACAAAGTAAATCAACCACGCTCACAAGAAAATAGTAAAACAATTTTAACGTAAGTACTCTTATTCTATTATCATGTATATCTATTTTATTACTAATTCTCAAAAAAAAATTAATAAAACAAGCCTTTAAAAACAGAACTTAAATTAATAAATTTATTCTGGTATTCAATATCCATTTCATTTTCATAAAAGTAACTTTTCAAAAAGAGCATCAGCCAATGCATTTCTTTTAAGCGAATTTATGAGTGAAAAACGAAAATAATCGCTCGACAGCAACGAAGATTTTTTAAATAATGTTATAATCATCTGACAGATACATGAATTCGGTTACCTTCCAGGTGTTTTAACAATTCTAGTTTTATTCTTCTGGTTTGGTGAGCATGTTCATTCTCAATATCAGAAGAAATGTGTAACTTTTTAGACAAACCAGGTTCATCAAAATCAAAAAACTTTTGTTGAAGTAATACTTTGTTTACGTTTGTATCAGAGGTATTTAACATTTCGAAACAAATTAGGTTTGCTGCATTTATAAAAATTTTTTTAATAGTTTTTACATTCATGTTTACTTCTGCGTTACCGTTCATCACTTGAATGACACGTTTTAACCTGCAAAACTGCAATGCAAGCTGAATACTTGTAGCCATTGCATGTAATTGAAGCCGCTAATAAAGTAGTTTAATTATTAGTAAAGTAGTTAAGCTATTAACAAAGTAGTTTAATTATTTTTGTAGTTAAAATAGAGTAGCTAACTACTTTTTAAATACGATTACACGAAAAAAGTAATTTATTCCAACTACAGTTACATTATTAAATTAAAGTAACTTGAATAAATAGAATACAACTATCGTCAACAATAAAGTAGTTAGATTAGTAGGTTAACTACTTTGTAGTTAACTACTGCCCAGCTCTGTCTACAAACAACATTAGACGATGTACTACAATCGGACCAGCTAATTCTTCAAGGTGATTTTAACGCCAGAATAAGAAATCAAGAAAGATACGGTGTAAAAAATAAATATAACGAACATATATGTTTAAAAATTTACAAGGACAAAAATGTATGATAGACTTTATAAAAACAAATCAGAACTTCCATCGAACGGAAACATTAGATGTTCGAGTACTAACATCAGCAAACATAACACAATTTGTTTCTATGCTAACTTAGAAACGTAAAACTGTACTCAAAAAGGAAAAAACCAGTAATTGTAGAAAAGTAAAACACATTAAATAATACCATCACTTAACACTTACATTAATAAAAACTCAACCACAAAATATTAGCAAACGGAATAGAAGAGAAGGAGTAATGCAGCGTTCAACAAATTATCCACTAAGATAATATCTGCAGCGCAAGAAACTTTAGGACAAAGAAGAATTAACATTAATAAACGAGAAAAATGTAAACCCAAGATCACGCTAAAAATCAAACTGCTAGACGAAGAAAGGAAAAGAGCATATATTTTATACAAAAACAACGTAAACACCAGAAAACATTACATTAAAGTAAGAAATAGAGTAAATGCTACAATACGCGAAATAAAACAACAATATGGGAACAATCAGCAGAAATGGAGCACGATCTATATGGTGGTCATAGAAAAATCTGAAACCTTGTACGCAGCAGAAAAGAAACAATACATACAGGCAACATCTGATTGATTGATTATTTAAAAAATGTATACGCGTTAAACCAAAACATACATTTTTGCAAATAGCCGAAGCTAGTGATGACAACATACACAAGAAGAACAACGTTTCTGCTCTAATAGGTCAACTATTGGTGCCTACATGTTTTTGTAGACTTAACGCAAACTCTTTTAATCTCAAAATTATAACACTAACACTAACACCAAAACGAAAATCAAAACAATTCAAGTATTAACGGAAAAAGTGCCAGTCTCTACAAGTATACAGGGCGACAGTCTGAGCCCAATACTGTTTGACTTAGTAATAGATGAGATAATCAAAAAAAAAAAAAAATAGAAACAACTGTAAAAAGTTACAATATAGAGAGCCATTTCATTGTAAATTAGTTGTAAATAAGCAATCAATAGAACAAGTAATGAAGTTTAATTATCTCGGTGCAAACATCCCTAGCTGTTGAAACTTATATAATGAAGTGAATTACCATTTACCAATTACATCTTACGCCCTCTCATGACCTACGCTGGAGAAACTAGAGCCGACACTGCAAAAACAAAACAACTGATAAAATCTACGGAATTGAGAACGCTGAGATCTATAAATGGCAAGAATAGAGTAAGAGGCCAAAAAATAAGAAACAGATGCAAAATTCAGGATGTTGTTAGGTGGGTACAAAATAGAAGAAGAGGATGGAAACATCACGTACAAAGAATGGAAAACAATTAAGTTGCGTAAGTAGCAATGATAGAAAAACCAAAAACATCAAGACCACGTAGCAGACCACCTAAAAAAATATTGTTGGACATCAGACTTTCAAGACAGTAATTAATAATAATGAGAAGTAAAGGTAGAAAACGACAGGCCAAGTCTTTAGACAGGAAGAAGAATAATAAAAAAAAGTATTTTTAACGTTTATACAATAAAAAAAAATTCATCTCTAAATGCAATTCAAGCAAATACTTTGTGTGTATGTTCTTTATCAATAATTGACGCTTTTTAAATTTTAAATTTAAATCTGTACATACAAAATTTTGAATATTTGTTAATTAACTTGGTAGCAACGTGTGTTGCATAAAATTAGCAGTAATACGTTGTAAGTATTTAGTAAACTAAACAAAAATAATTACAAATAAAAAAAAACAAATGTTTAAGAAAAGAACATGAAAAAAACTTAAAAACGTAACGTGTTGTTGCGGCATTAAAAAAATTAAGAATATCATATCGATTAGGGATTCTTTAAAAGCTTGACTTAAAGTTTTTGAAACATCAAACCAAGCTTTTAAAAAATCAAGCCAAGTTGAAGATTAGCCAAGCCAAGCTTTTACCAAGCTGTCAAGCTTTTGAAAATAACATTATCTTGATGTAAAATTTATACTACAAAATAAAAGTTATTGAAGGCAAGTACACAAAATATATTTTGCTAAGTTAAGTCGATGTCGATACAAAGAAATAAAGATTTGCATTTGCTGTAATTATTTCAATAACAATTCATTTTGTGGATGACAGAAATTTAAAGAGAATAATAATTAACGCAATACATGAAAATATTCTAAAATACGGATCCCACAGTATTCACACAGTATTTATTTATCTTGTTCTTATTAATTTCTAAAGCTTGTAGGCCTAATACCCAAACAATCTTACTAAACCTATGAATGCGCCACAACAATATAGAATCTATCTAATAAAATATTTAATTTTACCTATGATTGTTTTTGAATATTTCCCTTAAACGTGTCTAGTTGTTATTCAACGAAAAGAGCACTGGGTTTCTGAGATAATCCAATAACGCTCGCCAATCTTTTACAGTTTTTGTTTACGGATTGCTCAAGTGCCATATCGCAAGCCACACAATTAAAAATTTTATCGTTGCTTTTTTTTTAACACGACGTTACTATTCAATAGATACTCGTACATAGTTGATATTTTTTTTAAGGTTTCCATGTTTGATAAATACACAGGAACCCATTTTAAATATAGGTTTCTTCCAGGTGTTGAACGAACTTGCAAACTATCATATACAGCACACAAATGATGCTCAAAATCTCCATTTTTCTCTGATCGTATTAATCGCCAGAACAGATCGATTTCTTCAAGATATGAATGTCAATATTTAAAGGTGTTTGAATAAGATCATTCAGCAAATTAAATTTAGACATAACTTGTTGTAAAAGGTTCATTTTCACAATAAAACTTTCAAAGCAGTTTTTGTCAAATGCAAAAGTTTGAAAATTTTGTATGAGAACTTGTATGTCTTTCTTTAAGTTGGGTGTAATAACAAAAATTTCTTCATTTAAATCACCTTGCTTTGCGTAACCACCTGTTTTATTAAAAATTGTAAAAAGATCTTCGTCACTAAAAATATGACCGATATTTGCAATTAGAGCCATATTGAAGGGCACAACTCTAAGAGTCAGTGTAACTTTGTCATTAAATGCGTCAGACTTATTCCATAAAATTTGCAGTTGAATATATAGCTAAATTAGTAGTTATAATTATATGTTCTGGATTTATTGTATTGGCAAAACATTGAGGTATATATTGTATCATAGCTTCTTGGTGAATTATTCACAAATGGCAAATAATACACGTCTGACACGAAAATGTTATAGGTTGATGTGTTGTTAGAAATATTTTTGTAGCTTTAAAGCATCGTAAAAGTTTCCATATTAGATTAATTTTTTATTGAACAAATGTCACTTTGTCGATTTAATGTAGCTAATTTTATTTCAAAATTATTGGGACGTTTTGCAGGCTTTGGATATTGTGATAGGTTCTGAATAGTAGAATTGAGTTCTTCTGATAACTTTAAAGAATATGCTCTACCTTTGGGAATATTTTCATTAACAAATCTACACGTATCGGAATGTTTTTAAAATATACCATTACCATACAGCGGTGCAAGGTAGGCAACCAAACTTACGTTATAAAAAAACGCCTAGTTAAATTTGACAACATTCGCATTGTAGACATTACTTGCAGCAATATTATGAGGTAAGTAACCATTCTTTATAGCCACTGCCTCAAGCGTTTAAAGAACATGTTTCTTACCTACAAATATTTATCTAAATTGTACCCTAAAGTTTTAAATTCTTTTTTGCCGAGTTTTCTATTTATTTATGTTCTCTGCTTAAGTAATTAAAAAGTTTTAATTGTTATTTATGATTAAATAAGTTCTATTTATAGCTCAAATGATGATAAACTGTATGCTCAAATATGAAACTACTGTGCTAATTAGCCTAATAGTCTTAATGTATCGGGATTAAATTCCGATTTTCTTTGCAAAGGAAGCATTATCACCATTAAAATTAATTAGTGGTCAAACAATTGCAGTATAAATTCCCATTACACCTTTTAAATTATTTGTATGAAAAATTAAAAAATACATAACTCCCTTTATAAAATCAAATCTAATTTCTCATAAAGAACGATAAAAAAATTCCAAATAAAATTTGAAAATACATACCTATGCTGTAAATCTAAAAATCACAAAATTAAAAAAATGCGAAATGCATTTTTCCGCTTTCTCTTCGTAACATTTAATGTAAGTGTTAACTATTTCGAGGGAATATAAATTTAATAGTAATGAACTGAAATTTGCAATTTCGTAGTTTGCATTTTTTTGTTTTAGATTATTATAGTACCTACTACATTTTAATAGAAATAATATCTTAGATTTTATTATAAAATATACATAAACAAATTTTTATATTACAAAAACTAGATACAGAAAATTCTAATAAAAAACATGATTAAAAAAGCATTTATTAGTTTATTTAAATACTTGTATTTTACATGCTAACAATGGGTGTAATATCTATTATTGGTTATGCATTTCCGTAGACGGTTTGGCATCGATTTGATTAAATTGGCACTTACATTAGCTCCTCAAAATCTTTCCCACACGGTATTAATATGGCGATGCAAATTGTTTATATTTCGTATTTTTATGTTATTGTTTATTCGTCGTTCTATCCACGCACGGCCGCCGCCCACAAATTCTCTATAGGGTTCAAATCTGATGACTTAGGTGCCCAACAGATTTTTTACACTTCTGGATGTTGTAAGAACCATTCTTGAACTACCGCTGCCGTATGTATAGGAGAATTGGTCCTTCGGGATAAACTGCTCGTACGGAGGGCAACAAAATGTCTTCCAAAATCGTCAGGTAAGTTTGAGCAGTTAAGCGTCCATCGACACGTGTTAATTACCCTGGACCAGCATCACTCATCCATTCACAGTACGCAGCACTAATTCTCCCACTTTATTTGTTTGGTTGCACATGTTTTGGTTCACCTCTAGAATTACGTGGCTTCTAAAGTACTTTTTACTAACTTGGAAAGTGCAGAGGATTTTTTCATCTAAAAAACAACACTTTTCCAATCAAATTTTAAATGTTTTTTTTAAAACTGCATTCTTCGGTAAGCATTTTCTTTAGTTATTACAGGTTTCTTTATAAGTCGATAGCAGCTGATTCCTTTAGTTTTCAAAGTGTTCCTTATCGTTTGCAAACTGCATTGTAGCATCTTGGATAATGTTGTCTTTTTCAATTCTAGATAGGAGAGATGGCCTTTCACTTCTATGTGCAGACCGCAAAGGGGATAATTTTCCACGCATTGTTTTTCGCGTTGAACCCATTAATGGACCACCCTTGTTTAATAAAATAAATATTAGTTAATTAAAACTGCGCAAAATGGTTTAGGTTTACTGAAAGGCACCGATAAAGTAATGTTATTGATTTAAGTGAACAAGTTATGTTCTTCAAGTTAGCAGTACAAGGTTAGCAGAATCAACATTGTCAAAAAAGGCAAAATAATAAGTAAAAGTAAAAGAAAACACCATGTAATAATATAAATGTAAATAAAATTTAAAAACTATAAATTATTAGTGTTTTGTAATTATTTCGTTAAAAAGTTTTACTTCTATGTATTATTGTTTTGTTGATGTTATTTTACTTGTTTTATTATTATTTATTACTTAAAGCAAGATGAAACATTATTTCTTAGTTGGGGATATTTGCATTTTCTCATCGTCTTATCGTATTTTTACACGATACTTCTTTAAAACGGGGACCCCGCCCGCGCCTGAAATCTCCCTGTCTACTTAGAATTTCTGCATTACGTCAAAATTTGGTGGGACAACTATAGCGACACATAAATTTGGTTCTAATAGTATGAAACAACGCTTAAAATTTTGGCATTTTTTTAGTTTGTTTTTAAATTTTTATTGAATATTTTTAACCTTAAGTAGAAAATTTTATACTTTCCATTGCTCCAATAATTTTTGTTTGCCATTGCGTACTTTACATGGTGTATAAATATAAATAAAAATTTAAGAAAAGGTAATAAAAAAAAATTTCAAAACGCAAAATGTAAAAAAATCATGTTACTTGTGTAAGGTTCATAAACCCGCTCACGGTTCAAGAAAAAAATGATTATAGAATGGTTTAGTGTTCAAAAAAACAAATAACGATATTTGAAAACATTTTTTGTAATATGTAAAACCTTGCTCCTATTATATTTAATAAAAGTTCCATTTTTTTTAAAATTTTGTCATTTTTCTCATATTTAAATTAAAAAAATAACAAGCAATGCAAACAGAACACACATTCAACATTATACTTAATCAAAATTAATTTGAATCAATTGAAGAAAAAGAAAAAATAAGTAAAGGTAATATTTCGCGTAAAGTAATGCTTTAAGAGCACAGGACGCTCAAAAACAACTGTAAAGCACAATTAAATACGATCCCGTGAGCTGTGAAGAAGGATTAAAATAAACTTCGCCCTGCGCTCCATAGGCTGTATCGAAAGTTTAACCGCGGGGCTAAACGTGTTAAATTCTCCCAGCTTCGCATGAGTGCAGCCTATGTATATCCCACGATGTGACATCTTTTAGGTTAATCATTTCTTATAATTATCAGGTTTTTGAAGTATTGGTTATTTAAAAAAAATATTTTCTGTTTAAACCAAGGTTGAGACTTTATTATTAATTTAGAAATAAACGTTGTTGATCATTTTGTACAAAAAAAAAAGACTAATTTTTCCAATGTTTGATGATATATTTCCATTACTTAGTTTTAGCAAAAACTTGCAAGAGTTCTGTTTTGATTTATGGGTAACGAAACTCATATTAGTTTTAATTTCTAGTTCAGTTACATCTAACTAAAAATATATTTTTAAAAGAATATCAATTTTCTCGGCACTTGTTCTTTTTGTTATAATATAAATAAGGTTTCACGAAAGCCGCCAGCAAATAAAACTCTACAAGAACAGATAAGTAAATTTGAGTCACGTATACCTTCTGTCTAATACTGAAACTAGTAGGTTCGATATCATCCATAAATTGGGTTAAATCAGCAAAGTTGAAGCATTTTTTCCACTGTAATAAATAAAACAATTGAACATCAAATTTCTTACATTGCTTACCCCCCAAGTCCTTTTACGTTGTGGTTTTATCCCGACGAATTATTCAAAGCATATTTTGAATTTCGCGGGTGTTAAACTAATTTCAGAGTGTCACCACCGTTTATAGCTATTTACAGTAATCAAGTTTTACCTATATTCATAAAAAATCATTTTCTACGTAAAAATGCAAACCACGAATAAATGTTATGAGAATTTGTAATGAGAATTAAGATTACAATTGTTCAACGACTGATTACGTACAAATGATGATAATACTTCTTTTACAAAAAATCGGAATGTTGACTTTAATTTAATCCGGAAATATTAAAAATTTAGGCTAATTAAAATAGCAATTCTATATTTGGGCATGCAGTTTCAATGTATTCGAGCTATTAATGAAACTTTTTTAATTTAATTAAGTATAAATCAAATGAATGACTTAAAACTTTTTTAATTAAGGGCTATAGCATTCATTTAAAACTTGAGCAAAGAACATAAATATAAAATTTGGCGAAAAAAAATGTAAACCTTTATGGTACTATTTAGATAGATATTTCCAGCAAACAAACATGTTTTTTGAACGCTTGACCGCCTCAAGCTTATAAAGAATGGTACCTCGTAATATTGCTGCAAGTAATGTCTACAATGCGAATGTTGTCAAATTTGACTAGGCGTTCTGTTATAACGTCAGTTTGGTTGCCTACCTTGCAGGTTGCGCTTAAATGTGTTCAATTACTTTTTTGAGGCAGTGTACATTAGATTCATTAGGCCACAAAAGCATTTCTTTACTTTTTACAAACAAATGGTCTAAACAAAGCCGTTTGTTTGGGATATATTTTGTACATTCACAAAGACATTAACGACAAATTATTTCGAATTTATCAATCAAGTCTAAACAATTAATAATAAAAAATAAGTAAAATCAAACAAAAACCTTTCTCCTCCTAAACAATATAAAATCACACAAAAATTGACCTTTCACCCTCTAAACAATATAGGTAAAATCACACAAAACTTGCTCTCCTTTAAACAAAATCTTGTATTCGCGCCTGACAACATTGAACACAACTTAATTATCTTGGCTAACATATCAATAGAAGAATATGCAAACGACAGAGTCAAACGAAAAACGGCAACTAAAGCATAACATGGAATTTTATTGAACAATAATATAAGAAAAAATGACAACAACTAAAGCTATAACTTATTCAAATACTTTACTAGTTGTAACACTGCAATAACAAATAAGTAGTACCATTGATTAAAGAAGATTGTATAAATGTGCAACTTCGCTGATCTTTTCGAGTATGAGTTTTAGTAAGTTTCGGTCAATTTCAGTACAACTTTGACGTAAGTCGGTGCTGCCAATTTAAATAAAGCGGACAGTAGGGCAGTTTTTAACCTAGTCGATTTAAGTATATGAAGTCACGGGTACCTGAACCGACCCCCTGATTATGTTTTAACAAATTTGTCCTATTCAATAACGCAAAGAGTTTACAACCGATAATATTTCTACAACACAGTTCGCTTTGAAAATAAATAACAAGTAAAAGATTCCGCGAGAGAAGAAGTGGAGAGATTAAGAGAAGAGGGAACAAGAAAGATGGACAAAGATAAAAGAAAGCAGATATAATAGGAATTATTAAGATATCAAGGGTGAAGGAGTGCCATATTTAAAGAACATAGAGAATAAAAGCAACAAAAAGAAAAAAATGATAGCACGGTTCAGATGTGGCAACGAGGAGTTTGGTAACAAATATTGGAAAAAACAAGAAGAAATGATGTGCAGACTATGTGGAGAAGAGACGGAGGACTTTAACCACATGAGTGAGAAATGCAGTGAATTAAGAGAAGAGGATATGAAAACAGAAGAAATCTTAGACGAAAACGGAAATGGAGCGGAGTGGATGGAAGAAGTATGGAGAAGGAGGAAAAATTTAAGAGGAGAGAAGGGATAAGGAAATGTATTTAAAAAAAAATGTAAATAGAATGTAAATATAGAATGTAAGATAACAAGTGTAAAGCACGAACTAATTTGTAAGCTAACGCAACAAATAAAGTTAAACTTATATAACAAGTGAAAGTTTATTAAATATTATTTATTAGAAAAATAAACTATTTACAAAAATAACTTATGTACAAAATCATAATCCTAATAAAATAATTATAAATCAATAGATATTTATTGGATAAAACTGTTAATTTCGAATTGTTTGTTTATAATTAAATTGGTTAGGTTCCCAATCTAATCGTTTAAACATGTACACTTTAAGTAGGTGTTTTAAAACTCTTATTTAATAATAATATTTTTTTAGGTAATTGATCATTTCTGCTAAAATTCCTATTTCTTACTAGCTATATAAATAAAATCTATTAAAGACAATTAGAGCCGTTGAAACTACATTTACAAAATTCAAATCTGGTTTTTTTAAATACTCAATTTTATTAGAATTACCATAATTTTTAAACTTTAAAGAAAAACTAGATTTATTTTCCAGTAATTTATCATTGCCTTTATCGGATAACTCATAAACACAATTTGAGCAATTAAACCTCTTATTCCCTTTATACAACAAATATCCAGCCACATATGATATAGAACACTGTTTTAATGAAACATCATTGATTACGGAATAATTAATGGAAATAGGACTATCTGGTAAAGAGTGTAAAGAGATTTCAATGTCTGAACTACCTTTTTGTCGAATTACAGAAAATAAGTTTTCTAGCGGATCTTGCTGTAATCTTGATGTCATTAAATAAGACCAATTTTCAAGGTGTAAACCGTGCCATAAGAAAAGTGTGGCTTGCATTGACTGTAAGAGTAAAACAGTAGATATTGTTTCTTAGTCTGTCTATTTTATTTAAAACCAATTTCAAATATATACTATTGGGTCAATAAAAGTTTGTTTTACAAGAAGGTATCTATTTGAGAGTGCACTTTCATACGGATTACTATCTATAAATATTCTACTATTACTAAGTTTTATATATATATATCGGTTCACCAATTTCAAATATATACTATTGGGTCAATAAAAGTTTGTTTTACAAGAAGGTATCTATTTGAGAGTGCGCTTTGATACGGATTACTATCTATAAATATTCTACTATTACTAAGTTTTATATATATCGGTTCATAATACCTTATTTTTATTAACTAAAATAGGGGCATTTAATAATGTATTTCGAATATTTTTAATAAGATGTGGAACATCAAACATAAATCTTTTTATCATTGTGTAAAAAACAAGATGATTCCATTGTTACCCCGAGTGCTTTAAACAAAGAACAATTATTTGATCAAAACATTTACTCAAAACTTCATTCGTTAATTAAAATTTTAAGGGACGGTGATTGAATAGGACCAGCAGATAAATAATATAAAACTGTAATTTTCTAATTATATAAAAGTCCTCGAATCATAAAAACCAACGCCTGTGTAGCTGTTTTATTATTACGTCTCAATTTGTCTAAATCCTTAAACCCCTCTATTGCATAATCCCAAGTGTTATTAAATTCTAAATATTTCTTTATGTAGGTCTCGTCAAAAATGAATACTTTACTTTACTTTTACTTTAATAGACAAATTTAAAAACAATTTAGTTTCTAATTCTGTTTTTACGTTAAGTAATTTTAACCAAGAATGAATAGTTCTGATCCTAGGTAAAACATTTCGCATATTTCTCAATTGTTTAATGCAGCTAGAGATTTGTAATATTTTTGTTCCAGAGATTCAATACTATTTGGGAAATTGCTTTGAGTAATAAAATCTATATAAGAAGACGTAGAGGTATGACTTTCACTAGGAGAATTTAAGGAAAATAAAACTGAAAAACTGTTGTTTTTCTGGTGTAAATTTTTGCGACTATTTCTTTTTTACATGTACCGAGGCCATTGTTGAATGTCAGAAAAAGGATGCTGATGTAAAGTCCGTTTTGATAGTCCTACTTCTTCGAAAATAAATTTTCGTTTAACGGACCGTCTAGGTATATTCAGCAAAGGAGTTTGTGAAGTATTCTGAATTATCTATAAAAGAAATAGCTATTGTAAATACCAACACGTAATATAACAATAAATAATTATAAAGAAATGAATAAATAGATAAACGAATGTTCTCAAAAATTTTTTAATTAATTTTGCTAACGTCAATTTAAGGATCACACCACCTTAAGGTTTAAAAAAATCAATTTTCTTGTTTTTGACTTTACTTATTTAATTGTTTTTTATTAATTGAAGAACATTATTCCAAAACTACCTAAGTCCAAATAAGTTAAAACTGCAATATTGTTGCTATATTATAGTATACCAAATCCCTAGTAAATTCAACGCTTTCAAAAGTCGTTTGAACTCTATTCCAAGTATATACAATTGTTTTGGATTATACCTAAACTGTCCGGATACGTAAATACTCCAAAACTGTCATGCAATTAAGTGATAATGGTATTGTCAGCTGTTCAAAAGTCAGCGTTTAACCCTTTGCTTGAACATTTGACTTGTATAATTTCGCTTTGCAAAGTTAGTTATGAGTTGTACTAGTGCAATATCTACAATTCATTATCTAAAGCAAACCCATTAACAGGTATCAACAAAATTAGTGCTGTAAAAAAACTAACGTTAGACACATTTTAAAGCATCTGCAGTTAACAGAACAAGAGAATGATTTTTACTGAAATTAGCAGAAGAAAACATTTGCGATGATATAGAAGAACACAACGATGATAACGAACCATTTTTTAACAAAGTTTTTATATGTAGTTTAACTTCACGGACTTAGATTAATTTTGATATACTTAATGTTTCTTAAATAACACTGTGTAACAAAATAACAAATTTGTTAATTCTAAATTTGTTTATTGATACTTAATTGTAAAAAATGAAGAAACTTAATTTTAAAATATGGTTTTGATCATTAATTTTGTGTTCCAAAGAAGATCCTAAATATTCTCAAAGTACTGTTTCTGAACTTGAGCAGTTTTGGAATAATGCTCTTCAATTGTTCATAAAACTATAAGATCTGTAAGTAAAATAAATATTGTTTTATATATTTAATAATTGCATTAAAAAATAACAATTGTATGCTCATTTCTTAAAATTCCAAGAAAAAGTAATTCTTTTATTTACCCTAGAGACCAAAAACCTAAAATCTTGTCTCATTGTTTAAATGTTGCATAATAATTAATATAAGCTACATTAATTTTTAAAATTTTACATAGTTAAATATCGTTAACTTACTTAAGCAGTTTTGTTACAACGTTTTTCTTGATGATTTGTAAATTGATTTTGCATAATATATAGCTGACATAATGAATGAAGTTTTGTCTCAAGATCACTTAATAGTATATTTGTCTTTATGGATCCATATATTATTGGTACCTAACTATTTAAATGTAAGTAAATATAGTCTTCCAATAATCAAAAATTAAAAAATTGTATTTAATTATTAAATGCGTAACATGTTTCGGCTAATAAAAACTTTAAGCCATCCTCAGACTACAATTAAGAAATACAAAACGTATGAGATGTACACAAAATTGATTAATTAAAATATGTTTGATCGTTGAGTAATAAATCTTTTTGTTCAGAATAAATGTAAATGATTTCCAACATATCCAAATTTTTTTTTTCGGAATTATAGTTAGGATGTATAATGTTAGCGCTGTGTACATTGTGTTTGTGGTTTATGATGTGTATAGAAAAGGTTTACGAAGATTAAGCTTCCAAACCGTTCTAAAACAACGATTTATACATACCATCAATTCGTAATTACTTACATTGAATCAGACATGAAAAAATGGTATCCGAACATTTTCTGAATGTTAAAATCAAAGAAAAGGTAACGCTGTATGGCACTAATTTACATTTTAAGTTATCTAACAAGTTACATATTTCCACAAACCTACATTTTATTCCAACAATTTTACGTTTACTTCATTTTTGCATAATCACATTTCCGACATTATACCTACAGTTCAAAATAGATCTGACCACCAATTTTTTAAATTCTATCAAAGAACCCTGAACGTAATTTATACCTTTTTCTCAGAGAACGAAATAGGTTTACTTGATAAAGGTCTGAAATTTGCTCCACATTTACCCATCAATACTATTTAGTACAACAATTTCTTAGCTTCATTAGAAGTTTGTTCCAATAAAATACCTATAGAACGTCAATTTAACAAAAACCCAGTTGTTCTTTTAAGAAAACTTAATCGTATTTCTCCACAAATATAAGAAGAATTATCCACTATTTATTTTCCTCCATCCTTACCGGCGAAGTTATATTTTCGGATTTACTGCATCACACTGATTTTTCGAATATCGTAACCGAACAAATTTTATCTTTAACAAAATTTTGCCTTAACAAAATGATTTTTTAGTTTAATAGTCAATTATATTCTCAAACAGAAAAGTTACCAATGGGTTCCCTTCTATCATCGATTTTAGCAGAAATTGTTTTCGCCAATTTAGAAAATAAGTTAATCAGTATTAAAATCTTGTTCAAAAAACATCATATTTTGGAATAGATACGTCGAGGACTTTTCTTTGTGTGTTTACGGAATCTGACGCAGATATTGAACATTTTCTTATGTTTTTTAATAATCTACACCCTTGCATCAAGTTTACTCTCGAAAAATCCGTTAAGAATACGTTACCGTTTTTACATTTGTAAATTTTAATTAATATCAATTCGTTCACATATGACATATACAGGAAACTTACCACCACCGATCACGTCATTCCATTTGATTCAAACCACCCTATGTCACATAAAATGGCTGCGTTCAGATTTCTTTTCAACCGACTATTCACTACCCTTCTTAACCAGAAAAATTACAGTAAAGAATTAGATACTATTTTCTTTATAGCTTTAAAAAATAATTTTCCAGTGAGGCTAATTTGCAATTTATATAATAAGATGTCTTTAAAGTATAACATTAGTTTAGTAATTTCTTTTCCTAAAATTAATGAACAGAATAAAATTTATATTTCAATACTTTTTTTATTCCAAATTAGCTGAAACTTATAAATACATTTAATAAAAACAGCGATAACAAATTTTGTATAAGTATCGCAAGCCCAGTCTCTCTCAAACATACTTTTTGTAAGCTCAAAGACAATGTTGATAAGTCACAGCATAGTGAGATTTATAAGTTAATATGTTCTTGTGGAAAGATATGTATTGGTAAAACTAAAAGAACATTTGAGATATTTATCCCACCTACCTAGATATTTAGCAAATCCGACCTCCATCAAGTCAACCTTTGCTGAACACATCATAAACCACAAACACAATTTACACAGCGCTAACATTATCCATCCTAACTATAATTCCGAAAAAAAATTATTAGATATGTTGGAAATCATTTACATACGTTTGTATTTTTTAATTGTAGTCTGAGGATAACTTACAGTTTTCATTAGCCGAAACATGTTACACATTTAATAATTAAATAAAACTTTTGAATTTTTGATTATTGGAAGACTATATTTACTTACATTTAATTATTTGTCTTTAGCTGGGAATTTAAAGAAATGCAGGTTTGTATTGGCTGTTCTTGCATTTGAGTAACCAGTATAAACACAACGATGAGATGCGGTTGTCATTTTTCAGTACTATTTTAGGAACGACTATAAACTTTTTGTAATTAAAAAGTGTAATAATGTATCAAAATGCTTACGACTGAGGAAAATGGCAAAATTAATTTAAACGGAGGGAAAGGCATGTCATAAAAGCGAGAAATTTAGGAAAAACTAATAAAAAAAACTATTGATTTTTGAGGAATGAAAATTACGACTTAGGAGTCAAGAATGCAGTATTCTAACTGTATTTGTTGTTACAATGAATTAACAAACAAGGTCAAACACTCATTCAAAATTCAAAATATTTTAAAACAACAATTTTTAAGTTGCCCTTTACAAATGGTGTATTTAAGCAACGAAACAACTATTTGCAAAAAGAAAGGGAACTTTTAATGCATGATATGTATGTATGTTACATTCGGTAAACTCAGTAAAATGTCCTTGATGATTTATGTGATCTATACAATTATTGATTTTAATAATCTACCTTTAAAAAATGCTACAATTTAGAAATTAAAGCTATTAAAACTCGCACTATAATGAACTGGTTTGGTCAAATTGATAAATAATGAAATGATTCCCATCACATTAATAAACAGAACAAATTAAAAAAAGTTAGAAAACTGTCTTTAATTGTTTGGTTGTCATTTAAACAACTGTTACATCATTTATTTTATATAAACGAATTACATACAATATTAGTGATAAAATTTTGATATTGAAATAATAGATCCTTTAGAGAAGTTTTATAACGCGAATCTCTGCAAAAGAATAGCAACAGTATAGTTCCTTGAGCAAATCGTCAGAGGGCCAAGTAGCGAACTCTAATGGAAGGTACAAATCTGGTGCTCGTTTTTGTGTTTAAAGTGTACAAATTGAACTTTATTTAATCCTAAGTCAGATAACGTTAAAAAGAGAAGAAGAAGAGAAAAGAGGAAATAGTACTATAAAATCGCATGCCAAATAAAAATTACAAACTTGGATCTGGTCCACGCTGCATACTTATTTTTCTGTAATTCGTTTGCTGTTTGAAGTAAAATTGTTCGGTTCTATGTATTTTAGTGCTGTAAGAAGCTTCTATTAAAATAGGTGTCGTAATTAAAATTAACTGAAAAAAGTATATGCGCTATTACTTATTTACAAATAATAGAAATTAAATATTTGTACATGCGGTATTTAAAATGCAATAAGTTAAAACAACAGGTAATTATTCCGTTCGTGCAAAACAATCACTCTCATAATTAAAATGGCGACTTTGTTTCTAAATATTTATTTTTATAGGTGCATAATAACGAGTATCAATAAATATTAAAAAAGACGGAAGATAGACAAAAAACAAGATATAATTTTCTCTTTTTTAGATTTATGCTGGGTTACACTAAACATACTCAATTTCTAGCACATCACAAATATAAATATGCGAGTTTCTCAATGTTTAATATATATCGAATTTACATATATAATCGATTCTTATATCTTATTACAAGTCGATAAAAAATGTAATATCCATTTCTTATTTTGATATTTATGCGAACGGGATATTTTACCA
This sequence comes from Aquatica leii, assembly GCA_035610365.1. Taxonomy (NCBI): domain Eukaryota; kingdom Metazoa; phylum Arthropoda; class Insecta; order Coleoptera; family Lampyridae; genus Aquatica; species Aquatica leii. Next base: position 60,892,608 of record CM069434.1, read on the forward strand.
GTATTAAATAAAATCTTTATATTTATTGATACAAATATAGGATATTTATGCACGTTTTGTAATATAAAAATAAGTTTAACGCGATTTGTCCATCTACTAAATTGTTTAATTGGTCTAAAACGATTTCAAATGTGTTGTTGCGTAAAAGAATTTTAGAAAATAGCAATAAATAGGAAGTTGCAAATGGATTTTTAACATCATTTGTGATTTGACGTTAGACAAGAACAATCAGCATATCATGTGAAGAGCGTTTTCATAGGTGGTGAATGGATTACCACAGGTAGCGTATTATTAACTGATGGAGGCGGTATGTCGGTAGCATGGAGTGGGTTAGCACCTCCTTGACAGATCCGGAATTTGTACATGTGTACGTATTTTCATTTATACCCATTGGCAATCTGAACGTTCTTTAAAAAAATTAAAAATTATTGTTAATGTTTTTTTTCAGTTATAAAAAACAACTTACGAATGCGCAAAACAAGATGACTATTCAAATAAGCTTAATGAACTGATTTACAATTTCAATTCTGATAGCTATGTGATTTATGTACTTGATGGGTGGGTATACTTTAATTAAAGTTTGTAAATTTAGTCAATAACAATTTTTTTCCACTTTATAATCAAGTCTAAGTATTTAGCTTATGAATAAAATTGTAAAATAGAATAATTATTATGCAACGTTCATTAAAGAACGACTAAAACTAAGTATCATTTGTATTTAATTTAAGAAAACACGTTTTTTGCATTTTTATATATCCCTTGTGTATATAAAAACAAGTCAACGTTTGTTTTGTTCTTGCTTTGTTAGTTTTGTTAAAAGTGCAAAAATGGTTAACGTTCTTGTGATCACGCAAAAAGTAGAAACGATTCTGGTACTATTAAAACTACAAACATTTTTTAAGAAACTGTAAAATCAGTGACAATATCGTACAACCGGAAGTTATACTTCACTCAGTTTTAATGTGGTTCTAGGTATAGCACTAAATTTAGAACAAAAATGCGCATATAAAGTTAATAAAACGTATATAATTAGCTTCTCATTTCGTTAAAAAAAGTTAACTATTAAATTGTTTATGTTTGAACTTTACTTATTTAAAAAAATAATCACATAACTGTCATTTAAAATTTAATTTAATGTGGTCGTTTTTGTAAATTTGTTTTATATTAAATAATCGTTAGATTGGTGATGAAATCTTAATTTTTTAATCAAAATTAGTTAAAAACAATGGCAGCCTTGAAAACTAAAATTAAAAAAGTAATTTACAAACTTGTATTATCTAATAGCATACTCGATGTGTAATATATATAAATACATACAGGGTGTCTCAAAAAGATTCTGCTCAATGCTTGGTACGGACGTGCATTTTAAACTTTGCGCACGTTAGCGGTATCTAGTTGCAGAAAATTGCAACTTTAAAAAAAAATACTTTATAGTGGGTGCATTTTATGTTTTATGTTAGGATTCACTATGGGATTTATTAGTCAGTGGTTAGTTAAGTTGCGTGGATTTTCTGTAAAATCGAACATGAACATAACATAATTCTAAGATTTTTTACGTTTTATATATTAATTGTAGATATATTATCTACATATACTTTTATTTTATTTAAAAAAATTTTCTTTTACTATACTTTATAATTGAATATTACAAATGTGTAGCTTTCCCTAAAAAGTTACACATTTGATTCAAGTCTTATATTTTGTCAGAATCACATTGTATACGTAATGTTCATTATGTAATTCTAAACATATAAGCATAAACATATTATAATTTAAACTATTACTTTGCGGAAAGCTTATGATATAAGGCGTATTAACAATAAGAGATCGGGCATTTTACGTTATAAATTTATCTAAAAAAAGAATGTAATTTTTATTAATTTACATTAAATAGTCTCTTGAAATTAAAGTCTTTGCTAGCAAACACATTTTTGTATTTTTTATTTTGAACAATATACTATTAAATATCGAGTGGATTAGTTTAAAACCTCTGTAAAATATAATAAAAAAAATAAGAATAACATAAATGATTAGATACTAACTTTTCACAACATATTCTAGAAGGTATTGTGCCAATTTTCAGTTTGACTATTTGAACCGTTTTATGCAAAAAAGGCTTAATTCACATTTTGACAAAATTTAGATTTTTCAAGAAAATTGTATTTTACATTATACTACTACGTTCTACGCACTTCTATTTTACGCTATTGATATTATGGGTTTTATGCATAACGGTTTCAAGTTTGTGTCTTATGCCCTTTCTGCATGAAAAGGTATTTTTCGTACAGAAACGCCTTCATTAGTTGGATAAGCACAAACAACAGTACTCACAACTGAGTGAAAGCCTAAGAATGATAAAAATAATATTTATATAAAAAATGTTTGAACTGCAGGTCAGCAGTATACTAATTACAAGCACCGACGTAAGTACAAAAGAACCTGGGTGGGTCGGGCACTCCATGATCTCTCCAGGCTCCCCTCAAGAAAAATGCAACTGACGCAAAATAATACATTTTTATGCACAGTAGAACATAATTCATAATTAAAGAAACTGGTGTGGTCAACACACGACTTTCCTAGAAGGAATGATGAAGCAATGTCTAAATATTTTTTTAAGGTTATGTTGTCATATTGACCAACCCCTATATTTGTGCGCCTCAATATTGCTTTCCTTTTTAGTAAACCAGTGACAATGATTTTTTTTGTTTTCCCTTCAGGATATGGAATTTTTTTCTAAAAAAATCGTCGCAGGCAGGATTAGAACCTAGATTAAATTTATGAATTAATTTTAAATTATAAACAAAATATCTAATAAACTGTTAATGTTAGAATTGTTTTTTATTTGAATAAATTGTTAGGAAGATTTATCTCTATAAGAAACTGTAGATATAATTTGACTAATTTACATACGTACAAAATTATATAAAAAACACCTGTATAAATGGCAGATACGCTCGCTTCAGGTCTCTTTATCAGACCCATCTTTTGATAAAACCGAGAGAATATGAACTTTTAATGTTAGAAATGTTTTTTATTTGAATAAATTGTTAGGAAGGATTTTCTCTATAAGAAAGAAACTAATTCGAATAATTTAAATACCTACAAAATTATTAAAGAAAATCGGTTAACAATGACGGATACACCCAGTTTTTTATCAGAACCATTATTTGATAGAACCGACATGATATGAAAGCCAGCTACATGCCAAATTTCTAGTTACTAGGACTTTTGGTTTGAGAGTTATCGTGGGTAAAAAAGGTGGAAGGAATAAACACAACCACTTATTTTTAAAGATAAACGACATTACAGGCAATGCTGTACGTTATAAAAAACCTCTTTTTGTGCAAAGCAAAAAACACAGATGCCTTTTCAAATTAATTGATAGTGTGCATTTTACGTATTGTATATTATCCAGGTCGACAAAAAAGTTGAATGCAAGGTAATCATAGAAAGATCTAAAAGAACTTTGCATGCTACAAACTTTGATGCGACGATAAATCCTAAATACTTGACAACTACGGTAACAAGAGCTAAATTATGTATATGAGTTTATCTATAGTACCTATTAGTGCAACATGTCAAATACTGTTAGCATAATACAACGAGAATTAGCGTTGACATGAATTGTGTCATTTGACACAATGCTCAAGTGAATTGACATATAAAGACGGAATGTTTCTGATCGAAAACATAATAGAAGTAAAATGTCAAATTTTAAACAAGATTTATTCTTCGGTAAAGTTTGTATAACGCGGACATCATCTAGCGTTGTGTACGCCCAACAAGGCTTTTATTGTTATTTATTTACATCCATGCGAATATGGAAGAGAATATCGTTGCGATTTAAGTGAAAGTCTGTATATGGGGTAAGCATTTTTTTCTTATGTTTGTGGCTTAATTTAACACTTCCCTAATTGTTGTTGTAGCTGGGAGTTTCTATGATGACATCACATCACTGGAGCTAACACTATTTACACTTTCGAAGGGTTGGATGCAATTATTATCATATTGGAGAAAACACAGAAATTACGAAATTAGTTTGAAGGAAACTCTGCGCATTTAATTATTTTCACTGATCCTATGAATTAGATGGGTTTCATTGTGTCAAATATTATTATAAGGTGCGCTTTGATTCTCTAGATCTTCGAGATTTGTATTTTTGTATATTGATTTGCGAAGTAAATTCGTTTTTCTTTGGAATGTAAACGTTAGGCCGACAAGGTCACTTTGTTGTACGACGTGTTGTCTAGTCAAAGGTTTATTTAGTATTTTGTCTGTGATACCGACTTACGTGCTAGTATTTGATCAAATTTGTATACATTTAATTATGTATTTTCTTCTAACGTGAACTGTCGTCTGTGTACAAAATAAATATACACTGTGTTGCCACTTCCGTTTTGTCATTTGTTCTCACCAGTCTTTCATTGTTTTGGCGCCTTTTTTAAATTTATTTTATAATTTAGCACCACGAAGCTTACGACTCAATCACCGAAACAACTGAGTTAGTCGTCGCTCTTTTAAGTTACGAGAAAGACGGCGTAATACAACATTACAAATTTTAAAATCTTACTATTGATATTGATTGATATTGTTTGTTTTCTAATGCAAACGTATCTTGACCAATTACAGTTCTATTTATAAATATGTCAGCGATTTCTTCAAGGTGCAAATCATCTGTTATTTCTCGGTTTACGTGCATTACCATATGATCATTTAATTTTTGCTAGATTGTAGTACTGCTTAAATAAGTTTTAATTCTCCGAAATGCAGAAAATAATTGTTCCGCGGTGTCAGTCGCTATAGGAGTAGTTAAAAATATTTTTAATAACTTGATGATTTCAGATATCATATTTTTGGTAGATTGCCAATGAAAAATTATAAAAGAAACAATATTTTTCACATTATTCAGTCTGACATTTTTTGTTCGTGCAATATCTGAAAGTTTGTTACCATAAAGAACCAAATGATCAGCATCAAAGTCTACTTCATAGAAATACTTATAACTCGTGTTTGTGTCATTTTGCCCAATAAGAAATAGTTTCACGTCACTCAAGTGCGTCATAGCATGTTAAGTAAGCCGTTGTCGTTTGGCTAAGAGTTAATAAATGTATCAATATTAATTACACTTTAATACTTTGTATTTATAATTTATCCTTAAATTATAGTTTTTTCTTGCGACTACTCCAGCCTTGTAATTTAAACTAAACGCGTTTATGATGCGGACGTTTAGTTCTAATTTTTCTAATAAACGGTCGGTGTCGACTTTTAGTGTTAAGCTTTTACCGAGTGTTTGTTGTCGACTTTAATTAATTTCGGACTTTTAGTGTTCAGTTTTCATCGAATGTTTGTTGCAAACTAACTTACCAAATTTTATTTTCCATCAGATCTGTTTGGAAGTAATTATAGGTATTTTTCTTGTATGCAATTTTTATGATTACATCCATAAAATGTAATGTAATTATTTATGTATATTAAAACTTATCTTTTTGGCTTACTTTTAGTGATTGCTGCGTTATGGCACAAAGTTTAAAATTATGTTTAGCAATAAATATTGATAAATTTAAAGTTTCGTAATACATTAATACTTTAAATAATTTTGATTTAAAGTTTGGTTATTTATAGTTGCTTAGAATAGTTTTTAACACAGATATACGACGCGACGGCACTATAGGCAAAATCAGCTGCCTGTGATTCAAAACAAGTTTGACGTTTTGATGAATTACGGATGAACTACGTGCAAAGACAATAATATCCCTTATTCATACTAAAAAATCTGTTGTTGCAGGTATTTCTTTCGTGGTATCTTGAACAATCAGGTTTAACAAGTGAGCAATACAATGCACATGAATTGCTCTTGGTCAATAGCTTTAATCCACGATTAAAGGCCCGTGTGCGCTTCACTAACCTTAGCAGACGTATCTGTGCATAAATTTCCCACGACTTGAAATTTTTTTTTAAAGTTGTTTCTGTTGTTCTATGACCGAAAAAAGTTTTATGTATATTAAGGCTCGAGTTCAAATAACGAAAACAGAATGTGACTTGTTTATTCTTAGAAATATCCGCAGTTTTATCAACCATAACTAAATAATAGATTGCTTTTGATTACTTTACACCATACCTTTTGACTCAAAATTGTACAGAGTTAGTTAGTGTGACATAAAATTGCTGCGTTCGAGCCACGAGTTTGACTCTGGAACATCCTGTGATCTTTGCTTTAAGTACCGAGTGTAATTTGAATGCGTTCGTATCTACAAGTTCACTCTATGATAACGTGTTGTGTAAATTGACATGGCCAAATAAATACACAAAAACGGTGAACTTTAGACGTTTCGTGCTTTTTAAACGTGTCTAAAACTTCGTTTCATGATAAAAAATTAATTTTAATCTTAATGGACTTATCATTCTTTTGGCGCAGAAACACTAATAGACGTGGTTAACAGATTTAGACAACAAATCCATATTTCTATCGATAACAAGCATAAAAAAATTGTTTACTATTTACTTTAAAAATTGTGTCCTTTCTTTTACGCAGTTCAGTTTGTAGATATAACATTTTGCGTTGGATTTGGTGATATGTACTAAGCCGAAACGAGCTACTAGTGAAGAATTCAGCAGTTTTTTGCACTTTATGATTTTGAAAGACAAATTTATCTATTAAAACTAATAATTTTCTAAAATAACACAACAAAAACACATTTGTAACATGACGTGCTCCTAAATTCTAAGTTTTTTTTACGCCAGCTGGACTGATATTGAGAATAAGTGGGAAAGGAAGGGAGGATGGATGAGGAAATGCGGGTGTGTATAGGTACGCAATTATTGGTTAATGGAAAGTAATGTTCTGTTCTCTGTTACGCAACAATATTAAATATTAAATAAGAGATATTTAAAAAAGAGTCAACATGCAACACAAATATTTCTCTTTTGATACAATTGCTAGTAACGTTCTAAGCGTAGCTTGTCTTGCAACTGGAGCGAAAACTTGATCGTAACCAGTGCCATACTTCTTTAAAAAACCTTGAGCAACCAATCGCGATTTAAAACAAACAATAATTCATTTGGAATTTGTTTTGTTTTTATAAACCCACTTACATCTGATTGCTGTTTGATCCTTTGGCAATTAACATAACTTCTATGTTCCATTTTTCTTTAAACATTTAATTTCATTTTTATGGCAGAAATCCATTCTAATTTGTTATGACTTGACAGTGCTTCTAACAATCTCAACGCATCGTTGATTTCATTAAAAAAATTTATAATATCATACGTTAATTGTAGTTCATCTTCATCTACATCAGCCCCCTTTTTTCAACTCATATCCGCATGTTTTCACGTCGAAAAAGCGAACATCTCGGCTAATTACCATTTTCTTTGAGTTGGATCGTAGCACCTATATGATTTTGAATTTTCGTCATATCTGACAAACCTCATTTCCATGGCAGTATTATCCAATTTTTGACGTTTCTCAACTGAGACACTTTGTATTAAATATTCTAAGATGATCCGCATTAGGTTTTTTGATGTTCGATATTTGATACGGTGTCGTATTAATCGCTTTCGATAGTTAACGGTTTTGTAGATAATTTCCTGTGTTTATAGCTTCACTCCATAAATCATACAGTAAGTCTGCATTTACCAACATGCATCTTTCCATTTCAACCAATGTAAGTTTTTTCTTTCTGCGACGCCGTTCTGTTGTGGTGTAGACGATGCCGTATACTACATTTAAACATCTTCCGCCTTTAAATAATTGATAATTTTATTACCCATGTATTCTCATTCTCTACCAGATCTTATTACTTGTGGTTTCTTAAAAATTCATTCTTTACCGTTTTAATGTACTTACTCTTTTTTTTTCGTAAAACAATTTAAACGCAAGTTTATAAGTTGTTAGTTCTTTGTTTTTTTTTACTCTAATCCCTAAATTACATTTATAACAAATTCAATTGTATTAAAGATTTATAGAGCTTCTATTACTACATTTTCTGTGCGATTGGAACTACGCATTGATGCATTAAACTGCAAGCTTTTGTTGAGCTAAAAATTGAATTTTATTGAATAGCTTTTGAGTTTTCATGGTTTTTACTTTGAAATATATAAAATACAAGCTTATTTGTATATTTATTATTTTATAAAAAGCATATTTTATTTATAAAACACTTATATGTATTATTTGAAAATTATTTTAAAGTTCTGTTGTTGGTTGAGATTCTTTAAGGTTCTTTTTGGTATTTGCTCCTATTATATTTGTGCTACAAATTACCATGTTTACTGTTATTTTCAACTTTGTTTGCAGTTTTATTATACACGCTTGTGGAAATAATAATAAGATTATGTTTTTTTTATTGAAAATTTATTAGAATTGCAGATAAAATAATACATTTAAAATTTTATTTAAAATCTTGATCGTGCTACTGCGAACACTTTAATAGTATTATTACAAATTCTAATTTCTTCAAGTTAATGTATACGTTTTTGTAATCTTTTTAAAAAGTGTAGTTATACACATCATGACTACATTTTAGGGTTTAAGGGTCGAGTTCCGGGTTTTGAATTTATGCGCGATTGTGGTCGAACTGTGGTGTATCAAAAGTCCTTTTACATATGTACAACAACAAACGAAGTCTTTAAAGGATAAAACGTCCTTGTTAATGTTTCAGAGTATCGTAAACTAACGAAGTACATCGTTCCTAGTGTGAAAAATATATAACTAATTCATACATAAACAATTATTAAAAATAAGTTAATTTTACAACACAACGTAATTTTTTAATTGGTTTAATAAAAAAAAATCAATGATAATGTATTTATAATTTCTAACTATATCTTAAGTCTATAAAAAACTACAAATTCTTGTAATTTTAGTTGTTTGTGTTATTGTGTAAACAAGTGCTTATGACTTATCGAATTAATCACTATGTTTAAATCGTAAAGCTTTTTTATAATTATAGAAAGAAATTATTTTTGTAGTAAATATTTTTAAAATATAAAGTTTGTAATAGTTAACGCCATCTTTCGGTCAGCACCGCGATTTAATAAACGATAGTCTATAGCTCCATCTTAATTTTTCTCTAACAGTAAGCTTGCATTAGATTACTTTAAAAAGCTTTTAAATTAGATTTTCGTTTATATCGTAAAATAGTTGCAACAGAATTATTGCGGTTGTGTTTTATAGTCTTCCTGTATGATGTCACTAACGTATCGCCTTTTTCCCAGATTGAATTTTAACATTTTTTATATTAGTTCAAATTTTACGAAATTATTATAATTTAAGTAAGATAAACTTTTCGAATAATTCGAATATTATATTAATAATTAAATTTGAAATGTAACTGTAATAACGTTAATTAAAAGTCGTTCCAAAAATTGTGTTTAATTTAAGTTTCTTTTTTGGTCTTATTTACAAACATGCCTATTTTTGATAGAATTTGATTCATTTGTACTAAGCCGAATAGTAGAATTTTAACATACGTCATAATAACAGAACTTAACATTACAGCTGGCATAGCTGTTGGTATTATTTTTAGCTACTCATTCTGGGTGAAAATAGCAGGACTGATCTATCTTACAACGTTACTACAGTTGTTATCGAATTCTATAGGTGAAATGACTTTTATCGTTTTAAAAAAATACATTACATTATTGTGAATATATATTTATTATTTGTGTGTAAACGACAGTTAAAATGGCTCACCGACACCGCGTACCAATAAAAAGGCATCAATATCCACACCGTGAACATCACCGACATCATATGCCAACGGCAAAAGATTTGTATTCAATGATGCCGTTTAGGAAAAATAATCATAATCGGCGGGTAAGCACTTATGATTTTGTGTACGTTGAAGCTGTAGTGTAACTTTTTACGAAGGTTTGTACGTAGCCACAACCCTGATGGAAACAGAATTAAAGCTGTAACCCAGCTTAAACAACTGTACTCATTTCATTTTTTACATTTGACAAAAACTTTTAAAACAACTTTAAGACATACGCGTACATTTTACCTTAATATAAAACAAACTTATTAAGATGTTTTAAGTTCAGTATTTTAATAACTAGTAAGTTTCTAACATAAAGTAATTACAATGAATTGTGCTTAGGTAAATTAAGTTTGGTTTTTAAACCAATAAAAAAATGAGTATGTTTTTTGTTTTACACAAAACAAACTTGTAACAGTTTAGTAAATACTTGTTTAATTTGCTGTAATGCAGTTATGTCAGGTTAAAAAAATAAAGAAAACAAATAGCAAAAATATTACTATTATGAATTCACAATTTTTTTAATTTAGTTTTTAATGCATTTCACTTGAGTCGATCGCAGATAGTACGTTGTGCTTAAAAACTACTGTTGAGATTTTTAAAAGTAATAATCAAGAAAGTGAGAAAGTAATTCTCTGACACGTTAATGTAGTATAAATCTAACTTTAAAAAAATTATTAACAAAAACTTTAAAACTATAATCAAAAATGTTTTTAATTACAAACATATTGAAAAATGAATATATCAGAAAAACAAGTGAAACAGAAAGGACATTAAGTATGTTACTTGAGATGACTTTTATTTACTTAACTTTAATTACTAAAATAATTTTCTGGTTTTAAATAAAAAAACTTAAAATTTTAGTTAATTTTTATATACTATATGTGTATATCATATACATATATACGGTCAGAAATATTTATAAAATTTTCAATAAGAGTAAAATTTTCTGATACATACACAAGATGATAATTATTCAAAAAAAAACAAACACAAAAAATACGTGTGGATATTTTGCCAAACTTTTAAAAATGACGTTGTAAAAGTGATAAATATATTTATAAATTTAGAAAAAGTACCGCTTGCCAATATTTTTTGTGTGGATTAAATAATGTTAATCGCGATACATTTATTTAAAGAAAGATAAGTGATAATCGTAATCACCTTTGATGTTAGTTGTCAGTATGATATTTTTAACTACAGAAAGTTTAACTAAAAAAAGCTTGTTAAATAATTTCGATACGGTTACAAAATTTCCATATAAAACTGCAGTGTTTTATATATATGTATGTTAGTCTTCAGCCAAATCGAAACATTTATCGCTGCATTTAACTAGAACTTTTGTATGCTACCGTTATAGAATTCTGCTGCTTTTGATTAATTCCATTAGTGCATAATATATTTTTGAACCAAATATGTGTAATAATTTATAGTCACAAAATAGAAAAATTATTGTTATTATCAGTTTCTAAAATATTAACAAATACTACATTTACAGATAACATATTTAAACTAAGCAAACAATTTAAATTCATTTTAAAAAAATAACTTAGTTAGAATGACATAAAGTTAAATCTTTAGTAAAAAAATAGCAATTTCAAGTTCTAGAAATAATTATTAATTTAATTTCAGATGAGTTTTAGAATTTTTAGAAAAATAATGAATACAGATTAAAATAAAACTTACCAAGATGCTGTCATAACGTGAAATTTTAAATTTGATGCTTCCACAATTTTCTTACAAAAAATAAACAAGCATTATTTAGATTTTGTTAAAAATTACCAATATAATTATATAAAAAAACCTGTAGATTTTTAACATTAGCTGATTATAGATCTGCAATATTAAAAAATTATGTGAGAACAATATTGTTTTAATAAATAATGGATTAGTATTGAAATAATCGTCGAATTGTGCTAAATACGTAATGTTTATTTCATCAATAAAATTTCGTTTTGTCTTATATTAATCGTATCATCAGTGCAAATTCTTTCTGTACGTTTACTCTCTTAGTCGCCAAAAGTAGCAAAATTGACACAGCAAAATACTGGATTCGGTTGCAACGGCAAACTTACCTTAAGCGGCTTCTGTAACATATTAAAATTAATTATTTTCTTGTAATTTATGACAACACTATACTTACAGACAGCTGAATACATTTTAAGAACAAATAAAAAAGTATACAAAAATTTCACAGATATCGCAAATGTTGCAATTACTGGAAGGTGTTGAAAACATACACAAAATTACCTACGTAATATAATGAACAAGATTTATTACAATTTTCAAAAATAAGAAAACATACATAAATAATAAAAAATAAAAAAACACAAATAACTAGTATTCTAGGTAGATATTAAACCAGAATAGAGTCGCATGATAATTCACCAATTGTTTGTATTTAATATTTGTCCATAAAATGCCTGAGAATTGTTTCCTGTAACCTCTCCATTGCCGGAAGATGATGAATCAGTAACACCAATGACTTATAGAGAATTTTTTGTGATAACAATTTATGAGCGAGACCGTTATTATCAAGAATTGCTGCGCGCTGACAAAACATAGCTTTCAGTGACATATCTAAAAAGAAACCCGATCGCGTTATATTAAATTCATGCACTTGGCATGTAAATAAGACGGCGTCACTAATTTTTTCCATTTTTGTTGATTACTGGATTTTACCCGAGTTTTATAGCGGTTCACAGTTCAAAAGCTTTTAAGATTATGACACAATTCGAACTACGTTGCTACATTCTTTCAGATGTAGAAGTTGCAAAGTGGAGATTTCATCTTTGGAAATGTGCATCCGCAGTTTAAAAACTAGATTTTTTCAACAATTTGTCGCGTTCGCGATTCTCTGCCATGTCTAAAGAAGACTTTCAGACGATTGGACTCGCAATAAAAACATTTTGCGACGCGAAATAATCCACATGCCTATTTATTAAATGCTCTGGCGTGATGTTTTGGTGCAGAAAAAGTAAAACTAATTTTATAAGCGACTTGTTAATTGCCAAAGACAAAGAAAAGAAAATATTAAATTTGCTATCTCCGTTTACAACAAAAAAACAAACAAAAAACCTCGTTTAAGCGAAAGAATTAAATTTAAATAATCATTCTCAATTTTCTCGGATTAGACAGTTCATTGCATCTCTCGTACAATAATCATGTAAAAAACTTACAAACGCATATCCAAATAATTTCTAACATTTTTATATGGCGCCTAATCCTCAAATTGAAGATTGCGGTTTGTTGGGTCTTGACTGTACGCAAGTTGGGAACCATGTAACATTTTGCCACTAACTAATAACTTTATACAAAACGTACACTCAAAGAAAAATAATAATAATAATAAATATACGTGAAAGAAACCAGCCCGTCAGGAACTTTCCTTTCGCGAGTACGAAAAAAAGATCACACCCGTCAATAATTTTTCTTCGGATAAGTGGAAAAAACCAACGCGTAAATAACTTTTTCAAGTACGTAAAAAAGCGCGTAAATTAACTTCCTTACGCAAGTACGTTAAAAAAACAGCCCGACAGTAAGTGAAAAGAAGAACTCCCGTATGCAACTCAATTCGTTTTTTGGGCAGCGTCAGGGTTTTTAAAACCTTTGTTTAAAACTCTCTTCCTTCTTTGTACGCAATTTTGACTTTATTTTCTAAAACGCTTTTTTCTGATTGGTTAAGTTCACCACCCCTCTCAATACCAAATCTGCCAACTGGCTTTTTTTTACTCAATCTGTTGAAAGCGACGTTTTGTTACTGGGCGACACTGCGTCTTTCAAATGGAATAAAAATTTACGGATTTTACAATTTTTTCTCCTGTTAATATTAAACAAATGCGACACTGACTATAAATAAGCATTAAAAAGATGAACTTTACTTTAACATGAATCCTTTGTCTAGTCTTAACATATTTATAACGGTAATAATCTTTACAATTCAAACATTCAAAATTTACTCAATTTTTTTTTTACATACTTTCGTCCTATGTTGACAACTTTACAGTGAAATCGTTTATGACTTAAACTAGTAATTACTGATAGTTTTTATTATAAAACTTAAGTCGTATTCATAATCGATTTAGACCAAGTTAAATTTAGTCGTCCTATTAATGATGATAGGTCCACTAAATTTAAACTTTGTCTAAATTGACTGTAAATACAGCTTATAAATTAGATTGATTAAATTATTACTTTGTTTATCCATTTTAAAATTTGAACATAAATTATCGGTTTAGTAGAACATGTGTGAAAGATACAATTACCTTGAATAGTTTAGACGGTACAAGTGTGCAAAGTTGCACGAAAATGTCTCACATTCTACAACTACTATAATTATTTTTTAGCACTGATGAGTGCAATTAAGACTTATTATATTTTTAAAACATGAAACGAATCATAAAGTGTATCTTTGTTTAATAATAATAAACACTACATCCGAAAAAAACAAAAACTGAAGTGAAATTGGGCACCACCGCAAGTTCCAGCTTTGTTTCATCTGAGCGTTTCATCGTTTTGTTACATGAACCTTTGAATTAAGCATCCTATAAGTGTTTTCAACACTAAAACACAAAGTACAGATACACAAAAGACATATTAAATATTCTAAATAGTTAGTTTCATTAAGATACTCACTGTAAAGATAGAGGCACCTTGATTTCGATATAAACTACATAGATAACCAGTTTTAAAATGTAAATAGAAAGTAAAACATTCTTGATCGGTAAATATGTCCAACTAAGAAACAACTTAATAAACAAGCAATTTGGTAAAAGAAAAGTTAACAAAAATGCATGTTTAAAATTCTTCAACATTTACTAACAGAAAGCGCTACTTGTTTCTGTTACTTCAAAATTTTTAATTATTTAGTTTAAATCAACTTGCGTAAACAAAACAGTATATAAAATTATTAACAGTACAAAGGTATGAGTATTAGCTTTGATGTTAGCGGACATTAGTTGGTCCCGCCAAATTCAAAATCCGTAACAGCACGTCCGCTGCGTCGGCGTCGGCGTGAAAATTTTTTACATAACTGCAAGTTTTTTAATCTAAAGATTTTGCATAGTTGCTAATTGCAATTCTAGTTTTATTCAAATATAAATATTTATCATTTATAATCGATATAGGACTTGAGGAAAAATATTGTACTCTACAATAATTATTCATAAAATGATTTTTAATATTATTTATTATTTATCAATTAGTATTTACATTTTACGTAAAGTCCAAAGATGAAAAATATACACATGGTGTTACATTTGAAAATACAGAAAAATTAAATTTTCCCTAAGTTAATGATTCTTTGTAGTTTTACCTTTTTTATATAATAATTATTCATAAAATGATTTTTAATATTATTTATTATTTATCAATTAGTATTTACA
The DNA here is from genome assembly GCA_035610365.1 of Aquatica leii. NCBI lineage: Eukaryota > Metazoa > Arthropoda > Insecta > Coleoptera > Lampyridae > Aquatica > Aquatica leii. The sequence continues at coordinate 60,907,750 of CM069434.1, forward strand.
TTTTACGTAAAGTTCAAAGATGAAAAAAATATACATGGTGTTACATTTGAAAATACAGAAAAATTAAATTTCTCTTCTTTGTAGTTTTACGTTTTTTCGAAGAAAATAAAACTTGACTATTATCAATAATTGATGGTTTAAACATTTTTAAGAGAGCTCTGGTACTTTGGCTCAAAAGTTGATTTTATTGCAGCATTAGAGCGATAATGTCTTTATAACGGTTAAGGATAGAGCTATACGATGTCATGCATTTTTTATTCAAAATCGAACAGAGAATCCAAAATTTACAAAAAAAGCAAAATGTTTTATTTATAAAAACATAAGTTTGGTATGTCATATTTTTGTAAAACACTCTGTACGTACTTAAATATTTTTAAAATGTGGATCAATTGATTATGTATATTAATCTAGAATTACACTTTATAATAAAAAAAAAACAACTTTTAACACTTATCAATCAAACTTATACCAGATACGCTGTCATAACCAGAAAATTTTATTTCAGATTTAAAATACACGGAATAAAAGTTTAAAAGCAGGATCTTTGCAAACACTAAATTGAAAGCTGAATAGAACCAAACTATCCAGTTTGCCTAATTTAAAGTATTTAAAGAATATTATTCAATAGTTTTCAAAAAGCTAACATTGAAGACTGTGGTAACTTTTGTCTAAATTATGTCAAGCATAAGAATGATTAGAATTTTTTTGAAACAGACATCAGAAGGTTCATTTCTACCAAAAAATAAGAAATATACCAACAATCACTACACGTTACACAAAAAAATATTGGTCCCACAATCAATAATATATTAATATACGCATGCATCGGTATAAACAGGCTACTAAATTTAAAATATTTAGAGCTTAAAATAAACTGCGACTTGTGACAAAAACTCGGCAAGTGTTAAATCGATAACACCGGATATATGAAAAATGAAAAACTGAAATACACAAGTAACCGGTAAAAACCTAATTTATACTTTATTGCACCCGGTGCATAACGTCGCTATAGTCGTAGCAGAATTGGCTTCTGACAAAAAAGCCACTTTAAAGGTTTTTCTACAAAGATACTTGGCAATTTTGGTAATTTTAACAAAACAGAATGAATCAAACGTTTAATTACAAAAATCTATTTGCTGACAAGTACTTTGATTAGTCTACGAAGTAACTATCAGGCGTTAACTAAGTTATTATGATTCAAAGATTGACATAAAAATAGAAAAATGTTTACTAAATATGCAGTTAGTGTTAACAAGTATAAAGTACACTCAACTATACAAAAAACGGGACATCCTGTTTAGTTTGATTGAAATAATTAAACTTGTTAACGCATGCGTTCGGCAATCATTCGTGGCCGTTCGCGATGCTATTCAATAAATTCAAATTAGACAAATGATAAACATTGACAACAGCAGAAGGTCAAATCGTTTACTCGCAAAAACTAAAATATTAATATATTCTTATTTCTTAATGATTTGGAACAGTAAACTGCATAATATTTTTATACAAAATATTTTTTTGCGTAAATAAAAGCTCCATATTTAAAACAGTGCATTGTAAACTTTATTAAATTTTTTTTAACACATTTTATATTATGCTCATGTAACAACCTATTAATAGCATTGTAAATATAAGACAATTGCTCTTAAGTTTTAATCTCTTTTAAGTGTTGCTTTTTTAATATCATTTTTTAGGCAAAATGCCAAAGAAAGGGAGTAATAATAAATATTTTAAATAACACACTTATAAAGACTTATTAACAGTGAAATGATTTTGTGTCAATAAAGATTTTTGCTCCATTTTATTTTTATGCCAAATAGTTTCGGGTATAAATAAACGGGTACAATCAAACTTGTGTCATTGAATTTCTACACGTTACGTTCTTTTAGGGGCGGAAGAGGCAGTATCACTAGTATCATAAACTAAAAAATTGTATTTCTGTTGTTACTTATATCCTGCTTTACTATAATACGATAAATAATCGTTTTTATTGTATTTTTGAAGAATGTCAATTAAAAACAACGATAGATTTTACTTTTATATCAATTTACTATTTAAACTTTTAAATCGTTGTTATAGTCTAAAAAAAATTAGAGAGGGTTGCTGTGGAAGGACATTGGGGATAACGCAATGTCAATGCAATGTCTTTTAGGTTGTGGTTTTATCATACAGTTTTATTCAAAACTATTTTGAATTACGCGGGTGTAAAATCAACCTACAACGTTTTCTTTCGTTATAATTTACAATAATCGTTTATACATAATATCTTATGCTATGGCTCTGCTATCAATATTTTGCTTCGGTAACAAAGTTTTGTCCATGAAAAGGCTGTTTTGTGCTGTTTTCGTTTTAATATAGAAAACTTTTTTTGCTGTTAAAAGGTAAGCGTACGCTTCTTTGCAATCTGCTATTTTGCTATAAATAATTTTTCTGGTGCATCATAAAATAAATCCAGGTGAATTTGATGTGTTTTTCTAATTAATCTAGACTTTTTAAAAATCAATTAATCTTAAAGTTATCTCTAATAGTTTTTTATGTACGTATTTTATCCATAATTATTAAATAAAAATAGATTAATTAAATTATCACCGGTGATGCTAATAACGAACTTTTAAGATTTTAAAAAACTTAAAAACAAATTAAAATCACAATTAAACAGACATGACATTAGTAAAGACGCCACTTGGAGTAGAGTCAACTACACATGTAAATGCCTTAATCTTTGATTTTTTGGGATCCATCGTCACACTATTGTTATTATAAAGCTTATATCTCACTTAACAAAAATATTTGGAAAATTAGAGAGAGAGCTCTAAATGTATTAGAATATATTTTTTTAATTCAAAACGCAATAATGTGAGGATTTGGTTTTTTACACAGGAAATGCATAACAATTTCAGATAAAAGACATACTAAGCAGTGGAAAACTTATTCAAACTTTGCAATAAATAGAACAAAAGCTTTCAACTAGGTTTATTTATACATTTATGTACTGATCAGAATGGTTTAATTTCTGTGTTTCTTATTAATTATTGAACTCAAATAGAAGTTGATACAGTAATATGAAAAACATATATTTTGATAATCCTATAATTTGATGAAAGCATTCATTAAAAATAAAAAAAACGGTTATTTAAATTTTTTATTGGTATTTAAACTGCTTTGACTTTTGTTGATCCTTTTAAATTATTTTATTCATTTAAATGATCTCTAAATTGATGTCTACTGAAATGAAAATATTTTAAAAGCGTTTATAACATTACAGCTTATATTATAACATTGCAATGATTTACGCTAATAATTGTTATTTAAGATTTAGTTTAAAGTAATTTAGTGACAAAATTAAACAGAAGAATATTTACATACTTTGTAACAGTAGATGTCAACCATACACAACTTAAAAATTGGCAAGAAAAAGCTAACTAAATGACAGCACGGCACTGCTAAATTGACATATAACCGCTTAGATATAATTTAATTTGATATAAAATTGAAGAACTAAAATGCATTTACTGTTATCTCATCCTGTTTATAAATTAGATGTATCCAAAATCACGGTTGCCTATTTGAATTATAAACAGTAGGTTCTATTTTAATCAAAGCTAAAGAGTAAAAATTTTAACTGACAGACAAATACAAACTTAGACGTAACCGTTTATAAAGATTATTTTTTTATCGCGATTTGAAATGTAATCAAGACGTGTTATTTACGAAATGCATCACATCAAAACTGAAAAAACTATTCAAAGAAATTTTACAATTACATTAAACACGTTTATTGATTAGTGCCCTATTGAATTTTAACATTAACAAAAAATAAATAGTTTATGTGTAATATTTTAGTTTATTCATGATTATACATGTATGCTGTATCACATATTTTCTAAATTTTTTTCAATAATTGTTTTTCTAAAACAATTTTCCAAAACAGTAATCAAAACTGTATGTTTATTTCATTTATTTATTGAACAGAAACATACCATTTATGTGTTCGATGTTATAAAAGAAAGTTAGAGCCTCATATCAGACTCTGCATCCAAGCTATTTTCATATTTCGTTTTAGTGTCTTCGTACGAATTTAAGACTAACAGAAATAGCATTTCCTGACATATGTCTACTTTTTACGCTACTAAGCTTAAATTCTAATTTTCTTTTAAAACCAAATATTTTGTCATTAGCTTTAAACACAATGGTATTACTTCCTTGTAGAGACAGATTAAATTTATTTAGTTTAGAAAATATTTTCGTTAATTAGGAATGTTTCAACAACTACATTATTTTAATCGAGTTTTCAAACTAAAAAAAAATTAAAAAGATGCTCTAAGAAAAAAGAACACACTTCATCTCTCAACTCAAACAACCTAAATAAAATTTTACTTCTAGATGCCCATTGTACTTCTGGGTAAAGTAGTAAAAATGTATGCAGGCTTCCCATATCATTACACAATATTTTAAGTAAGCGCACATCTAACGGTCGAGATTTTATAAAGTTTATTATTTTTATTGATTTGTTGAAAACATTTTTAAAAGGAAATACTAATTTTTTTACAATTAATGCTTTGCTACTGCTACAATTTTAAGCAATTTCGTTTGCTTCAATTTGTTTTTGATCCACTTTTTTCTGGGCTTTGAATTACCGTAGTAAGGTCTTTTACTGGTACTTCTAGATAATCTGCGTATCGCATGCCTAAAATTTTTGTTAAAAAATGTTTGCCTGCTGTGTGCTAATTAATATACTTGCTACTTGCTATATGTGAAAAACCAAGATCAAGTTGTGGTCTAGGATTAGTTTTTGGACTTTCCAAATCTCATGATCAAACTTGCGGTTTCACATAGTTTATACTCTACTATATTATTGCGTTTCAAAAACGTCTAGTTTTGGTACTATACAAATTATAACTGCAAACTACAATGCTGCTGTCTTTAGTTAAAACGTCCTAAGTGATTAATTGAAGAAATAGGTATAATTGCAATTTTCTAAGATTGTCAGTGCAGTCTTTGTATTTTATCTAAAGTTTTTGAAATTTGGTCTACTTGTTAAAAGTGCCTTCAATTTTTTTATAAGACAAAAAAATTTAGATTTATAAAATTGGACCAGATATTACAAAAAAACTGTAAATAGGACTTTTTGACTTATTAATAAAGAAACCATCAAATAGACGTTACAAAATAAAAAACGTTATTTTTTAAAACAAACTAGAAAATTTATTGAGGTCAAGATACCTAGTTAATATTCATTAGCTTCGACATATAACGGTTACCAATATCGGTAATTCTTCCCAAAACTTCAAGCGGTTAAGCGGCATAATCGGTCGTAAATTAGATATCAAATTTTCGTTCCGGTTCAATACTATGCCTCTGCATTTATTTCTCGATGGTGCTTTATGTAAATTGTTCTTGAAGTACACGGCAGATAAAAAAATTATTATTATTATTAAATCTTCAGAAAAATTATTTCTGTAATATAAAACTTTTTCTTCTTCTGAGGCACATCAACTTAATGGTGAAATGAATCCGAACACATAAAGGTATGACCCGATTGGAAGTATTTTACGTTTTTATTTGAAGGTCAGAACAATTTACCGCATACACAAAGAAACAGAATAAAATCCAATTATTATTCTGTGCAGCACAATTGTCTAACCAGATAGGAATCTTTCTATGGTCTCTGTTCTTTAAAAGAAAAGTGTAGAATGTTGAAACTAGATCCTCTTTTCTTTGTCCTGCTATACTCTCGAAAAATGCTTTCACGGGGACAAACGACTCATTAAACGCAATAATTCTTGTAGTAAAAATAATTTCTTGAAACATATCTGTTGTTAGGAGGATAATAACTTAAAAGTTAATAATGTCAAGCAGCTGCATATACAAATACATTTGGAAAGAACTAGAATCTACCTTTTGCAAGTCAGCGGACACTCTCGTGCTATATTACTGTTAAAGGTTCCACAGTCCTTGAAAATGCTCCCACGGGGACAAACGACTCATTAAATACAATGATTCTTGAAGTAAAAATATTTTTTTTAAACATATCTGCTTTTGGGAGTCATAATAACTTAAAAGTTATTAATGTAAAGCAACTGCATATACAAATACATTTGAAAAGAACTATAATTTACCTTTTGCAACTCGGCGAACATTATAATTATTTTTTTTAAGTTCGCCTTCCTATCTTTTTGGTACTTTTTTCTAGCAGTTTAATATTTTTCTTTATTAGTATGCTAAGTATTACATTCTTCACAATCCACGGTGAGATTAGTGTTTTGTATGTCTATTAGTTTTTAAATGTAAATCAATTTGCTTACAAACAAAACATTCTTTATTTCTCAATTTTGAAAAAGAAATGTTTATTGCATCTACTTCTTTCCCATACAGTTTGTAACTAAATTTCATAGAAAGATATTTTTTTTTATAGTGACTATACAAGTATTCTGTAGTGAGATATTACCAAACGGAATTATTGTATATACTCTACAATTATATTTCCATCAACTTATATAGCATTTGGGTGATGTCCACGCATGTCCTGTTTAGTAGCAATGTCTGAAAAATTGCAATCACGCACAAATTTTAATACACAAAATGGAAAATATCCTAGGGTATATTACCACTTCCGCAGCTGCAGTGGAATTGGTAACCTGATTCTGGAAAAATTAACAAAACCCAAAGATTTAAGAAGTAAAACTAAACATAACATAAGTAACATCTTATTTACATTTAGAACTAGCAAAATTTACATAAAAATACAACCGAAATAAAGTTTAGACTTAAGAAAATTAGGTCTCGAACAATGTTAGACAAATTAAGTGTAATAACACACGTAGCGTAAAGTAAAATTAACTAAACGGGCACAAGTTTTCCTTTTTTGTTAAGCAAACGTAAAATCAAATTAATGTATGATAAAGTTTGACCTAGCCCAACGTAAACTGGCCCAACATATGAAAATAAAAGCAAAAAATCTACATAAAATAACGAGAATAAAACCTACTACCTTACAGCCTTGTTTTAGAAATAACGTTACCAAACCTCGGTGTCGACAGAATGGATCCTCGGCTAGAGCTCCAGACAAGTTCCTGGTCCGTATGTATATTTAGAAAATAAAATCTACAACAAAGGGGTAAAATAGCACATCATTTCGTATTCCATGTAGGTCACTAGTTAATTATAAGTACCAAAAAGAAAGAAAATGAACGTCTAGATACAATTTTATTTTACTTGTACTTAACCCTTTTTACGTAAGATAATTATAGTTGTAACGCAGCCACATCTTGATAATCCTAATTCACGTTTCCCGTCCAGAAAGAAAAAGAAATAATCTTCGGCAATTTTGGTTAAGAAAATTTGATTCGTGTTTTACTGGCTTGTAACAAACCGTGCACGCCACTTTGCGTAGCATTCTATGATGCTCTTGAAAATGTGCGTCAGTCCATTAACCTTCTGCGCACAAAGATAAAATTAAGGAACAGTAGAAGAAAACCAAAAAAAAACCCTCTGCAAAATTGCTCTAAGTTATAAAAAGAAAAGAAATTGAATTAGAAACTCACCAAGCTAAGTTTTGTGCGTTTTGTTAATTAAATGCAAACGAAATTTACCACACGAGCGACTAATCACCTCCGCCCTGTACGGATAGCAACGGCGAAATCCTCTAAAAGCGCGCCACTTTTTTAATTGCCAACGCCACGTAGCTCAAACCCGCGTCGCATTGAAGTGGTACTTTGTAATAATTACATGGTGGGAAAAGTATTTCTAAAAAACCGTAACAGGTAGCAAGAAGAAAAATTTTGCATACAAATACGCCATTTTTTAAATCAATTTGAAAGAATTTTGTGTTCGTGAATTTTTTTTATCAGTCGTGTTTCTTTTTTTATGTATGTTTTTATTGTAACCCATTACAAATGTTCTTTGTGATAATTTATTTAATTGCCAGAACTTACTATTAAGTTGCCTCTTGTCTGTTTAGATCTATAGTTTGTGAACATTTCAGTTTACATTGTTTAGTATATGGCAACTTAACTTTATGAGCATTGACTTTCTCTTGAATTTTATTTCATATTATTTCAGTGCGTGATATATATTGGACAATTTTGGTTTACGAATTAGGCCATTTTTGCGCTTTTTAGAGCGTTCTGATATTTCAGCTGTTTTATCTACCATATTACATAAACTTTCCTTGACGAAAGTTTGGCATTCAAATTCCTTTCTCAGCATTATCATTTCCATCAAAGTCATGCTCAGAATGTAGTAGCTCTTCATTGCAACTACTAGAATTACTACTACTGTTACAAAATCTGCTGCAGCTATCTATATTTTCTAGTAGAATGTACTCCGGGTCATCTTCTAGTGGTTATAAACAACACATATTTTTCACACGACTGCACACTACTTTTTAGGTTAAGTTTGCTAAACATGTGCATAACGATGTCCTAATTAACGCAGTCTTGAGTGTATTTTTACAAGATAATATGTCCTATCTGCAAAAATAAGGTCAGTAAGAACTATAACACTTATATTTTTCAAGACAAATTTACAAGCTTAAACAGTTTATAGGACGTTTTAATTAGTAAATAAGACGTCACTCATGTAGGGCTACCGATATTTGTAAAAATCTAAAAACATAGAAATTTGCAGATAGGACATTTTAACCAAGGACGGCAGAATGACAAACGTTGTATATCATAAAATATATTTGGGGTTCTTTGTGATTACAAGAATACAATTATGTTTAAAATAAACAAATACACTTTAAAAATCAGTTATTGCTTTTCTAATATCAATTTCGATAAATACGTAAGATTTTATTTTTTATTTATAGACTAATTTGTAAATAAAAAAAAAAGAATTTGAGTTTTAAAAAACTCCAATATAATTGTAAAAAAAAATAAATTTTAAGTTATTGCTTAAGTTTTTCAATTTTGTTCATCAAAAGTTAAAATTAAGAATGACAGTTTATAATCAAGCGAATAGTAACATTTATTTTTTTAATTTAAAATTTGATGGTTTTATTACATATTAAATATTTAATTTAATGTGTTATTTTGTATTAAGTATACATTTTCAATAAACTAGTGCAATTATAAAACTCTTCGACGAAAGATTGTGTATAATATATTATCTTTTGTATTTATTTAATAGTATTTAGAACAGACAGTTGAATAAAAAATTGGATTTGTTGTGTATTTTTAGATTTGCGTTAAATTTAAGCTTCTTCTGTTACATACGGTATATTTTTCAAAATCAAATTTAAAATTTACTATACTGCTTGCACTAGATGTGGTTGGGGTTCTCTCAACTGCTTTGCAACAAATAAATTACTGCAGTAAGTTACTTATAAATTAATAAAAGTTGCAGTTGAAATAAAATATTTTGAATCGTATATAATACAATTTAAATTTTTTTCTACCTATAAAAGATATTTTTGACGGACGAATAATTAATGAGGCCTATAAATTACTGATTTTATTTTATTAGGTATTTAATTTTAGTTAACAAACGCACAATAAATTAACTGCATATCACGCTATGGCGCATAGAGCTTTTACTGCAATAATCAATGTTTTCATGTTATTTTTACAGTGTATTGCACTGCAACTTATAATTATAAAGTAGTATATTTTATATTTTACATAAGTTTTAGGTAACACAAAATCGTTAATACTAAGAGTTAAGTAATTAATTTTATTAGGTAAATATGACGACATCGGGGTAATTTCTAACAAAAATAAACATGGCCTTATCCTTGTAACGATTAACTATGTAATCGAGTTTACTAAAGCAGAAAACCAAAAAGCACTAGAATTTAATTTTTAAAACGTATTACACTTGTGAGAGACGCATTACGTTTTTTTTTTTTAAATTTATTCACATCAATTTGAGGACAATATTTGATTAATTTTTATATTTTTGTTTATTATAATTTTTATCATAACTATTATTTCTATTGAATTTTTGTTAATCATTTAATAACTTTAGTTTTTAAATAATAGTAATCGACAACACATTATGACGTTCTACCTTTGTAATATCTACACCGAATAAGCATAATATAGTACTGTCATTTAATCCTTTCAGTATTTCTAATAATTTCTAATAATACAGTATATAGTTGACGACCGAGATAAAAGGTGGTTTGCTTTGTCTACAGTATATTTTTAAATTAACTTGTAACAGGTAAAAAAAACCTTAGGCGATAATCAGAAACCATCTACATTAAGAAATGGTTGAAACTGTACGGTTGTTTTTAATTTGAGCCATTCTAAACCATGACAAAAGATTTCAAACCAATTATGTAAAATAAAAAAAAGAGTGTAAAGTTACTCGACAAGCAACTGACCTTAGTAATTATAAGATCATCATCAACATAAATTAGAACATTGTCGTGTGTTTTCAATCTTACACCTGCGATGTATCTAACTTTTTACCCTTTTTTTGATATAACTGAGGTTGTTTGGAACTGAAATGTTATTTTGTTTTAGTAATATTTTCTAGCACAGTGGCTTTAGTTACTTTTTTGATTTGTTTTTTTATTTTTTTGTTGTGTTGTGTTCATATAGTCAGTGTTTGGTTATGCACAAAGATTAATCAGAAAGTAAAGTCCAAATCACTATAGTTTATCAAATGTCGCGAAACGACGCAACATGTTTTGCTCGCCAAACGACTTTATTTGAATGACACTGAGGCAGTGTGCTGTTTACAGTGCCAGTTCAAAATATTTAAAACAATTTCTTTTTCTAATATTACTATTGCACAATTTATTTTGAGGTTTTTGTTGTTTGAGTTTGTACCTCTTCTTTTATGTTTTTATTTCTAGTAATGAACGCTTATATATGTATAGCTGTATTTTTTGAACAAAAAGTTACATACCATATCTTCCGCAGATTCTTCAAAATGATGTAACATTTTTAACAATTCGTCTTCATCTTCAAACTAATTTTATTTTATAATTATTGATTCTATATTTTTTATCATATATTTTTCTTATCATTTCATCCATAAGATGTTAAACAATAATAACTTAAACTGTCACTTTGTTTAGTGTCGGATTTAAGCTAATCGAGGCCCTTGGCGGCAACAGAAAATAAAGCCCCCACCACCAAGAGTAAAAAAAAAGTTATTTATGTTCCTTAATTTAAATAATAACAAAGATTTTTAAATTGTCCAATTACTGATTTAAAAAAATAGAATTTAATTAAAAATAAACAGTATAAATAAAAAAGAAATTTAAAAGTTGCAATAAGATAAATAAAATAAAATTCTTGCATAAGTTAAATAATAAAAAAAATAAAAACAAAAATTAAACAATTTTAAAAGCGCATGTCTATAAAACGCTTTATATCTATATTGTTCCTTTTTGATCTGAATTTTGAGAATCTATCAACTACTCGTTCTTTTTTTGTTGTATTTCTACAATAATTTTCGTCCTTTCCAACGCTGAAAAAGGCAGTTCTTTCAAATCATTTATTATTAGTAGCGTTAACAAAACATCGACATTAGTAAACGACATAAAAATTAATACAAGTTTTTTCTCGAAAAAAATGAAACGTTTTCTGTTTTATTTTCATTAAAGAAATTTTTTTTAGTGACTGAGCGTTTGCTTTTCTAAAATACTTTAACAGTAATATTGTCACCTCTTTTTCTATATTTTTAATTTCTCCGTGATACAAATGACATGGTATAGACTGCTATCGTTTCTTTCTTTTTATCTATTTTCTGCAATATAACTTTCCAGATTATTGTCATGTTCGTCAAAATTTGTTGGTAACAATTAAGCTTCTATTTTGCTAACTTCCAAAGATGTTAACAAGCTTTGTTTTTATATTTTTGTACCATTTTTTTGTTGATAGTTTAGCATCCGCTCCGACAACTGTTGTTGTTAGGCAACTTTCAGCTGTAAAGTTACTAGTCCAAGTTAAAGAATAAATAAATATAGTCCATACCTTCTTTTTTTCTAAATATCTTTTGTTATGTTAAAATTAATTTAGTGTACTGTATGAATTCTGTCTCGGAAGTACTTTTTACATACAAAACGTCATCTGTCCTTGCGACATGTGTGGTTACATTTTGAATCGACTATTTCTATTTCGTGCAAAACGAAAGTCAGGCGCATAAAAGCTCGTGGATTTCTCCATTATTGAATATCTTAAATCATCCACGTCGATTTTGTGTACTAAATAACGGTTTAAGATGTGTTTGTGTTGAAGAATTTATTGAGGTCAGATTGCATTGTCATTTTACGGAGTAATTTGATTTTCTACGTTGTCATTAGCAATTTCGGCTACTTACACGTGTCTCATTAATGTTAATTAATGTTTGTTCATATTGGAAAAATGTTTATGATTACGGTACAATTTATGAAACTACGTTAATAGATGGATATCAAAATCATTGAATTGTTACAGTCATAAATGAATAAAATATTAGTATTAATTTAGAGAAAACTAGCGCATTTGACTTTTTCTCATAGATCGTATGAACCTAAAGAATTTATTTGCGATAACGATATATGTACGTGGTAATTTACTTTTCAGCAAATTTTAAGAAATTGTGGGAAGGTGTCGTTTAAAACCGCATACTTTGGAAAAACAAGCTTTGAGTGTTTATTTCTTATTAAACTTTTTTCTTATCTACGTTGTCAATCGTTTGCACGCACGACTGTACGTAATATTATGTGTCTTGTCACAATTAGGTATAAAACTTTTTTTGTGTAATATATTATTAAACGGTGGGATCTATGTTGCTTAATGCCGAGATATTGGATAGTTGTGTTATATTTAATAATGTAATTTTGTTCCTTTGGAAAGTAAAAGTTAAGCACAGCAAGTTTGATTTTATGTACGACGTGTAGCCCAACCTAATTACGATTACTGTCTGTGATATTTATTTAAGCACTCTTAATTAATAGCATCTATGTAATTCTACATCTTTTCTTCATTTCTAACTTCTTTTTCTTAAATGAAATAAATATATTCATTGTTATAATCTGTGTTTTGTCATTTCTTCTTTTTTACTGTTGGATAGAGCGTTTTGTCGCTTTTTAAAATTATTTTATAATCCGCACACCGAGACCTGCGATCCACTCGCCGAATTATACTGAACTAGTCGCCTGCAATAAATTACGAGTAAATTTTTGTAACACTTTCTTTTATGTCTCTATTTGGTAAAAATCAACTCTACATAAATAATTTTTTTAATATAATTTTTGAAATTTTTATATATCCGTAATTTCAATAAACATCATAGGTGAGATAAACAATTTGTTGATTAATTTGTACAATTTCCATTGATTTTTTAGCGGTTTTTTGAATAAAAATATTTATTTAAATGCTCTAAACACAATAAAAAGTTTTTTTCTAATAGTATTTTTAGATTCATGTTCTGACATTTAATCTCATAATTCATGCAATTAATTTAATAGTTTTTTCTTCTTTTCAACAGTTTTTTTTTCTGATTCTATTTATTTTGATTCAATAGAAATGATTATCACAAAGACCTCTAAAATAAGTTTTGTTTTTATTATTTTACAATGATTTAATATTTTTTATTTTGCCTACATTTTTTGACCGTTTAAGTATGTATATCTTCACTCTAATTTTTTGATCAAAGAGCAACGTTTTCATTATATTTACATTAATTGCTGATCAAGAACGTTATTTAGTATATTTCTAATTTTGTTTGTTAATTTTTTTTTTCTGTTTTGTTCTTTGCTAATTCTTTTTGTTTTTATCTTCATATACTATGCGCTTTTTCAGTGCTTATTGTGCGCAAATGTATTAGTAGTACGTTAAGTTGTGGCTTTCTTACAACTTGACAGAAATAAAAAATTATTTTAAAAACACCCGCCCATATTTATATGTATGTACAGTCGGACCTCCATTCAATGAACTCCTATTTAATGATTTTTTCTATTTAGTGATGCTTTCTTTAGGATATTGACCTTCGGGTTAAAATGCGTGTAAAAACACCTCTAAAATATGATGTTCAAATTCTATATTATGATCTTTTTCAAAGAAAATGTTACCCAACTACTTAAAGTTTTCTTGGAATCACGTACAATTTACTTTACCTTTACAATACTGCATTGTTAAACGGATAAGCGGATTATGAGACTTCTTAATTTACAATACAGAAGAGCTATTACTAATATTACTAAAAATTCTGTACATTTTTAATGACATAAATGCATGAATTGTTTAGAGGATTATAGGATTTCCTTTGAGTTTTCATGTGCAATTTTTTCGTTTCAAGTTGTTTAAGTGTAAAGTTGGTTAAAAATGACAAAACGAAAGTGTTTATAATTAATACATATTTCTTATGTAGGTACGTTTAAATTTGTGTTTTAATTTTTAAGTATGAATTCTATACTATGAAGTTTCTATATAATGATGTTTTTGAAGGGAATTTTGAACATCACTATATAGGAGTTTGACTGTATATGTTTTTGGGGCGCTCCCTTAAGCAAGACTCCTGACTTCTGCCAGGTACGTCACCCTTTAAATCTGCCGTTGACCATGTTTTATAATAACCGTCATAACAGTTATATTTTTAATAGTTTTGTTTTTTACTATTATAAATGTGCAGTTTTTTGAAGTGCGATCAATTACCTGTAAATATCACCTTCATGAAAGAAAGGTTCTGGTATCGGAATGTGACATTGGTACAGCGACTAATAAAAATGAGACTGTCTTCAATATATTGATTATAATCGGTTAAAAAGGCTCCACAACCAAAGAAGAACAGGTTCTCGTTCACACTTCAAAGCAGTGAAGAAAACCAAATAGAACACGACTACACTAACAAAAAATATATTTATTTTAATATTGACGCCTGTAAAAAAGTAACGGTAAACAAATATTTGTACATGCAATTTTACAATAACTAACTAATTCAATTAAAGGTATACTAAACCCCCAAGTTAGGCAGCACACAGTGCGATCAAACAAATAAAGTAGAAAAATTTATAATATTAACATTAAACGTTAACAATATGAAATTTATAAATTGAAAAGAATAGTGCAGAATCAATCAAGATGCAAGCGTAAATAATGTGAACGTTAAATACAACTGCTTGTGATACGTACATACGATCAACAGTAAAATGTGATTAAGAAATTAAAGAGTTACTTACAGTTCACTGCGTGTTGCTAGTACTAGTGACGGTGCAAACATCCCTAAAAGCTCAAAAGTAAGTAACAAGTATATTGGCGTGATATCACAAAGATATCTAAGTTGTTTTCATTTAATACTGAACACGACGTTCACTAAACTTCCAATTTTTTTGATTTTAAAATAAATTTTGAGTTTAGGACAGATGCGTTGGTAGAAACTTTATAAGCGAGGTATGGTTACCTTTTCCATTAACACACTAGGCCTTACGTATTGGGTGTCAAATAGGGCCACAGCTTGACGATGCTCCTACTTTACTAAAGATATTTTACAAACAAAAATTTTGCCAAAAAAAAAGATATTAAGAATTCGACAAAACGTAAGTGTGCATCATACCTTAGCAATTTTTTATAAGCATTGATTAATTTTTATTTTATTTACGCTATAAACGAAATAGATAAGCCGCGATTCTTTTTAAAAACGTCGCTGAGCATTTAACTGTACATGTGATTACCTTGCAGTTGCAGTGTAAAGTGCAACCGCATGAATTTTACCGGAAGCAACTCGAGATTTAGTTATCCCATTTGTTATCTCGTCTATGCGACCTAAGGTGAATAATATTTGTTTGGTTGTTTGACTAAATATGTTCCAGTTTCGTAATATTTTGTTACGGGTTCCTGACGGTGTAAACTATATTACTATTAGGTTGCTACAATCATAAAGTAGGGTATGGGTAGATCTAAATTAAGAATTAAATTTATATCCGTTAAGATTCACAAAATACTTTCGTTCGGATCATACAAAACAGTGATTTAAAACCAAAAAATTCACATAAACACACAAAAACAAAAAATAAAAAAGTCAACAACTTGACAATAGAAAAAAGTGTTAAAGTAAAACATTTAACCTGTATGTTATGTTCATTGTATTTGTGTTCAAAATTGTGTTTTATATTTATATATTATGTTATCATAATTCACTTTATTGTAAATAATTATTACTAATTAACATAGAATATTACAAGCCGATTTACAATGTACAAAAATAAATTGAATATAACAACTAACACTGAAAGGCAAGCACACACAAAATCAAGCTTAAAAGTAATTACATTTAAACAAATTAAAGCAAAAATTATAGCATTTCTGATTACATACGCTTCAACTTGGTAACACGTTCGACACTAACAATTTACAGTAAAAATGAATTAAAAAAGCTAGGTTACTCACGTTTGATATTTACTCTCGTCTAGATCTAGAGAAGTATGTATACATAAATTTTTAAATGCTGAACCAGATTATATTGCGGTTTTAAACAAAAAGCGCGTTTTTGAAACATATGTTAAAAGTGTTTCGGTGTGATTTTCGTACCATATAAGTTTCGGCGGTGGCTGTAAGTTTAAGTTGTTATTTTTCCGGTATTTGTGGTATGGTTCGTACATGATCATCTAACGTACGCGCACGGTGAAGCTTTAATTTCTAAATATTCACGTTCACCCACGTTATAAATGAGTGTAGTACTTCTGCTGCTTATGTGAAAGTCTTTTTGGGGTACAAATTGATACTATTTTTGCGATTTAACCTGATTTACTCGTAACTGTAATTAACAGTTTTGGATACCCACACGTATACCATTAATGCGGAGATATTTAGACCGATTGGTTCATATTGGGAAAATTTACTTGATGACGTCACTTATGATTAAGGCTATTAAAACCTTGTGATGAATTACTACAATTATTACCATACTAGAATGCCTACTTACCAAAATAATAATATTAATCTGGGGGAATCTTGGCGTATCTGGTTTTTTTCTCATAAATTGTATAAACTAAAAAGAATTTATTTGTGATAACGCTATATGTATGTTATTGTTTATTTCAGCGAATTTTAGGAAATTCTGAGAAAGATGCCGTTAGCTACTCGCGTACTTCAAAAGGAAAAACAATAGATTGTAAGCAATGTATTTATGATTCTACTTTTTCTATTTACGTTGTCAGTCGTTTGCACACACGACTGTCCGTACATATCGGGTTGTTGTCACAATTAACTATAAAATTTTTTATGTATGTAATATAATATTAAAGGGTGCGCTTTGGTTCTCTTAATTATTGAGATATTGCATATTTGTCTTATATTTGCCAATGTAAATTTGTTTTTTTGAAATGTAAAAGTTAGGCCGACAAATTTAATTTTATGTACGTGTTGCCCAACCGAAGAAGGCTTGTCTGGGATCTGTACCTATGTACTAGCAATTGATTGTTCCTATGTTAATTTACCTTTCTTCTCTATTCTAACCTCTTTTTCTGTGATAAAATAAAAATATATTCGTATCACAACCTGGATGTTGTCATTTGTTTTTTTTTCAGCTTCGAATAGATTTAAACGGTGTTTTCCATTCTAGTTTCTAACTGTTTTGGTGAATTTTGAAGCTTACGTTATAATAGCACATTGAGACCTGCGATCCATCTACCGATTCAACAGACTTAGTTAATTTACGAAAAGATCTTCGTAACAGGTTTTTTTGATAGATAGATAAAAACGTACCTTCTTCTTGACTTACAGCAATTTTCAAATAGTTTGCAGCCGATAGATTGAATCGAGTGATCCATCCAGAATCTTGAATACTAATCAAGTACCCTTAGTCAATTTGGTATAACGAAAGTAAATGTGGTGGCATACAACCGCAGAAAATCGCGTTGGTGATTACCTTACATGTGTGTATCGTTAGTTACTACCTATTAGCAAGTAGTGACACGCGTCTTTTGCCAAACTAACAAAAATACTGACCGGAGCAAGTAAAAGTTGCTGTATTGAATGTTTTAAGGTTTTACATTCGAGTAAGCAATACCGGTAGTTGGCTTTATTTGAGAATCTTTCTTTTATTCGGATTAAAACATCAATTACTAAATCGTAAATCGTCAATCCACTAGGACCCCGCTGCAGGTTAATAAAATTTATTGTAATCAACGTTGCTTACTCATTACAAGCTTTTCTGGAAATGCTAATTATAAATAATAATGCAGCAAATTTTTTTTAAAATAAATTTGGTACATTCCAAAAGTCTAAATTGAAACTATTAAACATAGTTTGCATTAAAACCCTATGCTTTAACATAATTTTATGTTATACAATTATTGTTAAAAATAATTGCACAATCAAAATCATAAATTTCAAAGATTTGTAAAGTTGTGCATGTAAATAGCATTTTATGCCAAAACGCAAAAACTCGACTTGCTGATTGCTGTTACTCATAAAAAATTTAGTGTTGCCAAGAATTAATGTTATCTTACCTATAGGCATGACAATTTTATACCACACAATAATAATCTAAATACAAACATTTGTAGGCTTTAACTGTTTCATAAATAAACTGAAAGGTCTGGCTTAGGTGCTCAACTGTTAAGACGAGCCTACTAAAAGAACTTCTACAATTGTGCTTTATTTCTATTTTTCTGTAGATACTATATAAATATTCTAAGTATTTTGCCAACTTATTTGAAATTTTGTTTTTATAACTTTTTATTAATTATAAATTGTATGTTTTTATTGTTATAATTATTAATTGTAGATGTAAGCTGTCGGTATGATTTTAGCCAACTATAGTAATTTAACATTTTTTTAACCTATGTTATTCTGTCGTGGATATGTAATTACTACAATTAAAAAGTTAATTGTATACCTCCGTCGTGTATTTGGCAAACAAATATGAAAAAGAAATGCAGTAGGACGTGTTGAAAAAATTATGAATTCTGGAGTATAGTCAGTTGTTTAAATCGATAATTGCACTTGCGCACCCGCGTACAACCCCTCTACACTACCCTGTACAGTCAAAGTACGTAAACCTCGTATCTTACGAACTGTCTGTATGTGTAACCTAAAAGTTAGTAGATTCATCCTTGATTGTACTTCACCTAGTGGCGTTTACCCGCACTAATACTGTTAGTGAATGTTGAAGCAAAACATTGCATTTTAAAACAATTTCTACTGACTATATAAACTAAAATAATAAATGTTAGTGAAAAATCCATGAATGTTCAAATACGACTAAATATTAAAAACGTTTTTGTTTGGAATAGTGTTTTTATGAGGGTGTTTTCGTTGATCCCGTAATGGATTTTTGTGTACTTCAACGTTTTCAATTCATTATTTTTATTTAGTATTATTCTTATATTATTAGTGATTCGATGCAGTTATTTTATGTAAATAACAAACATACTATTATGTGGATTAGTTAATTACTCGCAATGTATACACATTAATCTAAAATCTAAAAAGGTTGTAGAAATTGCGTGCAAAACGGAATACTTCTTAACTTACATCTAATTATTTAATTAGTTCTTACTAGTGCTGTTTTGTATCAGATTTTAGACAATATTTTTGTGTTAAAATTGATATAGTTGCGCCACGGTTGACTGGATGGTGCACAAGGCCGCGCCTGGGACATGTCGCAATATGATGGGCTACAGTAATTACAATAACCAAGGATATAACAAACTTTTTACTCAGGTATTTTTAATTGTTTTGTATTCTAATCATGCACTTCATTGATTTTTTTAAATAACCGAACCAATTGAATTCATTACTTAAAGTTCTTTTATTATTTATACAAATGCATAGGTTAATTCTTAGCAATGCAAAACGTAATCACGTTAATCGAAGTGCATCACCCACATTTATTGTATGCGTCATGTTGACGTCATAAGTATTTATTTTGCTCTTTCATTCTGCTTTCATGCCATTCTTATTTTTGACATTTCCAAAAACATTTGACATATTCTCCATTCACTACTTTTTTGGGTTAAATCTTTGACGCTTGTAAGAAAATTATGTGTTTAACAAGAAACTTGAAAAACTTTTAATAGCAAAACGACAAAGTAAACAATGCATAATAGAAGAAAAAAGTGACGCGCGTGCTGTACCTTATCTTTCAATTTGAATAACTTTACAACCGCAATTTAAATAAACATACATTTTTTGTTATTAATCATCGGAGTAACTGAATGAAAATTTTCATTTATAAATTTTACAGTATTGATTTATGTAGTCTGAGTATTTGCGTTTCATTAACCTTTCACTGTGTACTTGATAAAGGCAAATCTCTTTGGATTTAGCTAATTGTGAACATTAAAATTTTTACTGGAAACACCAACCGTAAAATCATTGAAACAAAAGCAAAAAGCGTTTGCAAAGCAGAATTGAGCGTTATTTACATTTAGTACTATGAATCCTGTTTTATACTGTATAGGCAATAAGCGCGAGTTGTTTGTAAAAACCTTTTGTAAACGAATTTTAATAGTATGCGACAAATGGCGTTTGCAGAATTTTGTTTCTTGATGCTTGTACCATATTGCTTTGTCTACGTATTTTGTTTCCTCAGCTTTTTTATAACTCTTTCTCAATATGTCACTAACAGTTCGGCTTGTTGAGTATTGGGAATTAAATTACATTAGTCAGTAAAATTAAACGGTTTATAATAAAAGTAATTTGAAATCTATTTATAGTAATATTTTAATTTAAACTTGTAAAAATGCAAAATTCCTTAAATAAGTGTTAGCATCAATACCGTGATTACTGGTAAAAAAATATAATTAAAGATGAATGTAAGAAAAATAGTACATTAATTTGAAATTAATGTTTATGTTGAGTAACCTATAAAGTGTAGCTTTATATATTTAAAAATTAGACTAATGATTTACTGTTTTTTTTAAGTATTTAATATTAATTTTTTTGACGTAATTTTGTTCTATTTTTATGCACTTGTTCTAGAAATAGAATCGATTCATCTAGTTTCTAAAAATAAATTTTTTGTGTGTTTCTAATACGTTTGTTTTTGTTAGTGTAATTTTTTTCTTTAAATAGTTCAATTTGACAATTTTTGTTGAGCACACTAAATAAACGCAACGCTGTAAAAAAATATGTAATAAACTTTTTGAACTTGAGAGGTTTTAAGATACTTTTTGGTTTATGATTTGTCTGATTTTATTTAAACCGAATTTTCTATGTAGATTATTTTTTTTTTCTTGATAATCTTTAGTGTGACATTATTCAAATAATTTTTTCTTTTTCATAAATTTGTTTTTTTAGTAACTGTTAAATCATTCAACTAAAATTTATTTACTATTAAATGACTATCTGTCAATGTATTTAATAAATGCTAATGCATTTTAAAATTTTTTAAACTTATGTTTTTATTTTTATATTTAATTTTCATTGTTTTACACATTTTCAGAAATGTGCTATTCTAAAATTAACAACATTCCAACATTTTTTGAGATTAAATTCAATTTTTACAAAAGAATTATGTAAAGTTATTTTGCATTAAAAACTTTAATACTTGTTTAACCAATATAAAATGATTTACATTTTAAAGCTCTAAAAATTATTTTAAAAAAATTTATAAACAAAGTACGTTACATAATAAAAATTTTGAGAGAACGATTTTTGCTTTAAAATTAATTCTAAACGTTTTAATTAATTTAACACATTAATTAAAAAACTAAAGGTTCAAAATTGACTATAAATTTTTGCTAAAAATAATTTTGAGAATTAATAAACAAAATTATCTTTACATTGTTTGAAATATTCCAGGTATTGTATTTATGCGTATTGTTACAAGCGTTACTTTCAATACACTTTTAAAGAAAACAGTTCAACAGCTCAATATTATAGTTTTTTGCTTTGGTTAAATTTAAACAAAAAAAACTTGAGCTATTTACGGTTATTTTTTTATTAAATAAGAAAATTGTAATTGTTACTAAAAACAGGGTGGTCTTCAATGATAAAAAAGTGTATACATGTTTTAAGCTTTGTTCTCATTTTCTCCTTATCTTCTTCATCACACTTAATTTTTGCTTCAATTTTTTTCTTTGTGAAACGTATCCACTTTCTTTGATTTTTTGCCATCTATCAAATCTTGTACATCTTTTAAATCGCTGATCACAAGCATGCAATGATAGTGCGCACTTCTTTAACGTGCCTGTTTACAATGTTATCCCTTTTATTCTACCACGATTTTTAGTAAAGCACCTGAAAATTGTCTTAATTAACATGTCATCTTATATGACATTCCATATCTTGCCACTATGACGGGCCACATGCTAACCGCTTAGGAGCTTTTTACGAAGAACGAGGTTTAGTTGTTCCATGCTGCGCAGATATGTTGCATATTAAGCATAGCTCCAATGCTTTGAAACAAAAAATAAGGTATAATTGCTTCGAGTTTCCACAAATCCAAGGCCAGTAGGGTGTAGTGTAATATTTTGTTTGTTTACCAGAAACTGCTTTAATTTTAGATTTAATTGTAAAAGTCACTTTGAAGATGTTGAAATCATCATCTTTAGATTCTTCCAAATTAAGAATGTGTGCTGCTTCTGTATGGAAGCAAATGATATTAGTTATTCTTGTTGAACTGAGAACCACAAGATCATTACCAAAATAGTCTAAAATATTAGAAATTAAAGTTTTACAGCTTTTTGTACCACCCTTGCTCATGTATGTAGCATACAACTTTACAAAATTCCACATCCGACTACGATTACTGTTTATAGTAGAAATAACGACAGTAAAACACTAACGACCTTTTTGTTCTGTGCACTCTTAACATTTGAAGTGAGAATAAATTTTGTGTAGCTTGAAAAATGGTACTGTCTGTCTGCTGCATGTAAATCACTCGTTGGTCTCATAACACGTATGTAAACGTCATCTCGTCACCGCGATTTAGACAAACTTAAATAATGTTTCTTTAAGTAAGTCACCATCCAACGTTCTGCATTCTCTGAAGGTATTCTTTTGTTCTGGATGTTTAAGGTCAGGTAGCAGACATTCCTGTTCGTAAAAAAATACAGTGCGCAAGAAACTGAAAGCGCTATAGGATCGTTTGGTACGCTTGGGTTCACTGATGTTAGTTTAAAATTGTTTGTCTTTATTCTTGACTGCACGTTTAATATGATCCTTGGATGTATAACTGCTTACACAAAACTTGTGAAATAGCAAATTCTTTAAATTCCTATCTTGTAAACCTTCTTTAATTTGTGTATGGATGGTATCACAACGCTCTCTACTGCTTTTAGCAATTTTCTTTAGTCGATCGACTTCACCAATCACTAGTAAATTTTTTAACAATTCAATTATTCTATAGGTCACAAACACGTCTTGTTTTTTGTAACCATTAATATTTTCTATTTTGTGAGCTGATTTTACCTCTAAAAGTAAACGTACATAATATTATATATATTATATAATTATATTTTTCTTAGTATTGTTGTATTCCAAAAGGGAATTTAAATATTTTGTTATGAGTATATCTGAAGTTATAGTTTACAAATCAATAAAATATGTTATTTCTCATAAGATTTTATTTAAAAAACGAAAATATTGAGGAATAACAACTATCCTACTAACATAATAAATAAAATACAGCTTCATACTAACACAACTAATATTAACCCATTACTGGCTTACCCATCGATTACTAACCTTAACAGTATCTTTAACACTAACCTTAATACTAACATCTTGTACATCAAAATCATAAACGTCTCAAACCTAACATAAAGAACCATTCCGATTTTAAAAACAAATAATATTAAAATAACCATGTCCAATACTAACACTATCTACAACATACTGTACAATAACATTAACGATACAATATAATAGAAAAACATGACGTAGTGTACAAGCTAAACTGTATGGGTTGTAATGTGTGTTATATTGGACAAACCAAACAGAAAGTAAAAAATCGGGTTCACAATCACAAATACGACTGCAACACAAAAAAACGATACAGCTTTAGCAGTTTATCCTATAGACACGGGTCACAACTTTTATTTTAATAAACCCATGAATTTAGATGTGGAAAATAATTTAAAAAAACGGTTACTTTCTGAAGTGATACACATCAACAAACATAAAAATAATATCAATTTTAATAATGATACTAATAATCTAAGTAGTGTATATAATAATTTAATTTCAATAATTGTGAGAAAACTATGTATAGGGTAATTTAATCGCTGTTCAATTATTTTAGTTTATCTTGTAAATTCTTATGTTTTTTTGCTTTGACATTTAAAAGTTTTTGATTAAACATTATTTGTCAAGTGTTTGTTGAACGTTTCATGTCTCTTGTTATTTTTAAGTTTTTAAGTATTGACATTTTTATGTTTCATTTTTTATGTTATCATTTATTAAATAGTTTAATATCGTAGTTGTTCATGTTCGTGGTCTGCTTGATCATGCCACTATAACCTATTTGTGTAAGTTCTTTTATGCTAATGTATTAGTTATTTGTTTAAATTTTGTATTGACTTAGATTTTTTTTAATAACTTTAGTGGCCTGATGAAGTACTCACTTGCAGCAGGAAACGTTGCTTTATAAATAGTATAAATTGCTTTGTCTTGTCCTTTCTAAGCGAATAATAAAAAAATAGTTGCAATTTAGAGCAGGATTAAGAATTTTACAGAAAATTAGCCCATACCCCAAGCAACACATTGGTATAAAAAACGTTCAAATCTCCGTCTGATAAACGTTAATTACACCTTTAAAAATGTTTTTTGTGCTGTTAACATTGCAAACGTCAATATTCGTTTGTTAATGTAGTTACGTAATGAGCAAAAAAATGGCATAATGAAAACTAGAAATCTACATAAAATTTAATGTTCAAAGTTAATTATTATGCTAGAACGACTCTGCGACAGGTGGAAAAGTTACTTAAGAAATCTTTAAATTTAGTTAAAATTGCAAAAAACAAACGATGTTAAAGTTAATGTCAAATTTGACAGAATTGGCAATAAACAACATTATATTTCTGGTAACTTTTTTTTAGAAAAGGCAACAATGCACGTTAATGTACTTTACTCTCGTCAAGAATATTATAGCAAAACTCACTCACATGTGCTATGTCTTACTTTCGACCCTTGTTACGTAAATTACTATTAATGTTTAATAAACGTTTATCAGCTGAAAATTTAAACGGCTTTTATACCAACGTGTTGCTTGGGACCATTTGGTTTTACAATTACTTATTGGAAGGCACACTTAGTATTTTTTTAAATTGTTTTATTTGGTGGAGCTGTAAGCTTCATAGGCCATCGCTTATTTTACTTTTTAGAAGGTTAGTGTACGTTCTCACCGCACGCCGGTCCATGCAAGACCAAGTTAAGCGGTTGCCTACAAGACTGAGCAATGCGAGCAAGTGTTGAAAGTAATTTTTAAAATGGATGTTACAATTTTTATGTTATTATTGGAAAATTCAATAATTACAAAACAAATAAACCGAAAAATAAGGCATTGGACACACAAAATTTTTTTGGCTAGATCAAAGTATGGAGAATTTTATCATTTATTTACACAATTGTAAGCAAACTCAGAAAGATACATCGCTGCTGCGATACATAGAATTTTTTGATTCTATACGCTACGTACATATATTTTGTAAATAAATTTTTACATACCTATGACGTCTTACATTTGACATGAAACAGCTTCAATACACAAAGCAATCTGTCTTCTATAGCTTAGCCCCGCTCAGACTCGCTAGGATTTGCCCGGCTACGCGTGCTATGTGAACACTTGCTATTTACATTCAAGTTTTTGTTTATTCGCTGAATTTGCATCACTCGGTATCGCTCGGCTAGGCACTTACTACAACGAAGCAAGAAACTTGAAGGTTGGATTTGCCTTAGAATTTTCAACTAACAGAGGCGCCAAAACTCATTCTGTATGCAGCATTTGCAGTGATTTCTTTAATTTATTGTACTTTAGGTACCTTATTAAACACGATTGGTAATTGCTCTCGCGTATTGTATTTATCTTGCACATGAATTTTTCCTTTATTTTTGCCTGCGCATCTCAATTATCTTGTTTCGTTGTAAGACTTGTACTACATGTGTATGTGGTTCATTTTAAATTCTTAATTCTTATGCGTAGGTTCTCTAGGTTGGCGTCTAACTTAAACTTAAATTTGGTATACTTTGTAAATACTGAACAAATCTGTCGCTGAAATCTAGACCTATTAAAGTTGTTTATTAATTATTACATTGGTATTTATTATGATGCACGTTTTATATTGTTAAATGAACAGATCTCAGATGTAAGATACCAGTGCTAATTTAATGGTTTTTAAACGTTTTCGTCAAACCTAATAGATTGTTCCTAACTAAAAAAGCGTGACAACTAACTCAGTTGTTCCGGCGATATAGTCGTAGGCTTCATAGTGTTTATATGTATATTATAAAATAGTTTAAAAAGCCGCCAAAACGATTTAGGACTAGGATGGAAGACACCGATTAAATCTACTCGCAGCTGAAAAAGATCAAATGACAAAAAAGAAATGGTAACAGAAAATATATATTTATTTTATCACAGACAGTAATTTGAAGAAGAAAAGGTACATAAGTAAATTTATACAAATTTTATCAAACACTAGCACGTAGGTCAGTATCACAAACAAAATATAAACTACGCCTTCGACTGGGCAACACGTCGTAAAGCAAAGTCACCTAGTCGGCCTAACTTTTACATTCAGAGAAGGAATGACTTTACACCCGTAAATTAAAATACAAAATTACGAAAATTAAAAATTTAAAGAATTAAAGCGCAACGTTTAATAATATGACAAAACAAAACGATTTTATAATTAATTTTGTTAACAACCTAAGAATTTAAAGTAGAAAATGTAATATTTACAACTAGGTTTTGCAAGTAAGGGACTAGGTAGCTCCGTACAAGTATTACCTAAAACTTAATTAAAATCTAACACAAAAATAAACGTACATACAGCGTTATCAGAAGTAAATCTCTTTTTAATTCATACGATCACTGAAAATAAGCGAATGCGCAAAGTTTCCAATTAACTTTGTAAATTCGGTAACTTTCCTCCAATATGATTGTGTTTAGCCCCTCAAAAGTGTAGGTGATAAAAAACACGGGTGGAGGTATGAAAACCCGCTACTGACAATTACAAAACAATCAACTTAAACCACAATACAAGAAATAAGTGCTTATGCCAAATAAACCTTTTTACTAGATCGCAACAATTTGACATTCTAGCCCTATTCCAACAACGAAACGTGGGCGTAACGAGGATACATTTTATACTAAAGAATTTGTAACATAACAAAATGTTTCTGTTTACTTTAAATTAAAATATAGACATTGTGGTTCAATATGTGAGACTAACAAAATCATTGGAAATAACTTCCTTTGTAAGCACATCTGAGTTTCCGTCAAATCTAACATAAATAAGTAATTCACAAAATTCATAAACTTCATCGACAGTTACTTTAGTCCTCGTTTGTGATTTTTAATTTTAAATATATAATACGTTTAAGTTTGTACAGTACACAATTTTTTTGCAAAATATCTTTTGTCATAAATAACTATAAAAAAAATTCTTGATTCAGCAACAATAACTTTCTATGCCAAACCAGATGCACGCCAAATAATATTATACAGTAAAATTTAAATTTTAATTAGTGCTTATGTTCTTCACTTTGACACGTTTGGAAAATTTGCAACGTTTACATTTTTTACGTTTGAATACGTCTGATTTTCGTTAACATTTTTGTATTCACTGTTGATATAAATTCTTTTACGCAATAAATTTCGCGCACTGACATGCGTATGAGCTTTCTTCTTAAGTACGAAGTCATCCTCCATCTTACGTTTAGAAATGAGGTGAAGTAGACATTTTTTTGCGTGCTGCAAAAAGTGGAATTACCACTTATTTAATTTGTGTTTGTGAATTTTTGCCCCAATGGTGAAAATTATTTAAGCTGGCGTTCGTTGTAGCCCGCATTTGTTAGTAGCACCGCATTCGTTCGTAGCACGCATTTGTTAGTAGCATTCGCATTTTGTTGTATTTACGAAAAATAGAATAAAAACCCGTAAATTAGAAGGGGTAAGTCATTTTTGTTTTGATTCGAATTGTATAATTCATCGCAATTTACGTTCTAGTTTTTTTTCTTTGTTCCGGATTTTTGGTTTCGTTCTTATACGATGTTTTTGAGTATGAAAGTCTTATGAATACGATTTCGATCTTTATACGTCGGCGATTATGGAAATTACGATCTACGATTATCAATTTTATTGATTTCAAAGGCAAGATATCAATCAAATCTTCGTGAAAGATACGATTTATGGAAATTGCATCATATTGCACCAATTCAATGAGTCATAACCGCACCTTAAATAAGAAGCTGCGCAATTCGTAAGTTATAAAACCTTCAATGACACGTATGTAGATATCTGTAATTATTAGTTTTAAGTTACGTTTTTGGTTTCAATATTTAACCATTCATATATAAAAAATATTGTGGCGTCCAACTTATAAATTTTTGTATTTATCAGATTCAAAATTATTAATCTTAAGTAACGTAAGAATTCCCACGACTCTAATTAATTAAATATAAAAATGCTCATTGCTCTTATGTAGTTTGTTTATAATGTGTTTTAAATAAATATTTTTGTGAGCTGGCTGGTGCATTCATTTATTTGTATGTTGCATATTTGGCACCGATTATTTGTGTGATGTTACATATTTTGGCGACCCATCGTGTAGGCTAGAGAAAATTCTAACGTTACTGAAATTTTGATTTGATATTTTTGTATTTTTGTGTTTTATGTATTATGATTTGTTTATATTTTGTGTATTATAACTATGTTAATGTGTTATGTAAGGTTTATCACTTGTTCGATGAAGGTAAAATACGATTTAACTTAAGTTACGAAACGATTCGGATTAATACGTTTGATATGATTGATCTTGACTTTGCTTTTGATTTTGTTTTCTACATTGTTGTACGATTGGGTTTGTGATTTTGAATTGTTTTCTGTGTACGAATTCAACATTTTGTTTTGATATTTTGAATTTTTGAAAATGGAACCAAATCATTTGAAGAGTAATGAAATTATTTTTGAACTTTTGTGTCGTGGTTTACAACCACAGGATAATCAAATGTTACGTAGAGCTCAATTGCGTGGACAATTACGTAAGGAACGTAATGGACCTTCTGTTTCGTTTATTCAACCTTATGATGATTACGAAAAGAATGTTTCTCAAATAGAAGAATCTTTAACTGATCTTTGGGACTTACTGAATTCTGAAAATGTTACTTCTTTGGTTTGTACTCGTGTTAATACTCGTCTTTTGCATTT
This sequence comes from Aquatica leii, assembly GCA_035610365.1. Classification (NCBI taxonomy): domain Eukaryota; kingdom Metazoa; phylum Arthropoda; class Insecta; order Coleoptera; family Lampyridae; genus Aquatica; species Aquatica leii. The sequence continues at coordinate 60,937,009 of CM069434.1, forward strand.
AGAAAATAGAATTAATCTATTGAAACCTTCTGGTAAAGAACAAATTTCGAAGAAAAATGATTTTAATACGCAGTTGTTAACTTTGCAAGGTCTTCTTATTGAACATTCCGAATCACAAATTGAAAATGATTTAAGTAAACTTAATATGTCCGCTATGCCTTCGAATAATTCTTATGTACAACAATCTACAGTTAGGTCAGTACCAGTTTATAAATGGGGTATAAAATTTTCTGGAAATAAGGGAAAAGAGAGTGTTATGTCATTTTTAGAAAAAATTGAAGATTATTGTGAATCTCGACATGTTTCTGAACAAGAATTATTCATTTCTGCTAACGATTTATTTTCTGATAATGGTTTGTTATGGTACCGTAGTATTAAACATAAAGTTAGCAATTGGTCTGATTTAGTTAAGTGTCTGAAAAGAGATTTTCTTCCGTCAAATTATGAGTACGATTTATTGAATGAAATTCGAAATAGAACACAAGGTCCGCATGAAGATGTTTTCTTTTACATTATGTCAGTTGAAGCTTTGTATCGTCGTTTAGAAACTCAGCCTTCAGAATCTGAAATTATTGATCAAATTTTGAGAAATTTAAATCCTTATTTTTCAGAACGCGTAAGTTTACATGATGTTGATAGTTTAGATCGTTTGAAAGAATTGTGTCGTAAAGTTCAAGACGTAAAGTCACGTATTGATAAATACCATCCGCCTCCGCAAAAGCGTTCAGTTTTGTTAGAACCAGATTTAGCTTGCGTTAGTTCACGTAATTCGTTTGATAATGTTTCATCTGTAAGTAACTCTGATTTAAGTATTAAGAAATGTTTTAACTGTGGTTATCCAGGTCATATGCATAGACAATGCCAAAAACCGGCATCAATATTTTGTTTTGGATGTGGTAAGAAGGATTATTATCGAACTACTTGTCCTACTTGCAACCCAAAAAACGAGTTGAGTGGTATCGTTCCAACTCAAAGTCGATCCGTTTACGTAAATACCAAATCCGGGGCGATACCAAAAAGTTCAAACAATTAAAGTTTTTCTCCAAAAAGCAAACACAACCAGCCAAAAGAAAAAAAAGACTTTCCGTCAGTAAATAAAATTCGTACGTCTACTGAAGAATGGAATGTTTGGTTAAATAAAGTTAAGTCGTTTATGTCATCTACGTCTGTTTCGATTGTTGATATAGACTCATTTAGTCCTGATGAGTGGTATTTGAATATGATTGATAAAGTTAAGAATTTCCCTGATGAGTACCCTTATTTTAAAGTTGAAGGTGATCATTTGTACAAATTCATACCGTCTGTATTTCCGTTAGAGTCTAATATACCTGATTGGAAATTAGTAGTTCCTACTGTGAATAGAGAACAAATTTTGCAACGTTGTCATGATGATTCGACAGCAGCACATTTTGGTGTGAACAAAACTTTGTTACGAATTTCTGAATTTTATTATTGGCCTAAAATGCGTCATACTATTAGCAAATACGTTAGGAAATGTAAAATTTGTGCTAGTCAAAAGAGTACAAATGTTAGTCGTCCAGGTCTGATGGGTAAGGAAAAAATAATTAGTTTCCCTTTCCAACTAGTTAGCATGGATCTTCTAGGACCGTTGCCTAGATCTAAAAAAGGCAATCAGTATCTTTTTGTTGTTACAGATTGGTTCACTAAGTATGTTTTAGTTCAACCTTTACGTACGGCTACTACGAAGCCTATGATTAAGTTTTTGAAAGAACAAGTCTTTTCGATTTTTGGTGTTCCTCAAATTGTTATGTTCGATAATGGTTCACAATTCGTTTCGAAAGAATTTCGTACATTTTTGGATTCCCAAAAAGTTCAAAAAGTTTGGATGAATGCGAGATATCATCCACAAGTAAACCCTACGGAAAGAGTAAATCGTGTACTCGTTACTGCTATTTCGTCTTATATAAAAGATTCTCATCGTGAATGGGATAAGCACATATTTGACATTGCTCAAGCTATTCGTCTGGCATGTCATGATGCTACTGGAGTCTCTCCCGCATTTTTAGTTTTCGGACGTCATGTTCCTGCCACTGGTGATTTTTACGCTCCTGTGAACCCCAATGAACCATTGGAAATCGCTAAAAAGTTGTTTTGGTCCCGTGAATTGGCCCAATTACCTGAATTGTATGAAGAGGTAAAAGTTCGTCTTCATAAAGCATATGAAAATAATGCTAAATATTATAATTTACGTAAACGTCCGATAAACTTTTCTGTTGGTGATATTGTATGGAAGCGTAATTTTGTGTTGTCCGACGCTTCTCGTGGTTTTTCTAAAAAACTCGCCCCTAAGTACATTCCATGTAGAGTTATTAAGATTCTCTCTCAGTTGGTCTACCAATTGGAAGATATGAACGGTAACAACCTTGGAAACTTCCATGTTAAAGATTTAAAGGAAAATTATTGTGATTTTTCTGAACAATAAATATTTTGTACAGTTATTAGTCCACTGTAAATAAGTTCTTTTTATATTAAGTAAGTTGATTTAACGATTGTTTGTGTTTGCCTATTTGTATTTTTAGGTAGTTGTTTTAGTTGTGGGTGTATAACATTATGAGTGGATCCCGTGAAGCTCAGAAGTTCCCTCTCCTTAAATTGCCTATTATCAAATGTGTCAAACTATAGTGATCTTAAGTTAATTTTATTTTTATTTGTACAGTTCTGTTATAGGTTATAAGAAACCGTGTATTGAAGGTTATTTGTTTATCTGAATTATTTTGTTATTCGTTACGCTTCGAAAGTTCCTTTACGATAAATATTTTTGAAAGTTAGTATTCGATCATCTGTTATGTTTTTCTTTTGTTATGGTATCTTTAGGACTCACTTAGTATGTTTTTACTTGAAAGGAGCGCTCCATAAATTGATGTTTGAGAATGTTTGTTGTATGCATGATTCGAGAGTTTTTCTGTTCCGATTGTTTCGTATGATTCCGATACTTGTGAAGTAGTCTTATTGATACATCCATTTTTGATTTCAAGTTCTTCTCCGACAACTAATCGTTTTTTTTGTTGTTTTTTTTATTTTTGACTAAGTAGCGAGTGTAACGTTTACATTTTTTACGTTTGAATACGTCTGATTTTCGTTAACATTTTTGTATTCACTGTTGATATAAATTCTTTTACGCAATAAATTTCGCGCACTGACATGCGTATGAGCTTTCTTCTTAAGTACGAAGTCATCCTCCATCTTACGTTTAGAAATGAGGTGAAGTAGACATTTTTTTGCGTGCTGCAAAAAGTGGAATTACCACTTATTTAATTTGTGTTTGTGAATTTTTGCCCCAATGGTGAAAATTATTTAAGCTGGCGTTCGTTGTAGCCCGCATTTGTTAGTAGCACCGCATTCGTTCGTAGCACGCATTTGTTAGTAGCATTCGCATTTTGTTGTATTTACGAAAAATAGAATAAAAACCCGTAAATTAGAAGGGGTAAGTCATTTTTGTTTTGATTCGAATTGTATAATTCATCGCAATTTACGTTCTAGTTTTTTTTCTTTGTTCCGGATTTTTGGTTTCGTTCTTATACGATGTTTTTGAGTATGAAAGTCTTATGAATACGATTTCGATCTTTATACGTCGGCGATTATGGAAATTACGATCTACGATTATCAATTTTATTGATTTCAAAGGCAAGATATCAATCAAATCTTCGTGAAAGATACGATTTATGGAAATTGCATCATATTGCACCAATTCAATGAGTCATAACCGCACCTTAAATAAGAAGCTGCGCAATTCGTAAGTTATAAAACCTTCAATGACACGTATGTAGATATCTGTAATTATTAGTTTTAAGTTACGTTTTTGGTTTCAATATTTAACCATTCATATATAAAAAATATTGTGGCGTCCAACTTATAAATTTTTGTATTTATCAGATTCAAAATTATTAATCTTAAGTAACGTAAGAATTCCCACGACTCTAATTAATTAAATATAAAAATGCTCATTGCTCTTATGTAGTTTGTTTATAATGTGTTTTAAATAAATATTTTTGTGAGCTGGCTGGTGCATTCATTTATTTGTATGTTGCATATTTGGCACCGATTATTTGTGTGATGTTACAAATTCTATAAACTTTAGAATGCAATATTGGGGTTTAAATTACTATTATCACTAATATTTTTTTACTATTGTTATAGCTACTGTATCTAGAAAACTCACCACAATTTGCCTCAAAATCACAGTTGATGTTATCATTTACTGTTTCTGAAACTGAACTTCTTCAATTCTTTTATTGCACGGACTTGTACAAACATGCATATTTGCTTATTTGATTTGTAGAATAATTTTAGTCACGAAGTTTATTTTAACTGATTTTTTGTTCCATTACTAATCGACAAGTCAACACTTACGCAATTAACGTACGAAGTTTCAAAACGTTAAAAACCAACATATGTATTTGAAATGCAAGTATTTATATTGCACTTATATACAGATTATTGCTAAATACCAGTGACCTGAAAAAAATTCTAATTAAAGAGAATTCGAGTTTAAGTAAGCATTGGTTTTTGTTTAATTTTATTTAGATATTGAGTTTGTTTGTCTTAGATGATTTTTAAACGGATTTGCCAAATATTTCTGGATTTATAACTTTATTATAAACAGTATTTAATATCTATTTTAAGAAAAAGAGCAATGCTAAAATATTTGAGCATATTTAAACTATTTGTTATGTTATACATAAAACTTTCATCATAAAATAATAATAGTATTGAGTTAATAGTGCAATTATTTATTTAGATTTTTGAAGGCGATCTGTTTTCTGTCATGCATGATAAAACAATTATATAAAACTAAAGAAAAAAAAACAAACACAAGAAAATCACAATTTTGTTTTATGTACAGAATGTGCTCAAAAGTCTAAAGAATAACTATTAAAAAAACTATACAAGTGTGTCGTAACTATTGACTCGGTTGACGCTTTTTGGGATTAGTTATTCTCTAATTTTTTTACACACTTGGGGTTTCTAATTTATTATTTGTTTATATGCATTCAATAAAATTTTCCGTCTTCATTTCAATTTTCGTAATACCTTTTGCTTTAGTGATTTTGTGAATATTTTTTTATTTCGTTTTATAATCATATGTTTAACAACATTTATTTTTTTATTTTTTGTTATGCATCTTTCAGTTTTTAAACAATGTTTGAAACATAAATATTATTTTGTTCATTATTGTCATTGTTTTTTTGATCTAAATCTACTTTCTTAAGTAGTTTAGTTTGATGGTTTTTAAATATTAATCATTAAAAAATGATTTTGTCATATACTTTCTAAAATATGTTTATTAATAAATTTATGTTTTTAGTAAAACATTAGAAATATAAATGTAAATACCTAGCTACAGCGGAGGAAAACGTTACTATTGTCTTTAATGTCTTTTACGTTGCAGCTTCAATGCGCAGTTTTGTTCAAATTTATTTTGTATTACGCGGGTTTAAATTTAACTTTTGTGCCGCTAAAGCTATTTACAGTTATCTTCAAATTGTAATAATTTTAGACTTTGAGATGGCGTTGCCATTACATTTAGTTTATGGCATTACAAATATATCACACCTGTGCAGATTCATTACCTGCTAAAACGTAAGAGAGTTGATTTATGAAGAATATGTGTAACTGAAATATTTGTCTTTTAAATGTAACTACATTTTTTTTTCAATAAAATGTCCACTACGTCGTGCGACAAAAGCACAGTTTGTAAACAATTTACATTTACTTTATTTTTTATTAAAAATTTAAGATTAGAATAATATTGGAACTGAATTGATATCATAAAAATTTGCAAAATGAATTTGTAATAAACAAATTATTTATTTTCGTGTGAAAAGATATATCTATGTCTACTTTTTTTGATATTACATTTCCAAGTACAATACCTATGTATGTATATTACGTATTTGTTAATTTACAGTAAACTAGAAGCGCTAAAACTTTACTTTATTTATATCTATCTATCTTGCTTACTCTTAAACCTTCGTTCTTTCAAGCATTTTGAATTGTTTTTACAAATCGTATGGATTTTGTCAAAGTTGTTTTTATTGCTGTTATAATTTTTTTAAATATGAAAATTATTTGTGCTGCGTAGACAAGGGTTAATTTTTCAGCCTAAAGCGATTAACATGGTCTCTAAAACTGATATAAAAAATCGGCCATTATTAAATTATCAGTACTTTTACTGTGTATTGAAATTATACTAATGTTAAACAACGATTGTAGCAGTTTATAGCAATTGGTTAACAAATTTTTTTATTTACTTTTACAGCATTTCTATTGTTTCAAAAGGTTTAAAAGATCTTTAAAAAAAATCATAGTTTTTTAAACTTACTTGCAAAGTTATTGTTTCAATTGCTTAGTAGTCTTTCATGCTATCTTTTTTTTTCTTTTAATAAAAACCTAAACAAAGTATAAACACTTTGTGTATGTGTACGTGCTTAATAAAAATTGCTAGTAAACTAGTAAACTAACAGTTGCTTAGTTAATACCCAGTCAACACAAACCGAATTTATTTCATCAAAAATGTAGCTGTTTAACTCTTGTTTGCCAAATATTGTAGGGATTAGATAACAGCCATAAAATTCATATTTTATTATACTTATTTAAAAACACAGTAGTAACATTTTACGATCGTTTCGCCAATTATTATAATGGCTTCTTCAGATGTTAATTATACAACTTCCTTGCCAGAAATCCTTTGCAGAATTGGATATCCTATCACTTCACTTGCTTACAGGTTCTAGGCTTTTTAAAAACAAAAGAAAATTTTATTCCGGTCCTTTTGAAACATCTAAGCACATCAGCTATAATGGATCTCACATTAAAGCTCATGACACAAGTTGAAGTGAACGAAGTACGACAGAATAATTTGAACTGGTTGGATAGTCAGCAGTTAATGCAATCTTTAGTATCATTACTGGACCCTGCAGTTGATTCGGAAAGACATTACAACGTTGCTCAATAATTGTGCGATTTTATTAGTACTTCTCGAGAAAATTTAAGAAGTTCCACGATAGTAAAAGAACCCGATCTATTACTTAATACTTTAGAATCACCGGAAACAGTATCATTACTATTAGATCATATGTTAAGCAAACCTAAGAAAGAAAGTTGCATTGTTGGAGGTATTCAAGTACTTTTACTTCGAGATGTAAATAAAAGTAGTGATAAAGAAATAAGTGATATTGAACAGAAGCACAGAGAGAGTACGATCCACGTAATCGTAAAACGACTTAAAGATTTCCATTCTTTATTATTAGACCCACCAGAGAAAAGATCGATTAACACAATGCTTGGTATTTTGGACCCACCACTTGGCAATACCAGATTGCAAGTAACAAAATTAATTGCAACACTCATATCAACAAATAATCTTGAATTTATAAAAGAATTAATTTTGTTAGGTACTTTACAAGTGCTTCTTGATGTATTTTTTGCATTTCCTTGGAATAATTTTTTACATACTCAGGTGCAATCCTGTCTAGTTTTAATGGATGAAAGAAAGAAGTTGTATAATTAACATCTGAAGAAGCCATTATAATAATTGGCGAAACGATCGTAAAATGTTACTACTGTGTTTTTAAATAAGTATAAGAAAATATGAATTTTATGGCTCTTATCTAATTCTTACAATATTTGGCAAACAAACCGAATTTGTTTCGCATCTTATTGGCAATTTAGAGGTTGCATTAGTTTGTTTTAATTTGAAACCGTTAACTAACAGTTAAGTTTCTATTGAAGCTAAGCAAGTTTGTTTCCGCTAAAATTAAGTTAAGGTTATATGTTCTGGTATGAATCAAACTCAATTCCTAAAAACAAAACAGTTTTGATTTTTTTTAATTGATTTGTGTGTTAACTACACAAAAGCGAAAATGTTTACATTAGAAGAAACGAAACATATCCTTAACATATTAACCGCAATAGTTACAATATGTACAAACAACACTTTAGTTTTGAATTTTTTAATAGAAATTTTTAAGATTTTGTTATAATTTTGGTTTTAAATTAGTAAAAATTCCTAGAACTTTTAATAAATTTAAGATGACCGTAGAGCCAAATAAGAGGGTCATCAACATGCATAAATCAGACTTTAAATTTTATTAACAAATAATTTGAAAACAAATTTATAAAATTGTTACCTACAACAGGTGATAGAAAAAAACTCATAATAACACCTAAATTTGTGATTAAATTCAAAATAAGTGTGGAAAATGTTTGCGTGACTCCCTATCTTCAGTGTAGCGGCACTTATTTTGCTTTTTTAAATTTAAAAATATTAATTTAAAACAGCACATTTAAAATTAATCATACAGCATTGCCATCGTTCATCAAACAGCACGTCTAGCTGCAATTCTTTGAGGACGAGTATTCGTGATGGGAAAAACTTATTGATGCTTATTATATAACTGCTTGTGTTGGTTAGTGGTTTTGCATTTTGAATAATATAGACTAGAAATGTCACAAATTCGTTTTAATAAGCTTCGATGCTGGGGCAATAGTTATCGTACGGAATTTGCTTCAAGTGTGATGACGCTTGGAGATTCAAACATAGCTGTAGTATAAGCGGAGCAAATTTACCTTCAAAGTCATCACGGATAATATCTATTTAATTAAAGTAGAAGGTGATAAAAACCTCTTTTGTAGTGATCGTCACAGGCAAGATTGTCGTACACCGCAACACGCGCAATTTTGCATTTTACAATTTGTAAAAACAATTGTAATTTAGGTACATAATTTGAGTACCATGTAGGATTATTTTTCAATGTCCCAGCATCTACGAAATCCAGTCTGGTATCTGCTGGCACGATGTATTCTGCACTCATAAAAAAGCGTTAATGATCAATTGACTCCAAATACTAGCCAACACTGTGAAAGTTTCATTTTTCAGGCTCCAAGTAAATAGTTCGATTACTAGAATCAAGATGTGAATTAAAACTGTCATGTTTTAATACAATACTAGTAAGTTCGTAACTAAGAGGCGTCATTCGTTCATGCAACTGAGTGGTGCGCACTCTGATACATGCACTTCTTGTGAGCATTTATAGCAATGTAAATAGCATCCAAGTCAGAATCTTAAAAATGTTGTGCAGCTGAAACTGTAACTTGCTCTATCGTGGATTTTAGTCGGGACCGCCATTGCAAGAATAAATAAACACCGTTTTACAAAACCTTCTTGATTTCTCATTAACTTTTCGAAATCAGGTTATTCAGAAAGTATATGTACGTCCGTGACATGAGTTTCTGTGATAGAGGAAAAATGTTTTTACTACGAATTGCTATGTATGAAAACCCTGACGTTTTTCTTTGTTGCAATACTTTTCTGTGTCAAAAGCGGTTGACGCGCTACATTATAGGTACAGCAAGCATAAATTCGCGGGGCTGCCACGTGCAAAAAAAACATTTAAACCTTATAATAATATTAATAAAGTTGGTAATATTTGAAAGAGTTAGAGTTATAAAACTTTATTTATACATGTGACGTTCCCCATCTGGTCACACGATGTCACACTTTGTTAATCCACTTTTCTCCCTAATGTATCACGTAATTTATGAATGACTTCTTAGGATTTTTAATTTATTTCAGATTTTTTCTTTGAAGTACGATTTTGGCTTAAAAGTGTGTACATATACTCTGAAAAAAAGTTTTTGTCGATTGGAGAATCCAAGAATTTTTTAAGGCTAACATTTCTTAACTATCAAAAAAAAAATAATGTAGCTGTCTTCTAAAAGTAATTGCAACTCAGAGTTTTAAAAAATATTTAAAAAACTGTAGGTATATTTAAACAAAGCAACCAATAAAAAACATGTTTTTGAGTATCAGGACTTAACTTAGCGGTCTGACCTAAGCGTATTTAAAAATTATAAACAAGTATTAACAAATTTTACATGCAAATAAAAAAAATTGAACAATTTAATGTAGATAATAACAAACAACGATGTACACAATAACATCAAAACTAATCACTATTTAAGAAGGGCGTTTGTGTCTAAGTGTAAAATGTAAATTAATTTTAAAATTTACTTAGAAGTCCGTTGTTTACTATTTTGGTTCCCACGGAACAGTGAATAGATGCACGTATAATTGACCTTTTTTACCGCCAACGTCGGTTTTTGTAACTATAATATAGGTCTATCATTAGGGTCGTCGTTGTTATATTTGAAAACGTTGGTATAATAGAATCCTATTTACTTTTGATACAATTCTTTGAAGTTTGAAATACAACGTATCTCACTTAATTTGTTTTAAATTAACATTTAATTAATTTTATTATTTATACTTATACGTAATCCGTTAACCATAGTACATCCATTGTTATATAGATGTCATTACTAATATTTGAGGTTATAGGAAAATAAGAAAACACAAAACAAATTTAAGGTTAAATCAGAATTGCCAACATAAATTGAACTGAACAAATAATATTTGTAAAAGGTAAAACGTAAGTAAAGCAGCGCCATTTATTGCGCAGGCGTGAAAAAGATCAATTGAAATGCTCAACATATAAAGCTCAGCTACTCCACACGAATTAATTGGGCGGTTTCTTGTAAAATCAGATTTACATACAACAATGCATCAAAGTTGGCAAACTTGTGGTGCACTCTCTTATCGAGTGTGTAATGCAAACAATGGTATTTTTTTTAACAAACTTTAAATTTAAAATTTACTTTTTAATTGCACATATTTAAAAAAAGATAGTAAAGTAAACGCATCTGCATAATTCAGTTCAAATATTTGAGTAGTGCATCACGCTTACAAGCGTTGATTTCGTGCTCAATTCAAATTAGCCAATCATGTAATTTCTGTAATTTTTTTTGGGAGGTGGCTTCGCTTTATTTGTTAGGCATTTCAGCTAGAGTTTTTTTTACTGTAGAGGTATTTTGGCCAGTCGTTTGAGTAGTTTTATTAAATTTGTTTTTATGGTTTAACTGATGTGTTCACGTTCATTTAATTTATTGTTTTTTAAAACAAAAATTTTCAGTTTTGTAAGTAGTGTTATATGTTTTTCAGTATACTATAAAACCCTTTTTTTGTTTTTTGATTGTTATCTACACTAAATTAGTTTTACATTTTTTGTTTTTATTTAGTTATTTAGTATTGAAATTATATTAGGTTTAGTTTTTAATTGTTTGTAAAGACGTTGATAGTGTTTACTTTTAGAGTTTTTGTTATTGTTTCCTTAATGTTATAATTTATAGTGTCCATTTGATTTATTTAAAACAAAGAATGTGAGATTAAACCAATTTTTTTTGCACTTGGTATGCGTGTTGTTAATTAGTGTTTAAAAAACTTTTTTTATTAATAACGTTTTTTATTTATTGGGTTAATTTTTGTTTCGTATTTTTATAAAATCTTAATGCCAATTATCGTATATCATAACTGGATCGTATTTTCTAATTCATGTTTGTTCATTATTTTTTGTACAATTTTTATTATTAAGTAAATATCTTCAAATCTTTTGATGTTTACAATAGTATTTTTTTAACAAATTTTAAATTTAAATTTTATTTTTAATTGCACAAATTTAAATAAAAAAAGGAAAGTAAACGCATCTGCATAATTCAGTTCAAACATTTGAGTAGTGCATCAGGCGTTGATTCAAATTAGCCAATCTTGTAATTTCTGTAATTTTTTTTGGGAGGTGGCTTCGCTTTATTTGTTAGGCATTTTAACTAGAGTTTTTTTTACTGTAGATGTATTTTGGCCAGTCGTTTGAGTAGTTTTATTAAATTTGTTTTTATGGTTTAGCTGAATTGTTCAGGTTTATTTAATTTACTGATTTTAAAATAAAAATTTTCAGTTTTGTAAGTAGTGTAATATGTTTCTTAGTATACTATAAAACCCGTTTTTTTTGTTTTTTGATTGTTATCTACACTAAATTACTTTTACATTTTTTGTTTTTTTTAGTTATTTATTATTGAAATTATATTAAGTTTAATTTTTCAGTTCTTTGTAAACATGTTGAGTGTTTACTTTTAGAATTTTTGTTATTGTTTCCTTAATGTTATAATTTATAGTGTCCAGTTGATTTATTTAAAACAAAGAATGAGATTAAACCAATTTTTTTGCACTTGGTATGCGCGTTGTTAATTAGTGTTTAAAAAACTTTTTTAGTGTGTACTGTTTCATTTTAATATTTTTTGTGTCGTATTTTTATAAAATCTTAATGCCAATTATCGTATATCATAACTGAATCGCATTTTCTAAGTCATGTTTGTTTATTATTTTTTGTACAATTTTTATTATTAAGTAAATATCTTCAAATCTTTTGATCTTAACAATATAATTTTTGTAGCGATTTGATCTTAATTACTGCACTTTTTGGCGTTAGCAGTAATTTCTACAAAGTTGATTTCCAACGCAAGATTTACATTTTGCCGAAGTTTTATTTCTTCTGTGCATGTTTTAGAGCTTATACATGCTCCCATGCTACCACAAAACACGCAAACTTTAGAACGGCAACTTCCTTGCTAAGTCTCTGAATGAACACGAGCGCCTGCAGTAGATGGTCTGAGAATTAATGGGTTTTAGTCATATTTAAAATATACATTTTCTGTAATGGTTTAACTATTCTACAAATAAAGAAAAAATGTATTTAAAAAGCCTTGAAATATAAACTTTATTATTAGTTCAAACTTCAATAAACTACTACGTTAATTATTATAATTCAACTTAAAATTTCTTCTATATTTTTATGTATTCTGGTAGTACATTGAAGTTTTAATGTTTAAAACCAGTATTGCATCACGTGTTTTTAAAATTGATAATTATAAAAGTATTTAATTAAAACGTTATTGATGCACATTTCATACATTTTTTAATATACTTTCAAGTGTCAATTATTTTTTATCAACAGTTTCGCGCAAACTACTATGCAACAATCTACATTAAAAAAATAAATATCGTAGTTTATAATTAGTATATAATGTTATTGGAATTGCAAAGCGGAAGAATTAGTAGATTCTATGTAAATTATATCACTAAATCAAAAAAAAATATATTTACGTTTTATAATCATAGTGGTTTAATTTTTGAAGGAAATTAGTGTGAGAAATTTTGCATGTACTTTTATTGGCTGTATTGAAATCTTTTTAGTCGACTCCATGTACATCTCTTATTTGTTAGTCTCTAAAACTCTAAAGTTTCCAAATTAAAAAAAATATGTATTAATACATTAACCTTTTGTCAACAAGAGCGAGATATTCGTAAAACAAGACATAAATAATTCCAAAGGTGTTTGTGATCAATTAAATAATTTAGATAATTGTCGGTAATCTTTGTTATGAAAACATTAAGAAAAAAAAGAGAATCTTTAATTTTTATTACTAGTTTTGCATCAGTGCTATTTAAATAATTAAACAATTTAAAAATTGTAAGATGATTTTACTAATACGATTGTTTCAAATAATTCTATAAAAATGACAACTAGTACAAAAAATAAATTAAAATACATAAATGTGGTAAAAATGTGTTTAAAAAAATGACTTTAAATAGAAAATTAGTCAGCAATACACATTTACCAACAAGAAGCACTACCATTAAATTTAGGGTAGATAGTGAGAAATGTTTATACATTAAACAAAATGAAAACGTTTAAAAACTATACATATAAATTAGATGAAAATAGTACGTAAAGATTGGTAAGTACCTACTTAAAATTAGTATAATATATTCCCAGGTTAAGAAGTGCATCATTATAACCTAAACGACATATTATATCGCGAGACGCGCCGGAAAGTGGGCGTTCCGGGAATAATTCTTATACAGAGGACGAACATCATACCAAAACACTTTTAACATACCACCATGCATTCTTTGAAATTGGACTTAAAATTTTGTTTAGTAGCTTACTTCCAATTAATCTTTATATTTACATATATGATATTTGTGTTAAAACATTGCAATATGAATACTATAAATGAATAAGAAAATTAAGTCAAAAATAATAAAAAATAATTTTAGATATTACTAATTACAACATAAATAATAAATAGACATACATGTATAACTAACAAAAAGTATCTTTTGCCATGTTTGTTTTATTAAAGTTTTTTTGTAATCCTTCTAAAGGTGGTATACAATTTTCACTTTTGTTGTGTTATGTCGTTCTTTATGTTTATTCCAGCGTCCAGCAGCAATTTCCGTGGAGTAATAAAAGTAAATTTTCCTTTCAAAACAAATAATACACTTACCATAACATCATTTTAAGGTTAACTTATCACTACTAGAAAAATAAGTTCTGACCCAAAAAACTTGATACAAGTAAGGAAGTTGTAAATATGCTGTTGAACATACCAAAAGTCTCCCAAAAAAAAAAGCTTTTATAATATAATATTACAGTTATTTTACCTGCTACTGAAGAAGAGAAATCCTGTCCGTTAACTCTCTCCACAAAGTTATCCACTGGGCCACATTCTAAAACCAAAAAGTAATGTGAATCACCAAGAACTCACTCTTTTTAAATTTAAAATATCAACAAAAATTGTTAATAATTACGTAGATTTAGCACTACGAAATTATAATAGTCATTAGATGCTGTTTAAGTACGAATTAAAACAAACTATGTGTTTTTTGACATGCATCGTACATATGTATTAGGTTACTGCATTTTGTGCTTCTATACATAACTTTTTTGTTGCTGCAGGTGCAGTATCTAAAATATTAATTAAACTATCACAATCTGCATTATTTACGCTTCTATGTATTTTGGTTGGTAGGTTTAAGGTCGGTATTGCATTTACATACAGTTTTTTGTACAAAAAACCAACAGTAAAATATTACTACGAGAAATGTAGGTACTGGGTGACCAGATAAAAATGCAAAGGGCTGTATCTCGGAAACTATTCGTTGTAGAGACTTGCGGTAAAAAATGATATGATTAAAGTGGCTTAAAGAAAATCGTGGAAATTATTTTTAGGTTTCCAAGATGACCGCTTTCTAAAACTTCAAAAGTGCTTTTAGTGGGAGGTTATTTAATGTTTTTTTGTAAATAAACAGTTGTAATTCCTAAACGATTGAACGGATTTTAACAAACTTGGTCTCCTTGGAAAAAACATTTATTGCTCTATCAGAGTCAACTTACTTGCTATAAGTCTGACTTCTAGTGATGATTAAATTTCAAAATTATCTGAACAAAATTCTAATAACATGACTTTTTCCATAAAAAAGTAGTGAAATGATGCTTTAGTAGCATAGTGAAAACCGTATCTCGATATCTTATTCCTACCTAAAATTACGAAGAAAGAAAATTTAGTTATCATAAAATTTTAAAATGACATTATTACACCGGTGTTTATCCTTATTTATTTGTCTGTTTTCAAGAATCAATAATGAAATTTCATTTTTTTGTCATTTTTAAACTGTATTATTCCTAGCATAAAAAATAAAAGAAACATGTAGGGGCGTAATAAATAAAAAGGACAGATTTTGAAACAAAA
The DNA here is from genome assembly GCA_035610365.1 of Aquatica leii. Classification (NCBI taxonomy): domain Eukaryota; kingdom Metazoa; phylum Arthropoda; class Insecta; order Coleoptera; family Lampyridae; genus Aquatica; species Aquatica leii. The sequence goes on from CM069434.1 coordinate 60,952,456, forward strand.
CTAATCCCTGCTTAAATGCTAGAACCGTCTCCCATTACACTCAATGCATTGTTGGAGCCGGTCATGTGTCGGCATTGCAGCAGCTTAAATTACTGCTCTTGACAGGCTACGAATGGCATCTTGTATTCGTATTTTCATGTGGTTTCTCGTTGTTGGTTGAATCTTTTAGCCGACCCCATAGATAGAACAGGTTAAGTCTGAGGAGTAGGGTATACAAGAAAATAGACTTCCTTGCTCTACCCACTTCTGGTGATATATTAGATCTGAATGTTCTCGCACAGTAATTGAAAAATCTTTGAGCAACAGTTTAGTTGCAAAAACATATTTTGCCGTAATTGGAAAGGCATATCTTCTAATAGAATAGGCAATTGGTTTACCAGAAAATCAAGAAACACGACACCATTTAATGGTTGATCAAAGAAATATGGACCTATAATAGTTCCGTCCAGAATGGCACACCACACGTTGAGATTCCAATGGCTTTGATGTTAGAACTTGAGCAGCCAGTGAATGTAGTTGTCAGATCAATAATACATATTATGCAAATTAACGTTCCCATCACTTTTAAAAATGCCTTCATCTGTTAAAAAAGTTCCGGATAATTTTTTTTTATTTTCCTTAATCATGCCCATCATCCAATGACAATAATCTATCCGTCGGTTGAAATCTTCGTCATTTAAGGTTTGATAAACCATATGAACACATTGTGAAAGACTGTGGTTTTATCTCAAACGTGAAGTTATGCAAGACTTAAGACAACGTCTTCAGAAGTTATGTACAAGTAAAGTAGTATCTTTGGTGACTTAAAAACTTACCTATGATCCTTTAAAATATTTAGAATAGTAGTACATGACATGATATACCAAACGCAAAAAACATTGCTTTCGTACTAAGGTGGTAATTTAATTCTACGTAGGCTAACACATTGTCTTCCGTTTTGAATACATTCAAAATATTCCGAAATCATATCAGCATCATTTGTAAAAAACATTTTAATACTGTTAACGCCTTACTTGTGTGTGCAACAAACACTAATTACACAACTCCTAAAAGTATAATTTTAATATTTGTTGACAAGTTGATTTTAGGCATTTGTTTTTCTTCCATGGCCTACTCTTCATATTCTGCCTACCTTGCACTTGCATATTATATGCATTGATTATTATGCCCCTACACGTTTTTTTTAGTTTTTTGAACTAAGAATAATATTATTTAAAAATTATAAAATTTCGTCATTGATTCTTAAAAAAAAACAAATAAATAAGAATAAATACCGGTGTAATGGCGTTTTTTTTTAAATTTTATGATAACTAAATTTTCTTTCTTTGTTGTTTTAGGCAGTAATAAGATATCGAGATACGGTTTCCACTAGCTTTTTATTTACAAAAAACATTAAATCACCTTAACTACGTCAAAAAGTGTTAAACAAAAATTACTAAAATAAAGCTTAGCTTTAAAAAGCATATATTTTTTTGGTACATTTAGTAGATGTATTTTAGTAAAAAAATCACGTTTAAATAATAATAGTGCAAAAGAACAAAATTTTTCAGTTATTTTATATTAGGAAAAAAATATGTATAGAGGAATCAGTCATCAAAATCAAAAAAACAATTTATAACGTATAATCCAAATAAACCTATCAATTGAAGCATAAGGATTGACGTTTTGACGTCTCCTAAAACTGGATATGTATATTTTTTCTTACTATGGCAGCATTGTCTTCAATAAACTTATAAAATTCGAATTACCCGTTACAACTAAAATTCCTCTGCATTTATATGACAAAATCTTGATCAATACACCAGATTTACAACGTTATGTATACTGACAGTTACTACACTAACATTTCGTTGACAGAAAAACAAATACAAATAATGTGCTATTTAACGAAGACATTAATAACAATCAATAGAAAACGAATACAGTGAAATTCTTCTTGAGTGGACATGTTCGTGACTGTCATTTTTGAATGCTCAAGGGAGTTGTTCGCCAAAAGGAAAATACGAAAAAATGCTATAATTAATATAAATAAAAGAATACTTAGCAAAGTTCATTACTTGATTAATTTGATGAAAAATAATCAAATAATGTACTTTGTCGAGTAGATTTACTGACTACAGTAAAGGTAGTTATAAGCCAAACAGTAATTGTATTGCTTTGTGGTCTCTTCAAATGTTTACAGTCTTGAAAATGTTTTACTAGATTAGTAGCACGCCTATATGTTTTAGTAGTTTCTTCATTTCTGCTTTCAGCCTCCTTGTCAGAATTTTCAAATTTTTTTTTCATTTCATAGTGGTCAAATTTCTATCTGATTTTCACCAAAAAGTTCGCAAGAGATTGATACAATTTAGCAGCTGTGTCCATACAAATTGTTTCACTTTCCAAAGCAGAACTTACTTTGTGAAATTGTTTCAATATATCGTTCCACAATATTAGCTGAAACACAAACTCAATTTCTTCCATGTTATGGAGAAGACCAGATGCTTCCCTTTTTGTATCTCTATTTGCATCTGAAATTTCATTGTTTTGGAATAACTAAAGAAAACTGCAGACGTTGCATCCTAGTGTGCGCTCCAACGAGTAACAATTAGTCGCTTAACTATTTTCCCCTCAGGATTTAAATTTTGCTTTAATTTAGTCCATCGAGTTGTTGAGGCTGCAAAAAATACATACAATTCCTGAATAATTTCAAAAAAATTAGCTGCACTTAAACAGCAGTCAACAGAAGACGACCAATAAGATTTAAAGAATGTCCAGCGCAGGGTACATCCCAGTAAACACAAAATTGATAATGTTTAGTAACAGTTTCAAAACAAAAAATTTATGATTCACTCTTGTTTCAATCATAAAAGAAACCTAACTGCAATAAAATAGCTATAAGTCCATCGCTGTTTCACTTATTTGAATCAGTATAGTTTCGGTATTTTAAATTCAAATCTGTTGCAAACTAAATGTTGCATTCGGTTTACGTTTTAAAAGCTTCGTTCTTGAACTGATACTAAATGATCGATAAATATATGATTTTCTTGTTTCAATAATGAACTAAAACAATTCTTTCAATAATGTAATAATACATTTTCGAATGCACGTTTCAAATTTTATTGCACAATAAATATTTTTAAATACCATATCACATTGAGTTTTTTACATATTGCAACTTTCCTTGATTGTGGTCTTTTCACGGAAGCCTCAATAACTGCATCAGTTACTGTTGGGTAGCAACTTTTAACCGCATCTGTAACATAGAAATAAATATTTCATTTATATACATACATAATCATAGAGTTACACAAAATTAATTACATTTTTTTAATCAAAAACAACACAAACTTAATATAAACATCACTTTAGCAATCATAAGAAAGTTATAAAGACACTGTGAATACCTTTAGCTGTACATAATCGTATAAAAAACTTGAAGAATTGAACTGTAATTATAAAACCTAAAGTATCATCAGATTTACGCAATAATCTAACTTAACACAACCATGTGTGTTAATTTACATTTTTTTTATACAAATTAAAACATGATACATAAAGAACAGAAATGATAATAATATTGATTACATTTATGGATTATAATAAAATGTTTTGACTTACCGTTTATTGTTCCATTTCGTAATTGTACACACAGCATCACTTATCAAACTACAACCGAACAAGTGAAAAGATATCAATTTGCAGCGCAAGCGTTGACGACAGTAATCGAAAGTATAGCAACGACTAATGCTGACTATATATTATATTATATTATATTATATTATATTATATATATTATATTATATTTCTGTACATACTTATAAAAAATTACCAATAAAAGACATTATTATTATTATTATTATTATTATTATTATTATTATTATTATTATTATTATTATTACTAATCACAAAGTATTCGTTTTAACTAAAACGATTCCACTGTTTTGAAAATAATTCAATCTTATTTAATCGATCTTCAAACAATTCTAGTTTTTCAAAAAATATTTGGTTTTAATAAATCAGTTTTTAGACGGTTGCTGATTATGGGAAAAAAATTGCAAGTACTGAAACAGTCTATAACTGATTGTGAAAAATCGGAACTCTTTCAATTTATTCACAGTCAGTTACATGTAAATGATATAAAAATGGAACTAACACGAAACAACGTAATGAAACAATTGTTTTAATTTTGTGACTGTAACAGTTTCAATCCGTGTTTACTGGGATATATTGCATGTTTATTTAAAAAAAAAATTCTGAATTCTATTATACCTTCTAGACATATTTGCAACGTTATCGTAGGACTGTTCTCTGCATTTAGAAAAGTGAATTCCACATTCACTTTCGATGTACTCCAATACTACTATTGCCAGATATTCGCCCGTGTGGCTTTCTAGAGGAATAAAAGTTAGAAATCTTTCCACTGGTTGTCCGTCGACTGGTGACACATATCTAATAATCACTGTCAGTTGATCAACATGAGAGATATCTGGTGTGGAATCGACAGATAAACTGAAATATTCTGCGGTTTTTATATCATCTAAAATTGATTTATGTACTTTGTTAGCCATTAAATGAATAATTTCATCGCAAATTGTTTTTGATAAATGTTACGCGTCCACTACCAAGATTGCCAAATCAATTCATGTGGTGGTTTAAAAAACTTCCTCGGAATGCTAAGCCTCTCTCAAATAAAGTGCAAATAACTGCAACCACACGTTTTAAAACTTCCTTCTAGTACTTTTGTTCCGCCCTAATTTGTTTGTCAAATTCAGAGTTCAATTTTCGTTATAGAAGATTCTGTTTTTTTGTGTAAGTTTTTTTTTTGATACGATGTATTAGATTGTTTACTGCAATTTTCTATTGGGTTTATCGTCAACTATATTGGCTGTTATCCACGATTTCACCACTTTTTTCTATAGCAAAAAACATTATAGTCTTAGAAAATAAACTCTTCTTGGCGAAAAAAATCTTTTCAACTAAGTTGCATCTTGTGCTGGAGTACTCCATTATATTTACTAGCATTTATCACTTCAGAGATATGTAGCCGATCAACTCTTTGAGCAGACACCAAGCCTCATACTGTGACGAAAGTTGGAAGTTTAATTGTTGGATTATACACATTGGGGAAAACTGTCGTATAGAAATCTTTTTGATAGCAGTTTTTTCTTAATAGTACAAACGCAAACATTATAGCTTTAGATAACATTTTTGTCAATAAAAACTTAACTTAATTCGATTTATGCCAGATTTGCGTTTCTTAATTCTTCTAATTTGTTTGTCAAATTCAGAGTTCATAACGCCGTTTCCATTTTTTCTTTTCAAATAAGCAAGCACAGCCGTTCGATGATCATATGAGTTCTCATGAGATTTAAGTGCAACATCCTGTTCGCCAGCCGTCAAAACCTTCATTGGCCAAACTCGTAAAGGAAGAACAAAGTAATTCACATATGAAGCAATAAACTTTGCCATTAAAGGGAGAATAAAGTAACCATGCCTTTGCCCGTTCGGTTTCTCACTGTAAAAGAGTTCAATGAAACAATATCTTGTTTGATTCGTAAAATCCCGTTTTGATGTTTCAAAGAACTTAGTCCAATTTTGGAATTTCTCCGGGTCTCTTTGTATCCAAATGTTTATTTCTTTTTCAGATAGATCGTTCCTGTCGCCTACATTGAATTTCAAATTTTTACATTTAGTTAAATTTTGTGATTCGACAGCATTACAATTCAGCGAAACTACAGAAGTTTCTGCAGAGGTTATAGAATCGTCTGCAGCTTCTGTACCCGCTGGAGATTCAATAGAAAATATTTGAACCACTTTTTGAGTTTCTTCTATCACAGATGTCGATGTCCCTATTGTTTTACTTTTTTTTGCCTGAGGAATCCGCTTTTCCCAAAAAATTATCAATTTTTGGCAATTTGGTTTTTTCCTCTTCACGTCTTGCTTTTCTTTTAAGCTTACTCCAACCACTTTCATTGTGAGTTCCTTTGTACATCAGTACATCTACAAAATTAAAAATTCATGTACCTGATGCACTAATTAAATTACTACATGAAAAAAATTGTATATTATTCAACAAAACAAAACCACACTTGATTTCAATTTAAATGTGTAAATTATTTTAACATTTCATTTAGATTTTAGATCTAAATTTGAAATCTACATTTGTTTTTAATTTTTTAGAGATTTAACTTTAGATTCAGCATCGTAACATAAATGTAATTGCTTATAGTATATCGTGACTCCGATGTTAAACGTAATTACTGAATTATTACCTTGTTTCGTAGTTATTAACAACACAAGAATTAACAAAACAAAATTGAAAGAAATTCTACTTAATCACAATAAACTGCTGAAGTAACAGTACAACAAAAACATTTATCAAGGCGTTTCTTAAGCAGCGTACGTAAGTAATAGGCTCAGCGCAACATGTGAATACGGTTACAGATATCGCTGGCTTGGCTAATCGGTACCCAGGAAGCAAATAAATAGTGCAGACAACACATCTCAAGATAATTTTTCCATATTATGAATTGAAGTATATTTTTATTTATGTTTAGATCACGTTTGCATGGTTTCTTTTATATATTGTGTTATCAGCATATGTGCATTCATTAAAATCTAAAGCTACTGTGTTTACTTTTCATCTATCGTCGTTAGTACCTATCGCTTGAGTCATTGAAATTCACCCGCAGTGCAAAAGAAAACAGATATGAGATAATGCAAAAATTAAATAGTAAATTATTTGATTATTAGATTAGATGGATCTTAGTAATTTTGCGGCCCAAGCTACAGCTTATTTAACTTGTACGTAAATCCAGCATTGATAAAAGAGTATATTATATAAAAGACGTATTTGTTCATTAAGCATTGTGAAATTGTGTGCACGTATACTGATAATTGATTAAACATCTGTTATCATTTGATAAAACTGCTCGACTGTTTAGTAGCATTATAATAATCTTTTTCTAAATTTGCGTCTCCTTGTAATAGCGAAGGCTTCCACGGCCGGAATCTATACTAACATTAGAATGTCTTCCGGGTTTGGACCGTGTCATAGTTGCAACCGAAGCTGCCAACGTTTCGCCCACTTTCGTAAGGTAATCTTTGTTAGATTTTCGTTTGCTTTTTCAGGTTATCGTTTTCTTTCTTACCTTTTCATAGTTTAGGTTATGGCTTGTTTTACAAGTGGATAACCTAACTTTTGAGAAGTTCTTAGTTAGATTTCGATTGCTTGTTTGAGTTTTGCGATTTATCTCACGCCCTGATGAAGCCCCTTACGAAAGTGGGCGAAACGTTGGCAGCTTCGGTTGCAACTATGACACGGTCCAAACCCGGAAGACATTCTAATGTTAGTATTGCGTCTCCTTGATTTGTGTGCCCTCAAACTTTGTGCGCTTGGAGCACTTTGCTCCAACTGCTCTATGGTAGCTACGCCCCTGCGTTTAGACGTCGAAAAGCAATGAACAGCAGTTCAGAAAAAAATAATTTTTAAAACGCTTTTTGCTGATACAGTTTAAAAATATATCAACGTTCGCACGTAAAGTAGATAAGAACGTGACAAATTGTGTGTATTTATTCCACTGATGATATTAGCAAGTCTGGGAAAGTCCCGGTGCGATTATTAAATAGGTTAACATTTGCGCGTGGATTGCAGTTACTGTGTCGGTACAAAAGAAACTTTTAGATAGAAATGCGCTAAAACTCAATGTCCACTTAAGAAAACCTCAATCAAGACAAAACGACACATATGGCGTTATTATAAGTTCAAATTAGATCTATGCAAATCTGTCCGCTGATGAAAGATGTCCAATCAATTTGCGTTATAGAAGATTCTGTTTTTTGTGTAAGTTTTTTTTTTGATATGATGTATTAGATTGTTTATTGCAATTTTCTATTGGGTTAAGGTCAGGTGATTGTTCTGACCAGTTTATCGTCAACTATATTGGCTGTTATCCACGATTTCACCACTTTTTTCTATAGCAAAAAACATTATCGTCTTAGAAAATAAACTCTTCTTTGCCGAAAAAAATCTTTTCAACTAAGTTGCATCTTGTGCTGGAGTACTCCATTATATTTACTAGCGTTTATCACTTCAGAGATATGTAGCCGATCAACTCTTTGAGCAGACACCAAGCCTCATACTGTGACGAAAGTTGGAAGTTTAATTGTTGGCTTATACACATTGGGGAAAACTGTCGTATAGAAATCTTTTTGTTTTTTCTTAATAGTACAAACGCAAACATTTATAGCTTTAGATAACATTTTTGTCAATAAAAACTTAACTTAATTCGATTTATGCCAGATTTGCGTTTCTTAGCACTGCATCAATTAGGCTTTCTTTGGTCGTCCACTACGCAGGTTGTTGTTCATTTTTTCAACTTCTGCAACTGTATCTATTGAAGATTGATTACAGTTTACACTAATAACAAATCAGTTTAATACTAATATCAAAACTTTTTTCACTGTAGTTACTTTTAACAAACAAATAACAACTAATGCTTAGCAGAAAATTAATAACAAGAATCAAAGCACGAATATTAATTTTGGTTTTTATTTTAAAGTACTTATACTACAGAAGACATTGAAAAAATTCGTTGTGGAGCAGATGATATATTAAAAATAGTAATTAGCCGATTCTTGTCTACTAAACTTTTTACATATTTATTTTTCCAGGCGATAAAAAAATTACTTGTTTTATTTTAAATAGAACTCCATAATACTTTCTTATTTCCAAACAACTAATGAGTGTTAAGTTATTCTTATTAGATAATAAAAATCAAATCTTTGTAGTTGATTATGCAAGTTGTATGTTAGAACAATTTTTACTTGCAAGTAAATTAGTGTGTTTTTCAAAGGGATCTTATAATTGATGTTATCGATTTTAGTTTGAGGTTTGAATTGCATGTAAACAACCCCAATTCCAAAGGCTTCTGAAAACTCTGCAAAGCTATGTTTTAGTTGCTTTAGTTGATAAAATAAAGTTTACGTGTTATTTTCTGTTAGTTTTAATGACCTATTGAATTATTAAGATAAATACGTTAGAAGCTTAACCGTTTATTCAAAAATGTCTGTGTTTAAAAAAATATTTAAAGATTTACAGCAGTGAATAATTTGTACGTGGTTGCTTTTCATTTTCATATGTAAATATTATTTATTGCATGTCTGTCAGTTCGTTGTTTTGATATGGTGAGCTTTAACTTTTTGCCATTCGATCAACTAATTTAATATGTTTAAACGGTAACTTAGAAGTACTATAAAATTAAATAACAAAAAAATACGCGAACATATTGATTATGCATAATTAAATAAACATGTTTCAATTATTGATTGTCCTACAAACAATAATGCAATAAAATTATTATTTCTAACGAGAATGCATTTAATAAGTTCTTGCAGTTATCTCTAAATGTGTGCTGCATTATCATTCTAACCATTTATTAACATAAGTGTGCGTTTATATGTGTTTATGCATTTCACCATTTTTGCCATATGCCGAATACTAATATTTTCACAAAATATTCAAAGGTTGTTGCTTAGCTGATATAATGTACTGTCGCATGCTCGCCAGTGGCCTCTCTACTAACTAATGTCCAAGTACACATCTCTGGTAAGAATTTATATATTTATGGTAATGTCTAATATTATTGCTTGTTTAATAAACTACATTATGGTTTGATCCAGTAAATGTGCCTGCTGTCTCTTTAAATTATTCTAAAATCTTGTAAGCTGTATTTTGATTAAATATTTCAAATGAACTTTTGCACGCTGGTTCAGAACGTGTTGTTGATGTTTTGCAAGTTTTGATTATACTTAATTGATACTATAAACCGCTAAATCGTCAAAAAATATTTTACACAACGATCCCAGGTCAAAGTTTGTTTAATCATTAAAATTATTTGTCTAAATACAATCATGCAGTTAACAACTACATTTAAATTTTCTATAACAGTAAAAATAATTGGTTATTAACACTCAAATGTTTCTCGAATTATTACAGAACCTAAACTATTTAAAATATTTTAAAGAATTTACCTATTTTATAATATACATCTAATTTTATGAATTGATTAGATTAGAGCATGACAAATCTGTGCACGTAAAATTTTACTCATTACTTTATAAGATATTTGCCTAACCTTTTATCCAGATACGCAGCGTATATATTTTGTACAATTACAAAAAGCTGTCGATAGTGTAAAAATTAAATCTTTTGTATAAACAGTTTATTCAATGTAGTGCATTTTACTAGATACGAATTAAACGCTAACGTTGAATAAAATCCACTACAAACTTTACCTTTACAAGCGTTTAAAAAATATTTATATTTCAGGGCTCTGCTGATTCAAATTACTCTCAGCCCTCTTCGGATCTGTCGCTGGACGAGGAAAAGGAAACTCTTCGCAGGGAAAAAGAACGTCAGGCTCTAAGCCAGTTGGAAAAAGCTAGAGTAGGTGTAATTTTACAAGACTTTTAATTTCTTTATTGACTAATCTGAAATTAGCTAAGTGTTTTACAAATTGTAATTTACTAATTTTAGAATTATTGTTGTTTTTGTAAAATACAATTGCTGTTAAAAATAAGAAACTTAAGAATAAAACGTATTTTGTTTCAGACGAAACCAGTAGCATTTGCTGTGCGAACCAATGTCGCTTATGATGGATCTTTAGATGATGATTCGCCAGTACATGGTTATGCAATTTCTTTTGACATTAGAGATTTTTTACACATAAAGGTAAACTACTAACTATCTCATAATGCAAATGGTATACAATTCTAACGTCTAGGAGAAGTATGACAACAACTGGTGGATCGGGAGGTTAGTGAAAGAAGGTTGTGATGTTGGATTTATTCCATCCCCCGTTAAACTAGAGAATTTAAGGATTCAAGCATCACAAACACGAAGTACTAAACTCTACTCCAGTAAGACTAGTTCCAGCTCCAATATAGGTGCCACTGGTAACGATGTTTCCAGAGGTAGCACCCCTCCTACGCCTGGTATGTCCCATCCACCTCAGTTCTTGTGTTTTGATGTTTTAATTTCATATTTTGAATGATTTTTGTAATGTGTTTTTGATTTTTATTTTAACTGGGCACCGCCTACATAGTACACAACTAACAAACAAAATTGTCTAAATAAATAGGTACATATTGCTGGATGCACAATTGCCGAATTACACACAAGTACAAATCATTTTTATATATAGGTACTTATACTAAATGCACCTAATTACCTACTTACACAAGTTGCAATTACTAATTATAACATAAGGGACACTTGCATTACACCGTACACATGAACCCGATCAAGAATTTTTAGCATAATTGGTGTTGGAAACAATAAATAACAAGTGTTGTGTGTTTCTATTTTTATTTGTTATTAATATTTGTCTTAACTGTTATTAAAACTACTCCAATAAGTTTTTGTGATCAGTTTTTATCTTATCTTCCTAGTTATGTTATTGGTACGTATCAATGTATTTTGTTTGGTTTATTTTAAAATTCCCCGGGTCCTAATCATCTTTAAGTCCTTTTATCCTATCCTGTCTGGACACAAGTAGATTTAGAAATGCTGTCGAAACGATTACTAATTGATGACTTAATGATTTCTGTAATAAATTTTTGTTTCGATAGTGTTGCTAGTGTATATTCTTGTAGTTGGTGGTAAATAGAATAGCACAGCCTAATTGAATGTGCATGAAACGACAACTTTACCAATATTTCTTAGTAAGTACAAACTATGTTAATTTACTAGGAGATGAATCAGATTCAATCGGAAACGCAAGAACAGGAAAATCACTCACAACGCCTCCAGCAAAAGATAAGAAAAAGCCATTCTTTAAAAAACAAGAAGCTAACGCTCCTTATGATGTAGTACCCTCTATGAGGCCTGTTGTATTAGTTGGTCCTTCTTTAAAAGGATATGAAGTAACGGATATGATGCAAAAAGCTTTATTTGATTTTTTAAAACATAGGTTTGAAGGAAAGTAAGTATGTGCGTTTTGGAAAAACGATATTTTAATCGTACATTTTTTAGAATAATTATAACAAGAGTTATGGCAGATATATCGTTAGCAAAACGTTCTCTATTAAACAATCCATCTAAAAGAGCAATAATGGAACGATCCAATACGCGCTCTACATGTTTAGCAGAAGTTCAAGCCGAAATAGAAAGAATTTTTGAACTTGCTAGAACGTTACAGCTTGTGGTCTTAGATTGTGATACAATCAACCATCCTTCGCAGCTTGCCAAAACTTCATTAGCACCAATTGTAGTATACCTTAAAATAACTAGTCCAAAAGTATGCGCGTTGATCTAGTTTACTTATTTGTACAAGTTGTTTCTGTAGGTTTTACAAAGATTAATTAAATCGAGAGGTAAAAGTCAAGTGCGTCATATTAACGTCCAAATGGTTGCTGCAGATAAATTAGCACAATGTCCACCGGAAATGTTTGATGTGATTTTAGATGAAAACCAGTTAGAAGATGCGTGTGAGCACATAGCAGAATATTTAGAGGTATATCACTATTCTGATGTTTAAGTTTTATACATGATTTGTTGTTAAAATAGGCTTACTGGAGAGCAACGCATCCGGAAGTAGTTCCAAATGTAGGTAGACAAATTGGTAGTTCACCTCAGGCATCGCCTAGCGGGGAACCTATTCGAGCTACTTTACCTGGTGTGTATACAGAACCAAATTACAGAAACAACTAAACAAACTAACAATTTTAAAACATATCTTACATACTTATAGTATTACTTTAGAATTATTAGAATTAACGTGAAGATTGCGACACCAGGTAATTTTCTTACTAACAATTACTAACTTGTTACAGCACATCACGACGTTTACGGATATTCACATGACTCTAGAGGTACTTATGCAGGTGTTAGATATATTGGCCTGCAAAGCTGGGATTCGGTAGATTCTTTAGAGTCGCTATCTTTCTTATAAGCACTGCATGACTGTTGTGAAATATGCAATATTGATTGTCATTTTAAAATTACAAAAGCATTATTAAATTAGTTTTGTTGCATTTTGAAGCCAAAGTATTTATGCTAAATTCTGTTGATAGCAGTTTGATTTCCACTTAAATCTTATAGTAGTACTTTTTGACTTTTAAAAGAGTTCATAAAGTATGTAAATTCTGGGTCCAACTTAATATTAGTAAATAAACTTATTGAGAATAGTTTTGCTTATTCATTGGTTTGTTTTGAACAATTTTCAGATTTTACTGGCTCAATGACACCAATTCCGCCTGCATATTAGTGTACGAATAATAAATATTATAAGCAGGTTTAGTTTAAAATATTGCACGATTTTAATATAAATTTTCTTTTTTTCATTTTTAATGGCTTGGCTACGCACGATCGTTGCGCTTTATGCTAATGCACTATATTGCATAAATCTAAGATGAGGTAACACCAACTCCTGGTAGAATTTGGCGAGCTGGCTCAACTGACTTATTTGCTTGATGCTCGTTTGTTTATATTTTGCTAGTAAGTAAATTTTCGTTTCTGATCATTTGTGTTTCTCTATAATCTAATCATTAATGGGTTTTGGTGACTATTTATAATAAATGCTTTTATTAATACATTTAAGAACGCATAAGTTAGGGCTGTGCCATCATTGTAAATGTTATTTTCCGTTTGCACAATACTAGTTCAAACGAGTAGTAAATATCAACCAGTAGTTATAAATAGTATTACATGTAGCACATTAAATCGTTCTACTCAATCTCATTTGTGATTATTTTAAACACAGCCCTAATTTATGGATGGAATGTTGGAAATAATAATGGTTATAAATGACAGGTGGATCATTGTTTCATACTGGACATACTCGTGGTCGATCGCGTTTAGAACGTGATCGTGATTACGAAGACTATGTAGAAAGAGATAGTCATTCTCAAAGTCATGGTTCTACGGTGCCTTCTCATTTAGCGGGGGGTCAAGATTATCGAGAGCATACCTTAGATAGAAATTTAGAAAGAATATCTTCTCGGGATCATCGAGGAGTTAGTGAAGATGATTTTCCTCCACATAGAACGTCTTCAAGAAGAGCCGTAAACGTTATCTAGTGGAGGCTTTCTACGGAGCAGCCCATTGAAGAAGAAATTCATGATGATTTAAGTCCTATAACAGATATTTGTTATAAACCACAAATACCTGAAAAATTTAGAGACGAGAGATTATTAGAAGAGCGTAGACAAGAACGCCGAATTAGCGAACGTGATTATAGCGACAGAAGATCGTACGACAGTAGAATGCGCGAGAGTAGCAGGCTAGACGAACCGCTCGAGGATAGAAGATCGGAAGATAGGAAATACGAAGATCGAAGGAGAGAAGAACGGCGATTTCTTAGAGAACAAAGATTAGAAAATCCATCTTACCGCAACGAAGGCAGAAATTATAGAAAAGAATTATTAGAAAGATTCGCGGATATGGATTTTGAAGATCATCATGAGTATCGCGACCGTCAAAGATATTTTGAATAGTTTGCTACTTACAAGTATGTTAAGTCGTCTTTGACGGTTTCCTGCAATGAGGTGTTCCGTAAATGTGAAAGAAAAAAATGAAACTTATATAAACTTCTTAAATTCTGACCAGTTTGGTGCCACATTTGAGTATTTCAGCTCAATTTTTAATCACAAAACAAATTACGTTTGTATAGTTATCCAAGCTTTAACGTAGTACTTATAGGATTTTTAACTTATTTGTAAGGAATGATATTGTTGAAAGCTGTATAAATTTACGTATTTTGTATATTGTATGATAGCCTTCTAAAAGAACTGAGTCTTTGCATTTTGCAAAGATAGTGTTTGATTTTCATGAATGGTTCCAAGCTGGACTTTCAAACTCGTACATTGTAAATTTATTTGACTGGCGTTAAAGTTACTTTCAGTATTACTCAAAACCGAATAACCAAATAAAAACACGTTCTACAATCGTTCTTATATTTTATTCAATACCTATAAATTATTATGCTTTGTTAACAAACAGAAACTTCAGCTTAAGAACTATTTGTAACTATTACTTTAGTAGTTCTAAACTACCTACGTGATATTGTTGCATATTCAAATTTATTGTCATGCAATGACTGAAAATTATATTATAGACTATTAAAAGTTTGCACTGCTGCTAGGTATGTTTTATGTAAAAAAAATGTATAAATTTAATCTGCATGAAAAACAGTAATTGCTTTTACAGTATCAATATTTTACTAAAATCAATTGCTAGAAAATTCACAATTTTTATTAGCTACTACAGTTAATAAACTCGAAAATCTATGATAAGGGCGACAATCAATTCTTGGAAACTAAGGTAATAAACATTTTTCAATATTTACATGTTTTTTTCCGTTTTTATCAAAATAGATTCGATGAATAATTTCGCCTGAAAAGTAGAAAATTCTAAAATGATTAAACAAACATAAGTTAATGTTATTAGAATAACCATTATTGATTATGTGTTCATTATAGTCATTACTCTAGTACTGTAACTAAACTAGTACTGTAGATAATAAAAATTGTGTACAATAGAACTCGAATACAAATTTTACTACCCTAAAAAATTATGCATGTGCCACTTTAGGTAACATTGCTGACCAATTCACTTACTGAAACTTGTCTGTATTGTGAAAGTGCTTATGTACACAAAATTGAAATTTTATTTATTAGTAAAGTTGTATTAAAGTATAACGGATGATATAGTTCTTTCATTTAGCAATGTTCAAAAATCAGTGCCATTAAACTGACCAAGTACCTAAAATGAATACATTCATCAGCACAGATATACAACTTTGCTATTTTTTTTGTAAATTTGTTAATTATAGATAGAATTTTCTAATTATAGAATTTTACTATGTTTTAGCATTCTATAAATAGTACTAATTGGAATGACAATTGTGGCCATAATAAATAATTTTTTGTTTAAAGTAATAGGTTAAATAACTTCAGGTGCCTCAAAAATCTTATTATGGACTATACCTGTTAATTTCAATAAATTTTAATATACTATTTATAAAATGCGTGCGGATCGTTTTACGAATATTTCTTTTTAATAATATTAAAATGTGGATATTTAATAAATTGTAAATATCTAATGAAGTTCAAACTTTGTATCATCTTGCTGTTCATAATTTATTAAATCTCATTTGTTGTTTTTTACGAAATACTTTAGTTCTTGTTTATATGAAAGATGCTAAATAAATAGTTAAATAATTTATTTATCCATATTACCATTCACTTCAATTCGACATCTCATTAAATCGTACGTTCGTGCTTTTATACTATTACTATTTTATGCATTCTAGCGTTATGCACTTTCTTGTCTAAAACGCTTTTCTATGCATTTAAGTTTAACAATTCTACTTTTTTTATTAACAGTTTATTTTATTTTTATAGTTAAACAGTATTAATACTTTCTATTATTTTGAGTACTACTATGATATCCGTTAAAACAAATTTAAAAAACACGTGCTTTAAATCTTTAAAGTTACACAATATGTTATTCTACTTTAGGGTTTCTAAAATGTTAGCGTACGATAACGCAGAGCAAATACTTAATTAAGAACACATTGGCCAAATTAGCAAATGCTCCTGTATTGTATCTTAAGAGGTCACATATTTTTAAAATTACTTCTATAACCTCTCAACACGTATAGGGTTTTTACAATATAAATACTAATTTTTAATAAAATTTATAAACGATTTTAAATCTATCCAATTTTCTTCAAAAACTTAAGTTGCTTCTGCGAATTTGTTTCCAATTTTCTTCTTTGGTTTCTCGATTGATAATCCAACAGTAGTCAGCTACCACATTGATATCTTTATTAACCTATCTCAAAATCACGGACATCTAGGTGAAATATATCACCCTGTTCTTCACTGCAGGTATTTAAGTTTTTAGGAAAATAGTCAATACGGGAGTCTAAGAAATTGTCTTTGGAGCTTATCTTGCATCCATAGCTTCATACGCTGTCAGCATGCGTTGTAAAATTTTATTGTAGTCAGGGTCTCTAATATGCTTCCAAAAACGTGTACACTCCTTTTTTGAAAGTGTCCCACGTTTCTTTTTTCCTTGTCTTTTGTTGTTTTTTAAAAGAAGAAATCAATTAGAAGTTTTCTTATGCCGGACTCAGACAAATCTGTCTCTTTTAACTTGGCTTCACGTAGTTTAAATAACTTGGTTTACAGATATATAAAACAATTCTTATCTTTTGGCAGTAATTTGACAAACTTTTTTATACATATCAATTTAATATGAAGAGGTGGTAATAACACTTTTTCTGAGGGAAACACAGTCGTATTGATGACTTTTTTCTGTCAAATGCAGCTGTCTGGCTTTACTATCTTATAAACAAAGAATATTCTGTATAACCTCTCTGCTGATCCAGAAACATGATTAGTATTTTAAAATTTCCACAAACCATCCATTCATGATCTTGTTGTTTAATTTTCTGAAAAATCGTAGTTGAGTTATTATAATTTTATTCTACTCGTATATGAACAGAGTGTCCCATAGAAAAAGATGCAAATATATTTCGATTGTGCAGCAAAGCTGCTTTGAAACTAATTTTAGTCAAAGCAATGAAAGTGATTCATTATATTTTAAAGAACTTCATGATGTTATGAACATGCTCACGCCAGTGTCATGCAGCGCGCCCCTACTTACTAAAACTTCTCTTTTTTTGATGTGTACTTTCTCGTACCTGCCCTTCTGGTATTAACACCATAACGTGCACTTCTTTGGAGGACCAGGCACTCTTTGTCTTAGTCTTCTCGGTAAATATACGCTAGTCGTTATTAACTTCTCATACTTTGCCCGTTAATCTGTTTTTCACCCATTATTTCCCTGCAACGCTGCTCGAAGATGGCGCCAATTTGGCTTGCATCTTATTAAGAATCTTTCTAGACTATCCTTGTTAATGTCTTTTTCTCGTATTTTGCTTTGTTGATTTTTTTCCGTAAGCCCCAAACTGGCCGTGTCCTGTTAACTCTGGAAAGTGTAATACATTGAATTGATGTGTCGGATTTCGTACTATCTCATCACGTTCTTAATTAGAGTTTTCTCTATTATCCTCTACCTTGTTTATTCCGCTTATGCTGCTAGATTTCAATGTTCTTTGCTTTTTCGCTCGTTTTTTCATTCTTATTACGTCCCGTTACTAGTCTACCTATTTCAGATATTATTAGGTCTATTGATATAGTGCCAGTAATGACGTTTAGAGGCAACCGTCGTATAGGCAAAAGCGATTCTGAACATTGCTTTTTTGTAACAACTGTTTATCATTTAGTTGTATCGATTTGTGTCATATTTAGGCTCCGTAGGTTAATGTTGCCGTGGGCCGTTTATTTTCTACGTGATTCTACATAGGTCCGCTATCTTTGTTTCCACTTTGTTTACAATGTTCGTAACGTGTGTTCCCAGATTTTTGTGTTTATCCAAGTATACCTCTAAGTATTTGACGTTTTTGATACTCTGTATTTTTATTCCGTTGACTTTGAGGTGTAATTGGTCTCTCCGCCTAAGTTCTTTCAACACCATCGCCTCTGTGTTGTTTTCCGCAAGTCGTTTCCGTTAAACCACATACGGAAAACCCTATTACCTTTAGTTAATTCACTCAGGTTTGCTACCCACCAGCAGAATCGCCAAATCGTCCGCAAAGTCTACGGCTGTAACGCCTGGTTTCTTCTTGATGTTTAGTACGTCGCCGTAACAAAGATTCCACAAGGTTGGACCAAATACTGATTCTTGCGGCACTCTTAATTTAGTTCTGTTTTTTTCTTCCCATAGCTAATCTTCCTGTTATCGAGGTACGCTTTGATTATATTAAGGTATATAGAAATTTCCTTTTTTTGGTACTCGGATTATTTTTACCCAAGCTTGTTTACGTCCAACGTCAAAAAACGGCTCATCTGGCAGTGGTATTCCGTACTCTTTTTATAATTTCTTTTATCGCGTAGATCGTGGATTTTTGTTTTGAAATCGAATTGCAATTTTGATAATTTGTCTTTCTCTAGTTCTTCATCTAGTCTCTTCTTAATTAGCGTTTTGTATAGTTTCGCCAACACGTTAATAAGACAATATTAGCTTGTAGGAAGCTTCCAATAGTATATTTATGACAACTTAAATGGTTTTGATGCAATACATAGTGGCCAGCCTGACTGCCTCTCGTTTAATCACATCTCGTCTTCCGGCTTTCTTGATAGCTATTGTTTTTTAGTAGTTTTGATCCTAGTAATTTTGTTGTATATTTCGAAAGACCTAAATTTTGTACTAGGTTGTTGAGCTCATTCTTAGAAATTGAAGTCCTTTGTCAACAGAAAAGTCTAAACTAGATTTGTAATATATAAATAAAAGTTAAAAATTAAAATCTTTAGCAAAATAAATCGTAAATTACAGATTTGTTGCAACTAAATAGTGTCCTAAGTTTGCTGACACTGAATAAAAGTAAACTTTTCTAAGAAAAACGTGTTTCTTTTTAGCAATTTGGTGACACCAAAAATAGATACAAAATAATGTTATCGCATAGGACGTAGTTAAATTACTATGATTAAATATAGTTGCCATTGCAAGAACTGCACATTTTTTTAAAGTACGTAACGTATGTACAGATGTTTAATTGTCTGTCTTAAATAAACTGTCCAATTACAGTATTTTTCGAGGTATTTTCTGAAATACCCCTCTAAACATAAATCGGAAACCCCCACTAAAACTTAAACTTCACGAAAAATTTCTTCAGTGGCGGATTTAACACCCGGCGAGGTCCAAACTAGATAAATTAACAACCGTCTTTAAAGAGTTAGTAGTAGATGACACTTTACGGTTCTTGGATTCCAATGTTTGAAACTTTTTGAGATGACCTTCAGTGGTTAGTCGTAGAGTGGTATCAAACTGCTGGTAAGTAATGTTGTCAAAGAGATTCGAATCATCCGGGGAAAGACTGTTGGCCAACTCAAGATGAAGGTAAAAGAGTTGTTTTGGAATGGTGTCTAACTCTCGCCTACTTTGCTTAATCCGTTCACGTACCAACGCTAGACTAGCATAGTGTAAGATGTTTTTCGAAGAACGTGTCTGAATGTGAAACTTCATTCTGAGAAATGCAGGAATGATGTTGTGGTCACGACAGCGACTAAGAAAGGTTAAAGTGCACAAAAGTTTGAGGTTTTGGAAGAAATATTCTCTCTGTAGAGATTGTTAATGTAATAGCGAAAGCTTCCACGGCCGGTGTCTATACTAAGATAAGAACGTCTTCCGGGTTTGGACCGTGCCAATGTTGTAACCAAAGTTGCCAACGTTTCGCCCACTTTCGTAAGGGGTTTCATCAGGGCGTGAGAGAAATCGAAAAACTCAAAGAAGCAACCGAAATCTAACTAAACACTTCTCAAAAGTTAGGTAATCAACTTGTGAACCAAGCCAGATTCTAAACTCAGAAAAGGTAAGAAAGAAAACGATAAACTCGAAAAAGCAAACGAAAATCTAACAAAGAACCACTTTAGAGTTAGGTAATCAACTTGTGAACCAAGCCAGATTCTAAACTCCATAGAAGTGACTTAAAAAGAAATGTCTCCGTATAGTCTCCGTATATAAAGAAGTATTGTCACGGCTGGTTAAGCTCGACTCTGATTGGGTTACGGTTGAACGAGGGTGTGTTTTCGATAAAGGGCTAATGACAGGGAACCAAAGAGGGGATAACTCGAAACCATGATCACGATTGAAGTTATTGGGGTGTTTGATGATTTCTATGCTCTCTCGAAATTTCCTGTTAAAAAAGAATGGAGATTTGGCAATCACCGAAACGTTATCAAAATCTATCTGTAGTAAAATGATGTTCAGCAACCGCAGACTTAGAAATATGCTTTTTCCTTATACAACATCTTACTAGAACTTTAGTGAACAGTGGTTATATGAAGCGAGATATTCATAGAGTTATTAATCGTCGTCTACATCCACGTACTCGATTACCTACTGACATTTCAACTCCCGAATCCAATCCGAAATTGGCCTTTTTACCCCACATTCACAAGGTTACAGATCAAATAGGGTAACTTCTACGTAAGAATGGTATCAAACCTATTTTCAACTCGACAGGCAAAATCTCTCAGATTCTTCCTTCTCCCAAGGACAAATTTCCTACACTTTCATCTCAAGGTGTATACCAAATGCCTTGTTCATGTGGTTTAGTCTTCATTGGTGAGACCGGTCGTTCCGTCATTACTCGCATTTCAGAACATGATGGTTGTATAAGGAAAAGGCATATTTCTAAGTCTGCGGTTGCTGAACATCATTTTACTACAGGTCACAAGATAGATAAGTTAAGATAAGTGGTTTCAATTTTTTGATTTTTATAGTTAGAAATATATTTAAAAAAATTCAACCGTCTTCTATAATTTAGTTATTGGCTAACGGCGGGAAGAAAAAGTATGTTTAGTTTTATATGCACTGTAATTCGTGAAAGGTTTATGTTTACAAATGATTGTAAGGCACGACGTGTCTTATCGCTTTGAACGATAGACACGGCGAGCAGCTGTTTGCAAACACGCGTCTATAACGGTAGGAAGAAAATCAGTGCTAATTGTAAACGATGTGACGGTTATGATCTAGATAAACAAAACAAGTTTTGTCATCTCTTGCATAAAAACGCAACTAAAGATTGAATGTCTAATATGATTAGTCAATGCTATACTATAAGCATAAAAACGACACACAGAAGATTAAAAGAAAACGCCAAACTTCCCAGAAATGGGAAACAAAATTAAACAGAAAAAACTTAGTAGTTTTTTGTGTATGAATAACATAAAATTTATGAACAAATATTTTAAATACGGTACCAGAAGAACATTTATCGTCAAACACAAATACAGATACTGCAGACAACGTCGACAAAACTAAAAATACAGCACTCGAATCAACTTCTCAAATTTCCATGAGTCAATCGTAAAAAGTTTTATATACAATAAAACTTTATTTGAAAATAAAAATGAACGGACAATGGTAAAAAATCTATGCTGCTACAAACAGCATGTCATCCCGTAGAAATGGATATGCCCGAGGGCTCATCCACTGCCTCAAAATGTGTACATGTATTGCCAAAATACAGATAATTAGAGGTAATGCACTGTAATGTTAATGTCTAAACTAGAATTAAGAATGTCAAATATAAATCGAAATGTTACTTGAGATGAAAGTGTAGGAAATTTGTCTTTGGGAGAAGGAAAAATGTGAGAGATTTTGCCTGTCGAGTTGAATATGGGTTTAAAACCTTTCTTACGAAGGAGTTTCCCTATTTAATCCGTAACCTTGTAAATGTAGGGTAAAAAGGCCAATTTCGGGTTGGATTCGGGAATCGAAATGTCCTTAGGTAATTGAGTACGTGGATGTAGACGACGATTAATAACTCTATGAATATCTCGCTTTACATAACCATTGTTCACTAAGGTTCTAGTAAGATGACGGAGTTCCGAGTCTAGATTCTCAGGGTGGCAAATAGAAAAGGCACGTTGAACCAAAAACTCAATAACAGAACGTTTCTGTGCAGGATGATGATGAGACGAAGCATAAAGATATCTATCCGTATGGGTGGGTTTGCGATAGACAGAATGGCCCAGAAGTCCGTCGGGCTTACGAGTCACAAGAACGTCAAGAAATGGAAGAGAACCCTTACTTTCGATTTCCATAGTAAGTTTGATATCTAAGTGTTGATTGTTAAGATAATCAAGAAACTTGGACAATTCAAGATGACCATGAGACTAAACAATAAATGTGTCGTCAACATACTTAAATCACACTTTAGGTTTTAATATTGATGATTCCAAAGCAACCGTTTCAATAGATTCCATAAAAATGTTAGCTACAATGATAAAGGAGAACTCATAGCAGCACCAGAAACTTGTCATCATAATCAAACACCCCAATAACTTCAATCGCGATCGTGGTTTCGAGCTATCCCCTCTTTGGTTTTCGGTCATTAGTCATTTATCGAAAACACGCCTTTTTATCAACCGTAACCCAATCAGAGTCGAGCTTAACCATCCGTGACGATCCTTTTCCTTTATATACGGAGATTATTTCTTCTTAGTTATTTCTACGGAGTTTAGAATCTGGCTTGGTTCACAAGTTGATTACCTAACTCGGTAGTGGATCTTTGTTAGATTTTCGTTTGCTTTTTCAAGTTATCGTTTTCTTTCTTACATTTTCAGAGCTTAGATTACGGCTTGTTTCGCAAGTGGGATAACCTAACTTTTGAGAAGTTTTTAGTTAGATTTTGGTTGCTTACAAAAATGGGCGAAACGTTGGCAACGTCGGTTACAACAACAATGACACGGCCCAAACCCGGAAGACATTCTAATGTTAGTATATATGGTAATTTCATTAAAATTAAGCAAAAATATATCACTTATCTTAAATTTTAGTTATTTAAAACTAATAAATGTAAAACAAAGATTTTTTGACATTTTGGAACTTGTCTCTTCAGTAATCTTTAACACTTATTCTGTATTGTAATAGTAAATTGTACAGTTTAGGTAGTTTGATTTCCGTCGGTGTATAACTAATAACATGATTATATTAAATGTATTAAATCCGAAATTTGGTAGAATGCGGCCCAAGCTTCTAATCTATTCTAAAAAACCAAATTAATTAATTTTCTAAATGAAACATCAGAGCACTTATTCTAATTCAATTCGACTAATTCTGGTCAAAATCGAAATTGAAATATAATTACCTCACAGTAAAGAAACGAACAGTTTAAATCGATAATAAAATCAAAATTACAAGTAGAATATTATAACGATTGTAACATGACGGTTGGTATACTTCTTATAACGGTTATAAAAAGCCGTTTTATTAAAAAAAAAGTTCTTTTTTTTCCATTGAATGCGGACGGTTTATTTTTGTTGATACGTGAGTACAAGTTCTATTTGTATAAATTTAGGTATAGTTCTCGCAATTTAACTTTCGATGCACGTCATTAATGACGTAAAATTCATACCACCCTATTTATAACAAAAACTAAATAAACACCGAATTGTCCTATGGAATTTTTTTTGTCGCGTTGTTGGTGTGCTTACTAAAGTTGCAGCGTTGTTGGCATCTGTCAAATTTAATTTGTGTTTTTTACGTCAAAGTAATATGTCAAAGTGCTTATTGTTTTTTATAATTATTTTTGATACGAAACTGTACTATTTTGAGCTTGAACGAGATAATGGTGGTCCATTGATATCAGTAAATGCTGTGCGAGAGGTACCCTTTTACATAATATTTAAATTGTGGTAATACATACATATATTCTACAGTTATTTCTGTATGTACAGCGGTTGCTAACAACGGGGTTCTTAGATCTCCTCAAAACGTAAGCGTAGTACACCTGTTACGAATGTAGAAACATTTAATGAAAACGTAATTCGCAATGTAATATTCAGAATGTACGAAAAGAGTAAGTTTACATGATAATACCGACAACATAGTTGAATAACTACGTCACTAACGTTAATGACGTGCATCGAAAGTAAAATTGCGAGGACTATACCGAAATTTATTGCTTCGTTCTTACATTTTTTATTTTTGCAGATCACATCAAAAATAACGAATGAACAAAAAATATATTAACTCGATTTATAGAAAACTATAAAGAAAGAGCAAATTCCTGGAGCTTAACGAAAAAATAACAAATTACAGATGTGGGATATTCTTAATATCTGAAAACACTTTAACTGTTATATCAAATAAACAAAGTGTGTAACCAACACCTTATAAACAAAAACAATGAACAAAATGTTGAAAACAGTATTGGCTCTGATGGAAAAACGAAGATGAGCAAAGAACAATAAAGAAGAGTATATATAACGGTGACCTTGTTTGATGAGTACAATAACCAGCTGATACTAGAAGAATCTGAGTTAAAAAGACCTGAGAAAAATGCGTAATAGATGATGATGATAGATAACTAATGATGAAGGGCCTGATATGTTCAAATCTGAAGTCCAACACGCAGTGCAAATAGCAAAAGACAGAAAAGGATTAAGCCCAGGTCCAATACTAATAGAAGTTCTTAATAAATAATGATAATATGGACATAATAGTAAAACTGTAAAAATGATATACACCATTCAGGAGGTATATCCTAGAACTAGCTAGAGTTCACATTCGTTGTAATACCCAAAAAACAACACTCCAACCATTACAGAGATTATTGCTTAATTAGTATTATGTCCTATATTC
Organism: Aquatica leii; assembly: GCA_035610365.1. Taxonomy (NCBI): domain Eukaryota; kingdom Metazoa; phylum Arthropoda; class Insecta; order Coleoptera; family Lampyridae; genus Aquatica; species Aquatica leii. The sequence goes on from CM069434.1 coordinate 60,977,660, forward strand.
TTAAAACTATTCTCCGTATAATACATGCAAGAATAAGAACTAAATGTAAAAAGGATTTAGACTATACGCAATTTGGCATTAGATAGTCTTTCGGAACGCGATCGGTTTTGTTTGAAGTAAACTTCCTCCTACAAAACTGCTGAGATCAACGAAGAGATGTGTTTGCCTGAATTATAGCTTATGAAAAGGCGTTTAATAGAGTGCAGCATTACATACTAATAAAAAAATTTAAAAAAATCGATGTAGATGGCAAGGATATAAGACTAATATGAAACCTACACTGAAGACAAATAGAAAAGGTTAGAATAATAACGAACGAGGTCAGTATACAAAGAGTAGTATGACAAGGGTGTATACTTTTGCTCTTGCTATTTAATATGTACTCAGATCAAATCTTTAAACAAGCCTTGGAAAGTATACCCGAACTAGGCGTGAAGAGAAATGGAAGGTCTATTACGACAATCAGGTATGTAGACGACATATACGTTAGATGAACTCTTAACTACTTGTTAACACAAAAAATGGAATTGGAAAAAAACTAAGAATAAAGATAAACATCGAGAAAACTAATTTCATAATTACTGTTATTAGTGGTATGAATACCAACGGTTGGAAACCGTTGCTCTAGAGGGAAAATCTTTTAATTCATGTTAAATTTTTCTAGCGACTTAGAAAAACGACAAGTAGATAAACTACGAGCATGTCCAAAAATCACTATCCAATAAATTGCTTTAGAGAGGACTAACATTATATGGAACGTTCATGTTAAAATAAACGTAAAATTGCATTAGCTTTACTGTTTAACAAAAAAACAAATAAAAACATTAAACGTGTGAGCCTCACCCACATAAGCTTACGAAAGAAATAAAAATTCTGTGTTAATTAATTTCCTTTTTATTTATTGATGAAAAAATAAAATGGTTCTGTAAAAAACAACGCTTCATAAACACTTGGATAGTCACAACAAAAATAATGGTTAGAACAGCTCATGTCATAAACGCCAGAAATGTAAATTAAAAAATATAGATTGCTGCGATTGTGTTGTGCTGCCACTTTTTTTGTTACAAAAACAAAAAAAAACGCTAAATGGAGTAAAAGGAGCAATGAATATTTTACTTAATAAAGAAACATAGCCCAAGACTGAAAAAGAATAAGAAAAGGTTATTGGAACAGCAGGAAAAGAAACAAAATATAAAATTACGTATAAGATATATAAAAGAAAAAAAGAAAAACCTAAACACTAGAATAAATAAAATATTTAAAAAGTATATTTGCACATAAATACTTTAAACTACATAAGATACATGTACGGTTAAAAATATAAACCTTTGACTTAGAATTACTTAATTTTACAATGTATAATTTATACATTATTACTTTTCATTATGGATCATGCCTCGCAATAGTTTTTCCACTATTTTCGTTATCTGAATCAGTGTTGCCCTTGTACTCTTCTTCTTCATCAATAATACTAATATCATAAATAGAGGGTCTATGACTTCGTTTCCATCCTTCGGGAACATGTGCAGGCGTTTTTAACTTTGTCAGTAAACGAGATCCCGACAAAGTAATTAGTATTGCTCCAGTAGGAGCTGTTAATATAATGGAAAGTACACAAATCATTAATACCTTTTCTGCGTATTCTCGTTCCGGTTGCTTATCACCCACTACTACTAAAGCAAGTGGTCCAAGAGCAGCCTAAAAATAAAATAAAATAAATACGTAAAGTTTTATTAAAGATTGCACAAACCTGTACAGTGGCTTTAGCCATCCACGATAAAGCAACAAATATTTTTTCTTTTAAATTTAATTTACTTCCAATTCCTACTAACACAGTAGCACAAATTCTTACTAAGCAAGCTGCTATTAAAATACCCAAACCAATAGTTACCACTTCAATTTTTAATTCAGAAAATTTAATTTGTGCTCCTGTTATACCAAACAAGATTGGTTCAAAAATCATCCAAAATATTTCAAACGCCGTGTTAGCGGGATTGTCTTCAACCTCCCAACCTTGTTTTGTCCAAAAACATAAAGAAACAAATGCTGCTGCTACGCATCCTAAAGGACCGGCACCTTCGTATCCAATCATTTCACTTCCAAATACAGCTATTAATCCTCCAGATAAAAGCATGAGAATTCTTAACGGTACAACAAATGGATCGTGCTTTTCTGGTATAAAATTTGAAATTGCGCCCCAAATAACGCCAAAACCTATACCCCCTAAGAGGCAAATAGGCCCTTGTAGAATTTGCGCGGTCAATGAATCGTGCGAAAACATTATACTTTGTATAATTCCGTAACCTGCAACTGAAGCAGCATCGTCGATTCCGGCAACAGCTATAATTAAGGTGGGTATGCCCTTAGCTACACCATACCCCTTTGCTCTTAGTCTGCATAAACACGGTACTACGACAGCAGGAGATACGGCAGCTATTATTGTGCCAAGCAGTAAACACCAATCCCATGGAAGGTTTAGTAAATAATGCGACATAACAGCTGTTACGCCAGCCTCTACTGTCCATGGTACTAATCCTAATTTAGGCACGGTGATTTTTAGTTTTTTTAGTGCGTGAGGATCTAAATCAAGTCCGGCACGTGTTAATATAATTACCAGCGCTATTTTTCTACAAGAAGATTAGTTAGTTTTTGTATATGAAAATAATATAATCTTACCTTAATTCTTTTGTGACTAATTTAAAAGAATCGTCAAAATTAACAAAACCCACGTTTTGAAAGAGTAAACCAGTAAATAACATTCCAATTAACGCTGGAAGTGTAGTTAAACTAATAAGCCAACCTCCAAAGTGTGCGCATATAGTTAATAATATTAATTGAAAAAGTTGGCCTCCCGGAGCAGCAGTTTCTCCTAGCATAGTGTAGGTTACACCCCAAAGGAACACTCCAATAAATGTGATTCCTATTATTCTAGAAAATTGTCTATACGTTGGGCAAAATGGATATGGGCACATTCGGGGCCACAATGACGGTTGCCACGATGGGTGTGATTCTTTCTTTCTACATTTAATACAGAATGTATACCACCACGATCTAAAATAATTTACGCATATTCAATGAGAATTTAAAAATTGTTTATTTGAAAGCAATTACCTGTTATCATTTTCGTTTCCTCCGGAAAATCGTGTTCTCGATTGTAAGGAATCAGTTACCGATGGTTTTTTACTTCTTGTATCTCCATTGGCGTGTTTATTTACTTCTGGAAACATTACATTATCACCCATTAGACATAAAAATATTGCCTATTAGAAATTACAATGTTATAATTTTTATTAACAGCAAGCACTTAAGAAGCAAACAATGCGACATGGCAATCAATACAACTTATAATCATCACACTAGAACTTGTGTGTGGTACGACACATGCGAAATACACATAATAAAGATAAGACAATTTATGAGCATTGATTACTATTGAAAATACTTCATTCTTTAAATTTATGACAATATCTTTCTTGTGTTAAGCATTTTTGTGATACAATTTTGCGTTTTATTTATTGTGTAAAATAATTTATTTTTAGGTGATTGAATATTAACAATGCAAACTAAATATCATTTACGTTAGTTAGGTCTTTAAGAATTGATTTATCTGTAAAAGAAAATAAGCTTAAGCAAGCTGTGTTTTTTAATTTTTTGAATTAAGTGAAATTTAAATAGGTAAGCATAATAGAAATTTTTGTGTGTAAATATGTTTATCTGTACTAGGTGATAGGTGTTAACAATACGATGCTAATTCTTGTCAAATCAAATATTTTTTGCAACTGTGTAACTACGATACATAGTGTATTTATTTTCTTAATTGCTAATCTGATAAGTGTTTGTGTTTATTAATCTAAATACATTTCTTTATTATGAGTGTTACGGTTTTCTGTCTTCTAAACCACAACTGCGTGAAAATAAATTTTTGTGCTTCTGTCCGTTTTGATTTATTTTACAGGCATCATAATTGGCCGGAAATTTTACTTTTCCGGACTAAGCCGGAATTTTATAACTAGAAGTTGGCACTAATAATCATTAATTAATTAAACGTCATCTGTCAATCTGTCAGATTTATTAACATACACGATTATCTGTGTTATTGTTTAGAATAACATTATCAAACCTTTTTTAAACAAAGATAAATATCTTACAATTGCTAAAAACAACAATAGTTTTATTTTCATATAAGTTAAATTGCAATCATACAATATAATTGTCAAAATAATTTCAAAAACAATTGAATTTCGTAATTAAAAGTTTTAGTTTTATCAACATACGTTACTAAATTTGATTAAACATCAATACTTACATAACTGCTTTTAATAAATAAACAAATAACTATTGTTTAAACATATACATATACATTCTGAAGAAGAAAGCTTTTCATTTTGAATGTTTACACATTCGAGCAAATATACACAGATATTCACGCTATACGGCGCGGATATTGTGGCCAAAACACGCGTTTGTGAGTGTTATTTCTAGTGAATTTTTATTTTGATTGTTTGTCTTTAGAATACTGTGCGAACTACTTATGTGATAATCACTTGAAAGTGCGTGAATTATGCGGAGTTTGTGTTGAAACCTTTTAAGTACAAGGATAGTGAACTAATTACTCTGACTAAAAACGCGGTGGACAAAATAATTCAGTGCAGTGAAATTCGTAAAGATGGTGTTAAAGACAAGTTTCTGCAGAATGACTTGCTTCAAGTACATAGTAAGTGTCCACAAACTTATATATTCCCCGTGAATAATTTCATTTTAAAACCTTATGTTTTCTTTGTGATCGAAAGTGTGTAGATGTATCTAAATGCAAGAACCAAGCTCAAGAACGATAGAGTTTAGTACAAAAACTTCAACTGATTGAAAGCATCCGAACGGAAGCAAATAACAAGCACGGCAAGTGGGGAGATAAGGTAAGTATAAGGTTCTCTCAGTCAGTTCTAATGGAAGATACCACTGGCGTTGTTACCAGACATTTTAAAAGCCAGGATCATCGTGTCTGTGAAGTTAGCACGACATTCTATAAATACAAAAAAAATAATAAGAGTTCCAATATCACTTTTCATAGTTCTATAGTTCCTGATAAAAATTAAAAAAAGTTCCGCATTTCTTACCTTAAAAAAATGAAATTGTAAAAATGTCGTGCTAACTTCGCAAATCTAGCACGACACTCCTCTATAAAGTACTAAAACGCGTTGAAAATTACTATTTTTGACAAGAGTTCTGAATAGTTCCGGTCAAGTTAAGTATATATGTGTAATTTTAAATCACAATTTCAACAATTAACAATTTTGAATAAATTTATAATATTCACGCTCAGCACATTCTGTAAAAATTTTTTTTTGTAATTAATAAGAGTTCTAATAGCACTTTTCATAGTTCCACAGTTCCTGATGAATATTTAAAAAAATTTCGCATTTCTTACCTTAAAAAAACCAAATTGTAAAAATGTGCTAGCTTCGCAAATCTAGCACGACACCCTCCTCTCTAAAGTACTAAAACGCGTTAAAAATTACTATTTTTGACAAGAGTTTTGAAAAGTTGCGGTCAAGTTAAGCATATATGTGTAATTTTAGATCACTATTTTAACAATGAACAATTTTGAATAAATTTATAATATACAGGCCTAGCACGACATTCTGTAAAAAAAGATTTTTTTTAAATTAATAAGAGTTCTAATAGCACTACACGACATTTTGTGAAAATGTCGTGCCAGACGTAATTTTTTAATTGTAATTTGTTATTGTTTAAAAAATGGAAATCAGTTGGAACTTTTCTTTAAAATGTTTCTAATGCATAGAACTCATATAGAACTGTGTTAAATTTCTATTAAAACTGCGGAAAATCATCAGCACAACACATTTTCACAAAATGTCGTGCCAGACGTAATTTTTGAAAATTGTATAAAAAATAGTAATCAGTTGGAACTTTTCTTTAAAATGTATATATGTATATAGTTAACTTGACCGGAACTATTCAGAACTCTTGTCAAAAATAGTAATTTTCAACGCGTTTTAGTACTTTAGAGAGGAGAGTGTCGTGCTAGATTTGCGAAGTTAGCACGACATTTTTACAATTTCGTTTTTTAAGGTAAGAAATGCGGAACTTTTTTTAATTTTTATCAGGAACTAAGGAACTATGAAAAGTGATATTGGAACTCTTATTATTGTTTTTGTATTTATAGAATGTCGTGCTAACTTCACAGACACAGGATCATTACGGCCCGAAAAAGAAGCAGTAACAACCAAAGGTGGGCACTGTAGCCAAAAGAGAAAACGCTTTTGAAAAGTGTGTGTGATTATTTAAAGGTTAATGTTGTAGTGTAATGTGCGAGTATTTAAAAAGAAAGAATATCCCGCGTAAAATCGTCTACCAACTACGTTGCCAAAAACAAAATTTAAGTTTAACCGAACACCAAAAAAACTATATTTCATTACTCTGTTTTACTCTCGGACATTAACATGTGTGAAATAGGTCTGTCCATAATAAGAAAGGTGAGAGAGAGATTAAAAAAAAGAGATATAAAAAAACTAGTACTTGTAATAAAATGTCGATTTATTGTATGACTTCCGCTATGCTCGATTACTCGATGGAGGAAGAGCATGCAAGAGACCTCCACCAGTCGTTATCTTTTCATATCCAAAATATTTAACAAACAATAAAATAAAATACACACATGCAAATAATGTAGAAAAATGCAATAGATTACAGAAGTTCATATATAATGAATCTAATCTACAAATTGAATACGGAAGCTTGCTTTGATCAAAACATATTAAGAGAACCTTAATCGCTACGTTACACCTTCGCATATCACCAACTAAAACACAAGAATTGTTAAAGAGTGGACATGCCATGTCCAAGGTACCAATGTCTCTGGATTGCGAGTACGTATGGCTAAAGTTGAAGATGCTTCGAAATTGCAACATTAGTAAAACCGGCTACCAAAGTAATCTAATCATGGCTCATCGTTTCGAGGCCGATCATAGACCGTTCTAAAGAAAACGTTTAGCATAGAACGTTTAGATTGGTTTTTTAAATCAATCTTAGATTTATTACATACATGAATCACATTGGGTTACTTTACAATACAATCAAGGAGGGATGGTAATACTTTAGCAATTCGAATTCACGGGAGAAAATCGTTAGTAAAATCAACAAAGCATTTCATACATAGCATAACGTAGAATTAAGGTGAAAAAAAAATACACACAAGAAGTCGCAGCAAGTTTCGTTTACAATAATAAAAACAACATGCGTCTGAAACTACGTAGATGGCGTAATCGTTTATGATTAAGTTTTCTTTCAGCCGCGAGAACAAAGAAATCGTTGCGTAAACTCAAGATTGATACCTAAATTCGATAGCAAATTCCATTCAATTATTCTATTACATATTACATCAAAATTTAATACAAAAGAACCAATTACGTTACTTTTAAATAAATTACAAATAAAATGACCTACAAGAAGTAAAGAAAAATACAACAATTAAACACCAAAACTAAGACAGCGCAATCTAATTCCTTTGTCTTAAGTGAACAAAGGAAACATGTATCAAAGGTTTTAAAATTAATTTTAAACTGCTATTACAAATAACATTTAATTATTTTGAATTTGAATGTATAGAATGAATTCATACCTGCAATTGCAATAGCACTATTTACTTATTATTATTTTTTCACTCGTAACTTTCCTTTGTTCTCTATTTCTTTGTTTCTACGACCACCAGCAATCAAAAACTACTTCCCTCATTCCCTCGGGCTTAAAAATCCCCATATTTTTTTTTCGCAAGCGCTAACCCACTCCCGTTTTCTCGCCGAGATTAAGATACGTTTTCTTAGACAAATAGCTGTGCAGGCAACCAACAATACTTGTAAAATTTGAACTGGAATATCTGGATACTACAATGTTATCAAAACGGTTTTGAAGAATTACGAAATATGTTCTTTCAACTAAGTCTCGAAGTTAAGCCATATACTGACATACATTTGAAAAGAAAATTTATCCAGCGTTATGATAATAGCTTGAATTTTTCAGTTTTACTAGAGACAAGAAGTGTGATTTGTTTTTCTGCAGCAACTAGTAATTTCTTTATCAGACAACCGGTATAGAAATTAGAACTCTGATAACGAAACTCCGGTGATCAAAACTGCGATAACTATTATTTGACATGAGATCAATTCTAAAAGCTACGATTTTATTTTCAGCTTCCAACAATTGAAGATGTTTGTAAAGGAGGAGCTGAACTGGTACCTGAAGTGCAGTTTTACCAGAGAAAAAAGTGTGGTTTCTATTTCTGGAACAACTACTAGTATTTTATCAGACAACTGGTATAGAAATCGGAACTCTGATAACGAAACTCAGGAAGAACTCAGAGTAATCAAAACTACAGCAGCTATTAATCGACGTTAGATCAAGTCTAAAAGTACGACTATTTTCAGTTTTCAACAACTGAAAAAATTTCTAAATTAGAAGCTGAACAGTATCTGAAGTGCTTAATGTCTTAATACACAGATCATATAGCCTACTTCCGAAAAAAAAACACCCAATAAATTTCAAAGGACAAAACAAATTGCCAAAAGGGAAAATAATGCATAATGTCATAGTATAATAAGCACTACACATCTAAGATTATTTTGTCCCTTATCCAACTTACAACGTATATTTCGTTGCACAGAAAATTTGGTTCAAAGGTTTTTATCGATATCTTGTGCAATTCGGTTGTTTGTGTACCTTACGAAAAATGTTTTAAAATATGAGAAATCGGTAACTTACCAAGACAGCACAAGAATTGAGAACTAATACGTGCTATTTGTTTTCGATAATGCAAACTACAATGTTCACAATGGCCATAACACGTTTCATCTCATGGGTTGAATTGCTTGCATAACATCTAAAACCGGTTTTCAGGTAAGGGACAATGTACCTCAAAAGTACATTTGGCTATTCTAAAATAGTTGCTTCAAACATGACTTCCCTCAAAGTAAAAATACTGTCAAATGAACATAGCCGAACATTTAATTTGTTTCGGGTGTATAGTATCTAGTTTGAAAGCCCAGAAGAACGTAAACCTGGTTGGAGTAGCTGCATGGAAATGCTGAATGCGACGAGGGAATTTCTAATTTCCGTTGTAGTTGTTCTTCTATTCATTAACTTAGTTATTTCAAATCCGTCAACACTTTTTATACGACTCATTTTTAAGCTACCACAAAAACGACCAGCAATAAACAAAGCATAACCATGGTAAATTTTACTCAGTCTTTGTACGCTAAAAGTTGTGAAATAGTAGCAGCAGCACTTGATGACAGACTATTGAAGTCATTATTCATTTGACTAAAAGGTTTTCACTTGTTATTGTCTTTTTTGCCAGCGATTGAATTCATCATGGCAGGAAGTGGTTTAAAAGAGTTGTCAAGTACTGTCTATGCCACAAACAGTGTACAACAAATGATGAACGGAAAAGCTTACTCCAGGGTCATTCCTGCTCTACTCCTGATTGAAAAAGCACCCATTACTGTATTTTTGTAAATTAGTGAAGGTTTTAGTAGTGTGCGTAAACTTAATTTTGTCTATTCAACTTTCAAAAGTAGTATTGCATCTTCTTAAGAGATTACGCAGTCAGCTGCAGTAAAAAACTTTGTAAAAATTTTGGAAATTATTTTACCATCCGTCATACTGAAAAGTTTTGATCTGGATTGACATCACTGTAGAACAGGTGAGATCCTTGAGTATCATTGGTGGATTGACCGGAGGCAGAGGAATAGCAGTAACAACTATTGCAACTTGGATTAGCTATATGCCAGCTTGTTTTGGGGTGTGTAAAGCAATGGAAGAATTTGCAGGTGTGCGCAGCGTCTCTTTAGAGCAACACGTAAAGCTACGAGAAGCAAAGTAGAAAAAAATTTCAAGAACTTGCAAACTTTTATTTCTTGGTTTGAGGAACACAATCCGTTTTCCAAAACACCTAAACTTTCTTCCTTATTAACATGAAATGTAGCAGATAAAAACGCGAGCTGTTATAAAGCGTTTAAAGTTCGAACGTTAGCCTTCAAGGAGATTGAGAACAAAACATTCAATGATATAGTAATAAAAGTTAGCTGTTAAGTCTGTAGTCTCTATAATCAAGTCTATGACAATTAACAACAATACTGTATGTATGAATCCTCACACTCTTTTACATCGGATGGTGTGCACAATAAGGAGTGATAAGAGATTTGAAGACATATTTTAATTATGTGCTTATCCTCTACCCTTTTTCTACAAATCTGGCTTGATGAAAAAGAAAGAAAAGAATGGTTTTAGTTTAAATAAATCATCAATCACTCTAGATTCAGAGAAAGTGTCATACATTGATGGAGATAACCTTTTTCATCGAGTTGTCTGGCGACGCCCAATTAGTCATTTTGGGTCAGCAACTGTTGTTTTTAATGGATATGTTCTACCACTAACATTGAAGTGAAAGTAGAAGACTCAATCCATGTAAAATATCAATCAAAGTGAATTTTAAGCTAACGCTAATAACAAAATAGGCTTTAACATTTTCTTTTGCAATATTTGGAGCCAAGAACACTAAAGATCTAGATTCTTTTTAGTAAAGTTCAGCACGGCTTCCAGTATTCATACAATTTTCTATTCTAGATAAATTTTTGTTTTTTAAATTTTAATGTTCTTGATTCTCTGCTTATATTTCTAACAGTTTATAGGTTTATTAATAATGATTATCTTCATCAAATGTGAATCATTAACTTTAACGCTGTGTTTTTTGTGTTAGATTTAATTAATTAAAAAAAAACTTTTTTTAAAACAAAAATCTCCAATTTTTTAAATTAAACATAATTTTTTTACGGTCACTGGTATTTACTTACTTGTTTTAAACAACTCTTGCATAAGCATATTTACAGAAGAGAACAAACTTTTAAACAAATTTAATTTATATCTCGTAAGCATCCGTGTAGCATATGTGAATAATAAATAGTGCTTCCACCTTGTTGCAATTTCTACGTACCAAATATTTAAGAAATAAGTATACTCCAGGTGTTAGTTGGTATGCGTTAGTTGCATTACACGGGTATTCACATATGCTACTCGGATGCTTATGAGATATAACTGCAGTAGTTTTCCAGTAATAGTTGTAAACCCACATTAGAGTTATCACGGGGCTAAAGAGTCCCAACAGGACGAAACAGTTATCCATCGTTTCTTTAGTGTAGTTTTCACAACTACTTATGCTGACTACTTACCACATTTTCAGTTGGTGGTTCTTATACGGCGGTTTAATCAATGTTTAATTGGCACTAGGTGTAATATAAACTAATAAATACTAACTAATATTGCCATTTGTTATTGATTCATTTAGTTTATACAAGTCTGTAAAAATGACGATAACATTAACTTATTTCTAGATTCGTTATTGCGTTTTTTATATAGCAACGTCGTAGTTTTTATTTTTGTTTGTATTGTTATTTTTTATCAAATATATCACATTTTATTTCTAACAAACGGTTTATTTTTTCTCTTAATTTGTTTTTATCGTACATTATCTTAGTTTGTAGTACTTGCGGTGTTTCATATTTGCTTAAGTGGCTCTCATTAGAATATTATCAACTTGTAAGAAAGTTGCTAATAAGTTTGATAAACGCATTGCAAGAAATTTGCAGAACAATGTTACTGCAGACAAAATTGACTTACGTTTATGTTAAAATTTAAACACAAACACATATTTCATTTTCTCCTTTTTTTATATTTCTTTTTTTTCTTTTTCTTATATATTTGTAGAAAAACTAATAACACTAGTAAACCTTACAATCTGAAATTTTAGTATTTTGCATTGTTTTAAACGTAAAACTGTATTCTAACATAATGTATTACGTCACATTTTTAAAATAATATTTTTATTTGTTTTCATAAAGATTAACGTCAAATTTAATATTAAAAAAGTTTGTAAAAAGCTCGATACGACGTCATGCATGTAAGAAAAAAGTAGAAAATTCTAATTAATTAGTCAATGCAGAATATACTAAAATAAAAACTTCTGGAATCGATACGTGCAGATACAATGGTTGCAGTCGGTAGAATAATTAATTTATTGTTTAGTTTTTGACGCGGTCTGGCAAGAGAAAAGTGAAATGTCACTAAACTGTCACTTAATTAAGAGAGTTTGAAACAATTTTCCACAAGTTGTGTTATGTGTTTAAAAAATCTGTGGACAACAAAGAAGCCTTTAAGCAAATTAGTTCAAATATTTTGGATTCAAGATTAAAAATCAAGACAAAACATAGGTGCTACATATACGGTGTTTATCGTGTTATGTCAAATAAACTTAGTGAAACAAAAACAAGAACAAGTCCTGTTACAAAAGCCGATAAATTGGCGTGAACCAAAAATCATGACGCAAACTGATACTTCTGTCTAGTAAAATGTTTTTCCAAACGAAATAAACACAAAATGTCGTATCCAGACATTCCATCTGTAAGCAAATTGTTGAAAAAACTGATTGCGCGTTTTCAACTCCAATGCATTCAAATTCTTTTACAAACTCTACAGTCAAGGAAGATATAAACGATGTTTTGAATGTGATCTAATTTAACGTATGTTCCTTTTAACGAACCACATTTCATTACTCAATCAAATCTCAATGAATTGATGCGGGATTTAGGTTTAAGCAAAGAAAAATTACAAAATTTAGATCTCGATTAAAAGAATGAATTTTTTTACATTTTACTACAAAAGCTTCTGTATTAAAGAAACGTCACAAAAAATTCAGTTTGTTATAAGTTTGAAAGAAATTTTTGTTATTGGACTAATGAAAACAGAATTTTGTATAGAATGAGTATTGAATATAATTGTGCAAAACGATGATTGTTTATCAACTCGTCAAAAACAATTTGCAAAGCAGTTTTATTTTGTAATCGTAACTTAAACCTATCAATTTTATTAGTTCATTCTAAAAACACAAAAGAAACATATGATAGTAAACAGTATGTCAACTATATTAACAGTAACGTGCGGTCCTAAGAACCGCAATGCGATTTCTTTTTTGCTCCCCCTACTCCTACTTGATCTAACAAGTTTTAGTCTTCGGTACCTTGTAATGAGTCCCGTGTCTACGTTTGATATGTTCAGATGTTCAGCGTATCTGGCTTACGCAATACGATAACGATCTTTTAGGACTTTACCTTACTAAATACGTTACATTTTTTAATAATGACCATGCGAAGTCGGAGTAGAGCTGGAGTTAAGGCAAGATGCATTAGACTGTAATGCTAATTTGTTAGATGATGAAGAATACCAAAATGATAACAACAAAATTTCGGTTCAAAATGACATGTACATTTCTTGAATTTTTGAAGAAAAGATTTAACAGCTAGATTCAGAGGTATTAGGAAGTGAGAAAAATGAAACCTCTAAAAAAAAACAAGAATTTTTATAAAAAAATCGTTATAAATAGTCTTTTTAAGAACATGCAAGAAATGTACGTACACCTGGTCATAATATAGTAAGACTTCTTGGAAATCGCATGTTACAGAATTCAGGGGAAAAAACTTTATCCATATCTTCAGTGACAGCATAATTGATTATATCACAAAATGTACAAATTAAAGATTATCTGCAATTAGAGAAAATTATTTAAATTCTAATCGTTTTGTACCAATGGAACAGAAAGGGAGATATTCTGCTTATTTATGACTGCTGAGCGTTTTACTGTTTTGTTGAATAGCTTTTGGAGATATTGTGTCAAATTTCAATTGTAATTTCCAAAAAGCATACACTATGGAGCTAAATGTTACAGTTGATGAAATGCTTGTGCCGTTAAGAGGGCTTTCAGCATTTAAAATATACATGCCTTTAAAACCGGTTAAATTCAGTATGAAGTTGAAAGCGTGGTTGATGCACGCACTCAATATGTATATATTTGCGAGTTTATTTTTGAGTTCAGAAAGGATTTTACTTAAGTATCTTTTACACCAAAACTAACTGCATCAAAAAAGAAATGATGAAGAATTAGACCGGAACAAAAAGGAGACATGTTTTTTTGCCTTTCAGCCAAGAAGAGAAAGACAGCTTTAGACAGAATGTTCCAAAAAATTGTGTCTTAAGCGAATGAAGATAATTGAAATTTTGCAATATTATTTGCATGTATTTCTGTTTTTGTTACTGAAGTTCATAATTTGTGTTTTTAATGAAAATTTTCAAGAATGTTTCATTGTTTTTTATTTCATTTTTATGGTTGAGGCGTGGTGTTATTTGCAACACATAAATTATTTTTTTCGTAATTTTGTTTTGAAATAATTTAATATTTGTATGTTCTTAGTTTAACAATCATCTACAAAACAAGCAAAAACTGAGCGACAATATACATTTCAACTTCCATATAGTCAATAAATGTATTGGGCGGTTCCAGGGTTAGATAACTCAATTGGAACGTTACTAGTTAATGCTCAATACTTATTCAATATTCAAATTATCTTTGGCAAGTCTGTAGTGATCTTTAGGTAATTTCTTTATTACTAGGATAGCAAGCTGGGTTTACAAAAGATTGTTGTTCTTTGTGTCTGTGAGACAGCCGAGTAGTTCAACAACATTATCAAATAAAAGAATGGCACTCACGGCTCAACATTGTTTCTGAAAAATTTAATATATAATTTGGGCCGTTTGTGGATTCTAATTTGGTGATTCTACCCTTTCTACACCTTAAATTAAGACTGTTTTAAATACTTAAGAAATATGCTTTTAAAGCTGTTTGATCCAAATTTCGGGAAGGAATATTTGTTAATTCACAGATTAGGAAAATGATTATTTTAAACGTATTAGGAATGATTTAAGAGTGGCAGCATAGACTTCACTTGCGTAATCGCACCGTTACAATAACGTAAGCAAAGATTACAATTTATCTAATTCCGCTTATCTGTCAGGGAAGTGATTAAAATCGCTGTTTCTTTTATGCAAAAACAAAAAGAGAACCCCTTTAAACAAAACAAAATTGGTAATTTATTTATGAGGTTCACAACTAGTGAAAACGTCATTAATTGGTTCAATAAAATTGCTGCTGCAATTATGGGTCTACAGATAACATAGTGTTGTTAAGTGTAATTAATTAGCAAAGAGGTGGTTTGATTTAAGACCTGAATATTTGGATTTAGATTTATAAGAATTAAAGAAAATTATGTTAAACACGTTTGGAAACAGGAAAGATAAGTTAGTGTCAATGAAACGATTTGAGATACGTAAGTGGAAAAAAAATGAAACGTATTTTGAATACTATCACGACAAATTGGTGTTGGGTAATTGTGTTGGATTGATTGCTGCTGACATTTTAAGGCACATTATTGATGATTTAGACAATGTAGTTATGCAAACTCAAGTCAAGATGTGTCGATTTTCAAGAAGTCATTATGGTAAGAAAAATACATCCGTAAATAATAGTAATAGTCCGAAAATCGTGGCATCTAGTTCTTTACCAAAGAGATGCTTCAATCGTAATGGTGTAGGTCATACTGCAAATAACTGTAGAAGACCAAGAAGAGAGAAAAGATGATGTTACGAATGCGCGTCATCATCTCAGAATCTATCCTACTAAGCAACCAGTGATTGATCAAAGAATGGCAAGTGAAGCAGATGACACAACAAACGTTATTGAATCTGCACAGCAACCTCTTCATGTCACTTTGGTAAATATTTCTGTTCACGATGAATACAATGTTATGTGTAAGTACTGTTTGCCAGGTTTCGTTTACACTATACTAAGGCCTATTAGTTTAATTAAAGTTTGTTATGTTCCTGAGATTAATAGTGTTAAAAGTATATATTCTGTGGAGAATTAATGTTCTAGGTTGATTTAATGCAATAATATGTAATAACGGTATTCAGACTTTAAAAAATGAGCAACCGATTTCTTTTCGTCCGTTATCGTAGTCCCGTGGTACTAGTCTGAAAAAAAATTCGGAGATCTTAGATTATGTGGGAATTATCGTGAACTCAATAAAATCATTATTACAGATAATTATCTTTTAAATGAAGATAAGCTAGATCAATCAAAAAAACAAAAAATATTTTGCTTATTAAAATAATATAAAATAAAAATAAGTATTCCACAATACTTCGAAAATAATGGAGTAATGACACCAAATGAAATGCGTAGTGTTAGTGAAACAATTTAATTATACGAAAACATATGTAAACGAACTCCTTAAAAAACATGGGCATACAGTGTTACGTTTACCATTTTACCACTATGACTTAAATCCGATTGAGTTGGCATCGAGTTTAGCAAAACACAAGATCACTATGAATAATATTACATAGAGTGGTCTGGAGATAAAAGCCTTAGTAAAAAATACATTTTCTGAAATAACTGCAACGGACTGGGATAAACATCAACATGTGAATCACTTGGAACAAGAAATGTGACTGGATGTAACTGTCGAAAACGTGACGTTTACCATGAACACTAAATCATCTTGCGATAAAAGTTGTAATGGAGCTATACGTGCAAGTTGGTTTGAATTTGTTACAATATTTATGAGATTGTGACATCGAGTACTGCTCTTCAGTAGAATTGTTCATGTAAGTATTATGTTTTTTTACATGTTTTACTTGTAATAGGTTTAGTGCATGCCTTTTATTCTAATTAAATAATAGTAGGAGTTGTAATAATGTAACATTATTTAATGCATTATCATTTATTCTAAAAGTACGAATCTGCATTTTCAGGCGTTTCTACTAAATGCGGTTACTAACAACCAAGACGATGACAGACTTCTCGAGACATTATCATGCGTTTGAGGGCAACATTGATTCGGATAAACATTCTTGTTTTAAAGTTAGTGATTTACATACTGATATGCCGTATTTTCTGACTGGTTTGAACTCAAAATTATCTCCATAAGATGTTCTGTTTAGAAAATAAAATGGATAGGCTAATTATTTATTATTATTAGATAATAATCTTTCAAAATGTTTAGTAGATCGTTATCCAATGTTGATATAGGTGTTTATTGTTTTTATCCATATTGAAACGATTATTTTAGTTTTGTACCATTTAAATATAAATAAATAATGCTCTTAAGATTTGCAACGTTTTATTGACAATTCACCCAATATATGTTACTTTTAAGTAAATAACATTTAACCAAGATGCATAAAGTTGTATAATAAAAAGCTATACGAAATAATAATAATTGTGCAAAATTAAACAATGAGAATATGTATCTAGATAATCCAACGCTATTAGACATTTAATATACCATTGGGTAAAAATACTTCAAGCATAGTTTTAAAAAAAGTATGACAGCATTGTGTAAAACTTTACTATCCATTTTAGAGCATTTTTTAAACAAATTGTGATATGGTGCGATCAATTAAAAATGTAAAAATTGTTTATATGTATTAAAAAAACTGTACAATTTAATCTGTACATATAAATGCAATAAAATTGCACAAATTGGTCTTGTCACTTTTTCAGGTCCAATTTGTGTAATTTTTATTAACAATTGTAGATAAAATATACAAAGATTTCTCCCTGTGCACTTTTGAGCAGGATTTAGCCACTTCCCAGGACATTGATAATGATTTGAATTAGAGAAGCGTGACGACTGTTGTTTTGAATTGCGTAATGGAATGTTATATCTCAAAAGCAAGGTAAGACATAATTTTATTTATTTAGATTTATGGAAAACAAAGTTACGTATAATTGTCATAATAAACTAGGTAATTAGGCTGTAGCAAGACTTATCCATATTTGCATACAGTTTACTGGTTTTCAAAATGTAAAAAAAAAGATAAAAAACTATGTTAAAAATTGTTTGAAATGCGTTTCGTTTTCTCCTACTTATGGTAGAATAGAAGAAAAACTGTATAACGTAGACAAGGGTAATAAACTTTTTGACACACCACATATTAACCATTATGGTTCATTGCCAAACCTGTAAATAGTAAAAAAATTTATATTTGAAGTGGTTGATAATTTCACAAAATTTGTAAGGTTCTACCCTGTTAAATCTATCAGTGCTAATGAAGTAGTAAGGTCACTAGAAAGTTACTTTTGTTATTACAGTAAACAAGATCACGTAATTTCAGATAGACGTTTTGCCTTTACTTTAAAAGCATTTGAAAATCTTATTACTAAGTATTGTATTAGTCACATTAAAGTAGCAAGATTGTCGCCATAGTAAAATGATCAAATTGAAAGAAAAAATAGAGGTTTAACTTCTATGTTAGCGAAATTAGTTGCTTTAGAGGAAAAATGGAATAAATAATTACCTCAGACAAAATTTGTTAGTGTCAATCGACTAAAACTACCACATCACAATTATTTGGTGTTAATCAAAACAATCTTTATGATAGCATTAGCTATTATTTTGACAGAGTAGTAATGCTAACAGGGATTTAGATTCAATTAGGCCTACCGCCCAAGATTAAAACTTTAAGCAACATAATGAAATATCAAATCGGTGACTATATTATTAAAAATATAGATGTGACCCCGGAGTCAATAAAAAATTATTGCCAAAGTTTCGTGGGTTTTGCCAAGTTAGTCACGTTTTAGATAATAATAAATACTTAATTGATGATATTGATGAATTTTAGATAACTGAAATGTCTTTTTGAAAGTGTGTGTAGTCTTGAAAACATGCGTTTATGGTTAAGCGATTGTTAAGTTCTAATATGTGTTAAGTACTTATATTATATATGATTTCTTGTACCGTTATTAAGATTAAACATATGATTGATTATGTTTAAATTTATTTTTAGTGAGTTGAAGAATTTATGGTTGCATACATATGCATTAATTTTGAACCGTTATGCACTTATGAATATTTATGTGTAAAAAATTTATGTTGTCTATATACATATGTCAAATTTAAAATGTTTTTGAAGCGCCGTCCTCTGGTAAAAATACCACGTACGATAATATAGAAAAATATAAATTAGTACAGAAGGTAGAATAGTAGTCATTGGATTTAATGACAACGAAAGTCAATGATCTATTGACAAGTAACACTGTCAAAATCCCAACTATAAAATAGGTTAGGAACAATGTCACTTGTCAATAGATCATTGACTTTTGCTGTCATTAAATCCAATGACAACTTTTCTACCTTCTACTAATTTATATTTTTCTATATGTCAAATTGCTTATGTAGGGTCATTACGGATCGGGATGTCAAGATAGCCAATATGTAAGCACCAAATTTAAAATTTCCGCGCATTGTTTATGTTGGTAGTTAGTTAGTTACAGATGTTAGTGCTTTTGGAAGAAAGTGGTTAGATTATGTTTCATGACGGTTAAGTTCAGTAAAATAAATTATGTTTCTTAAGTAAGTTACGGCTATCATTATTACAGCAGTCCAAGATGTTTTTATGAGTTTCATTATAAAAGTGACAGTTGCTGTTCATCTAAAGATTATAGACATTGATTTTGGTTCTTGAAGGAAACAATCTAAAATTAAGGATTTTTCAAAATCTTTTGTCAAATAAACAAATCCATGTTTAACGTTGTTTATTAGTGGCAGTAAACACATATAACAAAAAAAAACAATCCATATATACAGATAGTTGTATAAAGTATCAAAACCTTTTCTTAATAAAATATTATAACAAGTTTCAAGCCACGAAAATAGTAATGAAAAAGCATTTTTGATAATGACAAAACAAATATTGCTAAAGCAGCTGTAAAATAAATACACTTAAATAAATAAATTACCACTTGAATAAATATCAACAAAAAGCATTCCTTTTGTAAATACAGTGCACGTTTAATAGAAACACATTGGGACTTGGGGTTTTTGATAACAATACCAAAATGATAACAAAATCCGTTCTTTAGAAAATAAATTTATAAATGTTTATTGATTAGAAAGCAGTGACTATATACAGCGTGTATCTATATCAAAACGTTGTTAGTTTAGAAAGTGAAATTATACCATTAATACAAGCAAAAAATGTCAAAATAAAAGGTTTTAATAAAATATTAAAGAAACAAACAAAATTTTGAGCCAATTAAATTAAAATTTACGGTTTGTTGCATTAAATGTTTTGTTGATATCGTTAATAAAATGAAATCAAAGATAATGTTATGAAGTTTAATTCACTGTTCAAAGTACAATATATTTGTTCTCAGTAATTTGTTGACACTAAAAATAAATACAAAATAATGTTATCACATAAGAGATAGATAAATTAAATTGTTGTTCTAAGAACTAGACATTCTTTCCAAGTATACTGAAAATACAAAGTAACTCGAATATAACGTATTTACAGATGTTTCCATTAAGTACTGTTACTTATGGCAGTCAAAATACGTGAATAAATAAATAACACTGCAAACATTAAATGAAACAGGCAAAACAAATATTTTTAGGGTACAATGATTAATTTTTTTCACTCTAAACCGCAGATTGTAAAAATTTATTGATTTCAATAAGCGGCGTGTACTGTAGTAATACAACTCATATAAAATAAAAATGTTGCTTGAATACTTTATCTACCAAAATACGGATACGATTGCTAAAATAAAAGAGAAACGCGCTTTAGAATTTAAATTATAACAAAACAAAAACAACAAATTTATATTATTAACGTATCTGTGCAACACCTGTCTGATTTTATATACTAATAAGCTCGTAAAATGCAGTGAATTTTTTAAGTTAGTACCTAATGTTCCGATTATTCTATTAATAATTAAAAAAACATTTATTTTTATCGCAGTACAACTGTTGCAAAAACAGTTAGAAAATTGTATACAAAATAAAAAAAAGATCATTTTGTCTTTTAAACGCAACAATAGTTAATATTAACGATTTTGTTTTCTAGAGGTGTATTGTTTTCAGTGTGTTGATTACAATCAAATCTTTGCTTGTTAATAGCAATATATTTAGCTGTCTGTTTAATTGTTTAACGGTTAAGTGGCTACTTACTATAAGCTAACAAGAATGTTAACGTAATTGTAGGGTTTACAAAGTCATTGCGCTGAGTATTGTATTTTACTCGTCACGCAACTACTTTTTGTATACATTGGTACTGATTTTAATTTCAACAGTTTAAAAATAAATTTTAAATTATTGTTTTAGTATGTGATTCAACCTAAATTCTGTCATTATTACATGTTAGACAACTGTTACCGAACGATAAAATTGCATTAAATCAAGCAACTAGTAAACCTAAACACAGTTTAAATTGTTAATGGTTAGATATAATTACTTAAATTTAAAAGTATTTAGTGTTTAATTAAATTATACAAATTAGATAAAACTTATAAAAAAAATATAAGTATTTTAATTTAAAAACATAAAAAAAAACATAAAATTGCACATTGCAATTATTACCTTGAGCAGATGGATGTGGCGATTCAACAGCATAAGAATTGTGAAGAATGCTTTTTTTCCTAACTGGTCCAATTTCAGCATGTTCTGAAGCGGTTGAAACTTTTCTACTTCTATTTGGCGATTCAAAGACTGGATTATCATGACCACAGTCACTTAATGTGCTCACTTTACGATGCCGATCCAAGTGAGGAGAATGTTTATCATCCATAGACATATTAGCTATAAAAGATGTAAACAAAGAACGATATTTATAATATTACGTTAATTAATTATAATTTTAAACAAGTAGTAAACCCTATAATCTACTAATTTAAAACGAAACATTAACCCGGAACTTTTTTTAAGATTTCTGACGAGGTACATGGTGGAGTTTCTCAACTCATCAACTAATTTTTTATTGATTATTTATTTATTAATGTATTAAAGTAATGCGTTTAAAGCTTATTTTTTTGATAACTTTATTGCTAAAACTAAATGAATCAAATGTGTCTTCATTTCAAACCAACATTTAGAAAATACAACTGAAAATTATGTATACTTTATAAATTTTTCAGTCAAACCGTTTGTATTTCAACCGTTTAATTACATGCTCTTGTAATTACTTCTCTTAAAAATGTATAAATATAACTTGGTGACTTCATAGAAATTAAGATTGTATTATTTAAACAAATTTGCAAAAAACTAATAATCTTATTATTTAGCAGAAAAACAAACTAGTGTTTAAAATTAAATGTGCCGGCTTTATACGCTTATGGTATAAGACATTTTAGCACAACCAATTCAACGCAGGCAAGTTTTATCGCGAAAACATTGTATTAAGAAAAATTGTGCAAATTAATTTATTCGTACAATTAAATTATACTAATAAAACGATATACTTTCTCTAAGATACGTACTTACATTTTATGACATTGTATAAACACAAATTAAAGTGGAGTTAAACATTTTTTTGATTTTACACCTTTACAATTGCTACCTGTTATCATTATCATAATCATACTGATTATTAGTACACTACAATTCAAAAAGATCAGGTTTCTGTAAACAAAAAAATGATTGTGCAAATAAATCATTTTTTACAAAAATTACACAGATTATTCAACTTATTTTTATTAAAATTTTTTATTGTTTCTACAAAAATAATATTTTTTAAACTTTTTTAGTTTTGATAAGACTTTTCTAAAACTTAAAGTTTTTTGTTAATTTCTTTTTAAATTATTTAAGTATTTATATAATTGTAATAATATATTCTTTTTTGGGATTATACTATGTCAATATTGTATCCAAAACAAATAATTTTGTAGAAAGTTTTATAACAACAAAAAAGAAAACCTAAAAAAAAATTTTAAAGAGTTTACGTTCAATATGTTGAATTCTATATTCCAAAATATATTAATCAAGAGATAATTTTTGTATATCACGCGTCTAAATAATTGTTATAAATTAGTTTATTAAACGTGTTTTTAATATTTAGGTAAATAAAATTGCTCTATTTTGCATAAACAATCACTACTTTGTGTGTTATAAAGTGCAACTTTGTGCAATCAGAAGTAGTAATTTTTGCATGTGTAATATATAAAGTTGGTAGTTAGTACTAACTGTCAGATTGACTTAAGTTAATGTTAAAATTATCAGAATAATGATACAAATGTCAAATATTATCATACTTGAAATTAGAAAGTACTCACCGCTACGTGGCTTGTTAAAACAATTTTACTCGCATTAGAATTGAGAAACTCTTGGTAAAAAACTAATTTTTTTTATATGTGGTGACATCTACAGTCGGGGTTGCTAAACACGTAGGTGAGATTAATCAATCAATAAAATAGCCATAGTCCTAGTTAGTTTCCGGCAAAAAGAACCATAGTCCTGGACGTTGGTTATTGTTGTCAACAATAACCTATTCGAGGACACAACTTAACATTTAGTACTATTTGTTTGTTTAGGTGCATTATTTATTGTAACCACTTGCAGCGCTGCAAACAATGGAACTGTACTGTTTAACATGAGTGATGCTGAGAAATATACAGATAAAAATAGTCCTACTAAATAGAAAGCAGGGTTAATATAATAATATAATTCTTGTGCAAAAGTTTCTTGTAAAAGTACAAGTCGCTTGTAAATCTTTCTGGTAAATTAAACGGACCAATTAAATTATTTCTTAGAATAAAAACCGCTGCCGAAAGTTACTTTGTTGAATTTCATCTAGGTTTTCTCGATTCCAAACATGCGTGTTGTGAAAATTCAGCACTTCATTTCGTGTAAAACAAATGAGTGTTATTTGTTTATGATTATAAGTGACTTTCGGCTTAGACCGGGTTGTAGTTAAACACTCAGAGTTAGGCTTGATCCTAGTCACTCATTGAGAGCCAAAACCAGAAGTTGAGCTTGGCCTTTGCCGTATTGTCGTTCGTGAACCCAAAGAAACTGACGTTTTGCGGGACATTGCAGCTTGCATCGTCAGAGTAGTAAATATCACTACAATACGGCAAAGGCCAAGTTATACTTCTTGTTTTGGCTTTTAAGGAGAGACTAGAACTAAGCCTAAGTCTGGGTGTTTAACTACGACGCAGTTTAAGCCGAAAGTCGCTTATAATCATAAACATAGCAACCGCAAAAGCTTAAAATTTTGTAAAAACTCATTTGACAATAATATTTTGACACTAAAGTCAAAGTCAAAAGTTACTTGTTGCTGCAATCACGCACAAAACTCAAATCGCAGTTTAAAATCAACGTCGGTTAAATGTTGGACTAATTGAACATGGTAAGAGTACAAAAAAACATTTCTTAAAATACGATGTACCGTACTATGGGACACGTTAGCTGCGCGATCTATTTCTCTAGTGCTACTACGTGTTCGATCTTTTACAATTTACAATATCTGCACATACATAGAAGAAAAACAAATATTACAGTTTTGATTTTATTGAAAAGATTTATTCTTCTTCCGTTGCTAATACATGGGGTAGTCTTTCTCGACAACGGCCTAGGTAGGTAGAAAAAACAGTCTCAGTTTCTCCTTGCACATGTAACAAAACAAAGTTTATTGAAGGCAATTGTCTATTAGAATATTGTTTAATCCACAATCTACGTGCGGCGTGGAGTACATTAAAACAGCATCAATAGTATAAAGTACATAAAAAAGAAAATTTTAATTAAATATCATAATGTACGAATAAATTTACACAAATCACTTAGCATCAACTAAAGAAATCCGATAAAACTCGAGACAAAAATAATTCAGATCGTCTAACTCAGTTCTAAGAAAGCTGAATTCTATATTTAAGTTTTGGTTTAGTTACAACCAAAAATAAACGTGATTGTGATCAAAGTAGGGGAGACCGAGGTCAATTGTAACACGGGACGATTGTATCAAACGTAATAGCTTTTTTCGTTACGATTTAAAAAGCACGCCACTCTGAAACCTGCAAGGTAACGTGCCGCATGTCTCTCAGCAGTTTGAACGTTATCGTACAGTCCACTGTGTTGTGATTACAAAAAATAAAAATTTGTGTAGATGAGTAACATTTTTAACGGTTTGATATTTTCAATTTAGGTAAAACTGCGAATACTTAAAATTGGTATAATCATACCATGATATCATCAGTGTTTTTGCCTTTGTTATGTATAAAGCGTTTGAGGTTATAGTGATTGCAAGCGGTAAAAATTTATTTTCCGTTTAAAAATGGGCATGGGGACAATCGTAATATTACAGCCGGGTACAAATGTAACATGTTACATCTGACCCCGACCGAATTTTTATGTTCAAAATTTATACGTAATACAATTATTTTATTTTGTTTTAGGTACAAAAGTGCATATTTGGAAAATGTCTCGCGTTCGACAAAGAGTATCGGCTTGAGGCCCGTCTATGGATATTATGAAGTGTGTTGCAATTTGTCTTGAATGAAAATTGCAAAAGAATTTAAAATTTGACATGTGGCCTTTAAATAGGTATATAAATAGCATTAAGGTTGGGAAGGAAATGGTCATGGATTATAAACCCCATAACAAAGTATTAAGTAGAGACCACGAGAAGGCATTTTGTGAATACATACGAAAGTTTACAAATTTATATTTTGGATTAACTCCCAAGGAAATACGTAGACTAGTATATCAATTTGTTGTTCAACAAAAGTTAAAGTTTCCGTAGAAGTGGAATAAATCAAGTATGGCTAGCAAAGACTGATTTACTAGTTTTATGAAAAGGCATCCTTTATTGTCTATCTGAACCCCAGAAGGTTTTTGACTACTTGTCCAGAGTTCTACAACAAAATAAAATACAACCTCATAATATATACAATGTAGACGAGGCAAGAGTCACAACAGTACAGAAACCAAGTGAAAGTGGTGCTCTTAAAAAAAGAAAATATGTAGGTTCCGTTACTTCAAATAAACGAGGGACTCTTATAACAGTCTGTGTAGCAGTTAATGCGATTGGTAACGCTATACCGCCAATGTTCTTGTTTCCTCGTAATAAATTCAAAGATTTCTTCATTAGAGATGCACCTGCTGGCTCAATAGGTAATGCTAATGGAACAGGTTGGATGCAGAATGAGGACTTTCTGATCTTCAATAAACACTTTGCCAAATATTCAAAACCTACCATTAACGAAAAAATGCTGCTAATATTGGATAACCACAAATCACACTTGTACATTCCAACTATAGATTTTTGCAGAGAAAATAGAATAATACTTCTTTCGTTTCCACCTCATACATTACATAAATTGCAACCCCTAGCCCGCACAGTCTATGGTCCCTAGAAAACTTATATTATTTCATTTATGTTCGCGTGGATAAAAAATCATCTTGGTCAGACAATGACCATTTACAATCTTCCAGGAATCGTATCTCAAGCCTTTCCGCTTGCTATGACACCGGCAAATATTCTTAAAGATTTTTTAGTTACTGATGTATGGCCTTTCAACAGAGATATTTACCAAGAGTTTAAATTCGCTCCAGCATCGGTTACAGATACACCTTTACCTGAAAATGATAATAATGCTCAAGACAGCAAAAATATCCAAGAAACTGTGGCTGTAACCAACACACCTGCAAACGAATTTTATAGAGTGGAACTGTACACCACAACAAATGAACAGGAATCAATTCCTTCAACATCAAAGAAATTTGAAAACGGAAAAACTCATCCAGATTTAAACAACTCGGCCGAAGATATACTGAATATACGTCCACTACCAAAGGCAACTTGTAACAAGTATTTAAAGAGAAAGGGTAGAAAACGTGGAAAAAAAGCAGTTCTAACGGAAACAGTAGAAAAGAGATATTAATGGAATTATACAATAAGAAGCAAGAGAAAGAGAGAATGAAGAAAGCGAAACTAGTTGAGAAAAAATTGAGTATTGTAAAAATGCAAAAACAACTCGAGGTTAATTCTTCTTCATCTGACGAAGACGATTGTGTCTGCCTATACTGCTTGGAACCATATTCAACAAATGAATCAGGAGAAGTTTGGATTCAGTGCCATGAGTGCCAGAAGTGGACTTACGAGTTGTGCGCCAGTAAAACTCCACAAAATATGGATGGTTTATTTTTTTTCTGTCTTCATTGCATAGAAGATTAATAAAACTTTTTTACTTTTGAATTTTTAAATAATATTATAGTTTTAGTTATGTCTTGATAATGATTTGTTTCTTTCATGTTGTTGTAATATTTATAATAATGTGCAATATATAGTTTTATTTCAATATTTAAGTTTTAATTAGCAATGTTACAATTGTCCCGGTAAGTGTTACAATTGTACCCGTTGGCAGGTTTAGTTGTAACAAAAACATTCCCTACAATTTTGTTTAATGGATGTTCAGTACGATTTTTTTTCTAATAAAACAAAGGCTATCTTTAAGAAAGGGTTTATTTTATATATCTGTTTATTTTCATACCAAATGTATGTCTACAATCAAATCTAAATCTGAAAATATGAAAATTGTTACAATTGACCTCGGTCTCCCCTACATTTTGTAAAGCTAAGTCAGTAATAATGCTAAGAAATAAACATTACTATGTGCTTTAATTATTTTACTAACAATTGATTTTGTATATGATGGAAAATTAAAGAAAACAACAATTAACACAATACATCAATACGTTTCACGGATTTTAAAGCAGGTACGCCCATCATTCACAGTATATTTTCAAACAACAAACAATTTCTATTTGTTAAGATAGTCAGAACCGGCCGGAAAATATCTCTAAATTGAGCCACTTTAGACCAAATCAACACAGACCAAACAAAATGCCTAAAAAAGTTTAAGAACTTATTCTAAACTATTTATAACTGGCCAGAGCCACTATTCAAGGTGCAGAAACCCAGACCGCTTATATTTACTTTTTGTGAAAAAAATGTGTAAGATGTTCTTTGATAACTACAAAAGCAACGTCACTTATAAGGCATATTAGGAAGTTTTCAAACGTGACGTTAATATATCTTTTGGTTTACCTCAATGTGACACTTGTTTGCTTTGTGACAACTTATTACCTTCGGTTAGGCAAGGTAAACTGACTTGTTTGTCATTCGACTATATGCAAAACTTACTCTTGTCCCATCTACGTACAATGGGTTTTTCGCTAGCCAATTGTGGTATTACGTATTTGGAGTACATGATTTGAGTATTAATAATGATTTAATGTTTTTGTACAACAAAATAGTATAATGAAAGGGACAAAAGAATTTTGTTTTTTTATTACTAAACTATTTATGCAATCAAAGCACGCACATTGGTAATATTTAGTAATAGCTGCCTTGGCCAAAATAAAAATTACGTAATGATCCAATTTTTATACGTTTTTCTTCATGGTTGGAAGATATTTGAAACTATAATTTTCCTGCTACAGAGCATTCCTATTTACCTAACGATCAAAACTTTAATTTAATAGAAGCAAAAAAGAGAAAACACACTGCTAAAGTTCAGTCTGATTGGGACAAACTTAATTCTGTCGGCGAATAGTCTCTGACCCTGAATTTCATTGTAAAACATAACTATACTGGATTATGTTCACAAAAAAAAGACTACTATCAGAATTAAACTTACTACAACGTAATAAGCAAGTTAGCAAGTTAGCTTTTCCAAGAAAATTTGAGAAATTTTTCAGAAGCCAGGAAATCAACAATATTATTTAAATTTAGAAGCAGAGATTGATCCGGACGTAAAAAATTTTGCGGATACAGAAGACGAAGATAACAGCAGTGATTCCGAAGATGTTTGAGAATGTTTGTTTTAAGTTAAATAGTTTTCTTTCTAATAAAGTTTTTGTTTTTTACTAGTTTCTCTTTCATTTAAAAACAACCAATGTCCCATAAACTTAAATAATATTAACTAATTTAACAGTTAATGAAATCTTTTAGTGAGATAGAAATTCTACTAATAAGTTTAAGTTCAAGATAAAATATTTTACATATTTTAATTTATAATGAAACTAGAAGTGTTTACCTGATTATCTCAGGATCACAAAGCTCAAGAGCTCTACAATTATCGCATTGTGGTACTTGTTTTACAATCTTCTTCTTCTTAAGCTCTTAGTGCGCCCATTGTTGGGCATAAGCTTCTCTCTTCGTTTTCATTTCTTTCTATTCTGAGCTGTTGCTATCCATGTTTATTCAGCAATTGTCTTTAAGTCATTGACCCATCTTCTAATCAGTCTCTACTTCTCTTCTCATCTTAAACTCTCCATTGTATAATTTTTACATTCTATCTGCCGTCCTTTAATCTTGCTACATGTTTTGCAAAGTCCCATTTTAGTTGAGTGACTTTTTCGGTTATATTTGTTAGCCGCGTTGTTTGCCTGATCCACTCGTTCTTCTTTTTATGTTTTTGTGTGATACTTAGCATTAATCTTTCCATCTTTCCCTGTGTAGTTGTTAGTTCGTATATCATTTATTTGCTAAGTGTTCATATCTGAGCTTCGTACGTCAAAACCGGTAATACACATTTGTCAAATACTTTAGATTTAATATTCTTTTGTTTATAAGCAGTTTTGATAATTTTTCTAAAACTGCCTATTTCAATCTCCTTTCCTCTATTTCTATATCTTTATTTTCTTTATTAATTTGTATCATTTGGTCAAGATATATATGTATATATATACTCAGTGACGTTTTCTATTTGTGCTACTTTTATTTTTATCTGGATATTCTAGAGACTCATAGTTTTGTTTTATTTAAATTAATTTTTGAACCAACCTTCTGCGATTCACTTTCCAATTCAGTTCTCATTTTCTGTATGAGTTCTTTGTCTTTGGCATTTAACACAATATCGTCAGTTTCTGAGATGGTTTAATGTATATCCATTTACTAATTCCAAAATCCATTTCAGTTTTTTAAAAATGCCTTGCAATGCTAGATTGAACAGTTTCGGTGACATCGTATCACCTTGTTTGATTCCTCTTTCTATTGGTATTGTGTTGGTGTTTTAATGCATTAATTACTGATAACGCTTCTTTGTATATATATTTAATTATATTTTGTACCTGAAGTCAATGGGTGCGTTATCTAATTATATCATAATTGCCCAGTGTTCAATTGAGTCAAATGCCTTTTCGTGATCTATAAAGGCTAGGTGACGCGGTTGTATTCTATTGCTTTTTTGATTAATATCTCCATTGTCAGTAGATGATCATTTGTGCTATACGCTTTTCAAAAAACAACTTGCTTTACAGGTTGGTAGTCGCCTACTTTTATTGTTATTCTGTTGGTAATAACTCATGTTAGAAGTTTGCATGTTTGCGATAACAAACTTATTGGTAATTTTCATTGTCGTTGTTTTCTTTAATACTAGATCTACTAGAACTAAGTGTCTCTTGGTCAGTTAAAAACGCTAGGAGATTGTAGTACCATAAATGAGGAACATAAATCTTTGTTTTCCGCATACCTGAACGTTTAGAACTTCTTTAATTTTTTTGAAATCAACTTTGAAAATAATAATTTTTTTAACAACGCACTATTTGTTTACTGAAACATTAATTTCACGCATTCCATATGCTCATCCACGTAATTGTTTTTTACTTTATAAAGATAAGGGTTTCCTCTATAAAGCTTGATAAATTTGGAAACGAAGGAATCTACAGACTTAACTATTGTTTGACGCTTGCATTTGAACTGAAACATTTGGCCTCTTGTGCATCCACACACTCAGCAAGTCTGTGCAGGTCAATTTCAAGCAGAGGTAGAAATCGGTCCGGTAAATATTTTGACGATCAATAGCCAGCTAATGTGTAGGTCTCTTAGAAACTGAAGTTAAAAAGAAAAGTGAGTATGTAGACGTTCTTCTCTTTTAATTTTAAAGTACAAAGAAAAAAAATTTTTTTTCCACTCCTAGAAGTTATTTAATTTTCATTTTTTTGTTTAAGATTTGTAATAAACTTATTTTCCTAGCTAAAACATTTCTAAACCAGTAATTGCTATTTCCTATTTGAAAACAATATATAATTAAAATAAAAAAAGAAAAAAAAATTTGTTTAAATTTTTTAAATTGCGAAATAGCAAAACGACAAAAGCCTTTGCAAGAACGTTAATGTAATGTAATGTTTAATTAATGTTAAAATAACAAAATTAAGTTTTTTTTATATTAACATTAGTACTTTTGAAATGCAATTATTAAATTAAAGGAAAAGTAAAAATCCAAGTTTTGTCTTAATGATGGTATAGAATCATAAAAAAAAGATTTTATTTTACAGTACAAATGGTTTGTTTTGAAGGACCTGGAGAAACAATCATGATGATTGTGAACATTTAGAATAGTATTCCTAGTTTATATGTTTACTTGCCTGCGTGTTTGCTTCTCTATATTTATACAATCAATTATTTTTAAAGAGAAACTTTATCAAAAATAAAATGAAAATTATCATTTGTGAGGTTTTAAATTAAAACCAACAACATAAAAAAGAAACGATTTATAACATTTTAAGGGAATGCAAAACTATTTTTTAGATTATACATAACACCGTTTTAATTTGATAATAACATGTAATTTTTATCAATAATTAAAATTATTATACAGTATGAAATTTACTTTTATTCAGTGCTGCACTTAGCTTTAACTGATTGATAACATAAGTAGTCATTTGATTTTTAAAAATTGTTGTACTGTTTATGTTTAGTTCTTTTAATTAACCAGTTTACTAAGCGCTAGATTAATGAATAATATGTATGTGTAATAAACTATAAATAACTATAGAAGATAGTAGTTGAAATTGTGTTTAATTATAGTAAACGTTCATAATCTATTGATAAGTAACATAAAAGAATGCAGTGATCTATCAGTGTTGTTGCGAAAACACATCAGTGCATTTCCTAGTGCTGACGAGTCCCAAAAAGACAAGTTAGTTGTCTACTAGTTATATTAATTTTTTCCAATTACAACGACATTATCCTAAACTAATTTTACAGTACAGATTTTGCTAGCGTTGTCACTAAACCTAATATTAACTTCTATCTCCTGTCGTTACTTATATTTTTCTACTTATCATACATGGTACTGCTTTCATAGAATTGCGTTCACAATAACGTTTTGACAAAATATTAAGAATAATTTTTAATAATCGTAATTTAATTTAGCTAAAATTATCAAAATTGACACAAGCAAAAAACATTTTTTTGATTTTTTGATTGAAAAGGGTTTGTAGATAAATAAATTTATTAAATTTTTAAACTTTCTTCAGTGAAAGATATCAATTAGATTAAAGAAAAAAAATCTTGTTAAGCTTTAGAGTTTTGCTGTAACACAACTTTTTACTTATATTTTTTTGAGACGCAAATAAGCTTTTGTTTACCAAAAACATTTTTTATTTTAGTCTTAAATAAATCTAGACATTAATATATGAATTGTGAAAAATAGAACTAAGGTTTTTTGTCTTTTATTACAACTGTACTGAAATTATTTTAAAGCTAATTATCACTTATTTGTGTATTTTCTTAATAATAGCATTAGATGAAAAATACGAAACGGTCTTATAGTTTTTTTTTGCATATACCAAAGTTTTAAAATACACTTGGTGCTAATAAGTATGCACTTACAGCATGCGACGCGCTACTTACTAATATTTTGATAACTTGCATTCAAGAACTTTATATGTGCTTGTTGTGTTACAAAATAGTAGAATTAAATTCGTGCCTTTGCTTGAGCTTGTACCATATTGGGAAACTTCCTTTTACTTAAATTATTCATCGTGCTATGACGTGAATACATAGAACATTATTAGAATTTTAAATTATTTCTGTTTCGAATGCACGTAAAATTATTTGTAAAAATTGAATAATATGCCACAAATCAATTAATGTAATTCAACTTAAGAAGTAATTACGAGCTGTTTTTAATATAATTTTAATACGTTAACAATTAATATTTATGAGTAGTACTAATTAAACCTGAAAAGTCACAGCGTTGTGACTGTATTTACCTTCTCCTTAACGTTTTCCAGTTGTAATATTGCACTGCATTACACGTTAGCACTTTTGTATTTTATAAAAATAATCAAGTATCTTTTTGTAGGTGTTAAAGATGAACTGACACTAACCAAAGCTTGACATGGAACTTTATTTATATATCTGTATAAACAACAGTTAGCACCTTTGAAGTATTTGTCCATTTTGTTTTATTAAGTTGCAAGTTACACTGCGTCACACCAATTGTTAATCGAACTACAAAATGAAAAATCTGTTCAATTACTTCATGATATTACCAATCTATTATCAAAAGTTCAATAGATGAGAATAACAAAAGGTGCGCATAGAATTTGTGATTACCGCTACCAATGCAAACAAGTTTATTGTCGGGTTATACTACATTAAAAGCAATATATTTTTGAACACTCATACAGTTATAAATTTGCTTTCAATCTATAACAAATTTAATAACTTTTTGTTTAACAAAATCTATTAATAGCATTTTTGATTTAGTACTGTTTATCAAGTTTAAGATTCTACACTAATAGTAAGAAGGCACTGGTTACAAAACAAACGCAATGTTGTAAAGTATAAGAAAGACTAACACATTTTTGGTCGTTGCGTTTATGACAAATGTGATTAGCATTTAAAACAATTTTAATAAAGTGCATCATAAAAATAACGTTCATTTATGACAATTACTTAATGTAATAAAATGCATGCGTTTGTACAATCAATAAAATGCCATACACTTGTTTTAAATTAATAGGCTATTTGTTTTTAATTAACGCTAAGAATGTTTCAAATAGTTCTTAGAAAATAAACGCGTTAGCATAAAGTTGAACAATTATGTTATGTAACGAATACTCACCGTATAGATTGTACTATTACATATTAAAGAATAAAATAAAAAATTTACGACATCTCACCATAGTTCTTGATTCGTTTTAGTTTGTTAATTCTTAAGGTTATGTTAAATATTTAGTGTTTTCATTGCAGACAATTCATTAAGCTTACATCACAAGACAAAATATTTCCTTAATACCGGTTAGAAGTGGTTTTGAAGCATAAGGTTTCCTTATGTAGTTAAATAAACATTTATAGTTCTAATTATGTTTTTAGTGTAAGTTCGTTCGACGCAAATATTACTGTTTTGAAATATAACTTATTCTGTAATTCATTTATTCCCAATAAAAGTGCGGTAAAGTTTTTATGTTTGACAAGTGCCATTACCTTTTTTCTTATTGCTTATAATATAAACCGATTTTTTTAACTAGATGAAAAATGCATCATAACATAATTTTTATACCAAATAAAAAATATTTTTAATACTTTCGTGCACATTCAAAAACACCAACATTTTTTTTATCGTTAATCAAATGGATTTAACAATAACTGTACTGTATTAATAAGCAACTACTTGTAATGCAATTGATTTTTAATGCAATATGTTAACGTTAACAATGATATAAATAAATGATACTAAACACATAAGTAATAAGTGTTTTATAATTAGTGTAGATAAGTAATCTAATTAAAATACAAAAATTCTAATTTTAGTCTATTAAGTTAATGGTAACGTTACGAAATTAAATAGAAAATATGTGTGCACGTTAAAATAAGAACTTTATGATACAAAAACAAATGTCAATAACTAACTAAAACAATTAAAAAATATAAAACTTTTAGGCATAGACTTCAACTAATGCTTTTTCTTGCACATAGGGTTAGTGAACTTAGATAAACTCTAAATTACCTAATTAATAATTAAAATCATTCGTTTTTTGTAACAAAAAATTTACTGCAAAATAATTGGTGAATAAAAGTTTTTAAAACTGCAGCTTAACTACGACTGCTATAATTTGTGTTTTTTTTGTTTTTATAAAAAAACTTTTTACGACAATATTTTGTGCTTGTCTGAAAACCTATTCAGCCCCTATCAGATATACCGAGTGATTTTCACTTAGCTGGAAAATGGCATATTTCTAAATAATCTAAAATCAAAAATTACTATTTTTCATAAAGTAATAAAGATTTCAATAAGATTTTTTCATCGTCTATTAGTTTTAGCTTACCGAACAATCTCAAGACAAGAAAACATTTTTTTTCTTTAACTTCCGCTAAAACTAAAGTTTTAATAAGTTTTTAAGTTTATATTTAAATAAGATTCGATTTTATATTTTTTATTTTATAGTATACGCCTGAAGATGACATTAGTCGAAACATGTAGCGTTTATTAAAATATTAAAATAAAAATTAAAATAAAATAATGGGAAGGTTTTGAGAATTTATAAAAATAAAAAATAAAATAATATAACAGTATAGTTTATACATTTATCTTGAAATATGCCTCAGCATAATAGGCGATACTTCAGCGGCGCATCCTCTAATTGTATTTTCAAGATTCGATTTTATATTTTTTATTTTATAGTATACGCCTGAAGATGACATTAGTCGAAACATGTAGCGTTTATTAAAATATTAAAATAAAAATTAAAATAAAATAATGGGAAGGTTTTGAGAATTTATAAAAATAAAAAATAAAATAATATAACAGTATAGTTTATACATTTATCTTGAAATATGCCTCAGCATAATAGGCGATACTTCAGCGGCGCATCCACTAATTGTATTTTCAAGATTCGATTTTATATTTTTTATTTTATAGTATACGCCTGAAGATGACATTAGTCGAAACATGTAGCGTTTATTAAAATATTAAAATAAAAAATTAAAATAAAATAATGGGAAGGTTTTGAGAATTTATAAAAATAAAAAATAAATAATATAACAGTATACTTTATACATTTATCTTGAAATATGCCTCAGCATAATAGGCGATACTTCAGCGGCGCATCCTCTAATTGTATTTTCAAGATGGTTAATATTCTTGAAAAGTATGTGTTTGTAGACCTCATTTTTGAGATACCCCCACAAGAAGAAATCGCATGGTGTTATATCCGGAGAGCGCGGAGGCCAAGAAATTTCCGAAAATCTTTTGATCCATTTATGAAGAAAAAAATAATCAAGAAAATTACGAACATCAACTGTACTGTGCGCTGGAGCACCATCTTGCTAAAAATGCATATTTCTGCGACGATCTGATGGAATATCTTCTATTAAATTAAAAAAGTCATTCTGGAGGAAATGCAAGTACCTCTCAGAATTAAAATTTTCTCGGAAGAAAAATGGTCCAATGATATCATTATTAAAGATTTCAAACCAGACATTTGTTTTGAATGAGTATTGCTTGCGTGCTTCTATGACAAAATGAGGATTTTCGTCAGCCCACTGCCGACAATTTTGAGAACCAACAGTTCCATTTGACGAAAATGTAGATTCGTCGCAAGAAAACACATGTTTAATAAATGATCTGTCCTCTTTTGTGCTTAAATCCAATAACTAAAATATAGCCGATCATCTAAACCTCGGTCTTGGATAATTTTTTGCTTGTAAGGTCTGAATATATTTGTTTTCAAAATTTTTCTGGCCGTTGTGCTGGATATTAAGCAAATTCTCGAAGAGTAGTTCGTGGAGTTTCGACAACAGTCTGTATGGCCTGAAACTGATGTTCTTCAACATTAATCCAAGGATTATGAGGAACTGTAAACTTATTATCAACACTACCCAAACTTTTAAATTTCTTTAAAATTCTAGTAATGTATGAGTAGCAAATGTGTCTGTTAGGATATCGCTTGTTAAAACTGTTGCCGCTTCTCTGTGCGTTTTATAATTGTAACCGACAATCAAAACAATTTTAATGTTGTCGTCTTTAGTTACATAATTATTCATTTTGATTAATTTGTAATCGATAAATTTAAAAATGTCTAGGATTCAGAAAATAACAATCTTCAAAGAAACTGTCAAACATGAAAATAATTACGTTATTTTTCAAGACAGTAAAACAATCCACAGCCGTCTCATATTCTACCCACTTAATGGACTGAATTATGTACACTGAATACAGCAAACTCTTCTTACTTACGCGATTGTAAAAAAACGTTTTCAGAGTTTTTGTGAAAGTAATTCATCAGCAAGGATAAATTAGAGTTTTCAGAAGCCACGTAAATAGATTTTAATTTTTATTGAAAAATATTTTTCCCATAAAGTATCTTGCACCAAAAACGTAAAGATTATGCAAAAAATTACTTTTCTGTAAATAATAACAAATCTAAAAAATAATTAGCAATTTATATTGTTTTTTCCAATTATAAATCTTTAATGTTTTTAACTAAATCAAATTGAATTTTGAAATCAAGTCTTGGTATATGAAAAATTGAAAATATTCTAAAAAATTTAAAAGTTTTAGCGGAAGTCAAAGCTAAAACTGACAGACGATGAAAAAATCTTATTAAAATCTTCCATAATTACAAAAAATAGCAAATTTTGAATTTTTTACAATTTTGAAAAATGTAATTTTCTAGCTAAGTGAAAATCACTCGGTATATCTGGTAGAAAATAAATTAAAAGACACAATAAAAAAATAATAATTTGCTAAATTAGCATACTCGGTGGATGGGACGTTTAACAAATGGGAAATTCGAAAAAATACGTTTCGATCAAGTTCGATAAGGCTGACAAAAAATTATTATACGCATGTTTAAAATTAGTGGTTATGTATAATAAGATAGTCGCGTTTTTATGTTGTCCGTTTTCTTTTTATTTTATGTGTTTAGTTTTATTCTTATTTTTTTTCTTTTTTGCTAGTTAGTGTTTCGGTAGTTTTATTTTCTTCCCGCATGCCTTTTACTTTTTTTTACTAACCAGAATGGTACTTTATTTTATTTACATTTATTACCGTGCACTTCGTGACTAAACTAGTTATATTCCTCGTACCGGTGGCTGGGATGGTAACCTGTAGATGGAGAGAGCATCCACTAATCAATTCTGCTATCATAACGTGTCAGTAATTGCTTCCAATTGTTCCAATAAAATATACTACAACATGTATTTTGACAGGATACCCAAAACGATAGAACCACACGACAGTTTGCGACAAGGTCCAGTCGCACATAAAACTTTTCCCAAATAGCCGGGTAAGACTAAACCTAACATAATTAGCTATAAACAAACATAACGTTAACTTTTGAAGCTACCGAGGAGGTGTACATACTGAGTTAGTCGGCAGATAAGAGTTGCAACGTGTGGAAGCTTAAAAATCTCCAAAAAATAGGTATGTCAATTAAACAAATTTCTAATTCAATCCAAATAATTGCTACTAATTGACTGTTTCTTTGTAGCATAATCCGATGGCTCGAGATTAATTTAATTTCCAAAACTACAGAAGCTGACTTTCATACACTTTGATGAGAGCAGGAAAAGTAAAGAATCTAATCACAACGACCTTGTTATCAACCAATGTTTCACCAAGGTTAAATAACGTAATTTCCTGTCTGATAAAACTATTTGAAATTTTAAAAATTGTGGAGGTTGAGATTTTAACGTTACACCTCTATAACGACATTTGATAATCTGTTATGTTAAAAATATATTGGTGTAGTTTTCTCCATACCGGATACCAAAATGGTTACTTCCATTTTAAACGTTAAGAATGTCATACGTATGCATGTGTTAGTGTCAACCCCGTAAGTTTCCACATTTTTAAGTATCTTAAATCATCCACGCTGGTTTTGAATAATAAATTGCGGTTTAGGATGTCGTTGTTATGAAAAATTTACTAGGGTAAAAATGTATTTTATATTTTACAAGGCAATTTGATTTTTCTATTTTATTATTATTAACTCTGGTTGCCTGCACATGTTCTTTTAACTTTGGAATACTTGCACATGTGAATATTTCTTTAAACATCTAATAAGACACAAATAGAATATTGAAAATTGTTTCAAATGCGTAATCTATAACTGCAATCAGCATTACAACCAAACTGGAAGCCACGCTTACCGAAATATCTACCCTAACTTTTTTTCTTTCTTTCTCTAACTTTTCTGAAATTTT
This sequence comes from Aquatica leii, assembly GCA_035610365.1. Classification (NCBI taxonomy): domain Eukaryota; kingdom Metazoa; phylum Arthropoda; class Insecta; order Coleoptera; family Lampyridae; genus Aquatica; species Aquatica leii. Next base: position 61,016,339 of record CM069434.1, read on the forward strand.
AGGAAATTTGTGTTGATAAGCATATTTCGAGACGCAAAATTGTGAGTATCCTGTTTCTTATATAAAATTTAATTTTTTACTTTGTCAATCGTATGCACGCACGACTGTAAGTAAATGTTGCGTTTGTCACAATTAAGTCTAAAACCTTTTTGCATGTAATCAATTAAACGCTGCGTTGTGTTTCGCTTAAGGTCGTGATATTTGACATTTGTATTTTATTCACTAACGTGAATTTATTTTAAATGTATTGTTAAACCAATGGATTTGTTGATATGTACGAAGTGTTGCCGAATCTAAAAATATTCATTCTTCTTAACTGTGGTATTTATTGACGAACCATTAATTGATAACTTTCTGCTACAATTTTTTCTTGCTTTTAACTAATTTCTTTTTGTCAAAATAAATATATTCGTTGTTATAAATTGTGTTTTGCAACATGTTTCTTTTCAGTGTTTGACAGATTTAAACGGGAACTGTAGTTAATGCTTCTATCGTTTTGACGCTTTTTTAATTATCTTATAATTATCACACCAAGTGCCATCCACGACTTTTTCCTCAAAGTGTTCTGATTTACCGCCTGCACTAAGTTACAGTTGAATTTACGTAACACGTCAATAGATTGTGGAATTTACTTTGTTAATATTAATTCTATCGGTTTATTTAATTAAATTAAATTAATTCGGGCAAGCCAAACGTCTATATATTTTTTAATAAACTATTTACGAATTTTACACAGCTGATAAAAAAGTTCTCAACGTAAAAATTTTGATTCAAAATAAAAGAGAAGATTAATTACCCGGGGAAACAGACACACAAGAAAGTATTAATTACAAGTTAGTTTTAAACATGAAAATTATTGAGTAAACGTGACGACATTAATGCTTGACGTCCTCGTTATTTACACAAATTACAAAAAATGGCGTTTTAGGCAAAAACAAAAAACCATTAGATCCTTTAAATTTTAGCTCTAAAACTTAAGTGAGTATTACAGCGACATGAACCATACCAACTTTGTGCAGTAAATTAAAAAACAAATTATTCTAAATTTACTACAAATAAATAAACTTTTTATTCAAGCAAAACATAAAGAAAACATTTGACAATAGCTCAAAAATAATAGAGTAACAAAAATAAATAAAATGCGTAAAACAGAACTAATAATGCGAGTAATCAATTTAATTATACGAAAAACACGTGCTTTCAGTGTTACGTTTGCCACCTTACTACTGTGACTTAAATCTGATTAAATTGGTATAGAGTTTAGCAAAACATCAGATTGCTATGAATAATGTTTGACGTGTCCTGGAGAAGCCTTAGTGAAAAATTTATTTTTTGAGTTATGTAACTGCATCGGACTGAGACAAAGATTGCCAATATATCAATCACTTGGAGCAAAAAATGCGGCAATGAACTGCTGGACGAAACTGTGGAAAATCTGCCATTTACTACTAGGTTTTTTAATAACTTTAATTTGTGATATAAATAAGTAATTTTTAGAATTACAAGAGAGTTATTAGAAAATACATTTTATTAAAAATACTTTAAATACTACATCTTATAATAAAGTTTTGAATTCATTTTAAAGGAGTGTTATTGCAACACCTTCTTGGTATGTACTGTATTGTTTTCTCTACTTTATTTTGACGGTATGTAATAAAAGTTATAGAATTGTTTTTGTATCGAATTGGTTTGAGACTACATCTTTCAAAACACGGGCGCTTTTTTTTAAGTACCTTTGTATTTAATTTAAATAGAAAAAACCCTGTATTTTACTAAAGTAAACAAATTTGGGTGATAAGATATGCACATGCGTATATGTCAAATAAAGTAAAAAATTATTAAACAAATGGCAAAAATGACGTTGCAATAACGCTCTACTTTTAGAAATATGTTATTATCTTTAGTTATTTTGTATTGCCATACCGAATCTTTTAGAAAAGTAATTCTGTAATTAAAAGTTATTTTAAAAATATTAATGTCATAAAGTGTTTTTCGGAAACTTCAACTATAATGATTAGCTACACCTATAAAAATATTGAATTTCTTACCAAAATACCGTTGATGATAGTATTTACTAAAAGATGCTCAATTACATGCTTATAAGTGTGAAACATTACTTTCTTTACCGCGCGCCCCTTTCTATAAATTATTTGCACCGACTAGTGTCGCCACAGACGATCACCACATTATCTTACAAATGTGTTATCATTTACTAACTCATTTTACAAGCAAGGTTATCATGATATATCGGGTTTGATTTCTTCCAATTTCTAATCTAATCGTGTTACTGTTTACCTATTTTTTGCGAGTGGCAAACTTATTTTAAATGCAATTTCATTTTATATTTCTTTGTTTTTATTACCCTTTTAAATAAAGAAAATTTGATAGTGATGTTTTCTCTTTAGCAGTTGAACGTTTTCAGATTTGTGCATCTCTATAAGACCGTTAGAGTGATATTTACTTCTATCATTATAAACTAAAATTGCTGATGATGAGCTTTTGTTATATTATTTCTATACCACTAACAAAATAGCATATTTAATAATTTTCGAAAAACAATTAGGACTACTATTGAAGTAGTTACATTTTTTAATCATGTTTCTAATCTTTATGTTTGATATGCTGATAAAGTATTAAATATGTGAATTGATGATAAATTAATTTTAAGCTTAATTTAACTACCAAACTTGATCACGCAACGAGACGTATAAGTATAGATTACCACGTCAAAATATTTCAAATGTTAATCAATTCCCACTGTTTTCTTTTTATTTTAATTTGTTGAATGTAAACAAATTCATATTTAATGATATTAATTGTTCCTAACTGTCATAAATTTTAATTTTTTGCTATTGTAAACTGTCTTTGACAGTTTTTGCGCACTTATCAACATAATCGTCAAATTATTTTTGAGAGATTTTGAGACTTTGTAGGCCTCTCGTGGACCAATAGAATGTTGTATTCAACTCGTTCCTGTCTAAATTAGACATTTTTTCCCTCGAGGACTTCTTAAACCCTCGTTTCACTCGGGTTTAAAAATGCCCTCTTGGGAAAAAAAGCGTCCAACTTACACAGGAACTCGTTAAATAAACTATTATTGTTATGTTAAGCAATTTCCATTGTCATTATTATAAATCAGTCAGTTGGCGGCTTAAGTTCTCAGAAAAACAAACGTGACTCATCATTACATAAACTATCACACATTAAAGTTGTGGTTGATTAAGGTTTTAAATGTCAACAAATCTCAAATATTACCGATTCATGATAATTTTATTACTTGCATGCAACTATTTATATTAAATAAATGAGTACATGACAAAAGTTAACAACAAATTTGTTTTGACGCAGTTTTGGTTTTTCAAAAATTAATTCACAATTAAAGATTGATAAGGTTCTTATAAACGAAACCTTGGACTTCACAGTAATTTAAGTGCTGCATCGCAACATTGCTATAACGTAAAATCAAGATTCTGCAGTAACCTACAAAAATTACCAAAGTAGTTAGTAAATATGCTGACCAACAGATAGGCCGATGCTAATTTATTAGCGGCGAGTATATTTTTTCGGCACGAAATACGTCGTAATCTTTTAGTAAATACTACAATTAACGAAAATACTTTTTAATCTGAGTGTTCCTTTAAAATTACAGTAACATCAGTCACGCTTCCTTAGGTATTATGATTACTCAGATCAACTCTACAAAATAAATTATAAAAATGCAACTAAAAGCTAATATGTTATAGTTTTTCAACATTTGTAATAATAAAGAATTAACATTTAAATAAAAGGTAACAGCAAAGAAAAAATAAACGTAATTTTCAATTCCCTTGTTATTAATTTATACGTTGGGTCAACATGACCCGAAACGATGTAAGTGTTTAGTGAAAGCGAACAGAAGAGCAGGGTTAAGCTGGGTGATTAAATTGAAGAGCACAAACAGGTAGACAAAAATTAAAACAAAATTAACTTAAATACGAAACGCAACATCTCAAATTTAAAGCAAACAGCACATAAAAGCAAGTACTTTAGAACAGATTTGATAAAGTAAATTTTGAATTTTATAGTTTGAATGCGCAAAGTTCAATTCTTTTGATGTTGTTTTAATTAAATAAGTTTGTGTACACTTTAGTTAAGGCCTCTATGAATATTAATGTGATGTTTAAGATAATACGGAGTTGCCTTCTACACGTAGTTTTACATTATCCTTATTTAAACTATTGATGTCACATAGGTTCGAAACTTATTTGACGAGGGTATAGCACCCATTATAAAAGTTTCTATAAAAATATATTAATCACTTGGTTTAATTATATTACTTTGTGTAAAATAGAATTTAAAAGTTTAGAAATGCACTATTTTAAAACAATGAGATCATAATTTAAGTTGAATTTGGTGTAGAACACATAACCACAAATGAAGGTTATTTTACTTATCAGTGTGATGTTAACAACGTTCAATTGTTATATTAAAGTTTTAATAGCACATTATATAACTATAACTTAAAGAAACACCATAAAGAGCATTATAACACAAAATTAAAAGGTAAACACAAAGATTTATGGCATTCGCGGTTAAATCATGAATGTTGATGAGGTTAGTTATTGCTGATTTAAAGAATACTAAAAAAAATTAACATAAATACATAAAGCTTGTAACTGTAAATAGCTATATTAACATAAATACATAAAGCTTATAAACGTAACCATAAATTTTCTTCATTGCCAATTACATTTAAATTAAGTTTATTAGTATGTGTAATTACGTTTGTATTTCAATAAATGTAACAGTAGCAATACGTTTACGGGTTTGAGAGTTATTAATATAAAAAATAAACATCATTGTTTTTTTTTGAGATATTAGTGACGATAAAGTTTCTCTTTATGCGACATACGCTAAATAAGTAAAAAAGGGTTAAGACAATAAAGAAAACGAGCAGTGTAATAATATATGATAATTAATAATTTAAATGAATCGACTGCTAGAAAACATAAAAATAATTCTTCTGTATTAATTGCCGTAAAATTTGCTCTGCAAAAGACTTACTCCACTAAGATGCCAGAGTTCACGACAAAAACTTAAAACAAAATAAAAAAACTAAGTTTAAATATTAAAATTATTATATTTAATGCAAAACAAAAAATAAAAAACACTTAGTTACCGTAAAACGGGCTCAACTTAACTACCTGGACAAAGTTCATCAAAAAATGTAAATGTATTTAAAGAAAAACTACTTATTCACAATAGTATATTATATACCAAAGTTGAGAAGTGTATTATTATAACCTAAGCGTCAGATTAGATCGCGAGACGCGAAGCGTCGAGGGATATAAATAGCGCAGGTTATAATCATCTCCTCAAACGTGGTCTATATATCATTTTTTTCACTAAAATTGAAGATGTTAATTTCAAATTAAAACTCAAGTAAGTGATTATGACAGTTGTCATTAGTTTAATACAATCAATTTTGACGTATTCCGTAATTGTGATTTATAACACAAAAATAAACAGCTAAACTTACTAAAATTGTTTAAAAACATACTTTAAGCATTGATTATATCTAAAATATATTTAATTCAATAATATTCATATTTAATTAAGCGCGAACTTCAAATAATTTACATTTTTAAAATTGAATTTATTTAATAAATGATTTAAATTCTTAAAATAGCATTAAATACAATCTCTTCCCCATAGTAAAGAGTTTTGTAAACTTTTTTTTTAAACGGTTATCGACTTATCAGAAAATGCAAATTTGTTCATTATTAACCAAGTAGTTTATAATAAAATATTATTTACCTGCGCTTAAAAAAGTACAAGTTTATTATACGTAATAATGAATGTCTATACAACTAATAGTGGAAAAAAGTTAATACGTTTTTTATACTATTGTCAATATGTAAATTTACAATATGATTTGAATTGAATTATAGTTATTTAACCAACAAGGTTGTAACGATTAGTAATCGAAACTTTAAAGTGCGAGCAAGCCCAGCATGGAGAGCGATAATATTGTCAAGGGTATTAAACACCTATTATCAAACGAGTTGGTTTTTAAGTTCTTTTGTCGATCGTATATTATTAATTTTTACATTTTCATATATTTTTACAATTTTACCTACTTAACAATGATTGTTTAATTTTTTATAAGCGGCAGTGTAAGTTTGTAGTAAAAGGAATGTTACATACGTAACCTTATTGTCACTTAAGTTTATTGTTATGGTTTCTCTTATATTTATTTTTATTATTAGGCACGTTAACATTAATTACATTTTATATTGATTATCATTAGTTTTGAAAATATCATCCAAAGAAAATTCCCCAACAAAACATCAAAAAGTTTTTTTTTGATAATAGTAAGTGTTAGATTGGAATGATTTACACAGCAAAAAATGTTAAGCGTGTCTTGGTGTGATTTTCGTACCGTAGAAGTTTCGCCTACTTTTTGCTACATTCAGAGTTCAGTTATAAATGGGTGTAGTATTTCCGTTGCTTCTGTCGTAAGCATTGATTCATGTGATTCATTCGATTTTTCCGTAATTGTGATAACGATTTGGGATACCGCTACGTGTTAGCCAATTTGGAATGATTCATGTCAATCCATTACTTTCCGCTGGAAACTATAAGTACGTACTAAATGGGGTTATTGGTTATTCGTATATATATTTTATGTGATGTTCGAATAATCTTGGAGGCACAACTGCAATAGTAATAGTGAAAACCAGTCGGACGCTTAACGCATTTGATTACGACGATTTATTGTTTGTCGACAAGCAACTTACTTGTGATGCGATCCTATATCTAATTATTAATTTATTTTTCTTAGTTATTTTAAGAAACAATTGAAGCATGCAAATAGCTATTCGCATATCTTGGTAATTGTGAGCACATTTTTCTTGTTATTAATTTATGTACTTGTCGAACATAAACGTAAGCCGTAGATATAACTGTTATCACAATTAACGCAAGCAGATTTTTGCTTATACGGTTTCAATTTTCGCTAAAAGCAATTTGCTTTGGGTTGTGAATTTACCGGTTTTGCTTTGAATCGACGTTTAACTGTCAGATTACATGTTACCTAATTTTGTTATACTGTACCACGATAACTGTATGTGTGGTGTGTTGTATGAACGCTATAACTGTGATATTATTCAAATATTCATTGTCACTATATAAGTGAATCTGCTTTTTTAGTCTTACCTTTATAATTAGCACATTAAGATCTGCGATTTGCTTGCTAACTAAGTTAGTCGCCAGTAATTAAGTTACGAGAAAATCCATGTAACATAAATTTAAAAATAATTCATAAATAAATTGTTATTAGGAATAAAACTATTAACTTACTAGAAAGAATTAAAAATCTACTTTAAAAACAGTGATAATTTGAATGCACTTATTTCTGTAGATTTTTTTTAACAATAAACATTTTAGTTTTGAAATTCTAAGTGAAAGCTGATTACAACTATGAACCTGATGTCATATACAAATTTCTACGACAATTAGGTTTGAGTCGCTACCAAATCATGCTTTAAAAAAAGAAAAAGTTAGTTTACTTACTTGTAGAATAGAGGTACATGTATCTATTTATTATATTGCAGTGTTGCTTTTGTGCATTGCAATATTGATATAATCAAAAGAAAAAGGATTAAGATATCTATCACTCTGAACTGACGAGAGACATATAATCGTTTGTCGATAATATATATTTGTGATGAAATCAACATAACGTTCTATATTATAGTTGTCAAATAAACAACATGCAAGAAACTTGTAACTTGATTGCTGACGGCTAGCTTGATATGATTCGGAAAGCGGGTCACAAGTTTTGTTGTACTAGTCTAACCAAAATTTAAAAAGGCGCCAAAATGGTTAGAAACTAGTAATGAAAGACACTATTTAAATCTATCTAACGCTGAATAAAAACTAAATGACAAAACCCAGGTTATAACAAACATGTTTACTTTTAAAAACAAAAAACGAAGGGTTAAGAAAATAAGCGAGTCAGAATTACATTTATAGTAACAATTAAGAGTTCGTATATCACACAATATCACAGTTAATAACGTTGATACAAGCCTTAGAGGGTCAACAACACTCCATAAATAAAATCATCGTAGTACACTATGACAATACAAGTTATTATATAATCGAAGAGGTAAATCGCAAATCGCATTTAGAATAAATACAGAATAAGCGAAAGTACGTAGAGTACAAAAAACCACGTTGCATCCTATTTCAAGTTTGAAGCCGAACACAACTAAACAGAAACACACTATACTCGATAAAGCAAGAAAAGTAACTGAGAAAGAAAAGAAAAACAAACATAGTTGACGTGAACGTTAAAGGAACAAATAATTTACTAAAAAGAAAAAAAAGGAAGTGTTCAAGCAACTAACAAAAAATTAAAAAAAAGGAAATCAGACAATTGTCCTAAAAGTAAACATTAAGGAACAAAAAAAATAAAGAGACAAGAATAGAAAGAAACGAGACAGACGGAGAATGATGAGACTTGATGTTAATGCTTGATTTGTTTTTCTCTCAGTAAAAAAACAAAAAGACTCTACAGTGCTTAACCAACTACCCTAAAAGCAAACCTTTAGGAGAAACAAAAAGAAAGAACAAGATGTAGGTGATTCACCAACTAAAAAGAAGAAAAAAAAACAAAATGTAAGAAAAACAAAAAAAAGAAAAGAGACAGACGGAGAAAGGTAAGAAAACATGTTGATGAAAGAGAGTAGAAACATTAGTCTTAGAACGATTGCGTACCAATAGCTGGCCTAAATTGGAAAGTTTACAACCGACAAGCGAAATAGGAAACTCAAGAAAAAGAATAACCAAATTCAAAAACAGAGAAAGAATCTTATATATGACGTATCAATATAAAAAGCAAAACCAAACGGATATAACTATATACGGACGGAAAGGTAGTCTGTCCTGAAGTAAGATGAAGAAGAAAGAAACAAAAAAAAATGTACTAGAAATTTAAGGAAAAGAAAAGAACATCGGTGACAGCAAAATAGGAGAAAGCAAATAGACAGCATCTGAAGCACAACTAACAAGATACCAACAATGTATCTGAAAACTTGAAGCACCAAAAAAATGTAAAAGCAGTAGCAAGGGTTTTTACTTCCGGAAAAAGCGTAGAATTATTATGCAGACGTGCAGAAGGTTTCGTAGTAATGCCAATGTTAGAGAGTTTTGTAGTACTTTTAAATGCGTAACCTAATAAGATTGCTTTGTTGTGAGTTTAAACAGAAATAATAAACTCAGTCTTATGGTCGTATATAAGACCAGTAGGAGTGACAGCAACGAGTTTCCAAGTTATTTCTAACACTACGGAATCACGATCAGATATAATGTGGCAATCCTAAATAAACTGATCGGACAAAACGATTAATTTCCAAACGCAAGAACTAGAAGAAGAACACACCGGCGAGAGAAACGACAAGGAAAAGCATTAACTTCAGATACTAGACCCTATCACTAAAGATTAGTAGTAAGTCTAATGATCCTAGAAGCTGAAAAAAAAATTAAAAAGAAGAAAACAAACAGAACGTGAAAGTTTATCAACTTAAGAACTACAGTGAATAAAGTAATAGGGTTATCAGAAGAAACTGAACTGAACTTTGCTTGCAAAGATGGCTCTTAAAGTTTGTCATTAGTTTCTGAGGAAAAGTTAAAAGAATTACAAGCGTTGACGTTTTTTCGAGCCGTTTGCCTAACAATACTAACTAAACTGAAAAAGATACATGTGATTTCAATCAAAACTAACGGAAGTTGATAGAACGACGTTAGATTCTGGCAAATGATTTTGAGCTGTATTGGTTCTGAGACCGGTTCTCATAACTAAAGAAAGGGGTATTGCATGTTGGTAAATTTCCTGATTGAAACACTATGAGACAAATACAATTTGTCAATCCGAATAAGAAACTTCAAGTTTAAGTACAGAAGGATCTTCATCAGAAAAAGTCACATCCAAATTCGCGAAGCTTATTTCTGAATCAAAGTCCAAGATTAGTGTCGCCACAGACGGTCAACACAATATATTACAAATATTTTATTATTTTACAAGCGAGGTCTAATTTAAATATATTCTAATTTTAAATCTACTCGTGTTACGGTTCACCTATGTTTTGCAAGTGAAAAAGTTATTTCAATTTTTTTAAATATAATAAAACTTGATACTGATGTGTTTTCTTTATGATCGTTAGAGATGATATTTACTTCTATTATTAAAATCGGAAATTGCTGATGATGAACTTTTGTTATGTTATTTCCATACCACTAACAAAATACCGTTTTTAATATTTTTCGAAAAAAATTAGAATTACTGATAAAGTAGTTAAATTCTTATATTAATTTATTATTATCCTCCTTATGTTTTTCCAAGTGGTAATTGTTTTTATCCCAATAGGAGGTTGGTGGTAGGCAAGAAATTAATTTGATTTGGATATGTATTGGCGACGTTTTGCAGACTAAAAACCAAATTAATTTCTTGCTTACCACCGATCTACTGTCGGGATAAAAACAATTACCACTTAAATTTTTTAATTACCTATGTTTTTAATATTTATGTTTGATATGCTGACGAAATAAATACAAAAATTCATGATAAATTAGACCTATAAGCACAGATTACTACGACAAAATATTTAAGTCAATTTCCATTGCCATTATTATAATTCCGTCAGCTGACGGTTTAAGGTTATCAGAGAAACAAACGTGACTTATCACTACTTAAACTATCACACAATTTGTGGGTGGTCAAGATTTTAGATGTCAACAAATCTCAAGTATTACCGATTTATAAAAATATCGTTTCTTAATTACATTTCTGTTAGGATATTTTTATTACTAACATGTAATTAATTATATTAAATAAATTAGTACATAACAAAAGTTGTTGATTCGTTCTGGCTCAATTTTTGTTTTTCAAAAAATTAATTTACAATAAAAGATTGATAAAGTTCTTATAAACACTCAATAAACAAAACCATGAACTCTATAGTAGCTCAAGTGCTGCATGGCAACATCGCTGTAACGTAAAATCAATATTCTGCAGTAATCTACAATTAGCAATGTGATTAGTAAATGTGCCGACCAGCAGATGGATCGATGCTAATTTTCAAGCGGTAAGCATACCTTTTCTTCACGAAGTACGTCGCAACGTTGGTTATCTTCCAGTAATTAATACAATTAACAGTTTTATGTGGATCTTTAGTTTTTATTTTGCCATAGTAGAGCTTTTTCTGTTCATTACGTAACTACACTAACAAACAAATATTGACGTTTGCAGTGCTGGCAATACAAAAAACTATTTTACTCTGCAAAATATTTCATTGAGCTACTCGTCGATTTGCATATTTATCGTGTTTTAATAAAATCTGGTTTTGAACTAAAAACTGCTCTAATAGAAGCCTAGAAAAATACGAAACGAATTTAAAAATTATATAACTTTTAGAAACACATTAATAAATCGCATGAATGGACGAGACTACTTAAATCTAAATAAGACATATACCATATTTACAGCAAATTAGGAATAAAATTTGTGCAATCAATAGTTTTATGTGCGTATTGAGGGTTTCCTTTAGATAAAAATGACTTACGATGTGTAGCAAAAACTGATTTAGATAATAAAAATATGATTAAACAGTTTAAGGTTTTTACGATAATTATCTAAGCATCGATGTTTTTTTTAACACTGTGGTTTCCAATGTTCTGCCCTCTATTGGTTTAATAACGCAAATTTAGCTTCCTTAGAGATTGCCATCCGTGTGTGTCATTATTAAACTCTCAGACCTTTTAGGAAAAATCAGTTTAATATTTGATTTTCCCAGTTGCTTTTTTAGACAAATAAACAAAACATTATTCTTTATATCCAAACGGAATCTATACTTTTTTTAATGCCAATCCAAAGAAAGCTTTTTTCCTAGTTTTTTTTCGATTGAGTATTCCTAAATTATAATAAAATTTTTTTATTCACTAACAATTCTACGCAACGCAATGCGCAAGCAGTTGCAACTGTCTTTAAGCTATCTTTTGGTTGCACTTTAGTGCAAGCGAACGTTTTTCGTGCTGCTGCGACTGCATAACAACATGTTAAATTTAAATTGTGTTTTATGAGTCATCGTTGTTATGTTGACAATGCATCTTTGTCGTATTATATTTAATAATGTAATGTTTTGTTGTGATAAATAAGTGTTTTAGTAGTTAAATTTAAAAAAAAACATGATTTTTAGTGGTAAGTTCTTTGTTGTCTTTATGGCATTGTGTAACCTTTGGAATTTAAGTTTGAATGTTTTTGCTACGTACGACGCTTTTTTGTACGTACGATTATGTTTTGTTTTTTTTTTTGATACAAAATTTTGTTTTTATGTAGATAGGTACCTACGAGTTCTTTTGTTCGATTTTTGCGATTTGTTTATAATAACAATTCCGTTATGTTTACGATTACGACTTGGATTTTGTATGCAAGTTGGTATTTTATGCACGAATTCGATTATTACCTGATGAGTTTCGTTATAAAGTCAATTTCGTTTGCTACGTTTTGAATTTATAAATTTTAATATGCAATGTTTAAGTTATACTTATACGGTGGTTCAGACTATGCAGATAAATAAAGTGCAAACTTATCCGCGAACATTGTAAGTGATTTTTTTTTAGGTATGTTCATAATTAAGCAATGTTTTCTTAACTATGTTATCAATTGCGCCCAACGTTTTACTTTTTTTTACACGTCGGCTACCAGTATTTAATAGTTGAGTAATCTATTTTTTCAATGAAACTTTAGTTTGATTTATACGAGTGTAAAAATTTAAATAAATCTTATGCAAATATTTTGTAAGCGTAGCATTGCAAGTAAGAAACTGTTTCTACATGGCAATGTTTTAGCAATGTCAGCTTAACACTTCAATACTCTGTATTAGACTTAATGTACGTTTGTTATAGATTATGAGATCTGTTATAGCTAGAACAAAGAATAACAAATCGAAAAAATTGCAAATTAAGTTATTAATTACAAAAATGTATTAAAAATTTATAGTAGTATGTATATATTGATTTATGTAATTACAATTCGCAAAATATTCACTACTACATGTAAACTATTTACTACTTATTTTTAGACTGATTTAAGTTTTAAAATACAATAGTGTAGCATGTCTTGGGAAATTCCGACTACAAAAGTTTGTCATCAAAACGTAAGACAATTTAAAAAAATATAATATAACACGTTAGCATTCTTATAGAAATATTCATGTTTACGTTACTTAAACGTTACTATTCATATTTGATATTTGTTTAGATAAAAATTTATTTGTTTTCATGCAACATTGCACAATTACAATAACTAACAACAAAAAAAATATTTTAAAGAACATTAAAATTAAACTTTTGCCTACTTAGATAATTTGATTAAATTACACTTCTTATATTAAAACTTTTGATTGTTTAGAAATAGTAAAAACCGATGCAACAACAAAGTAGTACTTTTTGTGTTGTAAACAAAATGTTATGACTAAAAAAAATTTTTTTTTTAGTTAATATAATATAAATTTAGCTTGCAGATATTCTGAATATTAAAAAAAAGGTTTTGAAAAATATGTAACACAAAAAGTTTCTAAAAAATAATTTACAAAAACACAATATGTAATAATTGTAAAAGTAGAAAAAAAAACAGAAATACAATAAATAAATCATTGAATGTAGATGTAACTGAGATAATAAATTAGAATAAAATAAAAATGTATAATATATACATACATACAATGTCAGGTTCAAAAGTAACTAATTATTCTTTTTACGGAAGGTTTTCTTTACTAAACGAACTGTTGAGTACCTATTGAGAGCTAAAAACAACATTATTACTTTAAATTATGTTTTAAAAAATAATTTGTGTTTTATAAACGCATTCTACGAAAAAATAGAGCAGTACAAAATAATTAAATTAAATACAAATAAAAAAAAGCAAATAACTACTATAAATACTAGTTGAATAAATTACATATAAAAATATCTTTTTTAAGCTTTTGTCAAAAAAGCTACTGTTTTATTAAAAAAATTAAATAATTTTAAAACAAAAACGACACATTTAATTAGAATTAAAAATATTATTTAGTTGTATTTATCAAATGATGTTTAAAGATGTAAGAAGGTCATTCTAATTAACATTGTAATGATAATAAATTTAACTTGTATTTGAAATCTTCAATAGTACATTATGTGGCAATAAACATAAGAAAACATAATAAAAAATATTATATATTAAAAAAAAAGACATTAAAGTAATTGCCGTTAAAGTGTGAAACTATTTTGATTTATTGATTGTTATTACAAGTAACTATGTGTTGATTTAAACGTTTTAAAGATAATTTACATAAATACATAAAATTTTATAGCTACTAATATATTATAATGTTATACATACATAGTAAACTATTTTACTATGAAATCACTTAGTTTATTTTACAGTGTGTGTATTTAATGATAGTAATAATACTGTTTCGTTTTTATCAAATTATTTGTTGTTAATTCAAAAAACTGATTAAGTGTTTTAAGTTCGCAACGGTTTTACTTTTAAACAATAAATTCGGCAACCGGTGTTTAGTAAGTCAAATTTGGTTTAAACAATTTTTTTTAAATTTTTTTTAACCTCTTCAGGACCAAAAATTTTAACATATAAGAAATGAAAAAAAGAAATTTTTTTTATGTGTTATTTTATTGTAGCATAATATATATTGCGTATTTTTAACATTTAAAACTTTATTATTTATATAAATAAAAAAAAAGATAAGGCCACATTTGTGTACAAGGCACATTGAGGACTCACATGTGAAAAGCTTCCATACATTCTGGGCAAATTGGCTCCTTACACTTTTTGCACGCATATCGTGTGCGTCTTACACAATTCTGGTAATGACATCTTGGTGGATTCTTTAAGTCCCGTTTCTCTGGGAAATGCCCAGTTCCGTCATGACGAATTTCGGGAATAGTTTTGTTCCAACTTTTTTTCTTGATTGGCGTCTCGATTATTTGTGTAGGTCTTCCTCTTGTTTTGTTTGTCTCTAGAAGAGCATTAGCAATATATGCCTTGAATTCTAGTAGAGGCATTTTAATGTTATTCGCTTCGCGATAGAGAATCCACGAATTGATAATTGCTACGTTTATAAAATGAAATGCAATTCTTATGTAAAATCTTCGATTTTTCACAGCGTGTGGATAATGAGCAACCATTCTGTCTGCCATATCGACACCACCCATAAAACGATTATATTGTTTTACAGCATCTGGTCGTGAAACTTCAATATGGGATTTTTTAGACCTGTCCCATCTTCTAACTTTATCCTGTGGTTCCTTACCAGTGAAAGAAGAAATTATATGAACAGCATTGTTATCTATCCATCTAATAATAGTAATATTGTCTGATGAAGTGGTTACCAAACTAGACCCTCTTCCTCTCTTCTTTAGATCTTTTTCGCACACCAATTTTTCATTAGCATCACCAATCCTATTTGATCGTATAGTTCCTACGACATATATTCCTTTCTTTTGCAAATATGCCACAGTGTTCAAAGATGTGAAAAGGTTGTCTAAAAATAGTTTATGGTTTTGCCCTTCAATATCGGAACATAGTCTGACTACTGTGTCGCCTATCACACCCAGTTCAGTTTTGTTTTTTTTGGAACTTTGATACATTTCAAATTTTGAGACATAACCATCAGCAGATGCTCGCACCCAAACTTTAAATCCCCATTTGTGTGGCTTAGATTTTATATATTGTTTACATTTGCTTCTCCCCTTGAAGGGAATAATCATTTCATCTATAGCCAAATATTCAGTTGGCGTGCAGGCTTCTGCAAATGTTTTTTCAAATGCATCTAGTAATGGTCTTACTTTTATAAAAGAATCTTTATTATCACATGGTATGTTATCATTATTTATAAAGTGCAAAAATTTCTTTATTTCCTCATATCTTTTGAGTGACATACTTTCTGCTATAAGATACAAACGTAAGCCTTTATTTGTTGACCAATACATTCTATAAGAAGGATACTTTATGTACGTCATAACTATATTTATTGCAAAAAACTTTTTAATTTCTGCTACTGTTAGTTTAATTTCTTTACCCGATTGTATAACGTACCTAACAGTTTCATCTCGCACAAGTTTGAAGAGATTTTCTGGAAATAACTCCATAAAATATGCAAGAGGGGTATCACCTTGAATATTGATTCTATGAGCTGAGAGAAAGCGTGGCGCATCGCCCACCAAATTATTATCTTTCTCAACATACCATACTTTTCTCTGTTGTTGCTGGTCTAAAATGCGTTGTTTAATTTCGATGAGGGGCAATTCATCATCACTATCAAATCCGTCGTTTTCAGAATCTGATTCTTCCTCTGTATGTTCAGCGTCTGAATCTATTATTTCAATACCATCTATATCTGAATCATTTGGATCAATCAAATTATTGAGTATGGTTATATTTGATGCTCTATGCGTTTTCCCATAAAACATCATCGGTGAAATGGGGTCAGACATCTTGAACGCTAGGGTAAACAGTAAAGTATTTGTTAAAAATATTTATACAACTCAAAAACTTAAATGAATGGAAAACATAAAAAAACCTTTGTTATACATTAGCATGAAAAAATTTTGCACATATACGCAATGTACACATATGTGGACATATAAGAAATACTCAAAATGCACAGATGTGATTATCTAACTTCAATATTGCATGTCTATAAGTCAGTACAGATATAATAATTATAACTTACCAATTTTTTATTTATTGTAGAGTTTCTCTTTTGCAAGTAAACACTAAAAATTAGGAACTGTTTTTAACATAAACTTGTCAACCACGTGCGCGCAATCGGTCGTTAGAAACTCACAAATGCAAAGGTAATACATATGATTTATATATAGGTTAGGCAACACATTATACATTGGCAACAAATGTGGCCATTGTGCGCTAATGGAACCGCAGCACTAAAATTATATAGCATGAGAGATCAAACGTACACATATGTGTACTTCTACTGGAAGAGGTTTTAAAATGGTTCTAAACCAAAACATTTTAATGAAATTTACGGTTACGTAGTATTCAGCAAAATTTGTATCACCTGTACGTTGTTAGTAAAGAATGTTACCATTGTATATTCTTATTTATATTTACGCATATTATTTTTTTTGAGCTATAAAATAAGAACAAATAAGAGTGTGAAACTTTCATCTAGCAACACCAACAAATTTGTGTATTATAAACACAAAAATGAACATAAAAAAGCAGAAAAGTACATGAAATGTACCGAGTAAAAATAATAATAGCCAAATAAATTACATTTTAATAAAAAAAAAGCGAAAACGTAAAATCATGCACAAAGACCAAAAAACAGGAAATAAAAAAATTAATAAAATAGAAAAATACATCGAAAATTTAAGATAAACAACTTACTACAGAAAGAAAACAAATAATATATAAAACAATAGAGCACAGGTAAATCAATTATTATAAAATCAGAAAAAAAGATAATAGAAACTAAATAAATTAAAAACATAAACAGATTGTTTGTAAATTATTAAAAATATTTACAAAAAGTAGAGAAGCAATAGTAAAGTAAATAAAAACTAATAAACGAAAACAGGAGAATTACAAACAAAGAGTCAAATTAAAAAAAAACTTAATTATATAGATGAAGTAAGGCAATAACAGCAATAAAAATAAAAAATATAACTGCAATATAATTTAAAAAATCTAGGAGAATCATCACTCGACAAAGCAAAAAGAAAGAAGAAAAAGAACAAAAAGAACAAAATGAAGAGCCACAAAAAAATTAAGAAAAACAATATAAAAATAATAACACTACAAAAAAATAATAATAAAGTTAAAAACTAAAAGAAGCAAGCATAGATAAATGTATTCAAAAATGGAGAAATGCGTGGTGTACTAAGTGAAATATAGGAATTATTTCAATACCAAAAAAAAGAGATTTAATAATTTGTTATAACAGCACACAAATAACACTACTGAACACAATGCACAAAATACTTACAATGAAACAAAAGAAAAACTAAAATATTATTAAAAAAAAATAAAAAAGATACAAAATATATGTAGGCGTTTATATTTACTTAATATAACTTAAATCAAATAAGTAACATTTATTTACTAAATATTTAGAACTATTATGAAAGATGGTTGTTCTAATTCTATTCACTTAATGAAACTTAACAAAGACAATTTAATAGACCTCGTCTTCACGTCTGTACGTCGTTTTGTCATTTAAATTCTTTACCCGTTACCTTGTTTCACCTACCTATACTGTTAGGTATTTGTCTAGAGCTAATTATTTGTGCATATTATATATGTAGACTTTTAACAATTTTTTGATAATTTAATAAAAAAAACTAAAACATTTGATTAAAACAATCACAAAAAATCAAGAATTGCTATAAAAACATATAAAGAAAAAATACAAAAAAAACAACATTCAGTAATCTAATTTAATATTACAATGCAAAAAATAACAAAAAACCGAGAGCTGATGGGTTCGATTATACAAAAAAAAAGTGCAAAATAGCATTTGCCAATAACGCAGCAGTAGTAACAAGAAACAAAAAACTGAAGCAAAAGATAAAAGCTGGTCATAACACATTTCACAGATACACAGAAATAAAAGAAAAATAAAAAAATTAGCAAGAAGATGAAAGTCGTGCTTTACAAATCAGTAATAAGACCTGTAATAACGTATACGATAGATACCATCTACATAACAAATAAAAACAAAGATTTAAAGAGTTAATAACAAAGTAATGGGATAAACGGCTAATATATAAGACTTTGAAAAGTAAATAAAACACTAGAAAACGCTACCATAACAAATATAATAAAATAAAATGTTATGTACGTCTACGAAAAAAAAGAAAACGAAGCGATAATAAGGAAGATTGTGAGAATCTACTAAACATTAAACAAAAAGAAGGTCATAAAGAACATTAAAAATATAGACAAAATCAGAGCAAAAAAAGTTAAAGATCGGAAAAAGTTGAAATAAATTACAGAAACATTGATTACGAACTGATAAATATGAACGCCTAGTAGCTTCAGCAGTCTGGAGCAAAAAGTTACAGGTATTCATAGTAATATGGCTTATTAGCTCAATTTGAGTCATTTTAGTTACCACTATGTTACCATGACGTTTTCTTAAAAACCAATTGTAGAAATACAAAACTATTCCAAAGTTAAACATACGTTAAAAACAACTTTTGAAAAATAAATTATTAACCCTTTTTTCCATTTCGTATTTTAGAGAGGATTGCAGCCCTGACGAAAAGAATGCACCTGCAGGTCTAAAACTACACTGATAACCAAAATTAACCGGTTTTGGCATTTTGCACATAACGTTAATTTCATCTATCTCGTTATTTTTCTTTGATCCTTTTGCTATTTCTTCCGCGCAATTCGGTCTTGTATCTTTTTCCACCATGTTTGTATCTTCAGTTTCTTTATGTTCTGTAGTACTTAATATTCCTACCTACTTTTTGGACTGCTTTTTCTTTTGCTCTTATTTGCTGTCTACATTGTAATTTTCTTTATTTCGTTATTAACATTCATTTTTCTGATATGACGCAACTAGCGGAATTTTTGCACTTTTATTATCCTCGCTATCTTTTTTCCTTTTAAAATCATTTTTATTTCATAGTTTATTAACATTCTGTATTTATTTTCGGCGAGTTTTTTTTAATGCGTATATTATTCTTACTACCTTTCTTCTTTCAACTTTTTTTGTTCTAAGGTTGTTATATTCATTATTTCCTCTTAATAGGTTGCTACCGGTTTAATGGCTGTTTGTATACTGTCATTTTAGTCTTTGTGTTTATGATTTTGTACTTCATTATGTTTTTATATGTATGATCAGCTCTATGTCCGGCCTGTATTCTGTAATCGATTCCCATGCTTCTGTTACTTTTGGTATTTATTATGACTCTTAAATATCTAAAGTTTTCTACTACTTCAGACATAACGTTTTTTATAATCTAGGTACTTTGATATCTGTCATAGCTTTTATTGCTTTTTCGCGTTTCAGACTATCAAAAGCTTATTTGAAATCAATATACACGAATTGCAGTTTTATTCCATATTCATAGAACTTTATTATTATTTGTTTTACTGGATGTAGTGCGTCTATGGTAGATCTGTCCCTTCTAAAACCAGGTTAGCAATTTCTCATATTTGTTTTTGTATGCTTTATTAGTAAAGTTCATTTCAAGACTAAAAACCGCTGCGCAGAAACCAATTTTGTTCCGAATGTCAATACACTAGCTAACCAATTTTCATACGGCGTTTGAAGTGTTCACATTTATTCCACAAGTTGTTACAAACTCTTTTTTATCTTTGTGTTTTATATTTTTTTATATTATATTCATCGTTTTGTATGCATTCACTTTTTAGTTCAATCAAAGGTAAACCATTACAGTTAATGTTTACAGATGATGTTTTTAGTTAGAATTTATTTTGCATGATCGTCAAATTCCGTATTTATCCGACGCGCACCTCACGGTTCTTTAGTCGTGAAATGATCTCTATATTATTTATTATGTTGTAAGTATTTTATACGGTACACTAAGTAACCTAATTTCCCGGTAATTTCTGCAGTTTTTTGGATCTTTCTTTTTATAGATTTGCACTATTGTACCTTTATCCTACTTCCTCGGCATTTATTCTTTTTCCTAGATATGTTTTATTATTATATAATTCTTCTTTTAGCGCTTCTCCTCCGTATTTTCTTAGCTCATTGATTATATTATTTATTCCTTTTGCTTTTTTTTCTTTAGTTTTGTTATATCGTCATCAACTTCTTTTCCTATAACTATGTCCAGGTCTTCTTCTTCTTCTGCATTTTTTTCCAGTTTTTCATCCGTTTTGCCTTCTATTGCTGTCTTAAAATGATTATTATTATTGATTATTATTAGTTTAGTGTCTCCTTTTTAGTTTTTTGGTATGTCCTACGATCTGTTTCCCTCCCTGTTTTTAATCACTTCAATCTAACCGCTTTCTTTTTTTGCACCATTTTTTTGCATTTGTCAGCAAACCATTCTTGGATTTTTTCTACGTTTTATCGTTTAGTGTATTATCTGCGGCACACGCAATAAATTTTTTTAGTTTACTTTATTCTTCTTCTACGTTCTCGTTTTCTATATTATCCGCTGTTTTTTGACTTCTTGTTCGTATAGTGACTTCTTTTCTGTTATCTTAACATCTTAACTTGTCGTTCTTTTTTTTACTAGCTATATCTG
The DNA here is from genome assembly GCA_035610365.1 of Aquatica leii. Taxonomy (NCBI): domain Eukaryota; kingdom Metazoa; phylum Arthropoda; class Insecta; order Coleoptera; family Lampyridae; genus Aquatica; species Aquatica leii. The sequence goes on from CM069434.1 coordinate 61,037,636, forward strand.
TTGGTGCATAGACATTTATGATGGTGATATTGGGTATATTATTATTTAGTCTAATATATAAAATTAATTTTCTTGAATTACATTCTTTCTTGACTTCCTATTTATCAGGAAACCCGTTCTACTCGACATGTTTTCCTTTCTCTCCATACAACATTGTAAATTTTTTCTTGTCAATCTTCCGTTTTCTTTGCCATCTTATTTCCTGCATAGCCATTTTTTCAACTTGTATTCTAACATTTGTCTGACAACTTTCTTCGTTTTTTCTTTAGCAACTAAGGTTTTTACATCAAAGCTCGGATTTGTATTATTGCACATTCTTTTTTTCTCTTTCCCCTTTTCTTCGTTAAATTTTTAGATCCACCGCTCTTTCTCTCTCTCTATCAGTTTTGTCATTCAGTTCTGATAAATTTTCTGAGTTGTTTATTGAGGAGCTGGCCATGTGGTGACCTTTCGTTTACGGTGCGTTTGTTGTTTTTAATTCCATTTCAATTATTTTCTAAATTTCCACGCTCTTTTATTCCATGCATTTGCCCCCACACAATTAACTTTTTGGATCTGAGATAAACTGTATATTCTTGTTGCATATTTAAAGTAAGGAACGAAGTGTTTCATTTTTTTTACACGTTTCTTGTACAGTCATTATTATTCCACATGTCTTTCTCTTTCAGTTTTTTTTAAATATTTCTATTTTTTTGTTTCATGTTTGCAGCTTAAAAAGAACTGGTCTCTACCTCTACATTAACTGTTCCCTCAATACTCTCATCACTTTTTTTGTATGCGCTTATTCTTCCTTTTCGGTGTCATTTAATCTTTGCGCTATAACGTTATTTTTTTTTATTTTCCTCTTGACTAATTTCTAATTCTATTGCTTGATATCTAACGGTCTGTTTTTAATTTTTTGTTTTCTTGTTTTAGCTTATTTATTGTTTTCGTGCTATTATCCAGATCTACTACTGCCTGGAATATATTCTTTCATTTAATATTCAATCTGTGTATTGCTCTATTTTATTTCTAAATTTGTTATTTGATGTTTATTTAGTTATCCGCGTCTGTGTTAATTATTTTATGTTACATTTTATTGCGTTTTAGTTTAATTAATTTATTTTGGATGCACTTAATGCTGATTTCATGGTTTTGTACGTAATGCTTTGTCTAGTAGTAAGAAAAGTATGCAAATAGTTTTGTCTAATTGAAAAGAAAGCAGTAGCAAATAGTTAATCTTCTAGAAAATACTATAAGCTAGGTTGTCTGTGGTTTACCAAAAATTTAGTCTAAAATAAATCACAATTAACTATTTTTTGCGTTTGCTGTTTGGTATCATTATTAATTTAACTTAAAATAATGTGGTGTATTTATTGCAGTAATAAAAACTAGCAAAATCTTAAAATTTATACGAAACTATAATGTTATATTTAAATTAAATTTAGCTATATTTTTCATTACCACAATCTTTCTTTCTGAATAAGTATCGTAGCTTTCGTCACACGTTGCAATAGACAATTTTAGAGCCTGAAACACCTTGAGAATTTACTTTATTTGCCAATAAAAGATACAATCAATCAGTTCGTTTACTGCCACTAAAAGCTTCAACTATATTTTATTACTTTTTTATTTATATTTTATGTTGAAACTTTTCGTTTAATTAGTAAAATTATTGTTGATGTATTGTACTTTTACATAGTGAATTGTAATTATTATATTAAATTAACAAGTAGTGCAAGTTTTATAAAAAAACAATTAAACGGTAAGCAAAAGTAAATAATCGCATACTACTACAAGCCCAGTAAACTAAAAGCCTAAATTGTTATAAAATGTGTAATTTTCGTATTAAAAATATATTTGAAAAGAAACGTTTATACACGCTTAAGTAGTAAAACAAAATAAATACATTTTAAAGAGTACAATAGACGATAAAAACTGTAAAATATATTCTAGGATTTTTGAATATATTTAAGTTGTTAGCTAAAACCAATATTAATATTTGACAAATAACATATCAACGTATAGTTGTAAATTAAGTAAATTTAAAAATTATATAAAACGTTTAGTACAAAAACGCGATTGTATACACATAACCATATGACTGATTAACTTTATAAATATTTTTTCTAAATTAAATTCAATTGCTGCATTATACGTTTATCTTTGCAGTTAAATGCGTATTAACAGATCAAGCAGATATCCATGTCAATCAAAATATTCTAGCTGTTACATACAATGACAGTACATTTGTATTGTAATTATAGGAAGATCAAATACCGGTGCTCTGTGTTAATCACAGTCACGGGACTGAAAAGCATGACATGGTAATTTGAATAATTAGCGGAATCCTGAAATTAATTAAATTTGTTTTCATGTGCGTCATGACCAATTTGTTAGCTTAGTAAATCCAAATCTTCTTAATATGTTTTTATAAAATAATGTTTAAACTTGCACTTTAATTATAATCGTATCAATTCTAACAACACTACTCTTAAAAAATATTAAAATAATTAAGTATATTTATTAATTTTTACATTTTGTTACATTTTATTTTTAGTCACGTCAAATAAAAAATAATTTAAGTAGTCAAAATTTCGATAGTTTCGTAGGTTACCTAACAAAAACTCTCTATGTTTAAGTTTTCTAAAATAAAAAGTACAAAACCAAAAATAAATAATTTTTTTTAGAAAAGAATCGTTTAACTAAAGTTTAGGTTTGGTTTCTAATTATTTTATATATTTTGAAAATTTTGGGAATTGTTTTAAGCTTGTAAAAATATATAAAATTACAAATATGTGTAATTAAAGAGAGTTACAAATATTAGTATGTTACATACTAAAGATGCGTTTGTTATTGCTTGTTATCATCTTTTCTCGTTTGCTTATTCGGGGCACTAAAACAATAGCAGTCACGCCTTTAACACTACAAAAGTTAAATTAATGCTATTATTCAAACTAAAACAACTTTTTTTACTGTTAACTGCATGCTTAAGTTTGCAATGCAGTTGTGTTAAAGAGCAATTTTTCGGCTATCATAAATTTTCAAATAATTGAGGAAACTTGAATAACTAATAAAAATAAAATAATGCAGTATTTGTCAAAAAAAATACAAAAAAATGTATTGAACAAAATTAACACAAACAAAATTAAAAGTAAAAAATCAAAAAATTAAAAAATAAAAGTAAAAACTAGTAATTTGTGTGAAGTTTGAGGCTGTATTTACATACCTATTTGTTGTATGTTAGATTTTATGTTTGTAATTGAAATTTAAAGAATAGCTCTCAAGTGCTCATATGTGAGATGAGAAGCATATTTATTTTTTCTGTAATTGAGAATTGAAAAAGTTCGTTCGCAGAGGTTAGTACTGCCAAAAAAAGGTTTTTAATTACTGAGCAAATCTTTTTAATGCATTAGAATTAGATGGCTGCCATTATATTTAACAGATCAATCACGTTCATTTGTAAATAATTCGGCACATACTCATAATCACACAAAAAAGAATTTCCTTAAGTTTATCAAAATTCTTCTAAAGTCATCAAATTTTTTGTTGAATTGATTTTGAAGCTGTAATAATATGTATTTCTTTTTATCATTTTTACATTGAAAATTTATTCCAGCTTCCTCAACATCGCTTTTGCCATTCAGAAAATGATCCAATTTTTTTCGTCGATATGTTTGATGAAAAGTTTCTTTTTCATTTAGAATGATTTCACGTCTGTGTGTATTAATTTGTTTTGCCTTTGAAACGTATTTAACTTATGAACTAAATCTGTCAAAAATCCAAAGTCTATCAACCATTGAGGATCTGTAAGTTCTGGAACAGATTTACCTTTTTCGTTCATAAAAGAGATCATTTTTTTTTTAATACTGCATCTCTACTTAACCACCCCACTTCACAATAATCATGGTGCTCTGCTTCCATATCAGACAGATTCAATTTCTACTAGTTTACTTCTAATTTTACCTATGAACTCCTTGTTTTGTCCACTGATGTTCGTTGCTCCGTCGGTTGTTAGACTAACCAAATTCTCGCATGGTAATTGCATTGATATTAACCCTTGTTTTAAGTAGCAAAATAAGTCTTTCCCTGTAGTTCCTTTTAAACTACATAACTGTAAAAGCTCTTTGTAGACATTTAAGTTCTTATCAATTTTCCAAACAAATATAAGAAGCTGGACTGCAAACCATTCAAATAGTTAAGCTTTTTTTTTAATTTGATTCTGGAAGACAAACTTAAATTTCAATTTTTTTTTAATCTGGCCGCACTTTCTCGGTTATAACTGATTCATATTATTAGTTTACTGTCAGTAAAGCCCAGAGCTTGCAAGTATTTCTGCTACCTTTAAACTTGCACGTACATTCGATTTATACTTCAACCTTGAAAACATTTTGTTTATTCTTTACTAAAGATTTGAGTGCGCTAATTTTATTTTTTTGTGAATCACCCTAAAGACATGCAAATTTAACGTTACGCTAGGTATCGTAATGGCGTTTGACGTTATATTCTTTTTAGATAGAAAGAGTTTTTTGGCACATTAAACATAGCGGCTTTTCATTAAAAATAAATTTAAATAAATAAGAGCTTAAATTTGTGTTCTTTGCCATTAATAATGTTGTCGTGATGTTCGGTACTTAAAACAATCTCTTTTTCTGAGGCACGAATAAAGTTAACGTTATCTCTTCTTTGAATACGAACAGCTTCTGGTCTGGCAGTATTTAACAAAAGAGCTGGCGGGATGGTTTGTTCATTTTTCTTTAAAGTTCCGTAGAAAGTAAGACCACGAGAATATAGTTCTTTTGCTAGCAAAGCACTTCTAAAAAAATATTTGTTGTTATACCATGGACAGTAGAAAGGGACAAAGTGAAATCTATAACCACACGTTTACATTGACTCTTTTCTCGTTAATTTTCTTATTTGCTTAAGTGCACCTGTAGATCTTTAACATAAGTAGAAGCAAAATCCACTAAAACCTATATCTCGGTGTCATACTTAGCAGGCTCGACTTCATATAATGTCTACAAGAACATTTGCCTTTAAATATTACTAATTGCTTGTCAACTGTTAGATACAGTCTTAAATTGGAATTTTATTTGCAATGAATGCTGCCAGTTTGTTGCTATGTTGTTCGTATAACTCTAAATTTTAGATCTAGTAGGGTTTTTTCATTCCAAATATCGTAAATTTTTTCTCTTTTATTAGAAAATTTTAATATCGTCATCGATAAATAACTTCAAACACTTGGCAATACTTAAAAAAAAATCTCAGATTTGCAAGTTTTTTTTTAATAAAAGACGTTGGCCAACCGCAGCAGGTTTTCATCACAATCAGTTTTGTAAGGGGCGACACAATTAATTTTACTTCATTTTTACATAAACTCGAATACTTCAGCTGGGTATGACATCTAAGTAAATATAAACTAATATAACAGGTAACTAAAAATAAGTGTAGATGTCTTAGATATAAAACTAGAGTGAATAGTAACAGATTAACTAACTAAGTGGCGTACTTGTTTCTTAGCCTTCTTCGCACCACTTCTTCCATTCGATTTCTTTCTTGCGGAGAATCGATGTTAAAAAAGCATTTATCATTAGAGAAATGATGTTTCACTCGCTAACATATGAGTTATACTTTGTTGAATTTTTTTTTGTCACCTTCCTTTTCGTTTGCCAGAAGTAACACTGTAAAATGGTATGGTGGGGGTCGTCTACTGCATCGCCGCACAGAAAACAAGGTGGCTGTTCTTTTTTGCGGATGCCAGCCAGGAAGGAGCCAAAACATCCGTGAACAGAGAAAGCCTAAGTACTATGATAGTTTAGTTGACCGTGTTTTCTTCTGTTCCAGTTTCTCAGATCAGGAATGAGCTTCCGCGTTCAGATCGCTTTCGGGTATCTCAATCACCTATCTTGCCATTTCCCCAGAGTAAGTTCTTTTCGTTCTGCCTTCGTCATGTCATTCTTGGCGTTGAGCCTTTCTTCAGCTATAAGGTCTATTAATATAGAACATGCCAAGACTCATGCAGCTTAAAGCGAAACGGTTTTATACGCAAGGCCTGCTTTCTTTGTATTTTTTTGGCTATTTCTCTATACTTTGCTATTGTGAATACTTAGTGCCACACTAAGGCGGCATATAATATGATGGATTAAACGGTAGACATAATTATTTTTTAATGAATGGTCGCGGACCCTTGATGTTGGTCATTAATTTTGCCAATGCTGTTTCTTTTCTGCTTGCTTTCTTTATCGTATTCTTTAAATGTGACCCAAAGGATAGCTGGTGGTCGAGTGTTACTCCCAAACACACCAAAGTTTCCTTTGTGGCAACGACCTTCCATGCATAAATTTAATTTGTCTAATTTTCCGCCTACTCGTAAAGGCTAGCGCTTTGTCTTTTGTCTGTTGTTCTTCATCCCCCGCCCAGTATTGATCCCTGTAGAATCCCACATGTAACCTAAAGTTGAATGCAGTTGTTTAAACTATCCTTGTACGTAGTCCCCATACCCGTTAGACAGCTAGTGATGATTTTTGTAATGTGTGGATCAATCTGTTTTACCCTCATTTTTTGAATTATTGGGTCTCACGGGACCGAGTTAAAGGCGTATCTCCTTCAAATTCTCCAAGTGCATTCTATAGCAGACTTAACCAAGTTATATATGCCAATTAAAGAATCTGCGGTAGATTTGCTCTTTCTGAAGTCGTACAGTCGTGGACAGGTCACTATCGTTTACGATTTCTTGTGTTAGTCTATCAAGAAGTAGGTGTTTGTAGATTTTTGCAATGTTATCTATAAAGCAAATGGAGCGGAACGATATTTCTTTATTAGTTTTATTAGTTTGTATAGGTAATAGAGAACGTACACTTCTATTGCAGTTGAGCAACAATTGGACAATTACGTTAAAAATACGGTAGAATTCTTATTTGGCTTAACAACAAATTTAGTTTGGCGGCGTCTTGCAACGGAGGTTGCCAAAAAAAGACAATCGAAAACATCTTTTAGTCGGAATAAGATAATGACGAGGGGTTGATCACTGACTTAAATTTGGTACACCACATTTAAAATATTTACCAAATATTTACCAATTTTTATTAAATAATTACTACATTTACCAATCAAAGTACACCATATATACTAGGTGATTAACACCTCGGATAATGACAACGACAATAGCAATATAAGCAAAATTCAAAAAATTTTTTTAAATATAAAAGATTTCTATTAGTTCTTGAAGATACATTACGAAGCAAACAATTTTAATAATAAATGTAAACCCTTATTTTGAATTTTCAAGAAAAAAAAACAAGGTTAAAGAAGTTTCCACTAGTCTACAACGTTGACGAAATGGGAATCACGACCGTTTAAAGAACAAAAACAAATTAATATACTGATTTCAGCTGATCGAGAAACATTGTGTACTGCAGTAATATGTATGATTGTATGAATGCTGTTAGGTAGCTGTATTCCTACAGTGCTCATGAACCACCGGGTTTGCATGAAACCTTAGTTTCTAAAATGAAGCAACTTTAAAACCAATTGTTTGTCAGCCAAGAAGTTGACGTACACAGAAAATATAAGTATAATTAACAAGACCAAGAAAATCTTTAGATGTTTTTCTTACGGCTTTATTATTGAAATATTGTAGTCAAGAAGGAAAACGTTTTTACGTAATAATAACAAGGAGATCGTAACAGTATATAAAAGTTTACGTTTTATTTATAAAAGCTTTTTTACTAGCTGATGTAACTTCGAATATGATTTTACCAAAATTAACACAAAATATATTTACTCTCGTCAAAAGTTTCACAGCGTAAAGTTCGTTATGCTATGCTTTACTTTCGACGCTACCTAAATTACTATTATTCTTGCCCTACATACTCAAAAATCAGAAAAAGGGATGCGTCTGGCTCAGATGCGACAACTGCAAGAGATGAGTGTACGAAACCTCTACAGGCATAAGTCAACATATTGATATTTTTAAACTTGATTGGTATTGTCAGTAAATTAACTGTTTAAGTTTTTTTTATCATCTTCGTCTGTCGTTATTGAAGTGTTTTCTTCTATACATGTGTCTTATTTTTGTTATTTAAATCTCTGTCCCATTTTAAAATACATATGTTAGTTCCCGTTTTATCAAGCTGCGTCGATCAAACAGTTATCAATAATACTCAAACTACGTCTTTAACCTAAAAACAAGAACAAAAAATTTAAACATATAAGTAATGTTAAAGTAACGTAACATACTATAATAATTACATGTTAGTAATAATACAGTAAAATAAGCGCTTATTGGTGCACCTGTCCTATTGAAAAACTGAAATTTTAAAAAGTCGTACTATGTTATGAATAGATGCGGAAGTAACCAAAATAAATTGTCAATATTGTTATATGTACATAACAAATGATATTTTGGATAAAAGTTTAATGGTTTTTTTACAGAATGAGTCAATATTATTGCAAATTAGCTAAATTTGTTATCTTAAATGAAAAACATTTTTATTGTTCTTAACTGTCATAAATTTTAATTTTTCGCTATTGTAAACAGTCTTTGACAGTTTTGGCACACTTGTCAACATAAACGTCAAATTATTTTTGCCAGATTTACACAGGAACTCGATAAATAAACTACTATTACACGTTGTCATAAAAAAGGTTTTTATTAGTTTAGTGGGTCGTGAACGAAACTATTTTTTTAGATCTTTTATTCTAGGTTTTTTTCTGTGATTATTATTTCAATTGCTTTATTTTGTTTTATATTTCTAATAAAATTTTTAATTTTTTGCAAGAAGACGTACACTTGTGGTTTTATTGATATCAAATTGATGTTACTTTAAACTACAATTAACAATAACAAAAAACATTTCAGATTTCAAAACTGATAATAATTTCAATGCGGACCACTGATAAGAAACAAAATAAATTATATGTAGAATATGTTCACACTTCCTATAGTTACGGTTTATAGTCATTTTTAAAGATAAACTATTTAGATATAAAAAATATTACAATGTATCAAATCCATTTAAAAGTTTTGGAATACATTTCTAAAAACAATTTTTACTCTGATGACATAGATTACGTTGGAGTTCAGTTATGTCATGTTATATTTTGCATCACGAACTAAAGATAAATAAATGCAAAGACTGAAATTCTTACTCCTGCCAACTACGCTTACGCTATTCATACCAGATATCATAGAGAAATTTTAGTGATTTATAAACAAAACTGGTAAAACTCGTATACCATTTTTTAGGGTTGTTTTTTAATATTTCTTTTTCAAACAAATTTTAAAATTTCTAGAATAAATGTATTAATGGAACGCCCAAGTCCGATTTTTCGAAAAATGTTTAGTTGATATTTTAAAATATCTAAATTAAAAAAACAAAAAAATGAGGGCGTTCCATTTGCATTTACATATAAAATTCAATGCAAAAAATCCGAACTCAATCGGTTAATAAATAAGCTCAAAAAATGGTCTACAAGTTTTACCTGGTAAGAAATCAGCCAGAAAGATCAGTTATAAATGTTAAATTATTCTAATTATTTATTTTTATTTCAAATAAACAAGTGTTGTTGTAAATTACCGTTTTTAATTATTGTTTTGCTTTATACAAATCCAAACAATATTGGTTGCCTAACATACATGTGAGAAACAGGTATTGAAGACCTTATACTTTATAACAATAAACAAGCAAAAGTTTAATAAATCACTGTCGCCGTTTTTTACATCAAAAGAAAACTAAAATTAATTTAAACTAGTAGTGAAGTAGGTGCTTAAATTTATTCTAATTACATACTTTGAACTTAGTTTTCGTAATTAATATTTATACTGCGTGTATCTAATTATCAAGTTGCTATTTTCAAAGGTAAAATTATAAGATCAATATAATTAAAAAATGTCAAAACAAAAGTTCAATTTTTATAAAAGTAATTTGGAAATTACAAACATTAAATAATCTCTTAAACTTGTTGAAACTTTGACTAAAAGTAAATTGTTTTAAAAACATTCTTTTAAAGTACATAAGAGCATAAGTGTTATATAGGTCAGTCAACAAACTAAATAAAATTAATGCAAGAATAAAGCGAAATATGTAAAAAAAAGTAATGTAATGTTTTAGCTGTTAGCAGCGTGCTACTAAATTAATACAAAAAAATAAGTAAAACTAAAATTTTTTAGCTTAAAATTATAACAGATTTTTAAAACGATCTCCATTGGCTAAAACAAAAACCTTCATACCATGCCGGAAATTGTTACTTGAGTAATTAATTGCATATTGTGTCTAATTGAATCGGTTGCCGTAAAAATTTTGCAGTTCTTGTCTATTTCTTAAAAGGTTTTGTATACTACACTTTTATATAACTTCAAAAAAAGTTTAAAAAATTAATATGTGATTTGAGAAACGTGTTAAAATCCGTCAAATGTAGGAGATGGCGTAAGAAAACACAACTTACAGTGTTTTTTTTTGTAGGCGACGTTTCGTGAACCTGTGTGTCAACTTCATCAGGCCTCTATGTTTAATAAATGAAAAAGAACAAAATTAACAAAACGTAAATACAACTCAGGTGAACAAACAAACTTTTTAAACGAATACTTAGTTGTAAAAAACTAAAACAAAACAAATCGTTTACAGAAAACTAAATATCTCAAATATATCAATTAGGAGGTTAAATAATTACATCGTTAATATGTGAACTACGGTGCTGACCAGCTTATGCGGTCCTTTCTTTTAATACAACGAACCTTAAAAATTATATTTAAAAAATTATACTTACATGCGGGAGAGCTACATCGCGCAAAAAATACATTCTCTTGGTACTTTTAAGAATAAACTCATAAAATTCTCGCACAAACGTTTTTTAAAAGAAAGTTAAGTACAAGTCGCTCGTAAGTCTTTCTTCATCTGTCTAAACATTAATCGAAATCCGCTACTAAAAGTTTGTTGAATTTTATGAGGGTTTTTTTTATTCCAAACGTGCGAATTGTCAAAATGCAGCATTCAATTTCGGATAAAACAACATTAATCTAAAAGTAATACTTTGGCACTAAAATCAGGATCAAAAGTTGAACTCGAACAGCTTACAAAATTTACATCTGCGTACAAATTCAACTTTGGTTAACTGTTAGATTTGTTGGACGTAGTAAGGGCACAGAAAATAATTCTTCAAAATATAATGTACCGTAAAATTTGCAATACCTGCACAAAAATTAGAAAAAAAACAAGTAATAAATTTTGGATTTTATTCAAAAACATAATTTTTTTACTTGTTCTTCCGTTGCAAGTATATGAGGTGGTCTTTTTCAGACACGGTCTTTGTCGATAGGAACAACACCTTTAGCATCTTTAAGTCTTTGCACAGATGACAAAATGGCAAATTGCACAAATCGTTTATTACTAACTGAAAACTTCGATGCAGAAATAAAACTGGTTGCGAAACTAAGCCCTAAGTAAACTAAATTTGGAATGTATAATGCTTACATTGCAATTTTTTTGTTAAGTTAGTCTTGTTCTAGTTGCAATCGCAGATAAACGTAATCGAGTTAATTTTTTGTGCTGTATATGCACGTTTAAAACTAATGCAACAACAGCCACGCGGTCTTAGACGAATTTTCTTTTAAATTTTGTATTGCGGTGTAAAGAATATTTGTACAAGTCTTCTAAATTACTCTTTTATAATTCATAATCTTGTCCAGCTACGCAAATGACTTTAATCTGTACAGAAATAAGATTATTCATAAAAAATGCACAACGTTACCTAATCGCCAATATACGTACATACAATGTGTCGTATTACTTGTTAGTGGTAGAAAATGATTATTTATTTAATGAGTTTCTGTGTAAATTAGGCGTTTTTTTACGTGTGGGTATTTTGAACATTTTACGAGGAAAAAACGTCCAACTTAGACAGAAACGAGTTGAATACAACATTTTACTGCTCGAACAGAAACTGCGAAGTCATTAAAATTCTCTAAATTTTTCAAAAATAAATTTACCGTTTATGTTGTCCGCAAAAACTGTCAAAAACGGTTTTTAAATGCGAAAAATTAGAATGTATAGCAGTTAAGAACGATACATTTTTTTAAAGTTTCTTTAATCATGTTTTATAATTCTTTACACATTACATTTAATTCGATTTTTACTTACACTGTGATATTATTGTATTGTAGAAACCTATATACTGTGGTAAAATGAGCACTTAATTCTAGTTTTTGAAAAACATCTAAAAAGTGTGTTGATTAGATAATACAAAATTTTATATCAATAAACGTTACTTTACATTGTGATATATGATATAAATGTACAAGAACCTAAATGTTTTTGAGTTCATGTTTTAATTTTTAGAATTTCACCATCTTGTGACAATTACGTCAATTATCATTACATTTTCTGATTGACAGCTGTCAAGTTACCGATGATTTTAAATTGTACATTTAAAAGTGCGACATTCAAGTATTTAATATATTTTTTATACTTTTTTTATGCAAGCAAAGTGGTTATTCATAAAAAATGTAGAAGATAGATAATCATAAAATAAAATTCTAAATTTATTAAATTGGTAAGTCCTATAATACCAACATAAAAAAATACACATAATTATTGATAACTTTTATTACTAAGTTATTGTCGATTAAAAAAATTATTTCAAATTCTGTGCGGTAGGTATTACAGTGCTTTAGCTAAACAAAAGCAAACAAAGCTGTCGTGCTGGAAAGTACCACTCAAATGTAAATAATTATTACATTTAATTACTATAAAGTATTAAATGCTGACGTTTGCAAATACAGCTTACATATCTTAAAACGTTCTATTTACGAACCAAATTATTTGATTTTCTACGTAAACTTTAAAACTAATGCAACACCATCCATATTATCCTAAATCACTTTGTTTTCAATTTTATTAGTTACGGTACAAGAAATGTATATACAAGTTTTCTAAATCATGTTTATATAATTTATTATTCTAAACGGTAGTGATATTAACCTGTACGAAAATGACTTTGATATGTAAGGAAATGAATTTGTCATAAGAATTACGCAACGTTTTTAATGAACACACAATGTATCTTATTACTTAACAGTCGTAAAAATGCATTTTTTGTGCGAGTTTAACGTAAACATTTCTTTACTGGACAATAAAAACATAAATTAATACATTATTTGTTTTAAAAAACTTTTTTCAAGTTTTCTAACAATTTGAAATTATATTCAGATGTAGTCGTTAATTGAAAATAACTGTTGTTAATAACAGATTGAATTTTTTACATTAACATTATTGTTATAAAAATATTGAGCCAAATTATAAAAAACAATAACATTTAATGTTGCTTTAAATATAATTAAAACATTAAAAATGTACATAACAATTGTTTAAAGAATGCACCAATTGTAAACAAGAAGTGTGAGTAAACCATATGTTTTGGTAGTAATTTTTTATTTGGTATTTAAGTCAGTAACTGATTAGAAAGGTAACATTTATGCATTTATAATATTGTAGTTCAATTATAAAGTCGACATTATTTTTGAATTTTACATGACAATTTTTATTTTTGTTATATTTTATTTTGTTTGTATTTAAAATTAAATTTTTTTATTAAAAATTAAGGAAATATGCAGTACGAAAAGTGATATGTAAATACTTTAAATTATAAAAAAATCAAACACAAATAAAATTAAATTCTAAAATTAACTGTTTGAATTAACCGGTATTGAAAATAAATGGTTTTTGTAAATCGCTTTTTATACGGACGTTGACTTTGAGCGTAGCTAAATTGTATATAAAAAGAAGGTATTGTAGTTAAATCAACGTTTATTAGTATTTATTCGCTGACGTTCTAACTGACTAATGCTTTAACTTGTTCATAAATTGAGACTTTATTCAGGAGAACTGCAAACTGAGAGTATAAAAAAGAAAAAAAATTGAAAATAAGTCTAAAAATAAACCTTATCAGTATTGAAACAAATTGTGTAGTTATTCGATAGGTTTGTATCACATCGATACATTCAATAAGATTTTGTAATTAAGTTATTAAGTTAATACATACAATGTCTATTACTTCTTGTTATAAATAAAAGTAAATATTCTATTAGTTAATTTCATAAACTTAAATTATGTTAGGCAGTTTTTAATACAATTTGCCGTATTATTATTACGGTAAATTTTATATATAACTAAAACTAAGTCGAATTACCTTTATTCAGTTTTAAAAAATTGCTGAAAACGTGATGGATGTAAATACCAGTTGTAATAATGTACATAGAAGAAATTTGTAAACAGTATTTTAAGTGAACTATATTAAACAAACCGTTGAAATAAGACACGAATATATGATATCAAACTTTAAACTTATATAATTACTTATTACCATAATTTTTTTAATAAATTCTTTGTGTATAATTGTCTACTGTAGCCTAGTAGAACCGGAAACCATGTAGCGACCGGCAGGTAAATAATTGTGTGTGAAAATGAAGTATGATAGTTCTATTTAGTTTTATTATTTTTGAGTATTTAAGCTCTCTACCGTCTACTTTGTTAAAAATTTGGTGACAAGACAAATATTAGTATTTATTTTTTATAAAACTTATGAATTCAATATTTTTTGGACAAAGTGGTCTGATACGTAAAAGATTGTTTAAGATAGAAGTTGATGAGAATGTTACAGGTGTTGTTAGTAGTACAAGCACCAATGTTACAGTTATTAACTCTAGAAATTTAGCCACTACATCAAATCTACATTACTTTCTTTCACTCACTGAAATTCAGCTTATATCTGGGCTATGTTTGTGTCGTATAATTTATATATCTTTGTCTTGTACTTTTTATGTTAATTACTTGTATGTATGAGCAGAAATGTTTTTGGTTAAAATCGCCTGATGAAGTTAGCACAATAGCTAACGAAACGTTGCCAGAATATCCGCGTAGTTTTATTTCTGACTGGTGCCTCTCTTCCACATCAAAGGATCTATTTTAATATAGAAACTGCATCAAGAAATTAGTAATTAAGTATAAGAGAAACAGATATGAATCGTTTGGAGAGCAAGACAGAGGTATTGTTAGGGATTATAGAAACCCGTGGAAAATGATGACAGAGAGCTGTAATTGATGATGTTTTCAGTGAAAGAATTTTTTTTGTAAATTAGTAAAATTTGGTTTGAAAACGTCATCTTAATCAGACTCTTAGACATAAAAGTGATGTAATTTTTAGAAAGGCGGAAATTGAGTTTGTTCATATAAATAGAGATTTGTCTGTTTTACTTAGTATAGATAATAAGTTAGTATTACATATTAGTATTTACTGAAAGATAACGAATTTAGTGCCGATAACGTATGCTCGCCGCTAGGAAATCAGCATCGATCTATCTGTTGGTCAGCATATTTACTTACAACTTTGCTAATTGTTGTAGATTACTGCACTTAGTTTAACCTTAAATTACTATAAAGTCAAAAGTTTTGTTTATTTAGTGTTTATAAGAACCTTATCAATTTTTTATTGTGAATTATTTTTTTAAAAAACAAAAACTGCGTCAAAACAAATTAACAACTATAGTTACATGCAAGTAATAAAGATATCGTAACGTAAAAGTAATTAAGAGGGATAGGAATAGGAGGTAGGCAACACACGTTACTACGTAAAAATTGATGGAAAACTTATTTCTATTTAATAATTTTATGGACGTAAAAATAAACTTAAAACGGTTCTTGCTATCCTTAAATAATGGGCTGTAGTGTAGTCAAGTTCGTACGCATTTATTTTTTTAAAATTATTTTAAATTGTTTTTACAAGCAAATGTTTGTATTATAATTAATTAAGATACAGCATTTTATACGGCCAAAAACTAAAACGAAAATCCGTACGTACCACAACATCAAAAAGTTGTATTAAAAAATATATGCAGAATTTTTTCAGTGATCTCAATTTTTTGTAATTTTATAATGTATAATCTTAAAATGTCGCTTCGTGATAGATAAAATTTGCTGAGTATAGACAACTCAAGTTGCATTTACCTGCAGCTACATTTAAATTTCCAATGTCATAAGTCATAACTAATCCTCTTTAGATAACAAAAGAGTACCTATTTTAGTATATATTTATCCGCATTTTGCTTTATTTATGCGATATTCATTGTTAAAATTTAATTATTGTTACGGACAAGAATATAGAAACAAATCCATCTTTATTGATCATAATTACAATTTGAAAAATTAATTATAGTTAGTTACTAATTTTAACAATACATAAGACCTTAGTATACAATATTATTGTGTTAAATAAATGTCCCGAGTTTTTTTATGACGACACCTTCTTGGGTCTATTAATCCTGGTAATAGACAATTTAGATAAAAATTAGATAATTTTCTCTTCATATTATTTTTCCAGAATGCTTCATCCCTACGACATAAACAAAATGATTACAAATTAACTGAAATAAACAGGAAAATATTGCCTCAAAATATTTTCAACGTTTACCATTTTCCAAATAACAATAATCAATTTTCTTTTGCAATACGGCATCGGTCGGCGACAAATTTTCACTTTTATATGAATTTTTAATTTCAATAATTGCATTATTGTCAACTAATCCGTTTGGAGCACATGCCAAATACGAAATACTATTAGCTATCACCAAACCACTTCTACAAACAGTTTTACCGCATTGTTTCTGAAATATAGAAATTGCCGTTTGTTCATTTTTTATTCTAAACCTAGTGGCTTTGGAACTTGAAAAAAACGAATATAAAAGCGTTAAAATTATTTTGGCTGTGGGAGTTGATCGTCTAAGTTTGCAAATCCTTCCAAAGTTAGATGTCATTATTCTTTTTTTTCCTTCACTTCGCTAAACACTGCAACCAGACTGTAAAATTGTATTTTGAAATATCGCGTCTTTATCAGTTTGTTCTAAGCTTTGTTGCGTTTTACTCTCTCTCATCAATGTCTGGAACAAACTCGGATGCTTCTATTCCGTAATACATATCACACATATCAGCTGCCATACACCTGGTTTTAGATAACCCCTTTAGTGAAAAATTAATTTGTTTTTACCCCACAAATTTAGTAATTATTGAATTGTAAGTCTCAGGGGCTTTGGTATCCTCGTCGTGTAAGAGACTCACGGCGTTATTTGCAAGCTGTGCATTTATAATTACTGGGTTTAGTCACAGCGTTTCTAAATCTACCTAAAGTATCTCCACTAGTGAGCTTTTTGCGAAATGATCGAGGAAATTTTGTTTCTTTTGAAATATCGGCTAATTTATTCAAATGATTTTTTAAAAGATGATTATAACAGTCAATTTTTTCTATAAAGAACGTTGGTCCATGTGGTGCTGCTGCTGTCAATTTTATATAAACATTACTATCGCCGTCGCCAATTACTTTACCGTAAATCAAATTGTGCATTAGTAAAGATTTCTTAAATCTTTTGCAAATGATGTTTGTTTCCATTGCAGTAGAACTGCCACCCCAATTTTTGTAGCAGTTATGGTCTTTTGCTGTATCATAGGAGCTTGCGTACACATAGCAGTACTTATTTCGAACACCCAGGTATAACATCTTCTTTGTTTTGGCACCTATAATTCATGCTTCTAAATACGAAAACACTAATTAAGGTATTTAACAATAAATTACGTACTATACTTACAACTCCAGATGAAGCGTTATAGTTTGTCCGGTACGAACGTTTAGTCCATGCACTGTCAATAATAACTGTTATTACCGGTACACCATCTCTAGTAACATTATCTGACTGTATTGCTAAAAGGGCTTCTTCTTTGCCAGCATTTATCAAAAATTTTATATCAAACAAGAAGTGCATTCCTAAGAAGATTAACAATTCAATAGTTAGTCATTATGTACTTCGACCGAAGGTTACATTTAAATTGCAACGTTAGTTGTACTTAGGCGCAATTTAAATTTTTGTAGCCTGTTTCTCATCCGCCTTAAGAAACGATACTTTTATATATATATTTTTATATATAAATATTTGAGATTTGTTGACATCTAAAACCTTGATCAACGACAACTTTAATATGTGACAGTTTAAGTAATGATAAAGCACGTTTAGTTCTTCAATAACCTGAGCCGTCAAACATAAATTCGTTTACTTTTAACAAATTAACATAAAAAGAAAACAGTGGGTATTGACCAACATTTCAAATATTTTGAATATTTTTTGTAAACTGTGCTTGCACGTCTGGTTGTGTGATTAAAGCTTGAAACTAAATTAGGCTTAAACTTAATTTATCATGAATTTACATATTTATTTCGTTAGCATAATAAGCATAAAAATTAAAAACACAACTATAAAAATTGATTTCAATAATAATCTTAATTTTTTTTTCGAAAATTATTAAAAATGCCATTTTGTTAGTGGTATGGAAACAATATAACAAAACTCATTATCAGACAAAACATCAGTATCAAATTTTATTTAATTTAAAAAGGTAATAAAAACAAATATAAAAAAAAAGTTACATTTAAATTAAGTTTGCCACTCGCAAAAAATAGATGAACAGTAACACGAAGAAAAGGACAAGATTGTAAACTTTATTGGTATAGGTTTGAACAATAGGGGTCAGTCAGTGCGTTTAAACCTGTGACTGGGGGTATTGTAGTATATCAGATCCGGCAACCATGTAGGGACGGGCAGGTAAATCCGCACGTATTTATTGTGTATGGAAATAAATTATAAAATTTTTTTTCATTTTTATTAATTATGTGTATTTAAACTTTCTACCGGCTACTCTGTTACATCTAAAAACTGCGATTTTGTCACACGTTTCAGTGAATATTTTCAGAACCTAGAATAAACTGATTGACTGCGTTTTAAAGGTTTGTTTTTATACAACTGCATCTGCTTGATAAAATTGGTTGGCAAAAAAACAAGAATCGTTTAACAATAAAAAGTTTTCTTAAAGTTTTAAAAGATTCAATTTCCTTTTGATAATAATTAAAATTAGCTAAAATCTTCTTACGTAAAATTTGATTGAATTTGTTTTTAGCATATGTGCAAATTTTTACGTAGATGATTGTTAAAAACGTTAATAATTTTAATGTTTGTTTATATGAATTTCTACGCTTTTTTCGTTTTCTCAAATTTGACCGCAAAAGCAAGGAATATCATAAATACTTTTAAACAAAAAAAATAACGTCTTTTACAATATTAAAAAATTGGCGCACTTTAAGATCAATAAATAACTGAGTTACAACGTTGTGTTGAAACACATTTAGTAATATTTCTACTGTAGAGGAAATAAATAATTGACCACGGTAGATATTTAGAATTTGATGCTACCCATGGTTTAGAAAAAATAAACTTGGTTCGTAACAGTAATTTACGTAACAAGCGTCGAAAGTACATTATGGTATAACGAAGGTTAATGTAAGTGAGTTATGCTATGAAACTTACGACAAGAGTAACGTACATAATTTCTTGTGTTGCCTTTTGGAAAATTATATTCTTTTTTAAAAAAATTTAAAAAAAATAACACCTGAAATATAATGTTGGTACTACATTTAGTACTACATCTGTCAAATTTGACATTGCCTTTAACTTCGTTTTTTTTAATTTTAACCGAACTGTTTTAGCACAAATATGTGGTCTTGCACTCCTCTTCCCTTTCGAAATCCGCATTGTGCGTCGTCTAGTTGTTTTTCAGTTGTTGTCCTTAGTTTTGATGCTAAGACTCTTTTGTATAACTTTGTTATTGTCGGTAAAATTGTAATTTCTCGATAGTTTGTGGATTCTCTTTTATTTCCTTTTTTGAGTACTGGGAACAACATTCTTACTTCCCAATCTTTAGAAATCTTTTCCTTCTGTAAGGTTTTATTAAACATTTTAGTAATTATTTCTATACCCGTCTTATCTAGATTTCCAACCATTTCTGTCGTTATGCCGTCGTACTCTGCAGCTTTAACTCTTTTTAACTTTTTCAGCGCTTCTAATACTTCATCTTTTATTTCTTCATGTTTTTCATTTTCCTTTATGTAGTGTTTATTTTAGCTCCGTCTTCTAATGTTATATTATGTCTCTCTTCTATAGTTAGTATTTCTTGGAAATATTTTTTTTATCTCTCTATGATATCCTTGTCGTTTCTTAAGATTTTTCCATCCTTTTTTTTATATAATGAACTATTTGTGTTTTTCTTTTCCGGAGTGTTCTAAGTACCTTATAAAATAGTTTTTGGTTCCTTAAGCTATCCTTTTTCATCCGTACATCAAATTCTTCCCAAGATTTTATTTTAGCTTGTTTAACCTTTTCCTTTACTTTGATTTTCTGTTCTTTATATCTATTGTACTTATTCTTTGTTCATTCTTCCAAATTTTTCCTTCTATAGTTTTTTTTTAAATTTCTTTTCTCATTTCTTTATTTCACCATCTTTATTTATATTGTTATTGATTTTATTCATCTTTACTTTTACTCTTGTCTTGTATTCCCTTGCTATCCCATCATTTTCTAGTTTCTGGCGCCCTTCTCACCCTTGTACCTTTTATTTCATTTCTGAATTGTCTGATTATTTTTATGTAATCTGTAATAGATCTTTCATTTCTACTCACTACTTCTCTAGTGTATTTATGGATATTCTTGTGCTCAAAGAAGATATTTGTTATTATCAGGTCATTCTGTATACAAAAATCAATCAATCGTGAGCCATTATTGTTGTTTTTAGTCTCCCCATATCTTCCTATTACTTCTCCCGATTTTTCTGTTTTCTTTCCCACTCTTCCGTTAAAATCCCCTATTATTAGCAATCTTCCCTTGTTTCTTCTAATTGCTCCCAGAAGTCTTCTCTGTTTTGTGTCATTTTATTTTTGTCTGGCTTGTACACCACAATAAAGGTTATTCCTGTTTGCTTCTCCATTTCCATTTTTATCTTTAGTGTTTTTTTAGATACACCGGTTCATTTATGTATGTATTTTGTTTTCTCCTTTCTAATGATGCATCCTACTTCTTTTTTAGCTCTATGCGTCGGCGCTATCCCGCTGTATAGCAATATATGTCCTTCCATTTCCATTTCCCCTTCCCTTTTTTTTTGTTTCTGTTAAACTTAGTAAATCTAGATCTGTTTTCTCAAATTTATCTATCACTTTGTGCTCTTTTGCTGTTAAGCTTCTAGTGTTCCATGTGCCTATTTTCAAATTACCTTTTGCTTTTACATTTTTCCATTCCAATTTTACTCACTATTGATTTTTTGTCTAGTTTGTCCTTTTTTCGAATCTTTTATCATTGCGTGTCCGTCTTCATGCATCCTTTTTTGTTTTTATTGTTACTTAGTTTTTGGAGTTTTACTTGTTATCTTGTCCGTCTGTTATGTTTCTTCTAGCTCGTTGTTGTCTTTGTTCCATTTCTATTCCTTTCCATCTATAGACAGCTTTTGGTAGTCCCTTTCCCTCTCTTTTTTTCTTCCCTTACTTTCTTTCTAATTTATATTTCTATACCCTTTCTTGTTTAGTTAAGTCGTTGTTATGAATATTTTCTCTCTATTTAATTTCGTTAATTTGGATTTGTGTTTCATTATCTCTATTTTATCATTTATGTTTTCTAATTCAATTATACAGATTTTTGGTCCCGTTTTGTGGATTTTTTTGATTTGGATGTCAATTTTTAGTTTTTCTTCTATAAATCCTTCCATTTCCTGTTCGATTTCCGCAGCTTTATTTGAATTAGTCGTTATTCCGTTTTGTTTTTTTAATATTTCAATTTCTTTATTAAATTTAAATTGTTCCAATTTTATTTGGTTCACATATATCATTAATTGTTCTAACATAACTAGTACTTTGTCTAGTTTTTTTTGTTTTCTTTCCGTTTACAACTTGTTGGCGATCTGGTTGTCTTCCTAACTTTACCATAGTTCGTTATATCTTCATCGCTACCTTCCTGTACAGCCCCTCTTTTTCTTATTTCTTCCACCTGTTGATTTACTATCTGTATGATGCATCTCAAGTGTCTTTACTTTCTATTTGCTAAATATATTATTTATAATGTTTTGTAGAATTCAATTCTTCAATTAAATATTATACTAAATATTTGAAATTACTATTTGTAAATATGTTTTATCCGTGCTTATCGGTCCGGGTCGACCCCTCGAGAACTGATATGCGTTGCACACGATTAGACTTACTTTTAACGTAATTTGTAATATTTAATTATAGCACTTATTTAATTAAGTTTTTACATAATTTATTAAAATAACAAATTGTGTTGCACTATTTAGTTTGTTTATCACTTTTTGTTTAAACTCACTTTTATTACATTAAAATCTTGAAAAACTCACAGTGTGACGGAGCCGGTGTATTTCGGTTTTCGCGTCAACACAATTTGTTTCTTACAAATTCAAATTTAGTTTTTGCTTACGCTCGGTGTGTACTACAATTACTTGCCAATGATAATTTAGCGTTAAAGATTTTTTTAATGTTTTGATTTTAGGTTTTATAATTAAGTCTAGTTTTAAACTAGAATTTTAAGTAATCATCGCTTTGTTTCATTTATATCTAAGAAACACGTTTATTATAACTAAAGACCGAAAATTGTGGCATTTGCAAATTTTTGCAATTTTTGCAATTTAATTAAAAAAATTAAATTACAAGTAAATTCTACATTTAGACGTATTTGACTTTAAATTTTTCCACGAGTTTCTTGGTATCAACGGTAATAAAGAGCATAATTCTGGACTTCTATTGTAGTTATTTTTAAAAAAATAAATAAATATGCAGTATACACTACGTTTCGATTGCTAGAGTATCTGCAATGGTCATTTCGAGAAATAAATAAAGACAATGGAACTCCAGAATTGTGCTGTTTTATCAAATGCAACATTGTTTACTTTATTTAAACGAACGGTGATAAGATCATAATCACCTGATCTTAAAGTTTTGTTATGGTTTTAATGCGTGTTACCATATCGTAACAAACAAGTGAGATATTACGTTATTTACCAACGTTTTCAATTTTTAATTTTATGAAGTTTTTGATAGGTTTGAGTTGGTTTGCACTAATTAGGATGCTTCAGTTAACTGCATCAATTACAAGTAAATACATAAATTAAAACATATAGCACTAACAGTGAAATTTATGTAAATGATAGGAAAATAATCTATACGAGTACAAAACACATACACCAATTGATTTCATTTTATTATCTTTTATACTGCAATTTTTCTAGTTTTTAATGCAATTTTGGAATATTTTATATGCAATTTATAGCGCAATTTTTGAAGATTTTTACTGCCACCACTTCCGCTCTTTAATTATAACCATTAACATCAATTTTCTTGTTATGTAATGCTATTCGTTTATTTACAAAAATATTAAGTACTAAAATAAAATAAAGAGTCGACGACGAATCAGCTACGACGAGTCGACGACGAGAAATTGTCAGAATATTTAGCAAGATAAGTATGATTTATTAAATTGTTTTTAAGTTCATGCTTTTATTATTTTTGTTTTAAAAGTGTAATATTATAAATTATAAGTTTGGTTAGTTGGGTAAAATAAAATAATTTTTTATATTTGATCGCTATAACATTCAAGAATGATAGAAAATATATTATGTACATAAATTTTAAATTGCTTATAACTACAACTGTAATGTGTAGTGCGATATTTATTTTATTTTTGAATATTATAGATCCAAAGATTAAGAAATTTAAATAGCATAATTAAGCTTTTTGAAAATACGGCAGTTTATTTAAAACGTAAATATAAGTGTCTCTTACAACACATAACTTAAAATAAAAATTACGTACCAAAAATTAATAACCTTGTCGCTACACGACAAGTTAATATAATTAATTAGAGTATATATACTTTTACGGTTTAAAAAACGATGTGTGCACTAATCAATTTCAAATTGGAAAGAAAGTACGGATTTGAAATACAAATTAGAATCAATGTAGATACGTTTAATGGGTAACGATTTTATCAAATAATTTACAAGCACATTAGTGAATGATAAACAAATTAATTTTTGATTTGATAAAGTTTAATCTGATATCTATATCTAAACATTTAGAAAATATTATATTTGTAGGTAAACAACTAAAATTAGAATAAATTAAAAAAATTGCGTTGTACATAAAAAATCTTTATAAACAACTATGCTAACTAATTAATAAATAACAAATTAGTCGTTTAAAAAAACAATAGCTATTTATTTAACAAGTTTTTGTGTAAATTGGGCGTTTTCTTAAGTAGACATTTTTAAACCCGAGCAAAACAATGGTTTTAAAAGTCTACGAACGAAAAAACACCCAATTTAGAAAAGTAAGAGTTAAATACAATATTTTATTGTTTCAAGACTACGAAGCCTTTAAATCTCTCAAAAATAGTTTGACGTTTATCTTGACAAGTACGCAAAAACTGTCAAAGACTGTTTACAATAGCAAAAAATTGGAATTTATGACAGTTCAGAACAATAAAAACATTTTGTATCTAATTTGTAATAAAAAGTAAAACAAATTTACTAAACTAAGTTTTGAATTGTGAACTTAAAACAACGGTTTACAATTTTATCAACAAAAAAAAATGAAATTTAAAACCATAAAAGTCTTTAAATATTTAAATCTGACGAGTGCTATAAAATCAGACTTTATTTTAATTAACTTTGTTTTAGTAAAAATGGTGGTAACAAATTTTGCTTGTTGATGAATATTTTTTTTAAATGGCACATTTACAATAACGGCTCAGTAAAATAATTATGTTCTTTTTTTAATTTTTATAACTACTTTTATATCGTGTTAGATCATATTTGCAGACGTAATCTTTATTTTTATTTAATAATTGAGCTTACTTAAAACTGCGTCAAAATGTTTAAAAATAATAATTTAGTAAATAAGTAACAAATTCTTTTAAACAAATTTTTGTTGCAGTTTTAGGAGAAGAAATGTGTTTAAATTTTTTTTAATATATTCTTAAAAAAATTAGATATTTAATATTACATATTAAGCAAATCATTCATTATTTTCAAGAATTTTATATTTTTGAATGTTTATTTTATTAACTTCATTATAATTTACTCGATTTTACAATTCTCAATTAAGCGTGTAATGTTTTGTTTTTTAAAATCAATATGCAGAAAAACAACAAAGGTTATTATAATAATTGTATCAAATTTATTTTACGACGCTGTAGGCAAAATGCTTCTAATCAGATTTAAACTGGAATGGTGGAAGTAAAGATTTAGTTTTATTGATCGCTTAAAGAAGGCACCTAATTGGTGTAATTACTAGTTTCAAATATAACTCATAAAAACTTTCAGTTGTAATTTAAAAAAAATTAGTTTATAAAATAAATTTTGCTAAAAAATTTCGGTTTTTATGATATCGTTGCTTGACTTTTTGTGAGTTATTATTGTATGGGTTTATCTACAATATTAGCATTATTAAATTAAAAGAAGGGTGCAAGTTATTAATATACTTAGATTAAAATCATAAAATAGTAAAAAAACCAGCATGAACATAACGTAACACCTTCGAAAACACAAGAACTCTCCTAGTTTCAATTTGCACTGTGTTGGAATTTATAGGCTCCGGTAAATCTTCTACAACCATGTTTTTAAAACATAAGTCTTTGTATTCTTACACAAACAATTTTTAGAATATCTTTGTTTTTACTAAACAAAGAAATAGATGGTTTATGGTCGGTTTTTATAATAAACTGCACACCTGTTAGATACTGGAAAAAAGCCCAATAAATCGCAGCAGCTTCTTTATCGATTGCAAAATAATTCTTTTCTGTTTGCAATGCTTGCAATGGGGTTCTGGAAATAAATGCTATTGACCTTATTTGTTTGTTTAGCATTTGATGGGATAAGGCTGCAGCCAAATTCTGCATCCGAAGCATCTGTTAAATAGAAATTATTTGCAGTTTTAAAAATATTTGAAATATTTTAAGGTAAAAACACCTAATTCGGGTCTCAAAAAGTTTTCTGTACTTGTCATATATACAAGTAATCTTTATTTTACGATTTATTATGTGCGAGTATATCTTTGATAAGTTTTTCCCCAATGTCAAAAAAAGCACCATTTGACATGTATTTATTGTATGTTTTGACTTGAATTAGTTTTTATTTGGATTTGATATATCTATTTTGTACCTTTACAATAGAGAAATACTTCTTTGTTGTGATCATAAAGACTAGTCTTTTTGTTTTTCCAAAACATACCCTATGTTTTTGTTTGTTTATATATGTTTACTCTTTTTTAGTTTTTTGTTTGTAACGACTTTAAAGATTTTAAATTTAAACTTAAGATTTGTACAATAAGCTTTAAGCATAAATAAATTCTCAGATAAATTTACAGAATTGTAGAAATTGTCTATAAGAAGAAGATATCTACGAAACAAACATGGTTGAATTAATTCCAACACAATGTTTTTAGTTTTTTAATCGTATTTTACGAGTTTTGTTTGTCTAAATTAAAATTAGTTTTGCACAATTTGGAATTAGTTAGTGAAAAAATTTACATTTTTAGCAATTGTGCATTATTATTATTTCTTAATTTTACTAAACCCAAAAATGTACAGTGTAATTTGCCTAAAATTAAATAATAAATACAAGGTTATTAAAGATTGTTAAACATTCTAAGTTTAGAAAAAATAAGCAATTTGTTATAGTTGTATGTTACATATCAATTTGTGTATGATTATACTGTGAAAATAAGACTAAAATTGTCTGTATGCAAATTGTAATTCCTTTCAATTGACCTATTTATATGTATATGCAGTGTAAATGCATCGTTCTTAACAACCATATTTTGTAACTTCAACGCATTTAATGAGCTTAACGCTATGAAACTATTTTATTAATTTTAAAACGTAACTTTTTAATAACTTTAAATAAATATTTTAAATTGAATATAAAATTGTAATGTTATGTAAAAAATGCATGTATTTTATAGCAAACATTTTGTTCATTACATAAAAAACAATTTAATAAATAAAAATGTTTTAAATACCATTATTTTTGTACCAACAGAAGTTAATTTAAAGGTTAAAACTTGTAAAAACATTCTTTGTAATAATCTTAATTATACATAACAAAAATAATTTTAGTATTTTTGAGATACTTTGAATAAAATAAAAAAAGTTAACAAAAACGTTTAATTTTCAGATGCTTTGAAAAAAATTTTTGTATTAAAAAAAATATTAGGCATTTCTGAATTGACCATGTGAGAGAAATCTAAATGTTTGAAATCGTAAACTATGTTGTATGTACTCAATAATAGAATTTATTTTAATTTTTAAAATTGGCAACAATGATTGCTTACATCTATGATTACATATTACAATAAAATTAATTTGTGTACATTTAATATATGTAATTGTCTTAATTTTGCGTGCCGTGCAAAAGAACTCATTTGCTTTGCCTTTAAAAACAGCGTAATTCTGACAGTAAAAATCATTACAAAAGACATTTATTGTTCTTAGCTGTCATAAATTTTAAGTTTTTACTATTGTAAACCGTCTTTGACAGTTTTTGATTGTAAGCAATCTCGTAGTCTCTGTTCAAACAATAAAATATTGTTTTCAATCCGTAACTGTCTAAATTGGGTATTTTTTCCCTCGTGTACTTTTAAAACCCTTGTTTCATTCGCATTTGAAAATGTCTAATTGTAAAAAAAACGCCCAAATGGCACAAGATTTTCTAAAATAAGTAACTATTTAATGCTACTAGTCAAAAACGTTTTATTACGCAGCAGATGCATTTTCTTTTTTATTATTTAAATAAACCAGAGTTTTAATTTGTATTTTTGTATTGTCTATTTATTAAGTTTTGAATTATGTTACGTATTTACATGCGTAAACAAACAGTATATTTGTTTATATATAAATAAAAACATTTTAAGTAAACCAAAATAAATATAAAAAATTAAACTTACACTACCATACAAAATTAAAGGTTCTTAACACGCACTTGATACGAATTAACTCAACCTACATCGGCAATTAAAAATATCAAAACAACACTTTACAACTGTAAGCGAGTTATCAATTAATGTGGGTTGTTTAATTAAATTTTTATGACGATTTATTTATTATTCTAAATGTACCGACGTTTGGTATCTTTTTTTAAATTATTAAATTTAGTATCGCAGTTAATTCGTAATTATAACAAGATTAAACATAATTAATAATCGCATAAAAAATAAAAAACTTAAATAATTTTACCCTTTTTTGTTATTTATCTAAAAATTCATTGTTTTGAATACTACTAATTTACAAAATACTAATTTTTATCAACGTCACGTTTATTGAAAATATTGTAACTTATAAATGTCAGATCTAGTCTTTCTAAAAGTAAAGTATTTTATAAGATGTTGTAATTTTAGTTAATTTAAGTTTACTAAAAACTATAAATAAATGTGTAAATAAAAACTAAATTTGTTTTAACTGTGTAATAAAAACAAACAAATTTTTGATAAAAGCAATAATTCTTTACGGTTAAGAATTAAAAAAACAAATTATGCAAATGTAAATATCATGTGATTTAAAATATGTATGTTTGCTGTATACGTTATTAGTTTATTAAACGCTGACCTCATTTTACACAGCTGTCCTATTTTATACTTTTCGTTGTAATACTTATTTGTACAAGCAATTACTATCAATAATTGTTAAATAATGCAAAATAAGTTTAATGCTGAATGTTTATAAGATACAAAGGATTAACGGTTTAAGGAAAATTAATTGGATACGTTGCTTTAACATAATGGTGCGTAAATCGATGTTACTTCTGTAATTAACAAAAAATACAAGTAAAACTTGTAAGCGTAAATTTGAAGAATAATCACATTTTCTTAATTTCATTGGTATTTCTACAAAATATTTTCAAATACAATATATAATAGTACTGCACACAAAAATATGCAAATAATATTTTAAACAGCATACATATAAAATTTTTTTGTTACTAATTAAACCATATAATTGAAGTATATGTATAATCAAGGTTTTTCTAAGAGTAAAGCTAGGTAAACAAATAATTTACATTTACACAAATCAAATGCTACAATAAAACGTACAACTTCGTCAAAATTCAGCTAAAAATTCTATCGGCCATCTAGCTCATACCTGTTCGATTGTTTGTTGTAGCTTTTGGTAACGACCTAAACGGTTTTCATTTATAGCTTTTAATTATGGTTTTAGAAATGACGTAAATGGTTTTTTAATGAAAAAATGCGCCGAAATTAGCAGATTGAACTCGTTAGGATCGGTTGAAAGTTGTAATAAAAGACGACAATTAGGAATAGATTCTACTTGAGTAAATATTGTACTAAATCTTTTGTAAGTAAGATAAGTATTGATTATTACTCTTTTAAGATGAAACTTCATCGATTTTCCACCGGCCTCCCATAGGCCACCAAAAAGTAGCGAGCGTGACGATATAAATTGCTAATATATACTTTAATTTTAACACGATTCTTGAATGTGATATTTATGTTTTATAATAAATTAGACATAACGTTATTAACCCCCAAAAAATTTGTTCCAATATCTGAATACTTTCTGAGAGAAATGCTTCTCCTACTAATAAACCTTTGAAAAACTGCCATAAACGCTTCAATACGCACGTGTTGTAAAACAAATAAATAAAGCTATGTATGCCTTTAAAATCTTGCAGCTACGTTCTTTCCTATTTTTAATAAAGAAATTTTCTGCTTAATGAAATAGAATGGAGGTTTAACACGACCTTTGGACAAGTCGCCTATAATATACAGAATATTTTTAGGTTCTGCTCCATTATATTTTACACATGTGCGCACTGCCTTTTTAGCAGCATTTCTACCGTGAATAGGCTAAAACTTTCTCTTACACATGATAAAAGTTGTTAGAGGCATAAAACAGCATGTCGTGCCAATCACAAAATATCAATTCACAAAAATGATGATTCTTATAAAAACTGAAAGAGGAGCATGGCAGCAAAGAAATAATTTTACTTTTTGCACTAATATCTATGTTTTGTTGCAATTTTCAAATATTGCTTTTGAGTAATTAGACAAAAATATCTTTAGATTTGCGTGTTTCCGGCAATTCATGCAAGAATGCTTAATTATCTGAGCAATTGTAGACATTGTACAGTTAAGTAGAACCGTGCTACCATAGGTTACAATTAAGAAAAACTCTAGAGCTAACATCTTGTGAGACAATATTTACAGGATTGTTTTTTGAATCCATATTATGCGACATGTCTTGATCAGTCTTACGCCAAATTTCATCAATCCAATTTTCAACAAACGTTTTTAGTAGATTTAGTTCCGTATTTATCCACTCTAAGACAATGGTAGAGTTGCCCCAATAATGAATACTATTAAATTTTAAATTTAAAAGTTTGCGTACTTTGTTTGCAAAACGAGTCAAAAATAAGAACTCACACAAGTCAAACCTTGGTATAGTAATAGTTTTAAACGGCACAACTTTAGGTTTTGCGCATAATATGTGCGCTGTGACAACGTAAAAAGAATGTTGCCTAAAACGCAGTAAAATGGATAAAGACCATCTTGTACTATAAGCCCGCCAATTTGAAGATTATTTAGCAAAATACCAGAAAAAAACAAAAACGAGCTGTCAAAGACAACCCTTAACTTAATTGTGATGCTGTTTTCGGTAAGTACTCCATGATGAGAAAGAAAGAAATTGGGTTTTTGGTCGTTAACTTTAGACATATGACCAAGCTCATTGTACTAACGCATGAATTTATTATAACTTATTCTTAAGGCATTATCATTAGACAATTTACGCTCAAAACTGTAGAAACTGTTACGTGCATAAATTTAAATATTGCATTACCCTGTATATCAACTTAATTAAAAATTGCTTTTGATATTTGTTGACGCCATCTATCGGGTTCGTTAGTCACTTTGTATTGCGCAAAGGACATCCGGTGTCTTCTCCGACATTTTAACTTTAACATTGTAACTGGTAACATCCCGGGCTGCGTGAGTGAAAGTTCGTTCTCTAAAATCATCCACGTGTTAGGGACACGATGGAAATTATGTAGTTTCTTTAATTAACTAATTTACTTCCGCAGCGTAAGTAATTTTATTTCTTTCTGTAATTAAAAGTAATTTTATGTCTTTTTGGTTAGCCCCCATGTGCCACCTAATAAATCAGGGCATTCTGGCTATAATTTAAAGCCCATCAGGGAAAGTGTGTGATTTCGTTACGATCGTGGGATATTTGTATCGTCACCGGCTATTCTTACCACCATCCGGCCCATGAATTCTATCCGATACCGAAAGACGAGAGATAACCCTCGACGAATATTGTGTTGGAACGATTCTAAATATTTATAAGGCCTACTGTTGGGAATTAATTAAATCATAGAAAAAGGGTATAACAGCATCCGACGTTCGGTTTGTGTTATGTGTACATTTTACCATTTAAGTAATGACTTTGTAGATTCGGATTTCGTGAGCTATTAGATTGACACGATTTGCAATTAAAACTAATTACATGGGACGGGTCGAAGGAAGCGCTTCCTCCCCATAAATGGAACACCTGTATGTGGTGGTAAGTGTTTTTTTATAAAGTTTCTTTCGTCGTCAACGAGGTTTCTCACGAAACTTACAATCATCATAACTTCGTACTGATTATCGTAATGGTAATATCATTAGTTAGTAAATTTGCTTATACTACGTATGCTGTTTATGCTTATTTATTGTGATAATTTAATGTTAATGCTATAATAATTATTTTGCCTTATTGTCGTTACTGCCATATTTCTAATTATGTAAACGATATTTACTGCGAACTATTCGTCGTCATGTTCTTCACTTATGTCATGTAAGTTGCCTATCCTACTGTGATTCGATGTTGTATATTCTCACTAGTATTTACTTAAATGTGGCTATTTAACTTCGACTATATTTAGATAGATAAGATATAGATATAATTGATCGAGTAATGAAAGTGCAATTGTTGTTAACGATTTAGTTTTTCTCTTTTATTCGTTTCTTTCAGCAGTTACGAACTTAACATCTAGTTACAAGTTTATTACCATTCTGTGGTGAGCAAGCAGAAACTGACTTTGGATAGGCTCTGGCGCCCTTAATTATTTTTTTTTCAATCTTCTCTAGGAACCCTACCCTCTCTCCGACTGTTGAGAGCTGGCCGTGCAGGTTCGTAACCAGCTAAAACTTGTAACAAATTGGCAGCCCAACTGATTGGGGCCTCGATTTCTCTCACATCGAATTCTCATTCTCTATATTTCTTTTAACAATTTGCTTTAATTGTGATTAGCGTAGGATTAACTTATACTGTTGAATTTCTCTCGACTTAGTGTGTAGCAAATTGGCTACCCGACTTTTCGATTCTTTTTTTAATTTCTCATTCGGCATAATTCTTTCTGCTGTTTAGATTTTTTTTCTCTAATTAGTGTAGGATCACTGGCAGGAATAGGTAGTTTATATTGTTGACTTGCTATCGATTTAGTGTGTGCGATCATAAGTTCTTCTAGCTTTATTGATTTCTTTTATCTTTTCTGAGTCTTACGTGGGTTCGATTTTACTTTGCTTTCTTTACTTAGTTATTGCTACTAGACTGGACGTCTGAGTTACTTCATTAACTTTTACTTTTTCTATATTTTTCTTTAGTGCTGCAGTTTGATTGTAGATTAGCACTTTGCTTACGTTTCTTTTAATCGGACCTTCGCTTTGATTTTTTGGATTGACTCGACTACGTCGATTAATTTGTTTTCTTATTGGATTACATAGTTGGTAGTAATACGGCTTGTACTTACTGTTATTTTGAATTTTGGCCAGACCCGTGGTGGCACATTTCTGTTGTAATTGACAGCTTTGGTTAGTTTATTGTTTACTTGTTATTGTTTTAGCTATGTATTCTTCAGATAAAGAACCACCACTTCTTACTTCATCAGACTCTGATTCGGAAATGAACTTGACTGATTGGAATATTACTTTCTCTGGTGAAGATCCGTCTGTACTAATGGAGTTTCTTATTCGTATTGATGAGTTGTGTTTGTCTCGTGAAGTTTCTCAGCACCAACTTTTTCTTTCAGCTTCTGATGTGTTATCGGGTAAAGCTCTTCTTGTGTTTAGAAGTAGACGACATACTTTGCGTTCTTGGAAAGAGGTTACTGCGATGCTGAAAGCTGAATTTCTGCCTGTAGATTATGATGATCGGTTAATGGATACTATTCGTAATCGAGTGATGGAACCTAAGGAACCTATTGTGATGTACGTTGCTACTATGCAATATCTTTTTATGCAATTGTTAGAACCAGTCTCGGAGAAGACGCAGCTTAAAATCGTACGCCGCAACTTGGCTCCTTTGTATCAATCTCATTTTGCACTGGTGGATATTACATCCTTTTCTCAATTGATTTCTTTAGGCAAACGTTTGGAGTTGAACTTTAATCGGAGCAATTCTCGTAGTCTTATAACATCCGAAAGGAATGACTTACTTCTAGAATCATCTGTGATTAATACTGCTACTCCCGCAGTTTCGGTTAATACGGTTGCGGATTCTCTCACTACTCCTTCACTTCCTTCTGCTATAACTACTGAGTCTAATACTTGTATACACTGTCGTTCTAAAACTGAGAAACGTGTACGTCCTGTTCGTTCTTTAGCTTCTCTTCCTCTAAATTTTTCTTCAGTTTCTAGGATTATTAGACCTACTAACGATCCTTGGTACTTAGGTTTGGTTTCTAGAGTTTCTGCTTGTCCTCGTCGTTTCTCTCGTTGGTGTCTTGTGAAAGGTCTTCTATGTAAACGTGTACGCATATCTTTGTCCGACTCTTGCGTGTGGAAATTAGTTGTCCCTTCGGACCAACGCAAACAATTAATCCACGATCACCATCTTCCATCTGAGCGTGAACACCGCAGTGTTAGGAGTACGTTGGAAGCTCTTCGCTATCACTTCTACTGGCCTCATATGAGACCCAAGGTTGCTGAGTTTATACGTCACTGTTCTTGTTCGAACGCACAGCGAAGCAATCCTATTAGGTCATGTCATGTTCTGCCAGCAACGATGAAGCTTTCCAACACTAGTGTTGCTACAAGGTCTACGCGTCTACATAAGGATCGTGCTAGTTCTCCGGATGTAAAAGCCGCTGCTATTGCTTTTGCATCTCCTTCTTCAGTCGCTTCTAATTATTCTTTGTTGTCTCCTTCTTCTAATTGTTCTCTTTTAACATCAGCGTCGCAAGCGTCGTACGTGCTAGTTCACTTTTTGGGCTTTTGACTTTCGACCTTTGCTATTCTTTTGGTTCTTTTCTTTCGGTTTTGGTGGTTCGAGTCTTTAGATACGTCGTCGGTATCTTTTTGGTTGTAGCTTGGATACTACCCAATTGTTCTTCTCATATTGCTGTCACCGATTTTCTTTTCTTTGCTTAAGTTGCTAGTACTTTTGTTTTGGTTTTTTTCTTCTCCATCTTACTTCAGGACAGACTACCTTTCCGTCTGTATATATTTATATCCGCTTAGTCGGCATTTTTGGATCGGTACGTCATATATAGAATTCTCTTTTCTGCTTTTGGATTTGGTTTTTCTTTTCTTGAGTTTTCTATTCCGCTCGTCGGCATTAAAGTCGTGAAGTATACTTTCCAATTTGGGACAGCAATTGGTACGCATTCGTTCCATAACTAATATTGATACATTTTCTCATCCCTTGTTTTTCTATTCTTAGGGCGGTTGGATGGGCACCGTAGGGTGGTCTCTCTTTTCATTCTTTAACGGGGTGAAGAATGAATCAGGCATTAACATCGAGCCTTATCTTTCTCCGTCTTTCTCTATCTCTTATCTTTCCTATTTCGCATTTTTTCTTCTTGGGCTTAGGGATTTTCTATGTGACATCAATTCTTTTTTTTCTTTTTGATCTTCTTATGGTTCACCTCTTGAGGGGTTAGTTGAACATAGAAATACCTAGTCTTATCTTTCTTGTCTTTTTTCTTCTATCTTGGCTTGTTGCTTGAACACTCTCCTTTTTCTTTCTAGTTACTTCTTTCTTTAGTGTTCACTGCAACTGTGTTTCTTTTCTTTTCTTTCTTAGGTACTTTTCTTGCTGTATTGGGTTTAGTGGGTTTGTCTTATTGTTTTGGTTTGGAACTTGGAATCGACTGCAACGTCGCTCCTTGTACTCTGTACTTCCGCTTAGTCAGCATTTTTGTTGTTGTCAGTCACCGTTAGGATATTTCTCTTCTTTGAGTTTCGTTTGCTCTTGGAATATTCTAATCCGTTCTACGGCATTTAGGTTCCAATGTGACATCCCAACGCAGCGAGCCCTGACTCACGATGCTTAATTGGCAGAAAGTGAAGTTTTTCAGTTCTTTTTTGACTCATATTTTTCTTTTTTTCTTCTGGTTTCGTTTGAGGTTGCTTTGAAAGTTCTTCTCTCTGCTAAAGCTTAGTCTATCTTTATTTTCTTAGAGCCTCTGCAACCATATTCTTTTCTCTTCATTTTGCTTTTTTTGCTAATTCTTTCTTTTTTGCTACAGT
The DNA here is from genome assembly GCA_035610365.1 of Aquatica leii. Classification (NCBI taxonomy): domain Eukaryota; kingdom Metazoa; phylum Arthropoda; class Insecta; order Coleoptera; family Lampyridae; genus Aquatica; species Aquatica leii. The sequence goes on from CM069434.1 coordinate 61,073,057, forward strand.
GGGCTTAGTAAATTATTCGTTTTGCTGTGTAAGTCTGAAACTTGAAACAGACTACAACTCCGTTTTCTGTACTTTATGTACTTCCGCTTGCTCGGCTTTTCTGGATGTTGTTAGTCATTCTTGGGATATCTCTTTTGCTACTGTTCTCTTTGGGTTTTCTTGGGATATTCTATTCCGTTTATCGGCTTGTAAGTTTCATTGTTACAGTCCAACACAGTGACCGATAATTGACAAGGGTTCGCTTAGCAACTGATAGTTTCTTACGTTCTTTTCTCTCCTCTTCGTTCTTTTCTTCGAGTTCTAGTTCTGGGGATTTATTAGTGCTTGGGATTTTGGGTTACCTATTTTGATATTTGTACTTAAGGGTTGGGGCTTATTCTACCTTTCCTATATTTTTTTCTTTTCTCTGGAATTCTTTTGATACTTACGTCCTTACTGTATTGGGTTACTGATTGTTTGTACCTTACTTTTTGGTATCGCTTTATGCGCTTCGGAAATTAGTAAACCGTGTTGGTATTCTTCTTTGCTTTTAGATCAAATTACTCTTGGTTTCTTGGAGATACCTTTCGCTTCGTGCGCTTCTGTTACAGTTTTGGTTGTCGGCATTCTTAAGATTCTGGAAAAGCTCTGTCTCTTCTGTATTTGTGGTAATCTGATGAGATTACACGGGGTTAGGTTTCTTGGGGTGGGTTGGTTTTGGATTTAAGGGTTCTATCCTTGGCGTATGCCTAAATTTCTGTCTTTATTTTAGCTTTTGTTTCGTTATCTCCGCTCCACGCTTTTATCTTGCTGGGGGGGGAATTCTGTTACGTGCATAAATTTAAATATTGCATTACCCTGTATATCAATTTAATTAAAAATTGCTTTTGATATTTGTTGACGCCATCTATCGGGTTCGTTGGTCACTTTGTATTGCGCAAAGGACATCCGGTGTCTTCTCCGACATTTTAACTTTAACATTGTAACTGGTAACATCCCGGGCTGCGTGAGTGAAAGTTCGTTCTCTAAAATCATCCACGTGTTAGGGACACGATGGAAATTATGTAGTTTCTTTAATTAACTAATTTACTTCCGCAGCGTAAGTAATTTTATTTCTTTCTGTAATTAAAAGTAATTTTATGTCTTTTTGGTTAGCCCCCATGTGCCACCTAATAAATCAGGGCATTCTGGCTATAATTTAAAGCCCATCAGGGAAAGTGTGTGATTTCGTTACGATCGTGGGATATTTGTATCGTCACCGGCTATTCTTACCACCATCCGGCCCATGAATTCTATCCGATACCGAAAGACGAGAGATAATCCTCGACGAATATTGTGTTGGAACGATTCTAAATATTTATAAGGCCTACTGTTGGGAATTAATTAAATCATAGAAAAAGGGTATAACAGCATCCGACGTTCGGTTTGTGTTATGTGTACATTTTACCATTTAAGTAATGACTTTGTAGATTCGGATTTCGTGAGCTATTAGATTGACACGATTTGCAATTAAAATTAATTACAGGGTACGTGTCGAAGGAAGCGCTTCCTCCGCATAAATGGAACACCTGTATTTGGTGGTAAGTGTTTTTTTATAAAGTTTCTTTCGTCGTCAACGAGGTTTCTCACGAAACTTACAATCATCATAACTTCGTACTGATTATCGTAATGATAATATCATTAGTTAGTAAATTTGCTTATACTACGTATGCTGTTTATGCTTATTTATTGTGATAAGTATATTCTCACTAGTATTTACTTAAATGTGGCTATTTAACTTCGACTATATTTAGATAGATAAGATATAGATATAATTGATCGAGTAATTAAAGTGCAATTGTTGTTAACGATTTAGTTTTTCTCTTTTATTCGTTTCTTTCAGCAGTTACGAACTTAACATCTAGTTACAAGTTTATTACCATTCTGTGGTGAGCAAGCAGAAACTGACTTTGGATAGGCTCTGGCGCCCTTAATTATTTTTTTTTCAATCTTCTCTAGGAACCCTACCCTCTCTCCGACTGTTGAGAGCTGGCCGTGCAGGTTCGTAACCAGCTAAAACTTGTAACAAAACGTTTTAAAGCCGATTATTTAGTATGGTCTAACTTTTATATTTTCTCTTTTAACAGAATGAAAATGACAAATCGACCATTAGAATTTTTTTTATTGTTCAAACAAAATGAAATTTTTAAAACACTCTTCTATTTCCCAAAACTTTTTGATTTGATCTTGAATATCTAAATCTGCATTCTGATTTTGTAGCAATCTATTAAAATTGCAACTTGTTAGATTGGTTAACGGAACGTTAGGTTTTCCTGAAACTATCCAATCCAGTCTAGTCTTTTGCATGAGAAGGGCGGACTTAAATTAAACTAACCAACGTAAAGAGGTTATCAGAAGAAATCAGTACCTAAAAGTATATCTATTTTTGACGAAATATAGACTCGGTATCTGCCGATTGATATGGCTAGAATATTATGTTTATTATGAAAGTTGGCATAAATCGCAAATATCTTGTATCACAAGAGATGTAACTGAAGTAGAAAACGCATGCTGAAAATGAATCTTGGTGACGCACATAATTTTTATATTCGAAACTGTTTGACTTATACCCGCAATAGAAATACTAACGTTATTTTGATTTAAACCTAACGTTTGACATAAGTTTAAAATGATGAAATTTAATGTGAACCGCAGTCTAAAAAAAATAGCCGTTGATATGAAACTTTTACCATGTATTGAATTCGTATAACTAGAAAGAGATGATAGCCTGTCTGTACGAGTAGACGCATTTAAAGAAACATCCGAATCTGAAGATTATTGAAGTTCTACCCTCATATGAAGCAACGCATGCTGTTTTAAATGACACTTCTTTCAGCTGCTGTATTTGCACTGCATCCGAAATGCTATCTATAAATACAATTCGTGCAAAGCTTAGCATTTTTTGCATAATCAATTCTAGCAACAGCAGAAAGTTTAAAAAACTCTATATTATTAAAAACTATATGAGAGCTTTGCAAAAAGAAAATTTTATGTCTGCAAAAAGAAACAATTTTGGTTTAAGATGCGACTTATTATATAAATAGTTTTTATCAGAAAAACACAATTTCAAACTGACTTAGCTTCATTCAAGGGTTTGCCATCGAAATTATGAGACTCTCATTCTCGTGCAGTAACTGGATCAAGTTTATTTACTACAATAAAAATTAACAAAGTAGCTCAATGTCGTACAGGCTGTGATTTAATAATTCCAATATACACGTATGTTTTAAGAAGTTATCTACACTTTGTCTTAACTAAACCGAAGAATCTTTTTGAATCTGTTGTAAACTAAACAAAAATTTTGTATGAGTGTGTACTAAGAGGCGTGTATTGGCAAATCTTTCACAAAGTAGAGATCAAGGAAGAGCATAATTACTTTAATGAACTAATTACTTTAGCTGCATCGCCACTCAAAGATGCCCTCAGATAATAGAATTTTTGTATGTCGTTAATTTTTAAATTGCTGTAAATTAATGATTCAAAAGTATTATGAAACTATAATCAATTTTCATAAGATCCGATAAATGTCGGTATGTTTAGTCTAATTGCACGTGTATAGATGTAACTTTGCCTGAAAACGTTTAGTTTTGCCGTAACTCTTATAAAAATCAATCGTATTATTTGTTGAAAATCCAAATTCTTTATTGTTACGGCTAGTGGTATTTTATACCATATCTACTGCTGTACTTTAGGTAAGTGATTACTTATACTGTTCTTACAAACTCAAAACACATATCTTTTGTTGTGGTATATAACAGTTTCATTTTTTTCTTACATTTTCTTTGGAAATTGTTGAAAAATAACTCTGTCCTTAAACGAGACCGCTGGGATTGAGTGTCAGATTTTATCTTCAATATTTTTTTTATTATATAGTTTTTTTTAGAATAAGCCAACATAACTAGACAAGTTTTTAAAACTTTAGAAGAAGCTTCCGAGCATTTATAAATGAAAAAAATCGAAGCGGACATCTTAGCTTTACCACCTAAAGTGGATGAGCTTACAGATAAAGATAATATCACCGATGACGATCCTGACCATTTGTATCGGATGTTACAGGACAAACGAAAACAAAGTTGTCTTTCAATAACGATTACGATAATGATGTTCTTTTATCGGTTTTCGCCAAACAAAAGCCAGCAACGACACATCAAAAGAAGTTGTCGGGTGTTTAATCCAATGGGCAACAAGAATCCGCTCCAAAACGAAGTAGAAAAATAATTCCTAAAAATAACATACCAAAATGGAAGAAAACTAATCCATAATACGCCGCAATAGAAGTTTGCCAATATGTTGCTCATTTTGTATCATGTTAAAAATTTTTGAACATTTTTTTTCGGAATAGGTGTATCAAAAAATCGTGGACAAAACAGTTCGGTATGCAGCAAAACAAAAAAAAACAGACATTTTTTCTGAAAATTGAACATATAAAGATGTTTATTAGATTTTTTTCCCGGATATCATCGGCTACTCAGTGAACGGGATTATTGGTAAAGGACGCCATGAGTCCAAACAGGTGTTTAAAGATTACTAGATTTTCAAGATAATACAAAAACAAATAAAAACATACACGATAAAGCATTCAAAATAAGATCTTTTCTTGATTTTGAAAATATGGATTTTCTAAAAACATTTATCTATTGACGAGATGATGGTAAGATATTACGGCCGACATGAACTAAAGAAATTTATAAGGAGAAAACCAATCATATTTGGTTATAAATGCTGGGCTGTGTGTGGTGACAGTGGATACTGCTTCAATTTTTCTTTCTTTTGTAGAAAAGAAGTGATTTAGTCAAACAACCCTTTAGGAACAAGGAACAAATAGGTTGACCGTGGTAGACGATCTGTTTGGATACACAGTTTACTTTGATAACTATTTTAGTGGGTACAATTTATTTAAAATGTTGAAAGAGAAACGATTTCGTGCAACTAGCACTATCCGAGACAACAAGACAGAAAAATGTTCTTTGATGCCCGTTAAAGAAGTCGAAAAGTCAAAAAAAGAATGTATGATTACTGACTTGATGAAAAAACCAATTTGGCACTGTGGAGCCAATTTGTGTAGCTCAAAGGTGGGATAAGGACCAACAAGAGCATGCTCCAATTACACAGCCCAGACTGATTAATAATTACAATAAATGCATAGGTGGATAAATCATCATGATTGGCTACTCGAGAAACATTCAATAGTCACCCGCATTGTGGACATGGCTGTGGTAAACAGTTCTATTTTATATAACTTGCTACATTTTAAAGATAAGATTTTAATAAAGGAATTTTGCAGAAGTATTGTTATTGCTTATCTAAAATTAGGACATGATAGACGGCTACAAAACTGCAGGGCACTCAGTCTACCTACATCGCGGGCACAAGGTGTTTTTGATACTCGATTTGATGAAAAAATTGTAATTTGGAGAAAAGAGATAATCAACGCCATTGCTAGTTTGTTCTATGTAAAGGAAAACAACGTACTTTCTGCAAAAAAAAGTAATGTCTTCCTTGTTTCCATAAATACCATGACAAATCCTTTTATGCCAAATAAATTGTAGTTTGTAATTTTCATTTAGCTATCATTTTATTATTTTTCATATTTTAAAAATTATGTTATAACATTTTCTTAATAAAATACATTTGTACAAATCCCTCAAATTACAAATTAAGAATTTAAAGAAAAAACGAAACGCATAGAAGTCAACTAAAAGCTATAAGAGCAATCTCTGTAGAAATTTTGGAATTTTTACAAAAAAAAAATAAATTGGACGTTAATGGGTTAAACCAGACATCGTAAATTTCACTGTATGTTAACCAATATTCTTTAAACTGAAAAACAAACCACGTTTTATATAAATATTATTTATTTATTTAGAATAGTAAATTAACATTACATTAATTACTTGACATTAAAGAATGTCGTGCCAAATTTTTTTTATAAGATATTAAGCTATACAAAAGCACATAAAAGTCAACCAGACAAATAAATTAAATGTAAACGTAAGCGATTATGTCTTTTTGCCAAACTGGGATTTTTACAGAAATTACGTTGGCTTACAACACAGAATTAGCACACAATTTATTAATTATTATACAATAATCATAACTATTAATTTTTTTGAGTAATGATTTGGTGTTTGTTTTTGCCGACGTTAATTTAAAGTTAATATAGTTTAAATTGTCTTCTTGGGTGATTTCTTTTACTTAATTTCAACATTTTGATGTAGTTAAAATCGTGTTTTTATTCTGAAAAGTAAAGAACTTAAACACGACTTACGGATTTAAGAATAAAATAATTTTTGTTTATGTTAACTAACAAACAATCTGTAATCATATATATAAAATAAGTTTATTTATTTTTCTCTAAATCAACTGTATATAAAATTGTTTATTTGGCAGTGTTTTATTATTATATAAAATGTACAAAAAAACTGATTAAATGTATGCTTAGTAGTAATTTTTTTACTATAACGGTTATAAATGTCATAGTTATTTTAAAAAATTGTTAAAAGTTTTAATAAATATAGTTATTATAAGTATCAAGCTTACAGACATAAAAAGAGATTTAAAAAACGCTTTATTCTGGTCTCTAAGACTTATAAAACCTTTTTTATAGTCAATCAAAATAATAAATCACTTCAGTTTCAAACTTTTTTGAAATGTCTTATCTTTTATAACTTTTTCTTTAATAGAAATAAAAACCTAAAAATTTGTATTATGTCAAAACGTTATTACTTAACCTGACGTGATAATTTATTTGACTGATATAAATTTTTTTCGGTAAATTATTAAGTAAATTTTAATTATTACAAAACAAAAATTTAACTTATTATTTGTCTATGAAAGTTAAAAAGAATCAACGCAAAATGCAAATTAACATTGAAAACTGTTCTATTGTGTTTGTGTAACACCTTGTTGTTCTAATTTTATCTATAATTAATTATTGAAACACCTTTATAGTAATTTATAGATACTGCGCAAAGCTTTTAAGGTATTAACTACATAAAAATGACTAAAAAATTGTTTCAAATGACATAATGCAAATAGTTCTTAGATGCGATTATGGATTATTCCACAGCTAATGTCAATTAATTTAACACGCCGAAAAATTAGCGTGGTCATTGGCACGGCGTTCTACTGTTATATTTCTTAAAGAATTTAAACTAATAATTAATATAGTTTGTATTAAACTTAATAGATAAATGGTGTTCGTAATTCATCATGTACTGAATAAACAAATATTTATCTAATAATGATACGGTTTTGTGTTATGTAAAAATAGCACTTGCTTCTCTTTGTGTATAGATTAATTAGATCACAAAACGAAAATATCATTGCACGTTATAATATAAGAAATTGCAATTAACGTGTGAATTTTTTTAATAAGTATAGGCAACTTATAAATCATTTAAAGAACGTAATCTTCTATTTTTATAGAAAAGTACGTTAAGGTAAAACGCAAAATTGTGTAATAAAGTAGGTCATTATCATGCACTTGATAAGTAAGCCATAACAAGTTTTGCAATTAATTTTAATGAAAAATTATTTGTGTACCTGTAGGAACAGTTAAAAAACGAATCTTTCCTGTTGATCCAAACATGATTAATTAACTCACTAAAACCTATTAACGCACATAAGTATTTTTTTTATAAAACATATTTTCATCGAATATAAAGTCCTAATTGCAGGTACTTTGTTTGCAAATTGTAATCACGTGTAGCCTCGTTCAATGCAAGTTAACACACACGCATACTTAAAAACTCTGACTAACTTGAAAGAATTGAAACTAATGTGCACTAGATAATCTGCACCCTACGCTCATAAGCACAGAGAGGCCAATTAAGAAAATATATATTATTACTGCATGCGATTATAGCGGAAAGAAAACATTAGGGCTTTATTTTGACTAGCCAATGTAGCGAAATAGTTATCAAAATTACAGTTATAAACAGGATGCTTCTAAAATAGTTTACTAAAAGTATATATTTTTGTTTAATTAACTGAATGAATTTTTGGCAAAAACAGTATAATTAATAATTGTTATTGTAATATTTGCATTGTATCAATTGCATTATAAATACAATCAGTGAATTATTTTATTCTTATAGCGAACTTAATCTTTTTGCTAAACATACAAATTTAATTAAAACTTATTACTATTTATTATTTTATACAATATCGTATAAAAACAATTAATTATGATAAGTTTATTTATATTTAAAACATGTGTTTTTATTTTTTAATATACATTAAGACTTATTATTTTATTAACCTTGACAGTACTAATCGAAGAAGCAACAACTCTAAACTGTTTTTTTTTCTGTAACATTAAACTTTTTTAAATATTTCTTTGTGTTTAGTAATTTTTTTGTTACGTATTTTTATAAAATGTTATGGCTACATAATCTTATCATTTATAAATAAATTATATTTTAAGTTTAAGTATACATAATAATAACAATGAGTTTTTGTTAACAGTGTAAGTTATTTAATTAAAAATTTATAATAAAATTTGATATTTTTTTAAATGAATCCACAGCAGATAATATAGTAATTATTTATTATAATTAAACAAGAGACTAGTTTTGAAAATCTAAATTCTCATCGTCAGTCAGAAACTAAAAGCAAATGAATTAACGAAAATAATTAGAATTTTATAGTTTACAAGTTATTATAAGATTATTGAAAAGTAAATGACAAACGTCAAACTGACATTAACTACACAGCCATATGTGATGTTAAATGGAAAATGTAAAACTTGTGTAGTCACCTCACGACTTTCCTATAAAGAATTTCTACATATTTTTTATTTTCAAATTAAAGAAAAACATCCAAGTCACAAGAATATAGAGAATTCAGAAAATAGTTTTATTTGCTTAAAAGAAATAGTAAAAGTACTAAGTATTATACATTAGACAATTTTTATTTAAAAATTTTATCCTACCCACTTTGAAGCAATATTTACACGTTTGTATTGACTTCCTGGCAGGTTATAATTTTTTTGAAGTTTTACACCTCGATTTCATTAACATATAACTGAAAAATGGTAAATTGAGTTTATGTTTTTTTTAAATTTTCGCAAGCAGGATTCGAACCTAGATTGAATTTGTGAATTTATTTTAAATTATAAATAAAATATCTAATAAACTGTTAATGTTAAAAAAAATTATTTGATAACTTGGTAGGAAGAATTGCAATCGCTGTACTTTTCTTATAAGAAAGTCAAAATATAAAAAAGAAGCAAATTAAAATGTATTATTAAGAAGAGGAAAAATGCTTAAATCAAGAATTTTATTAAAGCAAAAGTTTTCATTATAAAGACGATTAGTTTTAAGAATTTTAAGATGATTAAAAAAAAGTTCAGAAGAAGAAGAATGACCAGTAGATAAAATTTGATTAACAAAGAAAGAACGAGTGTTCTATTACTTTAACTATACTAAAAATTTACACGTTTTAACTAAATAAATGCGTGTAGAGAAAATCTAGTGCATGTTAAGTAATAACAAACTAAAGCTTGGTTGCTGAAACGTAAGTTATCTGTCTATATACGAGAAATGTTCGGTTCCTTAAGGTACATTTGCTTGGCACACGTTACTTCGATCAGATTGATACTTGCATGCATTTTAGATAAGCATATGTACTGCATAAGTAGCTATTTTTACTGCCTTTGTTTTAAAACGTCCCTAGTGACAGCCGCAAAATATCAGTTCCGATCGAAACATACTCTAAGTTTAAAGTGCAAGTGGTTATTCGTTTTTGCATGAAAATAACAAAAAAACTAATTAAATTAATAGAAAAATACTGCAGATTTACCGAGCATGCGTTATAGATCAAAAACAAATTAGTGTTTGATGTAAACAGTTCAAAAGTCGACGCACAGCACTAAACTATGATTCTAAATCAGTGCGACGAAAACCATCAACAAACAAAACAAATGACAATGAATTAAAATCGATAAGTTAATTTGAGAAAATCGTTGGAAAATTGCTTTACTGACTAACATTCCTAAAAACGGCAGTAGCAATTGAATTGTTAAGCCGCTATAGTCTGAAAAACAAATTTCAAAAGCCTACAGTTACAAGAGACAAAACTTGGGTACATTACCATACTTTCAAACCAAAAAAAGACTAGATGTAGAAGGATGGAAGTTCACTAACACCGAACAAATTAAAAATTTAGCAGTCTGTTAAAAAAATAATGGCAACTGAGTTCTGGGATATGCAATGAGTTTTACCACCAAAAACGACAATCAACAGGAATATTTTTTGTCTAACTCTCAATAAATACTGGAAGCCATTCGACATAAACGAAATGGAAGGTTGACAAAAGGTTGCTACATGACAATGCAAGTCCGCACACATTAAATCAGGCCAAGACCTGGCTTTAGAAACACAATTGGGAGGTTATTGGCAATCCGCCCACAATCCAGTCCTTTGATTTTCATTTGTTTGAGCCGCTGAGAATGGCTGAAGGTTTGAAGACGATGACAAACTCACCAAACTTTTAAGTTTTGTTTGTTTATATAAATGGACCGTATTTATGTTTCTATGCATTGAACTACATTGACGTGAGTTGATCTTGTTAAGAAAGTTTGCACATTTTTCTAAAGATTCTTTAAATAGCGCGACTGATGGTAACACAGCTCACGTATTAGTTTCTTCCCATTTGAAAGTAGTTTTATTATCTTTTTACTCAAAAGATGTACTAAAACAATATCCCACTTACCAGTTGCTAATTTTAGATTATCTAGACCTCCTAAGTTTTTAAAAGCAATGTTGATTAGTTCATGCAAACTATTTTCTGTAGCTCTTTTAATGTGGCCTTTTAATATGAAGTATGTTAAATAATGATTATGATGATTCAATACCAACGGGGCCCACTAGAACAAAAGGTTGGTAACACATTAATGGCAATTATGTAGAAAAGTAGTTAACAGTTTGTCTTTTTTACTTGTATGTGTATGTTTGATTTCTATAAGTAAAGTAATATGTTTGTAATTCACAAATGTACCTTAGACACCGGACATTCCTGGTACGTTATAAAGCCAATAAACTTATCATTACTACATTTTGGCGTTTTTCAAAACTTGATTTACACATAAATTACATAAACGGTTGAGATTGTAAAACATTAGAACGGTAAAAAAATGAAAACTAATCAAACAATACAATTAATCTGAATTTTGACATATATTTTATAATTTTTTTAGAAGCTAGTGACAAATGATGTATGAGTCTATTAATCACAGTTAGTTGTAATGTAAAAAAAAACGTTTTAAGTATTAATTAAACTACGTTTACAATTTATCAAGATGCCACATACAAAAAAACCGGATCTATAGTACAAAAAACGATTTTTATGCAATACGTAATATTTCTATTGTCTTGGGATGCATAGATGTATGTCAGATTAAGATTTGATTGGATTAGTTTTTTATTCTTAGTGTCTAAGCTGTGTAAAGCGACGTTTTGGTTCGGTGTGCCTATACAGGGTGTCTCACGGTGACCGTCGGTTAAAAATATAATTTCCAAATCCTGTTTAGGAAATAAAATTGAGAATCGAAAGTGGTAAAAGTTACGGAAATAAAATTTTAAGTTTTCAATGTCAAAATATCGAGACACAATTGTCTGTAATGGATAATAAAAAATTGCCTGCGGTTACGTATCTATTTGACGTTAATTCCAGATTTAAGAGAAACTTTAAAAACACTGTTTTTTCAAATAAAACGCTTATTTAATTATTAGTTCATTCGATGCATAAATAAATTTCTTTTAAATTGATATTCCATGTTTCTATACCTAAAATCAATGATTACAGAGTTATTTACATTTTCCTATTCAAATTTATAATTACATAGGTAGGTACTTTACAAAACAGGGTTGGCGTTGAAAATTTTCAAACAAACGATAATAAATTATAAATAAAATTTGTAGCGTGTGTAGGGCATAACAACAAATTAATATCAAGTACGCTGGCCGGGTCATGGAATCACTAGGCCTCTACACAAATTTGTATTTGATGTCGCCTCTTGACTAATTTAAACCCATTAGTTATATTAAATTTTTAAAATGGGTACCATTCACTTCCATACATTTTAAAAGACGTGTTTCAACACCCTGAATCGTTGCTCTACTGATCTCTAAAAGATCTAAGATATTAAGTGCTGCGATAACGCAACCCCGTAGTTCTTCTCTAGTATTAACAGGAGTTCAGTACAATTTGATTTAATAGTGCCCCACAAATAAAAATTTAATGGCGTTAGATCTGGCAATCTTGCTGGCTACAACCAAGTACCCAGACATCTAATCCATCGGTGTTCAAACATTTGTTTCAATTGATGACCGACTGCAACGGTACAATGAGCTGGAGCACCATCTAATTGATACCAACATGTTTCTAACTTGGCATATAGTAAAGTTTGCAAAGAAATTTGTACCTGGTTTCTTAAAATACTTAAATATCTCTCACCGTTTCTCAAAATAAATAAAATAATACACGCAGTGGTTCATTAACATTGCAAACACGTTGAAACTAAACTTTTGCTGATAATTGTTTAGTCTGATTGCAAATGGATTTTCATGCGACCAAATGTGTAAATTATGCTAACTAATAATACCCTCTTTATAAAATTTTGATTCATCTGACCAAATAATTTTCTGAAAAAAATTTGGAGCTTCTTGAATCTTCATAAGCGTCGTTTTGCAATACTGCACCCGTTGAATTTGATCTTGTGGATGTAATTCTTGACTAATCGAAAGTCGTGGGTTTTATGATTATTTAGAATTCTATTTATCGAACTTCTGGAGTATCTAAGATCCCTTTCCGCCGAACAAATAGAACTTTCAGGGAAAACATTTAAGTATCCCAATACTTAGTTTCTGTAGCTCAATTGAAGACAATCGGGTTTGGAAAATTTCGTGGCGCAATTACTTTTCTAAAATTTAAAAAAGTCTTTTTAATCTTCCTAAATTTTTGTTCTGTTATTGCAGGCTAATGCGGATATCTTTCGTTAAAGCTTCTGCAGGTAATCATTGATTTTAGGTATAGGAACATATTATATAGTATATTAATTAAAAAAAATTTTTTTTTGCATCGAATAGACTTATAATTAAATAAGCGTTTTATTTGAAAAAAGAGACTTTTAAAAGTTTTTCTTAAGTTTAGAAATAACGTCAAATAGATACGTAACCGCAGGGAACTTTTTATTATCTATTATAGACAATTGTATCAATCTTTTGACAATGAGAATCTAAAATCTCATTTCCGCAATTTTTACCACTTTTGATTTTCATTTTTATTTCCTAAACAAGATTTTGAAATTTTTCAGTGAAAAAAATTTTTTTTTCTTAACAATCAAAATTGATACGCCGATTATTTTAAACATACATACTAAAAAATTTATGACACATTAAAATCTAAAAAAAAATTGTCTGGTTAGTGTTTCAAATAAACATATTGATGATCACTTCCGGTATTTCCGGAAGTTCTGCTATTTAAAAAATATTTTTATTTTATAGATCAAACACGGCAAGTCGCATGTGCAAAATTTCAAATTTTTAGCTTTAACAGTTCTTGATATACTTCTATCCGACGGTTACCTGAGACACCCGATATACAAAACTAATCAACACCTTAACAATTAGTAAAATTTAGGTTTCTACGGGTTGCATTTGTAATACAATTTTTCTTTCTATTCCATTTCCGTGTTGTGCTTATCACACAAGCTGAGCATTTATAGACCGGCCTCCTATCGATAAAACTGGTTTCCAAATTTCCGGTAAAGAAAAACTAAAATCTCGGTCAATATTAAAAGAATTTTTAATTATTTTAATAAATTCTCTAATTTTTTATTGATTATAATTTAATTAGCAACATTAGCCAAAATTTTAGTGTAATCCGGTAAAAACGTTATTCCTTTTTAATCTGACGACGTTTATAGCATTCTTTGCTTTTGTGGTCGGGCAAACATAGGAGAAACAGGTAGAAGCATGAGAATAGGTATTAAAGAGCATCAAAAATATAATCGTCTTAAACAATCTTTTAGGTCAGCGGTAGTTTCTAATTACTATCAGCAAAAAATTACGGAATTTATTTAAATAATTAAAAATCCTTTTAATATTAACCGAGATTCTAGTTTTATCGATCGGAGGCCGGTCTATAAAACCTGGACTTTACGGCACAATCAACCAGTTGATTCCAGGCTCTAAAGATGTCTACTGCAACGTGTGACAAAAACTCAGCTTGTGTGATTACGAGAATACGGAAATTATCCAGAATAAAAAATTGTATTAGTTTATCAATTATTATTGCAATTACTGTTTTACATAATAGCTATGCTTAAAAAATATTTGAAAAAACAATGTTGTAGGCAATAGCAAAAATAAATAAAAATAACTTTTTTGCATTTTTAATTGACCATATTTTGTTTGTACTTGTTGCAACTCTAATAAATGACTTAATAATCCTATAAACAAAATGGTTTTTCGAATATTCAGGTAATTAATGAGCAATAAAAGTCCGGTAAACTCATGTTTGGTTTATCTATCGAGTGAGTAAAAGTATAACTAAGTTTTAAAAATCACAATCAATGCATAAATTGTGATTAGATCAGTTTCGGGAAACAGTACTTGTAACTTATCAAACCGATAGCGTTATCTAAAGATATGTATGTCAAGTTTTGAAGACATTTCAGAAAACGGCGATTAGTAAGCAAAAGTAAACAAAACTTTATTTCTTTACTTCTTTTGGTAAAATATTGTTAGTTTTGCCATTTCTTCTACTGTACACACACCCTGCCGTTTAAAAATAAAAGTTAATATAAATTTACAATACTGCAATTGTAACTTTTTCCAGAAATAGCAGCTTCAGTCATAAAACTATTTTTTAATTTTAATATGAGTCAAAATGTTAATACAAGAGTTTTCTAATGCTTGAGATTTGAAAAAGAGAATAACAACAAATTATTTGAAATAAGAAAACTTGCGTTTGTAATACTAAAGATAGATCAACTAGTAAAACATGTAAAAAATTTATTTGGTAAGCACGATATCAACAACTTTTTTAATGAAAAAAAAAATTTTATTTGAATAAAACACAAGCATCAAATCTAAGCATTTTTTGTGAAATATAAAGGTGCTCGGAAAAAAGTTACTATACGTAAGAATCCTTATCAATGTTAGTTATCAGATCATATAAAAATAATAGCAGATAATTCTAAATGTAAAAAAAATAAACCAAATGTAATACAGGTATTAGAAGACAATGATTTTTCTGACGAAACAAAAAAAACTGTTCACATTTACAATTTCATCTATAAACAAATCGATGCTTGTCAACGGTTAAGACGTTTGAAACAATTTGTAGTTAAAAATTTTTTCTATTTAATTGATAGGATCTTTCAAAGTGGAGGAACGGCAAAAAACCAAATCAACCTTGTATGTTGTTTATGCGACGTTTCGTTGACTTTAGCGCTTAACTTCTTTTCGCTAGTCTATATAATTTAAAACATCAACAATCAGTAATACAAATTACACATCAATACATCAATAGTTATAACATTTAAATCTATCATTAACAATTAAAATATAGTAATTTTCATTAATATGACAAACGTGACTAGAAGATCAAATCGAAAAATTGCAAACACATACTCAATTAAAGTACCTTAATACTACTGCCACATCATTAAATATAATAATAAGATAATATAAAGCAAATAAAAACAATCAAAAAACTTACCAACAAATTATTGGATGAAGGCGTTGAGCGCTAAAGCCAACGAAACGTGGCCTTAACAACATACAAGTTTGATTTTATTTTTTGCCGTTCCTCCAGTTTGAAGGATCTTATCAATTGAATAAGAAATTTTTTTAACTAATTAAACATTTTTGTGAGGATCTTAAAACTGTATTTTAAAAAATATAAAGCAATTTTTGTTAAACTTTAGTTAAATATTAAATTACCGCAAATATTTTAGTAAAAATTTAATGATTTTCAGCCAGTACAATTTTTTCATATTTTATCTCTATTACATGTATAATAACCAAAAATTGGCCAATTAAAATAGGAATTATAAATGGTTAAAGTAATCTATCTCTAAGTGGAAATATTTGAATGAAATAAAAATATTAAACTGTTCAAAATAATTTTTATGAAAGAGAGAACAAGAATTAACATGATGCATAGATAGTAGCATTACCCGATTTATTTGATAACATTTTTTAAAGAAATGGTATAAACAAACTTTATAAAAAGCATTGTTTAAAATATGTGAAGGGTAACCACTATTATAAGCTAATTGTTAAATAGCAATAAATTTTTTATTAGAACTAGACTTAGAAAGAGGAATACAAAAGAGACAATTAATAAAACAATTTTATGATTATAAGGATGATGAGATTAATGGGAATTAAGCAATCAATATAAACGGATTTACAATAGATTTCAAAACTAAATTTTTCATTATTTTGTAAAAAAAGATCTAAATATGGTATAAAGTTGTTACATTTAGTTTCATAAGTAAAATGAATATTAGAACGAATAGAATTAATGAAATGATTAGAATTTTTAGATCATCCAAAGAACCATTAAAGCGAACAATGCAATCAGTAGCATATCTAAACCAAAAATTAACCATATTAAAAAAAGAAGTATTCAAAAGGATTTTATTTTTAATATTATTTATAAAAGTGAAATTTTAAATCCCAGAGCTAAGCCAGATGATTGAGAATAGAAATTATTATTAAATTTAAAAAAAATTATTTAATCAAACAAATAACAATAAGTATCTAAAATTTGGTAAGTATTCACAAAACCATTAAAAAAAACAAATTACGAATAAAAAACAGAAACACATTGTTCTGCAATAATAGAAAAAAGAAAATTGATAACATCAAAAATTACAAGAAGAGATGAAAAAGAAAAAAAAAAATTAGGGCGTGTACTAGTGTACACATGTAAGAAGTGAAACTTCTTTATGGCCTTATTTTTCGCAAAATGATCTACATGCAACTTTTCAGAAATTGGTTAAATAAAGTTAAATTAGATAAAGTTTAAACAAAAGGATTTTATTATCATAGACATGAATACAAATAATACAATTATTTCACTTTAACTTTTTGCTACTAAGATTATTACAGCATTTCATTAATTGTAATAGAATTATTACTATCATTGTCATCGTTATTATATATTTTTGTAATTAATGGCTTATGGTAACTGAAATATGAAATTGAATCTACAAAAATTAGTTAATTGATTTACAAAAATTAATAACATATTTCAGAATTTATACTCTATGCCAATTAATTGATGTTCATTAAATTAGCAGTCGTATTAATTAAAAATGTGACGCGTAACGAAATAAGCGACATGCTATCCCTACTGCGTTGGAGAAACTGAAAGTACTCTTCGTCTGAACCAACCGTGTTTCACTTTAACTTTTGCTACTAAGATTATTACAGCATTTCATTAATTGAAATAGAATTATTACTATCATTGGCATCGTTGAATCAGGAATTGAGGGTAGCCTTAAATATCTTAAATTTAATAATTAATAGCAGGTTTTTATTTTATCTTGGCATCAAAATTTGAATTTCAATTGTTAACTTCCAATAATTAGTTAATTGATTTACAAAAATTAATAACATATTTCAGAATTTATACTCTATGCCAATTAATTGATGTTCATTAAATTAGCAGTCGTATTAATTAATAAATACTATTTTAATGAAATCATATACATTGACCGATAGTTACAATAAGAAACTGAGGTTAACCTTAAATATCTTAAATTTAAAATCAGATAAAGTTTAAACAAAAGGATTTTATTATAATAGACATGAATACAAATAATACAATTATTTCACTTTAACTTTTGCTACTAAGGTTATTACAGCATTTCATTAATTGAAATAGAATTATTACTGTCATTGTCATCGTTCAATCAGAAACTGAGGCTAACCTTAAATATCTTAAATTTAAAAATGTCATTTTTCAATCAGAATTTGAGGTTAATTAACAAGTATTAGAAAATAGATATAATTACTTACTTTGTTAAAAATCCACTGAATTAGAATTAAAATAAAGCCTTTGATTTTGTTGATCACTTTAGTATTGATATATTATTTAGTCGCTATCTTTCAGAAAAAAGATGGCGCGTAAAGGAAAAATGTGACGATAAAAAATGTGACGTGACGCGTAAAATGTGACGGTAAATTTTTTTCCAACGCCGATAAAGAAGTTTCACTTCAAAAATTTTTAATCTTAAAAGCAAGGTCAGAAGAATTAAGAATAGAATATTAATTAGTAAAATTAGAATAAGTTATTATATTGTTAGAACAATAAGATCATTAGGTTTAATTTTATAAATTGAATTAAAATTAAGATTATATTTTGGTATTATTTAAAAGTGTTTTCAATTTATTATGAATATTATTATTTATTTTCATCTCATAATAGCATTATCCTTCTCTTTCTACATCAATTTATAAATCTTGTTCAATATTAAGATTCAAAATTAAATCTAATGATCTTATTCTTTCAACAGCTGATAAAGGTAATTGTATTGTTATTCGTTCTCCTGTTGATTATGTTAAAATAGTTGAAAATTTTATTAATAGAGGTGGTTTTAAAATACTTTCCAAAGATCCTATTTTTAGTTTTTATTTATCTTTTCTACAAAAAAAGACTATCTCATTCGACTTTCTTTCTTTTCGCAATTCTTCTATCTCTAAACCTGTTCCTTGGCTTAACAATATTGCAATAACTTATACTAATTTTACTAATAAACATTCTATTCTTAATTCTTCGGATCTTGCTTCTAAGATTAAAAAAAATCCTTTTCCTTCTTCGTCTATTCTTGTATTTTTTGATATTGATACCATTTCTTAAAAAAAAATTTTTTAATAAATCGGATAATGCTTATATCTTTCGTTTTATGCTTTATGTTAAATCTTGTTTTCTCTTTCTTAAAAATTAATTCAAAAAGTTTATTTCTATTTCTTTTTCTACTAATAATAGTTTAAAATATTTTATTGTTATCTATAAAGATTCTGTTTTTTTAGATAAATCTGGAGTGTATAAAATTTCTTAATTTACCTACAATTGTTCTTATGCAGGATAAAGTGGTAGAAAGTTTAAAACAAGATTAAAAAACATTTTATTAAAAGGTATTTAAATTTTGGTATATCAAACATTTATACTTTTTTACTAAAAATATTTTATCTAACGGTTATTCTGCTAATCTTAATGTTAAATTTTTTTCATTTTTTAACAAAAGTTCTTTTTTTAATCATCTTGAAATTCATCGTCCTTATAATGAAAATTCAGATAATTGTTTCAATAAAATTCTTGATTTAAATATTTCTCCTCTTATGAATAATAAATTTTAATTTCCTTATTTTTTGTCAGTTTTATTTTAAGTTTTATAATTTTTGACATTTGACAAGATTTTTTAAGTGATTTTTTTATCTGTCACATACTCGTTCTAATATAAAAATTGACTTTGAACACATATGCCCGGTTGCATAAAACAAAGTTAACTATAAAGTTAGCTGATGCCGTTATTAACTACGTCATTGATCGTCAAGTACATTTTATTTTGTACGTGACGGCCAATGGCGACACTTAACCACATATATGACCACATAGTTAACTACATCGTCAAAGTTATCAACCCAAGTGCTGTTGCAGATACGTTCTACTCTCAACGAGTTTCTATGTCATTTAAACTGAATTCATCAAAATAGAATTAGAAAGAAACTCTTCTTTGCTATTTTTGAAGGTTCTAGTAAATTAAATTCATTATCAGATTTAATTTATCAAAAACTTACCCATACAAATAAATATTTAAATAGATTGTCTCATTACCGCCTTTCTCAGAAATTGTCAGTAGTGAATCCCTTAGTATACAGAGCTGTTTCCTTAAGTCAACCCAAAAATCTTCAAAAAGAGTTAAATCATCGCAAGTCGCAAACAATTACAATAGAAAAAGTATTAAACAATCTATTATAAAGTTTACGTCTTCAAAATCAGCAAAATCTATGCGTTAACTATCGCTTATCTACTTTATGTCAAAAGTACCATGAACCGTATAAAAACAATTTTGTCTAAACACAACATTGTTATTTGGTTATCTACTCTTCCTAAATTGGGTCAACTGTTAAATCTGGTAAAAAACGTTACTTCTTTTCAATACGACGGTGCTTATGGCATTCGTTGCTTTGTGGTCGGGAATATATAGAAGAAGCGGGTAGAAGCATGAGAATTTGTATTAAAGAGCATCAAGGACGTAGTTGTCTTAAACAATTTTTAAAATCAGCGGTGGCGGAATACGTGCTAGAAACAGGTCATTAAATAATGTGTAAAAACAATAAAATTTTAGCAAATGTTTCTAATTACTATTACCAGAAAATAAAGAAATCCAAGGAAATAATTAATAAATTTTTTAATGTTAACCGAAATTTTAGTTTTCCTTTATCGGAGATTTGAAAACCAGTTTTATCGATCGGAGGCCGTTCCATAAAAACGAGACTTCACAGCGCAATCAATCAATTTGTTCCCGCCTCTGAAGATGTCCACTGCAACTTATGACGAAACCTCAGCTTGTGTAACAACACGGAAATTATCCAACATAAAAAATTGTATTATGATTGCAACCCGTGGAAACCTGAATTCTACTAATAAACAAACATAGTTAGCAGTACTATATTTTACATTATAGAATCAACTTAAGATTTAGAGATACAGTAATATTAGTAATAATACGTTGATTAATAGTTCCTTTCGTGTAATTGATATAAAAGTGACACATAGTTTAACCAAATATTAGAGATTGCTCTTTAGACAAACCATTAAGCATTTTTTTTATCTTTTACTATATTTTTAATGCTATCGTTGTCATAAATTTTTGCAACAACACTATTACACCAACCGTCATGTTTTTTCAAAACTTAGATGTCTTTAAAGTCTTTTGAAAAAAATGCCCTGTGAAGCTGATTGGCTCCAGTAGCTCTAAGTACGCAGCAATTTTTTTGCTAAATTGTTGAAAGTATTTATATTAATTAGTTGCTTTGTGCACTTGCTTTGTCTATAAAATATAAATAACGATCGTCTAGATTTTTGGTCTTAAATTCAAACATAAGCTTAATTTTGTTTATTTTATCTTTTGATGTAACTGTAAAAACTCGTTTTTTCTTTGTTTTTGTGTCATGCAATGTTATGTTAAAATATGCCCACAATTTTTTACGTCATCCACTTTTTGTAAACGTAATTCTACTATCCAACATGTTCGATGTAACGTAATTACCAACACTACTTTCATAAGCAGAAAACTGGTATCAGGAACTTTATCTAGAAACTTTTTTACATTATTCATTTATAGAACTGAAAACTTTTTTTGCCACATAACCGAACGTTTCAGGTAAACCAACAACTTTGTATATATAAAAAGATGTTTATTTTCATTTATTTGTAAAATAATTCTAAGCATCAAGTGCACTCAAGTGTTGAAACTTTCCGAGCTTTTACCTGAGTGTTTAAAAATT
The DNA here is from genome assembly GCA_035610365.1 of Aquatica leii. NCBI lineage: Eukaryota > Metazoa > Arthropoda > Insecta > Coleoptera > Lampyridae > Aquatica > Aquatica leii. The sequence goes on from CM069434.1 coordinate 61,094,611, forward strand.
AGTAATAAAAAATCTTATAAATCAAATAAATAAATAATTTTAACACTCTCATAATAATGTAATTTTTGTCAAGTACACAAAAAAAAACAGCATGCTGTACACATTAAGTAAATTTACATGTTGGTTTAAATTTAACTCACGTTGTGTATTACGCTCACTTGTAGATTTAAACATTTACACTCACTAGAAAATTATCACTTTTCTTAACTTGTAGATCAATATACTATTATTTTTTAAATTCTTTGTTTGATTATGTATAATTTTTACTTACTTTTTTAAAAATAAATTTTTTTTAAAATAAATTTTTTTAAAAATCAATTTTTTATTTTAACGTTTATAAACAATTATGTAAAATTATTTTGTAGATGATGATGAACTGTCACTTCTTGACCGTTGGTATAGTAATGGTAAATTGATCAATTTTCTAGCTTTTTATAAGTTAATAATTTGAATGTTACGATACTAATTGTAAATAAAATATTATTATTATTAATTAACTTAAATGTGATTGTGTTAGCGACATATAGTAAAGGCTGCCATCTTCTGAGTATCTAACAAGCTACTATGAGTTACTATCTAAAGACTATATATACTAGTATACTATATTATAAGTTGTTAACATAACCACATTTAAAATAACATAAACAAACCAAGACTATATTGAGTAGTGGTTGCTAATTTATTTATATTTATTATTTCATATTAAGATGAACAAATATTTAAACTAAAAATAACTATAGATCTAAAATTTTAAACATTTTCTTACCGGTATCTCACTAAAACCAATTATTTATTATTTAACATTAAAATCATTGTTGTAAAAAATTTGTATACTAACATACGAACATACGCATAAAACAACATAAATATTACGTGACCTTATATTTGGGCATTATAATAAATGCTATTACTCATTTTTAGGTTTACTTTTATTTCCGTATTAAAATTAATTTAAAATAACTTCAAATTAAAAGTTTTAATTCCATAACCAAACCAAAACAAAGTTAACCTTACTTTCCATTAGCAAGTAAACACAGTAATTGGCAGCGCTGTATTATAGCACTGATTTCTAAAATATTCCTCCTTAACTTTGTAGCTGTTCAGATGTAACCAAAATGTAAAATTATTTAATTTAGTGTCATATATTATATGACGTTTACTATTGTTTACCGTTTGTTTTCATGACCCAATCTTACTGAATTATTATGATCAAATTCTTAACTCTATTACGATAAACACATTGGTCGTAATCGATTAAAACATTTTTAGTGTAACATGTGTTGCGTTCACTAAATTTGTACATCACTTTGAACTTTATACCCGCTGTATAACGTTAAAAATATATTTAAAATAATTTAAAGATACTTGTGCCATAAAAATAAAAAAAACGGTATAGAAATATATGATTAAATTTGATGTTTTTAATTATGTGTTTGCACGATTAAAAGAACAAATCAAAAATATAAATAATATAAATCCGTATTTAATGCATATTTGTTTTAATTAATTTTTACCTGTTTCTTAATTGAATACGTTGATTTGAAATATATATATACTTAAAAAAAATCAATTGTAAAAAATAATAAATCCTTGAAGAGTACATAAAAGTTTGTATTACCAAATCAATGTTATCGTTTATCACTAATTTTTGTCTAAAACAGTTTAAAAATAGACGCGTTAACTAATTCGTATAAGTGTTTATTGACACAGACTATTTAAATTGCTTAACCAAAAAATACGTTATTGTTAATTAAAAAAGTGTTAATCAACTATGTAATAGTTTCAACAATATTATAGTGACCCAAATTCACCAATAAACTAAAAACTAAAATCAATTTTTTTAAGTATAAAATTATAGCGAAAATTACCAAAAAAAACTATGGAATGATTACTTACATGTTACAATTAAATTTATTTTTCTGCTACTCATGTTTAATATAGCAACGCACTGCTTGACACAAATATTACTACTAGGTATAATTCTTTGATAGTAACTCAATGCTGAAAAATAACCTTTAAGTATTTAATCATCAAGCAAATCTAATTGTATTGATTTAAAGTAGTTCATATATTGAACATTGTTTTGTGATAATTTTACTCTTTTCTCTTAAATTGTTTGTAGTACTTGTATGTTATCTTCGTTATCGTGGAATTAAAACAGGTACCGTAGCATGTGGTTCTACTTAAGTACGTCTAGACTTAAGGTGTAAAATACAAAGTGTGCTGCAAGTATAGACCCTTTTAGCAATAAAAAAACTATTATTTAACAATTATACTGACATTTGATCATTTTCTGGTTTTACTTAAAATTAATAAAATGTAGGTCACGGTTTGAAGTCAAAACGTATTTTATCTAGTAATATATTAAAATTTATGCTACAGAAGTAGTGTAATTGTTCTGCAGGTATTTTTAAGTAAAAACAATAAATCATAGATAACATTTGAGTTGAATAAAGAATAAAATACGTATAAAGTAATTTTTTTACGAACTAAGGCATTTTCTATAACCAAAAATAAAACTATAACTAATCATTAAATAATTTTTTTAATGTACAACTAAATTTTTATTTAAATATATATAAAGCAATGAAAAATTAGAAAAAATGAATTTTTTTTATTATTTATTTTATATTAATATTTCACAATGTTTACTTGTCGAAAACATTCACATTTAGATGGAACAAAATCTTAATAAATCTATAGTAAAATTATTGACAGCAACAGGTATAAACTCATTTTAAATTCAATTTTCAGTTAAAAAGATACAATTTTTATTATGATTTATTAAGAACCACGTGCTTTCATTTTGTGAATGGTTTAATAATTTGTTCCATTTAACTTTCTTTATGAGCAAAACGTGGTTTCATTTAAGTGGGAATGTAAAAACTTATTATCGTACTTGAAAAACTAAAAATCTACATATTTTTGTGAAAAAACGATTACAACATTTGTAAGTTGATGTATACATTGCAATGTTAAAGAGAAAAATAATCGGTTGACTATTTTCTCACAATACTGCAAACACAGAACGTTATCTTAATATTTTAAGTCAATTGTTTAACCAAAACAAACAAATTCAAATTTAAAACAAATTCAAGTACTCATATCAATCAAGATACAATTAAATTTATTCAACAAATCTACAATAAAAGGGCTCAAAATATTTAAGTTGATGCGTTTCTTAATGTTTTTCAAAGTTTAAACAGAAGAGTTAACACATGAATCGAAGCTGAACGACAACATATTGAAAATTGATTATTTTAAATAGTTGTTATCACTTATATTTATTTTAAATAAACAGGTATTGATGTAAACGTGTTACTGTTTTTAATTAATTACCTTACCTTAATTTAGAGGTTAGAAATAAAATTTTTCATTTATTACTTTTTGTTTTACGTTATACCAATGTTAGTTGCCTAACATATATGTCACGTACGAAACAAGTATTTATAATGACTCTGTACTAGTTCCTAACAGCACACAGACGTCTTAAACACATCTCATAGATGTCAAGTCAAGATATTTAAGAGGTCTTGTAGACATCACATTACGTCTTTAGACATCTTTAAGAGATATGAAAGACCTCAAATATTAATAAACTGTACATCTTGAAGACATCTTTACTTAGGCATCTTAAGGATATTTCCTCAGAATACGTTTAGGACAAAAAATATTTTGGGTTTGCACATGCAATAAAACACTAACTAAATATAAAAAACTTTTTTATTGTATGTCATACTTATTTTAATAAGAAAACTTTCTTAATTAAAGGCTGTGATCAGCTAGTACTAGATCAAATTACAGTTTCTTTTTGTGCTTGACACAACCCAGAATGTTTAACGAAAACTAAAAATTATACATTTTCATTTAATCTAAGTTATAGAATGCTAATTTGTATAATACAGTTTTTTATATAGATTGGAGGACTATTTCATTGATTGTTATGCCTAAACTGTATACAATATTTAATTACATTTTAGCTAACTGATTCAAAAATTTATTTATTTATATTATTATAGATTGTATTATCTATTTTAAACTTTAAAAAACACGAAATGGGATTTTAAATTGTAATTGTAAATAATTTAATTTAAACCTTTCTTATATATTTTATTTATTATCTTTTCTGGACTACATGTTACAACCATTATAGTCATTGTCAGGCCTCTAAAATTATTAACATAAAAGTGAAATCTAAACCTTAAAAATTAAGGCTTAAATTAAATGATTTACAATTTATATTGATATTTTTTATATTAAAATGAACTAACGAATTAAAACTTTTGAAATATTTAATTTCTTTGGCTTATTGTTCATTTTTCTTATTGAGCTGTACTTGAGAGTATAATAAGTAGTCATTATGAGGCTTAGTGCCCTTTTAATAAGATCGTAACTGGATGACCCTCTTAGATTTTACTTTGAAGTACTCAATTTTTATTTGCATGACATTCAAATGCATTTACTATAGACCTGAAGGTGATTATCAACTCACAAAATTTTTAAAATCATTTTCGTTATGAAGTACTTTTAATAAATTCTGAAACTCCTCTTCGTTTATGCGAAAATTTATTCCTGGTAAAGTAAATAAACTACTAGTAATAGGTTCCTGTTTATTTAGCCTGAGTTGCTCCATTATTATTTTTTTTTAACATATTTACCTCTAAGAGATCAATTATCAGTCTTTGTAAAATGTGGCTTTGTTGCATTAAGGTTTTAAAATTGGTATTTAAAATTAAGCAAAAAAATGTTTGTACTATATACAAATTATTGTTGAAGTATCGAAACAAACATTAGAAAAAAATTGATAACATAAACCGAAATTATGATTACTATATACGGTATTTTTTTGTGTAGTAGCATAGGTCCGTCCCGTTCTCTAAAAAAGTAATAATATTATTCGTAATTCTAATAAGCGAAGTGCACTGTATATAATACTCTAATATTGGAATTTATAAATTTTTAATTTAAAATAGCTAAACATCTAAAGATATATAAGTAAACCTTACGTTTTTAAAAAAAATTTAAATAAAATTAAATATACCCAGTTAAAATACGTTATGTGACGTCAATTTGATAGATTTACAAACTTTATTTTTTGTTCCGTAATTATTAAAAGGTATAGGACAAAATACTCTACAAATTTTGTATTTAAAGTTTTTTCTAAGTCATGCATGTTACGGTGTACGTGGAGTGCAAAATATAAACAAACATACATTGAAAATAAAACGCCAATTTTAATGAATTCTGAAGTTTAATGATAATTGTGTTTATATCAAATATAGGAAGAACAACGTTTTGCGAGAGTAGGCAATACGCCTATACAGCATAGGCATTCCTGAATGATAGAGACGAACCACTTACAGGATTGAGTACAAAGGTATGATTTTTATTTTATGCATAACGATCATGCTGTTTCAATTTTACCTCGTTTAGAAAATAGTCGGCTAATTCTTTTCGATTTTCTTTGAATGCTGCAGACCGAGGCGGAATTCTGGGCAATAGTAGAAATAACATCATATCATGATCGTTTTTCTACGTGCCTGGTATAACATCTCCTGTAGCGTTGTTCTCGGTATCTGTAACCCCAACAGATGTATACACAGAGCGAGAATGTCCACGCCTTAAGAAATTATGTAAATGTATTGCTGCCATAACAGTAACTTGAGCTTTGTCTGGTTGAAGCAAAATTGGTTTTCTAAGAACACGAAATACAGAGGCTAAAATACTAAAAGCGATTTCTATTACTCTACGAGCCTTTGATTGACGGTAGTTGAAAATTTGTTTCTCAGAACCTTTTGCATGCATTTCCAAATATGGCTTCAAAAGATTTTCACTGCAAAAGCGGAGTCGCCAATAAAGATATAAAAAATAAGTTTATTCCGATTGGGTAGTGGTTTACCTTGAAGAATTTGCAATGTTCTGTTTTCAACCATATCATCCAAGCTAAATACTTTTAAAACTCTACTATATGATATTTTTTCTTGAAAGCCAATATGTACATACAAAAAATTATAATCAGAATCAACCACAGCTATCAGTACAATACTAAACTGCAATTTGTAATTAAAAAAATTGGTTCCACTATTAAATGGACACTGTATTAATACATGTTTTTTATATATAGCACTAAATGGATGTGAAAAATTCCATTGCTCGTAAAATCCGTTGCTGCTTTGCATCCATTCTTCCCAATTTTGTGTTTATTTTTAGAAAATTTCTCCCACTGATGCTAAAACTCCTGTAGCCCCAACTCACAAAAAAAGTACTCTAGTTAATGAGTCACGATCAAAAAAGAAGATCCCAAACTATAATTGTTAAAAAAAAAAATTTTGCATCCTTAAAAGCGTTTCCGAAGCTTAAGGAAGCCGCAAAAAAAATCATTCAGAACTGGCATCATTTGTTGCGTTCATAGGCAAAAAGATGAAAAGTTATAGCATTATAACAAAAATGTGGTGCGACAAGAAATGTTCGAGCCAATCAAGAGTAGTACGAAAGTTTCCCGGATTAGCCGCCCTTCGTCCAATTTCTAATTATTATCATCAACCAGTCAGGTTCATTCTCACTGGTTTGGTACCCTATATAACACCAATTCCCAGCACCTGGACATCAACTTCTCAGCTTGTGTTTGTAGACGAGTATTTGTCTTCACCAAGTAGTGAGATGTCAGAAGTTAATTTTGAAGAATCAATTTAATTTTTTTTTCATTAAATTGTCATTTTTATTAACATCAATAAATTTTAATACATCGATCAATGCTTGGAAAACCTCTAGAACGATGAAACTTAGAGGTTGCTTAGATATATGAAATATGTATTGTAAGCATGTATGTATAAAAAACGCCGATAGCCAAAAATCTTAAAATAATTGCTAATCTCTCTTGTACTAAGATAACCTTTCTAGCAGTTGTATTTTGTCTTCCAATTGTAGGCTCCAGTGCATTAACAAAATATTCAAGATCGGTTAAACTCATCCGTGTAAAGTTTTTGTAATGCACATGTTTGGGATTTTAACGCAGAAATTAATTAATTAATTAATTTTTTCTTCATACCAAACATGAAGCTTACATCTCCGTAGACGTTTATTTTGTAGTAAACTGTATATCAGAATATATGCGCACTAGCAATCATCTGAACTTTGGACTGCATTTTTTTTTTATTAACAGAACTACCTTTAGTAGAGTTTTTTACTTAACGTTTGAACGGGTATCTTAGGAAATACTTTGAGAGGTTTATTTTACACACAACTTGCTAAAGAAATATATTTAATTTTTTTGAGAAAAATGCTACATGACGAAGTTGCGCAGTTTGTAAGATGTCTCGTTTGTGATTTTGAAAATATAGTTTTGAACGGTCATTGAATTACAAAAAACAGTCTCAAACGCTAATCAGTTTGTAGTTCAAATATTAATCTAGATTTTTTTATATTGTTCTAAAAGGTAAAGTGTATAAAATTTTCACAGCAAAAAGCAAAAGCTGCAAAATATTTCTTTAATTTTGATTAATTTAATGCAATAATTTGATTCTTTTGCAATCAAATTTTTATTTTGACATTTTTGATTGCAATGATTCTAAAATCTTATCTAAAGTAAAAACTCGTATACTAAGTTTTTTACAAAAATCTACCCAATAAACGTATTTCATTAGTATAGAGATGAAAACGTTAAAAGATAACTTTTTTAAATAAGTTTTTAATAAACCGCGGGCATAGTAATGTTATCCTATGAGATGGCCCTGTCATCGTGATTCACTCATGTATTTTTTTAACTAATAGAATTTTTATTTTAAAAACTAATCATTTTGATAAATGTTTTATATCTTAAAATTATTTAAAAAAATTTGAAATGTCTAGTTATACTCAAACTTTATATGTTAATACTTGTAAATTCAATTTTTCAAGGTTTATAGTAGGCACAACATGTTTTTCAATGATGTTTAATAGATTTTAATATTTTTAAATATCAACAAATCCAAACATACGAGTAAAAATGAATAAGTGACAACTGCATTACTGCACAAAATTAATAAGCAATAAATGCACTTGTCAGGTGCCTAAAAATGTAAAGATTCTGTCAGTATGGTTGTCAGTTTACCAATAAATTATTAATAATTAGTTGCTTTGGAAACCACTGATAGTTAAAATAACAAAAAAATTAAAAAATACGGGTAACGCCAATTATCACATTCTGTGATAAACGGCATTGAGTCTACATCAGTTGAGCAGTTTGCGGAAATAAAATGAAAACGATTATAAATAGTTTACCGTAAAAATAATTTGAAATACGACAACCAAGTGATTAATGAACGAATACTTTGAAAAACACAAACTCAAAATAAATCTTTTGTATGTTTTTGAGTTTCGTGAAGTTAAAAAAGCGGATTGTAAGAGAAAAAATCTAGAAAAAATTACAAGAAAACGCAAAGTAAGTTATTGACACTATCAAAAAAAAAATCTTTTGTTTCGCAAATAATTGTGATACAGCTCTGACAATAAATGCTAGTACGACAATGACTTTATCATTAACTTTAGTCAAAAGTATTAAAACTGTGTATTCTAATGTCATGAGTTTTCTAATTAGTTGTAAATTGTAAATCGTGCACTTTATGTCAAATTACAGTTACAGTTTTTAGGCAACAAGGTTTTTCATGTAAAATGTTTGACAATTTTTAAGGCACTCAATATATTACTGTTAACAAATTATCGTTATTGCGTTTTTTGTCTGTATTAATTGGTTGCTACGCAAACACATTGTTTGTAATATGTAGAAAAATACAATCGGAAATAATGTAACTAGTGTTATTTATAATAATTAGATACCCTGAGTTAGATCCGATGAAAAACGACCAAACTGATTAATTGGTTAAAACATTTTCAGCACTATTTTGTGTTTTCGACGCGCCTATTGAAACTCTTTGTCACTTTGACAGTAAATTATTTTATTAATTAAAAACAGGTGACAGTCAACACCAATTCGATAGCTTATTCTGTAATTGACTTTTTGTATTTTAATCAATAAAATTAATCAAAAATATACCATGTTACATGTGCCCAAGTAACAATGAACATTGGATATTAATTGGATAGACATTGAGCCAATATTGAAATATTAGGTGAACTATTTTGCATTGAGCTTAATGGTGTTAACACAAATAACTGCTTAAAAGAATATCAAATTACTCGTATTTCAAGAAAACCAAATAAGAATTGTCGGAACTATAAATCATAATGTAATCCGAAAAGACAACACAAGGATGTTTAAGCAACTTAAAACTATAAATTAAACACAAAATTTCTTAAAAATCAGCTAAAAAAAGAATGTACTCATATGGTAGAGAAATATTTTAGTAAAATCCTAACAATTGTTGTCTATAATCACATTCGATAGTGCGGGATAACATTAAAAGAAGTGTGGAATACTCACAATTAGAAGCACCGCATTATTGAAACAAATGCTGATCTGGCGTTTAAATAATTAAAAGCACGCAATAATAAAATATCGCATGCAGTTTTTATTAAAAAATCAGATGGTAACAAAGGAGTTGTCGACTAAAGTAACTTTAATGATCATTAAGCCACTTAAACGCAATCAGAATGACAACAAAGAAAACATGGATGAGGGTAATCGAAATTATGACTTTGTTGCTTTAAGCACTACAACTGACAGTCCGTAACTGCTATCCCTATCTCTTTGAATGTAATTCTAGTTAATCAACATTAAAATATTGTTTTTTCTGTGTTACACCATTAGTTCAATAAAAATTTATACTTTTTTGAAATCCTCGCCATCCTATTTAAATATATTGAACCCTAAATTTAGCAAGCTAAAAAAAATTCACAACGCCCACTGAAATTATAAATTTAGTTTTCTGAAATCATGACTATCCGATCTGAATATTCGAACCCTAAATTTAGTAAACTAAAAACAATTTCCTACGCCTGAGCTTCTTAGCAAGGCCAAGATTCTTGCAGAACCAGCACGAGCTGCCAACAGGACAGACGAATTGACGTTTTATCATTAAACAGAGAATAAACATAATGACCTATACAAGCAACAAACATCATAGTTCTAGATATTTGAATTATTACAGTAATAAATTTCAGTAACTGCTTAAAGCGACTTTTATTTACCATAAAACAATTTAAATTCCTATATATAAAATTGCTTCCAAATTTTCTTGAATAGTTTTTAATTTAGATTTTAACTTGGTAATTGGGCCAGATACCGATCTCGTTACTTATAAAATGCCAAAAAAAAACCTAAACTGGTAACAAAAGTTAAGTAATACATTTCTAAACTAAACCGATTTTATGTTAACTGCGAAGTGACAATATAAACATTTCACAAAATCATGCTATAACTGGAAATTTTTAAAACGTTTTAAACAAAACGCAGATTTTATTTATAAGCCAACTAACAACGTTATGGTTTTCTACATATTAGTTACATAACGTTTCAATAACGTTTACGAGATGGCGTCTACCACCAGGTTTTTTTAATAAAAGTTACAATACAATAAATTACATTTATGGCAATTTATTTATAATCGATACAAAAATAAATAAAAAAATAAAAATTATAAATGTATCTCTCTTCATTTATTGTATATTTGCCAATGGTCCCAAAATGTATTTTGCTATTTTGTGGAACCAGCTAGATGACATTTAGCTTTGATTATTCAACATTCAAACTTTGATTATACTTTAAAATATGTTATGTAGCATATTTATAAATGTTATTTTGTTTCTATTTTTCTTATGTTTGAATTCAATTTTGATTTGTATGCTAAAAGATGTCTGAAGATTATAAGAACCGAATCTAAAAGATTAGAAACACTGCTACAAAATAACTTTGATTATTTTTTGTGTGTTATAATTCAGAACATTGCATTAGTACTAAGACGTCTTAACAAATTCAACTGCAGGTGCCTAATAGTATTTTTTAAAATTTTTGAAACTTTGATTTAAAAATCTACAGTTAGTAGTTAGTTAGTTTAACTAACAGCTTTATAGTTTTTTACATATTAATAAATGCTTTGAAAAAAAAATGCATATACATTGCAATCAATTTTAACTATAAAAAGTTTGAATTACACATAATTTTTATTTCTTTATTAACTAACAATGAAAGTAATCTGGCGTGTCATGTTGTTTTGATAGATTTATTTTACAATTTTTTTAAATTTAAGCTTAAATTTATGTAATCATTTATTAAATATTACATTATTAACTCAAAACAATAATTAATAAAACAAAGTGATAATAATTTGAACAAGTTGTATATTTAAAACATTTTTTCCTATTTTGAGATAAATGTATCAGTGTAATAAATACAAAACATTTTATTGATATCACAAGTTGTATATGCCACTTTAGAATTTTTGTAAAGAAAGATAAATGTGATATTGGGTTTTCTGCTATTTGATTTACAAAACTGATCACCTAAAATATATAAGTACAACATGTTTCCGATGACTCTTTAATGCCAATTTGTAACATTTTTATATCAATATTCAAACAAAATCCTTGAAGAAATATCCATTTATCTGCAGATTTAACTGCATTAGCATGCACTGTACGTAATAATATATTTTGATAAGAAGCTATAGATAAGATTAATTCCGTAACGACAATACGACGTAGATAATTAGAACACTTCAACATTTAAACAATTAATTTGAAAACACTTATTGTGTGAAACCTATTATATTGAATTAAATAAGTATTTGTAATTTTTTTTTGATTCCACCTATTGTAATGTATTTTTTGTGCTTTCGTCCGTTTTGACGTATTTTACAAGCATCATAATCGGCCGGAAATTTTACTTTTCCGGCCTAGGCCGGTAAAGTGTAGCAGAACTTTATAACTAGAGTTGGCACTAGTAATCATTAATTAATTAAACGTCATCTGTCAATTTGTCAGATTTATTAACAAACACCATTATCTGTGTTGTTGTTTCGAGTAGCACTAACAAAAATTTTTTAAACAAATATAACAACTTTGTTTATATCTTACAATTCCTAAAAACAACAATGGTTTTATTTTCATATAAGTGAAATTGTAATAATATTATGTAATTGTCAAATTAATTTCAAAAACAATTGTATTTCGTCATTACATGTTTCAGTTTTATCAACATGTGTTATTAAATTTTATTAAAAATCAATACTTAAATAACTAGTTTTATATACTATAAAGGTCAGCAAACAAAATGTTGTGTATCACATCACATCGGCTTCACCTCGGCCTACAAATATTCTCATTCTCGCAAAACAGCACTTTCTGGACTAATGATACAAATAACTATTACAGACAACATAATCGTCCGTAAATTTTACTTTTTTGGCCTAGGCCGGTAAAATGTATTAAAACTTTATAACTAGAAGTTGGCACTAATAATCAGAAATTTTTACGTCGCCTGTCATTCTGTCAGAGTTATTAACATATACCACTATCTGTGTTCTTGTTTGAAACTAACATAATGATTAACAAATATAATAAATTGGCTTATATTTTATAATGACTAAAAACGATAATAGTTTTTTTCTACGACTAACAGATAATACAACACATTGTATGTTTATATGCGATTAGGCAACATTGTATATTGTGTTTGACCAATTTCATTTATATAAGTCAAAGTCATTTTCGTACAGGTCAAAGCTATTACCGTATAGCATAAAGAATTATAAAAGCATAATTTAAAATGTTTGTACGAATATTCCGCGCACCACAACTAAAATTTAAAAACGAAATAATTTCCGTGTGAATGCTATTACGTATAAGTAGAGTAAAAAGAGTTTGTTTGTAAATTAATTATTTTAGGTTATGTTTGCAAACGTTAGTATTTAATGGTGACTTTATTATAGTTAAATGGTAACTTACTTTTTAAAAACTAAGTTCAAGATAATCATAATAAATAAAAACAAAATTTGCAAACTAATTATTTGTTTGCTTGCAGGTTTTTCTTTTGATAAGAAAAAAAATGTCAATAGTAATTTATCAGACCTTTGCAGTGTTATAAAAGAGTTAACATCGATTAGTTTTTTAAACTACACGATCATTAAAAAAAAAACTAATTATCTTTTGGCATTCATCGATAGTTGCAAAATAAGAAAATGTTTCTTCCGAACAGGTCTTAAATCGGTACGTTATTGTTACGCTTATGATAATTCAATTTTTATAAATATTTATGTATACTTTTGTTTTGTGTTACATTATAATCTTATAAAAGTATCACAAAAACAATCAATTGTATCAAGACTAGTACAAATTACTGGTTTATACATTAAAAAAATTACATATTTAACAGTAATTATAAGCAAAAACACCTTGTCACCGTTATGTTTACTTCTGTAATTAGCTTCTTATACTGTAGAAGAACAGTATCAAGAACAGTAACTATATTGCTAAGCTACAATACATTTGTTTTGTTAAAGTTTTTCTTTTGATCCCAATATTTTTTATATTTAAACAAATTTCACAGTAGATTGTTATAGCACATTAGGTGCATCAGATTAATTAACTTTACCTTGCATTCTCTAAACTTAAATGTTTGTTATAGAAATGCAATTTTATTTTTACTTTCTTAGTTTTTAAAGCTCAATTTCTAATATTTTTATATATTCACAAATTTATCTTGTTTGCTTTGTAAGTCATATTCATATGTTATTTTGTTGCAGCTTTTAAGAAAATAACTTTCCCATACCAACATGGTACTTGTCGAAAGAACATAAAGACATTGTTAACGATTCAAACTTCTGCATAAATAGATTTATTTTATTTACTGGCTGTAAAAACAAATGTAAATAATGTAAATAATCGATATTTTTTAAACTAATCCAGCTCATTCACATTAACGTTTGCTCAGTGTATTCAAAAAATTAAAATTGTAAATGATTTGAGGTTAACTTAAAAAACTACATGGTTTTAAAGCAAGTAAATTGTACTAAATAAAAGTAAATAGCTAAAAGTCAAATAATAGTTAGACTTATAACTTTCAAAATATACGCGGACGAATTGACATTATATAAATACAATGTTTTGACATATAATTTTTTAATTGTAATTTTAAGTATTACTACAGTGGTGGTACCAACACAAATTTTTAGATTTAGATTTTTTATTCTCCACGTTATTTGTTCTCATAAATAGTTAAATAAACTTTGATTAATAATTAAACATACAGTTGTAGAAGTAGTATAGTGTATAATTCGTAAGAAATGTGTATTGCCAACTCGTATGAATTGCCAGCTTTGCCTTTGGCACGGCTGCAAATTTTTATACTCGTTGGCAATGACAATCATTTCGTACTCATACGATGTACTATATTGTCATATAAGCTAAATTGTAATGAACTTATGTAATTGTCAAACTAATTTCAAAAGCAATTGTATATGGTCGTTACAGGTTTCAGCTTTACTAACATGTTTAATTGAATTTTATTAAAAATCAACATTTAAATAAGTATCTTAACAAAACACGTCCTGAAAGTATTTTTCAAGTATTCGCAATTTGTAAGCCTTGCTTTATTTTGAACTACAAATATGCTCACACTCGCAAATTAACACTTTTTACACTACTGATATAAATAACTATTTCCGGACTTTTGTATGTAATTGTCAAATACATTCAAAAAGAAATTGATTTCGTCATAACGGGTTTAAGTGGTAGAAGTCTTTCAGGATTTGGTAAAATGTGGCGCTGAATTTTTTGACATGTTTGTCTTTTAAATGAACTAACGTTTTTGATATAAACTTAGACTTGTCAAATTTTCAATTTTTAGTTTATTAGTTCCGATTTTCAACTCAAGGTCACAGTACACAGCATAATGAAACATCATCATCAAATATGTAATTAAATTTAATTAAAAACAGATAACTGATTTAAAAAAATATATATAAGCACAAAAAAATAATTTTGAATAAAACTGCGTAATAAAACCATTAGGTAAAAAACATTAGAGAAAACAAAAAGATGGGGAAGAGGGCATTTTATAATCATTAGTAATAAATTTAATAAAAACATTTTATTCGACAATCGAAACGTCCCAAGTAACAATTTTGCATTTTAGAACGTTTACAAAACAAGATTTATAAAACACCTTTTGTTCTAAGAACGTAACTAAAACGTTCTTACAGTAGCTATAAATACAAAATGAGCACTTATTTATACAACATATTCCTTTTTTAACGTGTATTATAAAGCCAGCAAAACGTAAACGTTATATATCAATTACAAAACAAAACAGTTTCATAAAGATTTTATAGTTGGTTGGCTCTTTAGCACAATAGTTTTCATGAAGTTTCAAAACATTTTTGTAGTGTAGAGCAGCTTCAATAAAATTAAACAGTTATTAAATACTACTTTTTGGAAGTTAAATATTCCTATTATTTACTTAAACTAAAACTGATGGCTATTTCATGAAAAATGGCAACGTATAAAAGTATACATTATTTACACGAAATTTAATGAGATGGATCTGCACGGACGTCGTTTTTTGCTACGAAGGAAATTTTACTGTCAATTATGAGGTAGATAGGTTGCAAATTTTAAGTGCACCGCAAGTTTAATGAGTATTTTAAAAAAATTAAAAAATCAGGCAAAAAACAAAAGGTCTAAATTTCAATTTTTTATCATAAAACCTCAATAGTAGATAGATACCAGTATAAGAAGCTTTAATTGATCTGTTTTTGTCGTCAAAGTAGTGAAATATAAGTTAATTTTATGTTCCTCGAGAATGGCGGCCATGTAAATATGTATATGCAAGTACATTATGGTCCCTTTTTAATAGAACATTTTTATTACCAAATTTACTCTTATACAAAAATTATGATGCATATAGAAAACTTATAAAACGTTCAATTGTAATTACCTTAGTTTATGTAAAAGTTAACACGACAGGATCGTATTTTACATATGTTATTATATTTTGATGAATTTTTAATCGCGTACTCAGCAATAAAAAGTGAATAAAAATGGTCGAACAGGCGAATCACATACAAAGCAGCATAACTTAACACTAAGCTGCAAACCATTTAATTTTAATCCTCCTGAAAGAATGATTTTAGCTTCTTCGACAAACGGTTATAGATATGGTGCCAAATCAGGTGATTTTCTCTTACGCCAGTATATCCGAATTGTACAAACTATATTTAATACAATAATTCTGCGCTTTAATAGCAGTATTGCTCTATAACTGCTTTTATCTTATTTTTATTACTGAGACTTTGTGGCCTTTTAATTAACAGTTATATTGGAACTTCCGTTGTGAGTAATCTGATGCAGAAAGCAAAATTGTTATATAATATTACGAATACTACAATTATATAACGTAGTCACATACTTTATTAAAACAGTTCTATTCAAATTCAAATGACATAGCTACATAGCTATTATACATAAATCAATTAATATTTCTAAGGAGCGAATGTCTTATAACCAATATTATATAAACGTTTACAAAACACTTTTATACTTATCTCATAAGCAGTTTTATAATTTTGTTGTAAGAACGTTCTAAACATCGATTTAAAAAACAATTTTGAATAGATAACAAAATAATCTTCCAGACAACTTTAATAGAACCATTTTACATTTAGAGAGCAACAACATAACTACAATAAAATTGAAAAGTTTTCTAATTTAAGAATTATAAAACCACTTTGTTACTTAAGGTGTGCATTATAGGAAAATAAATGTTAATAATTCTTCACATTTTAAGAACAAGGTGAGTATAGGTATTGCGAAAGCTTCAAACAAACAAATGCATTTGCTACACTTTTCACAAAAATATTGTTCAATTTTTTTTTGAGGTACTTGTTGCGTACATTTACAAGTTAAGGCAGGCAGCTAGTTTAATATCTCGAAGAAAAAGCGGCAGATAATCCTCGGTGAGTTAAGTAAGATATCTAAAAAGAGTGCCAAAACGAGGAAATATTAATTACAGATCCCGTTCAAGTCTGTAAACTAATAAAGGTCAAAAAATCTTAAAACATAAATATAACAACAAATATATTTATTCTGACAAATAGAAAAAGAGAGAAAGAAGTAAAAAAATAAATATCACAGATGAGAATAATGTTGTAGACTCTCAAATTTATTGAAATCGGTTATTAATACAGATTTTAATGTTACAAATAAACAATTTATTTAGCTCAGTCAAGTTAACCTTCCATTTTCATTTTTTAAATACATAATATTCCAGTGTAATAAATTATTTTGTGCCTAATTGTGCTTAACTATAAATTAATAAAAAATTTTTAACAAATCCGGGGGGGGCTAACTTAATCGCTAGCTCTCAGATTTTTTCATTTTTTTTATTCTCTAATTGTGCTTGTTTTGTACTCAAATGTGTCATTATTATTTTTAACTAGGCTCAATTTTAAATTGTTAATAACATTATAGCAAATTCGGGTACTAACTTAAAACAATCTTTGCCAAACAAAGTAGTTTGGCTTAAGTATTATCGATGTTCAGCAGTAGGTACTTAATATTGAGGTTGAGAGACCAAAATCGTTGTTTTGACATCAGTAATGAATAACGGTACGCATTAATTTTACCAAAAGTCGATGTTTTTTTGTAAATAATCGGTTCAGTAACCGATGTCATTGATCATCCTTAGTACATTCGTACGTTGAAGCGATAAAAATCACTTATTGATGAGATTTAATTTTTGTGCCAAAAATGAAACTATTGTGGACAAATTATATGCAGTTTACCAAACAAACGTGTCAAAATTAGATACTTCTTTAAAGAATGTTTCAAAAACAAAGCTTTTCAGATAACAATAAATTCAATTAGTAACAACTGATAACAGGTAGTTATGTACGTATTTACATAAGCGCATAAAAGTTTTTATACCCGCATTTGTTTGTCAAAACATTAAAAAAAGTCTTCATGTAAAAATTTAATAAAACAAAGTCAATTAATTTTTATGCTGATGAAAATAATTCAAAAGAACCTGATAAATGAGCTACTACAATTTATCTTATTCAATATCATTGTGAATACATTTTGCTTATTTGATTAAATAATAAATGCTATTGGTTTATATATTTTTATCTAATTTGTTTGTAGGAATTAATTGCAGTCAATTGTTTCAAATTTTTTAAAAATTAGTTAATGATACGGTTGAATTACGTTTCGCACTACTAGTGCTTTTTTAAATTCAATTTTTTTTGTGATTAATAATAAGTAATTAAATATAAAAGAGGAAATTTTTCAGCTTTGTCCATTAATTTAACATTTTAAATTAAATTTATTAAATTTCTTTTATTAACATGAATGACTATTATACAAATGGAATTCTTTTAAGGAACTGTTACAACACTTATAGTGTTGTAATAGCAAACTGTCGCATTGAGATCTACATTTAAAAAGCTCAACCTTATTTTTGTCTACCAAATATGATCTACAATCATAATAATCGTAAAATTTTGGCCCATCTGACCAACTGCATTCAAAGCACCTTCAAATATTAGAGACAGTATCTTAACGTTGTTGTTTTACTATAACATATTTATACAATTATTATACGTTAATTTTTTTATGTAAGTATTTGTATGAGTTACTATAAAATTTAAAATATTTTTATCATAAAATTTTAACTAGTTGTTGATTGGAGACTACACATCTTTGACATATTTTACGCTTAGCAAATGACCAATAATATTGTGTTTTTTGTACGTACGTTTAATAGATTTAACTTTTTTCTCTACTTTGTTTTATTTTTTCCTATAACATAACTAATACGATTTTTATTTTTGTCATAAATGTTTTGCTTATTTTTACTCATGTCTATTTTACTGTCACTTACGTCGTTTTCATCGCCATCTTATTCTGAGTTAAAATTGTGATCGCTAAATTCAAATAGTTAGGGTAAGCAATGGAATCATCATTGTAGTTATCATCCTCTGCAAGTATTTCTTCCCAAATCTTCTGCTATGGTGCTCGCTGCTTCTCGTAACTGTACATCTTTGTAGAAATCAAATAAGATATTGCTTTTGTGCAGCAAGTAACTCACTAACACAAAAATTAGAGTATGAAAATCTGTTTCAAACTCTCAAACAAAAACCTTTCACTTTCATATAAGCCAAATTAGTTACATAAATGCACACTTGGGGCCTCCATCTATGAGAGTTTATTAAAAATTTGTACAGTTTGTCATCTACATACTGTTTACATCATATTAACTGTGTAAAAGATACATAAAATGTAAAAAAACTTGCAGTAGATCTTTTTACGATATTTGAATTTGATTATAGATGTGCAACGCAGAGTTGATATTATTTTGTAATTTCATTTATTAAGTTTCATTGTTGTTTTAGTGTTAATTCAATAAATGTTAGAATTTTAAAATTATAACTAAGTTTTTATTCAAAGGTGTTACGTAGTTTTACTCGTAACTAAAAGAGCGACGACTAACTCAGTTGTTCCGGCGATTGAGTCGTAAGTTTCGTAGTGTAAAAAAGGCGCCAAAACGATAAAAAACTAAGGTGGGAGACAGTTTTCAATTGACAATACAGAAGTGGTAAAACAAAGTATATTTATTTTATGACAAACAGCAGTTTACGTTAGAAGAAGAACAATAAGGTACAAAAGTATATGTATATAAATTTTATCACGCGTTAGCACGTAAGTATGTATCACATACAAAATATAGGCTACGTTTTCAACTGGACAACAAGTCGTATAACAAAATGACTTAGTCGGCTTAACTTTTACATTCAGAAAAGAAATGACTTTACATTCGTAAATTAAAAATATATTATACTAGTATGTGACACAACAATACGATTTTATAGCTAATTGTGTTAACAACCTAACATGTACGTACGGTTGTTCCTACAATCGACTGACTACCAAAATACTATGAATTAAAGTAGAAAGTGTAATACTTACAATTAGTTTTTTTCAAGTATGCGACTAGCTAGTGCACTTTACCAGTCTTACTTAAAACTTAATTGAAATCTAACGCAAAGAAAACGTACATACGGCTTTATCACAAATAAATCTCTTTTATTCCTACGATGACTAAAAATAAACAACTGCATAGAGTTTCGCTCAAATTAATTTCGTAATTTTTTGTAAAAGTTTTTTCTAATATGTATAATAATTACATCCAACCTCTCAAATATGTCGATAATGTTAGCTACAGCAACGTGGCGTCATTATGTAAATTTTCCCAATTATAACATTTGCTTATTATCTCCACAGACAAAGAAAACGCATGGGAGTAAGAAAACCCGCTACAGACAACCACGAAAGCATCAAATCCAATCACAATACAAAAAATAAGTGCCTACCCTAAATAAAGACTTTCACCCAGATCGCAACAACACTCTAATTCACCTTCACATAGTTGTACGTAAAACACCCAACAATGAAAGCCCTATCGTGTGCACATACCGCTAGATGTCTGTGCTCTTCAAACTTCACCGGAAGTACAAATCGTGTTTAAAACCTGACATTCTACCCCCACTTAAACGACGAAAATCGGACGTACCGACAATAAATTTTGTATCGGGCACAAACATTATACTAAAGCATTTTTAATATGACAAACGACACATTGCGTATTGCGTAAATTTAAAATTTGAGATTTAACGTTAAAGTAAGCTTTGCCTTGGGATGTATCAAAAGTAATAGCGCCTCTTTTGGTTGACAAGAACTCGAGGCTTATTTACGCTGCCTCTTTTGTCTTTCTAGGTTTACTAAGTTTTGACTGTTTTATACACGTTTTTTTAAGATTTCCAAATATTTACAAATTTTTATTTTTGGTCTAGCCTACTTTCTTCTCTACTGAGTACAAAGCAAAAACATCTTTATGTTATGTTTTAGAAGGCAATTATTCTTTCGTAACACCATCTACATCTAGAATGATAAGAAACTGCACTTTTGCTTTTTTAAGAAGTAAATATAATATGTTTTTCAGATATTTGTAAAGAAATTTGTTTTTTTACTCGTAAATTTAAATGTTTGAATACTAAATCCAAAAGAATTTTTAGCAGCCGTTTGTTAGGATAAATTATTATTAATGGCAAAGTCGTCATATAGCGTCACTCAAAAAAGGTAAAGATGTTGAGTTTAGTAAAAAGAGAATGTCTCGATTATTAATCGCTATCAAGAACAATCTTTTTCGTTAAATAACTATTAATAATTTAATTTATTCTTGCACAAATTCGCATGTTTTAAATTGGTGTTGTACTTTAATTGCACATGTGTTTATAAAAATGCGTTTGATTTAAATTTTTTATGTTTATTAAAAATTTTAATCATAAATTGTTTGAAACAAAAAATAAAACACGATGTAATTAATTGAAAACATTTTCGCACATTCTACTATAACTTAAATAATGTCAAAACGGAGTTGTGTTATAGTGTTGATATACGCGAACATTTGGATAAAATAATAGATTATATAGTAGACGTGAACAAATTACGATGTACCCTTGTATTCTACCCTTATATACTACATCTTCTGAGGTTGCAAGAACAATGGATATATAGACCTTAAAGCAATAAGAATTCAAAAACAAAATTTAATCATACTCTGCTTAGTTCTATCTATGCATAATCTTATTTTACAACTTAGTTGTTTTGTAATTGTTTCTTTCTGTGAAACAAATTACAATTATTTAAACGTTTTATAAACATTTGATATTACTAACTGCAACAAAAAATAATTGTTTAGTATTATTGTTTTATAGAACATATTAAGTGTGTTTAATTAATTAGATTTTTAAATGTTTGAGGTTTTATAGGTGCTTGCATTTCCTAATACAATGTAAATTTAAATTTTATTATTTATTAGCTTTATTTTGTGTTTGTTTGTACTGCGAGGCTTAGTTGTATTTTAAAAAGTATTCAAGGAGTACAAGAACGTTGTTTCTTCTAATGTAACGCCAAATTTGAATAACACTAATCATTTTAGATTTATTTTAGACGACAGTGTTTATTAAAAGTTATAATTAAATAACTTGTATTATTTTTTAGAAGCTATATTTTACGCTAGAATTAAGTAATAAATACATTGTGCAGCTTTAAAGACAATTAAAAGTATACAGAAGGATTAAGCAACCCAAGCGTGAATTAGATATTATTTTTTTCCATCTTGGTTTCTAATACTCTAATTATAGATGATTGATATTTCTTTGACATGATTATTTTAGTTTAAACACGCTGAAGTCTAAAGTTATCTATAAACAATTATCGTAAAAAGTTGTAAGAGTTGCAATATAACAACTAACGCATTTTTGTAGTGTTTTATATGTAAACTGGCAACTTAATAAATCTAAAATTTGAATGTAATTGTTACTTTAGTTTTAGGAATTGTTTTGTTTCTACTCAGATTACTAAAAAAGTTTTTTTTTTAATTTTTTTTTATGTTGCAGATTTAATTCACGTTATAGAACAAAAGTTTGCATTATTTGTAGTTATTTAGCCTAATATTTAAAAAAAAGTTAAAAACGTTATATTCTTATCAAAAATGTTCTAATTTTACAGATTTCTTAAAACTTACAATAATTATTCTTGTTTAACTTATTTTAGTACTATATAATCAACTAGTTCAAAATCATTATAAAACAGCGTTTCTCAAAGTGTGCTCCGCGGAGCCCTAGGGGCTCCGCGATCAAATACATGAAAAAAAAACAAAAAACAATTGAATTTTTAAATTTGGATGTACATGTAAATATGACACGAAGTTCTTATTTGTATACATATTTCAAGTTTTATAAGTAGGTATAGGTAGATGTTAATTTGGTACCGATACCAGTAAACAATACTAAGTGCTTTTAAATGCTACATTACAGCATTTAAAATTCCAAGAAAAAGCTTACGTATTGAGGTTTTTTTTGTTAAAAACCTTAAAATTTACTAAATATTTTTTAAATCGACTAAAACTTATCGAGGTAATCTACCAACGTGAACAAATTTCTCCTGGCAACAATGTTATTTATGTTTTATGAGCAGTGTGTTATCAATTGTTTGCAATAGAGCGCTTACATAAGACAGGAATCTTTAAAATTAACAGTACAGATTCAAAGCCTGGGCTTTCTAGTTCAAGAACAATATTTTTCATTATTATTATTAGATTTTTAGAGTGTTCAGAAGCAGACACCTTAATTATGCTAGAAAAAAGTAATAAGCGTTCTTTAGTACGCCCATCTTCTCTAACTAAACTTCATTAGACACAAAAAAGAGAAGCTATAACGAAAGTTACATAGCTTTTGGATTTATAAATGCCTATAGTTGTCTTCAGTGTGTTTTGTGTAACAAAATTTTCCCAACCAGTTCTATGTTTCCTGCAAAAATGCTTTGACATTTTTAATCTTTCCATCCGAAATATAAAAATAAGACGGTAGAATTTTTTTTCCGAAAACGAGAGGAGTTTTAAAAAAAACTTTATAACTCAAGCATCACAAACTATTTACATAAATGGTACCAAAGCTTCCTACATTTTTTTGTACAAAATCGCAATGGCTGCAAAGGCTCACAAAGTAGCAGAAAAAATCATAAAACCGTGTACAATTGACATGGTAAAACGTATGTTGGACAAAAAGTCAGTTAAACAACGGTGTATGATACCACTTTCGAATGATACAGTATCTCGCCGTATAAAAAATCTCTCAGATAACATAAAATCTAAGCTATCTTCTCGTCTAAAGTCTTTTGAGTTTTTTCTATAAATGGACAAATCCACTAATGTAGCAGGACTAGCAGTATTGTTAGTACTTGTACGCTATCAATACGAGCATGCTTTAAAAAAGGATCTACTTATCTGTAAGCTGTTAGAAAGTAATATCACAGGGGCTAAAGTTTTTAATGTTATTAACAACTACTTTCGCGAAAATTAATTACCATAGAATTATTGCATAGATGGAGCAAAATCGATAGTGGGAAAAACTGCAGGAGCAAAAATCAAAAAAATTGCTAAAAATTGTAGTAGTCACTGTATAATTCACCGATAAGCTGTCAAAAATTTACCGTTTCCACTTAAAACTGTTCTTGAGGAGTCAGTAAAAATAATAAACTTTATAAAGTCTCGGCCTTTAAATATGTGATGATATGGGTAGCCTGCATCAATCTTTACTACTTCACACAGAAATACGATGGTTATCTCGGGGTAAAATTTAACTTACATTGTTTGAGTTACGAGATGAAGTGCGTTCTTTTTTCTTGGAGCATCCTTTTAATTTGGAAACTCGGTTAAGTGATAAATGTGGTTATTTAGACCTATTTAACGGACATATTTTTTAAAGTAAATGAAGTTAATCAGTCTCTACAAGGAAAAAATATGACTGTGTTTAAAGCGAATGACAAAATTATTGGTTTTAAAAGGAAATTAGAATTTTGGTTTAGTAGCGTCTGTTTTCTAACATTTAATGAAAATTAAGCTACATAAAAAACTATCAAATGAGATTATTGAGCATCTGACACACCTATGTAGTTCTGTAACACAGTACTTTGCAAATGAATGGAAATGCTATTTTTGTTCTTGCATTTGTCAGCACATACTTTTGCAAAACTGGATTTTCTTTGTACGTCGCCACTAAGTCAAAGTATCGAAATCGCTGGATCCAGAGCTTGATATGAGACTCCAACTTTCTTCTAAAAAACTAAACATTAAAAAAATTTGAAATTACCAGTAAATTGTTGGTACCACATTTACTACTGAATCTCTCAAATTTGGCGTTTTTTCAAAGTTTAAGATATTTTAAATGACCTTTCTACTTGGCGCATACTAGTTCTAATATAACAATTGTCTTTGAACACTTATTTTAAGTTTTTTTTTATATTTAGCTACGTTAGAGCTTTTTTGACCCATTACCTAACTACACTAACAAACGAATATTGACGTTTGCAATGTTGGCAGCACCAAAAACTGTTTTTTCTTTCAAAAAAGTAATACTACTAATTTTTGTGCTTTAAATTTTTTAGTTCTTTAAAAAAATATTACGTATTTGCGTTAGCAAATTTTATTTTTATAGAAACTTGTAAACTTCTTGTATGTTTGGTTTTTTAAATTGCCATTTTTTATTTTTCACACTTAACTTTATGCAAACGTAGAAAAACTTTGTATAATTCAATATACTTTTCTAAATTGTTTTTGACCAAGGCATTTTTTATTAATTATGTACAATATTGCTTTTTTGTGTTTACTCGGCCAGAGAGAACGACTGATCAATAAATTAGTAAATAATAAATTTTTTGAACAATACAATTAATTGTTCTAGTTAACATAAAATTTTATGTTAACTCTAACAATTAATAGTATTAGACGGTATGCTTGTTGGACCAGTGGACTGTCTCCACTCATAACTTTTTCTTGTAAGTTTTTTTGTCTGATGATAAGATCTAGTACTAATTACAACTTCACAAACAGGAGGATAAGCTGCTTTACCATTAACACCTAGTTTTATTTAGTTGTGAAATTTACATTAGAGTATTCCAGTGCTGAAAAATCTAAATAAGACGAAACAGCTGTCCACAGATCTCTAATGATGGTTTTTGCAATTCTATAAGCAAATGTTTGCACTTGCGCAATAAAGCATGATACCGCGTATAATTTAAATACATTTTTTTTGTAATTTGCGGTTGTAATATTTACTATCTAATTAACAACTTCATAATTTCCTACAAATGGATTAACTCGTACGTTGCTTCATTTCTACGAGATGACGTTTAGCCTCAAGTTAGCATTATATTTTTAATTGGTTTTTCAAAAGTTTTCATTTCCATTTTCCAAACGAATGTCAAATGATAATTTGAAGTTTGACATTTGCACATACAACAAATTACGTGTTGTTTCTTGTGATGTCATGTTGTGTTCTTAACTGTATAAAGCTAATTTCTTATTATGCCTAATTATCATAGTTTAATTATTTATTTTTTTTTTTGATTAAGTGGACGTCCTCGTGAAATGCTAGTTATAACCACAAAACATCGCAGATTAACTGGACTCGTTTTACTTATTTCCTCCTATACAAAGGAATCATTACTTTGATCGTTAACTTAAATATCTATTACCAGAAAGCGAACCTTTAGATTTTTAACGCTCGTGGAAGACATTACATTTTGTGATAAAACACAAATCAAAAATTTTAGAAAGTTTGAGATACGAAACAGATTGAAGTCGCCATATTTGCTCAAACAAGAAAAATGGTAAATATGTAGCATGCATTCTGCTGCAAAATACATACTTTTATTTTTAATTTTTCCTGCAAAAAAACACTTTAAAAAACTTATAAAACCTTTTAGAAGTGTATTTATTTCATTTGTTTTTGACAACTATAGAATCTATGGTTTTTAAACATTTATGAGTACTGCAAAACAGATCATAATGATGTAGTATTTACCTTTTCGATTTCTATTGAAGAGTAGCAGCTTTTAAAGAAATAAAACAAAGTAACCACAATTTAAAAAAATAGTTAGCTTTAATGTTAATTAAATATTTTCTTAAAACAAAAACATAGTTCCAACTGATTAGTAAAGGCTTCTCCAATAGGTCATTTGGTCAGTGACCCTTCAAAAAAATACTAAAAACAAAAATTGTTTTGTTATTACTCTACAGTTGTATTGATAAGTTTACTCTATTTGAAGAGTTTAAAAACGTAAGTTTGAAAACAATAATAATAATTAGGTGAAACTAATACAAGCATATAAACAAAATCTAATACCCACAGCATTAATCATAACAGATGCAGTAGTCGATTAGTATCAACACTAAATAATTATAAAATACAAAATCCGCCAAGCCTAAATTTATCAACTGTACGCTTTCAATCTCCCTAAAAAAAAGGTTTGTTAAGATTTAAAAAACATTAGAAATTTTAGCAAATGTCTCTTTAAAAAGCATTTTTTGGAAAAATGAGTTAACAGCACTGAGATCAACTGCAAAAAAATATAGTGCATTTCAAATTAGAAGATAGTAGATGTCGCTACGTTTGCAATCAAATCTGCAAGAGGTAATTTTTTATTACTGTTAAAAAGGAAGAAAATTTAAAAACAATTTTGTCAAACTCTACTAGAAATAACTTAAATGTGTACAACTCATACAATAACTTTTATACTAGTTCGCAATTTTTTACTGTTGAAAAAAATTGATAGAAACATATGAACGCGACCAATGCTATAGTACAATATTTCAGTTCAGTTCAGTTTTAATTATTCATCTGCATATAATTTTTACGCTATTTTGAAGGTATTTAGATAACTTGATCAGAATTTCAATATAGAATACAGCTTTCGTTTGGAAGCTTCATTATAACTAAGAAAAAAACTTAAAAGACTGTCACAAAAGTGAAAAATTGAATTATTATACATACTTGTAGTTATGGAAAATAAAATGCCAACACAATTTGACGGTATAACCAAATAACACTATTTTCAAAATATAATTTTGTCAGTGTTTGGATATCGATCAATGACAAAAATGATTTTAAATTTCTTAGAATTTTTTTAACTACATTCTTAAATAAAATAAAAAATAATATTAATATAAAAGAAGTTATTAAAACCAGATGATTGAGAAAAGTTGAAGGTGAAGCAGACTGAAAAATCAGACATTAAGGTGGTTTAGTACCTTGTTTGCTATACGGGAAATCAATGTATTTTTTCTACATTTCTAGCAGCATTATGCGGCGTTAGAAATTTAAAACTTTGAAAGTTAATCCATTATATAAATACAAAAAACGTATTTTTTAGAACTTCAAAAAATTAATTATTTATAAAGTTATCACTATAGTATATTTCAGGTTTCTACGGGTTGCATTCGTATTACAATTTTCCATTCAGGATAATTCCCGTGTTGTCGTCATCACACAAGCTGAGCTTTTGTCACACATTGCAGTAAACATCTTCAGAACTTGAAATAAACTGATTGGTTGCGCCGTGAAGTTTTGCTTTTATAGACCGACCTCCGATTGATAAAACTGGTTTCCAAGTCTTCGGTAAAAAAACTAGAATTTCAGTTAATCTTAAAAGAATATTTTGGTTATTTGGATAGATTAATTAATTTTTCGCTGATAGTAATTAGAAACATTAGCCAAAATCTTAGTGTTTTCACAAAATTAGATAACCTGTTTCTAGTACGTGTTTTGCCTCCGCTGTCTTAGAAGGTTGTTAAAGACGACTATATATTTGATGCTCATTAATACAAATTTCCACGCTTCTACCCGTTTCTTCTATGTATGCACGACCACAAGAGCAAGGAATGCTATAAACGCCGTCAGATTGAAAAAGAATAACGTCCTTCAGTGGATTTAAGAATTGACTCAACTTAGAAAAAGTAAAAAATCGAGTAATACTGTTGTGTTTAGACCACATTTTTTTTATACGATCCGAGGTACTTTTGACATCGAATAAGTAATTAATAGACACCGGTTGAGACATAGATTTTGCTGTTACTCTTAGTTTCACAGACGTAAACTTAATTTTTTCTATTGTAATTGTTTGCGACTAACACCCCAGTAAACACGGATTGAAACTGTTGCAGTCACAAAATTAAAACAGTTGTTTCATTACGTTGTTTTGTGTTAGTTCCATTTTTATATCATTTACATGTAACTGACAGTGAATAAATTGAAAGAGTTCCGATTTTTCGCAATCAGTTTTAAACCGTTTCAGTACTTGCAATTTTTATCCCATAATCAGCAACCGTCTAAAAACTGATTTATTAAAACCGAATATATTTTGAATAACTAGAATTGTTTGAAGATCGATTAAATAAAATTGAATTATTTTCAAAACAGTGGAATCGTTCTAGGAAAAACGAATACTTTGTTATTAGTCAGCATTAGTCGTTGCTATACTTTTGATTACTGTCGTCAACGCTTGCGCTGCAAATTGATATCTTTTCACTTGTTCGCTTGTAGTTTGATAAATGATGCTGTGTGTACAATTACGAAATGGAACAATAAACGGTAAGTCAAAACATTTTATTATAATCCATAAATGTAATCGATATTATTAACATTTCTGTTCTTTATGTATTATGTTTTAATTTGTATAAAAAAAATGTAAATTAACACACATGGTTGCGTTAAGGTAGATTATTGCGTAAATCTGATGATACTTTAGGATTTATAATTACAGTTCAATTCTTCAAGTTTTTTATACGATTATGTACAGCTAAAGGTATTCACAGTGTTTTTATAACTTTCTAATGATTGCTAAAGTGATATTTATATTAAGTTTGTGTTGTTTTTGATTAAAAAAATGTAATTAATTTTTTGTAACTATGATTATATATGTATATAAATGAAATATATATTTCTATGTTACAGATGCGGTTAAAAGTTGCTACCCAACAGTAACTGATGCAGTTTTCGAGACTTCTGTGAAAAGACCACATCCAGAAAAGTTGCAATATGTAAAAAACTCAATGTGATATTGTATTTAAAAATATTTATTGTGCAATAAAATTTGAAACGTGCATTCGAAAATGTATTATTATATTATTGAAAGAATGGTTTTAGTTCATTATTGAAACAAAAAAATCATACATGTATCGATCATTTAGTATCAGTTCAAGAACGAAGCTTTTAAAACGTAAACCGAATGCAACATTTAGTTTGCAACAGATTTGAATTTAAAATACCGAAACTATACTGATTCAAATAAGTGAAACAGCGATGGACTTATAGCTATTTTATTGCAGTTAGGTTTCTTTTATGTCTGAAACAAGAGTGAATCATAATTTTTTTGTTTTGAAACTGTTACTAAACATTATCAATTTTGTGTTTACTGGGACCTTGGGTAGATAACCTAACTCTTTTTGAAAATTATAGGGTTGATTTAAGAAAACAGCTCTGTACACTAAAGAATTTACTACTGATAATTTCTGAGAAGGGTGATGGTGAAACAATCCATTTACATATCTATCTGTTTGGCTAGGTTTTTGATAAGCTGAATGTGATAATTTTAATTTATTTCAAGTAACTGAAACGTCTAAAAATGGTAAAAAGGAGTTTTTTTCTAATTCCATAGTAAAACAAATATTTTGATGTATTAAGTTTAAATGACATAAAAACTCGTTGAGCGTAGAAGAACCGTGTTGCCAAATGACAAAAGTGTTACTTGGGTTTTAGATAAAATGTGGATAAAACTTTTTTATTAGAATTTTTCATAAATATATTAGCAACAACCGATGAAAGCGTAGAACCCATAGCGGTTTTTGATTTTGTGAAGAAAACTTTTCTTCAAAAGTAAAATATGTAGACTCCAAACATTTTTCGATAAGGTACCGCCACGTTAGTAAACAAAATGTCGACGTCAGATCTAACCAGAATGTCAGTCGGTTGTAAACAGAAATTATTCAACTTCTTAATTACTTTTCTGGTCTATCAGTGTCTATCCATGGAAGTTTAGTAGCCCCTACAAAGTACTGAACCGCCTTAATTTGAATATTTTATGTATATTGCGGTGTAATTCGTGAAATATAAAAACATTCGGCGATTGCATTGTTTTAAAAATTTCATGCATTACATAAAATGTTTTCTGCAGTATTTGTATATAAAACTTTGAAAATTATACTATACTATAGAAGCACCAGTTTACAATTTTTGTTATAATATTTTCTAATACAAACAACTCAAAATTAATTGCTTTACAATAAAATGTTTACACGTTATTTAATTTGATTACTGAACTACTTTCTCACCATTACGTTAAATAGTTATCTGTACTACAGCATATTATTTAATAAAATACATAGGTTTATTAAAATAAAAAAATATTATGGCAAATAAAAAAAATTGTCCGTTTTCTATAACGCAATTTATTTTTGAAATAAATCTCGGATTTAATTGTAAAAGTAATTAGAGATTGCGTTGTCAAATCTTAATTTACCACCACCACAACTCAGTAATATTTTTGTTTAAGTCGTTGTCCTTGGTACAATTACTATTGTCGTTGATATGTTCGTGGTAAAGAAAAAATGCTCAGTATTGTGCGGAATACAGATTGGAAGCAATAACGCCAACTAACAGTAAATGGCGTCCTACATTGCATATTATTAAAACGAAGCACGTAACTTTTGGTGCTGTCCGTATAAGTGGGTGTTCTCTATACCAATGTCAAGGGAAATGGCAATGAATGTCTACTGCTTTATCTTTGTTTGACTATTGCTAAATTCGACAAAGTCAAATGTTATTTATCTACGTTTCATGATAAGCTTTTCTTGGCGTTTGGATATTTACATAACTTAGATTTAATTAATTAGCAAAAAGGTTTACATCTCATTAAATAATCTTGTATATTAATGTTTTAGAGGTTTTAGGTGGGTTAAAATTACTTTGCAATTAAATGCACACTAAAAGTAGGTCATCCCAATCTTAGTATTTTTTAAGTAAGCTTATTATGAAACAATAATCAAAACCTTGTTAAAAGCACGCTTTTGAATTATAAAACGGTTAGTTTAAATTAAAAATGTAAAATAACAAACGTTTCAAATGTAGTAACGAATTTATTATTGATTTAATTTAGTCCTCACATCGATAAAGGATGTATTCGTACAATAATGTATACCGCTCTTATTCTACAATTCACCATATCTAACCCTCTTTATTTTCATCAGTATTCAATGTGTAAAAATTCAGTTACTGTCAATTTTATAAAGTACATTAAGTATAATGATGTAAAATACAACGTATAAATTATTTTAAGAATAACGGCAGTACTTGGAAAATGCGTATTTACTACCAAAATAATGCAGGATTAAATTACTTAATCTTATTTATTTGAACATTCAGCATATCTTTTGGCACAATAATTTTAGCATTTGTGTTGATAACTATTGATGTTTATACAACGACTTTACGTGATTTTTTAAAACGGTTTTTATACAGAAAATTGACTCAAACACTTAAAAGTAATTGCCTGAATCTTGCAAATTTGAAATCTGCGTTTTTCAATAATTACCAACATCTTATTTGTTGAAAAGTTTTACATCTTCAACTTAAAAAACAATTTTTATACATCGGTTCTTAGCACTTCTATGTCAATTAGGTTGTCATAATTTGCACTAAATAAATTCCTTTTATTATTGTACATATATTATTAAGTTAATGTTTATTATCAACGATAATAGTAAATTACATAAAATAGTGACTTCTGCACTTGCGCAGATTAATTATAAGACTTAACTCTAAATAAAATAGGAAACCATCCACAATTAATAAATAACTACGTTAGATAATAGTTATATGATCGTTTTAAGAAGCTTATCGCAATTTTCTAAAGTACGCTTTAAAGGTAATTTATATTAGTAGTAAAATTTATTTATGTCGTCTTCAACTTGTCGTTTAACAATTTTTAATACAAAAAAACAAAATTAATCAATTCAATTCCTCATAAACTAATTGTGGATGGCAGAGTACATGGCAATCGATTATGACAATCACAGTGCAAATTCTTTCATGAGTTTCAGTCAGATATGATTTTGATTAGTTGCGAGGATAACACAAACTTTCATATACAGCAGTTTAAGTCACAAAGAATACGTAAACAATCACAAGAAGAGTTTGAAGGAATTGTACACTAAACAGATATTTCTTGTATTTGAACACGTTTTTTCATTGTTCCAGGTGTTGTAGGTGCACCGTGTGATCTTAAAATACCAACTTGGTTATTGGAAGTTGGTGGTTGATGTTTGGGCGGAGGTGGAGGTTCAGGTATAGTTGGACTAATTACATTTTCAGATTGATCTTCGTTTGAGTAGCTTGGAGGACAAGTCGGAAGATCGTGTCTTTTAATTCCCGGCGGTGGAGATGATTTAAATTCTTGTAGCGGAAGCTCTGAAGTTTGAATGTCTGTTAACAATTGTTTTTCGTAACTATATTCCCCAATGAAATTTGGCGCAATCTTACGTTCAAAACTAGCTGTGCTAGATAGTTCACGTGAACTTTTACATGATTCATAACTAATATGATGAGAATCAAACATCGCACTTTTACTGTCATAATTCTCACCGGAAGAACTGCTGCAACTACCCGCTTCGGCAAGTTCTTCTTTTTTCTTTTGTTTCATTTTTGTTCGATCTCTTTGATGATAGATTCCGGCGAAAATTAGTATGTTGAGCAACAACAAAAAACAACCGACTGCAATTGTAACCGTGAGAGCTGTTGTGTAACTTTGATAATGGCTTGTTGCTAATTTTTTTAACAAGTTGTTATTGTTTGAATATTTATTGAGGGGATTAACAGTTGTGTGATTCGGTGGACATTCTGTTGTAGTTGCTTGTAAAGCTGTGTCTGATTTTGGGGGTAGTTGTGTTGTTGTAGTGGCCGGTATTGTTCTAGGTAGCATCGGTGATGGTGGAGGCGCAATTATATGTACTAAATGTGGCTTCAGTAGCGTTTGTTCACGCACGGAACCTAAATAAATAACAATAATTTACTTTTACTTATTTATAAAAAACGGCGTTAACGTACCGTCGTAATATTGATCTCCTTCCTCTTGAAAATGATGATGTCTCATTGAAGTATCATCCCCGTCGTTCGGTCTATGAAGTTGAGGTATTAGGTTAAGCCAAAGCGACATTTTATGACCACGATAATGATTTCGCATTTCTGGTCGATTGCCTGTAAAAAGATATAAATTTAACGTGATTTAAGATCTTTTTTACAAAACAAACTAATTAAACGGATATTGGTTAGCTAGTCGGTGTTATTACCATACTTTGAAAGTAACTTAACCAATTTATTATTTCTACAGATAATATGTTAACGTCAATTTTAATTAACATGATTTATTGCGATGCGCTCTTTTAATTTTGTAAGTTGAGTAAGAACTGGCGGTTTGATACTATTTTATCCTGAAAATTAATTGCAAATTAGACATTACACAAGATCTCTATATAGTCTCAGGTTTCATTTAGTGCGAAGTGTAGTAACTGCGTTGACATATACAAACAATAATTGTCGATTTTAATTTAATTTTAACTCTGACATTTTAAAATGCTACTTTATTATACCACATTTATATATTAAAAAATCGCATTTAATAGATACTAGGTATAGCTCTTCAAGTTACAACATTTTAATTGAATAAAAATTGAATTTTTTTAAAACTTATATTTCGTGAAATTTCTTTGAGAGTAAGAAAAAAATTAAGATGCAATTATTATTTTTCTTTGTGAATGCGGAAACTGTCTATCTAAAGTTTAACAGTGAGTGGTAGAAGTGAGTAGGCTTACAAGCACTTTCACCGCTTAATTGATTATACTTTAATTTTACCAAAAGGTCATCATTCAAAATTGCGGTTAGGGTAGAACATACTTTACAAGGTTTGAACTGCTTTAACTTTCAAAACTTAGCGTAATATCTTAAAGCTGACCGTATTACCTTGCTTAATCAGCAATTATAACACGCACAAATTTCATATTGAAGAATGTTTTATGTTAAATCATCGTTTCTTTGCGACAATTGCATTATACTATATATCTACTAAGAAATATAACTGTCGTTTTGTTTATATAATTAAAATAAAAATTAAAAAAATAAAAATTTGCTGTTTGTAGTATTTTACAGCTAATCACATATAGCATTTATTTCTTATAATAAAAATGTGAATAATGGTTAATTAAATAAAAAACAATAAATAAGACAACAAAAAACCTCAAAAATGTAAATAATACTTTTACCTAATTTAAATTTTTTACAATTTTAAAATCTAGATGCCGATAACACATTATTGCAAAAACTGGTTTTTTATTTAAATTTAAATAATGCAATTTAAATAAACGATATTTTTGTATTTGTGTATAGTATATTGCTATTATTAAAAAAACTTTTCACTACAGCGTTTGTCAAAATAATATATAAATGTCTCTCATTTTGCACTTTAAAAAAATTTTTTTTAATTTCAAATCAACAGCTTTTTTTAAAATTGTTAAAAACGAACTTGTTATTGTGTGGTGCAAAATTTGAATCAAATTGTAAATTTGAATGTGATAATTTTTTTACTAACAAATTTATCAGTTATTACAAAAGTAATAGAAATTCCTTTCAGTACAGGTATTGCATTATAATACAAAAAACATTTACTTTTATATTTTAAATTTAAACGGTTGTGCTCGTATTGTGTATATATAATAACCGCAAATTTTGATTTGTTAGTATAGTTTTTGACTTGTAATTTAGTACCATTACAAACGCAAAGTTAAAATACTTTTTTCTGCATAAAAAAATTAATATCGTTTTTAGAAAATTGTTTGTATCCGTAGATGTTAATGTAGGCTTTGATACTTTGTTTTGTTTGGTTCTTCTTTGCAGTCTAGACAAAATTGCTAATCATTAAGCGATCAAAAAGTTGTTCACGTTGCAGTTTATACTGATAATAATTGTTATTATTTAAAATGCTTATTTTATATATAAAAAACGTAATCTTGCCAAGCTGCACTTTAATTAAAATCATTTTGCAGAAATTTTTCATTTTTAAAAAGAGTAGGTTTGCCTTTTCATTCTTTACGTGTTATTTTATTATTGTCTTTCTAAAAACAAAGTTCTATACGGAGTATTAACTGTTTTTTTATCATAGCAAAAGTGTTTTATTGTCTTTTCGACCTTGACCTCTTAATTGGACATTTCCCAAATAATTTTCTTGTTTTTTTAATCTTTTTAAAATTCTGCATTGTTTCTTTTAAAAACATTGCGGCTGCTAAATTTGTTTATTTTGAATATTAGTTCTTAAGATACCTCTTGTCACATCGTTAAAAAAAATCAGTTTTTTTAGTAATTTGACACCAGAGTACCCGCGTAGGCGGGGAATCCCCGCTTGAAATGTAAATCTTACAGAACTTATCAACATGTTGTGGGAGGGGGTCTGCGCCATATCTAATTGTCATTTGGGACAGGTACGATCCATTACCAAGTACAGCAGTTCGTTTCGTGGTTTCAAACTGAGAAGTTGCGCATTTACGAAGAATCCCCGTCTTGCGGGTATCGTTGTTATTTTACGTGTTCTACTTAGTTTTGCAGTTTTTTTTGCATTTTTTGTGTTTATTTGGTTTTTACATATCTATGTATGTTTATTGACATATAGGGAAAACAGCCGTGGGTTAAAAATATTACGAATGCTACAGGAGTTAAGTAACGAAGAATAGAAAGTTCGTGTAAGCGAATATTTACAACAAGATGATGAGGAACCTTTGTCAGACTATAGTGATGTTGATTCAGAAGAAAGTTGCGAGTCTGCAGATGATGCTAGCGAACCAACGTACATAGGTAAAGATGGCGCAACGGTTTGTAATATGCATCCTATCAGAAAACGCAAGCGTAACAGGCGTGAAAATATCATTAAAGAACTTCCTGAGCCTAAACACGAGGCGAAGAATCTCACAAATATTCAGAATACTCGGTACCTTTGTTTTTTACTGACGAAATGTTCAATGAGATAGTAGAATTCACAAACATAAAAATTGTGCAGTCAAATTATGCGAATAGGCCCAGAGACGCCGGTGAGACTGACCCAATTGAAATTAAAGCTTTTATAGGATTACTATTCTTTGCTGGTTCCTGTCATTCAAATCACAGAAATGTAGTAGATCTATGGAATAATAATGAAACGGAAATAAAAATTTTTTGCTAAGTTTAGAGTAAAAATCGATTCCGTTTCTTATCCAATACGATCCGTTTTGACGATGTTTTAGATGTGAATAGACATCTTAGAAAATCCGTAGACAAGTTATATTGTATAAGATTATTTTATATTTTATTTGAACAATTTGTCAAAAAATGTAAGACTTATTATAGCCACGGCTCATATGTTACGGTGGATGAAATGCTACCAAATTTTCGCGGTAGGTGCAGCTTTCGTGTTTATATGCCGACCAAAACCGGGAAAATACGGCATAAACGTATGGGCATGTTGCGGCGCTAAAACATATTATTGCTCAAACTTAGAGGTATTTATCCGTAATCAGCCTCCATGACCTTACTGGGTTGATTCTTAAAGTAGCGAAGTTGGCAAGCGTACTGACACTGGCACTGACTCTAGTGGGCACTTTACGAAAGAGTAAAAAAGAAATACCTTCTATGTTTATTGCAAAATCAGTGAAAAGACCGCTCAAAAGTTCCATGTTTGGTTTCAGTAATGAATGTACAATTGTTTCCTATAAAGCAAAAGCAAGCAAAATGATATTATTACTATCAACGCTTCATCATGACGATGCAATTAATATTGAAAGCGTAGAAGCATCAAAACAGGAAATAATCATTACCTACAATTCCACAAAATGTGGTGTTGACTTGAACGATACACATCAGAAAAAATATTCTGTGTCAAGAAAAGCAAATAGGTGGCCTTTAGTAATATTTTATTTTTTGCTCAACGTGTCTGGAGTAAATTCTTACGTAATATTCAAAGAAAACAGTAGGCATAAGATGAAGAGACAAAACTGTTTGGCGTCACTTGGCCTTTCCCTAGTCTATGAACAAGGAAAAAGACGAATTTATGAAACAAACATTTAACAGTCGATGAAACTAAGACTCTGTGAATTGCTGTTTGTTATAAATCCAACAATGTCAACTCATCAGGCAAGATTGTCTCAAAGAACTGTTGTAAGAGCAACATAACGTCACAAATTTTATCTTTATAAAATGAATAGCGTACAAGAGCTTGGAGGTGATGATTCAGACACAATAATTGAGTTTTATAAAACTATCATCCATCAAATTAATGAAAATCCACATTTGTTTCAGTGATGAGTTCACGTTTTACTTAAATGGGCATGTCAACAAACAAAATTGTCGGTAATAGAGCGACAAGAATATGCAAAATTTGCTGAAAGTGCACACTCAATACCCAGAAAAACTTCATAGATGAAAATTTATTTTGAATTGTTTGATTGATGGCTTGTCAAGGTCAAAAAATAATTAATTTTTACATGCTTTTAGTTTTTTGTTTATGCATCCTGATATATTCCTAAATTTTTTAGCTGTTTTAATCAATGCTTCCTTTATGTTTACAACTTTGTAGTATGCAATATGTAATGCAATGATAATTATTTGTGCATATCTATAGGTAGATATTGTTAGAATTATTTGTTAAAATAGGGCATTATATACGGAGTGGCTGCGTAAATTGCGGTTGTGTTTGACGGAGTGACCGCTTACTCAACTGCAAATAATTAGAATTAATAATTGAATTTTATATACTAAAACCTTTATTGTTTGACTATATCTTAGACAGTAGTCTTACAAAGAGTTAACAAAGACATATAGTTTTGAGAAGAACATTAAGATAACACTTTTTAATTTATAGTACATTTAAAGTTGCAGTTAGTAGTTAACAACAATCAAAAAATGTTTTAAACTAATAAAACAAAAATAAAATAATTAAAAAACTTATTTTACAGCTTTACGAAAGCAAGACATTAAATTTAGAAGTAAATTGTTTTTACGAATACGGATATAGACCTCAATCTCAGTTAGTTAAGTTGACTTTTACCATCGCTTTTACACAGTATAGAACAATAGAAATAGACACAGTAAGAAACAGAAATCTACTGAAAACAACTAAAATATTATTAACAATTAAATAAATGATTATGATTTAAAACAATTAAAAGAAATCGGCAACTATTAGTGGCAATAAAATAGCATACTACTCGTTGCTTGTTACCACAGTTAATTATTTAAAGAAGGATTGAATAAAAAAGTAAATTATGAAAAAGAAAAAGCGCTATGCTTACTCGCTATAAGACAATGAACCGAATTAGGTACAGTGGAACGCACTTTAAAAAACCACCAGGAACGGAAAGATGTAGTCAGAAACATCCATTCATAGACGTGCATTTGAAGAATAAGAAAAAAATATTACACCTTATTTGTTTAAAAAAGATGTATTGCAATTGACATAATTTCTGTGAAATGTTAAACAGATGTTAAAAATTGCCAGATTAAAATACATGTTTAAAGCTTGAATATAAATTTAGGAGTTATTTTTATGTAAATTATAAAAGCTTGTTTCTAAGTTTGATGTGACAATTTAATATATAAAAATTGTAATATTTTTTTGTTAATTATTAATTAATCGTTACCTTACTTAATATTTTAAAATTAAAAAACTACATCACGTGTCAGTATCTGTTCACACGAATAGACGAAATAATGTCATTGTATACTCAACACTTAAATCAAACTATAATAAAACATCTATTATAAATAAAGAATTTATTCACAATTGGCAAGAAATCTTGAGAGATTTTTTTAGTAACCCCGTTGAATACTTATATTAACCGAACTTGATTGCAAACAATACTTTGCTGTAGCGTTTTGGTTTTAATAAAACCATAAATTATCTACAGTTTGTATCTAAAAAGTTTTTTAATTAACTAGTTGCAAAACCTAAATTCAATATAATTTCATTTAAAAATGCTAAATTGGTAAACCTAATTTAGTTTATTTTTTCTTTAAAAAATCATGCATGACAGTTCCTAACATACACAAAAATCACGTTTAAAGCAATTTTTAGTTTTATTTATTTTAAAACTTGTATAATTTTTTTTTAAATAATAGTATTAGATGTAATAATTTATGCATCTAATTATTTTTTATGTTGTACTTTAAAATCCTATATAGTATAGAATCGCATATAAGTTTTGTAAATTGTTTAGCGTCATCGTTAATCTTTAGTAACTTTTGTTCAAAGCTAACATGTTAACATGTTTAATTAGCAACTACCATTAAATATTACGGTTAACAACACATAAATCAAGTTTCTCTGAACATAAAACTGTTGTTTTTAGATGTGAAATGTTAATCTTTCAGTAAAAATTTAATTATCGTTTAGTTATAACGCAATGTTAATTTTTTTTTACAATTGACTTACTAATTTAAAAACTAACTTCTATAAAATTTAAAAAAAATGGTTTCTAAAAAATAATAGTTTCAGTTTTTAAAATTTAATTATGTGCCAATTTTACCAAATCGAAAAATTTATATTTTAAAAAAACCAAAAACAACCTCACTTGTTGTTTACACAATGCAATTGTTTTGAAATTCAAATAACGTTTTCAATTTGAATTTTTATAACAGCTGTTCTGTATAGCATCAGAAAAAGCTTTGCTTTTTTTAAAACAAAACAGTTGATAATTTAAGGAACTTAATAGTTTTAATTCAAAAGTGTTTAATGGCAAAGCCATCTCATAGTGTTAATTTTACTATGTATCTAAAGTTAACTATAAATAGCTATAAACGACGGTAAACACGTTGTATTAGTTCAACACCCGCAAAATTCAAAATCAGCTTTGAATAATTCGTCGGGATAAAACCACAACATAAAAGGACATTAAGGGTAAGTTTACCCCCAATGTCCTACAAAATCTGATCATGAAGTTTTTTTTATTCTTTTTCGGATTAAGTGTAATTTTGTTGTCGATTTTAAAGTACCACGTGTCACCTGTAATGTGAGGCACTATCGGTTATATCTAAGAGTTGAAATCTTTAAGCATGCATTTGGTGGATTACAAACACTAGCTGATTCATTTCATTACTAGGAGCATACGATAAACTTTGTTTTTTTTAATAATTGTTAAACTTAGTCTGTTGTAAAAA
Source organism: Aquatica leii (assembly GCA_035610365.1). Taxonomy (NCBI): domain Eukaryota; kingdom Metazoa; phylum Arthropoda; class Insecta; order Coleoptera; family Lampyridae; genus Aquatica; species Aquatica leii. The sequence goes on from CM069434.1 coordinate 61,135,164, forward strand.
AAATATAGCTTTTTATGAGTTGCCATATTGACATGATTGCTAGTCAGTTTAATTACAGGTGAGCCATTGAAAAAACGTTTTCTTAATGTTCAACACCTGGTTTCGGTAAGTCATATTTTATTACTATTTTCTTGTTGCTACCGCGATACTCATGATTTAGTAGATTATAATTTCGGCAATTTTCACAACAATTTTATTTTCTTACTGCTTTTATAATATACTGATATGTAATCAGTTAATTATTATAATTTAATTAATTAATTTAAAGAAAATTTATGTGTCATTGTCATTTACAATTGTATTATAAATTCTCGACGCTTTTGGCGTTCTTATAACCGATCTTTACAATTAATTAAGACTAAGATTTTTTGTGTGTTTACAAATTTCAAATTTGATACTTGATTTGATTGAGTTGTAAAAGATAAGTAAACCTAATTTGTTGTTAATTCTATTTTGTTTATTGTCTCTTCTCTCCGATTGTACGAACTAATTTTTGCAAGCTTCTAACGTCCTGTTGTACTCATTGATCTAGTGCTCATACAAATTCTTGTCACTTGGACTCCTAATTCTCCAAATAATAACTGCTTAAATTCTGTTACAAGCTGACCGTGGAAGGTCCATAAACAACAAGAAAGCTCAAGGGTTTGACCAAGTCGCTTGTAGGATGCTGAAAATACTTTCCAAAAAAAGAATAGTTGTGTTAACTTGCATATTTAATGTCGTACTCAAGCTACAATATTGACAACAAACTCTGAAATTATCAGAAATAATTTTAATACTTAAACCTGGAAAAGACGCAAGCAATGTAACCTCGTACAGACGGATAAGCTTATTCTCAACGATATCAAAACTATTAAAGCGACTACTATTTTATCATATACCTCTACAAGACGTAATCCCGGACCACCAATGGGTTTTGAACCGAGCACTCTACTACACATCAGTGTCATCGAATAGCTACCACTATTCAAGAATCTCTGGACAATAACAAATTCTGTACAACAGCATTCCTTGATGTCAACCAGGCGTATGGCTTAATATATACATTCGACCTTCCCACAACTACGGGAACATTCGCGGACGACACAGTTATTATGGCTGTCAATAAGATCTCTTAATGGCAACAGCACGTCTACAGGCCCATTTTAACCTGCTCCAAGAATGGATGGATAAATAGAAAGTTGAAATTAATAAAACAAAGCCTATACAAGTAACTTTCACCATACGAAAGAAACGATGCTCACGAGTCTCTATCAACAATACACAACTCGCGGTATGAACAAATATAAAATATTTTGGAATCCATCTAGATTTAAAACTTACATGGAGAGAACATATACAAAAGAAAAGAAAGCAAATAGGCATGCGTCTCAGAGTGTTACACTGGCTCAATGGAATAAGATCTAAACTGTCACTACAGAACAAAATACTGTTATATAAAGTTGTTATCTAGCCAATCTGAACATATGACATTAAGCTGTGAGGATGCGCTAGTAAATCCAACACCGCGATAATCCAAAGATCACAGTTGAAAATCTTCAGAACCATGGTTGATGCACCGTGGTATGTGAGTAACTAAACATTACACAAAGAGTTAGAGATACCGTTTATCAAGAAAGTCATACAAGAGAGAAGTCATAAACACCACACCAGACTAGAAATTCATACAAATCTATACATGCAACCACTATTGGAAAACCGGAACAACAGAAGGTTAAAACGATACTGCTTAATTAACCTTAAGTAAGATAATCTGAACGTTGGAGAAGACTTCATCAGGGCACTAGTCAATTTAGTATTTTTAAGTGAATTCCAAGTTAACCAAATAGCCTATAAAAATTGTAATTCTGATTATTGTTTTTAAATAAAAAAATATTATCAGTGGCCAGTGAGTTCGGAACTTATGTTTTTACGAAAACAGTAGTGATTGTAAACATAGTGCATATAAACATTTTTTCATGTTGTCAACATCGCAAACGCCAATATTCGTTCGTCAGTGTAGTTACGTAATGAACGAAAAAAGCTCTAGGGTGGCAAAATGAAATCTATTAATTCACATAAAATTAAGTGTTCAAAGTCAATTAATATATTAGAACGAGTATGCGACAGGTGGAAAAATCATTTTAAAAATCTTAAAATTCAGTTAAAATTGAAGAAAAACGATGTTAAAGTTAATGTCAAAGTTGACAGATTTAGTAATAAATGTAGTACCAACATTATATTTCTGTTGGTTTTTTTTATTTTTTCAAAAAAGAATGTAGTTTTATAAAAGGCAACACAAAAAATAATGTACATTACTCTCGTCGAAAGAATCATAGCATAACTCACTCACAGGCAACGCTCGGCCGTGCGGCCTCGCGTCGCATTAACGTTCGTTATGCTATTTCTTACTTTCGACTCTTGTTACGTAACCTACTATTAATATAAATATAAAATTAATGAGAAAATAGTGTACTTAACACATAAAAATAAAAAAATGTTTCCAATGTATAAGAACAGTAAGACAGAAATAGCAAGTTGTGAGATACAATGCAAGTCAAAGATGGAATTCAGTAAGAGTAGACTGACATTTACAGTTGAGAAAACTGTGATGCAATAGTAATTTATAAGATCATAACACAGATATTTTAAAATAGTGTAAATACTTAACGTTTAATTGTTTTCTTTTCAGTGCGACAGCAATACGATTAATACCACTTACACGTAGATAAGTGAAAATTAATCTTAATGGCTTTATCCGAAGGGCAAACACATGGGGATTTATGGTGTACATTTATGAGGATTTGTTTGGATTTTCTAGGAATTCATAAGGATGTAGACGGATTTTGTTAAAATTTTGAAGATGTACTGGGATGTATTATAGATTTACTGAGATTTCCAAGATTTCTAAAGATTTAACAAAAAAGAACTGAAAAAATAGACATTTAATTTAACAGGGATGTGTTGGGTATTTTATAATTTTGTTACCACAGCATAACGAACGTTAATGCGACAAGAAGCCGCACAGCCTAGCGTTGCATGTGAGTAAGTTATACTACGAAACTTTTGACGAAAGTAACGTATGTATATTATTTTTTGTGTTGCCTTTTGAAAATTACATTCTTTTGTACATAAATAAAAAATACATTAAAATGATCAAAAATTTAATGATACTACGTTATAATTAATTTTGCCAAGTTGGGCATCAACTTTAACATTATTTTTTTCAATTTTAATTTAATTTTTTAAATGACTTTTTCACCTGCCACGTACTCGTTCTAATATAATAATTCAATAATTCAAAAATGTTTGATAGCAGAGCCATCTCATAGTGTAATTTTACTATGTTTCTACAGTAAACTATAAATGGCTATTCAAACACTTTTGAATCGTTACTTCGTTATACTTAAATATAAGCTATAAGGGGCGTCAATGCAATTGCGGGAACTACATTAGAGTGTATCTCCTACTGCTGATGAGCCCCAAGAGGGCGAAACGGCCGTCCAGTAGTTTACTCTGGTGGCGTTTGCACAATTGCATTGACATTGCTTACCCTAATGTCCTTTTACGTTGTGGTTTTATCCTGACGAATTATTCAAAACTGATTTTAAATTTCGCGGGTGTTAAACTAATTCAACGTGTTTACCGTCGTTTTATAGCTATTTATAGTTTTAATAATTGATTTTGAACACTTAGGCCCAGTTTCACAATTAAGGATTAAACGCCAGATGAACCAATGATATGACAGTATTTTTAATTTAACCTGAGTTTAAGTTAAGCAAAGTTTAAACTACGATTGAGAAATTATGCAAATTTTTACTTTTTATGTTGCCTTTCAAGAGCTTTGTTCACCCACACACACATAACTACGCTAACAAAGGAATATTGACGTTTGCGATATTGGCAGTACAAATAAAAATTTGTTACATTATTATTTTCCTTTTACATTGAATATGTATTTTATTGGTTAACATATGTTTTGTATTCTATATTTTTTAATTTTTTAAAATATAAATACAGTATGGAGTCGGAGCGTTTCTTGATATGCAGAAAGCCTTAATAGAAGAACTGTAAAAATCAAATTGTTTGGTAAAGAAAAAGCAGTGCAAGCAACAAGAGGATTTCGGCAGAGAGGAGTACCCTCTCCGTTCTTGTGGCGGCTCACTGTCGAGAAACTGCTTACCCAGCTAAACAACAAAGGGTACTACACTCAAGGATATGCCGATGACATTGTTATATTTACACGTGGTAAATACCAGAATACTGTAGACAATGCAATGAAAACAGCATTAAAGATAACCGAGTGCTGTCTAGAGAATAATCTTAGAATTAACCCTAACAAAGCTATCCTCGTTACCTTTACTTGTAGAAGAAACACTACAAACAGAATCAACCGTTTGGGACAAACGTCAACTGGGAGAGTGAGGTTAAGGATTTAGAACTAATCATCGACTCCAAGTTAACTTGGAACTTATATTTTGACAAAACAATAATCAGGTCCATACAAGCATTAGTTATTGAGAAAAAATCCATAAGCAGTAAGTGGGGTCAAATCAAAACTGACCCTCTGGCTGTACAAAACAATGATTCGGCCAATAATCCTATACGGCAAGTAACCGCAAAACAAAAAAATATCAGAATACAATCTGCAATCTTTGCACATGTACCGGAAATTATTAAAATGTACCGAGATTTATTAGGATGTACCGGGATTTATTAGGATGTACCGGGATTTATTAGAATGTTACTACATGTAGTAAGATTTACAAGGATTTTTACTGATTGTAATTAGAACTGCAAGATTATTTGAAAAAGAGAATGCAAGTGTACACTTCGGTTTTATTGCATTAAAATAACGTAATGTTTAACAAAACCAACGTATTTGGTAGACGTTTAATTTAACTTGATGTCAAATTAAAAATAGTTTTACAAATGTTGGCAATAGTCATGTGCTAGTTTGTAGTCAGCATTATAAATAAAAATCAAAAAATATAGAAGTTGCGAGGTGGCAGTAGAATTAACAGCTTGCTCAAAACATACCTATATTTGATATAAACGCAGTTTAAATTCTCAACTCAGAACATTACAAAAACTAATGCGCATAAATTGTAAAAACTACAGTTAGAGAACTAATGTACTGTGGCTTTAATTTTTAAGACTTATCAGCGTTGGAAATAACTGACTATAATAATAATAATGTGACAATTTAGGGTGGTCCTTATTTAGGGTTTGTCCGAATTTTTTTTCACGATAGTCCTAAATCAGTTCTAAATCTATTAAAAAAAATTCATGCCAAGTTATAGCTCTTAATTTTAATTTTAACCCGACCCCTCCGACAGCCAAAGTTTTAAATGGAAATAACACGGGAAAAATTCTGTTGATTTTTTGAAATTTTTTTTCATCATAAAATAATGAACAGATCATGTCGACCAATAACAATTCTTATAGCAAATTTAACGCTCTACAAAAAAGGTCTCTTATGATTTTTTGCTAACTCTAACGGTTTCTGAGTTATTTAAGGTCATAGTTGAAGCCGAAGTCAATTTTACGATTTTTCTATTTCTACCGTCGTTTATTGATTTAAAAATGAAAAAAAGATAATAATTCATAACTTAGACAACTTTTTTTACCTTCACGCATGTTCTGAAAGAAAAGTATTATTTTATTTAAAAAATCGACTATCAAAATTTTAATAAATTAAAAAAAATACTTTTATTATCATTTTTTTTAACATCGATACTATTATGAAGTTATTACAGTTTTTTTTAGCGCATCAGGAAACATTTGACGATGGTTTTTAACCAACTGTAATACATATTGCATTTGTTTTTCATCCTTCGTGTAATGACTACAAAAATCTTGCACTAGTTTAACTCCTCTCTCAGTACAATCATTCACAACTGACAATTTTTCGACGAATCGTAATGCAGTTTTTAGGCTTTCATTGTCAGCCCATTCAGAGGGATGAATTCGTAAAAATTCTGTTTCTAACTCAAATCTTTCAAAAAATTTTATTGATTCTGCAGTTACAAAAAAGTCGATATCGAAAAAATAATTTGCTAATTAATGTAACTATCATTTTAGGGTTACGGTTACTTTGGAAGTTTTCTAAGAAACAAGAAAAAAAAACCATTGAGATTAAGAATTATTATCCTTTTTACATTTTTAAATCATTAAACGACGGTAGAAATAGAAAAATCGTAAAATTGACTTAAGCTTCAACTATGACCTTAAATAACGTAGAAACTGTTAGAGTTAGCAAAAAATCATAAGAGACCTTTTTTGTCGAGCGTTAAATTTGCTATAAGAATTGTCATTGGTCGACATTATCTGTTTTTTTTATTAATTTTAAAAAATCAACAGAACTTTTCCCGTGTTATTTCCATTTAAAACTCTGGCTATCGGGGGGGTCGGGTTAAAATTAAAATTAAGAGCTATAACTTGGCATGAATTTTTTTTAATAGATTTAGAACCAATTTAGGACTATCGTGAAAAAAAATTCGGACAAACCCTAAATAAGGACCACCCTAATGTGACATATATTATCTTGTGATTGCAAAACCTATATACATTACTAATTGTCAATGTAAATATAATAAATTAAAGCAAAACAAAGTTTATAGCATTATCTACTAATATTTATAATTTGTAGAAACAAACAGAATTAGAGAACGTAGTAAAAATACCAAGGTACATTACTAAACACTAAAAAAACATGTTATAAACAAAAAATTAACAAAACGTACATATAAAAAGCAAATAGTTATAACCAGATACTGCATAATCATGTTTCTTAATATTTTTTTCTTAATTAATAAGGTAAACATTTACTTGCAATAACATACACAATTTTTTTATTGTTAGTTAATTTCATAAACTGTTTTGATAAATTCATAATTTCTGCACGAATATATATTTGTTTTAGTTTTGCGTGTAACGCATTTAAAACAATCTATTTAATATTTGATGTAAAAATAATTTATGGTTTTTGAAATGTAATGAAACTATTTTAACACTTAAGAGTCACGCAACTGGAAGCGATCTGAAAAATATTAGTGAAGCTGAAACATTTTTAATAACGGGGATTCGCATCTAGTTTCTTGTGATTAATAGCTTTAGCAGAGCTTCGCAACGGTGGTTTATTCAATTAAAATCCAACCCAGATGTCCTAGTTACAAGAGAATCAGAAGGGAAGTTTTTTACACGATAAATGCGAAGTAGTTTATCTTATTTTTGTGGTTTTGGCATCTGCGAAACGTTTTTGCTTTTATGTTGGCAATTAGAAGCAACCTTTGTTTAGATTATTTTATTTTATCGTTTAGAAAAAGAAATGTTATAATGCAATTTCGATAACGTTTGAGTCTTTAACAATGAAAATCATTTAACTTTTTCTTTAGCGTATACATCATTAATATTCACAAAAAATGTTTGCTAAGAATTTGTGAAACTTTTATTTGGTTACTGAATAAAAAAATTTTATATATATATGTTAAGAAAAATATATTTAAGAAAGCGCATTAAAGGTAAATTGGCTCAAAAGTAAGAGATTATTAAAAGTTTCAAATATAAGAAAAACTCTAATATTGTACATATACATTTGCTTGTAGCATTATTTAACTTTTACGCGTAATTTAAATTTATTTTATATAATTTAATTAATTAAATTTACTAAACAAAATCTAAAACAAATAATACTACAAAACTGTTCAGATTCGACAACAAACATTTTAATCCGTTCTTGCGGCATGGCGTTAAGACAAGCATCTAAAAGTTGATGGAAACAAATAAAACGCATTAACTTAATTAACATCAATCCATATTTATGATCTTGTGGGTAGGAATTCAGCTTAAAGTTTAATTTGTTACCCACGATATACTTTTTCTAGTCAGTAGACAATTTCTATTGTACTGTAAATTAATTGATTTATACGCAATTTTTAAATTAATTTTTTTTACATTAAAAACTTATATACAAAAATTGTAGTAATCAAACTTAATAAGTTGTAAGTATTTTGTCTTGACCATTAAAGGAACTGCAATGTCTCTTTTTTTTTATTGAATTACAGTTTTAGACAGAAGAGCGTAATTGTACAACTTTAAAGAATGCAACTTGCTAATTACATTTTATTAATAAATAATAGAATTAACGTACCCAACTCAAGATAAAGTTGATTGATAGTGTCGTATGTATCCCAAAAGGGAGTGCTGACCTCTTCGTTACTATCCTTTTGTATGCTTTTGTTTAGGATTTCACCTGTTGACGAGCTGGGGATAGCTCCATTCGGATCTCTGAAATAAATTTATATTTTGTGAATATAATTCAACATGAAATACATAAAATTGTTTTTATCTATAAAATCTTTAATTCCGTCATTTAAGCGTATTAATAAAATTATAGTTTTCGTTTATTTATTAGTTCAATAATATCAGCTGGGACAAAACGAATAAAATTCAGCTGCGTTTCGTATTTTATGTTATTGACTAATTTCTTTTTATTGGCCATAAAATAAGTCAGCACAATTTTGGTCTGGCTATCGAAATCTTAAGTATGTTATATGGTGTACAATACAAGTATTTCAGAAGAACATTATAACCACGTCATAAACAATGAGACAATTTTATTGGAGAACATAAATTCGCAGAAACGATCTTTTTACCAGTAAATTGAACATTATCGCATTATGCTAAAAATGCAATTACATATAACGTCGGAAAAAAAATTATTTAAAATAAAGGTAAAAAGATTTCTACAAACTATGTATTTATTTATTTTTTTTTGTTTTTGAATTGATTGTATATTGTAGAAATATTATTGACAAATAAATTAAATATTTACAATAATACAAAACTTTTTGTTAATATAGTTCAAAAAGAAGTTGCAATTATTTTTAACAGTTTTTATTTTTCTATATAATAGCTAGAAATTCAATAAGAAACCATATAGGTTTCCGTTTAATAATAACAAATACTTTGTAATATTGTTATTCAAAATCTAATTAAAACAATACAGTGCCTAAAACTTTTCTATGAATTAACCGAAATAAACAATATTCATCAGCAATTTACCAAAATTGCTGGTTAAAAAAAACATTAATTAATTTCTTCGATGAAAACAGATCAAAATGATTTAAAAATACCAGAGTCAACATTGGTAAGGCGTCTGGTAGTGTTTAATAAGGTTAAAATAGCCAGACTTTGAATCTCAAACTAAAACTAATTTTAGTTCTGACTGAATTTATAATGCAGATGAATCAGGTGTTTTTACAGTTCTAAATAGACAACTTAAAGTTTAGCACTTATCAAATTCGCAGGTTTCTACATTTTTTCCATCTTTAGTTTCCTAAAAAAAATACGACAAAAATTTATGAATGAACATCTCTTAAATAGTAAGCAGCTAAGGTAATAAAAACCAACCTAAATTCAAAAATAACACCATGATACGATTTGTTCACTTTCGAAATCCTAAAGCAGTTACCTAAAAAAAGCATAGTCATGCTCACTTATCTCTTCAATGCGGTGCTGAGGCTCTAACATCTTCCCGCTAGCTATAAAGTTATAGCTTACAGAAAATGGCAAATTATTACCAAATTACCATTTAGAAAAAAACACTTAACCAAAGATGAAGTACACTAAATGACGGATGTAATAGAATGTGCTTTGGAAGAAAAACAAATCTTTTGAGCGGTACTCTTAGATATTGCCCAAGCCTTTGACAAGGTTTGGCATTAAAAACTGATATATAAACTTAACAAAATATTTCTGGATAAATATGTAAAGATATCATTATTATGCATTTCTGGAAGATTATTCAGGATTAAACAAAAAGATGAATTCTCTGAACTAAAAGAGATAACTGGGGGTGTACTTTAGCGCAATGTACTATGGCCTATTTTTTTTACTACCTATATACTTATGATTTACAGAATCTGGAAAAAATTACAGCGGTTATCCTTGCGGGTAATGCTGCATTTCTAACAGTAGACAATATACTACAAGCAGCCAGCAACACAATTCTAAACTGAACAAAACAATGGAGAATAATAAGTAAACTTCATAAACAGAAGATTAAAAGATACACCTTTCTTGGATATTAACGGCAACGCAGCATTATACGAGAACAATGCTAAGTACTTAGGCATCACACTAAATGCTAAACTTAGATGGAAAGAACATGTAAAAAAGAAAGTAAACGAACTAAGACTAAAATACAGACAGCTCTATTGGCTCATTAGGAGAAAATCCAAGTTACTAATACACAATAAGATCTTAATCTACAACTAGGTATTAAAGCTAGTTTGGCTGTACAGTATAGAACTATAGGGTTACACCAAAAATAGCAATACAAAAACAATACAAACTTTTTAGAACAAGGTACTGCGCAACAGTAGACGCACCTTGGTATCTACGTAACTTTAACATAAATCCAGATCTAGGCATGCTTAGGGTTATTAAAGTGATAAACATGAAACCTACAACTTCACGAAAACACAGAAACCCTACAGTTGCTTGACGGACAACATATCGTTCGAAGACTAATAAGAACCAAACCCTTCGAGTTTGAGCAAAGTGACTGTAAAAGCAGAGCACAGCGCGCAAACAAACAGTCAGAAAAATTTACAGAACATCACTGGATCAACCATCGTTGTTAAGTATTTAGTTTCGAAATTATCAGAAATAAATTAACGGTCCAGTTTTAATCATGTAAGCAGCATAGGTGTTAAAAAAAGAAATTGTTGATTATGTTAGGTTTTTCTGAATGTACTAAATATTTATATGTCTAAAGAACCTTTACGTCATTAGTAAATTAATCTAAATGATCTAGTAATTATTATGGAAACTTACATAACCGACAGGTTTTTAATTTTTTTTCTTAGTTTTACATTATTCTTTATTAACTACTTCTCTTTCCAATCAAATCAAAGAATTTATTGATATTTGCGTACGTGAGTATGTAATACCCTAAGAATGTATTAATCAACTCAAATTAAGTCAATTTGTAATTGTAATACTAGCTGCACGTATTTTCTACGCGCGCGTGTGTGTATTAATTAATCAATGAAAAGAAGTAACATTTTAAAGTAATTAGTAACTGAATTCAATTAGACACAAACACTTAATACTTTTAAATTTTGCTACCTGAATCAAAAATAGAGCACAAACTAAATACGCTTAGTATGATTAGTGTACATAATCGCACGTTATATTTTGAGATAACGTTTTTACCGGTGACTTATTTTTCCTACTCTAATGGATTCTTTATCCTATGTTTGCATTTACGCAAACTTAACATATAATTTATCTTATATTCAACTTTTCTTTCCAGAAATTTTTTGATTTATTCAAGTTATTATGCATTGTGTATCAAAATGAATTGAATGCACAGTAAAAAAAATACCACATATCTAAAAACAAATGGTGACATTCAAATACACAGTTACTCGTTAATTAATAAACATACAGTTTTTATATTTACTATTTCTTAGACTAGAAGTAAATGAAAAGAAATAAACATTATGTGGCATGTTATGTTCAAATAAGTGTCTTAGTGTAATTTTCGTCCCGTATAAGTTTTCCTACTTTTTGCTACAGTAACATCTTGCGCTGTGAAGTAGTTGCTTTTGACAGCTAAAATTTTTCTAATGGGGAAAAAAATATTTTTTCGGTGACAGTGGTCCGCTTCACATATATGATCTAACGTAAGCGTCCAGCTAGGTTTTCACTTCTAAATGTTCAAATTCATCTATGTTACAAATTGATGTTGTATTTTCGCTGTTTTTGTAAGAGCCTTCCTCGGTAAGCATTGATTCATATTTTTGTGACTTACGTTGATTTTTTCGTAATTGTCATAGCAACTTGCAATACCGCTACGTATTGGCCAATTTGGAGTGACTCATGTCAATCCGTTACCTTTCGCTGGAGACTATAGTTAAAAGCACGTAGGTTCTTGGTTAATTAAACCACTTCTGAAACAATCTGAGAATAACTCGTAGTTATACTTCATGTGATGTTTGATTAATCGTGGACGCACAGCTGCGATAAGCAGTGTTGTAAAATATCTATATAAATTAATCGATGTTCAAACGCTTCAGATCTTGGATGTCTAGCAAAAGGGTACTTTTGTTCATAAATTCGTAACGCCAACAAGCAGTTCCTTTCAGCCTCTTCTAAAGCATAGGTGACATTAATCAGCTCTTCTTTTGAGAAATTTATCGCACAATAAGTAGATAACCAGTTATTAACATGGTAACTATGCAGATTACTATCAACAATGATTTCACAAACTATTGTTAATAAGAGACTTTCATTTGTTAAGTCGCTAAGGAACAGAAAAGGACAAGCGGAAATCGGGCTACTATGATGTGAAGAAAATTCAAGAAAAGTAACAAAATTTTGCAATTTTCAACTTTAAGACGGAATAATTCAAAAACACTTAGGAATAGGTAGTATAAAATGAATATATATTGAAAGCTCGTAAAAAATGCTATGCACATCTGTAATAAAATATAGGGTGTGCCATTTAAAAAAATTGAGAAAAATTACATTGCGCAAAATGGACCACCCTGTATATGTAGAGAAAAGAGTCTGTAATTTGAGTATAGAGGTCAATACTAGACATATTAGAAATACAAATACCAAAATTTCATTTCGATATATTTAAAGATGGCGGAACAGGAGCCTACTCAATTGACTCATTTTTTTACATAACAATGTCAATAACTCAGGAACCGTTGGTCGTAGATCCATAGTACTTTATATCATTTTGCTCAGTATTTAACAGAGAATTCAAATATATAAAAATATATAGGGCATTCTATTTAAAAAAAACACAAGTTTGGTGTGGTACTCGAAAATGGGACACCCTGTATCTACCAAAATATTTTTACGAGATGCTCCTCGTTGTCGACTAAAAGAATCTGTTATAATATATTTTTTTGAATCAACACTATAGGCGTAATCTTCCACCTGCAAATCGTTGAGACACACTGTATATAAAAACTGAGTGTCTCGTAAAATTTCGGTTTTGTAAATCACTATATTTATGTAACTTATTTAGTAATTTTTCGCATTTCTGTGGTTTTTTATACATATATTTATCGTTATATTATATTATCTAGAGTATTTCACATCATCTATTATCTGTTATCTATATAAAGTTTGAATTGTTTATATATTATCTAACACTAGATAATTTCCTAAGAAAAAGAATTTGACTATATCTATATCAATAAAAATTATTTATTTACAACACTGGCGATAAGAATAGTGAAAACCATTCAAATGCTTGAAACATTCGATTACGACGATTCGTTGTTTAACCGCAAATTATTTGTGATATGATCCTATATCTAATTTTAACTTTATTTTTTTAACGGTTTAAAGAGATGATTGAAGCATGCAAATAGCTATTTATCGAACGTGAAATACGTGCGATTTAGATATAGATATTATAACAATTAACGCATGTCATTTACGTTGTGTTTTAATTCCCCAGCTTTATTCAAAACTATTTTAAAACTCGCGAGTTTAAAATCAACTTTCAACGTTTTACCGCCGTTATAGCTTTTTTGCGGTTATTAATTATACATAGTAAATTACACTATAAGATGGCTCTGCCAACAAACGCATGTTAATCGTTATCCCTGTCATACGGCAATAATAAGCTATAGAGTTGTCTATGCAATTGTGGGAATTACATTAGAGTGTATCTCCTACTGCTGATGAGCCCCAAAATGGGAAAACGGCCGTCCAGTAGTTTACTCTGGTGGCATTTGCACAATCACATTGATATTAGTTTACCCCCAATGTCTTTTACGTTGTGGTTTTATACCGCAGTTTTATTAAAAATTATTTTGAAATTCGCGAGTGTAAAATCAACTTTCAACTTTTTACCGCCGTTATAGCTATTTACAGCTGCTTTTCTTTCTTTAACAGGTTCATTTGTGTTTGGGTAGAAACTTGGAATAGACAGGAACGTCGCATCTTGTATTCTACGTACTTCCGCTTATGCGGCATTGTTGATGTTAGGATATTTTTTTTCTTTGGATTACGAAAAAATCCATGTTTAATAAAGAATGAATTTGTTTTTATAAACAACAAAAACCATTTTTTTAATATAATATGAGTAGTCGTTGTTGACATATAATTTTAGCATTTAGTATATGTAAAATTGAATATACCTTTATTTATTAACAACTTCTAATCAAATTGTCATCTTTACATTTAAATTACACTTGTTAGTACAATTATTTTAAAATAGATCCAGTGATCAAAAGCAACGTTTTTTTGTTTTTTTTTATTTGTTCACCGATGTAGCGTTAGGTCAACATGCCTACGTAAGTTTTTAGAAATAAGCATAAAAAAATCTATATTTTAAGTAAACTTTCCATTTATTGATAAAACCGCAAAACACTGTGTTTTGTTTTTTAATGCAAGGACCAAGGTAAATTCAGCTCATAAAAATACAAATATATGATAGTTTATTTGTATTACTACTTTCTATTATGGACAAATCTCGTGTAGTCGATTTCTCACAAGCTCTCGCATTTCACAGTAAGCATCTCCAGAGCCTAGACTAGTTTTTTGAGGCCCTGAATTGTAATACAAAAATAATTCGTGAATACTTTGAAATCGTTAAGTTAAAAGTGTTCTGATATCGATTGCATACTGTATAAGTTTTGTCCTAGAGCGCTCTGTTGCTGCATTTGGAGTGTGTTGGCTGTCATTTTTTTGTTTCTCTTGACGGATGGAATTATTCAAAGGAGGAAAATGAAGCTTTCAGTTCTAAATATTCGCAATTATCTATGTTATAAATGGGTGTGGTAACTTTATATGCGAAAGTCTTTTTGTGATAAGAATTGATTTCTATTCTTGTAACCACGTGTTTGCTACTTTGGAATGGTATATGTCAACTAATTACCTTTTGCTGGAAATTTGGAGGCACATTTGCGACAGGAACAGTCACTCAGAAGCTTGACGCATTCGGTCGTATTGGTTTACTTACAAACGACTTATTTGTGATTTCCTTGTATATCTAATTACTTTTTTCTTGACAATTTTAGCGGACAATTCAAAAGTACGTGCAACGTAAACATAGATGTTATCACGACTAAAAAACTTTAATTTATACTAAGTGCGATTTGTATTTGGTTGCAAATTCACTAGCTTTGTATAGAATCAAAGCTTAATTCATCGATTATTTATTAACTTATACTATCATACTGTACTAGAGTAACTGTTAGTAATACTACAAACTTTCATCGACTACAACTTTATTATTTATTACACTAGATAGCGCTACATATAGTATTATACTCTATGATTATACTTAATTACGTTTGATATTTCTTTTATAACACCCCCACTTATGAAACTTACAAAAGGCATTAATTCAAAAGAAATCATACATTTGTTATGCTTTACGAAAGATAGTCTTTTTGTAAGCACATAAACACGCATTTCCTCTGTAGGACAATATTGAAGAGACAATAAATTATTTAATATCAGTTCCTTTAGAAAATGATAGCAAACGTTAATGGGCTTCGTTCTTTTATGATGTACCGGGTTTGTTAACAATTTCTGGACACTTTGACTGTCTATATTAGTTTTAAATGACATCGATCTTTGTTTACAATTTTTCCATGAGACACTTGCATTTGGCAGTTTAAATATAAATCTAATATACTATTTTCTATCAGTAATATCAGCGGTCCAGTCTGCGTCTACAAATCAATAACCTAAGCAAATTAAATCTAACAACTGGCAACAAACTTTTTTTATGATCAACTTTTTTTCTTTATATAAACCCGCGAGTTATTAATCTTGCACGATAACATACATTACCAGCACTCGTTAATTTTTTTAAACAACTACTAGCACACTATCCGTTAGGAAGTTTCCATTCTTTGTTTTCTTTAAATGATCTGAGTCCAGTTCCCATAGCCTCCATCTAAAGTTTACTGCCAATTCTTGATAATGTTTCAAAAAACACTGTTGGGATCATCAATGTTGTTTTCTTTTCATAACACATGAAAATAACAAAATCATTGAATTGTTTTGTCTTAAGCGTTCTTGCAGATTTCATTTGTTCTAATGTGGCAGTTTCTTCTGTCTTACAAATAAAAATTTTCATAGCTAGCGGTCTCAAGACTGGAATCATCCTTTTGACTTTTGGAAACCAAATCATTTTGTGAATGAGGTTATCCTTCTGCTCTATATCGCCCACTGCAGTTGAACTTTCTTTTACACCTTCTTTTATTTTAGGTCAATATCATCGGCAATACTGTCTATGATAACTACATCACTAAATTTCTTGATCTTGTTTGTTTCCTGGTCAAAAACATTCATTTAGTCATTGAAGCTGATTAGTCATATTCCTTGGATTTCCTATCCTATATCCCTATTTTACGTTATGCCATCGTTCAAATATTGTTTTTGTTCTAGTACTACCATAACACTTCTCTTTCTAAGATATATTGAAGTATTAACTGTTTCTGCCCAGAACTTCTTGTTGAAGTTACCAACATCTTGTTTTTACTACGATAGTCCTGTTTAACCGTTCGGCAAAGCCATTTTGTTTTGGTGTAAATGAATTAAATTTTTTATGTATAATACCTTAAACACTCAAATATTTTTTAAAATTACTATTAGAAAACTCCCTACTACTGTCGCTTTTTAAAATTTAGGTTTTATGATGTTTTTGTTTTTTAACCATGTTAAATGTTAAATTACTCAAAAAAATTAAACATTTCATCCGTAAACTTAAGAAAATAAACAATGGCCATCTTACTAATATCGTTCAAAAAAAGTAAAAAACACTTGACACTTCCAACTGATTAGACCTCCATTAGGCCGCAGACAGCTGTGTGCAGGAAATGGTAATCTTGCTTGCCTACCTTTGCAAGAAGTTCTACAATTTGGTTGACTTGTGTTAATTTTGGTACTGGTACTGTAAATTATTCCATTTATGCCACCATTTCTCATTATGTTCAGAGCTGTTTCATTTAGATGGCCAAGACTACGATGCCACACTTTTTCAGATACACTGTCATTTAACACTTTTTAACAATGTCTAGGTCCAGTTTATACACACTTAAAACTTCTATACTCATATGACTGTAGATATGCTTACATTTCTTACCGTTTTTACCTGTAGTTAAGTTCGATCTTCTATCAAAATCTCACCGATATCTGTTGATTCGTGTTTATCACTAACCAATCTTCTATTACAGTTAAATTGAACTTGTACCTAAATCCAGGAACCAGTATTTATTACTAACATTTTCCCCTTCAAAGAATATTGCACTTAAAACATTCCCATTGTTTTTTAATGGACAGTTACTTTTGAAGTGACTTTTATTTTAACATTCAAAACATTTTAAGTTTTTTTTGACATCCGTCATTTTATTTTTAATTTCGGACGTCATGTCAGTTTTATACTGTATCCAATGACACCAACGTGACTTCAACATTTCACTTTATATCCAGCGTTGTCAAACTTATAACGTGATAGTTACAAAATCGTTGTCAGCTGCTTTTTTATCAACCATGTCCACAAGTTTGAATTTTATAGAATCCGCCGTTACAGAATTACCACTATGTTCGATTGCCATTATCATTAGATATATTAAATTCTGTTTCTCGTAGTTGTTGTGCTCTTTTGACAATATGGTTTACATAAGTTGGCATGCTGCCTATGTCGTCCGGACGAGCTAAAATTAATAACCTAAATAAATTGATTCTCTTTGTAAATCCTAAATTGTCATATAAATTTTTCAGTTTTGTCCCCAACTTCTCGGAATTTATTATCCTTTATGTGTATATATATATATATAAAGTCTTGTGAATAGTGAGAATTAATTTAGTTCTGGCTTGGGTGTTTTTATCTGCGTCGATATCTTTTTTCTCGATGCACTTGGTTAAATCTTCAAAAACCAGAAAACGTTTCAATTTTTATTATACTTGCAATGTAACTCGTCGACATTTTTGTGTACTCGTTTTATAATTTTTTTAGCTTACACAAAAATAAGAAAATACTTTTTTTTATTTTCTTTTTTCTACGTGTCTGGTCCCATAAGCTATAATACTACGAATTCTCATCGACTACAACTTTATTATTTACTGCACTAGATGGTGGTACATATATTATTATAGTCTATGATTATAACTGTAAATAGATTGATTTTACACCCGTGTATTTCAAAAAAGTTTTAAATAAAACTGCGGGATAGAACCAAAACGTAAAAAACATTAGGGGTAAAACTATATAATTATACTTAATTAAGTATGATATCTCTTTTTTAATAATAAATTTATGTATGGAGTGTTGCTCCAGGGCTTGTATCAACGTCATATTTATCTATTTTTAGGTGTTTCTTCTTGGGGGCTAAAGTGAAAGTATTCAGTGGTATACGTTTAAATACAGGTGGCCTACGTGAATCACACTTGAATCCAAACAGATACAAATGGCGCTTAATGTGTTAAACATAAATATATTCGTTGTTGTAATCTGTGTTTTGTTATTTGTTCTCTTTTAGTGTTGGATAGAGTTAAACGGTATCTTCCAATATTCGTTTTCAATCGTTTTGGCGTCTTTTTAAATTATTGTAGGACTAGCACACCGTGACTTGCAATTCGCTTGCCGAATCATATTAAGTTAGTCGCTAGCATTTAAGTTACGAGAAATTCTTGTAACAGATTCCATTATAACTTTATTTTGCTGTCGTGTTTGATTTTTGGAAGTTATTAAAAAATAGTTATAAAAACTGAACTTCTAAGTAGTAAATTTAGTTTTAAAATGCAGTTTTATTAGTTCCAACTCAGTTAACATTGTAAATCTACTGTTTAGATGTAACATTTTTTTGTAGTGTAAACGAAATATTCACTTCTGCTCTTCCTAAATAAAAAATAAAGTATAGTTGTTAGCAGCTAGATTAAAACTTGCAGGATTTATATCTACTGCAATGGAGAACATGTGATAAATACAATGAAAATAAAACTACGAATAAACAATATAATTTTATTTTATTAAACACTACAAAAGCGTCATTTTTTGGTAGACTTTACTTATTGAATTATAACCATAAAATATTATTTGTTTAATTTATCTGTAATGTCAATTAGACAGTTTATTTAAGAATGTAATTAAAATTTCTTTTCATTTGTTATCTGTTCTACGTATTGCGACGTTTAGGTTAATTTTATCATCATTAATTAAGATTTTTTTTTGTAGTTTATTTTTAAAGTCTAATTACTTTCACGCGTTCTACCTACACGTATTCTATACGTAACATTTTAGCACCGTTCTTATTTATTTAAAAATATTTTAACAAAATTTTACTACCTTTTTAGAATATTCTGATTAGTGATAAAAACTGCCAAAGTATAATTTTTAAATATTTGTTAGAAACAGTGGTAGTTGCAGATTTTTTTTTCTTGAACTTAGATGAGTTAATAGTAATACCATCTTTACCGCTGTAGTACGATTAAATATAATGTAAAACTAAGTTACGCAATTAAACTCTAATTTTTATATTATTACGGTTTCAATATTTCGTTTTAAAACTACTATTATTTTTTGTTATATTTCCCAGTTCAGTGGCTTCAAATAAATGTACTCAGCATTTATAGCATTTTTATCGCTTTAGTCAACGCAGTTGCAACGATGTTTTTATTGTTAAAATGTAATCTGTCAATTTTGTATTAGATATTTTAATTATTTATATAAATTATTGTTTCATCAACAAAAGTGTCTGTTTTAAGTAATGTAACGAGTTGTTTTAAGTAGTTTCAGAACTAATAATAGGTCACTTCATATTATTCTTAAATTATTTTAAATCAAATTAAAATAATATAATTGGAGATATATTTTAAACATTTATGATTAGAGAAAACTGTATTGTATAGATTAAAGTATGAAAAAAATGTATGCTCGTTTATTCTTTACAATTATTTTGTAACGTCAACAGTTCGTAAAAACTAGGTTTATGTAGCGTTGATTTTAATGCGTTAACATAATTCTAAAAAATCTGCTTTTCGTGGTCAGACAGTAAATATAAAATCTTATTGTAATGTATTAAAGTTACTGGATGACCCAACATAGAACACGTCTTTAGTTTATTTATAACGCAAACAGAGCAATTTTTTTTTACTTAATTTTACTGTATTCAAAGTATGCTTTTTCAAAAATGAAACCAAAGGGATAAAGGTTTGACTAGAATTTTTTTTTAAAAGTATAATTGCAATAACAAAAAACCCATGTATCAAAAACTGCAATAATATTTAAAATTTGTGATGACAATGCTTAATAGTATCTCAGTACGAGAAAACTGCATTTAGCAGATTTCTTGTTTCATTGTGAACCACTTTTAATATTGTAGATTAATAAAACAAAAATAAAATTATTTTAAAGGAGTAAATACACTGCTAATGTCTTTAAAAATGTTATTTATTTTACAGAATAACACAGAAACTTTATATGACAAATTATATTCTGCTAATAATACGAAATCATTAAAAGAGTTCATAGTATCACTAAATCTTATTTTAAGCAAAAAATACTAAACAAATTGTCAGAATTGTCATAGATTTAATGCAGTGATGTATTGAATGTTGGTTTTCATTGTTAGAAGTTGAGAATATATTTTAAATGATTTTGCTTTTTTAATTCTAAAGCTGGAAATAAAACCAGTGGATGACGTTGGCTTCCTGCCAGAAACGTCAAACCTTTAAACTAGAGAGACTTCAATATACTACTCTTAGAAATCGGATACACCCTTTTAGTTAAGTACTTATGTTAAAAGTATATACTTTTACAGTAGAAATTAATATAATTTGTTTTAAATATAGTAGAAAGTACTGTATTAAGTCTTAACTTATTTTAATTTTATTATAATTAAAGTAGGAGTAGATTAATTATTGTAACGTTAGTTAAATATAATTCAAAAATTGAAATTAAAAAACTTTTAGTTTGTTTCTGTTTTTTTATTTTAATGTATAAGTATTTCGTTTTGTTAAACTTTATGTAGAAACACTTATTTAACTTAAAGTTTAATTCCAAAAAGATTTATATAAAAACTTCGTTGTTAGTTAAAAGACATATTCAGTTATATAAACCAAATTTAGAAAAGAAAAGAATCATTTCCATCGGAATAATTTAATATTCGAAACGCGCTTCTTTGAGAAAAACTTGTACAAAGAACAAAGTTTTTCTTATAATTTTATTGTTTCTTTTTTATAATAATTTCCAACATTATACGTTTATATTTTTGTTAAAGATGATTCTATTAAGTTTTTTGAAAATGTTAATAGTAGCGTAGATTTGAACGCATAAAGTGTACTACGGATAAACGTATTTATAGAGAAAGATATAACACGTAGACAGAAAATAAAACAAAGTACTTGACGGGTCCCGTTTCGACCTTAGACATAGATTATAGTTGTTCTGGCAAAAGACCAAAACGATATCCGCTTGTCGCCCTATGAACGCTACTCCTAAAATATGCAATAATTTAACATTATGTTTAAAAACTTGCTTCCCGTCGACGTGAACAAAATAAACATTTAGGTTAATCACTGAAAACAAGGAAGATTAAATTCGGCTTTAATTAATGACTTTTACAAAATTACCGAAACCTTAAATTCAAGTAATAAAATTCAGGAAGTAATTACTAAATTAACTCCTACACAAATGTAATTGTTATTATACGTCATATTTCTTAATGTTTCTAAATTTTTTACATGTAATTAACGAATCTTATTCAAATCAATTTTCTACAGTTTTAAGACTAGGTTTCCTATTATTTCGTATTATCTAGGTCATTGTTAAAATGTTTAGTTTTGTTTGTAGGTAATACAATTAAAAAAACAAACAAATTAAATACATTATTAATGTGTCTTTAATAGCGTGGTACCACCAACGCAATTATAAAATAGACCACAACTTTTATTAATCTAAATTTATGTTACAATTTTTGTATTGTATTCCTTAGTGAAAAAATTGTATTGTAGATAAAATACAATTTAAGCATTTAAAATTACAATTATTATTGTTTTGAATAAAAACAAAGTTTGTAATTGTTATACTGTCATTAATGTATTGTTGAATTAAACGCTTAATTTTTAACTAATAAATACGAATAAATCAATTAACAAAAAATTGCAATAAAAAAAATGTTTTGAAATTATGTTGCATTTGGCTTTGAGTGTTTTTTGCGAAAAATATTTTAAATAAACGCTTCAAAGTTAAGAGGATCTTTAAAAACATTCTTTCCTAAAAGTCGTATAGGCTTTGAATGATGTTTTTAATTAGGAACGTAGTTATAACATTTTCAGTCTTTCAAAAACTGTTATTAGTTTACATACAAGATATAACTAATTAGTACGTATACTTATTTAAAAATGTGTGTTAATGTTAACATTTATTTTGTGTAGTAATTATATAATAAATTATAGTTATAATAAACAACTGTTAAATAATCTTACTGCGATAAAATAATTGTTCTAAATAATATTAAAATAAGTTTATTTAGTAATATACTAAATACAAGTAATGACTACTGTAACAAATGTATGTTTCATGCATAAGTTTTTCTTTATTCAATGCAAAAATTAGAAAATATGTTCTCTAAAGTTGATATTTTGTTTAAAAAGCAATCACTTTATCGCAAAGAAAAGTAACATGCTTTAATAAGTTATTTCGGCAAGTTCAATCACGTTTGAACATTTACGAATATGAACTTTTGACGTTTACGTACCGCACTAGTACATATATAGTAAGAGTTAGTTTGTAGTAGCATAATATATACAATTTCATGTTTCTTCCAAAAAGATTGACAATTGCAGTTACGACGTAAGTTCTAATTTTTTAAATTTCTAATTCTAATTTTTTTCTGTGGTTCCAATTTTAACAAAACTTTATTAATTTTCTGAAGACTGATTAATGATTTTATTTCTTAGAAATTTTTGTTTACATTGTGCATGTAATTGCTTTACGTACCAAAATTACCTGTAAGTACGGTTGCGGTCATTATGACCGCTCCAAATATTTCCTAATATGCATGCTTTGATATTTATATTTTAAAAAAAAACAAAAAGAGCAGCTAAAAAATATAAAAAGTAAAAATTAGTAAGTTTGATTGTTATTCGTTGCTTTTGATTACTTTTAATAGTAGGCGTTCGTAGCAAACCTATCATTTAACTGCCAATTGTCAAAAAAATTGTTTATAGCCTTTTTTTAGAAAAAAAAAAACGATTATTAAAATAAATTATTGTCGTTTGAGCATGACATCACCTAATTGTGCAATGCACGATGTATTTAACCGCGTGCTACAAAGAAAACAACAATACGACACCAAAGCATTAGTCAAAGCAGTTCGTACAAATTCAGTCAACGACAAATGATCAGTACGTTTTTGACAGGGGCTATCAACAATGGAACTAATGAAATTTACTTTCTGAATGTTCTAGAAAAAAACTTTCTTAATTACATTGTTTTTGGCAAAGATCCAATCGCAGAAAAAAACTGTACTAGCTTTGACTTTATCTGGAATAGCAGAAGGCGAAGAGACTGAAATTGCCACTAAACATGCAAGTTATCAAATGCACGACGGTTCACAAAAGGTCACCCAAAGCGCTGGGCAAAACAAAAGATCTTCGTGACAATCTAAACATTTTTGGTGGAGCCATGATACCGTTATCCGGTGATCAGACTCTTCTAGTTATTACATGATCGACTATAGCTGATAAATTAAACATGTGCTCAAATCACCAAATTTATGACGGCATGTGAAGACACTCTAACAATTGTTAGACATTAGTAATGGAAAAATCGTCGGAGTGACCGCTCAGATTTAACGCTGGGGTTGTAATGTTGATTAGGGTTAATAATCGCTAATCAAAAGTTATAATAAAATAAATTGTAAGTGTGTAAGTCTTAAAACGTAGGTATATTAAAATTGTAGCAAATTTGGTTTGAATATTAAAAAATGGCAGTAGTACCATATTTAGTATTCTCTTTGAGTTTTTTTTTCAAATGAAGTAGAAAATTTGATATTCTGTGACATTAATAGAAAACAGTCAAATGTACAATTTTTGTTTAACGCCGGAACATCCATTATGATTAAAATTGTAAAAAACAACAAAATATGAATTTAAAACTATTTTGATTGTATGTTTTAATTAAATTAAATAGCACCAAATATCGCTTAATAGTAATTTACGTAACAAGAGTCAAAAGTAAAGGTATAGCAAAACGAACATTAACGCGAAGCCGCACGGCCGAGCGTTGCATCTGAGTGAGTTATGCTATGATACTTTCGACAAAAGTAATGTACATTATTTTTTGTGTTGCATTTTGTAAAATTACATTCTTTTTTAAAAAAATTAATAAAACTTTACTAGAAATATAATATTGGTACTACATTTATTACTAAATCTTTCTAAATTGACATTGAGTTTAACATCATTTTTTTTTCAATTTTACCTGAATTTCAAGATTTTTCTAATGCTTTTTCTACCTGTTGCATACTAGTTTTAATATAACAATTGACTTTAAACACTTAGTTTTATGTAGAATTTTAGTTTTCATTTGGCACCCTAGAGCTTTTTTCGCCCATTACAAAGCTACACTAACAAACGAATATTGACGTGCGCGATGTTGGCAGCACAAAAAATTTCTTGTAAGCAACAATTCATTACATAAAAAAATGACTTATTTATTATGATTTTGTCAATAGAGGGAAATAGCGTTTTTGTCTTTTTCAAAAAATATGATCGTTTTTTCAGAGACTATAGTATTATTAGCCAAGAATTATAAAACTCGATCCACGTTAGATTGTCGTTTTTCTATTTTCCATTGTATTGCAGAATAGTCTAATGAAGTAGAAAGGAGTTATAGCCAGCACTTTTGTTTTATTGAAGTTTGGTGTGTGTCTTTGGTTCCAAACGTCACTGCTGACTTTGCTTTTTTGCGATTTTCAGCTGTAAGTTTTTTTACTCTAATTTTATTTGAGCGTTCTGTCTGTCGTATATAACTTGATTCACAAACAAATTTGTAGACACTGGCATGTTTTAAAGGTTAATTTTTTCATTAATTCTTTTTTCAGTTCTAATATGATGTCTTTTAGGATGCTGCTGATTTTATCTGTAAAACGCATACAGTACGGTAAAAAACGGTGTTAGTGGAAGGCTGTCATCTTTTACATTTGGATATGTTGTTCTTTCGGATTTTTTATTTTCATATCCATTTTATTGTAAAGATCCGTTTCTGGCACTCGTATAGCTCTCTTTTGCCAAAGTGTGCAAAACCGTTAGCTTCTGTAATAAGTGGTAGTGGGTTTCAACATTTAAATATCTATTCGTTTTTGCATTAAGAATATCTTAATTTTACGCTTTCATTCTTTGTTGCTAATACATTTCAAAATCCTATGTTGCTGTTATTTCCTAACTCTATAGTAAATTAAATAGTATCAGAATTGATGTTGATAGAACTGATTGACTTTAATCCGAAAATCCGTAAATCACCACGTTTATCACCAATAATATAAAGCACTTTCTAATGCTTTGTCTATTAGTGACAATTAGCACTCTTGCAGCGCGCTAGTTATGTTGGATTAACAAACGTAAAATCGTAAAGACCAAAAATCAACTTTTTGTTTTGACTCACAAAAATATAATAAGATAAAGCCTAAAAAGGCTAGATGTTTCATTACGACGTGGTTTAAGCCGCTAATAATGTAAATAATAAAAGACGTATATAACTTGTTCACATCTAAAAAATATTGTTTATTCGACAGAACTGTATATAATATTTAAAAAGTAAATATATAATTACACATTGATGATTTAAATTTGATTAAAACCAAAAAGGTCATAACTATTTTTGTGAAAAAAGTTTCTTTTTTAAAAAATGTTTATTTACGTACTGCCTACATTATGATGTTCTTGTTGATAGTTTTATATGATATTAAGAAAATCTTAACATGAATACACCAAGTTCGATTTTAAATGTTTTTTTTAAATAAAGATACCATTGGATTATTAATATTAAAAAAATATTTTATTTAACTTTCCTAACACCTGGTGATTTTTAAAGCAGTTAATGCGGAATGGGGTCCACGCCGATCCCACTGTTTCTTTAAATTCAAAACAAACATTCTTTTGGAAATTATATATCATATATTTTGTTATTTAGTAGAATTGATGTTAATCATTTTTGCATAAACAAAGGTAGTAAAAAGTTTGAGAAATATTAGTGATAAAGTAAGAAAATTGGAATAAGCATATACTCATTGCACACAGTAACTGTTATTTCTTCTTTATCTTCCTTTTTTAGGTTAATGTAAAATAGGGTCGCGTATCATGTGTTGTAAATAAGGCTCTAATAGTTTTTTTGTCAGTTCCAGAAGAGTTGTTTTCTATCTAAATATTGATTATTCTACTCCAGATAAAGTTTTGTCCATATAACAAAAGGATTTATGGCTGCAATTAAAACTAGATTCATAAACAGTGTGACACGTTTGTTTACTTTTGGCACGCGTGAGACTATGGTGACTTCTGGTTAAAATGCATAAATGGAGAAATCTATAAACCGGGGTCGAGACGGCAGAAACTCTACGGATGCAAGTCTTCTTAGAGCTTTGCATTAGATCAGTTTCTTGTCAACCCATTCTAAAGACGTGAAGAAGTTGTTCATTGTGATACCATGACCTAAATTTTACTAACTAAAAAATTTAGTTTAACATTTTTAGATTTGAAGAAATAGGTAATTTTAATTGCATTTCCTTGATCGTATTTGACTTAGTATCCCTTCTTCTAAATTTAGTGTGCAAAAATAAGCAAATTTGAAAAAAGTTCAAACATAGAAACGACAACAAAGTATTAGTAATTATGTATTTATAAATTTTTAATAATCACTGTTAGATCTGACAAATAGAAAATCGCTTTTCTTACTTTAGTAATGAATTTGCCTTCAAGGTTTGTTTTAAACATTTCTTTATTAACGTATTTTTAAGAAAAACACATTTGCCAATGTTGTAAAACAATCTTTTTATTCTAATGCGATTTTAACAGATTTCAATCATAAGCATCTCTGTTAAGTTTTGTTATTGTTTTGTTTACTCATAGTGGCTTTTGCATTAATGAATATGCCGATATGTACCTGATGTACGGTTTCTGTAATGGGAATTCTACCGAGGCCGCAAATAAGTATGGAATAGGTTTTCTAAACCAAAGAGAACCTACGTAATACATTTCAAAGACTGCATCAACGACTCCAAGAAACTGGTTTGTTTATAATGACAAACGCTAATACTAGTTGACCAAATAAAGACCTGCAATAAAACTAGAAGAACAAATTCTAGTCGCTGTACACAAAGATTCTTTGCTTAATGTTCAACAGTTAGCTTTTACATTAAATATCCCTTGTAGCAAAAGCTTTCATTTGGTTCTACAAAAAAACCTGAATTTATAGAATGTAGTCACTAAAAAAAGTTTTCCATAACGTTTGACTGGGTATAGTAAACCACAGGATTGTGTGGACAATTTATCTATCAAATCGTCCTTATGCTAATGGGTACCTTAATGTATTAAAACAAGTTAGTGACGACATGCCGTTGAACATACGCCGTAACATGCATAATAGAGCTTCTGTTCACTTTCCTCGTAATATAAGAGAGTGGTTGGATGAACAGTTCCCAAATAGATAGATTGAGCGCCGTGCTCAAATTCTATGATCAATCCTCTAAACTTTTTTGCTTGGGGTTTCATTAAAAAGAGAGTGTATGCAATGCCTCTTTAAGACTCTGACTTACAGAATACGTCGATACGTCGAAGGTTGTAACTATGCGTAGAAACAGATGGATTTAAATTCGAACAATTTTGTAGGAGTTAGTGTCACTGACTATCAGAGAAAATAAAAAAAAAATTTTTTGGAAAATATATTCTAAATTAACATTATTAATTGTATGTACCTAGGTATTATTCTGACAATAGAAAAATTAAAGAGCAAATAATATTTTGCGTAATGTATAGATGTAGAGTTTAAAACGTGCTACCAATGACAAGTAAAATATTTTTGGAGATTAAAACAAAGAAAATAGTCGTATGCTAGTTTACAGTGTTGCCAAATGTATGTTTCTTTTAAGTGGTTTCTGAAGATACACGAAGCATAATACAACATTTAACATTTGGATTTTGAATTCAGAATTAAACAAAGAATATAACAGCGTGTAGTTTTTTCATATTTATTTATTATTAGTTAATTTTTAAATTTATGTCATCGTATTACTAGAGTTTTTTGTTTGATCAAACTGATCCGTAGGTAAAATTACAACACTTTGTCAATCTAAAAACAACCATAAATTTTTTACTATGTTTACAAAAACGTTTTAAAGTAAAAATTGAGTTTACATACAAACTAGTCAATAATTCGTTTATAGTTAAATATAAAATAATAATAATAATAATTATAATAATAATAATAAAACGTTATAACCAATGAACTGTAGATAGCTATAAACGATGGTAAATACGTTGAGTTAGTTTAACACCCGCGAATTTCAAAATATACTTTGAATTATTCGTCGGGATAAAACCACAACGTAAAAGGACATTGGGGGTGAGCAATGTCAATGCAATTGTGTAAACGCCACCAGAGTGAACTACTAGACAGCTGTTTCGCCCTTTTGGGGCTCATCAGTAGTAGGAGATACACTCTAATGTTGTTCCCACAATTGCATTGACGCCCCCTTATAGCTTTATAATTAAGTACGATGAAGTTAGCATTCAAAAGTGTTTGATGGCAGAGCCATCTCATAGTATAAATTTACTATGTGATTAAAATTAACTGTAGATAGCTATAAACGATGGTAAATACGTTGAGTTAGTTTAACACCCGCGAATTTCAAAATATACTTTGAATTATTCGTCGGGATAAAACCACAACGTAAAAAGGACATTGGGGGTGAGCAATGTCAATGCAATTGTGTAAACGCCACCAGAGTGAACTACTAGACAGCTGTTTCGCCCTTTTGGGGCTCATCAGTAGTAGGAGATACACTCTAATGTTGTTCCCACAATTGCATTGACGCCCCCTTATAGCTTTATAATTAAGTACGATGAAGTTACCATTCAAAAGTGTTTGATGGCAGAGCCATCTCATAGTATAAATTTACTATGTGATTAAGATTAACTGTAGATAGCTATAAACGATGGTAAATACGTTGAGTTAGTTTAACACCCGCGAATTTCAAAATATACTTTGAATTATTCGTCGGGATAAAACCACAACGTAAAAGGACATTGGGGGTGAGCAATGTCAATGCAATTGTGTAAACGCCACCAGAGTGAACTACTAGACAGCTGTTTCGCCCTTTTGGGGCTCATCAGTAGTAGGAGATACACTCTAATGTTGTTCCCACAATTGCATTGACGCCCCCTTATAGCTTTATAATTAAGTACGATGAAGTTACCATTCAAAAGTGTTTGATGGCAGAGCCATCTCATAGTATAAATTTACTATGTGATTAAAATTAACTGTAGATAGCTATAAACGATGGTAAATACGTTGAGTTAGTTTAACACCCGCGAATTTCAAAATATACTTTGAATTATTCGTCGGGATAAAACCACAACGTAAAAGGACATTGGGGGTGAGCAATGTCATCGTACTTAATTATAAAGCTATAAGGGGGCGTCAATGCAATTGTGGGAACAACATTAGAGTGTATCTCCTACTACTGATGAGCCCCAAAAGGGCGAAACAGCTGTCTAGTAGTTCACTCTGGTGGCGTTTACACAATTGCATTGACATTGCTCACCCCCAATGTCCTTTTACGTTGTGGTTTTATCCCGACGAATAATTCAAAGTATATTTTGAAATTCGCGGGTGTTAAACTAACTCAACGTATTTACCATCGTTTATAGCTATCTACAGTTAATTTTAATCACATAGTAAATTTATACTATGAGATGGCTCTGCCATCAAACACTTTTGAATGGTAACTTCATCGTACTTAATTATAAAGCTATAAGGGGGCGTCAATGCAATTGTGGGAACAACATTAGAGTGTATCTCCTACTACTGATGAGCCCCAAAAGGGCGAAACAGCTGTCTAGTAGTTCACTCTGGTGGCGTTTACACAATTGCATTGACATTGCTCACCCCCAATGTCCTTTTACGTTGTGGTTTTATCCCGACGAATAATTCAAAGTATATTTTGAAATTCGCGGGTGTTAAACTAACTCAACGTATTTACCATCGTTTATAGCTATCTACAGTTAATTTTAATCACATAGTAAATTTATACTATGAGATGGCTCTGCCATCAAACACTTTTGAATGGTAACTTCATCGTACTTAATTATAAAGCTATAAGGGGGCGTCAATGCAATTGTGGGAACAACATTAGAGTGTATCTCCTACTACTGATGAGCCCCAAAAGGGCGAAACAGCTGTCTAGTAGTTCACTCTGGTGGCGTTTACACAATTGCATTGACATTGCTCACCCCCAATGTCCTTTTACGTTGTGGTTTTATCCCGACGAATAATTCAAAGTATATTTTGAAATTCGCGGGTGTTAAACTAACTCAACGTATTTACCATCGTTTATAGCTATCTACAGTTAATTTTAATCACATAGTAAATTTATACTATGAGATGGCTCTGCCATCAAACACTTTTGAATGAGTTATAACCAATGTTTGTACAATTTAAAAAAAAATTGTTACGTTATAATCTGTTAAAAGATATAGAAAATTGGTTCTTTGTTTATTGGTAAATTAACCTATAGGTGTTTAATAAAGTAATGCATTTTACTAGATACACAAAATAATTATTTTACAATATTTTTTAATGTTATCATGTGCTGAACTGTAAATTGAACATTTCAATTGAACCAATAACTCAAGTGGTATAAGATTAGCACGTGTATATGCAAAAACGTTTACGTTTACTTACGGTATTACGAAATTCGGTAAACACAACATAAAAAATAGTCTGAATCTGTTAACAAACGATGAAGTTCTAAAAATGATTGATGAATATTATACCTTGTTACTTTAAAACGACTTTTGATGATGGATTAAGAAATTTGCATGTTTATTTTTGGGTCCGATAAAAACAATTTATTTTAGATAATATTAAAATAATGTAGTAAAAAGTTAAAGTTAAAATCACAAAATTCTATTTGCACTTAGTAATCATGTTTAATTTTATAATTGATTCAATTTGGTTGTATTAGCTTTATTACAGAATGTCGCTGATACGTCAGTTGAATTTGTAACAGAGCATTAAATCAACGTACAAAGTTATTATAGCGTAAACTGAAATTGCTGAGTCTGAATACTACAAGTTGAAGACTAATAAGCACTGTCTTTATTATATGTAACTTAAATTACATGTATATTGTATGTCTCTAGACTACTAACCACAACGCTTTGAAATAAGATGCACTTTTATTAAAAGTTGATTGCGATAGTACTGCAAATGTAATATAATACAACACTTTTAACCATTTATTTTATTAACTAATTGTTGAAAATAAATTTTAATTAAAAATTAGTTTGACGCGTTATGTTCTGTTTCTTCAATATAAAATCAAAAATTTAACGTGGGTGTTTGGTATAAGTTTATGTGTTTCCTTAGTGATGACAGCAAAACGATTTTTAAGTTTTATTTATAATAAATCCTTTATTAATTACTGTTTTAGGTTTTTTGATTTGTTTAAAAATTTAGAATTGTTTTAAACTATTACATATTAAAATAATTCAAAGAAAGTATAATCTAACACCACACAAAAGAAATAACGTATGATTTTTAATTATTTTTACGTAGAACCTATTTTGTAAATGTAATACAGTAAAACCTGTTCATACAAAACCTTTTTAAAACAGAATCCTGCATATAACATTTTTTTGTGTGTATGTTTACTTTGTTTTATTAAAGCGGAAATTTTTAAAATGCATAAATTTAAATCTGTTAATTTAACAAAATCAGCTTAGACATTTACAACAAATTCATACTTCTACTATTGTAGTTTTTATCATTTGTGAGAAAAAAGGTGTAGTAAGTAGTAACTTAAGCCTAATTTCTAAACAATATGGCGGAATCTCTAACGTTAAGATTTAAGTGGTTATCAAATAAAATTTTACACATTACAAACTTTATTATTGGCTATTACTTTTTTTACAGATACACATGATTAGACTTAGAAAAGAAGAAAATATAATAATATTCTTTTTCAACAAATTATACAATAAAATTACATTTTCTTTTAAAAAGTAATTAAACGACATAACCTCCTTAACCACAATGTTAAAATTGATTTTGGTTTCTACATCCTTTATTTTAGTTAAAGTACTAAAACTAACCGTAATATCACAAAATAACATAGATCAATGTTACGAGAAAACACATAAATACTCTTTATCATACCAATCTAATCTAATTTAATCTATTAATCGTAGTTTCTGTATTCCCTGTTTCTTTAAATGCACATAAATTATGCTTCAATTGCATTTTAAGTTTGTCTATAGCAGATAAGGTAACAATTATTTCATGAAAAATACTAGTACTACTGTACTTAATTTTTTTTTTGGTTTAAAACTACCAATATTTTGCTTTTATGTTTAATAGTTGATAAAACACGGTTAACTTAGATTAAAAATACTTTTATCATGTCAAAAAATTAACAGAAATGCAGTAATCTTTTACGTACACGTACACTAAAAAGTTATAAAAGAATTTCTTAAATAGTTTAGAACATCTATGTAACGTAGTTTTTTAAAAAAATGACCACTTTACCATTTTTATACAGCAACCTTTATTGAGTTTTATCTTATTTTAAACGTAATGAAAAAAGTAACACATCTCCATAAACCAAAACCCGATATCTTAATTTTTTAAGAATTATGAAGAGTTGAATATCAAATACAAGAATAAATTGTTTTAATGTTTTTTGCGCGTTTATACCAGTTGTATCACAAATGGTAAAATTATCGAGCTTCTTCGGTCCCGCAATGACTCATTCGCTTGTAAATGGAATTTTGAATCATTAGGAGCATAGCCCTAGTCAATTAGTGGTTTTCTTTAAGTATGCAATTTTTCAAATCTTTTAACGATTTTGCTTTTGTAGTATACATTGTACTTTTCAGTAGCTAGGTTAGAAGATCGCGGTGGGCACTCAATTTCACCTCTTCTGCTAATTCAACGGTTTCAAAACGTGCAGCTTAAAATTTCTCGGACTGCGCGACTAAAATGTGAAAGAACACTATCTTGTTAGAATCATTTATTGTCAGTATTACAAGGACATACGACACCTACGCTTAAAACTACTTATTTTTCTAACAGTTATAAATATCTGTCTCTGTTCAAATTTTTATTAGCGTAAATGAACCAGACTTCCTCCCTGCTCTTAGTTTCGGCCAAATAATAAAAACTGCGCGCGTAACAATATATTAAGAAGCTCAAAATATGTTTGACTAATAACTTTTATATTTCACCAAATCACGCTTCTTATTAGATCTTATTGTTTCCAGTTACCCTTCAGGTGTTGTGGGAGGTTCACGTTTTGCATATTTTGAACCGTAAAACTGTTTGCCTCTTGAAATCTTAGTTTAGTGATAATCGTATATTTATTTTTGTACGGCTCTAAAATTTTATATATTTTTTTTCGGTTTCTACACACAATTATAAGTAATATTAGACGCTATTTTATGCATAGAATTATTTTTTTTTTGATATGCTATTTAATAATAATCAATGCAATGTTAGAGAGTGTAAATATGTTATCATTTCAAACACTGTAGGTGAAATGCTCTGTAAAATCCAAAACCAAATGTGGTCGAAATTTATAACCTAACAATTGTATAGTTCCTAATTTGACAACGCATAAAATATACTAAAAAAAAATTTTAATTTAGCTGTACAATCAATGAACGATGGCGTCCTAAGTATTAAAAAAGCTTCTGTTGTATATAAAATTCCAAAAATAACACACATTGATAAAATAAAAAATAACTGCAAGTATAGCACAAGTATTTGAGAGTTTATAAGTATTTTGATTTTTTAGAAGTACTACAAGATTTACGTCAAATCTTTAACTGCGACAAATCTGTTTTTTGGCACCCAAAAAACCAAGTTTTGGTTAATCCGTCATACATGAGAAAAACACTGCTTCAAAATTTCACAATATTCAATCGCTGCGAATCTCTCAATTAAATAATTCAAGGATAATAACAATGTCTGTGAATCCTACAATATTTTGTGATGTACACATTGCGAATAGATATAGTTTTATAATGCATTATACATTATTCATCTACATGTTAAGAAAAATCTGTATGTATGTAGTATGTAACAGACTTTCTTGCAAGTTTCAACACAATTGAAAGACACACAGTTTTGCATTTGAGAAAATGATTTAGTGCATTTGCAACCATTGTTTGTGTGACTAAAACTCGTTAAAAATTCAGTTTACAAAAATGTGGAAAAAACTCTTGGCGCGACAATAGTTACAGGTTGCCCTAGAAGAAACATTAGCAAAGTCAGAACTAGATCGCAATGAAGGTAAGTTATAAATATTTCGTATTTGGCCTTATCAGTAATTGTTATGATTTGCAGGTATTATTGATGCCGTATATAGTATACCTCCAGACGTCAATGAGCTGACTGATGAAGAAAATATCGGTATTTAAAATACAGATTTATTTTAGGGACATTTTAACTACAAGTGCTAGCAGACAGCATTGATAACAAAAAAGAGTTTAATTCTTCTAATTATAAAAGCTTGGCGTCAAAAAAAATAAAGATTGGGCAATGTAGCCAGAGCCTCATTGAAATAAAGGTATAATCGATTATACTCATTTTTCTCTAGCAAATAAAATTCAAGATCAGTGTATCATTAGATATCAACTTGAAGGGAAACCCCATTAGATATATTTTTTTTACTCTTTGATGAGAAAGTGCAAGACATGATAGTGCAGTTTTTACTAAAATATTTTTGTGATAATAATAGACATGATTTTCAATTTACAAAAAAACATCTTTTACATTTTTTGGGCACAATGGTTTTTTCTGAGTATCACATTAACCCAAATTTAAATGTATTATAAAAAATTGCACGTCCCGAAATAAATTTCTAAATATAAAAAGAAATCTCCATTTATCAGATAACAGTTTTTTATACAAAAATGTAAATACAGTAAATTGGGACCATTTCTAAACATCATTATTAAAAGAAATTTACAGTGGGGTATATTTGCATTCAATTTGTCTATCGACGAACAAATGAATAGGAAGCACTCTTGTAAAATGTTTATAAAAAACAAACCAGTGCGATTTGGTTTCAAATCTTAGTGCCTTTCTTCCTAAGATAGACATTAGTTTTATTTTATGCTTTATTAGAGAGCACAAAAAAACCGAAAAAACAAGCTTAGGTCTTGGAGCTCAAGTTATCATAAATTTACGTTTAGTTGTAAATAATCCTTTAAACTAACAGAATATTTTTCGATAATCTTTTTTCTTCTTTCCAACTTTTAATCACTTAAAAAAAAGGATTTTTTACAACTGAAACAATATTGGATAACAGAATAAGTCATTGCCCTTTAACTAATGTGAAAGTAATTTCTAAAATCAGTAGAGGATTGTATGAATCGGCATATGATGTCCATCGTTCGATAGAATAACAACTCTGTCGTCACAATTTGCAGCAACAAATTCAACATAGATAGCTTCTACTAAGCGTTACAACAGAAAAGGAAAGAAAGATACCCAAATCCCCCCACCATGTGCTATTTCTAAATATAATAAATACATGAGGAGAGTCGACTTGCATGATAATGGCGTAACCAATTATAGAAGTAGAGTGTTAAGGAAGAAGTGGGGGTAGTCAATTTTTGCAAGTTGTTTAGATAGCGTTATTGTAAACTCACAAAACCAAAGCTCGCCGAAGATGCAAAATTTATAAAAATCATACTATCATATATGTCAAAAATGTAATGTTTATCTTCATGTTATTAGTTTTTAATATTATCATAAAAAATAAATATGGTTTTTGAATCCGTATTATCCCACTGGTTCGTTTTCGCACCTACAAAGAAATAAACGTAGATGGTTAACAAATTACTGAAACAATTTAGAACACAGCAGACATTACTTAATTCAACTAACAGTGAAAGTAAGCCGTATTACATAATGCCAAACTTAACCAAAAATATCAAAAATTATGATTGAGAGTCGTCTAGCGGAGCGCGAGAGTGGTTAGATAATATAAAATCTATGGAAACACCACATCAGTGACCCTAAGAATTTGCAGTAGAAATATGTAGAACGTATTTGATCGGAGGCGCTGGATATTGGATGTCCAGGATAAAAAACAAGTGCACAAATTTTCCTTGAAGCATTTGAAGAAACGTTTGCAACAGAAGTTAGTTTTCCAGAAAAATAGAAGAAGATGACTAATAGAATTCAAAACAAAAGAGAAAGTCCTATTATGACGAGAAAATTAATTTATGTTCAAATTTGAAATTAGAGTTTAGGAATACTAAAAAAAAAGTGTTGGTTGGCTTATGGGATAAGCAGTTATGCAGCGTTGTTATAGAAAAAACACAGAATATTCAAACGGAATTGTTGCAGGACTTACGAGAGACTAAAAGAATAATGAGTGCCCAAATAGATAGGATACGGAATTACACCGAAGTTAAAGCACAATCAAGTGGTTATAACAAAAGCAACGGGAAATTTATAACCGAATATTTGAATGTAGATGACAAAAAGTTAAACTCGATCGTAAGACCTAAACGAGAAGGTCAGTGGAGGTGTTCTCTCACGGCGTTAGAGGCTGTACAAAACCGAATAATGTGGTAAATTAAATCATTATAGTAGAAACTGCTTGGAGAAGGTCGATAACAGTGTAGATAAGATTAAGGTGTCTACTGTTAATACATTACGGGATGAAACCAGTAATAATAATGAACGTGAACCAACAACTAATAAATCTCTAAGAAACGCGAAATTAGATAGTGTTAGAGAATTTAGTTGTTTTATAGATATAAGTGCAACGATAAGCGTGATTAAAGAAGACACTGCAAACTCGTTGAAGTTAGAAATTGATAATGATGTTAAAGAATTAAGCGCATTTGAAAATAACACAATTGTAACTTTGGGAATTACCAGTGCATAAGTGACATTAGACAATATAATTATAAATAACGTAGTCTTTCACGTAGTTAATAATGAAATGCTAAATGTTACGACAGAATTTTACGAAACACCCGGAATTAGCTTATATTAAAATAGAGGATGTGTTGTTTTGGTGGTAAATGTAAACCGCCGTTTAAAGATATTGATACAAAAGTAGTAAATAGAAGTAGATGTTGTGAGTACGCGGCGACATGTGCTGAAGCCATCAAGTGTGAACTTTATTGATGTAAAATTACAAAACGAAGATGTTATTGTACTTGTTGTCAATAAAAGCGAACACAATGTTGTTTTAGGATGAGTGCATTGATAAATTTCCATTGGCTAAAGAATTTGAACAAAACGAAACTTTACATGAAAGTACATTGATAAGAAATTGTAATGTAGTGCCAATAACACAAACCCAATTGAATATCGATAGCGAAATATTGCAAGATAACACAAACGCATTAATAAATTTAATAAACGAATATCAAAGTTGTTTCGCATTTAATTTAAGTGAATTAGGCTGCACGAACCTGTTAAAAATTAAAATTAAGGATAATAACTTGCCAGTGAAAAGTAAACCGTATCGAGTAAGTACTCATGATCGCGAAGTAATCGTGAATGAAAAAACACCGAGATAGGAACTGAAACAAATTCTCCATATGCTTCTCCGGTACTGCTATTTAGTAAGAAATCGGGCAAACCAAGATTACTTGTCGACTACAAAAAGTTAAAAAAGCAGACAGTTAAGGATCACTACTCTTTGCCTAATTTAGATGACCACTTCGAACATTAATCAGGATGTAAACTATTTATTGTTTCAGATTTGGCAAATGCGTTTTTTTTCAAATTCCACTTACGGAAGAATCTAAGAATAAAACAGCTTTTATCACTCCGGATGACACAGGAAATTTTGAACAAATGTGTTTTGGTTTATTTAGCAGTCCATCAAATTTTGCACGATTAGTGACTAGGGTATTGGAACTATTGCAAAACAAAATAAGGATGGCATTTTTAGATGATGTCTTAGTACCGGCTAGAAATTGGGAAGACATGCTAGTGCGCCTAAGTTGTGTTTTTAGTGCTTTTCGAGATGTAAACTTAACAATAAGTTTAAAAATTTCTTGTTCCTGTGAATCAAGTTATATAGGACAGACGGGACGCTCTCTTGAAGTTAGAGTAAAAGAACATATGGCTGACTGCAAACACTGCAGACTTACAAAATCAGCATGAGAAAAACACGTGTGGAACCAAAGGCACACGCTAAACTTTGATCAAACTAAAGTATTGGCTAGAACTCCTTTCTACTCACCCAGACTAATCCGCGAAGCTGTGGAAATAGAATAACATAAAAGTCTGGGTGTTTAACTACGATGCGGTCTAAGCCGAAAGTCGATTATAATGACGAATAACGCCTTACTAGGCTATTTTTTATACGTGCCTATGAATTGTGTTTTTAATTGTTTTTTTTCTGAATTTCAATTTTGTTGTTTGCTTTTCAACTAAATATTTTTCAGTTGTTACTTTTTATTTATAACTTTATTAATGTTCACCTGTTAAAAGCAAAAATCTGTTAATTTCAGCAAGGGTCGAAATTTCTGGACTAAGTAAAACTTAGAAAAACAGTTGTTTTTTTTTTTAATTTTGTTAACAGAACTTTTTTTTAATTTGGCACGATTTTAATAGGGAGTCTAAATATTTTTCTATAGAATATAGTAACGTTTCTTTGGTTTTTTTATATAGTTGTTGCAGATTTTAGTCTGTCAAATTTTTAAAAATCTATTACAATTCCCTCTTCTTAAAATCGTCAACCAGTTCCTTCGATTGTTGATTTAGAAATCGGTAATTATTAAAAACGTACCGTTTCAATTTTTTTTACTGTTTTAAAACGCTTTTTGGGAAACCCAGTATGAAAAAAAACATAATAATTTTTAATATATCAAGCGTTTATCTACGAAAACAACAATTTAATTTTATTGGTTGGTTTTACTGCTTACTTTAAACGAGTCTATAATTTTCTACAAAAGCATATGTTCAATAGTCTCGCATTCAACCGTAATTAAAAATATTGCAATGTTTCAAAGGATTTAAAAGAATCTGGCAAAATCATTACAAAGAAGTGTAATGTGCGTAAATTAATTAATTTTGTTATATATGGGATAAAGTTACAAGTTTTTTTTAATGTGTAAAATTACATTTATAGATTTTGTATAATATTTAAAAATATATAAATTAATATAATACAATTAATACAGATATTGTTTGATAAACTGTGCTTGTCTAAATAAAACAACTTGTTATGTTTCAATAATTTTCATCGATACTGATTTGTGTCGTTAATTATGTAATTTATTTAATTAAAGTAGATTTACATTTTAAGCGCTATAATAATTGTAATTATTTACAGTTCATCTTTATAATGTATTGATACATATGATACAAATCAAAAACAGTAACAGAAATTAAATATAACGTATGATATAAATAATAATTTGTCGCTCAACAACAAAACTCGTTTTTATTTGATATATAACACATTTAAGTGGGCGCATTTGTTCAATTGTACCAAAACCGTATTTTTGAAAGCAATTACAATTTTTACGCCCTGCTGCGCGTAAACACGGCGATAAAAACTAAAACTGAAGTAACAATTTTTTTAATTAGTTTGTGTAAACGACTTAATTTCTCGTTTAACTTATAAAAATTATTGTTTTTGTTACTTGGGCATAAAATATATGTTAATTTTTCATATAATGAAACTTCTTTAATGTTATACAAGCAATCTTATTCTACTAAGTACCACAAATAATTCTTCCACAACAAGGATCTTAGTAAATCATTGTCAAGCCTAGACAAGATTTATTTTGGTTTGCATAATATGGTTTTTAACTTAAGTAAACGTGACAACTATTTATTACGCGATTTGGAAATACTTTTACATATAATAGTTTATAATAGTGCCAATTCACGCGTGAAGACAAGTAATTGCCAGGCCCACACTTCACTAAACTTTAATCTCTTCAATTGAGGGTCACATTTTCGAAGTCTCAAGAGATTAAATGCTTTAATCTATAAGTTAATATTAATTTTATATCAATTACTAAAAAGTTTTGGATAATTAAGTTTGGTTTATCGTACTATTCGGTTCA
Source organism: Aquatica leii (assembly GCA_035610365.1). NCBI lineage: Eukaryota > Metazoa > Arthropoda > Insecta > Coleoptera > Lampyridae > Aquatica > Aquatica leii. The sequence continues at coordinate 61,175,469 of CM069434.1, forward strand.
TTAAAGAAAGTAATTTTTATTCTGTTTTAGTAAATTTGCTAACTATCTGAATTTTTAAGGAAAAATTACGTTTGTTTTTATTAACTTGTACTCTAAAAACGTAAAAATAGCTTAACAACTATTTATAAAATTGTAAAGATGTTCAAAATGATTCTTTTAAAATACAAAAATTTGATTTCAAAATAACTAATCTAATTATTCGCTAATAACTTTTTCAGTGAACCTGTTTTTCGGTGTCTCGAGAAACAGCAGTTTTGAGAATAAAATTATTGTCGCTAGAGCGTAAAACTTCTGTGCATTTTAACATCTAGGACAATAACATTTTTGTTTGTTTAAAACTAACGAACTAAACTTTTAGAACCAATTCTTATTGGTTTTCCATTTCCTTCCTGTTTGTGATTTGGAAGCACTGGATTATTGGAAACGTCTACGCAATACGTCACATTTACCATTTGAAAGGCAAAACGTTTTGTGTTTACTTAAAAATAATGTATTTTACAACGTTACAGAACTACAACAAAATATCAAATAAAAACCTAATTCTATATACAACTAACTGCTAATTAAAAAAAATTAAATAGCTATTATCAGTGTGCTCATTTAAATTACTTAGATATTATAAAATACAGAAATAGTAACACGTAATCATTTTTATAGACACATTTCGTGCAATAAACAATAGAAACTTTAAAATAGAGTGTTTTACAATACAATTTTTTAACATTTAATGGCTGTTGTAGATAATAAAAACAATTTTAAGTTTTAGTTCAAGTACAAATAAACAGCAAAACAATCAAATAATTGTACCTACTAGAACAAACAATAAAATCTGAGCAACATATAATTTTGTTGCAATTAATAATTATAAGCATATATGCTCATTTAAAACAATTAAATTTTATTGTTTTAGCACTTTTTAATGTTGTCAATTAAATTAAAAATAATCCTTATCTTTACTATTGTAACATTTATAATTCTGCATATGTAATTTATAAGTGTAAAAACAATCTAATATCAAAAACTCTGAAATAAATAACGTAAATTTATGTGTATACAACGCAATGTTAAATTTATTAATAATTTTGATATAAAACAAAGCAATTACAATAAAAAATATTAATTTTGAAAACGTTTTAAATTAAATTGCTTTTTTTCAGTAATTTATTTGCAACTAAAATAAATTAATTACATCTTTTAATTTCTAATAAATTGAAAACGATAAGACACAGTTTCTTGTAATTAAATTAATTACGAAAATCTATTTATAAGAGTCAAGTCTTTAGATTTAATTGTTAGACATATTCTAGGCTTTGTTCTAATAATTATTACACAAAGCTGTTAAAATTGCGTTATGAAGTCGTGTCAAGTTTGCTTTGTGCAAGTGTGTGAGATAATTACATAAATTGTTTGTAGTTTTTTTATAAATCGTTCTGCTTTAATTAAAATGTAAATTTTACTAGTTTATTCGAAAAAAAATTAATTAAATATCTTGTTGTTTTACTTTTATTTGTAATTTTTTTAAAAATTAATTAGAAATTAAACTTCCGAAAACTGACAGTTAAATATGTCGATATATTAACATTTTATGTATACAGAACAATAAACATATATTGACGTAAATGTTCAGTTTTTATTTAGTAAAACGACATTAAAGCTTAACTCGCCAACAAAAAAAATTAATTTGCTTTTAAAAAGGTAACATAAAAGTAGTTGCTTGAATTGCTTAATGCAGATCAAAGCGTCGATAATACATGAAATGCAATTCATAATCAAACACAAGCGCGTAAACATGATTATTATAATTATTGGTAAAAGAACCATGTTTTGTCCACCAGAAGACACGTTGAACGCGATTGTTTGAACGCAATACTTTTGAACGCAAGGACGTTTAAGCTCAAGACGTTTAGACGTGAGACATTTAAACCCATAGAAGTTTGAAGGTAAAGACGTTTAAACGCAAAATGTAAAAAAAATTATTAATATCTTTGAGGTTTAGTTTATAACAGAAATTATAGTATTAAAATATCTAATTATTCTTTCTTCTGTTTTTTTTCAAAAAGTAATGAAATAGCTCATATAGTCCATTTGTTTAGTTTATCCCGATGTCGTCATGCATGTATGAAGCAAATGACACCCTTACGATAAGACGTTATTGAAAAACTTGCATGCTGTTCTGTGTATGTAAAAAGGATACTTGTACATGTACGTACAAGGTTGATTAATGGATCAATCGGGATAAACAAAACGAATGGATTATATTTAATATGTTAATAAAGACCGATGCACAGTAAAAATTAAGATTTGTTTTGTTTAATACACAATATACACATAATTTTTACCAATAATATTATATAAAGTAATGTATTACTATGTATGTTTAAATAGTTGCTATATTGATTATTCAAAATGTATCTGATAATTATGTAAAATCTCTGTCAAGTATTAAATAACATTGTTCTTCAATACGTCTGGTTACTAGAAATAGAAAATAAAAAAATGGAAATATCAATTTAAAATTTTTGATACAAAAACTAGAAAAAATAAGGTAAAAAATAAACAAACTTTAAAAAAGATAGGAAAGGAACCAAAATTTAAAAAACGTAAATGCATTTAATTATAATTATGTTAAATAGATATATAAAAGTTTATTTTAGAAACACTAAAAAATAAAGAATAAATTGAAATGAACTTTTTTTCTTAACTAAAAAAACTACTTATAATAAAAATTATTGACTACAATATTTAAAATTTATATTTAAAAATGACCTTAGCAAAAATTTATTTTGTACAAGAACCTAAACTAACAAGTAAAAAAAGGAAATAATAGAATTATTGTTTTATTAACTACACAGGGAGAAATTTTTGTATAGTTTATCTACAATTGTTAATAAAAATTACACAAATTGGACCTGAAAAAGTGACAAGACCAATTTGTGCAGTTTTATTGCATTCATTTGTGCAGATTAAATTGTACAGTTTTTTTTCATTACATATAAGCAATTTTTACATTTTAAATTGATCGCACCATATCACAATTTGTTTAAAATAGATAGTATAGTTTTACACAATGTTGTCAAACTTTTTTTAAAACTCTGCTTGAAGTATTTTTACCCAATGGTATGTTAAATGTCTAATAGCGTTAGATTATCTAGATACATATTCTCATTGGTTAATTTTGCACAATATTGTGCAAATTATTATTATTTCGTATAGCTTTTTATTCGACAACTTTATGCATCTTGGTTAAATGTTATTTACTTAAAAGTAACATATATTGGGTAAATTGTCAATAAAACGTTGCAAATCTTAAGAGCATTATTTATTTATATTTAAATGGTATACTTATTTTATATACTTATTTTTTTCTTCGAGGGATATCTTAAAATTTCATTACTGCTTGTTATCGATTCACTCCAGATTTTTTTATAAATGTGGTTGATTTGCCCGTTGCTACAGCAGCTAGTTTGGTTGCCTTCTTTAAAGGGAGAATTTATCGAAAAACTTCACAACATTTTTAATAATGTTTCTTGCTTCGAAATGAATGGTTTTCTTCGATTTAGATTTTATGTTGATAAATAACAGCTGAAACAATACAGAAAGTAAGTAATGTAAAAATCTACATCAGAAATTAGCTGTTGTTCGTAGAATTAACGCTGGAATTAAATACAGAATTTAAAGTAATGAATAAGGTTAAGCTACAAAGCTTACACTTAAAAAATGTTATAAATACACTTACCTTGTTCAAATAACAGCGTTTTAAAAAGTCTTGACAAAAACTAACTGAATAACTACGAATTTTTCAGAAAACAAGAAAAGATGTAAACAAACCCAACGCAATCAAGAAATTTTGATTGTAGAAAATTTTTCAAGCGAACGGTACTTGCTAATTGTGATTGGTTGAAACATTTACCGCTTCAAATTTTTAAAGTTAGTTCACATATTTTCCGAGGACTTTGTTTACTTCGGCGCTCTGTAAGTGTCAACATCAGCGTCTTTACATACAACGCGTTGTCGCCTGATTTTTTTAGAGGGAACGTTACTGCTATTCTACAGTTCGTTCGATTTTTTTCTTTATTCCGAGTTTAAAAGAATTGCCTAATCTTATTGTAATATATATTATCAAAGCTGTACGAGAAACTAAAACCAAATTGTGCAAAATACTAGCACATTGTTGTCGAATACAAAGCATACTATAGTTTATAATATTTTTCAAACAATTTGTCAAATAACATATTTATCCAAACGTATTAAATAAAAGCGTGCAAGCCTATGGTATAAATATAAACAATTGTAGTTATATCATCAACAATACAGTTATGTACTATCTTGTGCAAAATTGTGATACAGCGTTTTTCTCTCTGTGTTTAGATGTTAAAAGAACTGATTTAGTTTATCTTTGCCATAAGGCCATACAACAAACATATCGTCAACATATCTGAATATAAGAAATTTATGTACGTCTTCTTTAACTTTTTTTGGCATGTGGTGCATGTTTCCCCTTTTATCTGGTTTTGCCGATTTCTGAACACAGCTGGAAATAGCGTATCTTAAAGTCGTGTGGGAAATGAGAAGAGTTCTTAACAAATATTCTTGACAAACTGCTACACGCTTATTATTCCAGTCAATAACGTATTTATATGTGTTATGTTTTCGGATATTGAAGCGGTCTACACTGAAGATTAGTATTTTTTCAATACAAGTTAAAATCCAGTTACGTTAACGTTCATAATCTCCTAAACCCCAGTAAAATTCATGTGCCGTTCAATGTTGGTGAATTTTTGAGCGCAACGATGTTGTCACCGTACTTTACATGGTTTGTCATTCACAATTTTTCCACTGTTTACAGAGTTTTTAACCTTTTCCATACTCTTTTTCTTTAGTTTTTTTTCGTATACCACAGTTGCCTACAAATCCCTCTTCATCATCATTTCTTCCACTATTTTTATCGTTCTAAATCCTCGAATGATATATCAGAATTGTGTGGTTTAAATAATGTTTTTTGATTCTTTGGAACTTTTGTTAGGTTTTCTTCAGATTTGTTACCATAATCGTCTTTCAATGGAGTGTCTTATTCTACAAGTTTCACTCTAGATTTATGACAATCAGGAAGTAAATTTATATTGTATAAATCATTCTGAATGGAAACAACTTTAAGATTATTTGCAGTTGAAGTAGAAAATGTGTCATCAATAAGACTGGATGTAAAAAGAAAAGTTTCTATTACTGGTTAAGGTCTCAATATTATTAACATTATTGCTTGAAAGTGAACCGGTTAGCAGAATAAAATAATACGAAACGCCACTCTCCAAGAGAGAAATATTGTCACTTGAATTCATAAATAATTTTGATTTCGATCATTTTTATCATAAATGAATTTATCACAAAGGGTTATGTTTCTTATAATAACAGCTTTACCTAATTCTTTTTCGTTTATATTATCAGATTCTAGTATTACACCAAAGGGAATTTCATCAAAATTAAAAAAAACACACAAGCAAGGTATCTTACAGTTTACAAAGCAATCCATTTGCACCCAAAATATCTTGTATATTATTCTACATTTAATAATAACTATAATGTTTAGAAATAAAATTATAATCGGTAAAAAACACTTGTCGTTAGTCACATGTAGAAAAGCACAACAATACTAATGAATTGGCAGTGAATCGTTGAAAAAGTGATGGTATTTACGATAATTTGGTAATCGGCACAAATTATCTTCAGTTGCGCTATAATAAAATTCATTTTTTTTATTGTACTTTACTTTGTCAGATAGTTATTTTGCTACAGCTACTTACGATAGTCAAAAAACTTAATTTTGAACAAAATTGCGAGTTACGGGCAGAACGGTATCAATATTTTTTTGTTATACGCAAGTTTGAAATTTTATCTACAACATTTGTAGAACCTTTATTGTGAGTTTCTTTATTTTTGGTCAACGGCAAAAATTTTGTACTTAGATAACGAGGCTAACGATGGGTCGATGAATTGATGGTGCTCACTATGAGTCGAAAGCGGACTCCTTTTTTGTGTATTTTGGGAAGACAGTAGATGTGTGGAATAGCTGAATTTTAGACATAACGAAAGATTGTTTTTTATTAGTATCTATAGCAGTAAAGTCTTTAATGGTGGAGTTTACTTTAGTGCCTAGAGAGTTTAAAAGGTTTCTCTGTAGACGTTTGTAACAATCCTCCCAGAATAAGTTCGTCAATTTCTCGTTGTAATTCTGTATGTTCATAACCACTGTAGCGTTTCCTTTATCTGATTTCAGTATTTATATGTCTTTGTTCTCACGTAACCGCTTAGCTGCTTCTCTCTCCTGTCTGTCGATATTTGAACATGGTGGATTTACTTTTCGCAATGTTGCAAACATCTTGTCAAATAGTTTCAGAAATCTTCTTAGTCAGAGTGCGTATTGCAGTTTGTACTTTACATACTAAGTCTTCTATCGGTGTTGTCTAAGGCGTAACAGCGTACTTAAAACTATTCTTTAATGCGGTTGTGGTCTATTTATCTAAAATTGTATCTATTACATCACTTATATTTTTCCCACAGTTACATTTACCACTTTGAAGATGTATGCTGCAATGTCTTACAATACGTCAGTTCGTTTGGGTTTACAAACGACAACACGGCAATGACCAAGTTCTATTTCTTGTTTTAGCTCTCAAGGAGAGACTAAGCCTAAGCCTAAAAAATATGTTCAAGTACGCCGCGGTCTAAACCGAAAGTCGCTTATAATCGTAAACAATGAACCTAATAAAGATAAGAGTTCATAACACTCGATACAGAAAAATGCACACACAATATTAAGTTTTAGTAGTTTAACTTAAAAATATCTACTAAAACAGATTAATTTTTAATGTAACATTGTACAAACTAAAGCAATTATTTTAATATATGAAAATTTAAAAAAAATTATTTTAAGTTACGTGGAAGTACCAATACAGTTCATAGAACGTCAACTCTAATGTATTCTTAGCAATAGTTAATTTAAAAAAATATTTTAATGTAGGTGGTTGTTTGGAAACAGATATCACATTAAAAGTTTGCAACTAAAAACTTATACTATAAAAATAAAGAACGTAATATAATTCATAGTCGTTGAGAAGTAGGAAAAATTCAATTTAAGACCCATTTAGCTATTGAGAAGATTGAAAGCAATTACAATGCAAATTTGATGTTTACTTTTATTAGAAATTATGAACTACTTACCAATCAGTTATCTTAAAATTCTTTACTAAAATATTCCACGTTAAACAAAATAGCGTACCTAAGTTTAAAAGTTAGTTAGTGCTGATTGCTGGAATATATTATTCTTAGAGAATGCTAAATTGAATAGAAGCAACTACTACAAGAATCTTAAACTAGGATAACTTAAAATTGTAGTTTATTCTATAAAAATTGATTACACAAAACTTTGATAATTGATGAAACGTATTAAGTTTTGTTTATTTTACGCAAAATTTATAAGAAAAGTATGTTGTTACCTGTAGCTATAAATTAACAAAAAAAAGCAGTTACGTTTTCTATTTAATTATTTAACGTTTTATCATTAATGTACGAAATTAGAGGCATTAAATTCTATAGACATATATACACTTTTAGCAATTTTGCAGCTTCAATTACTAATTAAAAATTGTATCTAAAGTTTTAAACTACAACGATTAAGCAGTTTGCGTTAAGAAAATCACCTAGTCTAAGTAACTCTTAAAATTAATATATAATTAAAATTTATCATCAAAAATGTTAAAGTAAAATAGTAGTAATTGTTTTATCTTTGCAGATAAGGGCATTAAAACATTCTAACCTAACGAAAATAGTTAATTTAATAGCCGGCAATTTCATTTGACTAAAAGAGTCGTTACTCTGGTAATGCTAGAACCGAATGTAACTGCTCCCAATTTTCTTTAGTGTACCATAATAATCGTTTTTAAAATCGTTATCTAGACGTTCTTCTCTGTCTAAATTAAGTTTGATAATCGTAATTGATTAAAATTAATAAATAATTACAGTTATAATTTTGTAGGAGCGCAGCTTTGTTAAATTAATGAATCATTTTTTGTATTCAAATAAAAATGTTTGTTAAATTAAGATTATATTTGCTTTATAAATAATTAAAAAATATTGACAACAAATGTGGATTAAACCTTTTTCCGATTTTACTGTTTGCAAAATTAAAAATAAAAGATTGACATTGATACATGAATTAAATAATCACAATTGGTATAATAACACATACGTAAACATTATTATTAATCAAACAACTGCATATAACAAATTCACAATCACATTAACACAAAAAAGTTAGAAATACACGTTTATAATACAAACGTACCCCAATTCTTTTTTTTTATTACAATAGTAAAACGGTATTACAAAAAGAACATGCTAGTACAATGTATAATAATAGACACAAAACAAAACAAAAAAAATAGTTTCAGGTTAATAGCAATTACTATCCAAATCTGAGGCGTTATAGAAATCATTATTACACATTCCAGATACGCATACCTATGGGGTTATTTGATGTAGTGCGGTGTAAATGTGTAAATAAAGTTAGTTTTTAAAACTTTAAGCTGATGTTGTTAACTACTCATTAGATGTTAAGTACAAAATTTTGTACTTGAAGACCAATGGCGACATTTCACGATATCACCAAGTTAGTTAACGACATCGTCAAAGCTAAAAACGCTTTATGCAACCGGACCTAAATTTCTTTTTTATACAAAATTTGAATTAAATATCTGCTAATTTTGTGTGATGGAATCTAGGTTCCAAGGAGACATGACACAAAAATAAACATCATAAACTTTAGCATAGAATTACATACATATATATCATGTTGTGTTTTCTTGAGTAAAATTTTTGCAACGAATCTTTATTGCGCCTACAAACTCTATTTTTTTTTATTTTGGGAAAAAATTACATTATTCATCAAGGATAACATTTTATAAAAAATGTTTATGACTTATACGTTTAACACAAGACATTTGTCAAGCATTAAAAGTTTCTACTACTTAGTTTGCAGTAATTTATATAAAACTTTAATTTCTGTATATTATTTATCATCATAGTATAAACACTGTGTTAACTTCATAATTGAACAGAAATGGATATATGTGTTACTCAATAAATATGTAAAATACAAAATTTAATGGTAATTAACGTTAATTTACTTAAATAAGTTATTTACAAAAATTTTAATCATTTGAAGAATAACAATCTAATTTTTCTTGTCACAGAGATAAGATATCACAAAATCGGTTTATTATAGACACTTTTATTTTAAGTTTCGTTACTATTTTAGTTTATTTTAAACTTTATATTATGCGAATTTTAAATACCGAAAACCATATGGTCATTGACTTTTATTTGTAGAACTTTTATTTTTGAGATTTAGCAACACCTTATTTATTAGCGGTATTTGAAAAGCTAGAAATTTGAAATTCTGCACATGCGACAGGCCGTGTTTAATCTATTCATAAAATTAAAAAATAGAAATATTTTCAAAATATTGTTTAGGAAATAAAATTGAAAGTCGAAAATGGTAAAACTCAAGAAAATGAAATTTTTAGTTTTCAATGTCAAAAAATTGAGACACGGTTACGTATCTGTTTGACGATATTTCCAGACTTAAGAAAAACTTTAAAAAGTCTTTTTTTTAATAGATTGCTTATTTAATTATCAATACAATCTATGCAGAAATAAACTTCCTTTAAATTGATATACCATCTTTTTATACCTAAAATCAATGATTACAGAGTCATTTACATTTTTCTATTCAAATTTATAATTACATTTTACATAGGTACCTTACAAAACATGATTGGCTTTTCAAACAAATTTTTATTCAATTGTTTCTTTTGCTTTTTATGGTTTCTTATGTTTATATTTTTATTTGACAGTTGTCAGTTAGCTATCCGTTTGAAAGTTTACGCTACATTTACGTTTGTTATTAGTGTTATCTGTTCGAATTTTGATTTTTGCTGATATTCTAAATTTGTTTAGATTCATGGCGAGTCTGCTCGTATTACTCTTTAGCACTGCAGAACCTTTAAAAAAAGATATCCGCATTTGCCTGCAATGACACAACAAAAATTAAGTAGGATTGAAACGAATTTTCTAAATTTTGTAAAGGTAAATGCGCCTCGAAATATGCCGAAGTCAATTGTCTTTAATAAAGCTGCAGAAACTAGTGTGTTGGGATGCTTTAATGTTTTCCCTGAAAATTTTGTTCGTTCTACTTTGTTTTTGCACACAACCCAATTTTGTTTGGTATGAAAAACGTAGAATTTAGCTATACACGTACATCATATAGAAAATCGTCTAACGCTAAATTTGATTCTACATTTGCGTGCACAAAAATCGGCTTACTATAAACTTTTGGCGTTAACTACATTTTTTTAAAAATTATTCTTCAGATCAAAAGAAAATTATGCTGTTTAAAAAACAATTTAAGTTTAAATTTATTAAAATACATTTTGGCTTCTTAGGTTTCATATAGAGAAACTAATAAGACATGAAACAAATTAACGTTTTTTATTACTAAAAGAATTATGCTTTATTGATAATTATCTAAATTAATTTTTAATAGTGGGCATTGACCTGATAACATTTCTCATACAATTAGGCATAGATCTTATCAAGTTGGGACACGAAATGTAACTCGAATTCTTCGATTGAGCTCATCCCATAAATGTTCGATCCGGTTTAAATCGGAACTGAATGCTGGCCACTCGAAAACCGACTTTTGAAATGTAGTCTTGCACGATTCTTGCTGTGTGGCCCCATGCATTGTCATACATAAAAAAAAATTATTTCTAATGCAGACAATGTAAAGTAGGTACCAAGTCTATTTTCAATTATAGCAATTACTTGTGCGACTTTTTGCAAAGTAGCATGCATTAAAATAACACATTTGAAAACTAATCAAATTTGCGTTTTAATCATTCTCTGGACAACAGTAAGAGAGATTTGGCATTTTTTAAATTGACGACGTCTTAATTCGTTTTCATATGCAGTTTTCCTTTTCTTGTGGTAGATTGTTTTAATCAATATTCACAACCTATTCACAACGCACGTTAACATCTAGAATTTTTTTTTACCTTTTAAAACGCTATGTTATTTAGAAGTATTAATCTCAAACCTGTGGTTTTTAAACCCCGAATCTTTAAGCTAATTTTTGTAGTGAAACTCCAACTTTGTACTTAGCTACTTCAATTGGTTTCATCGTTCACGTGGCTCATAATTTTTAGTTTTTCAGCTTTTCTACATTTTTTTATTGTTTTTATAATAGGTTGATATTAAAACATAATCACTCTTTGGCATTTTCTCAAGATTATAAATTCCTTTACGAATGTTTCTGTAGCTTATAAAAGATTTTTCTAGACCAGACAGTTAAATGTCATAATTATAACAAATTAATTGTGCTATCAACTTTTTTGTTACAACGGGTTCACGTCACCAGAGCTACGATGTAGGTGAGTGGGCGTTTTTGAGAATACTGTAATAAAAAAAGAAAAAATAGGCGCAACTCCGTTTTTTAGTACAGTAGCTGATGAAAATTGTTGTTACCATAATGCTTCTCTCAATACTTTTGAGTACAGTAAGCTTAAATTCGAGAAATTAATCTTAGACACATCTGTCTTAAATGCAAACAAATTACTAAGGTACTCAAACGGTTCAAGTAAATGTAACTAATAATGCACAAATTTTCACACAGTTAAAGGCTGAACTATAAATTCCACTCAAGTTTAACTATTAATAATGACTTTAAAATGGACTAACCGTAGGTGAGAGTTGAATACAAGGTAAAGCACAACAAAATCATTAAAGTTTAAGGTTTAGTAGACATTATAAAATTAGAAAATTTACTTAACACAGTTAGAAAAAAAAAAATTCAAATTACATCAATAACGATACTTTACAGGTATCTAGAAGTGTTAGAAATTCAAATTGACCAAAACTCCTGATGTCATCAATCTTACATTAATCATAGCAACTGAATAGCACTGCCAGGAAAATGCTACTTTCACTTTTAGTAACAGGGTTGAAAAGAAGAAATTAAATTTCCACGAAATTTACTATAAAGAGTTTTAAGTTAACAAAAGCAAAATAGCGTCCGTCGTCATACAAGTGAGGATTAAATAGATTGATAATCACCTTAAATCAGTTAATCTACGTATAAAATCTTCATTTCAATAAAACCGGTAAAAGCGTAAAAGTAATAACAACGATGAAAAATTAAATAAAAAAAATTCCTTACAATTGAACAGATTTTTATCAAAATCAAACCACTAACAGCAAATATACAACAGAAAATAAATATTGGCGCTAAATCGTCTAGCAAAGATAACGAATAGAAACCGAAATATCTAACCAGTGGTGCTTACGTACTAGTGACATAGGAAGTATTTGATCAAAATACGAAAATGGGAAACGTTATTAATAATGATACCTAACAATTATAACATTCCAATCAGCACCAACTTCACTAAAAATCATTAGTACAAATCCCAGTCATCTAAGTTTTTGTGTATTGAAAAACAACTTTTGGTAGTTAAAAGAAGCTTAGTCTTTCTTTATACAACTTCTAAAACAGGGCTTAGAATATTGATTTCTTAAAAACAATATTTACATAAATATAAATAATTTGTTGCATAATTTATTTTTTAAATTTATAGAAATAACTTGTTTTATTTATTAATAGTTTTTTTAGACAAAAATAATTAGGTGTAATAAAGTTTTTCTCTATTTCGACATGAGAATTAGCGATTCTTACACTAAAATCCGTGTAAGAATAAGCAAATTCTTACACGAATTTTAGTAATGTTAGTTTTTTCAAAGTTGGTATCTCTGCATCGTAAGTTGACGTTACATGAAAAAGAAATCAAAATCATTGGAACTTAACAATTGAAATTCAAATTTTGATGCCAAGATCAAATAAAAACGTCCTATTAATACAAAGTTATTTACTTATAAAGGTATAAAGAGATAAATTTTGTATGAGATTTTAGGTTAACACATAAATTTCAATATGTCAAAGTCTAAGTGTTGCCAATTCAATAAAATATAAGTTTCCCAATGTTGTTTTAAAATTAAAATTATACGAAAAATTTTAAATATTGTATCGAAATAGAGAAAATAGTATAAAGCACACGTCATAGAATACGTTTCAATCACTCGACCGCTTCATAAACTCGCCGCTGCGCGGCTCGTGTATGAAACCCGATCTCGTGCTTGAAGCGCGTTCATTCTGTAACTTGTGTTTTAATATACTATTCTAATTTTGTTTTTACGATTTCCTTTACAGTATTTTTATCAACTTTAACATGAATAATTTCTTAATAAATTCTGATAAATCAAAACATTTATAAGTTAAACAAATGAAGGTCTATTTACGATTATCTTAGAAATAAAATAGTTTTGATAAAAATTTCAAAAAAGTAATATAGCATTAGTAATAAAAAAGTGTACATACCAAAAAATCGCTAATCAAAATAATAGTAAAGTTTAATTTTATTCATTAATTTATGTATATATCAAATACAAAATCTTATTTAAAAATATAGTGAAGGAATATCATAAAGGTTGTAACCTTCAAATGTTTTTCATACATTTACTTTTAAAAAGAGCTTGGATTTTGGTTTGTTTTATTTATTTACAATCAGTTCATATACTTAGTGGCTTTTAAACACAATTTTGCATTGTAATTTTAATGTTATTGAACGTTTTTAAAATAACCTTATTTTGAATTTTATTTTATAGGTACTTGTTAAGTGCTGACGCACTTAAAATTTGACTTTTTTTGTTATTTTAAATTTATATAATGCAGATTTTATAAATTATTAGTGGTCATAAATAATTTGATTCACTTGTTAAGATTTAGATTGTAATTTGATATTGCCTTAATTCTAAGTAAGCTCTGTTTATTTGAAAATTATTTATATTATCAAATTTTTTTTGTTTACATCGCTTAGAATAATTTTTTTCTAATACTTGTTTTGCGTCATACTTTTTTGCATATTTTTCTAGTTCATTTGTTTCTTGGGTATCTTTATTGAAAGATTTTACGTCATGGTGTTGGCAATTCTGTAATGGAACCGATGTCTGCAAATCAGTTTTGAAACAGTAGTTCTTAATTACACCCGCAAATATAATGTTGTAGTCACGTAAGTTTTTTTTGGAGTTATGTTAAGCAAGTTGCAGGGTGCTATTAAAATTTCTAGTGAAACTATATGTAAGAAATTAACTTCCGTTTTGTTATTACAACAATTATTACCAGACACTACACAATAGCGTCTCTTTATACAAACTTTTATTGTATTAAGTTAAATAACTTTATAACAAAAGTTAAACCACTTTGTATAAAACTTAATTTAATTTTTTATTAAGTTGTTGCGAATGTGTTATCTTTAATGATTCTATAGATTTTAGACAGTTTCTATTTTAATGAGTATCTTACCAGTTAAATAAAACTAAATGTAAACAAAACATTATGTTTTAAAACAATTTGTGGTAATATTTGTACATATTTTATATTTTGAAAAACCACTAAATTGTCGACAAAATTTAAGAGTATGTATTAGTGTTTATGCTAAAATAATACTTACTACATTAACGCGAATCTTAACTTAATACTATTTAAAATTGCAATTTATCCATACATTTTATGTTAAAATAATTGTAAATTTACTTATTAAATTCGAATAATTAACAATAACAATTTAATTATGCAGAAATCGTTAGTTAAATATTTTTGCTTATTACCAAAACGGCTTGTTAAACTTTAACCCTAAACTTTACTGTATCTAACTAATGAATTACTTTTAGAGGATTATTGAGCTTTGAGACTAAAACTCGTTGCTTAGTTGTGGTGACATAGTGGTATTTTCATTTTCAGAAACATCTGGAATTTCGCAGTTATAATAACAGTTCTTACACTTATTATTTGACTCGTATGATTTATAGAAATAAAAAATAACCGATTTGAAATTTTCTAAATTTATTTAATAAATGTTCTTTGACAAAATAAATAATTAGATAACGCTACATTTGATTTACTATTAATGCAGATATCTTACAAAATGTCATTACATGTAACATAAGTTGTTAGTTTTAAATATACAGTTTACATATTTTAGAAAAAAATTGTTTATATATACATACAAAGTTATAAGGGAAATAATAATTATATATGTATTAATATTAAAAAAGAATAATTAATTATACTAAAAAGTGTATAAAATTAAAAGAATATATTAAAAATAAAAACGCTTGTTTTATTTTATCACCATTTTATACCCTTAGATCGTTAACTTTTAGACCTTACTACGTAACAACCTTTTTATGCTAGGTAATGCTGTAAAACATTTATGAAAAGTTTTAAATTTGCATTTATTTATAGTACTTACTGCAAAAAATAATGTAAATTATTTTGTACGTAAGCATCGCGGTACGTATATTTAAAATTGTTGTCAATTACTTGTAAATAAATTGTTGACTTTAATCGTAACAGCATATATCGATATGACGACACATGCTTACTTTTAATCATAATACCAGTAACCCTGCTGGAATTTAGTTATCATTACAATATATACTGTAGTATTTAAACTGAACTACCAAACAGGTATTTAACACTTCCATCGATAATTAATAACAAAGCAATTGACTGCATGTACATATGTACGTTACATATGTATCATAACATTTAAATAAAACTTAGAAAATATTTGTTATGTTTTTAAAACTACATATTAATTAAATTTTTACTAAAGCAATAAATGCTGTGGCAATAACATATAACGTTATTAATGCAAGTAACTATTTCAACGCGTTGTTGCCAGATCGTATTAGTTGACTTGTAAGTAGTAACATTTTTAGCATATTATTTAAATTTACTTTTACGCAAAAACAGAGAAGATTTTTAATTCTTTTGTGTTCGCCAAATGTGATTATTTTATTTTAAAGAGTGCCGCAATCAATGTAAAATATATGTCTAAACTTCCTGTAAAAAGTTATACAAAAAATTATTTTACTACACTAATTTATTACTAAATACTAGCAGTTTGGATAATAACCGATAAAATTATAACATGTTATAAACCCCGCATCGTTAATTGCGCAGTAATAGTAAAATTAAATTAAAAAAATATGGATTTGTCAAAAAAAAATTGATAAACTTGCGAATTGGGCTAAGCAAAAATTGCATATAGGTATGGTTGTGCGCCACTTTTGATTAGAGCAGCGACAACGTTTAAAAATGTTTAAAGAAAATTCCTTTGTGTGGGTACAAAACGCAACAAATGATATTAGTGCTCATGTGAGGAAATTTCAAAAATTACTTATAGACAAATAATAAACTATCTAAATAAAATAACAACACGCTTTCTGAACGAATGCTGATTAGTAAAATATCAAGTTTAAGTAAATAATTTGATAGTTTTAAAGATTTGTGGAATACTTATTTTTCAGAGAAACAAAAACTCAATCTAGTGATTGAAAAACTGTATAAAATAGAATTACGGGATTTTAGGTCCGCTAAAACATTGTCGAAGCCCTACACTAGTGGTAGAAGTAAAAGGCAAAACAAAAGAAACCAAACAACAAGAAAAGTGACGCTGCTCGTGTAAAAAAAGAATTTCTTTCTAACTATTGCAAAAGATTAGAAATATTAAACACCAACAAAAACGTCTGAAGAAAACTACCCAACAACGCTCAGCATTCATAACATCTATTTATTAAGGTTTCTTAAGTTAAATAGCACCAGATAAATGGTACGTAGACAGTGGTGTATCAGTTTATGCTACATGCGACAGATCTTATTTTGAAACATACAACAATTTTGATGCTTAAAAACAACATCAATAGGAAAAGAAAACTTTAAAATGCAAGCTTTTCAGTGTACTAAGATTTTGAAACAATTTTACTGTAATGGTAACAAGAATTGTTAAGAAGATGTTTGGTACGTTCCAAATTTAGTTATTCATTTATATTTTGTAAAAACTGTTGCACGTAATAGTTTTACTGATAAACTAAACAATATAAATTCGAAGATTTATTCAAAATCCACAAACTGCTTTTGCAGAAGGGGGTACCTTAGTAACGGTTTGAATGTTTTAAATATAACAATATTAAAATAATGCAGATCTGAAACAGTGAATCTTATGTGAAAATTGAAAATTACTTTTAAGTATACTACAAACGTTTGGCTCACTAAAGACACAGTATATGATGTCTTTTCTCAAAAAGATAAACATTGAAACGACAAGTTGTAGTGATGAACTTTGTGATAGCTTTACTTTAGGTAAAATGCATCGACTGCTTTTCAAGAATCGTTTTTACAGAGCGCAAAGTGTAGGTGAAATTATATACGATGATGTAAACGTGCCAATAAGAGCCGAGAGCTTATGCAAACTATTTGGAAGGCTTTAAGGATAATAATACCATTAAACGCATGATCTTTTTGTATTACAAAGATACTGTTCGAAAATGTGTAGACCAATTTTGATGATTAATTTGACATCCAATGCGTAACAAATATTTTCTCAAACTGAAAAATTAAACAACATATCACACCACCATAAACACTAGAACAGAATTGAATTGAAGAGCGCAAGAATATAATTATAGTAAAACCTGCTCATGCTAAATTTTAGCAAGCTTACACAAACGCTTTAGAGCGAGGTTTTCATACAACAGTTTATAATTTGACAAGTAAATCGTCAATAACGCACAAAGAACTATTTGAACTATGGTACAAGCACGTTGAAACAATCAATTATCTAAAAATATTTGGCACAGGACGTTACGTGCGTATTCAGAAACAGTTCTGCTCAAAGTTTCATATAAAAACTATATTTTGTAACCTTGTTGGTTATGTGAATGATAAAGATGACTACTGCATATACATTACATCTAAACAAAAAGAGAATATGTTTGGTTAAGTGTATCAAAAAATTGCTTGGATCTGAAATCTTATACCGGAGCAATCTATTGATACAATATCCAAGAATCGATTTTCTGAAAAAGCGTCTAAAGATAATGTGGGTTTTAAAGATAGGTTAGTTGTTAAGCGTTATGTAAAACTGACACTATGACACTGTCAGAAAACTCCATGCAATGACAACGTCCAAATCTATGCATTTGAAACAATTTGATCTTAAAACTGCGATCATTTACTGTAGGTTTAAAAAAAAGTTTGCTTAGAACAACCAAAAGAATCTGACATTAGCAATAGAAAAATGTTGTTACGCTAAACAACTGTAACTTGCAGTAGGCTGCGATTACTTACCTGTAATTCAATCAACACAAATAAAGTAGCGGTATCTTAGAGTTTTGGATAAATGGTGGCAGGATATTTGTTGTACTGATTATAAAGTAAACAAAAAAGCGTCAAAACAAGAAAAATGTACGCTACAGATGTCCGTTTTACCTGACAAACACTTAAGGTAAAGAAACCAAACAACGCTAGTATAACAATGGGTATATTTATTGCAGTAGCAACATAACAAGAAAATAATTTTTAAAAAATGAGAAAGCAAAATATACAAACTACTCAAAAAAAATTATAATGCTAGTATATAAGAATTGAATCAATACAAATCCAGTGATTACACAATCAGAAACCAATAATAATTTTAACAGATTCGTGTTTACGTTCGACATCAACACAAACTATAAGATAATAGAAAGAGGTCACTTACAGTTTTTTCTGACATACGATTAGCTAATGTTATATTCAAAACGTTTCCCCAAGATTGCAAAAAGTGTAACAATTGGTAATATAAAGATATCACAAATAAATTGGAAATAGTTTATGCGATGATTATTATAGACAGAATGCGTCAAGCTTCCTAATGCCTGTTTTACTGATAAAATTGGAAGTGTGCCACTGAGTCTTTGAGGCTAATTCTCTATCTCTCAAATATCCCACCAATCTCTTCCAAATTAGCAATTAAAACTTATGTGGTGTTTATCTCTAGCATCCGTATATGTTCAAATTTTATCAATCCAGAAAAAAAAATACTTGGAAAATATTTAAAAATTTCGAAATCGCTTAAACGTAAAAATTACACAACTTGCTGTGATACAAGAAAATTAAATTGCGTCGTAAAATAGAACAAAATTCTTACTCCAAGCAATGTTTTACAACTAACACATCAAAATTGATTTGTCCATTAACAACGAGGATCATACACGATACTTCAAATGTATATTTTACTGAGTATAGCGTTAATATACGTGCTGTTTCCTAGATGTTAGAAGCGAAAAATGTAATAATCAGTAACCTCTCATTTGTAAATTACATTTAAAACTGAGCAAAATTTAAACAAAACAAAAACTATGCCAAAATGTTTTTGACATAACAACGTGTCTGCTAACGAATAGTTTATACAAACTCAAAAATGTTGAAATAAGTGCTACAAACAATTGATAAGAAAACGTGATTCGACAATAGTATCGTTGATATTTCTCTATTAACTATATTGCCATAATTAAATGTAAAGACACAGGTTCAATTACACTAAGGAAAAAAATTATACATATTAGATCCTAAGTTGTTTTAATATGAATAATAATTTTTTTTATCACTGCCTTGTAGTCGGGAGAAAACAGGACACAAAAAGCTTCTTATCGGTAAACTGTAGTCTTGCTTATGTACTTAGCAGGTGTTACCACACCTGAAATTGGTTTCGTAGTATCCAAAGCAACTATGACAATGGATAAACCAACAGAGAACTAAAATGGACTGGAAAACGCAGTTTAAAATACTTACGTAAACCATGCAACTATGGTATCAAATATTATAGTAGCAAATGTTATCTGCATATTTATAATGATTCAGATTTTGGTAGTCATGTGACAATAAGAAGATGTACAATGCAATTGTGTCAGTGGTTGTAAATCAGTGGTTCCTAAACTATTTTAGCTCGCGGACCGCTTTTCATAGTAAAAACTTGCTCACAAACCTCTGAGTGAAAACACTACATTAATGCATAATAGAAAAATTCTTTTAAAAAGAAAAAAAATTTTAATGACTAGGATCAACCTGATGGGATGTTATAAATGTATTTACGTCTAACTTAATGTTTGTGAGTAGCAACCGCAAATTCCCATGTGTACTAATTTTTAGTCGGTTTTTTATTTTTGTGATGAGACTTATAACGATACTGAATTCTACTAAATAGAAAGACTGAAATAAATCAACAGCTTCTGTACAATAACCCATAATGCTGGATATAAAATTAAAATTTGTTTTTGTAGCCAGAAGTTGTCGTATCCTTGTTAAAATTTTGTTAAAGTTCATATGAAACGTCGTTAAGTGTTGACAATAAACAAACAAATCTTTATCTCTATTTTGCAATTTTAAAAGATTCGAAAACTGACAACATTTTCTTCTTTTGTGTGTAGAGCAAAAGTTTTATAACAAACGCAGATGTTACATTTTTAGCTTTGATCAAATTTAATGATCACCTTGTAGTTTTAAATTAGTCTCGTTAATATATATATATAATCAAAATCCCAATTACCATTTGGTGTAGGGTTACACTTCTTTCACACTATTTATATAATTACAATCTAACGTAAATTATTTTCTTGTCTATCTGTACGCGTTAACTTAAATAAACATACAATAATAAAAAAATAACATAAATTCTATTCTGTTTTTTAATAATAAACTATTCACTAATTAATTGTTTTGTTTTATATTGGTCCACAAAGTTTTTCCACTCATTTTTCTTTTTTGCTAGGTTGTTTGCTTCTTGCCATGATATTCCTGCGTTTATCAATAGTTTGTTTATAACGTTGTCCCATATTTCTTGAGGTCTTCCTCGATTTCTTTTAGATGCCACTTTTGCTTCTAGTTCTTCTCGCACTGCATCATTTCTTATTCGATCTTTTAATGTGATTCCTTTCACCTTTCTTAGGTACTTCATTTCTATTGCCTGTATTTTACTCTTCATTTTCTTTGATACTACCCAAGATTCACATCCATAAGTTAGTATTGGACGATATACTGTTTTGTAGACACTCAGTTTGGTTTGTTTGCTTACTTCTTTTTTATTAATAAATTTATCTTTCATGGCATAAAATAGGTTGTTAGCTTTTTCTATTCGTTTGTCTAGGTCTAGTTCTTGTGTTCCTGACTGTTCTATTGTCACTCCTAGATATTCAAAATGGTTGACTTGCTCTATGTGTTTTCCTTGTAATTGGATGTTTACTTTATACGGTTCCTTTGACATTACCATCACCTTTGTCTTGTCGGTATTTAATTTTTTTTAAAACTTTATTCCATATGCATAAGTTTGTCTGTAAATCACCTTCCTTTTCTGCCATTATCATAACGTCATCTGCAAACGCGCACTCAGCTACTTCCACTACTTTCAAGTTTCTATATCCTAGCTTCAGTTTCTTCACTTTCTTATTACACTCTTTAATAATGTCATCCATAAATATAGTGAACAGTACTGGACTCATGACTCCTCCTTGCCTTAACCCTTCTATTGTTTTAAAACTTTCTGACGTCCTGTTATTAGCAATTACAAAGTTAATGTTGTCTTTATATAAACTTTCAATAGCAATTATCAATTTCCGTTTTACTCCTCTTCTGGCCAAACTATCCCACACTATTTTTCTTTTCACTCGATCAAAAGCTTTATTTAAGTCAATAAATGCACAAAACACTTTTTTGTTATAATGTACAGTTTTATTAATAATTTCTTTAATGGTAAATATATGGTCTTGTACACAGCGTCCTCTTCTAAAACCACTTTGTGTTTCTGAAAGTGTTTTTTCGATTTTTTCTTTTAGTCTTTTTTCTAATATTCGTTCGTATATTTTTAAGACTACACTTAACAATGTGATTCTTCTATAATTATTACATTCTGTCCGATCTCCTTTTTTGTGGATAGGTACGATTATTCCAATTCCCCACTCTTTTGGTATAGTTTTTTCTTTCCACACTTTATTGTAGATTTTTAGTAATAGTTTTTCTCCAGCTACTCCCATATGTTTAATCATTTCTGGCTTTATTTGGTCATGTCCAGGTGCCTTGCCGTTTTTTATACTTTTAATAGCTTCTCTCATTTCTCTTATCTCTATTTTCTGTGTCTTATTCTCTTCTACGTTCTCTTCATTGTCTTCATCCTTGAGTTGTTTTTCTTCTGTTTCTTTTTTTTGTTCTTTTCTTCAAAGTATTCTCTCCATCTTTCCATAATTTCCGGATTTTTTATTAATAGTTTTCCTTTTTTGTTTCTTATGCTATTATTCTGTGTTGATGTATTGTTTTTTATTGATTTTAACACTTTATAGAATAATTTCTGATTATTTTTACTATTTCTTTCTAATTTGTTTCCAAAGTCTTCCCAGGTTTTTTGTTTTTCTTTTATTACTAGATTTTTAACTTTTGTTCTTTGTTCTTTATATCTATTGTAGTTATTTTCGTTTTTTTTACTTAGGTATTCTTTCCATCTTATTTTCTTATTTTTTACTTCTTTTTTGATATTCTCGTTCCACCAAGCTGTATGTTTTGTAGTATTTGATGTTTTAGTTGTCCCACACGCTTCTATAGCTACATCCAACACAATACTTTTAAATAATTTCCACATTTGTTCTGTACTGGTTTCCTCTACGGTTTCTTCTATTCTACTTATTTTAGTTTTTATAATTTCCTTATATTTGATACATATTTCTGCTATATTTAGTTTATGGATTTTTATTGTTTGATGTTCTAATTTTTTATTTGTGTTGTTTACTTTATTTAAATTATGTTTTTCCATTATTATTTTTGCGACTACTAGGTAATGGTCACTATATATTTCTGCTCCTCTGTATACCCTTACATCTTTTATCTTATTTCTATTGTTTTCTTCTACTAAAATATAGTCAATTATGGATCTTTCATTTCTGCTTGTTACTTCTCTTGTAAATTTGTGCTTATCTTGGTGTTGAAAAAATGTGTTTGATATTATAAGTTTATTTAATATGCAATAATCTATTAATCGTTCTCCATTTCTATTTTTTATATTTTCTCCAAATTTTCCTACTACTTTTATAGTTTTATTTTCTTCGTGGCCTACTCTTCCATTGAAGTCGCCAGCTACATATATTTTTCCTCTGCCATTTCCTCTGCAGATCATCCCAAAATTTGTCTTTGTTTTTCTTTGTGTCGTTTTCATCTGGTCCGTATACTGTTATTATTGTTGTTCTATTTTCATTGGTCTCTTTTAATTCAATACTTAATATTCTTTCACTCCAACATTTCCATTTTTGTATAAATGGAGTTATATTTTCTTTGATTATACAACCAACTCCTGCTGCGGCTCTTGTATTTTCTGACACTCCGCTATATATAAGTATATGTCCATCTTTTAATTCTATTTTTCCTTGTCCTTTCTTTTTTGTCTCTGTTATCGTGAGTATATCTAATTTTGCGTCATTGAATTCATCTACTAACTCGTTTTCTTTTCCTGCTAAACTTCTGATGTTCCAAGTTGCTAATTTCCATATTTTCTTTTTTTGTCTTGGTATAGTTTGTTCCTTCTCAATCCTTATTTCGTAGCCGTTTTCGTCATCGTTGTTACCTGTCATTTGTAAACTTATTCGTTTTTTGACCCTTGTTTGATCAACTTGAAAGGTCTTCTTATTTCTGGCATTTTTACTTCCTGTGGTGATCTTTCATCTACTGTTCTTGCTCCTTTCTTTTTTATTTTTTCTATTTGAGAGTCGTTTCCTCGTGTTTCTGTATTTTTTATATTCTGGTTGTGTATGCTGTATATTTTTGCTTGTTGATCTTCACTAAGTTTTTGTACTTTGTAACTTGTACCATTAATAATTAATTTGTTATACACTACGTATGCCCTATTACCCTCTTGTCTAGCTTCTTTCATTTTTTCAATTAGAAATTTCCTTTCTTCTTGTATTTTCTTTGGAAAATCTTCTGTAATATAAATTTTTGTACCTTTTAGTTTTTTGGCTGCTTTTAGAATATCCCTTTTTCTATTAAATGAACTTAATTTTACTAGGATCGGTCTATTTCGATTGGTGCTATAGTTTCCAAGTCTAACTACTTCATTTACTTCTATTTCCATATTCACCTGTATTTCCATGTGCAGAAACATACTATTTATTTTTTTTTTAATTGTGAATCTACCTCGTTTTCTAAATCCGGTATTCCTTGAATAATCAAATTATCCTTTCTTATTTCTCTTTCAAGCAAGTTTATTCTTTCATCTTGTTCTATAGTATATTTTTTAATTTTTAAATTTTCCTCTGTTAATTTGGTATGTTCTTTTTTAAGATTATCTAATTCAGCTTGTAGTGCATCAAGTTTTTGTTCCATGCGTATTTGTATTACTTCGATTCTTTCTAACTTTTTAGAATTGCATCGACTTTGTCTTCCATTGCTATAATTATTTGCGTTAAACAATTACTGGTTTTATTTGATTTTTTCAGTGTTTATACAATATCAATTCTATTGTGTATGGTGTGTTGCCTATTTAAATATTTATTGTAGTATTATTTTACGTTATTTATTTTATGTATTGGACTTATTACTATTTTAGTATTCATGCAATTCTTATCCTTATTGTTTACTTTAATAACCTCGAAATTTTATGTTGATTGTAAATTTATTTACTACTAACTAATTCTTCTTACTTTTTCTTGTATTATCCTACACTTCCATGCATTAACTATTTCACTTCTAACTATTCTCACTTAAATTTATTACTCGATACGGCCCAATTCGGACTTTAATATCGGAGTATATTTTGCTTCAATTTCGCGTTTAACGTTAGATTTCTAATTCTAGTCTCGTTAAATCTGGCAAATAAATATTCATATAAGCAATGTCATTTTTTGGGAAAATTAAATTGTGCCGCAAATCATTGTCTTTACTTTTTAGGAATTCCAACACTAAATCAAATAGCAAATAAAAACGATCCAAACATGCACTTTTAGATAACCAACGTACTTCAGTGTTAAGTAGTAAACGACTATAATCATCATCATTTTGCAAACCAGTTGAGTTCTCATTTAAGGCTTTCTTATTGATTTTATTAACTACTCTAATGACGTTATGTAGTGATTTATGCAAACATTTACTAAAGTTTTATTTTGTGATGTGATGTCGATGAATGACGCAATGTACCGATAATACATTTGGTATAGCTTTTTTTAAGTATAACAAAAAGTTCAAAAATGCACTACCCTGTATATTGATTTAATTAAAATTACCTTTCCATTTCTCGACTCCATCTATCGGGCTCGTGGTCCCTTCGTATTGAGAAGGCGACGGGCGGTCATTTTAACTTTAACATCGTTCACGATATAACCTATGTCTGCCTGAATTAAAAATAGTTTTCTTAAAACATCTACGTGTTGTGACACGATATGTACTGAAAATATCTATAATTAATTAATTTATTACACGCAGAGTAAGGCATTTCTATTCTTTTTTGTTTAAAGGTAATTTATATGTCTTCATTAGCGCCTTGTGCTACCTCTTAAATCTGGGTGTTCTTGTCCTAGTTTCTGGTCAAGTTTAAATTCTATAAGGAAAAAATTATATGAGAAGCTTTAGACCCATGAACGCTGCGAGACAAGGGCAGAATTTTTATGCGGAGGCAATTGACCGTTAAATAATATCATCTTGTACGGAAGGGCATATGAACCAGACACAATTGAATTTCTCTTCGGAGGCAATTAATACCTAATACGTTTCCGTTCTCTTACTTTCTTTTAAATGTTTCTTTTACCTGTTGTAGTTTGTGAGTCACCAGATAGACACGATTATTTTCAGAAAGTTTGATTACAGGAAGCCAGTAGGAAAACGTTTTCTGAAAGTACACCTGAATCTTGGTAAGTCAATTTTTGATTTTAATGATTCGCTGTCGCTACGGTGCTACTCATGAATAATTATATTTACTATTCGTGTCGAAACGTACGAATCGATTTGATTCTTATTACTATTACTCAATTAGTTATGTAAAATTACTATTGCATGCTGGTTATGTCAACTGCCAACAATATCATTATTAATGTGGTTTACTTACAAAGATTTTTGTATGTTCTGTTTGTTACACTTTTGTTTTAAGTGTAGTGTAAGTTGCCGATACTTCTGATGTTTTAGTACCTACTTATATTTGTACTCGGACTAAATTTATTTACTGTGATGCTATCAACTTATCTCGTAATTGGTATTGATTAAAATTTTAATCTATTTATCATTCTGAAGTAATTAAAGTGCAATTGTTGTTAACAATTTGGTTTCTTTCTTCCTTTTTTCTAGCTTTACGAACCTTAACGATTTTGTACAAGTTTTGAGTCTCCTGTGCTGAACTAGCAGGAGCTATTTCTGCAAAAAATCTGGCGCCTTTTAAAATAAAGTCACTTGAACCTCCCCTTTCTCCGACAGGTATTGTTTCAATCCTACAGCGAGTTGGCCGTGCAGGTTCGTAAACTACTAGAAGTTTGTAGCATACTATTTCCGGAGCACCGTCAGTAGCAATAGAAATAATATTAGTGAAAAGTAGGTATAGCTTTTACATCAAAAAATCTTTTTAATTTAATAAATAGCGTTTCATTTTTTGTTACAGTTTCTAAACATATAAAAAATAACAATTCTTGGAAAACTTTTTCTTCTTTTATAAATCTCACATAAGCTAAAAGTAAAGCTTCGTTTCTTGGTAAGGTTGTCTAGTCAAACTGTATAAAAAATTCAGGTGTTTTTAAGTAGTCAGATAGAGTTTTCTACACACTGAGTCATTTCGTCGATTCTTCTTCGTACAGTGTTATAACTAAGTGGAATTCTTTTTAGATTATTGAAAACTGGTTTGTGCAACACGGTGTACATTACCTTACTTACAGCTGGTAGAAGTTTTTCACTAAGAGTGTGCGGCTTTTCGAACTTTGCAATCATTAAAGAAATATTATAGAAAGCACGCAGTCCATCGTCATCTCTCATAGATTCCTATGAGTTCTTGCAACGCCGGTGTTTTTAAATATTTTTTTTTGATTGTTTAAAGAAACGTTTAATCTTTATCTTTTCTGTGACTATAGAATTTTATTAAATGCTCCTTAAGCTTAGACGGTTTTATTGAATTACTTGGCATTGTTTTATTACATAAAACACACGACAACTATTATAGCGACATTTTAAAAGAATTAAACCGTATTTTGAAATTTTATGAAATGAACTATTTCCGTTTACTTAAGTTTATTTAAACATCTAATAATTTTGTGTCATAGCTGGAATGTGCCACCATGTTAACACTAAGACCACTAATTAAACCGAAATATAATTTGAAAACAAGAAACCAAAATGTGCGGATACAAGGTACACTTTCCTTTGTATTAAAATCGTAAACGAAGTATAAATACAATTATTAAATGTGTTTGAGATCAACTTAACATAAACAAACAAAATTACTTTTTTAACAGGAAATTTCGAGAGAGCATAGAAATCATCAATCATCCCAATAACTTCAATCGTGATCATGGTTTCGAGCTATCCCTTCTTTGGTTCCCGGTCATTAGTCCTTTATTGAAAACACGCCCTCGTTCAACCGTAACCCAATCAGAGTCGAGCTTAACCAGCCGTGACGATACTTCTTCTTTATATACGGAGACTATTTCTTTTTAAGTCACTTCTATGGAGTTTAGAATCTGGCTTGGTTCACAAGTTGATTACATAACTCTGTAGTGGTTCTTTGTTAGATTTTTGTTTGCTTTTTCAAGTTTATCGTTTTCTTTCTTACCTTTTCTGAGTTTAGAATCTGACTTGGTTCACAAGTTGATTACCTAACTTTTGAGAAGTGTTTAGTTAGATTTTGGTTGCTTGTTTGAGTTCTTCGATTTCTCTCACGCCCTGATGAAGCCTCTTACGAAAGTGGGCGAAACGTTGGCAACTTCGGTTACACGGTCCAAACCCGGAAAACGTTCTTATCTTAGTATATTTACACGTTGTTTAAAATTCTTACCACATATTTTTTTGTAATTGTATATATTTTCTTTAATAACTATAGTTTGATAAACTTGTAAGTATTTATACACCGAAACAAAACAATGCTACTACATAATCGTATCTTCTTTGCATTATGTTATGGTTATAGTCAACGGTTATAGTACAAAATCTTTTTATAAAAGTAACTTAATCTGTTCTTGTGTTACACGTTTGATTTTTTTGTTTTATACCTTATCTTATATTCATTTTCGAATAGAGTTTTCGCGTTGTTCTTGCTGCACTAGTATTTAAAAAAGTTGCCGAATTAGCACTACTGTTTCATTCCAAAAGAATTTTAGAAAAATTACACTCACTTTAACTAGATTCTGAAATTTTGCAGGTTTAAGTCAAATATATGTTTTATTTATATTATTTCTATGATGACGTAGAAATCGTTTTTCTATGTATGGCAAATATTAAAATTTAAAAAAATTGCGTTTTTTTGTGGTTGCTGAAATCCACATAATATCTTGTAACATCCTACCCAGTTGCAAAACAGCTTTAAAGACATTTTTTTTTAATACGTAGTAATTTTGTAAGCTTAATATTCGAATACCCAATAATATTTTGCTAGATCAAATCATACACTTCCAATTATTTCGTCATTAGTGATAAACTTGACGTTTTTTGAAATCTACATTATTGTTAAAATTAATATTATTTTCTTAAGTTTGATTTAACCAAAAATTAACTACAAAAACTGTTACTTAAAATAATTTAAAAATAAAAAGCAAAAACAAAATTTATGCAATATACGTACATGTATGTATTATTTTATTCAAATTTACCAACAGATAGATGTTAGAATAAATACAATTGTTACATTATTGGAAAGCTGTATGAATAAAGAAACAAACAAGACATAAAAAAGTAATAAAGAAAAACCTAAAACAATACAAACCGAAGTGCACTTATAAATAAATAACTTTAGCAAGCGCAATGAAATGATAGATAAAAATAAAACGTGAATTTTTATTACGGAATTAAAAGTTTTTTAGAAAATAGCACAAACGGAATCTAGCGCTAAGTGTTATGAATTTTTAAAGAAAATTTTTTTGACAATTCATTAATTAATATTATAATTGTTGTTAGTATACAAGCCCACAAATAATAATAAACAACATTCAAACAATACAAAACCGTCAGCAGTAAATTAAAGTATTGTTTTACATAAATGCATGTTTAAATCTTGCTTTCCTTTATTATCAAAATTTATAGTATTTTATTGAAATGTGTGACCATTATCCAGTACTTAACAGATCGTACATTCAGCTATCACAAAGTTTATAGATTTGTTACTTATACGTAATAGCCGATGATACTAAACCAATACGTGTTGTGTAATAAAATATATTCCACAACACATTATATCTACTGTCAGCTAGTAATTGAAGTTAAAAACGTAATAAATACTTTAACAAAATGATATAGTTTTAATTTAATTAAGTAATAAAATTCACATTTTTATATATCTTATCTAATACAATTTAAACTTAATGAATACATATTTGTTAACATTGTAAAACAGCATAGAAAATGTAAATTGTACGACGTTGCAAAATTTAAACATAAGGCATCTTAACTGCATCGACAATACGAAGCAAACATACTCTACAAAAGCAATAAATATGTCGCAACAGCAAAAAGCAATTATCGTAAAGCTTTTAGCAAATTTAGAGGAAATCATACAAATTGAAAAATTAAATTACAATTAATGCTGATCAAAAAATTATTTGATAAATTCTATTTGTCATTTTATGTATGTTATTTTGGTAATAAAACGATTACTAATAATTAATATAGCAAAATATACAAAAATCTAAGTTGAAAAATTGTTTAATTTTTTGATACATATTTTTTTCAATAAAAAATGTTAAAATTTCATATTTAGTGACTCTAAAACTGACTGACACAAAACAATTTAAAGCAATCAATAAATTTCTCTAAGCTATACATTAGCATTTGCTTTCTATTCTATACAGTTATTCTAAATTTAACGCAATACTTGATTACATTAGTATATTGTAAAACGAGTGTTACAATGACGACAATTGCAATGCAAATCGTATAGCAATATATGAACGTTACAAACAAAGAATTGTTGAAATGTTTTTTTTATACTGGTTTCTATATTTTGCTTAAAATAACATTATTTGTTGATTATCAAGTTCAGTCAGACAATTAGATTTGACAGTACGTTTTTGACAAAACTGACAGTACGCTAGATTTACCTGTTTAATAAACTTTTAATTTAGAAAAAAAGTAAGATTTTGTAATACAATTTGAAAGCATTTTAGATAACCGTATGAACTAAGATTAATACGTTAATCTGACAGCTAAATCGATAAAATATAATGCGCATCCTGTTTAAAAATCCTTCTATCACAACAAGACAGTTTTGTTTTTTTTTAATTGTCAGAGGCGGGAGCTGCACAGCTAACTTGCTTTTTGTTTTTAATAGCAAAGCGGGTCAAATCTCATACTCTTTGAAAGGTCTCTTAAAGTAGAATTCAAGGTAAATTGTAAATAAACAATTAGGAGTAGGTATTAAGTGGATAACTGAAGATTTAGTGAATATTGAAAACAATGGTTAGTTTATGTTGTTTAACAAACGTCAAAAGCTTAAAATAGTGCTCGAAGTGCTTAATTATAGAGCTAAATTATATAACAGAAAAAGAACGTATAGAAATCTTGATAACAAGAAGATACGGTGATGGAAGACGCAGCCATGCAGAAGTACGCGATTTTTTTAATGCGAGTTTTACAAAAACAAGTACTGCAAAGAATCGTTTAAAATCTGGCCGTCTAAATACAGCAACAAACAATAAAAATTCTGTAAATGTTATGTTAGATGTTATTAATACGTCAAGGACTTATACTCATAAAATATTCAAATCTTCCATCTGGAGGGTTTTGAAACGTCAAAGATTTTATCCTTATAAAGTACACTTGATGCAAGAATGAAATAGATTAAAAAGATTAGAATTCTGTAAAGAAATTATGCTTCAAATAAATGCTATTTTTTTACTAAAAGGCAAAGTACATAAGCAAAACTGCAGATACTGGCAGGTACATAGCAATAAATTTGACTAAATAGTCTCGTATTTTAATTTTGCTGCTAAATAATATCAGTTTATCTGTTGGCCAATAATAACTTTCCTAACATACTAAAATGATTTTATCTTTTATTGGTATTGTTAGACAAAACATTATTGGCTTCTTTTTTATTAAGGAAAATTTTACTGCGGTTAAATATCTGCAAGAACTGTAAGAAAATCATTTTTCTCTAAGATCTTACCCCGATGAAAACGATCCTAACGTAATTAGCAACACGCTATGGTTTCAACATGATGAAGCCCCTCCGCATTATAGCTACAAAGTTTGTAGTTATTTGAACGACGTTTTTTTAAAAATACGTGTTGAATGGCCACCGCGATCATCTGATTTAACCCAACCAATTTTTTTCTTGTGGGGTTAGTTGAATAGCCGTACTTATCTCGATAAACCAAATAATTTGAATGAACTAGTGCAACAAATTTGAGAAGAAACATTTTTAATTAAGTTGAAGGATTTTCTAATTAAATTTATAACGGCCAAGAGGCAAATAGGGCACAGTTTGAGTATTGCTTATGAATAATTTTTGTACTAGATGAACTTCATAAATTTAAAACACGGTTTCAACAATCTGATGTTACATTAAACATCATAAAACAATTCTCATGCTAACTAGATCTTCAGTTATATAGTTAATACTTACTCCTACTCTATAATTTATAATAGCGAAGTTAACTTTAGAGATAACTATGACAAGCGGATGTTGCCAATTTTTACTTAAAACTATGGTATGCGATTTGACTCTGCATTTAAAAAACAACAAGTTGGTTGTGTTTCTCCCGTCCTTGTCAATTGAAAAAATAAATAGAAGGTTTTGTAAACAGCATGCATATTAAATTTTATCGATTTAGCTTGAATAGTTTTAAACCAACAAGGCCGGTGTCATACATTTGGTACGCAATGTATATTACAAACATAAATAAGTACTTTTAGCTGCCTAAGTTTCATTTTGTAATACTGTTTTAAAAAATACAGTTACTGAAAAAAGTATATTGTAAAATAAGTGGCTAGTTAAGCAATATACGAGCGTTACAATAAAGAAGAAAGAAGAAATTGTAACACAAGTTTTTTTTTTATACCGATTTTTTTCTGTTACTTTAATTTACATTATTTCTTGTTAAAAATTATAATATATGTAAATCAGCGATTTTCAATATATTATAGTTGTTAACAGTGTTAGTTAGTATGTGCCCACTTCTTAATTTCCAGCGCCGTTATATTTTATGACACGTGCATAAATTTCATAATGTAATAACGTGTATATTCATTACCTTAAAGTTCGATTTCTATTTCCGACGCTCTCTAGAGAGTTTAGTCTTACTTCATTTCCTGTCAAGACGTCAAACCGCCAACTACTTAAAATCCTGCTTGTGATGGTATAACTTCTTAATCTTATAACATCGGCGTTAATGGAAATGAAATTATAATTTTAAAACGCATTTCTAGTAGTTTATTCATCACAAGGTAAGCTTTTTCTATTAGTTTTTAGAATCTTTTCGTAATTTCCTTCTTAATTTGATAGCACGTCCGGCCACGTTTTCGTTGCATGTTTCGATGTATTTTCGATCGACGAGGGGTTAATATCGACAAATACCTTCATGGAAAGATTATAATTCTGGAAAGCCTACGTTAAAACTATAAGCAAAGTCTCAACAAGAACTTTTCTCCGAGATTCTACTCCTTATGCGTCAAGCAACTGCGATATCAACTTTTACTTAATGCGTGCAACAGCATTCGATAATCGGGTTTTTATGTCTAACTTCTTTTAGTACTAATTATGTAGATTTTTGCATTCAGGAGTCATTGTGTTGACACGATTTGCTGTTCATAATTATTCCAGATCGACTCAACGACAAAAACGTTTTCTTCGGGCAAGTACTGGATTGCGGATAAGTTTTATTTAATTACATTTGTGTCAGAAAAGTCTCTCACGAAATTATGCCTTTTATAACTTACGTCATTTCCATAATTGTTTCAATACCATTGAGGTATTTTCATTAATTATTTTGTGTATCGCATGCTGTAAACCATAGATATTTGTCACGTAATTTTTCTTTGCTATCGACATCTTATGGGCAAACCTATTGTAGCATTACTATTAATAAGTTTTGAATTCTAGTATAAGGTTTAAATTAAGTTAAGGATTTTAAATTGCTTATCTGTCGTCATGCGCCATCGAAAATACCGTTGATGTTTGGTTAATTCATTCTATTTTGAATTTTCCAAAAAGTGCAACAAAACGTGCTTATGTGTGGTCCCGTTCAGCCATCTTACTTTGGTGTTTTATCGCAATTTATTAAGCGGATCTCCGTAATTTGGGTGAAAATAAAATATTCCCTGGATTGGTTTACATATTTGGAAAATGCTGGCAGGAATATTTTTCGTCAATTAACATTACGCGAGGTGAGTTAAGTTTTATTTTACATTGTGTGGATACCATGGGGAAAATTTGAGTTTTAATTTGGGGTATTTTGTTATAGCAATTAAGTTCAGATTTAAAAACAAAAATCTTGAGAATCGTCGTCATATCTGTGGAAGATAATTCTTTTTCCTGTGAATCATCCTCGAGTGGAATCGTATATATTTTAGTGGGATTAATTGGGTGCAGTGTAAATTTTATCCAAATCTGGTAGCGTTATTTTTGTCAGCTACATCGTCTGGAAAGCGAAGATAAGCTGTTTCCTATCGTTTCGCTGAATATCGCGTCGAAACACAAAATCGTTACCAATAACTGGACAGGTTTATTTAATTGTAATTTGATTCTTAGTTTAAGGTTACTTTTAATTGTTTATAATAAATTGACAATTTCTTGATTTGATAGTTCAGGTCTTTTCATAAAGTAAAATCGTAACGTATTATTTGAGATATATATTTTGTTTATCGTCAGTTAGTCGACTTCGTTTAAATAATTTTTTTTGTCAGTTCATTTAATTTGACTCGAAGGTAGGGCAGTTATTTCCGAATACTTGTGATTGATTTATTTTCAGAGTTGAGATTATTATTCGGACACTTCGTTGAGCTCTTCGAAGGACGTCTCTCCGGTTATTTATTATCAAGGTAAGCGACTTGAGTAGATATCGCTATATCATAGTAATTTGGGAAAACTGTCAACGATTTTATTTTGCGTTAGCGTAAATACTTGAGGAATATCTGTAATCTCTTATAAGTACGATCGCAAGATCAGTACCTATTTAAGCGAAGGAGTTTATCAGTTCATTAATTACTAGAGATATTGTAATTATTAATGTGTCAATTTATTGTATATATATATTATTTCATTTGCATTATTGAATGTTATCAGCCAAGAAAGCTGCCCATGTACGTTACTTTATTTATTTGTGCATTAAAGAGGAAGTGAAAAAACAGTATTTGCTTAATTTAAGTCTGTTAGTTATTTCTATATTTTGCTATTATCTTGGGACATCGTAAGCAATTGGTGAGTAAATATAGTGGCGCCCATTTCTTTATTAACAAGTTTTGCTCTATTTGGTCTGAAAACACTCACGACCCAACTGTTTACCTTGACAGAGCTATCGGAGCCTTTGCTTAATTATATTTGTGCCGTAAGTCAGATTAGAACACGTAACACTATGTATTGTGTGTTGTTAATACTTTCGGCATTTATGTACTACAAACTTTCTTGCGCTCGTTGTTAATAATTTACGTTATTAAATTAAAGTTGTTATACATATTTATCTTTTTCTTTTTTTGGTTACATGAAAACCTGTGTAACAAAGATTACGGGCCTGATTTTGTTACAAGCTTGGATTTTCTGTTGTGTTCAAAACAGAAGTTTTACTTAGAAAGATATGGATCCCTTTAAATTCTATTTTTGTGAACCTCCCATATCTCCGACTAGTGTGAGTTGGCCGTGCAAGGTTCGTAAGACCTATAGCTTGTAACAATTTACACCCACAAAAATTACTAGTTTTGATTGCACTTTGTAACACTGTTTTTCTTTTGAGACATAGTTGTACAAAGTAACATTTCTACATGTGCGAAATACAAAAAACTTGAAGTTTTTGATTTGGATAATTCTAATAAAAGAATGTGGTTGATTAAAAACGTTTACTGCTGTTGTAAAACATTAATATATTTTAAATTTGATTAGTTTTAAAAAATATGCATAGTGTAGCTGCTAATTAAAGAATCAAAACAAATAAACTCATTAAAAAATCGTGATTACAAAAAACCATTAATATACTGTAATAGCGAAGGCTTCCACGGCCGGAATCTACACTAACATTAGAATGTCTTCCGGGTTTGGACCGTGTCATAGTTGCAACCGAAGCTGCTGTTGCAACTATGACACGGTCCAAACCCGGAAGACATTCTAATGTTAGTGCATTAATATACTATTCTTAACAAGCTTACATAATTTCTAATTTTTAGTATCTTACGTTAAATGTTAAACAATAAATTAAATAAAGACGTATGAAATATAGTTTACATTTACTTGAATTAAATTAAGGCACGAAAAATAGGATTTGCGTTCCTTATTTTCTTAAGTTGACACCTACATTCAATAATTGTACGATGTAAATATAAATGTTATTACAATGTAATAAAAATGATTTTCTTTGTTTAATTTTAATATTAAAGACTCAAATTTAATGAGGTTTTATTGGATTTAGCTTGTACCTTATGGTTGTGGAAAAGTACGGTCAGTCGAAATGAAAGTTTTATACCTACTAGTGGTTCGCACGCTCCCATTTGCTTAAGCTTAAAGCTTTCCATTCGTATCAAATTCTAAGTTTGTTAAAGAATATACTATTTTGTGCAGTCAATATTGCAAACGTCATAACTTTTTGCTAGTGTAGTTACGTAATGAACCAAAAAAGCTCTTAGGTGGCAAAATAAAAACTATAAATCTTCATAAAACTTAGTTTTCAAAGTCAATCATTATATTAGAACAAATGTGCGACAGGTAGAGAAATCATTTAAAAAATCTCAAAGTTCAGTTAAAATTGAAAAAAAAAAACGATGTTAAAGTTAATGTTAAATTTGACAGACTTAGTAATATATATAATATAAATTTAACTTTACTTGGTTGCTTAAGCTTACAAATTGGTTCATGTTTTCCTTATTTACAATTACTACATTACGTTCTATTTACATTTTTTTTGTTCAACAAAAATTTTTTTTGCACATTTTATTACATTTCATTATCCTTTCTTCTTAACTTTTTCCCCCTTCTCCATACTTCTTCCATCCATTCCGCACCATTTCCGGTTTCGTCTAAGATTTCCTCTATTTTCATAACCTCTTCTCTTAGTTTTCAGCCTTTATCTCTCATGTCATTAAGGTTTTTTCCAGTATTTGTTAAGTAACTCCTCGTTTCCACATCTGAACCGTGCTATCATTTTTTTCTTTTTGTTGCTTTTATTCCCTATATCCCTTTAATTATTCTGGCACCCCTTCACCCCTTGATATTCTTATAATTCCTATTATATATGCCCTCATTTATCCTTGTCCATCTTTCTTGTTTCTCCTTATTATTTCTTCCTTTACCCCTACTCCTTCTTCTCTTAATCTCTCTACTTTTTCTCTCGCGTACCCGTTTCTTTTGTAATACTCTTTTCTGCTGTCCTGCCCGTACTTCAATTTTCCTTTCTTTATCTCTTTCCAACATTCTTGCAGTATTTTGCATTCTATTCTTTCTCTTAGTTCTTCTTTGTATTTTATGGCTCTTTTTCCTGTTTTTACTTTTATTTTTGCTATCTGTATTTCCTCTCTTACAATATACCCCGGTGTATCTCTGTATCTCTGTTCATTCCCAAAACCCATCTCATCTCCAGTATTTTTCCTGTAGCGCTTCTAATTCTCTCAACTACTTTCACCCCCATATTCTCGCCCCATATACCACCTTTCCATCATCTCTTTCATTTCCTTTTCCTCCTTAGCCACCAACGCTATGTCATCCACATACGCTAACGAGCATACCTTCGCTTTCCCTACCACTATCCCTCCTGTCTGTTGTCCTTTCATTGTCTTCACCAGATCCCCCGTATATACTGCAAACAGGCTTTGGCGTTAATTTTTTTTTAATTTTTTAAAAAACAATGTAATTTTACAAAAAAAGAATTCAAAAAATAATGTACGTTACTCTCATGGAAAGTATCACAGCATAACTCACTGACATGCAGCGCTCGGCTGCGCGGCCTCTCGTGACATTAACGTTTGTAATCCTGTTCTTTACTTTCGACTCTTGTTACGTAAATTACTATTATATTATTATAACTATTTAAGTGTGACCGATTGCCAGTATACGTCGTGTTATATCGGTTGCCGTGAAAGTATAAGTTGTTATGTGCTTTTATATTGAAACAATTACTATTCTTAGCAACAGTGTCAAGAGAATAATATAAAACAAACTATGACTTATGACATGTCAATGATCTACTGTTTCTAACTTATTTTTTATGATAACCTGTCGTTGTGAATAAAAATTATAAACATTTTTTCAAATGCCGAATACGCCAACATGCATTATGTTTATAGACAGAAATTCAAACGTTGTAGAGTACACTTTTGTAGAAATTTATTGTCGTTTTTTTTTTTTAATATATATGACGCGCTTATAATAAACAAAATGGTGTACGTTAAAGAATAATACTAAATACGTGTTGAGCAGACCGACAACTTGGTGTAACCCACTGTAAAATTTTAAGAGCATTAAAACAAGATCACTGAAAGCTTTTTTTTACAACTTGTGTAAGGTTTGCTGTGTGCAAGAAAAAAAATGACGTTTTACGTTTTCTAGATGAATTTTTAATTCGACCCATTATTTTGCGAAACGTGTTGCGAACATTTTTTTAATTATTTTTATTATTAGCTTTTCGTTTAAGCTAGAGTTGTAAATTATCATAGTCTCTATATTTGAAATTATTAAAATTGTGTGTATAAACAATCCTCATTCCAAGATAAGTTTACTGCAAACGTGTAGATTGTTGTTACAAACAATATTTTATAGAGATCTTATATTTTACCTCCTCTATTAAACGTTAAATTTTCTAAAGAATTCTTTCGCTGATGTACTTAATGACGTTTCATTACATTTGCGTTAAAAAAGGTAAATGCAATTAGTAGCTACACCAAAATAATTTTTGCCGATAGATTTAACGCCTAGACGACAACAACCAGCTTGACTCACATGTATAACTGATCTAAATCTACTTCTACTGGATTAATATAGTTGGGGTCATGAATTCTGCATTCTACACTAACAATTGAAAAAATGCCATTTCAAATTGCAGCAGAAGTTAACCCATCTGTCCAACAAAAATGTATTAAACCAAAATTAATACACTTATTGTAATTTTTGAAAACTTATTGTCACTATATTTAATTTTTTTTTCATACACTAGTTTTTGTAGAAACAAACCGGTTACATGAGCTTAAATTTAAGTATCCTATAAAAATTATCTCTAAATAATAGTTTTAAACCACCATAAGATTATACAAAAAATAAAGATTGTAGCTATTCACGAAAAATTGATATTTTACCAAAATTTTGGCGATCTTCTCAATTATACTTTATTGTATAAACCCTTAATATTTCGTTTAGGTCTATTTTTTATTAAAGTTAAATTTTTAGTAAAACCTAAATCACCCACTGCGTTTAAAAGAATAATAATTTACGTTACTGTTTGATCAATTGTATGTTATATAATTATATACTATTTCATGTGTCTTTGCAACTGGGTTACAAAGAATAGACAATTATTTGAATAAAAAGTAAAACAAATAGCAAATTTGCTATTCTTGAGAACACATTTGCGCATATACGTTTCTACCCAATGCATTACACATTTTTTTTATTATATTGGTACGTAGCGGTCGCATTTAATTAAATTAACACGTAACTAGTGACCATTTGTCTCACACTTCGCACAACTGTTTACCAGTCGGAATTCCTCACCACAAATATGTGGCAAGAGGCCGTTTCGTGTATTTTCATAGCTTAGTATTATTACAGAAGTTTTAGTAAAAGAGACCTCTGTTGCCTCATTTTCGAAATATTTATCGCGGAGTCTAGTAGACGAAAGGTCACCATTAATGTTATTATATGGCTAGTTTCTGCCGTAAAGTAAACGTATTAAACGACGATTTTGAAAGAGTACGTACAAATAATAGTTTAATGAGACAAACAGTGATATAAGTGACGATGAAGTGGAGGAAGAAAACTGTATAAATAGTAATCATTTAACAAGCAGTAAACATGTGCCAAAATGAATTAGAACATAACCCGGAAACGATATCTAGCAAAGATGAGAAAGAGTGTGTTAATTCCAATAATTACTATTATGTAAAAAATAAGTTTAAGTATAGTGAAAATGAACTAACCAGAAACGTCCGTAAGCTTGCTCATAATGTAATTCCGCTTCTAGCAAATGTAAAAAAGTCAGAAAATCCTGTTTAATACTTTAATATGTTTTCGTCAGATATGTATCTTGTCAAAAAAACCTACAAAAAAAATTTACAACTTTTTGTCCAAAAATAATAAAGAAAAAGCCAAACTGGTTGATACTGATGAAATAGAATTCAAATTTTTTTTTTGTAACTGCTTTTCTATATTTCTATATATATCTAAGTCAAATCATAAAGATATATGAAGTTTGTTTGCTGTAAACGAAAAAAAAAAACCTATATTTAGAGCCGTTACGTTAAAGTACGCGATACGTGGTCGAAGTAAGACGTGAATTAAAGCGTTGGCGATAAAACACCTGTATACAGGCTTTATTCCAACATAATTTAAAAATTTAAATACGAAGTTTTTCGAAAATAGTGGAAACAAACAATTAATAAATCAAAAGTGAATAATTAAGTAAATAAAAGATTTTATAGTGAATAAATATAACAGTTCCAACAAAATAAGACAGTGCGTAATCACAACATACGCGAAGGCAAGGACGCTCGATAACGGATAACTTAAGGTTAGTGACACAAACACTATAATTTAATAAAATATTTCGTTAAAATACGTTATCAATTAAATTAAAAGAACAATAACGACATCTATAAAAATACGTAATTTAACATCTCATTGTAAATATACAACAGCAGAGTTAGTAAAAATACAAACTACTAAAAATTTGTTTATATAAAAACCTAAAACACAACTAATATAGAAATGGATATGGAAAGAATTGAAGAAATGTTCGCATCTATAAAGAATAACACAGAAGCAAACAAACGAAAAACTGGACAAGTTAATACAAGAATTAAATCAAGTTAAAGAGGAGAACACAAAACTTACAAAAAAGTGGCCGAGCAAAATGAAAGAATAGAAATGTTGGAAAGAGAAATAAGAGGGAAAATCTCATAATAAAAGGTATCAAAGAGGATATAAACGAGTGTGAAGAAGTAACTAGAGAAAAAGTTTGTATAGTAATTGACAAGATAGGAATTAGCCTAGATAAAAAGATGGAGATTGACGAAGCAAAAGACTAGGAAAACCTACTGAAGGAAAAACAAGACCAATATTAATTAAATTAATAAAGACGAGTACAAAAAAGATTTTAAACAACGCAAAAATTTAAAAGGATCAGATATCTGGATAGACGAAGACTACACAAAAAGGTGCAAGAAGAAAGAAAAAATTAATACCACTACTAAAAGAAGCTAGAGAAAAGGACAAACCGCATATTTAATTTACGACAAACTAAAGATTTACAATAAGGCAGGCACATCCTACGAGTCACAACGGGAAAACCAAGAAACAAACACATGGAATCAAAACACAAATTACAAGAGAAAAGTAACAGAAAGGTCCCCGGAAGGTCAAAACTTTGAAGAACAAATAAGAAAAATAACGCGCACGGCTTGGAAAAAAAAACTAAATACAGAAGATATGAAAACTGGACGATCCAATGAGACAACGAACAAGGCAACAAATAAGGTAGAGATAAGGAATGGATGGAAAATAGGAACTTGGAACATAAGAGGTTTAGCAGGAAAAATGTACGAATTAGACGAAGAACTTAACAAAGCAAAACTACATATTTTAGGAATAACAGAAACTAAAAAGAAAGGTAAAGGAGAAATAATTCTACCTAGCGGAAATTTACTAGTATACGCGGGAGTCGAACACAACCAGAGAGCAAGAGAGGGAGTGGGATGCATAATTAAAAAGGAAATAAATAAATACATTAAAAATGGACGGTTATTACAGAAAGAATACTTAAAATAGAAATACAGTTAGAAAACACCAATAGAACCACGTTAATAATTACATATGGACCAGGAGAAGATGAAAAAGCACAAATAAAAGATCAGTTCTGGGAGCAATTATCAGAAGCAATAGAAAATATAAGTGGAAGAATAATTATAACAGGTGATATAAACGGAAGGATAGGAAAAAAGGACGACGAATCAGGAGAGACAATAGGGCTATATGGAGAGACAATAAGAAATAATAACGGGAAAAGATTAATAGACTTCTGCATAATGAACAACTTAATAATAACCAACACCTTTTTCAAGCACAAAGACATCCATAAATATACTAGAGAAGTAGTGAGCAGAAAAGAAAAATCGATTATTGACTACGTAATAATAAATAAACAATATAGAAAAGATATAAAAGACAC
Source organism: Aquatica leii (assembly GCA_035610365.1). Lineage (NCBI taxonomy): Eukaryota > Metazoa > Arthropoda > Insecta > Coleoptera > Lampyridae > Aquatica > Aquatica leii. The sequence continues at coordinate 61,217,187 of CM069434.1, forward strand.
AAGAGTAAGAAGAGGCGCCGAAATATATACTGATCACTACCTGGTAGTATCAAAAACGAGGATAGCAGCGGAAACTAAGGAAAACAAAAAGTGCACAAAAATAACGTCACAAACGAAGATAAAAATAAAAACATACAAACTGCAAGAAGATGAAGTAGCAAATAAATATACTGCAAAAATAGAAAAAGAAATGAGAAACATTAAAATAAATATAAAAAAGTATAATATAGAAGAAGTATGGATAAACATTAAAGAAGCAATACTGAACACAGCTAAAATAACATGTGGAGAGACAAACGATAACAAAAATCTAAAGAAAACGCATTGGTGGAATGCAAAGATAAACGAAGAAGTAAAGTTAAAGAAAATAAAATGGGAAAAATATCTAAGAAACAAAAACAATGAAAACTATAAGCAATACAAAGCACAGAGGTTACGAGTGAAAGAATCGGTAAAAACTGCAAAACAAAAAGCATGGGAAGAATTCGGCGCAAAGATAGAAAAAGATAGTGCGGGTAACCAAAAACTGTTCTATAAAATATTAAAAACGTTAAGAAAAGGAAAAGAAGATAAATCGCAACACATCAACTCGAAGGAAGGGAAAACGTTAACTCAAAATGAAGATATAATACGGCGATGGAAAGAATACTTCGAGCAATTACTAAATGTGGAAATAACAGACACACTACATAATGTGGAAGGAAATAGTGAACAAGAAGAAGAAGAAGACAATGAACAAGAAAAAGAAGAAGCATTTAGAACAGAAGAAGTAAGAGAAGCTATAAATAAACTCAAAAGAGGCAAAGCGCCGGGATATGATGGTATAACCGCAGAAATGCTAAAATTGCTAGGAAATAACGGAATAGAAGTACTAACAATATTGATTAATACAATTGCAGAACAAAGCAGGATTCCTAAAGAGTGGGAAATCGGTATAATATTACCCATATATAAGTCGGGAAATAGAAAAGAATGTAAAAATTATAGATTGATAACGCTACTGAGTAACGCATACAAAGTATACGAGAGACTGCTAGACGACAAACTAAAGGCTAAAACAGAAACTCAAATGGAAGAATCACAAAGTGGCTTCAGAAAAGGTAGAGGAATACAAGACCACATATTTACGATAAAACAATTAATAGAAAAATGCCACGGAAAAGACATATATACGGCGTTTATTGACCTCGAAAAAGCTTTCGATAGTATACCGAGAAGAATCATCTGGGACAGCCTTAAGAAAAGGGGAATTGGGAAAAGATTAAGAAAGAATATAGCGAGCTTGTACAAAAACACGTGGAACCAGATTAGAACAAATAACTTGGAGTCAGAAAAATTTGCGACGAAAGAGGGAGTGAGACAGGGTGGGGTTCTAAGTCCAACATTATTCAACATTGTACTTGATGACGTAATAAAAGAAGTTAAGGATCAGGCTAAGAAACTACTAGTGGGCTACAGATATATGGAACCAGTTTATATAACAGAGTGTGCGTACGCAGACGACTTGATGATTTGTGCTAAAAACGCGGAAGATCTAGAAGACAACTTGCAGCTATGGAACAGTGCACTACAAAAATGCAACCTTAAAATAAACATAGATAAGACTAAGGTAATGATATTAGGAAGGAACAACACAAAAGCGAAAGTACAACTTAACAATAAAGACATTGAACAAACAGACAGCTTTACATATTTGGGCGTTACAATACAAAAGGATGGAAAAAAGTCGAAATAAATAATAGAATCGAAAGTGCCAATAAAGTGAAATAAGCACTAAGTAATGTATTTATTAGAAAAAAAGAAATAAGCAATAGAACAAAATTAACAGTATACAACACCATTTATAAACCAATATTGACATTCGGTTGGGAAAGCTGAACGCTCACAAAAAAGCAAGAAAGCAAGATACAAGCATGCGAAATGAAATACTTAAGAGGAATCATGGGAGTAACAAAAATAGATAGAGTAAGAAATGAAGAAATACGTACAACACTAAAGGTAGAATCCATAAAGAACACTATAGAAAGACAACAGCTGAGATGGTTCGGACACTTAAACAGAATGGCAAACAATAGACAAACCAAAGTTATCTGGGAAACTAAATCAAGCATGAAAAGACCACGAGGAAGACCAAAGAAGAGATGGGACGAGGAAATAGCAGAAATTCTGAAAAAGTACAATAAAAGCTGGCAAAAGGCGAAAACACTGACAGAAGACAAAAAAAAATGGGCAAAGTTTGTACGCATAGAATAATTAGACAGTAAGGAAAAAGATAAACTAACGTGTGTGAAGTGTAGTAATTTGGGTAAAATATATGAATATTAAGAATGGTAAGAGTGGTAGAAAAAAAAACATGTAGTGAGGTGCAAATGAAGTAAGACGAATAATAACATATACAGAAAAGTAGTTTATTTAGAATAAGTTTAATTTTCTTTTTTTTTCTTAGTTTAGAAAAATTGTTTATTTCGAATAAGTAAGTTTAATTTTTATACTCTACACCGAAAGGTAAATGAGGTTATGATTATATATATATATATATATTAAGTGCTATTACGAAGCCCAAAAGCGCATGTTGTATGCATGATACCAAGCCCGATACCTACTTACGAAGCCCGATTTTGGGCTTCGTAAAAAATACGTGTATCTTAGTGTTGTAGATAAAAAGTTATGACTTATAGTACAATCAACTTTTTTCTTAAAAAGGCTTCGTAAAGTAGACCAGATACCTAAAAATATACACGTTTAGTTCGAGTCAAACGTTGTAGATAGCGCACGAGTTTCAATGTATATACAATGGATATATTTGTTCGATTGTTCGAAGCCCGTAGTGCTTTCTGTATAATACTAATCCCTTAAATGCGGCAACGCTACAAAAAATGATAAATGTACATAAATATGTTACTAACAAAATGGTTATTTAAAAGTAATACTTCTTGCAAGCGAATATTGATTTATATCGCAATAAAATGCAAAAAGTTAATGTTTAATTTTTGCAGCATCTTCCTTATAGTCATTTATGACTTTCTGTTTAGATGTACCTGAAATACTAAGAACTCAAATTTTATTACATTCTAAAGATGTTTCTACAAACAAGTACTTATGTACCACATTTTACTTATTATTTTATTAAAACACATAATTTGCTCTTGCAACTGATCTTTTAATATAGGTTTGCTAAAACATTTGACCTCAATGGATAAAAGACAATCTTTACTCTAGAAAATAAACGATTTTCCCAAGACTAATATGTTTACATTGCAGTTTACTTACTTCTTGCTGTTCAGTATTATAATTGTTTAGAAGTACATCTATTTTTGTATTATTTTTATTTCTTTTTTGCATACAGATAAGTCGTTTTGTCGTTTTATTTGAACACATTCAGAACCGAAATCTGGAACCGGAAAATACCGGTTTTTCTATTACAATATATAGGTTCCGATTCCACACTGAATTAAAATATAAGTCCAAATTCCGGTTTTGGTTCCATCATGATCAATCGATTCCGATTCTTATTCCGGTTCTGTTTGGTTCCGGTCTAATCCGTTTCTTATGCATCTTACAGATTTAGTATGTTCAGATAGATTTTAGTGTTTTATTTTATACATCATTTAAAGTAAAAATAAAATTTTTCAGTTTATGAATTTCTTGTGTATTTTAAAAAACAAAGCTGCACTTTTACTGTTCTTAAATGTCTAATTCAATTTTAAACAAATTTTGGGAAAAAATGTATAAAATAACACAACTTACAATATAATGAAGCTTATTTTATTCAAAAAACATAAAAAATAATCAAAGTTGGTTATCAACATTATCACCATAATCTTTATTAGTCGTCGGCCAAGATTTTATATGATAATTAAACTCTAACTGTTCTCCTTTAATGTAACTCATTATTTTATATTATTCATTTTCTGCTGATTAATTGATACTGGAGCATAATAAGCTTTATTGGTAAGAACCTTCGAGTTTTGATTTTGTTTTAATAACCTGAATGTATGAGAAATAGCTTTGTCTAAACACTTAACATATCCTGGAAATGACGCATTGTAGACAAACTGCATGTATTTTGAAATGGCGAAACTTTCATTTACTTTATATGTGACCGTTTTTTTATAGATTAGAGGCAACCAACTCTTAAAATCAAGTATATCTTTGTAAGCAAAATAATGTCTATCGTAAATGTATTTTTTTCTGGAATTTTTAATCATTGTTTCAGACTCCTCGGGAACATATACACTCTTTTGTATCTTCTAATGATACTTTTAACAATTGCAAAATCCCTGTCGTAGGCCAAAAATAAATGAACACGCAATGGAAAATACTAGTAGATCATTTTGAAGCGATTACTGCTTTGTAAAACCATTAAAAATTTACCATCGTGTTGTTCTTGTTTTTCCCTGGACAGCCGTCAGAGAAAACGCGTAATTCTTGAACTTCTTTGGGTATATGCTTAATACATACCTCATTGGGGCCTTTCAAGGCTTGACCCTAGTGATACATATAGAAATGGCCAGCATTCGTCTTTAAGTTGTGTATTGTAAAAGAATAAACGCAAAGCTGTCTTAAGTAGAATATTTTTTGTATTGTCATTCGCATTCACTGCACAAGTCTACTTGTGGTCTTCCAAATCTCAAAGAGTAGTTTTCATTGAAGTATTTCAGACAAAGTTCATATTTAACTTTGTTTATTAATTCAGGATACGTTTTAATAAAAAGTTCAAACATAGTCTTCACGTTAAACTTTAAGTCCAGATACCGAATTTTTTGGTAGAATAATGTAAAATTTTATAAGGAAAACATTCAATATGCATTTTAATTTTAAGGTTAGTTTCTTCTTGATTTTTCTTAACAAACTATTGAAAAAAATCAGTTTTTGAATTCATCCTATTTTCATCTGTAAGGCGCTTAAGACGTCTTGCAATGGATCTTGTTTCAATTAAACATTGCAGGAAATGTGTGTTGCTCATTTTTCGGCTTCTCGTCGTACAACTTTGAAATTATTAGATTTTTTCCGACCTCTGTAAATTTGTTTGTACATTGCATTTTGCAACTACAAAAGTTTTCAGTACAAGGTTTAAAATTTTATCAATACAAAGCAAATCAACGTTTACATGCATGGAGATCCTGTTTCTTTTCCACAGCTTTTCCTGATAAAGAAGTGTATGATTTCCCATATTGACATACTAATTTTATTTTATTAACTTTCCTACGTTTTTTAACATTTTATGTTTTACTTTCTTTTAGCTACTATCACTTGACGACATTGCTTTACTTTGCTTTAACACTTATTTTAAGAGCATAAACTACAGCACAAAAAACCACAAGAAACACTGTCGAACAATATAAAATACTGGCTAAAACATCTGAGCATAATCATAAATCAACCTGTCTGTTGAGAGCAAAAACAGTACAAGTACAGGACTTGTACTGTTTCTAATCTCAATGATAGAAAGCGAGCTCTAATATGCGCCTTATGAATTTGGATTTAGTATTAGTTTTCTACTCATTTAATGCAGATTCGAATTTAAAACAAAATGGCGATGACAAATAAAAATTTAACATTTTGGACTTGTACTGTTATTAATCTCACTGATTCAATTAATCTATCTAGTTTATGTATGTGTATATGTTTTTGAATACTTAACCAAAAGAAAAGATCAACGTTGTGAAACTCTGTACATATACATTAACTAGAATCAGGACACAGAATCTTAAGCTTTTGCAGTTTTCTTGGTTAAAATTATAAGCGACTTTTAGCTTAGACCGCTTTGTAATTAAACACCCAGACTTGGTCCTAGTCTCTGACCTGTTACATTTATTGTTGCACTACTAGATCATTTTCTCTTAGTTACTACGCTTGTTTTTAAGAAAGTACGTTTGATTTACTAGTAACCAGTCGATAAATGATTTATTTACCGTTCTAGAACGGTAAGTACAGAACAAATAACGTAACAACGCCTAGAAAGTCAACTAGTTTGAACAAAAAATAAAAAATCCTTACGTAGCATGAAAATATAAAACGTCATTTTGACGTTTAGTAAGATAGTGTATTAAGATTAAAGAAAAAATGTTTCTATCGTGCAAAAAATCGCATAAGCATCATAAGCCCTTACTGTTCTTAATACTTAATTTACTATTCATTGATGCTTCTACACTTTTTGTTATTTAATTTATAATAACTATGAAATTGTAGTCCGGAAATCTGACTTTATTTGTCGTAAATATTGATTTTAGTGAAGCAACCATTGTCATAATTCAAAAATACAACTGTAAAACACAAGTAAGTTAAGGCACCGCTATAAACATGCCTAAAGAAAGAACTTACTTTGCATACTTGATCAGAAAGCAGAATTTTTCTCAAATTTTACAATTGAGTCCGTACACAACGAAATTATGTTTATGTAGCAGTTAAAATAACCTACAATACAAATGTTACTAATAATTCAATAAGAAGTTCTGAAAGTAATGATATGTAGTAAAAAAAAGAGGAATTAAATGACCTACAAAGTTATCTTTCAAATGCTGTAAATCTTCAAAATGCTGTAAGTAGTACTTAGTATTTAAAATACGTAGTATATACAATTTTTTTTAATTAGTAGAAACATTTAAATATGAAACAATTTTATTTCTGACTGGCGGTAGGTAATGTGTTTAATTTTATTCTTTGAACAAGTCAAGAATTTATAAAAAACTGTTTTTGTGGTGCTAGATACAGTTAGAGAAGAAAACGAGTAAAGAAACTATTTCAAAATATAAAATTGAATATTCTAATAAGAAGTAAGCGTATGAATATATTTCATGGATGTTATACTTATCATATTTTATACAATATACCTATATGATATCAACAAACGTTACCATGCTATTAAAGATACCTTATCAAAATTGAATTTCATGTCAGGTGTAAAAAACTTATCATATTTATGTAAGAAATTAAAAAATGACATGAAGAATAAACCAAATGTTTCAGACGCATACTTCTTTTCTTGCTACTGCAGGTTGATGCAAAAATAAATGATGAAACAGTAGGTTCATATTGGCAACCTGGCGTGGCTTCGTATCATAAGTGAAATATATAAAAATATACAAACGGGCTTCCAAATAGCACAAAATGTATAGGGCTTCGCAACATTCGTACTAAATATTTTTTGTATATAAATGCCTCCGGCACTCCCCATTACCCGGGCTTCGATTCATCCAAAGTGTTTGTCGGGCTTCGTATTATTTGATGGGCGTGTATATATATATATATATTTGTACCGCCGTTACTAAGCGCTTACAATATGGCCGTTCATCCCGATACTTTAGATACCTACTGTCGGTAAATTTTATATAGCCTCCTAGTACCGGTTATATACCTTACTAGAAATAATCTCTTAGTAGCGATGAAACAAATACTTATATAAGATCATAGTTGCGGTTAGACATCAGTGTATGAGTAAACTAACCTCTCAATTTCTAAACAAATGTTTTGTTAATAAAAGCAAAAGTTTGCAAATATGCCATAATTTTTTCAATCATAAATACTTTACGTATCTATAAATTAACATATTTATTAATTACTTTTACTGATCACAGTTTTATATTTATAACGGGAACTAAGAATCACTTTTTTAACCATGATAATATTTTACTGTTTCTTTTGCATTTACTTTAAATGGGCAAACGGTAACTTGAGCTATTGTACACAAAATTAAACATTTTGTTAGAAACAGGTGTTTTGTGTCAAATGTTTATTAACACTTCTTAGTATAACTTAACAGGTAGTAAAAGTCCTTAAACTATTTTACTCTTTTTTGAACAGTTATATATGTACATTTTAAAGTATTTTTTGTCAATGTAATATCGAAGGCTTCCACGGCCGGAATCTATACAAACATTAGAATGTCTTCCGGGTTTGGACCGTGTCATAGTTGCAACCGAAGCTGCCATGACACGGTCCAAACCCGGAAGACATTCTAATGTTAGTATTTTTTGTCAATTTCTTCAAGGTTAATAAAAAATCATTCTTGGTATGCAAACTGGTCTACTAATATGACAACTAGCGTTGCCAAAGATAATTAAAGCATTGCCACTGCAATAACAAACGTAATACCCTTGTTTACATTAGATCTGATAATGTCGGTCCTTTTTTGTACGTTATTGTTATTACTACTACTATTATTTATCACTAGTATTCTCGGAATGATAATACGTGAATTAAGAAGTAGACAATTAGATCGTTTAAAGATAAAAGCACGTAACTGTAGATTTGGTTAAATAAAGATTATTTGATTTTTTTTATAGATTACAATTAAAAAACAGATGCTTTAAACTTCATTTCACAACATGTAAATTTTGGAAACAATTTTTTGACAGCATCTCTTAAACAATTAAATATTACCTACCGTCTTTAAATCTTGTTAGTTTCGACACCTTACCGTATTGATTGAATTGAATTTTCTTTAGGTTAAGTGACTAAAATCTACAATTTTTTACCAACCTTTACCAAATTTGGAAATTACCACCGTCACAAACTGTAATTTTATGCATAATTAGAGACATCGTTTTATTCTCTATCGTTTCTCATGATTACGATTTTTCTCAAGCTTAAATAATAGATTTAATTAGTTTTTGCCCCAGCCAAGATATTATATTAGATTTTTTTGACGTAAAGTGACTAAAATCTACAATTTTGTATCAACCTTTACCAAGTTTGGAAAGTATGGTATTTTTAATGCAACATAATCGATTAGTGTTAACCGCGTTTTTTTATCTCTACCACGCTTCATTTTATTTATCTGGCACTTTAGATGTCTTACCGTATTACCGATTTCAAGCTTGATTATTCGAAAACTGAGTACTACATCAAAACGTTACTTATACATGTTGATTGTCTATTCTTTTATCTACGCATTTTACAGTTTTTGTACAATTCCAATAAAAATTATAAATACCATTATGCTTTAAGCGCAGTTCGAACCCACCGGAGATAGCGAAAAACAAAGTTTTGACTTTGTGGGTTCTAATTTTGGTTACACGCCATCACAAACTGTAATTTTAAAAATAATTAGAGACACCGTTTTGTTCTCTATCGTTTCCCACGATTTCGATTTTTTTCAAGCGTAAATAATAGATTTATTTAGCTTTTGCCCAAGTAGTATCATAGATGAATATAAAATTGAATTTTCTTTACGTAAAGTGACTAAAATCTACAATTGTTTACCAATCTTTACCAAATTTGAAATTTACGGTATTTAATGAAAAATAATTTATTGGTGTTAACTGCGTTTTCTTATCTCTACCACGCTTCATTTTATCTATCTGGCACTTTAGATGTCTTACCGTATTACCGATTTCAAGCTTGATTATTCGAAAACGGAGTACTACATCAAAATTTTACTTATACCTGTTGATTGTCTATTTTTTTAGCTACGGATTTCAGAGTTTTTGTACAGTTGCAATAAACATAATAACTTCCATTATGTTTTAAGCGCAGATTGAAGCAAACCTCGAATTTTTGACTTTGTAGGTTTTTATTTTGGTTACACGCCATCACAAGCTGTAATTTGACACATAGTTAGACACCGTTTTGTTCTCTATCGTTTCTCTTGATTTCGATTTTTCTCAAGCTTAAATAATAGATTTAATTAGTTTTTCCGTCGATCGTTTATTAATACTTGTATTAACGTATAATAATGTATCAAAAGTAGTGCGGTAATAGCCCCTATTACCGCACTACTTTTAAACCAATGAAATCAACGAATTTCTATTAACGCTCGATTTTTTCTAACCAATAAAATCGTAGAAAAGAATTAAGATTTTTATGAGGTTACGTATATTGTATTAGTTAACGTTTTTAAATAAAAAATAAATTAAAAAATTCACCCGTGCATTATTATAAGTAAACATTTCCAATAATTGTAGGTTAAGTAACCTGATCACTAAAATGAAAACAAAATGATATACTTTGGAGTTACCAAGATGCTAAAAGAAGCTGATAAATGAAGTCCTTATTAACAATAACTGTGGTCTACATCATCTGACTATTTTATGAGCACACAAATTGTCAGTTGGTTTTTATCGATGATTTTCAGTTGCTTTTACGGAGCCTTCCTGATAACAAAGTTGTGATGTTTGTATGTTATATAAAATGGTATATAAACATAATTATAAACAGATTTTAGTTTATTACATAAATAACAACGTATATTTTGTATAAACCAATACTTATCATATAACTGTGTTGTAGTGATACACTCGTGTACTTCTTTTGCATACATACCGAAAACATTACGTATTTATAAAAATAAGACAGAGCATTGAGTTATCGTTACTTTCTTCGACATTACCTTCTTCATCTAAGCAACTACTTCTCTGCCATTTGCACTAATTTGTAAAACATTACTCACTATGCTTTGCTAAACTACAAATGAACTTTTATCAGATTCAAATTGTATCGATAAGTTAGTGAACAGCATTTTTATAGTAAATCATAAACTAAAAAGATTTACTAAACAATTGTGTTACTAAAATTCAGCTTTTTGCATGCAGTTCATTTAAAAACTACAATGTGGCACATTATGTTATGGTTAATATGACAAATCTATAATACGAACAAACGATTATGAATTTCTCGTGTGTACATACCAGATTTTTTCTTTAAATTGCCATTACGTAAATATTGTTATAAACAAAAGTAACACAACAATCAATATAGAAAATATATATTTAATTTATAAGTAGGTGAACTAGTTTCTTCTCTCTAAAGCCATCATTCGAAACCCCCATCATTCATTAGCGACAACACTAAACTATAATTCATGGCATTTTTTGTACTCAAACCCAATCTGTCGTAAGAATTTGTTTATGACATCTGGTTCACCGTTGTAATTAACATTCACTTACATTTTGCAAACTAAAATGTTTATTGTTAAAACTTTCTTATCTACAGAAGTAAATATGTATTAAAACTACCATTGTTTTTACCGTAGATTTTTAACGTTTCTTGGTTTTATTCCTAATAACAATATTCGTCATTTATGAACCATTTTTAAACGTATAAACACTATTTGCTTTATAAATAATTTTGATTTGCTTTTTACATCAAGTGCAGCTTCTGTGTACAAAGAAAACAATCCCACGATTATCTTTCGGCTGATAAAGAAAACTTTTTAATGTTTCGAGATGTAATTTTCTTCGATTTTCTAGCATACTGTTAATCACATAAAACTAAAAAAATTTTGCAACCATTGATATTTTCAAAACTAATTATAATCAATCCGATTAAAGTTTAATTGACGCGTTGAGGTTATACAGCATTCCCATTACTTAAAAATCCCACTACCGTTGATACAAAAATAAAACAATTGTACAGTAGATAAAATTATAAAATTATAAGTAAATGCAAAAAATTAATAAGATACGATCGACGGAAAAACTTAAAAACCAACTTGTTTGATAATATGCAATTAATAATCTCGACAACATTAACGCTCTCGCTCGCTGCGCTCGCTCGCGCGTGAAAATGTCTCGATTATTAATTGCCTTCATTACCAACCTTGTTGGTTAAATAACTATTTGCCCCAGCCAAGATATTATATTAAATTTTTTTGACGTAAAGTGACTAAAATCAATTTTGTATCAACCTTTACCAAGTTTGGAAAGTATGGTATTTTTAATGCAACATAATCGATTAGTGTTAACCGCGTTTTTTTATCTCTACCACGTTTCATTTTACCTATCTGGCACTTTCGACGTCTTACCGTATTACCGATTTCAAGGTTAATTATTAAAAAACAGAGTACTACATTGAAATTTTACTTATACCTGCTGATTGTCTATTCTTTTATCTACGGATTTTAGAGTTTTTGTACAATTCCAATAAAAATTATAAATACCATTATGCTTTAAGCGCAGTTCGAACCCACCGGAGTTAGCGAAAATCAAAGTTTTGACTTTGTGGGTTCTAATTTTGGTTACACGCCATCACAAACTACAATTGTAAAGATAATTAGAGACACCGTTTTGTTCTCTATCGTTTCCCACGATTTCGATTTTTTTCAAGCGTAAATAATAGATTTATTTAGCTTTTGCCCAAGTAGTATCATAGATGAATATAAAATTGAATTTTCTTTACGTAAAGTGACTAAAATCTACAATTGTTTACCAATCTTTATCAAATTTGGAATTTACGGTATTTAATGAAAAATAATTTATTGGTGTTAACTGCGTTTTCTTATCTCTACCACGCTTCATTTTACCTATCTGCCACTTTAGATGTCTTACCGTATTACCGATTTCAAGCTTGATTATTCGAAAACAGAGTACAGTACATCAAAATTTTACTTATACCTGTTGATTGCCTATTTTTTTAGCTACGGATTTCAGAGTTTTTGTACAGTTGCAATAAACATAATAACTTCAATTATGTTTTAAGCGCAGATTGAAGCAAACCTCGAATTTTTGACTTTGTAGGTTTTTATTTTGGTTACACGCCATCACAAGCTTTAATTTGATACATAGTTAGACACCGATTTGTTCTTTATCGTTCTCATGATTTCGATTTTTTTTCAAATTGTAATAATAAACTTATTTAACTTCTCGTAAGGTACTACGTAAAGTAACTAAAATCCACAATTTTTGACCAATCTTTACCAAATTTGAATATTATAGTTCCTGAATCAAGAGAAACTGATTAGTGTTAACTATGTTTTCTTATTTCTACTACTGCTTTTTACGCATCTTGTACTTTCAACTTTATTTGTATATTGGTTGCATGCTTGATAACTCTAAATCGTATTACGACTTTAAAATCCTATTTATACCTGCAGAATTTACTATCTTCAGTAAATTAACATTTAATAATGCACTTTTAATAGTAACTAATCGTAATTGTGTCCTGATTACGCTTAGAGGAACATTGCCTTTCATTTTATCACTGGTGCAAAAAAGCTTATTCAAGCATTTTTCAATTTATTGCTGATTCAAGTGTGTTCCATACTATGTGCTAATCAAAAATGGTTTCTAGTAATGTTACATGTTTTAGATACTCCAATAAGCTTACATACAGATTTTTTTTATAAGACAAACGCAGTAGAAAATAGCCTTATTACCTTTTTCTTGCTTGGTTGAGTTACGTTATACAAAAATCCACTGATCTTTGCTGCGCACTTGTTTCTCTAAAGGATATTTACAAATTGGAAATAATTAAATTACATAACTACCTTGTGATTACATATACATATATTGTTATATCGGAACAAAGCGCTAAAGTGAAATAATTTCAGAAATATATAGTATTGACGTTCATTTGTTTTCATCGATGTTTGTCTTTGCATTTTTTTAAGTATTTTGATTTTTTGCGTTTTTCTAATTTGTCTTTTTTCTAGATTGTTGACTTTGATATTCTGTAATTTTATAACTATGCTTTTTACTTTGTCATTAAGTAATTTTTTTTGATCTACTGTATTAATTTTTTCTATTAATTATTTTCTCAGTTATTTTTCTAAAGAAATTAACAAATCAGACAAAATCATTAATTTAGTTCTTTTTGAAACGCATACATTCTACCTTCTAGATATGCCTAGATTAACTTTTACCTTACTGGTTCTGAAGTAACTGTTAACATGTACATATGTACTACAGACATTTAAATGAATGTATACTGTTTTTTTTTGACAGAACAGTGTAGGGTCGGCAGGTTTTGGATTTGTCAGTAAGTACCAAAAAAGTTATTTATCTATCTATTCATAAATATCAATAAAGGTAAACAGTTGGTTGTCAATAACGCACGGTAAATGTATGACGTTCACTTTTTTTATCAGTTGAAATAAATGGAAGCAACACTTTATAGTTATCCTTTAATAATTTAAAAGATGTACTTTATGCGAACACATCGCCTTATTGGGCAAAACGGAGTTAATTCTTTTGGGTGAACTGGGGTATCGAATTCATTCACTACTCTGTCTTTTTGGAATTTTTTAAAACAAACCAAACATTTAGGAGATTTTCTCTTTTATGTAATCAACGCTCTGTTATTTCTTAAAAAATCTCGTACTTGTGGCGATGCTCACATCTTGTGCAACAAGATTTTAAACTGTGTGTTAAACAATGTACAAACACTGCATTTGGTTCTAGACTTCAATTTTTTTCAATCCGCTCCAGTGCTAACGTTGTTAGCAACATCGTAACACTAGCCTCTGCAGTTACGAATATTTAACTTTCAATGAATTAAGCAATTCTGTACAAGTTTCCAAAGAGTTCTGCGGCGGTCAAAGATGTATTGTAGAAACTGAGAAAATATTCTTTCCAATCTGGAGTTATTCGAATGCTGAATGAAATCTGCTTAGAATTACTACAATCTGTGGTTTCATCTATTTCATTGGCTACATCCTCTAAAAGCCATTTAAACACCTCTTTGTTTTTCATCTATTCTTTGAGTGCTGGCTTACCATTTGCTTAAAGGTTTAAAAACATTGGAAACTTCTTCTTCATGGTCACAAATTGCCAACCCTTGACTCGTCAAATATTGAAGTAAAGAAATTATGCACGTAGAGCTCACGTGTTTCTTGTGTCTCTTTAGTTTTTTTTTTGTATTCAAAAAAAACATTAGTACCTTTCTTCACTACCGCTAGTAACTGCACTGAATTTATATGCAATTGTGAACGTCGTGGGTAGAAAACTGTTTAAGAGCTTTGAGCCAGTTGGCGGAACCATTTTGTTCTGATATACATATTATATAAATCTGAGTCTACTCATTTAGGTAACTTCTATGAGTGCATTGGCTTTAATGCAACAATGTACTTGCCACCCCTGGAACAGTGACCAAAGTGTCAACCATAAGTACATAATTTCCAAATCTAAATGTGTCAGAATAATTTCGAGTCAAAACTATCGTTAATTAAACTAAACCCGTAGAGATAATTAAACTGTTTTTTTTTCACAAAACTTTCTCACGACATATATAAACTGTCAAAATGATTGATTTTTTTGTTTAACAGCTAGTGCCGTATCAATTTGACATTTCTTTGCAGAGATTCATAAATCGTACGAACATAAAATTATTGTCTTAATCTGCCAACTGCAACTTATTTAAAATCTCTAAAAAAACTTGATTCAAACGTACAACCCAGATTCTAGTTTACAATTTTTTCATGTCTTTTAAGAAGATTATAGCTTGTTTGCATTCCGTCTTTATTAATACATGTATAGTAACGTTCTTATGGAGTGCAAATTCTATTTGCTCTGGCACATTATATAGTGTCCAGGCTTTTGTTTAGACAAAAGATGGTAAAATTTTTAATTTGGTTATGTTTGTTTAAAGAATCCTCAACAAGAAGCAATAGCAGTGCGTGTACAAATTTTTAATAAAAGTAAAAAAAAAGCAACATTCCCTTCACATTTTTAACAGATTCGATAAACATGTAAAATTGTGGATGTATTTGGGAAACCTACAATATTCTTTAACTTTAGCTTACAATCTGTTGTATTTTTCACATACTGCATAAGGCCAATGTTGTAAATTGTGTAATTTTTTTTGTAATCAATTATTTTATTTTCTTTAAATTTGGCAAGTTTTTAACAATGAATTTACAGTACAGCTGGGCCCTAAGACTATCTTTACATGTAAAAAACAGTTAACTTCTTTAGTTTTCAGTTTGCTATTATTTTATTCTTCAGTTTATTAAAAACATAAATTTTATGATTTAGATTTCAAATTCACATTTCACATAAAATATAAAGTATTTTTCATTTTTGATTGATAAAAGTTATAAATACTCTATAACTAAAAAAATAAGTGTCTTGGCAGTTTTAGCAACCGACGAACGTGGGAAACAAAGTGTTTTGTTTTATATCAACGTAACTTCAAAATGTTTATGTTTACAAATGATTCAGAAGCAGGACGTATATAAACAAACAAAACACTTTTGCATCTTTTGCATAAAGATAACTAAAGGTTGAATGTCTCATATGATTAGTAAATGTTGTTACATTAGCACAAAAATCTATTACTGATTTGAGATTTACAATAAGAATACTTATATGCATAAGTAAATTACTCGATTTCCATTGATGCGTTTTTGTAAGCTGTCTTTAAGACAATATTCAATGCATTTTAGTTTGAGTGTCTCTTTTTAGGCTAGCGTGTAAATATGTTTATGATTCAAGATAAGCAGTAATTAAACAGTCAACACAAACGTTAAAGAAATTCTAAGAAAGGCTAGTGGTACTCTGGAAAACTTCCACAAATTTTTAACCACACCTAATATTGTATAAACTTGTGTTTTCTTAGCAAAAATCAAATTACGACGTTTACTACCTTTATACCTAGCTAACTACGGTTGTGTTTTTTGTTAATTAGTTGTCCGAATTAGTGGGTTTTTAAGCAAATAATAAAGAAAATCTATAATTTTTTGTTTTCTACTTAAAAACACAAAATCATAATATATGTATATTTTTATTTTTTACTTTAAAAGAGTAGACAACAAATTATGAATAATGAAATTGTTCATACAATTAGCACGTAGGTACTATGATGTACGCATACGGCCAGCAAATTATTCTTCGAATTAATCTCTATACAGATGGTTAAAAATACTTTAACTTATGTAATGAAATCATCGCACACTACAAAAAATACATTTTTCAGATCATTACAAAATTTACAGTTCTTATCTAATTCTTACATATTTATTGGCATGGAAAAGTCCAATTTTCGATAAGTCGAATTGCTTTAGCTACATCTTGAGATCCGAGTTTGACTATATTTATTTAAAATTAAAAAAAGTCAAATTTAAAAGTTTGTCTAGTTTTCTGTAAAACTTAATTGTAATACAAAAAAGAGTAATGTGTTGGATTACATTATTTATAAATTACTATGAGGTAAGGATATAAATTCCTCCAAAAAACTTATCATTAGACGGTGTATTTCTATATTAAATAGATCATTCGATGTGGAAGGTAGGCACCAGTCAGAAATAAAACAAATCGATTGTTCTGGCTACGTTTCGTCAACTATTGCGCCAACTTCATCAGGCCAATCTATATTAAATGGTATTTATAATTTAATTATAAAAGTATCACAGTCATAAACATGGTTAACTTGTCAGTATAATTAAAAACTTACTAACTAGAATAATTAAATTGCAATTACAGCAAAAAATGAAAAACAACAAGAAGTACTAGAAATCGCATTCGTTCATTAATATTACGACTGTGTTGATCAGAATACTCAATTGAATTTAACTCAACCGTAAACGTTAAATTTCTGCTCAAACACAACACCATTTACTACAGATTGGCCTGATGTAGTTGGCGCAATAGCTGACTAAACGTAGAAAAAATAATCGATTTGTTTTATTTAGTGCCTATCCTTCACATCAAAGGATCTATTTAGTATAGAAATACACAATCAACGTATTTATAAATGCTATGAAATCTGGAAGGCAGTTTGACAGTATTCTAGATTAATCAAAAAGTCACAGAATAAAAAGAATCGAAAATGATCCTCGTGACGCTGTATTCGAGGTTTTAGATCTAATTTTTGTTGTCAGGCTAAAAATTAGAGCCGATTAAAAATAAAATCATTTCTAGGACAGAATTTAGTATATTTGGTTCTTACATTACTTTTGCTTCACGAATGTACCTGCAGGACTGATTTTAAGATTTTGAAACACCTACATTTTAGCAAAAGAAAAACTAACTTTTATAAAAAAGTCAAATGCAGCTGGATTCAAATAACATTGTGAATTTTTAATTAAATAGAGAGAAAGAAACTTTTTGTATTATTTTTTATTTTGCTTCTAAAGATTTGATTCACAACGTTTTCAGTTCTGCAATCTTCTATTAATCAAATTATAAATAATTATAAATCAATCAATGATTAATTACAAGTGGGTACTTTCAAAATATTAATTAGTTCGTAAATGAAGAATGTTTTAGATTTAGATAAATGTAGTTTTTTGAAGGATTTTAACAAACAATTTAAGAGTGGTTTAGACGTATTTTGAGGTATGTGTAGAGGTAAACCTTTTTAGGAATTTGCAATTCTGATATAGGTATATATTTGAGAATCAGTGTTGAGAATATAATTCACATGTCACATGCTACATTTTTGATTAATTTTATTAGATAAAATACAAAAACAAAATCGCAGAATAGGCTATCAAATCGGTGATAATTTTATCACCGCATATTGACTGGCACCAGTTATTGTTGAATAAAATAATTTACTGACAAAGTGACAAAAAGTTTCAATAGACACGTCGAAATAACAAAAACATCGTATTGATTCTCTTGCAACTTTAATATTCACTGTCAAATTGACAACTCGTTTAAAATTTTTGATTGTTAACGTTCATTATATTTTCTCCAAATATAACACATGTTATGATTAATAATCGGTTTTACCACTCCTTAAAACCTATAAGAAATTGATCTCGTGTTTCGCATTTGGTCAATTTTCATCGATTTTAACTCAGGCTATCATTTATGATTATCATAACGATAGTTATATCATCCCCGAATATAAAGCACGTGGACACAGTATCGTAGCTACCGTGTGGAGCAGTTGGAGGAAATTGCCTCAAGCTCACGAATCACAGGAGCACAAAATTAGAAAAGAAAAGAAATTTGCAAAAGCTTTTGTATACAATTTTTTTACATTATAGTGGAATACTTTTTTCTTCAAAGTAATTAGGACGTGACCGAATTGCAAGCCATTGGTGTATATATTATATATAATATTTTTCTGAATCAAAACCACTAGAAGAACGTTCCATTAAAGTTTTTTCGATTACACTCTGTACAGAATAAAAAGAATAAAATTCGTACGCGTTAGCGAGATAGCCAACAATTGCCAAGAATGTTTAAAAACATTACTATCGGTACTTACTATACTTATTGTATCAGTACAATTAACTGCATTGGTCAAATAAAGTAAGGTTTTAACTTGTTCAAACTCGCATTTATATCATAAAGTATAAGATATCACAATAATTTAGTGTAGTATTTTTTACTTTTACTTAAAATGGGTCGCAATAGAACAATAATAAGTGAAGTGTGAAATTTAATTCTTGACAAGTGTAAAAAGTTTTTTCCGATAAAATTTTGGGGAAAATTGCTCTAGAAGGCGGAAAAATTATTTTTTCGGAAACAGAACGAAGAAGATTAGTTACTGCAGGATTGTTAAAAAAATAATGTAAGAGTCCGATTAGCATTTGCTCGGACACACATCAACTGGACAGTGGAACAATGGGAAAGAGTGGTATTGACTGATAAATCTAAATTTAATTTATTTAATAGTGATGGTATACAGCATGTACGAAAACCTGCTGGGAAAACATTTGATCCAAAGTATTGTATCAACAGTAAAACATGATGGAAACTCGATGATGGTATGCGGCTGTTTATCGGCATATGATAATGGGACCATTTAATAGTATTGAAGGTCTCACAAATACAAGTAAAAGATATTTTTAAAAACATCATGGAACCATATTCGGAAGAATATATGTATTTCTATTAAATAAATTTTTCAACATCACAATGGTCCGAACCATGCTTTGAAAACATAAATTTCTATCTATGTTATGTCCAAGTTGAAATGTTTATAACAGGTTTAAAAAAGTTATCATTAATCTTATTGTCAATATTTTATAGTAGAATAAAAGAAATAACTACTAGTAACTTTTTTATAATTTGTTTTGTTCATTAAAATACCTGGAATTTTCAAAAGTTGCTATATTTATGGACAATACTGCATGTAAAATAATATGCGGATTTAACTAAAATTAGTACAATTTTATATTGAACTGGCGAAAATAAACTAATTAATGTATACCAACGCAACATCTGAACTTGTTTATTTCATCATCAGAGGTATAGCAAATCAGTCAAATCGATGCTGACTGTTATCTCTTTCTTGTGTAGTCATAATCACTTATCTACATTTTGCAAGGTACGTGTGTGTACGGTGACCGACGCCCAAAATAGTTTGATTGAATTAGTTATTTTTAAATTTTATAAGAAAAAGTTTAGTTATTTCGAATTCTAAGTATAATTTTTCTAAAATAATGAACATTGAACAATTACTTGATCAACTGTTGATTTATGACTTGCATGTTCCTCTTATGTTTATTATTTTTTCGAAAACCATTTTATGTTTTTAAGGTTATATTGTTTTCTTTATTTCAATTTAAAAACATTATTTGCGGTTTCAAAATTTAAACTTTGTGTACTCTAACTTCTTTACGCTTTTTGTAAATTAAAAATATAAACAACGGGAAAAATCCTTATGTAGTGTACGATAATTTTGTTTGATATCTGCCAATGCTAGTTTTAAATTGAAGGTTATTTAGATTAGAAAACAAACTTTGCCAGAACTTTTCCGTTAAACAAAGGAGCGCCATGAATTTTACTTTCTTCAGAGCGCAAAATATGTAGCTACGCCACTATCATTATCGCTTTACAACGGAAGCGCGAAATCTCATAGTACGCATAGGGGTATTTAGAATCGATTGCGCCCTAGGCCGTGTCTGATATGGCGCCTTGTTGCCATGATTAGAAATTAAATATCTTATATATGAATATTAAAAATATATTATTTTGAGATTTAGTAATTCCAAAATGCGGTACTAAAATTTTTCTGTCTAGAAAAAGATTCTCTTTCATTTACTCTTGAGTACTGTGGCTAAAGTTTTCGAATTTTTCTTCCTATTGAAAAAATTGTTTATCTTTTATATCTTTGAAGAAAACAAGTCTCTTGGACAACGATGATAAACCAACTTGCGATTTCTAAAGTTTCTTACTAGCAGCATTAAAACAATCTAAAATTACTTTTCAAACAATGACTAAAATTGCTGTTTCAAAATGTTTTTGCAGTCCAACATCTTCAGGTATTTGATTTTTGCCTGTATTTTCTGGAATAAAGCCTACTCTTTTTCTAAAGCATAAAATGCATCATTTTAAGCAGACCAACAATTTATAAAAAACCCTTAACCTTTAGACTTGTACGTTACATCAAAATCTCCCAACGATGTGTAGATATAGTGAAAAAATTATATAGTTTGCAAAGTACCAAAAAAAATTAGCTGCGTCAGATACCGATTCAGCTACACAAGTCTTTAGTAAATTTAAGAAATGTGCAGCGCAAGGAACGTAATCTGTCTAAGAATTAATTACTTTAATTCGTGTCTAAAGTCCTGCATATACACCTGACATATTGCTAGCATTGTCATAAGATTGACCACAAGAGTCCTTTATCTTAAGACCATTTCTTTAAAAAGCATTTCAAATAGCGTTCTCAATATCTTAGCTTTATGACCACTATTTGGCATAATTTAAAACCTCTCTACTATTTCACCATTTTTACGTATATACCTAATAATAATGGTAACCAAAATACTTAACGTTTTTAACTTCAGTAGAAATTTGTTGTAATACTTTATTACACTTCCAGAGTGCACTTAATATTTTAAATGTTTAGGTAAAGCTCAGCAAGAAAATCTATAATTTCTAAAAAAATACCGTCATGAGTATTTCCAATTTTTTTTGAATGTGTTTGGGATGGCAGTATTTTTTTCCAACACAAAATTTCTTCATCGAGCTGTTGTATCATAAGTTTATCAGCACGTGTTTGAGTTTAAAATGACTAACATTAGTTTTATGCAAATCAGAATTTTTATGACTTTCCATGCGTATTTTTGAGTCTTTCTAGTCACGAGACGTTCACCAGTGAAAACATTTGATTTCTCTATTTTTGCCGAATAATAAACATAGAGCACATAATACAGGTTTTTTAATATCTGAATAAATTAACCTAACCTAAAATAAATTTTTGTAACAAAACCTTCTACCATTGTAAACATTCCTGGAATATTTAAAATCATTTTGTATTTATATATAATACTACATTATGTTTACAACGATGAAATCTGTTCCATAGCGAAGCATCGCTAGAGTTTTGTCGCCCTAGGCCCGGGTTCACGGGCCTAAGCGTAAATTCACCACTGATAATCCCGGTTTGCTGACTTTTTCGAAGCAAAATCACGCGGCTTGGTAGCGTGCACTTGATTCATTGTACTTTTTTTCTTTACCTAATTTTAACTTTCGCTCGATTATTGTTTTTATTTATTTATATGACGACATATTATAAGGAAACTAAATTATGTTGCTATTTGTATAATAAAACAAACTTAAATTACAAAGAATATACGATGCAACGAGCAAAAGTAATGTCACCTGAGCTCCCCTTGTTAGAGGTCCCGATTTTTTTGGTGAAACAAGATTTAATATAAAAACTTTTGACGGAAAAATTTAATCAAAACGAGAATTACTTTTGGATTGATTAGTTTCTTAAAATTGGATTCAAATATTGAAACACAGTATATATACGAGCTTATCTGCAAGTGATTTCAAAAAGTACGGTACGGCAATAATGCATTTTAATAGGCGGTTTCACCTTCATCCTAAATTATTATCGTCAAACGAAATCATAACTAAGTACCTCTGTAAATTTATTTTCATTTAGTTTGCATATCTCTGTTTAACACTTGGTAATTTGCTAACATTTCTTTCTAGTCAGATTATGTTTATGACACAAGATAAGCAGTAACAAACTTAAGATAAACAGCTAACACTATGTAATGAATTAGCAATGTCGAAATAAAATTATTTTTGATTGATTTGAAATTATTTTAAGACATCCTGCTTTTTAATATTCCAACAATTTTATTTAAAAAGATGTAAACTTAAACATGATTTCTTATTTTACATGAAAAGTATTTGTATTGCGAATTACAAAAAATTATTGATTATTAATTTGTCTTTATATACAATAAATACGTTCATATGATTGTAAGTACACAAAAATATGTTTATTTAATTTTTTTACTTTTTCCTTTAAAAGAGCAGAGGTAATAAAATTATGAATAATCAAATTGTTTAAACAATCAGCACGTAGGTACTATAATGGTATGCATACGGCCGTCAAATTGTTCTCCGAATCAACTTCGTTACAACTAACTGGAGAAGATAACTTTTACATATATAATAAAATAATCTCACACTACAAAAAGTGCACTTTTTAAATTGTTACAAAATTTGCGGTTCTTGTCCTACGTCTTACACATTTATTGGCATGAAAAAATCGAATTTTCGATAAGTTTGTTTTGGTGCATCTTGAGATTCGAGTTATCGAGATTTGACTATGTTTTTTATAAATTTTAATTAAAAAAATGATTATTATGATTATAAAATGCATAAGTAAATACGAATATAAACACGTAGACACAGCATGATTTAAGCATTTGCAATCGTTATCGCTTTACAAGGAATGCTCCGGACAGGGTTTTTTTACCGTCTTACCAAGGCCACGCGGCTTGATGGCGCGCACTCGATTCATTGAACTTTTTTTTTGTTTCATAATTTTAAGTTGTGGTCAACTTACGATTAACGTTTTTATTTATTTACATGACGACATATTATAAATAAACTAAACGATATTGCTATTTGTATCGCCTTACCAAGAAAAACAAAAAAAAAACCAAACGATGAGTTAAAAATTAAAAAAGAAGCGCAAATTAAGAAATGCGAATAAAAAAAATATAGGAACTAAAACAACCGTAAATTACGAAGAATATAAAAGACAACAACTAGCATGCAAATCACAGTCATATTTGCATTTTTTTCGACCAAAAATGATTTTCATGTAGCAGGGTTTTGTAAAACTGCATTAAGTGATATGTGGGTATAAAGGTTGCTACAATCCCCGTTCATATTACATTAATTATTAAAATTTTATATGCAGCGACATCTGCCACACATATATGGTGTTACACAACCGCCGCTAGATGTGGCCTTAATCGTAAGCTCGTACTCATAAGGAAATAGCAGCACACTATGAGGATATCCTCGTAGTCTGAAGCATAGCTTCATAGTTATACGCGATACAAATGAAAATATCCTTGTAGTAGCGTCTCTACAAATATATATATATATATATATATATATATATATATATATATATATATATATATATATACGTAAGTGTTGAATTATGTGGCACCCACCATGACTATTGCATAAAAGACACCCGGGTGTATAAATTCTTTGATAATATATGTCATTGTGGCATATCGACTTGTATGATGCAAATGGCACCCATTTGTATAAAAATACATGTTTAAAATAGTAAATGACACCCAACATTGTTGTCATATAAATTAAATAGTAAAGTTTCCAGTTAGAAATTATTTCTGTTTTTAATTAAACTGTATGTATATGATTATATTTCACTTCTATCATGCTGCTTATATAGAGTGGGTGTTTGAAAAACATCCCTGCTTTAGGACACTTTTGGGACACAACTTTAAGTGTCAAACTTGACATTGACACATCAACCCTCTGAAGCCAGCAACCCCTAACTTAAGAATTTAAATAAGGGAAGGGGGTTGATCGAACCTTCATTTAAAACCTCCTGCAATTCTCTATGAGGACAGCATGGCAAAAGCGGTTTTATTGAATTTTTGTGTTCCTATAAAAAACAACCCTCTAGATTAAGTAAAGTGGGGGAGACTAGTTTTTAACAAACGCTTTGACAGGTCGATTCTTGATTTTTAGTAAATAACTTGAGATATTAAACTTGACATTGACACATCAACCCCGTAGCTCCAACAACCCCTAACTCAAAAATTTAAATAAGGAAAGGAACTTGAATGACTCTTGATTTAAAGCGTCTTTAAATTCTCTATGCGACAGCATGGCCAAAAATAAATTTATCCAATTCTTTTTCGTCTTCTTTAAAAACAACCCTTTAGATTAACTAGGTTCTTAAAAAAACGCTCGGGCAGATCGATTCTTGATTTTTAAAAGACAACTTTAAATTTCAAACTTGACATTGACACATCAACCCCCTAGCTCCAGCAACCCTTAACTCAAGAATTTGAATAGGGAAAGGAGGTCGAATGACCCCTCATTTAAAGCGTCTTTTAATTCTCTATGCAACAGCATAGCTGAAAATAGTTTTTTCTAATGTTTTTTCGTCTCTATTAAAAACAACCCTCTAGATTAACTAAGGTGGGGAGACTAAGTTATTAAAAAAACACTCAGACAGGTCGATTCTTGATTTTTAGGAGACAACTTTAAATATCAAACTTGAAATTGACACATCATCCCTCTAGATCTAGCAACCCCTAATTCAAGAGAAGGGCTACAAACGACCTGTCATTTAAAAGGTCTTTTAATTCTCTATACGACAGCAAGGCCAAAAGTAGTTTTATAAATTTTAATAAAAACAACCCTCTAGATTACGTAAGGTGGGGGTGTTGTTTAGAAAAAATCCTAAAACACGCCACTTTTGACTTTTTGAACGACACATTTTGGCGTCAAATTTGATTTTGTCAGGTCGACCTCCTAGCCCCAACAACCCCCAACAAAAACAAAAATTATAGGAAGGTGGTCGAGCAACCCTGATTTTAATGGTCTCTTGATTCTCTACGTGTGTGCATGATTGCTTTTAAGTTTATAAAAATTTTAAAAGTGTAGAAAAATTTAAAACATCAAAATTCAACGTCAGAAGAAATTTTTATTAGTTCAACAAATGCTCAAATTGTGCGCCACCAACTTCCATACAATAATACAAATTCTGCTCTAAACGTTTCCTTACATTTTGGAAGATATATGGCGTAATTTAACGACATTATTTAATATTGCGTCGACGAAATTTTTCCAGAGACCCTGGTTCCGTTGCGTAAATTTTAGTTTCTTTTTACTGTCGCATAGAAACTTGAAAGACGCTTCAAATTAGGGGTGGCTCGGCCTATTTTCCATATTTAAATTCTTGAGTTAGGGCACTAGTTTGTGAGTTAGGGTTTGCTGGAACTAGGGGATTTATCTGTTAATGTCAAGTTTCACGTCAAATCTTAAAAAAAAATTAAAAATACAAAAGCATGAATATAATTAATTACGAAATTTAGTAGTAAAGTTTTTGATCTGTTAATAAATAATCCTGTGTTTTGAGTTTCTTAAAAGTGTAATTTTCGGTTAATACTTTTTAGAAAGGCAGATTATGGTGTATTGATTTTAATACTCATCAGTGGGTATCTTGCTAAGTATTTATTAAAATAATTATAATTTTAAAATTGTAGGTTTGATATAAATGTTCATCAATTCTTTGTCATAAGAAACGTTAGATGTAGTGTTCGTTTTGTTTTCTAATGTTTTGTACGTACAAAATTACCAGAAAGGATCAAGGTAAATACTGAAAAAAGTAAAGGTAAAAGTCAGAAAGTTTAAAAATACAAAACTAAAAATACATTTTTAATATTAAATTTGTATTTACATTTATCAATAATGTAGCAAATTTTCTTTGTGGACAATGTTTACGTCTAGCAACTTTAAAGAAGTAACTACTTTTTAGGATGCGGCTGTCAATTTCTAAAATTCTACAACTTGTTTCTGATGTTTTCTATTTTAGTATTTAATAAAAATCTTTGTTCATTTACATTGAAAACCTATAGAATGCTCAAGAAAAGCCAAATATAACTGTAAACAATATACATTTGGTTAGGTATATTGGAATATGGTAGTATCATTTTATAACAAAATATAATTTTGATTGTTAAATTTAAAGTTATTTTTACATTAAAGAAAAAATGTTAAATTTCAAAAATCTTCAAAAATAACATTTTTGTTTACAACACTTATATACCAATTTAATAACAAAAAACAACAAACAAGATAAATCACAATCATGATAAAGCAAAGGAAAACCGTATAACAAAAACCAAATAAGAAAATGGGTCAGAAATCAATACAACTTATAGAACCTGGCATCTTTAATCAGATATCCATGCAACTAAAAAATATTATAACAGTGAAACAATTAGCAAACATGATTAAAAAGTGGATGTTTCAAGAAAGAACTGGAATTCTAAAACCTGGAAGTACTTAAGCTAGTGTCTAGTTCTAGGGACATTGTTATGGATTTGGCTAGCCGCCTGTGTTTAAGATGAAAAGAACAGAGAAAAAAACTAAACAATTTCGACTATAAACTAAGTGAAAATTATTAAACCTCAAAATAAATTTAATGAGATGACACAATTTCAAAAGACAATTTTTTATAGTACTAAATATTACGATCTTTTATTTATTTTTTAATTTATTTAATCATATGCAACAGCACTACAGTTACCGTAACAACAGTTTAAGTTATAGAAAGTAAGTAATAAACGACGCGCGTTTATGTATGCTGCAGAAACAGAAAAAAACTCAATTAGAATCAATCTTGCAGAAAATACAAATTAGAAGCAAAAGAAACCGTTGTTTGAACGGATGAATCACAATTTAAAGTTTTTGAAAGCAAACGTCGTACATTTCAGTTTATCAACAACTAATAAAAAATATTGGAAAAAAAAAAATAAAAACTATAAAATATGGAAATGGTAGTACTATGATTTAGGGTTGTTTTTAAGTGCAGCAAAAATTTCATAAAATAGCTAACAAAATGACTAGTAAAACATTTACTTACTACTTTAAACTTACTTAAAAAATACTCTTCTTAACGCTTTATAATACTTTAAACAACAAAAAATTGTTTATTTTTTGTTTAATAAGTTTTTGTTCTAATATATTTTATTTACAAAAATCAATTTTCAAATACAAGAAACTTAAAATAGAAAATAATATACAAGTTAAAGTTCCTACGCTAAAATAGGCATAAATTATTGCTTATGAAAAACTAATTAAAACAAATATTGAACGTTTAATATTAATTAATCTTTGTAAAATTATATTTTTTAAATTTAGAAATAATTTTGATACATACAGTATAAAAACTATCTAAAATATTTTAATTGATTATTTTGTTAATAAATATCAAATAGTTAAATAATTAAACAAAAACATAACTGATATCAAAAAGCATTATCAAGTTTTTATTAAATCAAAATGAGTTACGCAAGTTATATTTTAGTACATTTATTTTGTTACGATATCGCACTGTTCAACAATGTTGCCGCTAAAAATGGTGCCACAATCTACAACAATTATCGGGGTGCCATATAGTCAATACGTCAAAATTATATACACCTGTATATCGCACAACGCCCTCTGTCTTATTATGAATGAACTAAACTGTATAAATCTGACCACCAATTGACAAAATGGCTCCCAAGCAATTTTTTGCGTACGAGCTTAAAAAGTGTTGATAAGCTCTAGAAAAATTTTTAATGTAAAAGTACTGTGGCTCCCAAACTTGGGTGCCTCTTTGTATTTTTGGGTGCCACAATAACAATGAATACCCAATTATGGTGCCACGATGACAATTTTTATGTATATATATATATATATATATATATATACGTTACAGAAGCGTTTTCTAACCTTATTGGCTGCTTTAAGATTTGACGATGCCTCAGACGAAGAAGAAAGGCTAAAGAATAACACAGCTACTACTATCTATGAATTTTTTTATTTGTTATATATACATAAAATATTAGTTTTAAAATGTATGTTCCTAACAAATTTTGTAAATAAGGGTTAAAAATCTTATGTATGGCTGATGCAGGAACTGGGTATATACACACCTGCTACATTTAAGCTAGAAAAGATTCAGATAAATTTAACTTGACACAGAGAAAAAAATGAACATACCTGCTCAAGCCGTAATTAAATTAGTCAAACTTATCTACAATATTAATAGAAATGTGACTGCGAATATCTACAAGCACTATTTACATTTATTTTTTGAATACTAATATTATCTCCATATGCAATTCGTGCCGCTGTACTCAGATTCATTATTTTTATTTATATTATTAAAAACGTATTTATTTTTTTTTAATTGTTTTAGTAAAAATGCGTTTATAACTCTAATTGCCCTGATTATCTACATTAATTTATAATTAAAGTTTACTATAAATAGCTATAAACGGCGGTAACACGTTGAATTAGTTTAACACCCGCGAAATTTAAAATAGGCTTTGAATAATTCTGCGGGATAAAACCACAACGTAAAAAGACTTTACGTTGTGGTTTTATCCCGCAGAATTATTTAAAGCATATTTTGAATTTCGCGGGTGTTAAACAAATTCAACGTGTTACCGCCGTTTGTAGCTATTCATAGTAAACTTTAGACACATAGTAAAATGACATTATGAGATGGCTCTGCCATCAAACACTTTTCAATTTATAATGAAAGTTATCAATCTTATTATTGTATTGAAAACAAAACATAAAATTTTTGTAAGTTTAGTTTTCGAGTTTGATAAATATTAGTTCAAAATTTTGGAAAAAACTAATACATATAAAAAATTTAAACGATGAACAAGAAGTACCCAAGATCTTATTTGTTCACTAATGTTACAATTATGTTAAATATAATTACTTAATTGAGTTTAATTTACGTCAACCGTAAACGTTAAATTTTTGCTCAAACATACAAGTAATTAACATGAAAGACATTTAACCGATTTGACACAAGCATAACTCACATATAAAATGCAATGCAATAAGGGAATGAATATAATGTACAATTCATAAATAATTAAAGTGAGAAATTGTACTCGCAATAATAAGGTTATTGTATTTGTTAATTGCTATAAAAACTATCAGAATAAACATGTTAATGAATGCCTTTACAGTTGCTTATAATGTTATTATAAATAGCTTTTAAATTTTGTGTATCAGTCTTAAAATTAACATTATCATTCTATAAGTTAATAAAGCGCATCTCAGCTATTAATCTTTTTTTTAATTCAATTCCACGTTCAAAACTTGTGGGTTTTCAAAATTAAAAATGTGATTATCCTGAGCGATGTATCAACAATTTTTTTATTACAATTATACTTGTGATTTAAAGTTTTATTTTTTTTTGTTTGGCCAAGATAATGTTCATTGCATTGCTTACAGTTGATTTTATATACAACACATGCTTTATCTAAAACGTATTGTTTTTTCAGTTTTGTATAGATAGTGTCGTATATAGTATTTTGGTTCTAAAGAACAATTTTAATATGATTCGATTTTGAAAAACGTTAACTGTGGAATGTTAATAGGTCTCTTGTATTGCATAATGGTAGGTGCATAATTAGCGTTTAAGTTAACTTATACAGATGAAATAGATTTGAGCTCTTGATTACATGGCATAGATAATTAATGTTTTCAAATTTTTGTAGCCATCAATAAGCTTTTTTTTTTTTAATTTTGTTTATCATACTTTTAATTATGTTTAATTTTTGGTTTTGAGGATGTCTAGAAAAATAGTTAATGATTCTATTGGAAGCATTAAGTTTAGTGTGCCGATCAATTAAAATTGTATTATTATCCATATCTCTAATTGAGAAAACATCTAAAAAAGGAATACAACTAGCTTTTTTTAACTGATAAACAAATTCTAGATTGGAAGTATAACTATTAAAAATAAATGTTTTCTTAACTAAATGTTTAGAAGTGCAAGTAATATTGTAATCAACGTAAACACAGGGTTAAAAGAGAGTTTTGCCTTAACAAATGTCAGTAAGTCATGCATAGTTAAGTTAGCTAGGATAAGTGATGCCGGATTACCCACAACTGTCCGAAATATTTGTATGTATTGACAATTACCATGGGTCAAAAAACTGGATGTGAACAAAAACTCAACTGTAGGCAAAACTCGTTGAGATTTAGTCTAATAAAACTATATATACTACTCTTGTGTAATATTTGTAAACAAAAAATTACATCAGAAGATATTAATTTAGAATTTGCAGGTAGGACTTTATTAGTTATATTAAATACATCATTCATTTTTGGATATCTAAAAAAGAATAATTATTTAATACAGTAGTTATAAATTAAGATAGTTTATAAGTAGGTGAATTAATGCATGATACTATAGGTCTTATGTGATGTTTGTCCTTATGTAATTTAACAAAACTATACAATTTAGGAGGATTACTTGTATAAGTAATCAATTTTTTACATAAACTTAGATCAATAGTCTTTCTGGTATAAAATTTTACTCATCTTGTTATTTTTATTTTTCCTTATTCAAATTTAATGAAAAAAATATCTTTATGTTTCTTAAAGAATTTTTTTGTTTTCTTAAATGCATAAAATGGTTTTGCATTAGTATGGATATGATGTATTTTTTATCATTAATAAAATGTGTCACAATATTTACTACTTTACCCCTTAATTTTTTGCTGTCAAAAACTAAATGTATACTTATAACATCTTCTACATCTTCAATAACGTTTCCAATAGGAAGATTATTGTTGTTTTTATTATAATTAGAGGGTTTAACGCTAAACATTGCGTGACATATCTAGGTAATTAAACACGAATCATTCACTTACCATTATACACTACAAAAAACTTATTAACATTGCATGTTTATTTAAGAATGTTTTTAACATTTTTAAAAAATCTAATTAGATTACTACCAAAATACTATATACAACACTATCTATACAAAACTAAAAACCAAAAGTATGATTGTAATAAAAAAAACTGTTAATACTAAGCTAATTTTGCATCATGTTGAAGACAACTCTAAACGCATTCATTAACATGTTTATTTTGATAATTTTTATACCAATTAACAAACACAATAACCTTATTATTGCAAATACAATTTTTCACTCTTTTACTTAATTTATCAATTAAACATTATATTAATTTACTTATTTCACTTCATTTTATGTGTGAGTTATGTTGTGTCAAATGTCTTCGTCTTCCATATTAAGTGCTCTGTATTAACTAATACAATAATAATGTCAATTTCAAAACACAGAATCTGAATCTTATGTATAATAAGAATATAAGCAAATGTAAACTCATTTATTAACATATTCTAATATTTTTTATATAGCAATTACCAAATACAATAACCTTATCATTACAAATACAATTTCTCACTCTTATCATTTGTCAATTGTACATTATATTTATTTACTCATTGCACTTTATCTTATGTGTGGGTTATGTTTGTGTCAAATAGGTAAAATGTCTTTGTCTTTGACTATTATTTTATGTTAGTTACTTCTATGTTTAGACAAACATTTATCGTTTGCGGTTGAAGTAAGTTAAACTCAATTGAATTATTTGATTTGTTTTATTTTTGAAGTGAAGATTTTATTATATAGAAATACACCATTACGTACAAGTTTTTTGGAGCAGTTCAGATTCTTACCTCATTGTAAATTATTTGTATTTTGTACTAGCACTAGAAAATTAAAGTAAAATTTAAAATCATTTTTTTTACTATAAGTAAAATTATATTTAAAAAAATATTAAAATCTATAACATACAAGAAAACATTTAAACACTAGAGTTTGTAATAAAAAATACATGTTATAGCTAACCATAAAAAAGCAAACTAACAAATGTAAAAAAAACCAGTAACTTTAAAGGTAAAAAATATATTTTGCTTAAGCTATTTAGTACAGTGTTATAGCAACAAGTTTAGTTACTTTAAGATTAAATATTTAGTAAAAGTAACGTTTAAGTTACAATAACTGTGTTTAACACAATGCAAAAAATTTGAATAAATCTCTTTAAATTTAGTTATTTTTACACGTGCATTTGGTATTTGCATTGCAAAAATGCCGTCATTTCAAATTTAAAAATGGAAATTAATGTAATGTAAAATGTAAATGTAAAACTATGAAGGTACAGCATTATAATGTACAGTTGAATAAAACATTTTAATAATTAGGGTATTAGTTTTTGTCTATATTAAAAAATTAGAATAAAACTAATAAAGTAAACACATACACTAATTATTTATCAATTTTAATAGGTTTTATTTTCATCATAATGTATTTACATTTGACAACATTTTACTTATAACAAATTGCAACACTTTACTGTAAATAGTATAAAAATGAATTAATGTGTCAATTATGACTTAAATATTTTGTTATAAACAAGCATTAGTCTTTAATATAACGTCTGATTCAAATTTTTTCTTACATTTGCTTTTAAATATTAATTATAAAATTTAATTTAATGTGACATATTTTACATAAACTGCATCTGTTAGTCTTCATTGAATAACTAATTGCGTTTTATATTAACCGACACAAATCAAAATTCACTCAGACTAGATTTAGCTTCATTTTAACACAAAAAAAGTTTTTTCAAATTGTAACTGTTTAAAAGTAGTTTTAAGAATTACAAATACAAAAAACCAGTTACATATATAAAACTTAAAACATAACAAATCATAAAAGGAACGACAACGGTAGTTCTGTCTGTAGAAACTGAAACAGACAGCAAAATAAAGGAGATATCAATACAAACCGAGGAAAAACTATTACAACAAACACATGGAACATAGAACTAAGCATTTACAAGCAATACAACTAAAGAAACACTAACGTTTGAGAAGTTAAAAATAAAC
Source organism: Aquatica leii (assembly GCA_035610365.1). Lineage (NCBI taxonomy): Eukaryota > Metazoa > Arthropoda > Insecta > Coleoptera > Lampyridae > Aquatica > Aquatica leii. Next base: position 61,250,550 of record CM069434.1, read on the forward strand.
GCAACATTCACTTGAACGGAAGACACATTTGATAACACGAAAACGCATGTAGCAAATCCCGTCAAAAAAACTGGAAAGAAAAACCATAAAAAAAACTTTAAAACTCATAAAAATCGAGAAGAGAATCACGGCATAAATTTATAGAATAAAATTTACTCAGCTAGAAGTGCTGCAACATATAAACTATGGTCCTTAGACATTGAAAAGTTACAAACCGTGTCCTGCGGCAGAAGCATACCAATTAACTCAAATACAATAAATGTTGCTGCAAACAATACGAATAGAAGAAAAGAATTCTCTACTTCTGCTATCACACTAGAGAAAAAGCACACGGATTTCAAGACATTACTAACGGCATTCCACAAAGCAAAAGCGAAAGTTATTGAAAACTCACTATTAGAACTGTCAAACAACAAAAAGAACATGAAAGACAAACAGATAACGCAAAATGATTTGAATCAAAATAATTCAAATTAATCTAAGTAGAAGTCAAGCTGCACAAGATCTGCTAATTGCATTGCATACTAATTATCAACAAATTCAACTGCGAGAAAGTCGAGAAGGAACCAGGCTTCGTCAAAATTGAAATAGAAAACTTTATTATTATAATCTGCTATATAACACCTAACTGCGAGGCTGAAAGATTTGAAAACTACTTACTGTTTCTAATTAATGTAATACGAAAATCAGGAAAAAACTTAATAAGAGCGGGTGATTTAAATGCAGTATCCTCTTTGTAGAGTTCATATAAAACAGACTGAAGCGGAGACATTCTTGCAAGTTGGTCGGCAAGACACAATTTGTTTGTACGCAACAGAAGATCGACTCTTACATAAAGCAGTCATAATAAAACATCTATAATTGACATAATTCTTGCGTCAGCGGTAGCACTACCGAATGTCCACGACTAGAAAGTTTTAGAAGATGAAACTTTAAGTCACCGTTAATACATAACATGTTACAAGTTTTGGTGGTTTTACGAACCTGCACGGCCAACTCTCAATCGTCGGAGAGAGGGGGGGTTCCTAGATACATAAATTGAAGAGATATATAAGGGCGCCAGAGCTTCCCCCAAAGTCACGTCTGCCTGCTCACAACAGAATGGGAAGAAACTTGCAACTAGTTGTTAAGTTCGTAATTCCTCTACTCAGCTGTTCGAGTAGTCAGAAGCAATTAGTTAATACGATAGCCATAGGAAACAGGTATATTGTCATAAAAGAATATTTAACCAACATAACAATTTTAATGTAGAATCACTGAGGTTTATCACAGAATATTATAGCTATTAAATACAAAGAAAATGCCAGTAGTATAGGCAACACACCGTACATAAGTAAACTACCATAAGAATCTATAGCGAAGAATAGTTTGTAGTAAATAACGTTTACATAAGTTAGTATAATAGCATTACTGACAATCCAATATAGACATAAGACCGTACTACGCTAATGTTAACTTATCCTAACACAGCGTATAAACTTAATATAGCATCAACGTTTATCAATCGGTATTACACAGCATGCACAACTTGGCATAAGTAAAATTTATTACTTAACTCGTAAACAACGATAGTGATAATTATAGAATTAATAACAAAAGTCTCGTGAGTGACCCGTTTGACCACGTAAATAAAACAAATAAGATCACTTACCAATAAATACAGGTGTCTCCTTTGGTGTGAAGAAACGTACGTTCCCCCGACACACAACCTGCAAACAATTTGAATCGCAAACCGTGTCAAGCTAATGTCTCACGAAAACACATCTATAACAATTATTAATTAAGATACAAACAAATATAAAGAATATAAACCGGTTGTTATATGCTGTGGTACCCCTTTTCTATGATTACGCAGGTATCTGCTGCCTGAGTAGGATCTCGACAGTTCTTAGTTAACATCGATACATTCGATTTTTGCCATAAGTCGTATGCCTCATAGAATATTTGTTTGACGAGATAGTTATTCGAAATGGACTCCTCAGTAAGCATTAACAATTAGGAATAAGTATTCGCACGTGGCGGAATGGTTGTCAAAATACAGGAAATTACAACAAAGTTTTAATAAATGATAGTTCCAATCTTACCCGGTGACGACGCAAACAAATTTTAAATGTGTTCCACTTATAGATTGGTCACCATGATGGTGTATAATTGTAGAAAATGTTTACTTATCAATCCGCCGACCATTTCAAGTAGTTTCCAAGTTGAAGAGCACGTCGTAAATGACAGTCACGCGTAAAGGATAGTTAGCGGGTGTCAAAACTCGAATCTAATTTCACGTCGAAAATCCATAGGCGTACCTAACGAAGATTTCAACCGTAACAACAAAGGCGTACGTAATGAAAATTACCGTAACAAACATTTAACTGTAAGTATTTAAGCAAGATAAACAGGTGAAAGCAAATCGGGAACGAAAGATGGAATACAACAAATATAAATAAAAAAATCTTCAAAGACAATTTGGAAAAAGCTCTGATGACAATTATAGTTGACTCTGTGGATCAGTTATCAATCATTACAGACGTGTGCGATATCAGCTTTTGCAAAAAAAGAAACACAAAGAAAAAGAAGTATACTGATGGAATAACTACATAAAATAACTAAGACAAAACTGCATAAAAAAAAGAAGATTTTATACGAGGTCAAACCGTGAAGAGAAAGAATCACACAAAGTAAATTTGCAAGTAGGCCAGAATATTATGTACAATGGTGTTCTAAGAATAAAGGTTCCATGGGGCATCAAGCTGTTACGAGAAAATCAGGTTCCATGAGTTGGACCGCCCAGAATAAATTGTTACGCTGGTTTTCTTGTAACAAAACAAAGCAACGGCTAGCACAGGTTCTTCGGATTGTTATGTGAAATTATAACGTAAATCTAAAAAAAAGCGCCAAGACGATGAGAGATTAAGTTAGGGAGATACCGTCTAACTCTACCCGTAGTTGGAAAAGCATAAATAACACCACAGAAGTAATAACACAGAATATATATATTTATTTTACCACAGAAGATGTAGAAAGTATGTAACTGTAAGTTTTCGCCAATATTTATACATGGGTCAAATGAATTATAAATTGCACCAAATAGTGAGCAACACACCGTACAACAAACTGACCCTGTCGGTCTAAACTTTTACATAAACATAATCGTCTCAATTTATATTTGCAAATCTTAAAAATTGTAGACAGACAAACAATTTAAGCCTTTGAGACTCAGATGTCAATGCAACGCTAGAAAGAATAAGTGAATGAATAGAACGGACACACCTTAGTTTAGCGCCAAAAAAGACTGAGGCTATTCCTCTCACCGGCAAAAAAGGATAAAATGCCACATAATAAAAATTAAAATAAACTATGCGGCAGTGCAATCGATTCAATATTGCTTTACGAAACATCTATCTGCAGCGATTCTTTAAAAACAAAGAACATTAAAAAAACTGTGAAAAAATCCCAACGAATTTTAGTCATTAGAATCTGCTCATCACACCAACCGAAAAGTACAGAAACGGTTGTAATGTTTGCAAGAAAAATCTCCATTGGCAGAAGAAAGAGCATTCGTTAAAACAGAACGCGAACAGAAGTTATGCCGTGGAAAGGAACTCAAAAAAATGACAAGAAAGATGGGCACAATATAAAAGTTTGGATGACTGGAAAGAACGCCTATTCCCTGAAATCAGCAACTGGTATCTTAGAGAACACGGTGACATTAACACCTGACCCAAATACATGGACATGGCTGTTTTAACACCGGTTTGGTTTATCTCCTACAGAGAAGTGCAAATTATGGCATGAGAAAGAAGATATTCCGAAACATTTATTATTTGAATGTAAATACTTAGCCACTTTCTAAAAAGCAACAGGAGAGTATGCTCTAGAAACATTGGTTAAAACCATGTTGAGAGACGAAAAGACATAGCAAGACACATAGCGGTGATTCTAAAGATGAAATACAAGTGGAAGACGTTCAGGAGCAAAAGCCGGTGTTATTAGCTTGGTAGGTGTACTCGAGAGAGTGCAAATCCGGCACTATCTGATAAACATCACTACAGATAGCCTTTCGAAAATTTTTGCATTTGATATAAAAACTTCATGAGAATGGAGAATGTTTTTTAGAGTCACAAAAACGAAAACTAGCAAGGATTCAGTTTTCGCATGCGTTTCTTTCGATCTACACACGATAAATGCATTCAGTCTAATTTTTGTGCTGTGCGTTTTTAACTTTTTTGTTAAATTAAAGATGTCGATTTGTCTGTATAATCTGTAAGAATTTAAAAAACATTTTTAAAAAATTTAAAATTAGACAACAGCATTTTTTTAAAATTATTTCAAATAGAATAACACAAGAAATGAATATTATTAAATAATTACAGCTTATCCATAAATACTTAATAGTTTTGTATTTACATTCAATATCGATGAAAAAAAGCATATACATTCTTGGCTGATGCTGTAATTATTTTAACTAGCGTACTCGCCACAAACTTTAATATAAAATTTAAAATTATAATCTATGTATTCACGTAGTTGGTTTATTAGCTATTTTGCAACAATAAATTGTTATTATAAACAGCGACAAAAGTAGACAAAACACAAAATATGGTAGATTAATTTTAACAGAAATGTACCCAGAGATTTATTTTTAGAATAACTAATATTATGCTTTAATAATAATTAAAATTTTAAATTTTTGTTAAAGCAATATTTTACTTAAGTTTTGGTTAGATTGATACTAATATAATGCTAATATATAAAATGTAAACTACTTTAATATTTTTTTAAGTGTTTTGTTTTAAACGTTTATGTATAAATTTGCATAATAATTTATTTTACATTAATATTAGTGCAAACAAAAATTAAAGCAAAATATTTTTCTGTACTCAATGTAGTAAAAAAAATTTTCTGTTTTATTGTATATTCCAGTATATTGTAATTGATTTTACATTCTGTGGTATAAATAAGCGCTGTTACATAAATTAAAATAATAATTGTTTAAATTATACAACCACAAAATTTTAATTTTTATTTAATGCACATGTTGTGTAAGACCTTAGCATTATAGCAACTTTATTACCAAATACTATTAAATATTATAGATGTGTGCTAGCAGTAAATTTTAAAATTGTGTTGTTAAATAACTATAAAATATTTTATTTTTTTCATTATTTCGATATGAATATACGTTATTGAATATTACTTTTATTGTTTTTACCCATATATAAAACGTATTTATTATGGTAAGAAACTATTAATTATAAGTAATTTTATTTGTATGTTGTGTTTCTAAAACTTGCCTCGTTAAGGGCAAAATCCTACTCATTTCTACTTGAACTTCAATTATATGAAATTATGTGTGATGATGTAATTTAAAGACCGCAAGTTAGTATGTGTTAGGAGAGTTATCTATTTTCCTGATCTTAATTAAGCTTCTGCTTAGATCATACATAACAACATTAACAAAATTAAGCTTATTTTTGTTTTCAAAATTGTCAACAATAATTTTATTGCCAAAATGTATGGAGGTTATAGCTTACAAAATGATGTATTAAACAAATACATTTTGTATATATTATTAGTTTATACATCAAGAGTAATAACAAATTGATTTGTGAATTAACATTTGTTATATTTCTGTTGCAGTTTAAAGTTTATTTACTTAAACTAATAATAAAACTGTAAATGTTGATACAATAATCACAAAAAATAAACAATAATTTTAACTTTTATTAAACAAAAACAATAAACTATAGCTATTTTTGAATTAGAAATATTAGCAAATCTCAAAACAATATACCTAGTAATTAAACGTTTTGGAAAAGTAAACAATAGAAAAAATGTATATAAACAATTATTGTATCGAATGTTTTTTATTTGTTATTTATTATTATATATTTGTTAAATTATTTTTTCAATGATATTTTTTTTAAACTTAGCGTATACATTTGATTTTACTTTTTTATTCTTTGTAAAATTTATAATAACGTTTGTATATACAAAAATTTATTTGTCAAACGGCTTTTGTAGTACTATAGAAAAAAAATTGTATTTCTTAAATCTTTGTTTTTTGTCAAAAACTTATTATTGAATATGTAAACTAATACAATATTAATAAAAGTTGAATTATTTCGAGAACGGTTAATAATACAGATATTATTTGTATAACTAAATTTGCTTAAAATTGAACCAATATTATTATTATATTATTTATTAATTAATTATTTGCTGCTCCACACCTTGGCTGGTTCCGGCATGTTTCTTCACATAAACTTTAATTAGAGTTAAGTTTTGTCACTGAGATGTTTTCCCCATGGTTTCCTTTTTCAAATATTCACTAATGTAATTCATAATATCGTTTAATTATTGTCAATTTTACTAACGTTTAACTAATTTAATTTTAACTAGCCTGATGATGGCATTGTTTGCCGAAACATGTAGCTTTACGTCTTAATTTTATCTAATTTAACAACCGTCAATTATTAAACATTTTTTATGAAAAATGGTTTCGAGTTATTGAGTTATTACTATCGAATTGTTTAATTTCACCCTATTTTGAGCGAAAACAAATATCAATATGGAATCAAGACTTCAAGAATTGTGATATTGAGATATGGTTACTGTTGGTAGTGTGGGTTTGATTGTTGTGATAATTTGACGTGATTTGTGAATAGTTTGGAACATTCACATTTGCGGAATATATATGTTAAGCAGTAATCGGTATATTAGGTTTTTTTGTAGTTTGTGGTACTAATGGGATTGCTAGTTTTTCTCTGTTTAACAAGAGTTGTTGGTATATCTGGTCGCGCACTAAGTGTATAAATATAGATTATTTTGGTTTTGGGGGCAAGTGGTTCACAAGTTTACCAATCATTCAAACACATTAAGATGTAGTTATTGTTTTAGAGTGAATCAACCTTTAAGAATTGAAGGTATCCGCAAAATTGTTTGTTAAGTTGTGCGACACGGTTCAAGTTTTGCCTTAGGGTGGTTTATCAAAAATCTTCCGACGGAGTCTTGTCAATTGGTGGTAGTCTCTTGATTTTCTTGACGACAACGTCTAGCAACTTTACGAGAATTCAGAAACCCTTTCTTGGATCTACCTCATCACTTTAGTATTAAGATTTTCAATTTTGTTTGAAAGATTTACGGAATTTATTTAATTTTGTAATTAATTAATTTCTTTTAAAGCAAACACGGCCGTACGATTTCTAATGTAATTAAGTTATTTTTGTTGTTTTTCTTTGATTTAATTTAAAAGAAAATTTTGTTTGCGTTTACTTCACTCAATTTAACATTTTTTAATCTTATTATTTTCTCCTGTTTTTATTTCGTTTTGTGTAATAAATGTTAAATTGTTAAATGTCACAAAGTTTTTATTCCCTCGGCATTTTCGGTATGTAAAATTTAAATCAATTCAGATTTTAGTGCAATACACTCTATTACGGTTGAAACCCTTTCTCCTATCGAAGACGAGCTTCCTCTCTTCTTGTAGTGGAAGTATGTGGCTCCGGCCGACTCAAGTGGAGGAGGGTGCGGGTAAAACAGTTATTTTATAGGGCGCCAGCAAGTCTACCCAGCGATGCGCACACACCTTGACGCAACAGGACCTGCTCTAATGCAATCAAATTTCGCTAACTAGCATAAAGGGGAAAGAAACGAGTTTACGAATAACCCGCAACAAATTGTGTTTATTCCTATCATAAATTATGAACAGATAAATAAAAACTTTATAATTAATATACCATAACCAACAAAAAAACGTAATACTAGGGTTTTCTCAGTTCCTCGTTCAATTACAGCCGCAAAAAGGATAAAAGTAACGGTAAATGTCATATAATTTAGTTAACAAAAAAAACAATTGCCGACCACGATCAGGCCTGGATCCTCTCACAGCGCTCCTGTCTGTGCTTAAATTAAATAAGTTCAAAAAAATAAATTACAAGAGTCACCGCACCCAAGTACTTGTTTGCTTAACCTGTACATAAAACAAATAATTGATTAAATGAAGTAAAACCGGACCCAAATTCCGATAACAATCGTGCGCTACTGGATATTGTAACGGTAGCACGGTAGATAATTTGTAACAGTAGTTCCGATGAGACACGTTCACAACTACTTATAAATTGACTTATAATGCATATAACCAGAAAAAAATGAAAACTATAAATGTGACCTTAAACCCTAATTGACGGAGTAAATGAACGATTATTAAAATAAACCGTAAGTAAACAAGATAACTTCAATAATAATATTCACAATGGGTATTCCTTTTTAGATAATTAAGATAAGATTAAAAAAAAACATCAAGAGGTTGAATCTTAACCTCACCGTTGAAGTAAGTAATGTAACTTATAACTAAAATCAATTACATTCACTTATCTAGTTTGATACAGGTTGTTCAAGGCCTAAGCTTGGTACACCGAACAGGTCAGAGGTCTCGGGCAAGTTTCCTGCGTAGTTTGATGTTGGAGATACGGAAGCCAGCAGGTAATAGATTGGGCCGCTTAATTTATCTATTCTACTCTAGTTGCTTTTAGCCGAACCAACTTCCCAATGCAACGTCTACGGCGAAGAAGTAAAAACGTGCAATTAGATCGTTGAATTGTATAATAAGTATATTAATTATAATACTTGAAAGTATTACTTACTATGTTTGATTGAGATTGTTTTTTTGCCTCAGGTGTACGAGACAGGTTGAAGGTGCAATGTGGTGAAAAATTCCAAAATGATCCCTTACAGAAATCAGCCACTGAAATATAAGTCGTTTTCTCTGGACAATCCTGCTTTACAGCAGCAATCTTGCAAAAATTGAAAATCCCAGAGGACGACGAACGAGTTTTTAACACCACCTTGTGCAGCACTTCCTTTTTCCGTGCAAGCAACTGTCAATCAGCAAGGAAATTTCCTTCCCTTTTCCAATTCGAAGAGGAAATCACGTTCGATTAGGTCTTTTTTTTGCCCCAAAAATACAGCGGGAATACTTAAATATTTAAACGACCGCCAAAAGATTTGAATATAGTGTTTGTACCTACGTAACACAGATGGCGCCACTATAAATCAAATTTTTGCCGTTTAAATTTTCAGCGTGTTACACGGTAAGTCCATTTAGAGTGTATCCAACAGATGCAAGCTTGTGGTTGGTAAAAGTCAGAAATCCTTTTAAGTTATACACGTTCCTACTGCCCTTTTAACTTTAATTTTTGTTCTTGTCTGCTTTCGAGTTTTCCAAATCATCACGGAGTTTTTGGGTATAATCCACACCCATCTTCACTAAGCACCGGCAAATATTTTGTTTATGTTGCTATTATACAGGTAATTTCTGTAATAACAGCTTTTGCACGTAATAGTGCAAATGATGATTTCAATAACGACACCAACAATTTAAGCAATATTTACAATAATTTAATTTCAAAAATTGCAAGATAAGCTTTGTAGATGATTGCGATTTCATGGTCATTTTTATCTATTGGCCTTATCATACTCACAATTATTTTTAAATTTACATTCAGTGTATATTGTTTGTTTTAACATTAATGTCCGTCGTTTTTCTTTGTATATAGATTTAAATTTTAATTCTACTGACAATAATTTTATGTTAACTAGAATAAGTATTAATAACATCAGACGGTATGCTTGTTGGACCAGTGGACTGTTTCCACTCATAACCTTTTCTTGTAAGTTTTTTTGTCTTTATGTTGTACCTGTTAAACAAATTCAGTTAGTTGTTACGTGTGTAATGTTGTTCACTTACCGTAAATAAATTTTTCAGTGGCCTGAAGAAGTGCACACTAGAGGCACGAAACGTAGCCATAAAAATAGTTTAGAGTGGTTTTTATTGCCCCTATTAAAGAAGACAAGATCTAATACTAAAAATCATTTGTTATTTATATACTTATTGTAACTTATGTATTTTGTATTCTCTAAAAATATTATTTTAAAAAAAATGTACAAACCTATACTTAGTAGTTACAAAAAATATTTTTTTTTTTTTTAAATTTAGTCTTGATTTATTTATTTATACGTATTAGAAACATAATGTGACATCAAATAAAAGTTACAAAGGTTATATTTTCAATCCTAAACGCTTTATTAAACGTTTTTTTTATTCTAAAGGTACTTTTGATTTGAGATTCAGGTGGAATTAATCTCTAAGTTTGCATTTACATTGTTTCAATGGTTGAGTTCTATTCAAAATTAAAGTATGATGTTTGCATTGTGAAACTTGTTATTAAAATCTTTTATTGAAAACGTGTGATAGTAATGTATTTGTAAAATTCAGCTTGTCAATATAAGAGATTCTTTTAACATCAATTTTTGTATTGACAATGTTTTAACAAGACGTTTTAGTCAAAATTAGAGTATTACAATGTAAATGTTTTTTAACAAATAACGTATATAAAATGTTAACGAGTAACCTGTAATTTTTTAAAAATAAAAACCATTTTATGATATAAAGATAAACTAATACAGCTAATTACACATAGTACCAGACAAAAATATTCAAGCAAACTTGTTGTAAAAATAATGTACCTTAATTTAAAATTACATTTTCCAGATGTTAGTAAAGAGTGTAAGTTTTGCTAATTTTTAGTTTTTGATTACATTTGTTTATTCTGCTGGTAAATGAAGAAACTAACAAACACTATTACTTGTGTTCTGAAAAATATTTAATTATGTAGACAATTTTTCTAATATATTACACAGTAAAAGTAAAACAATTTTATAAAATATTTGAATTAAAAAAATATTCCACAATTACAGTAATAGGAAAACTACGAACCGCGATGCCAAGTCTGACTTGTAAACACATTTTATCCGCTCCACGTAAACTGTCCATTTTTTTTTTAAATAAAACGAATATTTAAATTTCATGCAAAAACAAAACAAAACGACAATTCTTTTATAGATAAAAATTGCAAATATCGGGCATAAGCTCTGTCATAACTGAATTAATTCTTGTCGTACTTCAAGAAATTAATTACACGTCAAGTAACTTGATTAATTCAATTAACTAAACCACACAAGTTTAGACGGGTACAAGAATATAAAAGATATCAATTTATACAATAATGTATAAATGATACAATATTTATTTTGTTATTAATGCCTAACCGTGATTAAAAGTATCTGATTATTGCTACTCATTTATTTATAAAAATAAATCTTTGTATTATTACCATAAATTAAGGTAAAACAGATTTCAGCAATATAGGTCAGTAATTCATATTTCTAGGCAAAAACAATCAACTTATTAATAAAGCAAAAAATTACGATTGATAAACTGTGTACAACTAGAGCAATTAAGCTTGGTAGGTGACCTGACCTGCAGTTGCGCGATAGCACATTTAATGTTGGTAGTTAGGGACTTTACTTTAAAGCACTACTCGCAACTTGTAATTTTGTAAGTAGGTACAGTCTCAAACGAATCAGTTATTGTAACAGTAGCTTTATATTATTAGTTGTTGTTGCGTAAATAATTATGGTTGAAAAAACATTTTAAAAAAGACGTTAAACGTATCGGTTATTGATAGATAAAACTTAAAAATAATACAGAAATATTAGCAAAAAAAATAAAATATACTAATTTTATTTTTTAAAGGATGGGAAATTGTTGGCAATAAAAAAAATATTGTATAAATGGATGATACATATATTCATTCGTATTATGCCATTCATACCAACCAAAAAGTCTGAACTGATAATGCTAATACCGGTTTAAAAAAACTATTGATAAATGATTTAGGTCTAATAATTTTAAATGCAAGCGGCAAAAAAAAACTTTTTTTTAAATATGACTTGTTCTTCTAAATGAAATTATTCCTAGCGTTCTTCTCTTAATAATCTGTTTCTTCTTTGTTGATACGTTGACTTAAGTATATGTATTTGTCTACTTTTTTTATTTCTTGGTTATCAATAGTTATGTTCATCTGTTCGTCTGTATTTGCCATCAGTTTTTGTGATGCTAATTTGTAAGTACATTTATTTGGATTGTTTTTATATCATCGTTTGTACTTGTGATAACGGGTAGATACTCCTCCTCCATGATCACAAGAGAGAACAGATCTACTTCAGGAAAGCGGCCGTGCCTACGCGAGCATTGTTTTTACCCCACTTCTATGTAAAAGGTAAAATTAAATCTTATCCGTATTTCTATTTCACACTCACTACATCCTGGCCCGATCCTTCGACGTTTTAACCTAATCAACCTTAAAATTCCTTATTTCTATAAAATGTTTCCATAGCAATAAAAGATTGCAAAACACAATACAAAATTGTCATCAGAGACTAACGTTACGCTTGGGAAAATGACAAAAAAAGAGACGACAAGTTGAGACAATATGAAGTCGGACACAGAAATGCAAGGAAAAAACACTATGCAATTTTTTAGAAAACGAAAAACTATATGCAATGATAACCTTTATCCAAAAGAAATCCCAAAATAAGTAAACCTGGATTAGCCCAAATATTTAAGTCACAAAACGTAATTGATTACGTAATATTACAAAAACCCAAATTCTTATAATAAAGGAATTTTAAAAAATTGTATGTACTACGAACACCAAAGAAATGTTTTTACTGACACTTGTTCCGAACCGCTATCGTAGTCGCTTAACACCTACAATTGCACTTCTCCGGAAGTTTTACCATACTTTTGTAATTATTATCTTATTTTTACTACTTATATTTGTGTATGTGTTTATTAACTCTAATTTCAACTTTACGAATAAGTCGACCCACCGATTCAATCTAATCAAGGGAGTATCGTCGTAAATACTTTTATCTATTTGTTTATACTTAGTATATTAATCCTTCTTAGTCGCGGTTAAGACGATTTGATTGTTTTAATAAGTGTTGTAGTTAATTTAATAATTTTTTGTATTGTTAAATGTACAGTACAAAAATGTTACAGCTTAAAGTGATTTAATTGTAACTCCACTACTGTTATCTTGAAAAATTGTATCTCCACCAAGATTAACTTGATAGCAATTTGCTTTGGTAATTATTATTATTCATCACTTTTGTTATTTTGTGCATGTTGTAAGACAATAAATATATAGCTGCTGTTTCTAGTTTTACTCACACGGTGTAGGCGAGCGCTGTGACAAACAAATTTCTGTTCTGTTTATTTTTACTTTCCTATAAGAAAAGTATAGCACTCGCAATTGTTTTTCAAAACATTTTTATTGCATAATTTTACATTTCAAAGTCTCCTGAATCAGAAAAAAATTATTTTTGACAAAAAAAATGTGGGTGTCTGTGGGTGTATCTGGTGTCTGTGTGTAACGATGTATCCACGATAACTCTTAAACCAATAGTCCTAGTAACTTGAAATTTGGTATGGAGCTGGTTTTTCATATTCCATCGATTCTATCAAAAGATGGGTCTGATAAAAAAACCGAAAGTGAGTGTATCCGCTATTTTTAACAGTTTTTCTTATATAATTTTGTACGTATGTAAATTATTCGAATTATTTTTACAGTTTCTTATAGAGTTAATTTCCATATTTACTCCTAAATTTGAATCTTACCTTCGACGATTTTCCTTAGGAAAAAATTCCATATCTCGAAGGGAAAACAAGATACGTTTAAAAATAACAATTTTACTCTATATTCTTTTGGTTTCTTTATAGACAGAGTGCTGCATTTTATTTAAATTATCTTTGGATGTACTCACGATAACTCTCGAAGAAAAATTCCTAGTAACTACAAATTTGGTATAGAGCTGGCTTTTTATATTCTCTCGGTTTTATTAAAAAATGAGTTTGATAAAGACACCGAAAGTGAGTGTATCCACTAGATTTAACAGTTTTTCTTACATCATTTGTATGTATGTAAATTATTTGAATTATTTTTACGGTTTCTTATAGAGATAATTCTTCCTAACAATTTATTTAAATAAAAAATTTTCTAACATTAACAATTTATTAGATATTTTATTAATAATTTAAAATCAATTCACAAATATAATGTAAGTTCGAACCCTGCCTGCGACAATTTTTTTTAAGAAAAAAAATCCATATTTTAAAGGGAAAGCAAAAATGCTAAAATTAATAAATTTTACTGATTTACTAAAAGGGAAAGCAATATCGAGGCCCACAAATATAGGGGTTAGTCGATATGACAACAATTTGCCTTATTTTGGTTATATCTTAATAAAATTGATGAGAAAAATTTCATAACCTTAAAAAAATAGACATTTTTTCATCATTCCTTCTAGGAAAGTCGTTTGGTGAGCACACCAGTATTTTTTTTAGAGTGTATAATCGCGACAAATACTTTTTGTATTTCGTTGATTATTTTGGGCAAAAGGTTTGCAATTACTTTTTTATCACTTGAAAAATGTAATACTTACATTAATTGCTTTTTTTATTGTTTTTTAGGATACTACGCTGTTAATAGATGTTTTAAACTTAAATTTTTATTTATAAAAGACTCTTTTTTACTATTTTTAGTTTTAGTTGCTAGGTCGTAGAGTTTTACATATGTTTGAAAAACAAGTAGAAACGTAAGTATTTATATTAAAAAACACCAAGAGAAAACGGACTCATATATGTACATATATATTTTTAGTGTAAATTTAATGTACAGTAAGACCCCGCTTAACGCGTAGAATACGTTCCATCAAAGTAGAGCGTAACGCAAAACAGCGCTAAAGTTAGGGGAAGATGTATAGAAAATTGGTTAGGTATTATTATGTTTTTTTAATAAAAATGAAACCAAACATTTTAATCAACATGTGTAAAATGTAATGCTGATTTAATTAAAGGTAGTAGCTTTTAACAATTTTATGTTGAATGAGCAAAAATAAACTAAGAGATAAACATATGTGTATACCACCTCAGCATTTGGACTTGTTTATTTTATCATCAGAGATTTTTAGCCAGATCAGCTAAATCGACGGTCGCCGTTACAGTTATCTCTTTCTTGTGTGGTCATAATCACTTACCTACATTTTTCGGTGTATTAGTTTATTGCATGTACATACATACACTGTTTGGGATATGTGATGTACATATGTATTTGGAAACTAGCGCTGCGCGCAATTTTGGGGAATTCCCGTAGTGCTGCGAGCTATTTCAGAGAATCACCGGGTTGAAATAAAAAAACGCTAAACCGAAACAGCGTTAAGCGGCGTCTTACTGTATATTATTATCTGCTAAGAAATAAAGCTATAACCATCAAGAGCGTTTAGGCACTCAACCTCAAGCACAAAAATATTTCTAACAAGCATCAGGAGACGCAGCGCAAAGAAGATAAAAGACGAAGCTAGGAATTTACATGACGCAACAGTAGTTTCAACAGCTGATCAACAGTCTCTTACAGCTAAAACAACCATTGTCAATCACCAAAAACTCGTTTTCAAAATATAAAACAAAGTTTAACGACACAACTACGTTCATGCATTTATGGACGCCCTGTGTATTTTCAAAGACTGTGCAAATGTAAGCAATGTAAACGCGCTTTAGGGATTCTTGCTAGTCTTAGAAACTTTAAAGTCTTAAGAACACATATAGACCAAGTCGTTACATTTCCCAAGTGCTAAAAAAATCATTGCTAAAGAATAAGAAAGCAAGCCACTTGAACGGATCATCGTAGAAAAACGCTTCAACTAGTCATAGTGTATCCTACCATAAACAAACGGTCGCAACAAGTAGTTCCAAAGTTGGCATGCTACGGTTGTAAAAAACCCGAAGTTACACGAAGTAATTGTCACAGTGACTTGCCAAAATAATCATGTCGACTTCTTGCTCGTTGGAACATACACACCAAAAATCTTAACGTTACAGGTTAAAAACCTGTGGTCATTGCAGAGATTGATGGTATAACAGAAAGAGCCTACTTGAGACCAAATAAAATATTGCCGGACGAGTACTATATGACCACCTCTGCAGTGGACAATATCATTTCAAAGAAAAAAAAGTAACAGTAATCTTTGCAAACAATGAAGAGGCCGCAGACAATACTGTGTACTACTGTAATTGTTTGCCTAAGCGGCTAAAATATTTGCACCAAACGAAGAGTGGTACTTTTTTAACAAACCGCAGCAAATTTTTATTTTCACCCAGAACTAACGATAACTTTTATGACTAAAAACATATGACATTTATCACATTTAGGTATCCAAGACTACGCACTGGTCCACAAGAAATTGAAGCAATTCTTGCAAATAATATACCGGAAATTCTACATCAAACCCTCGCATTGGCAGTTTTTCCGCAGTGACCTCAGAAAAAGATTACTAAAACAATTTCATCGCCATGATAGAATTTCAGACATTAAAACCACAGGAAAAAGAAGTCCAAATTCTCAGAACCAAGGACCGTGGCAGACTACATGCGTCACTAGCTAAACGCCCCGAGACTTTTACATCAGGCAGAAAACAAACGCCTTTTGCGAAACACCGCATCGAGAAAGAAACTCACCCGCGAATCTATACCCTACCGTATCGACTCTTGCCATCGCGCCAGCGAGAACTAGCATAATACTAAATCAAGATATAATAGCAGAGTGTGTGTCGGTTTGAGCGGCTCCAGTAGTTCTCGTTTATAAGTGTAATGGCAAGATTTGAGTTTGCGTAGAATACCGCAAGCTCAACAAAATAAGCCCCGCCGATAACTACCGTCTACCACGAATAGACGATTTGCTGCATACAGCGCGCGCCACTTCCACTTTAACCGTCGATCTACACCAAGGGAATTGGCACATATCCGTACAGGACGGAAACAAAGACAAAACCGCTTTTGTAACACTTTTTGGGCTATACAGGTTCAAACTTATGCCGTTCGGTCTAAAAGATGCATTAACTATCTTTTAACTACTAATCGACCAATTAAGAT
Source organism: Aquatica leii (assembly GCA_035610365.1). Lineage (NCBI taxonomy): Eukaryota > Metazoa > Arthropoda > Insecta > Coleoptera > Lampyridae > Aquatica > Aquatica leii. Next base: position 61,267,378 of record CM069434.1, read on the forward strand.
CTGGAGTCAAGGGAGTGTCTGTTCTCGGGTATCTAAACAACGTGATAGTGATATCCAGAAACATTTTTAACTTAACTTAACCGCGGTACTAACAAAATGAAACGTGTTTAGTTTAACATTACGCAGCGATAAGTGTCACTTTTTTGGAGTTGCGATTAAAAGTACCTCAGACATATATTGCCAAATGAAATAAGCGTCGACCTTGGCAAAATACAAGATATCGCGGACATACAAAAACCACAAAACATAAATCACCTAATAGTTTTCCTTCAAACCTGCTCGTGATACAGACGGTTTATCCAAAACTATGCTGCTTTGTACTAACCATTTTCAAAATTTTTAAAAAGAAACACTGAATGCAAATGGGGTTCTATCCAAAAAACAAATTTTCTAAAACTCAAGAAAAATATTACGTCAGTACCCATACTCCGCCAAGCTGACCCTGGCCTACCTTTTGTCATTCGCACGAAGTTATCGGTTACGCCATAGAAGCTGTCTTATTGCATGAACAAAAAGTAAAAGAGCATCCGGTTAAATGCGTCAGCCGCTTACTGTCTCTAGCAGAAAGAAATTACAGAACTACTGAACGTGAAAAAAGCTCCTTGGATATATCGAAAAAAGTTTGGTTACTAGGCACAAACAATAACTCAAACTATAGCCTAAGCATATTTGCTCCATAAGATTTGTTATGAATTCCATAGTTTGCGATTCTACACAACACTATCTGTCTATTCGATTTTTGATCGCGAACACCGGACTATGAACGACGCTTCTTAAAATCAAGACGCTATTATTCACGCAATGCACGTGTCTACTAAGAGTCTGTTTGTAACACCCCGGTGGCTCACAATCTTGGCGTTGGATTTAAAACGTTATTAATTTGAACACAATTAACATAAATTTATTCTACAAACTAAGAATGTAATTATTACAATAAATTTCTACAGGTGGTGTAGTTTTATTTCCTGTTATATAACAAATAAACTTATTTTACTAATGTTATTAACTTCGGGCTTCGGTAGAATGCGGCCTACCACTTTATGCAAAATTGAGAATAGTTGAATGCGGCATGCACAACTCGTATCTAACCTTAAAAAAATCTACTTTTCCCGCAAGGACATGATTAAACGCAAATGTCGTGGTTGAAATTCTTTTGAAAACTGCTATAAATCAAGTTAATTACAGGCCGGAAAATTATTCAGGTACGGTAGTTAATAAAGGTTCAAGACAGGTATAATTAATTAAGTATTTCAGGTAATACACTGCTACGGTTAACGGGGTTTAATTTCGAAGTTACGGCGGGTTGACCACTGGTGTCTATAAATTACAAAGTTTTATACAAATAGAACACGGCAGAATTCGATTACGTTAGTATTACGGGTTGTTGCGGTTTAGTTATACTATCAAACGAAAACTTCGGCAAATTTAGGTGAGTATTTCGAAACTGACTTGCTAAACGCATTGAAATACTTTAAACCAGCCTGGCTTGAGTAGTATTTCAACACGCCAACCTCAACTACGTTAAGGGTTGAAAGTAACTGGAGATTTAGTTTACGCTTGACAAATCCTACACCAGCCTGGCGCAAGTGATTTGTCACTTCACTAACGGACTGCGGTTCGGTTCTAACAAATACTACACGGTGAAACGGAAAGCTTGTGGTCAACTCGAGGGAGGGCGTTTTGACGTAACAGGGTTCTAATACAAAACGGAAAATTGAATACCAAAAGTCGTGAGAGTAGCAGGGTTTGAAACGGGTCGGCATGAGTTCAGAAGGTCCGGGTACAATAGCAGGTTTCGGTTAATCGGTGCTCACAATTATACAGTATCAGGATCGGTTCGGAAAAAAGTTAGCCGGGTACAAAAGCATTCGGTAACAAAATAAGAATCAGATAAACACAGGTCGGGTTTAACCAGGACTAGGTCTTGGAAAAAAGGTTCTACCAGGAACGGGTCTCGGCAGAGAGAGAGTTTTCAGCGTTGACGGCGGCTTTTATTGTGTGTTTCGTTCCGGTTGAATGATTATTTGGCAGGGGAGAGTCGCGCGCTTCGAAGCGGTAGAGGTGGTCCGCAGCCGAGGGTCCAAAGCTCACTCGTAATTGAAACTAATTTATATACAAGTTTTAAAACAATTACGGCCACCTCTTTCGTTTCGTTACATGTTTAAGACGCCTGCAAAAATACGCAGATAGTTATCGTAGAAACACTTTTGCTTACCAGTCAAGAGATCTAGTCCTTGTAAAAACTCACGTTCTTAACAACAAAGCCAAAGAATTTTTAGCAAAGCTAGCGGCAAGTAGAGATGGGCCATACGTAGTGCTACAGCAAAAGGAGGCCATTACGTACGAACCCGTAAAACCAAATCTTGCAAAATTCTTGGGGTATATTATACTGAAGACCTCACACCATTTTATAGTTTAGAAACATCCTTACAGTCACCTCAACAACCAAGGAGGAAGAAAAGATAACCAAAGAAAAACAATGGTGGATCCTTGTCGGGTCGTTTTTAAAATTCAGAAGGAGAGCGTATAACGTACATACAACTCTAACAGTTAGGCTACTCACCACACACAAACTCTCATGATCACACTTGCAAATCACCGCCTGCATCAAACCACAACAGAGAGCACCACCGGTTTGCCCTCCGAAATAAATCAACAACCGTAATTTAAACAGTTAGTCTAACGTCTGGTGCTGCTCTGTGTACTATAGTACCTTGTACTGCATTTATTAGTGACCTAAATCGTCATATGTCAACGAACGCGCTTTGTGGTAATGACGTACCAATGTTTTGTCAATTGAAGGTCAATCTATAAAACACAGATTTTAAGAGGCCATTCAAATTAATCCAAGCTCTGAAGATGTTTACTGCGAGGTGCGACGAAAGCTCAACTTGTCCACACAAATCAGAATTTGATTATAAGATATTTAAAATTATTAAAATTTATTTTAGAGATGCTAAATTCTGATAGCATTAATTTATATTTTACAATGTTTAGCACAAGAAATGTTTGCTAGAAAAAAATTATCACACTTTAGTCACAAGAAGTACTACAACAATTTTTTTTTTAATCAATACATTATTTAGGTTACTATATTAATAAGTATTATTAAAGAAAAATTCTAATTTCATAAACAAATTTTATTTAAAAATATTTTAATTAGTTATATTTCTTTAAACAATACTCAGATAGTGTTCAACTTTATGTAAGTAACAACGAAATAATATTAGAGACGTTTTATTTGTCGTCACAATTCAGACATGCCACAAATAACTGCAACATGTCTTATTGCATTTATAGTAGCTGTGTTATCTTTAAAGTCGTTAGAGTTTTATCAACTTGACTTCGCTGAACACTTGTCACTTTCTACAAACTTAAGTCTTGTATTAATTCTTTTGTTTGTTATTTAACTATTTTAACTTTTTGTTACAACTTACTCGCAGTTTCTAAAATTTCGTTTTCTATTATTATTGCTTTGTTTTCTTTCAAATTTATTTAAAGTTTTATTTATTTAAAAACATACAATGCCAAGTCAATTTCAAAGTAACAAAACTAATTAGAAACAAATTTACATATTTAAACTAATTTATAAAAAAATTACGTTGTGTAATAGCAAAATAACAGCTTTGTGGCATAATATCGGTAAATATGTACATATATATATTTTTTAATTTACTTTATATTATAACAAGTTTCTAACTAAATAATAATTAAAAAATTGTTTGAAAATAAATTTAACTAAAAAATTTGACAATGAACTTTTTAATTATATTACGTTAAAAAACATTTGTTTTTCTATAATTAAGTGTCAATGTATTGAACAAAAATAAAACATAAGAAAGACACGTTTACAAATTACGTACAACTATAGCTTGAAACAAGTTGATATTTACACAAAGTTTGAGGTGTTATATTTATCTTTTCTGTAGTGTACGATAAAAAAAGTCTTCATTTTCTAACATAAGTATTTTTTGTGTAAGTTTTATTTTTTTACACATCGTATCTGAAGTGTTATTAAAATATACAATATGATTTTATAGAAAGTGCAAATTATCTAAAGTATTTAGAAGCTTACCCTTTTCTCGCAAAATTACTAATGTAGTGAATAAGTACTTTGGCGACAATAGCATCTCCATGACTGTAATTGTGTGGAAAGAATGGACCTCCTCCAACTAATGGCAATCCCAAAATGAAAGGAATGTCTTCACCTCTAACACTTCCTGTTCTCTGCACAGAAAAAAGTAAAATTAATAAAGCACTTGTTTGGTGACCCAATTAAACATTGCGCCTTACAAAACAAACAGCAGTAATTTCGATTATCTAAACTGCGAGTTGAATTATAAAATACTGATAAAATTCTATGGTGTAGTGCGTTTGGTGATCCAATTGCATATTTACAAAACGATTAAAGGGGTAAATTTAGAGCGCTTTTAGCTGTGTGTATATGCACAAAGCATTTACAATTGAAGTTCCGGTCATCAGTAAACACATACCCGAGCTTCAGAACTTTTATCAAATATTCACCCGCATTGTTTACCTAACTGAAAGTACATACATTTTGCACAAAATGAAGCATTTAACAATCCTATCTTAAAAATCATTAAAAAAGAATTAATCGTGTTTATTAAACAATACAGCATTGTTTTTATTTCGCTTTACGTTATTAAAAATATTGATTTGGCTTATATTTTCTTATATTCAGATAAAAAAAAGTTTAATTTAATGAATCTACTACGATCTCCGTTAACAAGAGCCTACTTACTAAAAAAAGTCGATAAAGTGATTAAATACAGGAAACGCTGCGGAAGTAACTAAAAATTTATTGACGCTAAGTATAACTATAATAAAACATGTTTATTTCTAAGACACAAATGTTTTCTTTTTAAATTAAACAGGTACAACAATTTGGTCAAAATAACCTAGTTAAAAACCATTAATTATGAAGTTCACGGTCAAAGTTAATTTGCTGTAAGATACATTATTAATTAAAAGTCAACATCGTAAATTCTCTTTGCTTAGATATTTATTAAGTAAATGTTATATGCCTAAACTCAGCGTAAACTTTGTTGTTAATTATTGAGTATTAATTGTAACAAATATGAGTTTACGCCAAAGTAAAAAAAAATCTTAAAAAACAAAAGAAAGATTAATAAATTTTATCTTGATAAATGACAAAAAATATACCTGATACTTTGTCGTATAACTGAATTTATTACAAATAAAAACATACCGACAAATTTAAATTCATTAATATTTTTAAAGAAGTTTTATCATGTATTAAAGATAAAGACAAGCTAAAAATAAAAACGTTAAAAGCTAAATTAAATAATTGTGAGTGTTATTCTTTTTTTACTTTCCTGTTTGCGCAATACACTAAATATCGCGTAACTAAATTACAAGATTTTTTAAAAACTTTTTTAGTATTTAAACATTTGTAAAATTGTAGAAATGTGTAACGTTGCGGTTTTGTTTTAATTTTTTTTTTATACTAAATTAGTTCAGTTAATTTAAAGATTTTTGTTATTCTTTGTTGTTACAAACGTAATTTATTTTAATACAATTTTTCTAATTCTTTTTTCTATAATTTTTTCTAATTATGATTTTCAAACTTTAGCAAAAAACAGTGGTAACTAAAAAAAATGCAAAATTATTAGAAATAGTATTGAATAATGATTGTTTTACGTTTAAATAATATTTCTATATAATAATTATACTCATAACAACTTTATACAAAACAAGTGAAAGTGAAATCCTAGCATACCTGGTAATTTTTACGAACTTTCTTGGTGTTAACGGTTTCGTTAAAATATCTGCTATACTTGTCTATAGAATAATATTTAAAATAGTTATTGATTAGACAATGTCGCCAAGACAAGACAGCATGTTTGATTTACTAGTTGTTAGGCGTAACTCGTCGCAAAGTGATTTATTTGCCGTTCTAGATCGATAAGTACAAGTCAAGAAATGTGTTGTCATGAATGCGGCCGATAAATTATATCTCAACAATAATAAAACTGTGACAAAATTTAGAAAAATAGTCGTTTGAACAAAAAATAAAACATTTTCTGGTAATACAAAAATAAATAAAAAACGTAATTTTGACGTTTATTAAGATAATGTAACCTATATGTTTTATTTATTAAAGTTTACTATTATACATACATGTCAAATAATTTAAAAATATCAAAAATTATTGGTCACGTTCAACAGAAAAAGCTGCTACCACTACCTAAGCGCTACCTCAAAAAAGTTGGAAGCGATATGTGGTATGCCGAAATGTAATTACGGTTGACACCTGTCAGAATGCATGCAAATTTGTTGTAAATCGTGTTAGTAATGAAATAATAAACTGTTTACTTAATAAAGAATAGTATTTTATTTGGTTTTCAACTTCACCATTTCTACATGACGCTTTTTTTTAAATTTATTTTTCGGTAACCAAGGATACTACAGTTTACCATAACTACTATTTAAGTGAGCTACTTTTTCATTGTTAATTCAACAGAATTAAAAAAAAACGTCAACCAATCTTTTTAGTGATTTATAGTACGTTAAAATTTAATAAGTAAATTTACATATGGATGTTATTAAAATTGTGCAGTTTTTTGAGGAAGAATTCATCTCTCTCAACAATATCCCATGAATAGAACAAATTGTCGAAAACTTCGCACAATCTGTAGTTTTAGTTAATAAGGTATAAAAAACGTTTCTTATTTCACAAAATAAAAATTATTATAAAGATACTATCTCACTTTGTATAAAAGATTTATTTAAAGAACATTTTCGTATGTTAAGAGCTCATATATCATTGCTTCTTCTTTTTAATGAGCCATATTTTATGATTTCACAGTTTTCCACTCACACAGCACGAACACGTGTTTGCTCCGCTGAATTTGTAGTGTAATAATACACTACTATAAATGGCACCGCTCCCTGACGTCATTCGATAAGATTTTGATGTAAGGGTTGGTAGAATGTGGTTTCACCAGAATTTTACTTAAGTGTTCCACAACTATTGGGTTTGCTGAACGCAACCATTGTTATTAAAATTGTTGCATTGATACCAACCAATTACAACTTGAGTGAAACAGAGTAACTATAAACATACTTCTATCTCTACTATTTATATCTGCATTACCGGTAACAATAATAGCAAACAGTTAGAAAAATATTTCTTGATTTAATCAGAAAAACATAATAGAGACAAAGTAATAAAACTAGTCTTATTTGCACACAGTTTGTGCAATTTTAATTTTTCTAAATATTGGATTTAATTTTTTTCAGAAAGTATTCACCGTAGTTATCTTTATTTGTTCTTAATATACTAATTAACAATTACAAGTACAACAAAATCTAGACGACAAAAATAAACTCAGTTGTTTTATCTAGAACAGCTGAGTTGACGCCATCTTGATGACGTCGGTAGAAATGATCTATTGAATCGATATAATTTAGTTTTCAATGTTTATCTTTGCCTAATCTGCAAATATATTTTCTTTATCACTTTATTTGCTTTTCAGTTTAATCTTGATTTTTTTTTGTTTTTTGAAGTAAAAATAAAAATTAAAATTAAACATTGATCAGTTAATCTAAAATGGCTGAATCCCAGCAACATTTTTTTCTTCTAGAATAAATAAAAATTTTAAAAAATCAACGTGAAATGATATTTATTTTAATTTAATTTTAATGTTTGATTATGCAGAGAAATATACCAGGCATTGTTTCTGAACATCTTCTGAGTCTCTTCTTGCTGCTGATGCTGGTGCTGTGGCAGATATACACACTTTAAAACAACATGGAGGATGGAAGTCTACTACCGTAGCTGAAAACTAATAACTAATTTGTTAATGTCCATACATTTGTAAATGTTTAGTAATTATAAATTTTGTAAACTACTTAATTTAGAAAAAAATAATTTCTTAAGGTTCTTTGTTAAAATTTTTATGTTGGAGTTGGTAGTGCTTTACAGCACTAGAGCGGTAAACTGCTAATTTGCCGCACTAGAGCGAAAAAAATGCAGTTAAGGAAGTTAACAAAAAAGTAATGCTGGCGTATCGATTCGATTTGATAAATTTGCTTTGGAGTTCTTTGCTTTAGTCTAAATAGTTAAAGCAATGTTAATGGTTCATAAAAACGTAGATTTCAAGATATCTAAAGTCCAACCATTTCTAAAAAAGCAGTCAGTTGCATATAAAGATAAGCAAGCCAAAACACTCTCCAGAGACAAAATAATTCTACAAACATCTAAATATGTGCCAGATGTTTTGTTTTCGGGTCATATTATTGCCATAATTGGGATAACTGGTGAATATTGCTGTGTCGAGTTGTCTGCAATGTCTCTGGATGCTATTCGGGATACTAACTTACAGCTGGTAACTTCATTCGCAAATCGAAAACAAACTAAAAAAGAGTACCTACGGTTATCGATGAAATGGAAAATGTCAATGTTCTGGAAGTGCTTTAAAGCACACAAAAAGGTTAGGTAATAATATTTTCATAAAATACCGTAACCGAAAAAACAATATTTTTTGCCGAGTAGGGATTTATACCATTAGAAGGATTACAAAAAAATTGCCCAACATTTAGATTTAGTAAGTTCTGGGATGTATACCAGGAATAACTTTTGACGTATGTACATCGACGACGTTATTAGCAAATACTGGAGTTGAATTTTTGGTATTAAAACGGCCGGCCGTTAATGTTACTATAAGTGCTTAGATTTATTAAATTAAAGTTGACTTTGTTAATAATAAAGACGCTTTTAGTACATTTATTTTGTTTGAATCTTTTAAAATGTTGGCCGAACTCGAGGGGCGAACACGTCTGCTAAAAAGTGTACACCTACATCCTCTTTTCTAAGTAAATCCTATACTTCTGCCTCCAATTAATAGAAATCCTCAGTAAATCCTACTACATTCTAATAAATCCCGGTACATCTTTAGAAATCCCGGTACTTCTGAAGAAATCCCGGTACATCCTAGTCAATTCGGGTACATCTTAGTAATTCTTTAGTAAATCCTTGTACGTTTTAAAGATTCCTCGTAAATCCTTGTACATATGTACATATCTTATATATGTTTACTTTTACTATGTACCTATTCTTCTTTTTTAATGTTTACATTTTAAGTAAATGATAAATTTGTAATAGTTTAAAAACTTTTATTCAATTTTTTACAAAAACAAGAAACATAGAAATATAAAACTTATGTTAGCCAATAAAAATAAAATCAAGTACATATTCAAAAATTAAAATTTAACAAAAGATTCTTATTCATATGGTATGTAATAAAAGCATAAATGAAAGCAAAATATCTCTGTAAAATTAAATGTCTAATCTTGTTCTATTATAAGCAAGAGATATAGCTTCGTAATCATCTGTTGTTAGTTGAAATTCTTCAAAATCAAGTGTGACAGACGAACGAGGATACAAAGTGAAACTTAGAGGTCCGTAAAAGATTCTTTCACCTTTCTTTTTCTGCTTCAGGAATTTCATTTTGCAAGTTTTGCCAAATGTTTCGATGCTTCCCTCAACACTTCCTATATACCAAGTTTTATCATAGTATACGGCATAAAAATTGTTGACTTCTAAGCAAAGTTCTGAAGTTTTTTTAATTGGTGCTGTATTATTCTCCAATTCTTCATTACTTATGCTACCTGGAAAACTTTCTGTGTTCGTGTGATCATCTTTAAGAACGGCATCATTTTCAGAAGATGTTGCGGATGATGTAGACAACTTTCTTACATATTTCTTTTTTTTATTTTGAGAGTCTATTATGGCGCTAGCACTTCTTTTTTGATTTTATTTTTAAAAAAATTGATCGTGTCGACTTTTTATTTGATTTGCATTGCCTTGCGAATTGCTTATGATAAAACGTCGCAAACGGTCTGCACTGACTATATTTCTTGTCTCTTCTAATAACCAACATAAAGATGATTTTTTTTAAATACTTGATTTATTTTCATAAGTTACTATCACAAAAGGCCTAGGGAGGGTTTCAATATCCGATTCGCTTTGAATAAGTTTCTACGAAAAATCTTTCAAAATTAATTCGTTTCCAATTCCTGTTAAGGAAATGTCACAAACATCTAAAACTAAGCTACTTTCTGCGTTATCTAGAACATTTTTTAATTTTTTGATTTTATTGGCAGGACACTGAAAATGTTTTCAACATGTGTATCATGAGTAATGAGAGGTACTAAGTAATCAAAAACACCTTCTTGAATTTTTTGACTTGTTTTTTTTTACATATTTATTAAAGCAACTTATTGATGGCAACACTGATTTCATGTTTTTGTATAGCGTTTGATACAATAGTTTCCCACCAACATAAAACAAGTACAATGCGAACGGTTTTATAGTTTCAGTGTAACTATTGCGTTTGTGGAAAGATTTTAAATTATTAATGGAAATTTCTAGTAACATATTTAAATGATGATTTTTTGGATTTGTTTCAACTTTTTCAAAAATTTTTAACACTTTTTTTAAATTGGCTCCTATTTCTTCGTTTTGGGTTGTAATGTCTCGAGTCAGACGTTCTACTTCATTAAGTAAGGGAAAGAAAGAAGTTATAAATGGCTGATCAGTGATACTACTTTCTCTCATTCTTTTTCTTCTTTCTTTTCGCTGATACTTACTAGTTGCCCACTTAGAAGACAAATTTGAATCTTTGAACAAATGCGATTCTATTTTATTATGTAAATCGTGTGAGTCGTAGTTTTGATTTTCTTCTGCATTTTTGAGTTCTTGTGTAACATCATTGGCTTTCGAATGAACCATAATTATGTTGCTCAAAATTTTGACTTTTGGGGTAAGCAGAGATGTAACAGTATCTTTTCTTATGTTATCATTAGGTTTTACTTCGGGTTTTGCAGTTTGCGAAACAATGATTTCTTTCTCGTTTTTTTCTAAGCTTACACAACCACCTTCTTTATGTTTATAGTTTAATTTGTTACCAGTTGTAGTTTTTGATGGCTGTGTAAGACTATAATAATTCAGCAATCTTTGCTGTGACTTCTTTTTGGTGCTTGTGTCGGCATTCAACAAATCAAAGTAATAATGAAGATGTAATTTTAAATGTTTATGAATGTTGCCGAAAAGCCATCTTTTTGCACAACTTGGTTTTTTGGCAGATTTTTGAATTCTAGTTGTCGATTTGTAAAAACATCTCATAACGCAACACATTTTATTTTTTATTATACATAGATTCAAACGAGATGCACAGAAACTTCTGCTTAAAATAATTCCATTGTACTTCATCTGCACACTTACTTTTCAACCATTGCCTAACTGTATGAGAAACGTGGGAATTTTCGGCAGTCAAGTCGACAACAGTCAGAGATGGTGTGTTATATTCTGAAATAACATGCTGTTAAGACAAATGAATTTTATGTAAATATATATTAAGTTAACTAATTATTTAACGAGTTGATTACTTACCTTGCTAATTTATTATTTTTTTGATGTTTCTTATTGCACTTGCTACAACCACAAATCGAAGCAAACACAAAACATTACATGAAGTAAACGTAATGCGCATGCGTTCGTTCAACTACTTCTCTAGTTCTTCGTCAGTAAATCCTCTGAAATCCTTAGTACATCCCAGTACATCCTGAGTACATCTTAGTACATCCCAGTACATCTTTAGTACATCCCAGTATATCCTCAAAATACTAAAAAAATCACCGTACGTCTTTATGAATTCCCAGGAAATCCTAATAAATCCTCGTAAGTGTACACCATAAATCCTCATGTGTTCGCCCCTCGGCCGAACTAGTTCCGTAAAAACATATTTTTTGAACTAAAGCCATTAACATAACGCAAGTATGATGCAGTATGAAATAAAATATTTTACTGTTCTGGTTTAATAAATTTATTTTAGACAAATTTTAATTCTAATTTAAGTTTAAATAAAAATAACGCATAAATTCTAACGTTAACAGTTGTAAACAGGTAGAAGTTCAAAAAATTGTTTGTGTCACATTTTCTACGCTATTATTTATATTATTTATATTATCTAAGCATTTTTTTACACGATTTTTACTTATTTTTTACGTACACGTCTATGAAATATTTTCTACGAGTAAATACCTATTATTAATTTTTTTCTATACCGAGTAATGACTTGGAAAAACTTCTGTAATTATTTTAGAAAAATAACTGTTTAACGATATTTTTAAGAAAATGCAATCCATTCATACTATTGTTTACAATTTTGCATTTTCCAAAACCAAAAAATGAAAGAAATAAAATTCTATTGAAAATATTGATAATTTGATCGAACTATAAAACCAAACAAGTGCATTTACATTTTAGTGTCTTAAACTTTATTTATTTTATCAGTAATTATAAAATTATAAAACAAGCAATCTGTAAGAAAATTTTATTTATTATAGCAAAAACAAAAAAAACATGAAATTACAGCCAAAATAGATAATTATATTAAATGTTCAAACTATCATTTACTGCTAAACAACGGTCCAATCTGTCGTAAAATTGCGGTCTAACGTTTGTTAATTAATATTGTGATATTTTGTCACACTTTCCATTTTCAAATGCTTCTATAGAATAAATATTAGATTTTAAATGTCCCTAAAAAAAATCGTTAGACGAAGGATTAGAAGATTGAGCTGACCAGTTACGCAATTTATAACAATAACCTTATTAAAAAAAACTGTCATTTAAAAATTTGCACACATTTCGGCTATTGTGTAGCACAACCATCTATCTAGAACCAATTTTTTTGGTTATTTTTAGTGATTTTAGCGACCGCCGGAGCTATATCATCTACCAACAACTGCAAGAAACGGTTTCTCGTTAGGTTTTTGTGTAAAAAAATGATTCAATAATCTGATGACCTAATATTCCGAACCAAAAATTAACTTTTCAGGGATATTGGGTTTTGGTTTATACAATTTTCTGTAAATTGTCAGTAGCCCATCCTCTGCAATTTTACACGTTTGGTTCATTATGCAGTGTCAACGTGCATTCATCCGTAAACAAAATGTATCTTAAAAATTATCAATCTGCGTTACATTTGTCAATCATTTAGAAACAAAACGTACTGCTGCTCTCCAAATCATGTTCACGCAACTCTTGATTGCCATAGTGTTTATAAGAGCAAAACTTGTGTTTTTTAATTTGTAGCACTCGGGTGTGATGCAAACCAATGTTTTTCGCTATTTGTTTTAAACTCATATTGGCGTTTTCAGTTACTGCCGCTGAAACATTGAAGGTGTTGTCATTTTCCTCGTTTTGGTATAAGTTTTGATCTAATTATTATACTTACAATTATGTTATAATTAGCATGTAGTTTTAAGTTTCTCTATATGTCAATTGTTGTACTACGTGGAATTTGCCGATACGCACGGAGAGAAATATTATGCTGAATTTAATCATTACAATTTCATATTTAAAGCATTTGCTTTTTTTCTAAAACTGATCCACATTCAAATAAAATCAAACCTACATGTTCTAAAACTTAAAGTAAATTTCTTATTGCAATCCAAACATGTTTTTATTAAGTTATTCATAATTATAATGATGCAAGGAAAACGTTTTTGTTAAAATTAAGACTACAAATTGATCAAATTCAACCAATTTTTATAAGAAATCATATCAACGATTAAAGTACGTAATAAATTACTACGAAACAACAAGTAGGCGTTTTAAGTAAGCATTTATGTTATCACTATTTGTTTTACGCTGGTCTAAAATAAGGTGTCAGCAATTTAATTTAAGTTAAGGTTTGCAATATATGCTAAATTCTTTGCTAAAGCTGTGGCAAAGATAAATTAACGTGTAACGTGACTTCGACAGTCTTTTGTTTGGAACTATACGACATGGATCCATCATTTTATAGTGAGTTGCTTGCAGAATATAACTTATAACTCACTACATTAATTAGTGAATGATTGGAAACTATAAGAAACTTATCAGTAAGTATTGACTCTGATTTTGAATATTGTTCACTGCCGTTATATGTTAGAATTATGTCGCAAAGCTTGCACATTTTTTGGCATGTATGACTTAGTTTTTTGCAATGAAATTAAATTATTGTGCATTTGCTTTTCTTTTAGAAAAAGAAATTGATGTTACATCCCTTGTGTGCCTAACAGAAAATGATTTGGACATATTTAAGGAAGCTGAACTTGGGTTGATTGTAAAGTTTAGAAGTTGGAGAATCCTTTGACAGAAAAAAATAACTTTCCAAAAGTTACAAGATTATTTAACTCGGATGGTGTAGATTCGACTAATATTCTAAGTGTAACAAACTATTAATGCTGATGCGTGTACTAATTGGTGTTAAGGACAGTATTATTTGGATCGGTAATAATTATAAATTTTAATGCAATCTAGGATTAAACCATAAACTGTATTGATGATAAAAATATAACACATTTATTTTGAATTTAGCAAATAAATACGATTAAACTATGTGTATATTTACTGAAACCATTCATACCCTGGAGCTGCACAAAAGCAAACATTATGGCACTGCGTGCTTAAATTAATACAACGTGTTATTACTATTAAACCTATTAATGATAAAACGCAACAATCAACAGAGATAAGAAAAAGCAGTACTTGTCATAACTATGGTTCTTCTCTACGATCACATTAAGCAACTTTAGAATCATAATGGAAAACGATGTTTTCTTAAATTGATATATTATAAAATCTATACAATTCTTTTTCAAAATATTTGTTGTAATAAAATGAAAGTTTCATTTAAGCGTACATCGGCTTGACTCAAAACCAACAGCCTATTTGCATAAATTATAGCTGTTTTTGCTTTATTACAGTAAACTTTTCTCTCCGTGCGGGTATTTTACGCTAAAAAAGCCACTTGACAAGTACTATTTTCGCCATAAAACCACTTTGTTATTTCCAGTTTTTTTGCGTTGAATATATTTTAAGAAAATCAAAATTTAATAATCAATCATAAACGTGAAACAAAAATGACATTGTATGTAAATGAACGCTCATGTTTGTTTTTATAATTCAAGAAATTCCAGATATTTTAAAAATACAATTGTTAATTCTTTAATTTTTTTGATTCTGGGAAATTACAAATTTTATACAAGATTTTTTCTCTACAAAGTATTAGTTTAAACTTTTTCTTTAAATAATTAGAAAAGCAAATAGAACATTAAAAATTTAGCATTGAAATCTCTATGATGCGTTTTTCAAGTCCACACCCGGTTAATGTTTTGTCTAGATTATCAAGAAATCTTATTGTTGTTTTAGCTTTCATGTTTTTTATTGTTTTGTAACTTTTGTCAGTTTTTTTTTTAATACTATCTATTCGAGTTTATCCTTTAAGACTAGCAATTTTATTTTAAATTTTCAAGACTGGCAACTGATTTGAAATACATAATACACATATAAAGTTTTAACAAAAGTAAACTAAACATTGCTACAATAGAATTCATAATTTTTTCTTGTATTAATGCACAAAAAAAAGTAAAACTAAAATTGAAATTTTGTTTTTATGAGTTTGCAACTAAAATTAACATGTTTTTCATACTAAGTACTGCTATAAAAACCACAATACGTTATATATAAAAATATTGAAATCTGACATAAAATTTTAGATTATACAAACCACCGCAATCATACGCTATTTTCAAGAAAAACGTGACAAACTTAAAAATTATCCAAAGCTGCCGTTATGAAATCCATAAAATTTTTAACCTTGACGACACTTAAAAGTTAAGCAAGCAACTTTTTTAGCATGCAGTAAACTTTGTATACTGTTTTTTTTTCGATTTCATTTAAATTTTTTTTTATTCTTAAAGGGTTGTGCAGTAATAACTAAATCTAAAATTTATTTGGTCTTTTGCAACAAAGAAATGTTTTTTTTAAATTTAAATAAATTTAATAAAATGTATTGTAGTATGTCAAAACTAGTGTAAGCAATTTCTTTTTATTCGACAGTACCAAATATAATGAATTATATTTAGTTAATAATATTAATTATATATATTTTTTTAATTTTACGTAAAGTATCGATTTTTTAGGTTTAAATTTACTATACGCTAATAGACCAACGTAGCTGTGATTGTTAACAAAGTTGCAAAATAGTATTTCTTCTAAGTTAACGACTTTTAATAAATCATTGGCATTTAAGTGTTAAAAATCGTAAGCACTTTTTTGTTTTAGACACATCCTAATAGCTAAACATTCTTAACGTTTTAATTTTGTTAAATTGTCTAACTGCTAGACGTGGTTGTATATTATTTTTAACATAGATATTATTGAAAATACAAAACACTAGCCATAATAGCACGTAGAAAATGATAAATTTCTACACAACTTTAGTGCAAAAAATATAAATAGCGTACGGGATATAATATATTTACAAGAAAAATTAATTTTAAAACAATAATAATATAGATTTTTGTTTAAAATGAAAGAGAAAATTTAATTACAAATTTGATTGAAGACTGTTCTACGATTAGCTTCGGTTTGTAGAGTTTTCGATTTCTAATTTAATAATCATATAATTTGTAAAACAAATTTCAAACATATTAAATTATTTTTAGGGTTAATGGTGTATTATTTATTTAGAAATATAATTGCTAGCTTTCGAACTTAAAAAAAAAAAAATTTCAAACAGTTTTGTTAAGTATTTTAAACGTACATTTCAAAAAAACATAATTTTCCACGAGTTTTTATACAATAATGGATTTATTTTGTTTTGACAAATGCGATAAAGTATTAAAAAAGGATTTATTAAAAAAATTAAATTATAAAAAAAATAATGCGAGTTTTGACAAATAATAGAAAGATAGTTGTGAAGGTTATATAGTCATCTCAAAAAACAAATGAAATCTAGTTGCTTAGATAATAAGATTTTAGTGTATCTATAGAAAACAATAGAATTATCATGAGAACTATCAAAACCTATCGTAGTTAAGAAAATTGTTTTCAAAATAAAACTGGTGTAAATCATAAAAATTTTAACATAGATGGAAACTAAAACTAGTTTAATAGAATGTTATTTTGAAGGCGATAAAATTACGTTGCTGGATTACAAAGATTTCGTACAAAAGTGGGTTTGAGAGCAGAACCTTATCAAATAAGGGCGCCTTATAATTTTTATTAGCAAATTTAAAAGAACACGGTAAGTTACATTCAGAGAACAGAAAAACTAAGACAAGTTGCAAAAGTTCTTCAAAAGGATCAAAATGTAACCATTACTAATCTACTAGCAACATAATTACGAATTGTTATGGTTGTATTTATTTTATCTACAAAATACTCTGTATACGGAAAAGTTTGCAGTTGGCGCTATCGGTGTGAAAATTCCTATTAGGCAGTGTCTGAAACTTTTAATTTTAGTTGTTACATAAATACGTTTCTTGTTCATTTTTTTTATTTTCAACGTGTTGCGTGAATCTGGCCTCTTTTTCACTGTAAGTGCTGTTCTGTTATTGATTCCGGTAGCCTAACATTCCTTTTCTCTTGTAGAAAGTGAGTTTTGTTTACTGATTTGTCATTGACAAATATTTTGAGCTATTTCTGTCAGATATATTCGTGGATGTGACCAACAAGAGCCGTCAAAGAAAAAGATGGTTACAAATTTTGAACCCAACGTTTAGGAGCATTGAAATTTATACTTTTGTGTTTTTCTTTTTTTTTTTGGTTGTAATATCATTAATGCTGATTAGATTTTTAGTTATACCGGAGTTACGATATCTACCAATGCACGTTACAATTGAAACTGTGACGTATGATGACGTCACAATTTTATTTTGTGTATATTGGTACGTTTATAAAACACCTAATACGAATAGTTGCTATTATCTCTATCTTTTTTCTCGTCTAACTCCTCCTGCTTTGAATACTTGCGTTCATTGTCGTTCTCAAAATAAAAAGCCTTTGCATTTTGTTTGTTTTCTTGCTTTCCTTCTTTCTAATCTTTTCTTGGTTTTATTGATTATTAAACTTACTAGAGATTCGTAGTATTTAAGTCTAATATCTAAGTTTCTGTTTCTTTACGTCATTTTTCTCGTTGGTGTCTTATGAATGGCCTTCTTCGTAAACGGGTACGTGTTTCTTTTCTCATACTTGTATTTGGAAATTAGTTGTTTTATCCGACCAACGCAAACAACTGATTTGCAATCACCGCATGATTTCCAATCGTGTTATCGCAGTGTTAAAAGTACTTTAGAAGCTTTTCGCTGTCACTTCCACTGGCCTCATACAAGACCTAAGGTCGTTGAATTCATCTGTCACTGTTTTTGATGTTTAAACTTGCAACGCAGTGTCACGCATTTCTAAGTACAAAAAGGTTTTCTAATACTCGTGTCGCTGGCTAATTTCCTACACGTCTGAATAAAGATTCTACCCTTTTTCCAAAGAAAAAACCAGCTTCTCTTGTTTTCACATCTACTTCCTTGATTTCTTTTAATTGTGCTTTCTCTTTCTAATCGTTTTCATGTTTTACATCAGCGTTGCAAGCGTCGTAAGTACTAATTTGTTTTTTAGCTTTCAGTTTTTGATTTCCGCTATTGCTTTTTTTCATATTGTTGTTACCGATATTCTTTTCTTTATTTAAGTTTCGTGGTACATTTCTATTGTTTTCTTGTTTCTTTATCTTATTTTGGAACAGACTACTTTTTTGTTTGTATATACTTGTTGGGCATGAAAAGTTAGTCAACCCTTTCGTTTCTTATACGTATAGAACTAATCAGACATCTACTTCTTGACCTATCTTTCTCCGTTTGATATTTTTCTCTAACTTCTGTATTTCTTGCTTTTATCTACTTTTTAAACTCTGCTGCGAGAACACTTTGGTTTAGAACATGAAATAGAGTGCAATTACGGTCGACATTTTTGATGTTGTTAATTACTGTTAGAATATTTATCATTTCTTCGGATTTATTTTGCTTTTAAAATACTCTAACCAGTTCTTCGATTTTTAAGCTCCGTTGTGACATTCCAACACGACGAACAACGACTTGCGATGTTTGATTAACAAGAGATGTTTCTTTTCTTTTTTGCTTATTCTTGTTTTTTTCTTTTTTTTGATTTTTTTGTGTTATGAATTTTTGAACTTTAGTGTTGTGACACCTGGATAGCTGTTTTTTTTCTTTGCTTTTAGGCCCCCGACTAGTGTCGACTTTATTCGAAATCTTTTTGCTTGTCATTTTTTTGTTGGTTTTGCTTTCTTAGAATTTTAGGGTCTGTTTGGTTTTTAGCGCAACATTTTTATAGTTTCTGTTGACGATTTTTTTGGCACAATAACATTCAAAATCTGTTAGAAATTTATCTTCCTTCTTTTTACTTCATTAGGTTATTTTTTGGTTTTTTGAAGTATTAACCGTTTCATGCGACTTTTATACACATTTGGTTAGTAATACTTAGTGAGCTGAGAAATCATCTTTTGTTTACGTTTTTTTTTAAGTTGGGTTGGTTTTGATTTTTAGCGTTTGATCCTTGGCGTACATCTAAATTTTTGTATTTGTTTCAGGTTTTGTTTTGTCTTTCTACTTCAGGTTTTAATTTTGCTGGAAGGGATTTGTTGCGGTTGTATTTATTTTATCTACAAAATACCCTATATACGGAACAATTTAAAACGCTGTCTGTTTAAAAATTTTAATTGACCAGTATGTAATAGTTTTAATTTCAGTTACTAAATACGTTTCCTTTTTTTACTTTCAACGTGTTTCTGTAATCTGCTGATTGCGTCTGGCCTATATTTTACTGTAAGTCCTTTTGTGCTATTTTTTTTGGTGCTCAACATTCCTTTTCTCTTGTAGAAAGTGAGATCGGTTTACTGATTTGTCATTGACGAAAATTTGAGCAAAACTGTCAAATATAGTCAACAAAAATTTACATGAAATCGTTCAGTAAAGTTTTTATGACTATAAAAGTTAATGGTTTGGTGCTGTTTCACTGCTAATTATTAACCCATACTTTTTTGAACAAACACATGATGGACTAACCGTATATGTAACTGTTAATAGTGAACAACACCCGCAACTGTTAAGAGATTATTCAATTCCACAGTTGCAAAACAAACACAAAGAAATTGAAAGCATGTATTTTATGCTCGATGGAGCAGTTCTGCACGTTTACCGACTAGCTAAATTGTTGATTGCAATTTTTCAAAATCGTGTTATAAACAAACATTTTGCAAGTTTATGGCTAATAAAATTGCTTGATCTTAAAACAGCGTACTACTAGCTGTAGGTTGTTTAAAAAATTTAGTGTTTAGAAAACGGCCCACAACCATAGAACAATAAAAATAGCATTTGACAGCAAATTCGCGCCATTTGACTAAAAATGCTGAATAGTGCTATATACAATTTAGAGAAACGGTTGGTTATTTTAAAACAACAAAATGAAGGTCATATCAAGCATTTGATTTCTTAAAAATAAATAATAAATTAAAATATATTTCATACATTATGATGTATTGCATTTGTTCCACAAAACTTTAAATAATACAATATTGTGCAAATCCAAATTTGATGTAGACACCGTAAGTTGTTAGGTTTAATGATGTTTATAGTTTTGAAAATAAAAACAAAAAGAACAAAAAGTTAAATAACAGTTCTGATTTAATAAATTTATTTTAGACACATCTTGATTCAAGTAAAATAACTGACAGTGGCGGACACGTGAGTTTCTGACCGAAGAACAAACACCGGATTATAGCAAACCTGTTCAAAATTAGCATGAAGCATGACAATAAATTATTAACAATTGATGAAAAGTCTGGCAAACAAAAAAGTTATAAAAAACGACCAACGTCAACATTTTGTAGAAATTCTGTAGTAACATCAGCGGTATGTGACCGTTTATTATTTTGCCGTAAAATATGATTATCTGGTTGCTGAAGATATACGGAACTAACACTCCAGCACGTTATTAATGTAACCAATTGCATATAGCGTTTTTTGAATAAGAGAGATCTACTTCTACGGTAAATAACCTCCCATACCATCACACTTTGGGTAACCACTATATTTTGTTCTACAAAAATCTGCATGTTTTTTCTGCGACCATTATGACCCCATAAACAGAATGGAGATACGTCGGCCAGTATATCGTCGCCCTCACATGAAAAATCTAAAAAATTAAATTTTAGGAAAGATTTAGTGTAATTTAGTTTGAATTGAACAAGTACCTTGCGCGCGTTTTATTTGCGAGTATTATGACACCTAACAACTTAAGATAAAATTTTTATAACTAAATCATACATTTTAAAGGATTTAAATTGATGAATACAAATTTGTAATTTCTAAAAAAAGTGGACTTCGGCAGTTCATATAATGACGACAAGGTGTACAAACTTTGAAGTAATAATAATAAAAGGCTAAAAAAAACATAATATAACGTCTTACAAAAAAAGTTTTTTTCTTCAAATCCGTTAGAGAATCTGCAATCTTTTCCTCGCTGCTAAGTGCATACACACTTTCCAGTGACCTTAGACAACACTTTGGTTAAATCGGTTGCGTTTTGGATCCGTGCAATCAAACTCTTCTTAGGCAATACACCGTCGTCTCCAACGGAGGTTTTTCTCGGGCGTCCACTGCGAGTCCGGTTTTTATTTTTCCGGTGGTTTTGTACTTTTTAATCGTTTTTGCTATAAATTCTTGATTATACTTTATTTTAGTAGCAACTTTACGGAAAAAAAGAAAGCTTTTTTATACTGAAAAATGGTGGCGTTCAGTACTACGTCAAATACATTGCAAAAAAATGTATGGTAATTATATCAATAATTGCATTTAAATGAGTTGTACTTTTACGGAATGTTAAATAATTTAAACATAAAGCACATTTCTGCCAAATACAAAAACTTATTAACAAATACTTTCAATTTTTTTTAATTATGTCGTTATAAGAATAATAACTAATCTTCTTATCAATTTTTACTTAAACTTTTTTGCAAGTTTGTTTAGCTGATAAAATTGTTATCAGAAAAATATTTTTTGACTGTTTGTAAATTAGTTTTTTCAAAATACTGAGGTAAATAGTTAATATAATATAATAAATATATTATATTAAAAGAAATTATTTTAATTTTTTTTAAAGGGAATTACACAAAAAAGGTATCTTTATAATACAATAATAAAATATAACACTTTACTAAATTAAAAATGTAATAGTTAACTTAATTTTTTGTCTGAGCTGGCCTATTTTTATTATACTTTGATTGCAATCATTTTCTTATGCATTTTTTTTACGAATTTTAATTACTAACAATTTATTCAAATAATTCAATAACAAACATTTCTAACATAAACAGTTTATTAGATGTTTGATTTATATTGTAAAATAAATTCTAAATATAATCTTGGGTCAACTCTTACCTGCAACGATTTTTTTTAGAAAAATAATTGATCCACTGAAGGGAAAGAAATATCGAAGCGACAAATATAGGAGTTAATCGATATGACAACATAGCCTCAATTTACCATATTTTGGTTATATCTTAACGAAATCAAAGAGCAAAAATTTCAAAAAAATTATCGCATGCTAGTAAGTTAATACAAACCTGTACATATCACTTCAAAATGGGTAGGATAAAAAAATTTAATTAAAAATGGTCTAATGTGTAATACTTAGTACTTTTACTATTATTTCTTTTAAGCAAATAAAATTATAAACCAAAAATATTAAAGCAAAATGACAACACAAAAATATAACATAAACACAATATAGTAATAACATCTAAAATTTTAATTAAAATTTAATATACATATTTATTGTTAAATTTTCTTGTTGTACTAAATATGCGTAACAATTACATGTTGTTAAAGTATTCGATTCTGGTAAATCATGTCTCAAAGGAATTTTGAACCATATATGTTTTCAAGGAGTACCTGAAATTGTTTAAGAAACTATCTGCAGCTTGCTTTTGATTGATTAGTGCAAGATGTGAAGATAGTGAAGTTGTTCATGAAATTTTCATAAAGTTAGTTGATAGTTAATAGTTTTAGTTACCTCAAATGCAAATAAATCAAATACATTTATACAAAATTTAATATTATGCTGTTTTCATTTATTTATGTTGAATTTAATTAAATTACATTTATAACTTAATAATTATCGAATTTATTTGCATTTTTAAAAACGTTGAAAAAAAATATATATAATGCACTTGAAGTTTACGTGCATTTTACAAAGCAGTAGCTAACAAATATACTTCTTTTGTGACTTTTAAGCCCAACATAGTATACACGTATTTTAAAATTTGGTAGATGTATATTATTTAAATTGTTCAAAAAAGAAAACCTTTACCATAAAAAAACATATACGTCAAAAGAATTTCTACAAAAGGAAACGATAAAAATGATCAATATATCAAGCGTTATTTTTATATTTTTTAGGTGTAAATCTTCAAAAGAAAAATTTAAATATATATACCGTACATTTTTTACCTTATATTGTATTTATAATTGAAGTAATGATTTTATTTAAAAGAAAAAGACAAATTAATTTTCTGATTGTTATCAATACGTTTAATTATGTTTTAAAGTTATTAATAAATATGTACCAAAAAAACGTACAATTTAGGTAAATTAAATTCTAATTTTTCGGAACTAAAATTTTATTTATAATTTAATAAATGATAAACAAAATGAATTAGTACAATGCTAACGGCTTAAATTTAAACTTTTAATTTATTACTAAATGCCCAGTAAACACGGATTGAAACTGTTACAGTCACAAAATTAAAACAATTGTTTCATTACGTTGTTTCGTGTTAGTTCCATTTTTATATCATTTACATGTATCTGACAGTGAATAAATTGAAAGAGTTCCGATTTTTCACAATCAGTTTTAAACCGTTTCAGTACTTACAATTTTTTTCCCATAATCAGCAACCGTCTAAAAACTGGTTTATTAAAACCGAATATTTTTTGAATAATTAGAATTGTTTGAAGATCGGTTAAATAAAACTGAATTATTTTCAAAAGAGTAGAATCGTTTTAGTAAAAACGAATACTTTGTGATTAGTCAGCATTAGTCGTTGCTATATTTTTGATTACTGTCGTCAACGCTTGCGCTGCAAATTGATATCTTTTCACTTGTTCGGTTGCAGTTTGATAAGTGATGCTGTGTGTACAATTACGAAATAGAACAATAAACGGTAAGTCGAAGCATTTTATTATAATCCATAAATGTAACAAATATTATTATCATTTCTGTTCTTTATGTATCATGTTTTAATTTGTATAAAAAAATGTAAATTAACACACATGATTGCGTTAAGGTAGATTATTGCGTAAATCTGATGATACTTTAGGATTTATAATTACAGTTCAATTCTTCAAGTTTTCATTACGATTATGTACAGCTAAAGGTATTCACAGTGTTTTTATAACTTTCTTATGATTGCTAAAGTGATATTTATATTAAGTTTGTGTTGTTTTTGATTCAAAAATTTAATTAATTTTGTGAAACTCTATGATTATGTATGTATATAAACGAAATATTTATTTCTATGTTACAGATGCGGTTAAAAGTTGCTACCCAACAGTAACTGATGCAGTTTTCGAGGCTTCCGTGAAAAGATCACAAAAAGAAAGTTGCAATATGTAAAAAACTCATTGTGATGTATTTAAAAATATTTATTGTGCAATAAAATTTGAAACGTGCATTCGAAAATGTATTATTGTATTATTGAAAGAATTGTTTTAGTTCATTATTGAGACAAGAAAATCATATGTTTATTGATCATTTAGTATCAGTTCAAGAACGAAGCTTTTAAAACGTAAACCGAATGCAACATTTATTTTGAAATATATTTGAATTTAAAATACCGAAACTATACTGATTCAAATAAGTGAAACAGCGATGGACTTATAGCTATTTTATTGCAGTTAGGTTTCTTTTATGTTTGAAACAAGAGTGAATCATATTTTTTTGTTTTGAAACTGTTACTAAACATTATCAATTTTGTGTTTACTGGGTGGTTTATATTCAAACATTAAAAACATAGTAAAAATTTATTCTAATAACTAAATGTAACAAGTACGTATTTTAAGAATCCTAGTAACCGGTTGCATTCCTACGATAAAATACATTAAATATACGTAATATTAACTAAAAATTTTAATAACAAATTAGTTTTAACAACTTTCAATTATTAGGTGGCCACGGCTCTACGTCAACAACAAAACAAACAAATTTGATCAAACGGTTTCTTAATCATTTGTTAAAATTAACCATTGATTAAATTTAAAATCGAGTTGCACAGAACAAAAATAAAGCTTAATGAAGGATTGTTTTAGTATTGGATTCCAGATTTGTTCCAGATTTGTTTCATCTGAGCGTTTCATCGTTTTGTTACACGAACCTTCGAATCACGCATCCTATAAGTGTTTTCAACACTAAAATGGGACTGCAAAGTAGCCCTTTATGCCACGGATACTTGGAAGACAACGAGACTCCGCAACATCTGCTGTGTAAATGCGAAGCATATCAAACGCAACTCACAACAATTCTTCGCAAACCAAAACTAACCAACAATAAGTTGAAAAAACTCCTTAGAATAATCTTTCTCGGTTTTATTAACAAAACAGAACTGCTGAGAGAGGAATAAATTGGATGTGCACAAAAGGACCAAAAAGACCGCAGTGCAGGGACGCTAGAATAACTACCTCTTGAATGAAATTGTGAAATAATTGATTTGGTA
Organism: Aquatica leii; assembly: GCA_035610365.1. Classification (NCBI taxonomy): domain Eukaryota; kingdom Metazoa; phylum Arthropoda; class Insecta; order Coleoptera; family Lampyridae; genus Aquatica; species Aquatica leii. Next base: position 61,293,036 of record CM069434.1, read on the forward strand.
AGAAGTTTAAATATGTTAAAACTACAAGTAGGTTAGTTACATTGACATTGATCAAACTCACAAGACTCTTTTATTTTAGTGTATAGTGTATACGTAATACACTACGACACATGCACATGTTTTATTAATGACTACAAAATATAAATTATTTATAATGACATATAATTAAACATAAAATAAAGCTTATCAATTAGTCACAATGTTTGACTAATGCTGCAAATAAATGTAAAGCAGGAGTAATAATTAATGACAAATTAATTATATTTAGTCTAGTATTTTTCTTAATTATAACACTTAAATCGTTTTGCTTAACTTTTATTACAATTATTGCCCGCTTCCAAAATAATTTTATACGGTTGGAAGAAAACGGATATATTCTTATAAAAATGGTATTTAAAAAAAAGTATACAAAAGAATGACAGAATGCAAATGGTAATTATAATTTACTATTTGTGACAGAACTAAATTTAAAACTGTACTTTGTAGTTGTAATAACACTAATAACAGTCAATGTTTTCTCATTAATAACTTTTGTATTTATTGGTAGTTTAAGTTTGCAACCTATTACAAGAGTACTAACTTAAACATTTTAATTATGTTATTTTAATAATTAAAAGTTTACAAAATGCACTTGATTATTAAATTAGAAAAAAGTAATGTAACGAATTTTACAAATAATTTACTTTCGTTAACTGTTTACACGATTAATATAGATACGATTATTATAAATGTAAACAATTTTTAATACAACTAACACTAATAAAATGTATAGCTAACGTTATTTAAGAAAAATAATTTACAAATCATTTATTTAGGACCATCACTAAAGATTTATAAACACCGTTCGCGGATAAGATTCATTTTTATTTATCTACACTATTTATTTACGCGCACGCGCTGTAAACACTTAATTCGCAATTTATTTAAAGCGTAAAATTTTTCTTACGATGTAAGATTGACTTGCTACTTTCAGCGATTATTTTGTCTATTCTAGCTTTAGCGGGTATTGGAATATTTTGTCTCTTTCTGTAATCGCTGCAAATGATACTAAATGAACTCAAAACTTCGATAGGTTTTAATATAAGATAAAAATAAGCGTTTGCAAACCTTCTAAGTTTTCAAACTGAACCGGAACGAACTCGAACTATTAGTTGAATTATTTTAATAGTACAAAATAGATAATTGTAAAAATGTACATTACAAGTAAAACAGAAGCAGAATGTTTAAATTATCATAGACGGTTAAAAACGACAACTGGGTTCGCAAAAACATTACAGAGACATTTAGACATTAAAAATCATGAAAATGTAAAACAGCATTACACCAAATATAAAGATAAACGAAATGTTTCTGTAAGAAAAACCGAAGCCAAGTTAGTTCAAATACAAACTAAACTAAAATTTACTAATATGTGAAATTCAAAACATACACAAGCAAAAGCACTATCGTTTGAAATTGCAAAATTATAGCATTAGATTTTTAACCATATAGCGTAGTAGAAGATATTTGATTTCCTAGTGTGTAGCAAAGCCAAGATACAGCATACAAACTAGAATAATGTTTTCCCGTCATTTTATCCCGACATTATATCAAATGCAATTAACGATCTTCACACAAAATTAAATAAGGAATATAAAACAATTTATGTGCAGCGTTCACTACCGACATGTAGACATCATCGACAAATGAGGCGTTTATATCACTTACTTTACATTTTATTAATAAAGATTTTTACTTGAAAACGGTTTAAATAGTATTTCTAGTTTTTAAGGTAAACTCATTTTGATTTTACTTAACTACAAAGTAATTTTATAATTTTTTTTATAAGGAAGTTATATTTCAGAGTCAATTAAGTCAAAATTAAATAATTTATTGCACAATGGAACATACCATCTGATTTATTCAAAATATATTTTATTTACACGCACACACATATTACAAATAGAAAAAGATGCGTGAAATAGAAAATCTATTTTCAAGAGCATGGAGAACATTTTAAGCATAGTTTAGTTAGTGCCAAAAAAATTGACAAACGAACCAGTTCGATAAGGCCTACCCAAAAATCTTTAGTGCAAATGGTTCCCATAATATGGAATACCGAATTTTATATGTTAGAACAGTTAGTTGATCAAAAACTTGCAGTGTCCACTGTTCTCTTAAGACTGTTGATTATGTCATAATCAACTTTTCCAACGAAATTTTTAATAAGAATTTGAACAAAAATATTGTATAAAAAAAAGTGCTACAAATTCTTAAATAAAATACATTGTGAATTGACACTAATTTATATTATCCATGAAACTACATATGAAACGGGTGTTTCGTTATATACAAGCATTGATATTTCTAATAATCGTCGTATTTGAGGTTACAAAATACAAAATTTGTTACGAATTAGTCATTCCAATAAACTGTCAAATCGAGTTCAATATGGCGTCGTTGGACAAACAAACTTATTGTTGTCATAAGTTTATTATTGTAATTATTGTTGTGGCCTTAAATACGCAAATATTAAACAATGTAAGGCTAATCCAAGTGTTGTATGAATTAACTACAACAACAAAGAGACGTTGGGACACATCATTTGCATGAAATATAGATAACTAACACTTAAGGATTCTTTTTTGCTGAATGTCGACAACTTGAGTTCTGATTTGGAAGATGTTGCTTAAGTAATTAGCATGGATATTGTTGTGTATTTAGTGTTTATTCATACGTACTATATGAAGGAGCAGATGAAGACTTTACAAAAGCATAGATATCTGTAGTATTTTGAAAAAGTAAGTAATAAGCATTGCAACTATGTATAAGTTAATTTTAGTTATTTTTAAGGTAGAGCATTCACATTAAAAAAGTCTTGGCAAGATAAATTTTGATGCAACAGATGCTGTGTTGTGTTCAGACTGAATATGAGTAGTAAAACAACTGCGGTGAAATACAACAAAATGAAGAATTTTTATTACAAATCTAATGAATACTTTTTGTACTAAAAAAAATGGAACTTTGAAGGTCTTTAGTACCTTCAAAATTATTTCATGACCGAATTCAACTTACTAAATGATTTACATATCTTATTACCTTATTGACTTATAACCAAACTCGGAATTTTTCTTTTGTAAAATTTTTTATTTGACTAACTGTTTACTAAATGATTTCTACTGTACTTTGAATTCTTTAATTGCACAAAGTATTTATAGAAGTATAATGATGATTTTTCTTCCTATTACCTTTTTTTGTAAAATACAAATGTTTTTTGTCAATCGTTTAATGTGAATAAAGTTTTACATATTTGTATCTTAGTTTATTGCAGTAATACATACATAAAATGGTATTTTCCTTTTAGTCGTAACTAATCTAAATAGAACCACTAAATAATAAAATACGATTACAAACGAGAAAGCCTGAAGATAATCTTAAAATACAATCACAATAAATGAAAACAATTTTTTACACATTTCAGTTGTAAAATAAGTGCACAAATTTACTTTGTTCAATACCCTTCACTTCTATGAGTAAACATAATTTAAAAACTGAAAATGTTTTCTGATTTTCAATATTGTTTATATCACTGGTTTTGTTGCTGCAATGCATTATGTTTTTGCTATGAAAATTCATGTAGTTTTGTAAATCTTCGTCTGCTCCTTCATATAGTAGCTACGTTAAATAATATCCATGCTAATTACATCTGGAACTTGTTCCAGATAAGAATTCAAGTTGTCATTCAGCAAAAAAAAGATTCTTACGGTTAATTGCCGATATTTCTTGGAAATAATGTGTCCCAACGTCTCTCTGATGTTGTAGTTAATCCATACAATACTTGTAATAGCCTTCCATTGTTTAATATTTGCGTATTTAAGGCCACAACAATGGTTACAATAATAAACTTATGACAACAACAGGTTTGTTTGTCCAACGAACACCATTTTTAAATGGCCGAGGTCACGTGATATGGAATGCCTAATAGAAAATAAACAAAACCAACTCCGCATGCGCGGATATATTTTTGGATAAAGATAGAACATGTTCTATCTTTTGTCATGAATTTCGTACACGTGTGTCTAGCACGGTCAAAGAAATTTTAATTGAAATTCTCATTCAAAATTTGTTTGAAAAGGTTGATCGTGTCAGACAGCCTTTAGATTTAGATGTGGTCAACTACACAGGTCAGCAGTAGCGAATTACTAATACAATGTTACAAATACTATGACCCATTGGAAGTTCTACTCGTGAAGCTTGTGGTGACTCATATTTGACGCTTTCAATTGTATTGTAACAGGTGTTAAAGAAAAATTGAATCGTTATCTAAATGCGGATGTTATTTCGCAAATTAAGGATCTTCTTAAATGGTGAAAGACTAATGTTAACAATTATCTTACAGTTAGTATAATAGCAAGAAAGTATCTTGGTATATCTGCTACTGAAACAAGCAGCAAACTATTAATTCGAAAGCTCGCATTTATATTATTCTGAATAAATAATACACCAATTACCCCAAAAAAATATTTTAATGTTTTATGGTGAAAGTTTTATGTCTAAAGCAGCAACCGTTTTTCTTCAACAGCAAGTAATATTTCAACTGTACGTCGCCAACGGTTAATTACGGATAGCATGGAAAAACTGGTTTTCTTACATGAATATTTTAAGGAATAAAATACATGTACATAATTTAAAAAATATTGACTTGTAGAATTTTATATTTTATTATTATTTAAAGTTAAGCTTTTCCTCTTTTATTATTTAGTCAGTTTACTGTAAAACGTTCTGTAAATTTAAATTCTGTAAAATACTATCGAACAACAGGTTAATTGTGAAAAAACAATAGTTCCATTATAGTTCGAAGTTTGTAAAAATGTTTTCGAATACAGTTCAGTTCAAGTTCGGTTTAAATAAATAAGAGTTCGCACACCACTAGATAAAAATATACAGTATCTATTAAATATTATTTAAAAATACGTGTTGTTAATTAATTGCTAAATTATTGCTACAATATTTTTAAAATGTCGTTTTTTAAATTATTAAACAACAAAGAACAAATCTAACGAATAAATTGATTTATAAATTTGAACTAATTGTTTTCAATCATTTGTACCGCCAATATTAAAAAAAGAATGTAAAGTCTTTATCTTACAATAACGATATTTTAATTAATTTTATCTGTCTAGCTATTCAGACATCCTATCGGCGTAAATTATGTAGAAATGACATTTAATCAACTGTGGTACTAAATTTAAGCTGACAAAATTATTTCAAGTTATATGAATAATTAATATTTTAAGATTTACGAATTGCCGCGTAATTAAATACGCACTACCTTTAATAAAAAGAAAAACAATAAAAAATAAATATTTAAAAAACTGATTTTTCATTAAATACGTACACAATAAAATTATAATTTATAAAAATCTGGCTAATACAAATATCACTGTTTATAAAAAACCAAACACTAGTAAACATAATAATAAACATTTTCATTTTAATGCCAATAACTTTTTATGGTTATCAATGTTGCAGCTTTAGAAATGCTTAGTTTTTATTTTATACATAGTATAAAACATTATATTATTTAGGTACTTAGTTAATAAAATTATTATAGTGTACAACGTGTATTACAAAATTTTACGAGTTATGTAAAGCGTCAATGGACTAGACTCAAACATCAAACTTTCAAGAAGTTGTGACTACTTCAAGCATTAGATGCCATCAAAGTGCAAAACATTTATCTCCAAAAATTCATTGTTTTTGTATAAATAGATAGCAACTGACCGTTTTCAAATCAATAAGAACACAAAAACAAATTGAATAAGTTAGTTTTTGTGCTTTGGGGGTATTTATATGTTATATTACAAAATATAATAAAAATATTTGTTCATTCAGGTGTCGTATAAAATTGTATAAGTGATATTTTACAGCGCAACATATTTGTTTAAAAACCGAGCTCCGCGAGCAAGATTCTCGTTAACCTGGAGCGCTGTATACACCTAACTTCACAAAATTTTTATCAAATTGTTTAGTTCACAATAATTTAAACATTATTTTTTTTTGTGCTGCCAACATCGCATACGTCAATATTAGTTTCTTAGTGTAGTTACGTAATGGACGAAAAAACCTCTAGAGTATCAAAATGAAAACTAGAAATCCATAAATCTAAGTTTTCGAAGTCAATTACTATATTAGAACGAGTACGCGACAGGAAGAGAATCCATTAAAAAATCTTGAAATTCAGTTAAAATTAAAAAAAAACGATGTTAAAGTTAATGTCAAATTTGACCAATTTAGTAATAAATGTAGCACCAACATTATATTTCTGGTGATATTTTAAATTTTTTTCAAAGAAAAATGTTATTTTACAAAAGGCAACACAAAAAATAATGTACGTTACTCTCGTCGCATTAATGTTTTTTATGTTGTTGTGTACTTTCGACACTTGTTACGTAAATTACTATTGTATTAAATGTATAATCTAAAATTGTCGGTCATTTGTCAGCTACCTATATAAAATCATTCATGACATAATTGTGTTGAGCCAACGGTAGAGCGTAGTTCTAAACATAAAAATAGAATTTAAAAAAAATGTATGTTTTTGTACATGTATATTAATAAATATAATGGTAACTAACAATTAATATATAAATTTTATTTTCTTTTTGGATGTTTTTCAAAACAGCTCTTTCATCACTGTACAGGTTTTACAATATTTTTATACATCACTGTATGCAAATCAACTTACATTTGATGTACACAAAAAACATATTTTACACTTAAAAGACTAAAAACTAAATCATGTAATTAAAACAAATTAATACAGAAATTACAAAAATTGAGTAATACCAGAATTTGCTTTTAAACAATAGTTTTCTAGTTTTCATTAAAATTGCATATAAACTTAACATTCATTAAGTTTAATTAATATAGATGAGTAATACCCAAAAATTTTGAATTAATAGTGGTACATGTGAGCACGGAAATTAACAAGACAGCTTGATTGAACTTTGCGTGTTACTTTCAATACTAACTATCCCACGTTAGTAACAATTTTCTATTGCGTATATTAAAAGCAAAGAAATAAATAATGTTAAACAATATATTACGATTTTAAGCAAGAATTGTATAAAAAATTTTAAAAATGTAATTTTTAATTGGCAAGCGAATATTGCTACTTAAGTACAATAACATGCTTATTCGCAGAACAATTTTTTAAATAATAATTAGTTGTTGTTATTTTGCAAAAGTATTTATAAACATTTTTTACACTTTTGCACAATTTATATATACAACAAAATGTGTGCATTGTACAAAATTAAACATTCAATTTTATTATAAAGAAACCAAAAGACGATCGACACAACATACTTATGCATAATCCAGTTTCTTGCTCCGGGATGAGGCTACTACGTAATAGCGTACTATCAGTTACACGTTTACTTAAGTTTTATGACATAACTTTTTATTACTTACTTTACAAAATTATTAAAATAATTTTAGAATTAACATGTTTATTGTTTGATACAATACTTTAATTCCAATTTATTTTTAAGTTGTAACTGCATCATGGCATTACACGATCAAAACTGAAAGCTTATATTTAAATTCAGTTTTGACAAAATAAAGCTACAAACAGCAAATCTATTCTATTATTGCGTGTAATTAAATTAGATTACTGATATCAATAATACATTTTATTAACGTGGCAAAAATGTGATTATTAGAAATGCGGTATATTTAAAATCCATTAACGTAATTTTGTACCAAATTGTTGTTTGTTTGAGTTATGAACATAAATTAAAAATACGTTAATATCACAATGATTTATAATATTTTTTATGTAATGCTAAAAAAGAATATTTTCTGTTCATTGTTATTACACCTACAGTTATCAAGCAATGTTCTAAAGTAATCATGATAAATAAATAATTTGTACATGTTTAGTTTTTAAACGTTTTGGAATTATTACTTATGATGGCGGTCACTAAATTTTAAATCGCAACTTATTGATAAGTACTCTTTAACTAATTGTTACGTTCATATCATCTGCTACTAAATACGTTGCAACGCAAAAAGTGGTTGACGTTCTATACCAAGCTATAATTTATAATATTGTTATTCTGATTTTAACTAAAAAGAATATAAATCTTATTATGCTAGTAACATACATTTTATTTGATTGTGCAATAAAACTACTGGACAAACTAACAGTGTTCTTTCTATTGACAAAAACGCAAATTAAGAATTTTAACATTTTTAGTACTAAAGATTTTCATTCTTTTTTCTTAATAATTACTTATTTTGTTTTACACTTTTTAAATATAGTAAATAATCTACAAGGATTTGAAAAACATTAACGTAAACTAGGGTTTATATTTAAAAAAAAAATATTTATGTACTTAAATATTGTTAGTCCGTTAAAATGCCATTATACAAACATCGACAAAACAAGTTTTTTAAGTAAAATTTTTTTAGGCGAATTATAAGTAACTCAGATTTTTTCTGACGAAAGTAACGCTCATGTCACAACTCACATGGTTTTTGCTATTTAAGAACAGTAACTATTGTGTTATTTGTTAAAGTACTGTAACGTTCAAATATAATTCTTTAAACTTTTTGAAACATCATGTATCTTATAAAATTACTAACTGCAACGGCACGAGACAAGATAGAAAGAAAATCGACAGCTTTAGAAAGGAGCGAGGAACATCTGGTTTTAAAGCATATTCGAAGCGATATATATAAAGTATATTAGAGCACGTGCCTTTTTTTCTTCAAATTGTACCAAATATCACATTGGTGACCGTGACGTGATTCTATATTATCTTTTGATTGAATTTTATTACATTAACAGAAAATAAGAGAATATAAGACAGTGGCATAAAATCTGTCACCAACAGCGTCGTTACTGCTATCATAAGTACAACCATGGCAGCTGCTGCGTTTACCCTGTCGCTATTCTAGCAAACACGCACACAATTATGGTTTGCTTTAGCTAAAACAAAGTTTTAATTATTGAACCCCAAGATAACAAGAGAAGAAACAAAATTTTACCACGTGCTGTCTATACTTCCACTATAAATCGCAGTCGAGGTCGTTGACTTAATTACAGTGCAATGGTCAGAAGCTGAGCAACCTTACAGCCAGCTAAAAACCGCAATAATAAACAAAACGGCACTATTGGATGCACAAAAGCTAAAACGCCTCTTAGATAGTGAAAAACAAGAATTGAGGAAATCACAACTGTTACGGAGAATGAGGTAACTTGGCAGTTTCTGAGAATACGTAACTGACAAGGCTCCAAAAGAGCTGTTTATCGAGCAGATGCCAGTTCACTGTTCCTCAAACAGCTAGCTGACGTAGCAAATAACATTATTGACACCACTCCACTCCTAGCAGCTGCAGTGATAGCCAGTACCCCCGGCACATTTCCAAACCAAGATAATTCCCAACTCAACAGTTTAATCCACAAAATCGATCACACAATAAACTGATAATCTGCATCGCACTAGACGTTGGAGAAGCAATACCCTAAGTAGTACCATTACAAACATGCCAGTCACTATGTACTTTCAACCAAACCACTCACAAAAAGATCAACAAAGGGCGATCTACCGCCACCAAAGATATCGTCTTTACAGGAAGTTCTACACTACAAAAAAAACGTAGATTGTCGCATATTCAAAACTCATGTAAGGGTGCACAGCGCTTATTTGTAGTGGACAAGTATATTAAAATTTCCTTTTTAGTTGATACTGGTGCCGATCTGAGTGTCTTACCTGTAAAATTTAGGAAAAATGAACGTAGTGCATATGCACTAAGATTTCATTTACAATCAGCAGAACAACCGATACACATTTATAGTAAAAGGACACTAAGAATAAATTTAGAACTAAGACTTGATTTTAACTGGACTTTTGTAATTGCCAATATAACACACGCTATATAAGGCGCAGACTTTATTTATCGTTTTTAATTAGTACTATACCTCTAAAACAGACAGTTTTGGACTTTTGGACGTCGAAACGCATCGGTTTTGGATCAGCTTACATCGATGACATTCTTGTAGCATCTGGGTCAGAAGAACAACATGTTTGACATCTAAAGGTAATACTATTCAGACTGGATGAACATGGGGTGATGATAAATACAGGAAGTAAACTTTCTTCGTGTACACGTGTCAGCAGCAGGCATAAAACAAAAGGCAAGCAGTATTTATTAACAATCATTGACCGCGTTACAAGATAGCCAGAAGCATGTCTTCTATCCAATATTTCTGTAGAAACCTGTGCACGGGCATTTGTAGACACATGAGCATCTCAATTTGAAGTACCTGCAAGACTAACATCAGATTAAAAAAAACAATTTGAAGGAGTTTTATTTACAAACTTTCGTAAATTAATTAGATTTGATCGAGCAAGAACAATTTTATTTCACCCTGTAGCAAATAAACTGGTCAAAAATGTTTACAGAAGACTCAAAGCAGCGCTTCGATGCCACGATAACACCTGGACCCAAGCGCTTCCATTAATACTTCTCTGCATTAGATGCGACAACAAAGAGGACTTGAGGAGTGCCACATAGAAATTGGTAGATGGGACAATCCCACGATTACTAGTATATCTGATACTGGTTTTTCCGGAGCTACCAATTGCTGATAGAGCACCACAAGAATTTTCAAACAGACTGAAACATCAAATGCAACATATAAAATTTAATAAAGGAGAGTGGCATAAATTTGAACGTTTATTTACCGAAACGCCTGTTAGCAACACATTATGTCTTTGTTGGAGTAGACGCAATACAAAGTTATCCAGCCAAGAGCTAAGTTTTTTACGTTGGATATCAACGGAAAACATCGAGTAGTTTCAATTGATAGGTTGAAAGCAGCATTCTTAGAAACTAAAAACTCACTAACAGCAACAACCAAGGCTAATTTTTTGACACCGAATATTACTACACAAAGCAACGGCGTTCCAGATATCTTGAAAAAAAAACTCAGTGCAGTAGGTAAAACTACAAGGCAAGGACCTACTGTTCATTTCTATGCAAAATGTTGCAACTTAGCTTAAATTCAAAAGCAGAATCTGTTTGATCTAACCGATTTACTAGAGGGAGATACTGTAGCGTTTAAATATAATTCTTTTAACTTTCAAAACAATATATATACATAATACATAATAAATTCTGAAATAAGTTACCTGCAACGACTCAAGACAAGATGGAAGAAAAAACAATAGCTCCGGAAATAAGAGCCATCTGGTTTTAAAGCATGTTCAAAACGATACGCGTGGTAAAAGCAGTAATATATCTAAACACTTGTATTCTTTTCTTTAAATTGTACTAAATACCACAGCACATATGTTTTGTTGTAAAGTAACAAAACGGACAATAATCAGAATTAGATCATTAGCCGTCTAATACTAGAAACAACAAAAAATTAAAAATCTTGTTACACATTGACTCCATAAAAATGGATTGTTTTTGTAATATTTATTTTTTGTTATTCATTATAACGTAAGTACAAATTGTTTATGATTATTTTTTGAATACGAAGTTTTATGACGTATAAATTACAAAAAGACAAAGTTGCTAACAAGACAGCAACACTATGCAAATTGATTGTTTTTATGAGATTGTAATGTAACGGTATACATAAATACTTATAAAAACTGCTTTAATGGAAACAAAACTAATAACGTACAAATATCAGAAAAGTTTGGAAACACAATTTAGTATCTTGTAACTGTCGATGCAAAGCAAAAGACAATTAGTCTTTTCAAGCAGTTTAAAAAACTGGTCAATTTTTATAAACACTGACTTCTTTAAGTTAGTTTGTATATTTTTTATTTGACTGATTCGATTACTTAACCTGTCAAACATACAAATTTGAGTTTTTAAATAGGCGATTAAAAAACCTTATAATTCTAACACATACATGAACATTGCACACACAGAAGATTGATTAATTACTTAAAAGTAAAAGTAAAAGAAATGCACTACGTTGCCTAATCGCTAATAAACATACAATGGGTCAGATTGCTTGTTAGTTGGAAAAACAAATCTAATCTAATTTTCTGATTTCTAAACCCAAATAACATTAAATATTGAAACATTTATTAAAAGAAAATGTAATCATAATCATGTAACGACTGAAGAACAAAGAACCGTTAAAATACTTGAAAATCTGCGTCGCCTAGAAACTAATAACAACACCAAACTAAAAAAACTAAGAAAAAAAACTTTGAACCAAAATTTGCATACCTAATGTAAATTGCAATCTGTAATCATATAGATAAACAAATAGAACAAGAACATGAATAAAAACTACAGCGAAATTTCTATAAAAAAAGGTTTTTAAGAAAACTAATTTAATTTGCACATGCACAACTTAAACAAAAAAAATTGTACACTTACTATGAACGGCATATCAAAGTATTGTTAATTACACAAATAATAAAAACTAATAAAACCATTGCGTATATGCTTAACAGCACTTTATGTCTATTAACTAAAAACTTTAAACTAAAAAGCTACAGAAAACCTAGACAAAATTACATTATTTTTACTAACAGTAAACAAAACAATACAAAACCATTCATTACAGAAAATATAAACATAAACGTGATCATAATCTTAAATCTTTGTTTTATTCTGTAATCTAAGCAAGCAAACATTCAAATAATTAAAAAAAAAACGCTTGTTTGATGTGCTTATTAACAAACTAATTGAACTAAGAATTGTCTTTTAAATTTTACAAATTGAAGTTAAAACAATTTCTCCGATTATAATCTTTCTGTCGAAGCAGTAATCTCAAATTTAAATTCAATTCAAAATGTTAATTAAATATTTCCATATTTTGTTCTATGCTTTTAAACGACTACTTTTGTTTGTTTTGCAAAACTAATTATCAAAAGAATAATAAACCAGAATTCAAATTATCTTATAAATGCTATATAAAATTGCGTAATTTGGATTAAAGGTCGAATATCGGTTAGTAACTGAAACGGTGATTACGTTTTTTTTTCAGCGCAACATACTTTGTTTAGAACGTTATTAAACTCATGTGTTCCTCAATTAATGAAAATATTACACTCGGCATAGCGCAAATTAATTTTTAATGACACAAACTCGTTTTAACACAATTTGCTTACTGAAAACAAATTTCTGTGCGTTACTTGAAATCGACTAAGTTTACACTCACAAAAAAAATAAACAATTTTTTTTGCTAGTGTTATAACAAGCTTGTTTATATTTTAAAAAGATTATACAGTTTTATAAAGATAAAAAGTAAGTGGAATGTAGAAAAGCATCGTTTGCTAATTTATTAAATGAAACGGTTTCAGGAAAAAAAAATGTTTAATATTCAGATAACGAAGACCACAAAGCTTTAAATATGCAAACCAGTTTTGTAAATTTATAAATCTTATCATAAGATACACCATTCTTTGATGTTTTGTATTCCTTAACGAGTGCTGTATATATTTTAAAAGTGTTAGAAGACAATGTGTTTATATATGTGACAAGCAATTTCATTAACTGTGTTTCAAAGTTTACATTTTCAAAAATTCCTTATTTATTAGTTTATTGTTTAATGTTTATAATTTTTGTTAAAAAAATTATTATAATTTTGTGTGAATTCAAAAATTTTACAAACTGTTATTTATAGTTATTATTCTTTTAAATAAGTATGTATACATTGTACTACCACAAATAAATGTACTTAATTTTATTTAAAAAATGTTAAGGTTGACTTAAATATGTAATTTATTTTTTTTTAAATCTATAAAATTTGTTGGTACTCTTCTAAAAAATATATTTTATAATAAAATTAATATCATATAACTCCAGAATAAACACAAAATTAAATAAGTTTAAATTTATCAAATTACAAACACTGTAAACAAACAAAATTTAATTACGCTTTCAATAAACTTAAACTTAAACGTAAGTTTTAACTTTTTTTTACAACAGCACTGAAAAACTACAAAAATATGATCTATAATTATTTATACGTATTTATACATACACTGTAATCTTTCGAGGTATTTTTAAACTACTATGACTATTATGATAAAAACTGCTGGTATACTTGCATATATCGCACTTACTTTAAAGCAATCTTATTAACCACCGAGATAATCTATTTTATTATTTATTTGCAACAAAAAATGTAAACATAATATTGTATTTTAAGATAATGACTAAATTTTTTGTTTTCAAGAAAGATATATAATAATATTGAAATATAATAGAACTTTATACAGGGTGATCATTTTCAAGTGTGGTATAACTGATTAACCTAACGTTAGTGATAAATTAGCAATTCCTAAACAAAATATTTTAGCAAGTTTGTTAATGTTTTGTACCATAGATGTGAGAATTAGGTTTTGTTTCTAAATTGATTGACTTTGCATACAATTTTTTACTGATAGTATATAATCTATAGTATATAATAGTAGGTTGTAAAGTTGCACTTTTTTAAACGCAGATAAATAATAGAACAAACAAAATAGAAAATATGAATAAATCTAAATAGAGGAACTTAAAAACGCATCAATAAAATATTAGAAATTAACAAAATATAAATTAAAAAAAAACTATTAAAAATATGAATTAGAAACAAATAAACTGTAAAACACAAACTTAAGAATTCGTAAAAACATCATTAAATCAATTACCAGATACAACAAAAAATTTTTAAAAATGCAAAATTGCGAAATAATAAAAAAATAAAATAATGTACTATAACAATAGTAAATAGTACAATGTATTGTCGCCTAAACTGTAAAATCGGCTATTTGCGTTTTTAATAAAATTTAAATATTTTGTGCTATTTGGACTCCTCAGCACTGGAATACTCTAATTCAGTTTCCACAACTATATATACTACATGTGGATTAACTCGTACGTAGCTCCGTTTCTACGAGATTGCGTTTAACCTTAGATTTATGAATCAATTTAACACACGAATGGGATAAAACTGTGGCAATTTGTTTTATATAGGTGTGGAAACTGCATTAGAGTATTCCAGTGCTGAGGAGTCTAAATAGAACAAAACAGCTGTCCACTGGTCTCTAAGATGGTTTCTGCAATTATATAAACAAATTTTTGCACTTGCGTAGTACAGTTAGAAATATTATGCCGCGCATAATTCAAATACAATTTTTGAAATACGCGGTTGTAATATTTACTATCTAAAAACTTCATAGTTTCCTACATGTGGATTCTGATCTACCTCAGTAACCTAGCTGTTCTTTACAGACTTATGTTAAAGAGGTCATTTTATTGCTACTAATTTTTGTAGTCAATTTTATTGTACATAAGAGATTAAGTGCTCATTCACAATGAGCATAAACATAAAAAATACATAACGCATCATATAAACGTAACACATAATTCTGACATATGCTGACAAAGTTTTCACAATAAGCGTAGTTTTTCCATAAGTACACACTTTTCTGCACATGCACAGTTTTAATGAAAAAACTCTAAATCCGTTTCTGTCATCATGATCTGTCAGATTTGTCTCAAAGATGTTAATTAAATCGGTCTGACAATAAAACGACCGCACATACCAACCTTTATAGTACCAACTTATTAACGAATACAACTAAATTTTGCTTAACAAATACCTACATAAAATTGAAACCTCTTCAGGTTTATGTATTTGTTACGTTTGATTATAAGAGGTTCATAAACACTACATAAACTTAGGAATTATTAAGAAGCATTGTGAACACATACATTGCTTGCACTATATCTCAAATTGATAAACTACGCATCTGATATGCATTTTTTATGCTTATGCTCATTGTGAATGAACAATAACTCTTCACCAGTTATTTGAATCACTGTTTTCACTTTTCTAAAAGAGTAATATCATTATGCTTGTTTTTTATGAACATTGTGAGTTTTTTGGTTTGTTCTTCTGTGCTTAAACATTACATTTTGTGTTTCGTCCTTGCCAGCTGATTTTTAGGTACATGTTCTATCGGTTCTTTTTTTATTTGTAATGTTTCGTTTGTTAAATTTCCTACTTTCTTGTTCATTGTATTGTTTCGGATGATTTATTTATGTATTTTTTGTTATGTAACTTACTTCTATTAATTTACTTCTCTCTTTTTTTGTGTACGATTCATTCTCCAAATCTGTTTATGTTTAATTTTTTTGAGATCTTTTCCCAGTGTTAACTTTTTTTTTCTTGTAAAATTTTTATTTTTAACTTTGTGTTACAAACTAATAGGGTTGTTTTTTGATGTTTCTAGATTGTCATTCTTATTTTCCTCAAGACTAGACTATGCTCGCTATTTATATTTGCAGAACATAAACATCTTATGTCTAATATTTGTCTATAATGTAATTTTTTATTTGTCATGATGTAATCCATTATTGATCTATCGCTTCTTGCATTTTAAAATGTTTACTTGTGTTGTTTATATCTAAAAAAAGCGTTAATTATTATAAACTTGTTTTATGACAAGAAGTCTATCAGTAATTCGCTATTTTTGTCATCCACATTTTTATTTTGTTCCATCACAAGTTAGAACAAATATAAAAAATAAACTAAGAAAAATACCTTTTAAAGTAAGCATACAAAAATAACAAAGTATTTGTTTTAATAAAATCCATAACTTAATATACAACAATGGTAAAAAAAAGAGGCGTAATTTAAAAATTTTTTGGATAAAATTATCAATCAAATTATACAAATAACTTAACTATATTATACAGTGCGTATTTTAAAGATTATCCGGTGTTTGAATTTGCCGCGTCGTCATTCTAGTAACTATAATCAAACAATGTTGGTTCGTTGACGAATAAACAAGCGGCAAATTCAAACACCGGACAATCATTAAAATACACACCGTACTTTGTATTAGTCTGAATAAAATAAAAACTTAGACTGTTTACAAGGTAAAAAAACGATTATTGGTATAAAATACAAAAAAAAGTTTAAATACACGAATTTAGAAAATAAAGAATATAGTGAAATGTCAGAAAAATTTACCCATACTTCAAATTATTCACAAATAAGACTTATTATGCAACAAATAAAATTATTTTTAATAGTAAAAATAACTAAAAAATTAAAAGGGCTCAATAATTTATAAAAAAATAAAACAAAATCGAAAAATATGGTAGGAGCTAAAAGAAACAGATTAGAGTACAAAAATTAAAAACGACAAACAAAATATTTTTGTTGCTTAAAAATAAAATTTTAACTTCTAAACAGAAATAGTTACGATAGCATAACTAGTTAAAAGATAGATCAATATTACGTGTTTGTACAATGTAATTTTGTAAATCAAAATATCTATAAAAAAATGCTTCGGATAAAATTAAAGTAACAAAAATAATTTAAAACAACCGATGCGGATGATTACTATTACCGTGTCGCGTTTTAACAACTCTTAGTATTCTGATTTTTAATGCAAACGGTAGCGTAACGTTCTATACTTAATTTATATTTAAATTTTAATGGATTGAAGCACAAACTAAAAGTGAATTTGTTACGCCTGGTTATTTACAGTAACAAATTAATAAAATTAATTACCACAAAAAATCTGTTGTTAAATATATCTATATATACGTTTAAAAAGTAATGTTATTAAATATTAAAAATATGTTAAAAAAGTAAACATTTTTTTAAAGTAAACAGGTATGTAAAGGTTTTATACTCAAACGATGTTTCAGTTCAATTCAAATGCTTTTAGAGAAGTCGTGCTGATGAGTTAAATTAATTAGAACTGAAACGACTCTCTACATGGAAGGACTTTTACGATGTGAATTATTACTAAAATAAGCAAGCAAGAATATGCAGACCTTAGTATAAGCCCATATTTTAAAACAAGTTTTTAATAAAAATAGAAAAAGTATAAATATTTAAATACTAAAACTTAAAAATTATACACAATTGATCAATTGTTTGATTAATTTACTAAAAACTTATGTTATTTCTAATACAAATAAAAAAAATTGGTTTGTTTCATACTACTAGTAATAAAAGTCAGAACTTTTCAGTACTGTTCTTAAGCATGCAGCGTTATACAAAAAAACGTCAGAATGATCTAGTCGACGACGAAAGAAAATATAAGAAGACATACGGAAAAACTAGGTAGTTTGGTTTTAGTTTCTAAAGATAAGACATGGTTTGTTTGTATAAATAAAAATGCATATTTTGTAAATTGTAAGTTGCACGCGTGTCGTAGAAACTAAACAAGGTGCATTCTTCGCAAACAGTGATAATAGAAATGGACACAATGTTATATTAACTAATTTATTTTTTAATTTAATTTTTGAATCAAATTGAAAACTTGTTGATAAATCTTTGGAGTAAAGGTATGTACTTTAAAATTTTGGCAATCGACAATCACTTGCTTTCCAAATTTATTATCCATTTTACTAAAACACTTTATTTTATACTGCTCGTTTATTAATAAACTTCTTGCACTTAGATAAAGTAAGAAATGAGAAGTTTCGTTCAAGTTGGCAAAAAATGACTCCATTTTAATTTCTTTCTTAAATTTATTAAAACGGATAAGAGTTATTAAAATACTAATATTAAATCTTCACAGATGTTACTTTTACATACACACAATAGCATCCCTACAAAAACACCCACCATCACTGCAAACTTCCCCGACTGACTCATATACGAGTATACCCGAAACAAAACGACTCCTACGACGTTATAAGATTCCCTCACCACCAATGTGATCTATCCCGACTTACCAAATACGAATACAACTCGAGCATAGCCGAAGCGAAACGATATCAACAAAATTTCACGATCTCCTACAGATCTTACCCGAGTTAGCCAGAACCGGCTCTATTATACTACTGGTATTAAAATGACTCAAAACATTATCAGACAGTAATTCTTCCTTAACTTTTAAAAATTCGTTCTCGTAACGGTTTGACCATTCAAACTTAACGGTTTTTGCTCTAATTCTAATAGGTGTACCAAAATTATAGCTACATTTTTTATAAATTTTTTATAATGCTTTTATGTGAGTGATATTTACAGGTTTAGGTGCTTCTTGAATAGCTTTAACTTTATTATAGTTTTTATACATGGGATATCGGCATTATAAATTTTTTTAAACTGAAATTCAATAAATGCTCTTTTTTGTCTTTTCCGGTATACAACATCCTCAAAAAAAAACTACAGACTCCATTTAGGTCATGTAACAACTTATCTATTTGTTGTTGAAAGATGCCACATGCTGTTTCAATTCCAAATGATAATCTTTCAACTAAATATACCCTCTTAGGAGTGCTGCAGCTAAAATTTGTTTTGAGTTTTAATCAAAAAGTAATTGGTGGTATGCCATGGATAAATTTAATTTAGAAAATGACGTTGCTCTTTTTAATGCATTGAATATTTTTTCAATTAACCATATAGGATAATTAAAATTTTCAATAAATCTGTTGACCGTACTCTTATTATTTAAACATTCTTGACTACTTTGCACTTTAATTCCTAATTTACTCAATAAATCTCTCGAAACTGTTAAAAAAATTGTCACTTGTTTTTAACCATCACTTATTGCATTGGCTAAAAAGTAGTGATCCAGCTTTTCATGCTACAGTCATCCAGTCATCTAAAAGATCGAGTTCTGTTACAATTCCCATTATGGTTGCCATCTTCCACGTAATAAACAAAATATACTTGTTTTACTTAAAAACAAAGTTTTAACCAATTTGATTCGTCGCCAAATGAGGCGCTTCGAGTGGTTAATGTAAGCAATGTTAACAGAAAAACGTATTTATTCAATTTAATTTGTACAAAAATGCGTGTTACCAATACAATACCATAATACATACATTGCTATATTTATTTTATATGGTAAAAGATACAACACAAGCCTTATAGCATCAAACTGTCCTTTGATAGTAACCGCAGCGTTTGCGATCCGATTTTGTAGTATTTTCTGCGTGCCAATAGAAGTAAAATAAACAATGTGTTTAATTATCCATGTTAGTTTAGGAGATCATAGTGGTTATCTTACAAGTTTTTTTTTACTAATCCAACAATTACCATAAGTTGTATTTAAATAGTCCCTAGCCTATTAGCAATCAGAATATGTTTTAAAAACCCTTTTAAGATGTTTTGCAAAATCCCAGTTGGATATTCCTGAAAGCCTTGTCGGTGAAGAAAAGATCGATGAGATTGTCACCAAAAAAACACACCAAAACGGACCTCTAAAATAGCTTCTACAATATTTCAATCTAACCCGCGCTGTGAGATTATGTTTTGAGAGAATGGATGAAATCTGTGGTGCATTTTTCGTTTATTAGCACGCAAAAAAACCCTACAAAATTGAATTACAAAAACTGCAGCTACTATCAAGGAACGTTTTGATACTACAAAACTTGCCAGAGAGTTATGGATTTGTCGCGCCGAAAACAATTTCTGTAAATAAGTTATTGATAAATGAATTTTGTTGTATCTCAGTATCTCGGTAACAACTTAACTTTGGATATGAGCTGTTTTGTTTATTTTGTGTTAAAAACGCACACTTAAAATAGTGCCGTTTAATTTTAAAACATCTAGTACGTTGTTTTTATTATTTAACAAACTTTATTTTTTAGTTAACTTTTAAAACGTTTCTTCAGCTTCGTTTCTTATTCTATAAATTTTGCCATTTTTTAAAATTATGATTTCTTGTATTGTTTCCTGAATGTATTCTGGAGATTCCATAAATATTTCTCTTTCTAATTTTCTATTTAAATAAACAAATTGATTACTAAAATTAATTCCTTGTTTATAACTCAAGTTTTTCTACATTCAAGTATTCTATAGGATTTTAATTTATTTTTAATAACAATTAAGAACAAGTTTGAATGTTCTATTACAGATTAAACCAAAAGTGTTTGAAATCAAATATAAAAAGTCATAAACTAAGAAACTAACAAACAAACTGTTGTTAACTTCTATTAAAAGAAGTGTATTAATTTTTTTTTAAAGATATTATCGTTTTTTGAGAACTACCTGTTTAGTTTAAATTTGTTATAAAACATTTTTAAGAAATTGTTTTACTTTGGTTGTAAGAAAATTAAATTATATTTTTTTTTAAAACTTATGTTATGGGTTTGTCTTTATTAGAGGTTGACAAGATTTAATAAATATTGGTGTACAAAAATTTTACGAAGAGATAGATAAATAGAGGGTAAGACTTGCAGCAGTAGCTTTTATCATCTGTATCGGTATTTTTTTAAACTGTTAAAACCTCAAATTTTAATCAATGTCCTCTATTTCGCAATGAACGGTTTTGTGAAGCTCATGGATTAAGCATTTGTTTATGTCGTGGGTTTATCGTATCCTTATATATCTCAAATTTTGCAATCTTGCGGTTTAACAGGAATTCAACGTTTTAACCACAGGGTACCACTTGAAAGTCTCTTCCCCTGCAACTATTTCGCTTATCAGTTTTACCGCTCGCTAAATCAACGTTGTCTTTGAAGTTTATCGTCAATTGTTGCTTCAAATTAAACCAAATTTTTTATTGTTAATTGTAAATGTAACCAAAAAGCTTTAAAAATATCAATTTATGTTATAATTTATTTTTTTTGTAATTGTAATTGTAATTTAAACTTTTGTTATGATTTTATGAACGTTAACTTTAAAGCTGATGACTTCTATCTAATCACTATAATTGTGGTATTAACGTTATCTTTAAAATCTAGAAAAAAAAATCATTAGGAAATTTTAAAGTTTAAAACAATATAAATTCAATAAAAATTAAAATCATTTATTGCTGTTGATTCATTGATTGCGATTGAGACCAAAACATAAATTTGCCAAACTTTTATTTGTTATACAGATCAAAAGAGTTTGTCATGTTAACCATATTTTGGTGTAGTTACGTACTGTATAAATTTTGTCCCGGAACGTACCTTTTTTGATATACAGAACATCAGTCAGTGTGATATATGTGAATACATATTAAAATGGCTACTTCCATTTTCTGCAGAAAGAAAGTCACAAATATGGGCTAGTGTTAAGCTCGTGAGTTCTTACATTTTTAAATATCTTAAATCACCCACACTGTTTTTGAATACTATATCGCGGTTTAAGATGTGGTTGTTACGAGGGATATATTAGGGTAAGAATACATTTTCATTTTACAACGCAATTTCATTTTATAATTTTACTTTTAATTTTGGTTACCTGCACATGTTCTTTTAACTTTGGAGAATTCGTTAAACAATTAATACAACACACGTGTTGAGAATTATCTTGGATACGTATTTTGCAAACCTACGTTTAATGAGGATATCGAAAACATAGTTCTATTTGCTACGATTCCGAGCAAACTGGAACGCACCCTTACCAAAATATCTATACTAAACTTGGCGCACTTGGTTTTTCTTAACATATCGTATAGAACTGAGAAATTTATTTGTGATTATGTATGTAATAAATCACTTTTCAACGATTTTAGAAAATCTGTGTGGGATGTGCCATTAGCAAATAGCATACTACGATACACTAAGATGTGAGTATTTTGTTTCTTATCTAAAATTTCTTTTGTTTACATTGTAAGTCGTTTGCACACACGACTGTACGTACATATTACGTTTGTTGTCTCTGTTTTGCTTAACCCTTGTTTGGGCAGAACTTTTTTAAACGGATTGTTTGTCTTTTGCACATATACCGGTGCATTATCTGATATAGTGTTTCGAAGTCACATTTTGCACTGTTCGTTTTTTATTGTATAAGTTAAGCCAAAAAATTTCTTTATATGTACGCAGTGTTGCCTGATCTAAGGAGCCTTAATTGCTATTCATTTGCTATTGTTTTACCTCGCTTTTAACTCCTACTCCTTGTTGAAATAAACATATTGGTTGTTATAAACTGTGCTCTGAAACTTATTTCCTTCCAATGTTTAGCAGGTTTAAACGGGATTTGTAGTTAATAGTTTTTCTACCATTTTGACGTTTTTTTAATTATTTTATGATAAGCACACCATATACTACTTGCAATCCTTAGATAATCTACAAACGAAAAAGTCTTGAATGAAGAAAAATACTTTATATACTGTAACTCCTACGCTCTAACAACGAAAACATTGTTTCTCTTAATTTTTTATATTTCTTCTGTAATGCAAAAACTTATAGCGCTAAATTTAATTATGTGATGATAAACTGTTTTACGGTTGCTTTCTCGTCTTGCTATCTCTTAATTTTTATGAGTTTATTTAGACAATATCTAAGTTTATATAAAAACCAAAACTACATATTATTTTAAAATAAAAACGTAATTTTTTGCCAGTTAAAATTGTTCCAACTTATAAAATTCGTCATTTTTGACATTTGTATCATAAATCATTATTGCACGTTTCTAAGCAGGAATAGCAATTGTTCTGCAAGAAAAAATTAAAGTAACCAGTTTTTCCGTACTTCCTTCAGAATTAATTACATGCTCGCACTGATACTTACGGTTACAAAACATGTAAAAAAGTACAAATAAGTGTTGCCGAGTAGCAAATTCAAACTTGGCTTTTCTAAAAATCTTAGGTTGTTCTACGTTTAATTATGTTTACAATTTAAAAAAAACTATAGATAATTAACGGTAGTAGTTCAATAAATCTATTTCAAACTAATTTTGATTCTAATTTTAATTTAGATAAAAATAATGGTTAAATTCTAACGGTAGCAGTTGTCGACAGGGGAGATTCTAAGATTAGCGGTTATTCTACATTTTCTACGCTTTTATCTACGCAATCATTTTTTACCAATTTTTACCAAAATTGATATGCTACGTGAAATGCTCATTACTACCTGTAGCTTGTTTTAAAAAATCTAATTGTGAACTTAAGACAAGTCAATGTTTCGTAATAATCTCTTTATCTTACAAGTACGGATTGATTTAATTCCTTAAAAAATCTAAAAAACAGAAAAAAAATCAATTAAAATATGCTTGGTTACAAAAGTGAATTTGTTTCTACAGATGACAGTGTTTACAAGCTTTTTGCAATACTTTTTTTTAAATATTATTATGTTGCAATCAAAATTTGTTGATTCAATGTAATATGTGGGCATATAATCAATGTGTAAGTGTCAAAAACAATGTTCACGTTTGCAATTTCTGCAAATAATTATGCAAAAAAATTATCAAAACTATTTTTCTATCTGTAGCATTAAAAATTAAGTTTTTTGAGTTGTTATGTAAAGTTAGAAAAGTGACGTTTTCATTTCATTTTTTGAACGTTGCTAACAAAGACATGCCAGAAGTAAAATTGCCACAAATTTCAATCAACAACTACATTCTCATTTCTTGAAAGCTGTTTATAAAGCCGCAGAAAGTTTTTTGTGTATTTTAAATCTAAATTACCATTGCCGTTTTTTAGAAATTGTCAACGAGCAACAGTCTATTATTTACACTAGTACACAAAGAAGGATTGTAATAACTGTTATATTATAAAAAAATTGATTTTTCAAATAAATTTTAATTTATGTTAGTGTTTACTTTTTAAAATAACTTATAAATAATTGTATAGACTTTATAATATTTGCATAAACTTTATTTGTATACGTTTATTTTTTAATTTCTGAGAAAAGCTGTCTAAATACATTAATAAATTTGCAACGAAGTAATATGCGGAAAAATTAATTACACAACGGATTCAAAGTTTTAATCTAATTATTTACAATAACAAACAAATATGTTTGTTATTATTACTATAATTTTCTTTTAATTAATTAAATAAATTATTATACAATTTTTAAAATTATATTAAAAAAGTTTTAGTGTAACATCATTTGACATTTTGTAAATGTAAATAACTGAAAATAAAATAACACAATCAAAGTTAAATTAATCGTTGTGTATTCTATTGCAGAAATTAAAAACAGGATATTAAATTAAAATAGTTTTATTTGTGGTTTTAGTTTTGTAATCTTTTTTTAACCAAAATATGAACTTTAAAAAGGTTGTTAAATAGCGTTTTAAGCTCTATTATTTTTAAAAACATTTTTTTGTTATAATCACTAAATCTACGATTATTAAATTATATTTTACTTACAGATAAATTAGAGCGTTAACAATTTAAAATTATTAAGTAGTTAAATGCATTAAATATTTTACTGTCAAGAAAATTCTTTTCAGCTGGCACAGAGATTAAGTACTATCACGTAGTGCACCAGGATCAGAACGTAATAACGTACAACCGAGAAAAGTCATTAATGCATATTTAATAGAAAATAGAACTGTCTTAAAGTGCGTTGCAAAAGGACATATTGAAAAATATTTAAGTTCAAGATTTACCTTTCAATTTAGTAGAAAAATTAATAAGGTGAAACGTTTACGATCTCAATAAAACAATTTTATATTAATGTAAGATACCGCTAACAAAACAAATAAAAACTTTGAAGATGTTAAATGTACATAAAATATTTAAGTGCTTTACTGGGGGCATAGTTAATTACAGTATAGATTCTTTTTATTTTTTTTTACAAAACCTTGTTAACTTTTGATTCAATATTACTTGAAACTTTTTACTTACACAAGAATTTTATGATGGTTTTAGTAGTTATTAAATTAATAAAGAACGTACCTGTGGAAAGTCTCGCTCGCCACTTTGATGAAGAAAATGAAGAAAAAATGTTTTTCCACCTCTTAACGAATGTAAATATCCAATCCTTATAAGAGGTGCAGCTGTATGTCCATCACTAAGCACTTCAAGAGTTGCATCTCGAACACTCAACGGATTTTGTACGGGCCGTTCCCAGTCCGTGTATTCATTTTTTAAAGTAGAAAAAATTTCGTTTAAATGATAATAATACGAATTTCTAACGTAAGTTCTTAAAATTCTATCGCGTCTCGTTTCGTTAAAACCAAACTCTAAATCTTGAGCACTTAGGTCTAAATATGATTCAGTACTTGTTAAACCAAATAAAAGATCGCGCTCCGGAAAATCCGCAAGTTCGAAGCCTGCTGAGGTAGCTACGGTTGATGAACTCGTTGAGGGAGGTGGATTTGTTGGATTTAAGAGTATTGTGCCATCTATAAAAGGTGCAAAACCGGGGAGAAATCTTGGTGGATTTACTTTCACAGATAATAAATCATCTAACGGCTTTAATCGTAAACACGGTGCCAAGTCATCGTCAACGAGATCGCCGTGACATCCGGTATCCTCTGCTACTCTTCGTTTCGCTGAAAGTGGATCTCGTTGTAACGCCCACGGACTTAATCCGGAACCGCTTAACAGGACTACGCGATGTAATAATTCTGCAACAAAAGGAATACGTTTAATACATGTATTTTTTAATAATTCAAATTTAATTTAAAATTTAAAAAGGTCTTTTTATTTCCACGCACGTTATTCAAACAATCGATAATTAATTTTGGTT
Source organism: Aquatica leii (assembly GCA_035610365.1). NCBI lineage: Eukaryota > Metazoa > Arthropoda > Insecta > Coleoptera > Lampyridae > Aquatica > Aquatica leii. The sequence goes on from CM069434.1 coordinate 61,319,379, forward strand.
TCGCTCTAAATTCACCTCTTTAAAACCACTAAAGTGTGTAGTAGGTTTAACGGTTTAAAAGCTTAAAGTCGCAGATGACATTTTCTTAATTAGAAGTACTGTACTCTCAAGCTCACTGTAGGCAAACCTATGTGTATCTTATACAAAGCAAAAGCAAATTATAACACTTTGTGCAGACACTTCAATAATACTCGTGGGTACATTTCCCCTTTGTTTCTGTTACAGTGCGATATGTCCGAGAAGTTTTCGTGAATAGAAACAACAAATTACGATTTGTTAAGTCAACAGCCTCGGAGATATTACGTTTTTAATTTTAGTACATACTAGGTAAACAATCCTTATAGAACATAATGTAAAAGTAAAATTACTATTGTAAATTAACGTTTATTTTAAGCAATCGTAACACGTTTATACTTCTTGTTGAGAGAATAAATAACACAAAAAATAAAAAAGACTTAATTAAATTCTTCTTTTGTGCAAATTGTAATTAACTTCATGTAAATAAAATGTAAAGTTTAATTGTTGTTTTAATCTAAATAACGTTGTATTTTACTTTCTTAACACAACTAGAGTAATCAGATAAGAGAAATATTTAATTTAGAAGATTAAGTTGAAATAAATAATTACTCTTTTTAAATGTGTAGTTGCTCATAACAAAATTGATGCTTTCCGTATTTATATTTGTCTTAATTTCCCTTATATTATGTTACTGATACCTCAATAAGAAGTTTTGTATTTTTCCATTTTAATAATTCTATTGTTTGTTATTGTGTTTCTTTGCTATATTTGACACAATTTCTATAGGTGTTAACTACTGTAATTTTTCTTCTATCTTTTGTCGTCTTTCACGCTTCAGGTCTTTACTGTTTCTTATTATTACGTTGGTTTTCGTTTCTTAAAAATGTTTTAACATTTTATATTTGGTTAATTTTATTTTTCAAACATTTTTTTATCTCTACCTTAAAGTATCTTATTTATTAAAATGTATAGTTTCATTTATAATTTTAAATATTTATTTTTAAGTTTGTTTATAATTTGTTTTATATTAAACAATAAATTTTAATAGCTCCAAAATAAAAATGTACATTTATGTCTATTATTATTATTATTACGTTTTTTAGCGTTATTGTACTAATGCAATAGTGTTTTTATAATTTAGTTTGTTATAAAATCGATTATTTTAGTAAAGCTTTGTTTTATTTTCTATCTGGTTTTTATATTTTGCAGCTTAGTTAGATTTAGTTATTACAATAGTTATATTTATTTGTATATAAACATTATAGTTACTTATGTTTATATTAAATTAGAAATTTAATTGTGCTATAAAAGTTTGATTTCAAAAAGTGAAACGGTGTTTAATCTGTAAAAGAAAAATAACCAGTAGCCTACTATGAAAAGTTTGGGTAGATTTTAGTATAAACGCTAAAATGAAACTAAAAAATATTTTAAAATTTATACTTTCTGTGGTACTAAACTGTGATAAATGCTCAACAACAAATTACTTATAAATTTTTATTCAAAATATTGACATTTTGAAGATTAATGAACATTTATAGTGACTATTTTTATCAATTTATGCTTTAAAAATTTGCAAACTAATGTCGAAAATATTGTTTCAAATAACTATATTACTTATAATAAGAATTTTCTGTTAAAGACACCAGAAAAAGTGTTGTGATTAAAATATGAGAAAAAGCTTCTATTCTAGTGGCTAGTCACCTAAAAATTACAATTACAATAAAAATATAAGAATATAAAAAGAATAGCCAAGTTTAAAAATTAGACTAAATTATAAAAAAAATTTTTGATAAAGTAAACAGTGCTTACTTCTGTTTTTATTTCCACATGTGCTTAACCCATTACCTCCCAACGTTGCGTTAACGCATCATGTACATTTTTTTTGTTGTCTAAATATCTTTTAAATGAAAACCTTTGAATCTCATTTAGAAATGCTTATATTTTTGTTACCAAAACACAATTTTAATCAAAGAATTAATTCTTAGCAAGGGATTTATAATGTAAACAATTTGAAGGAAAACATGGCGTAAAAACATGTGTCTACATTTTATTCAATAAAATACTTGGCATATAATATTTTTGCTAAGTTTCTATAAAGTTTAATTCTCAAGACTTATCGTTATGTTTTATGCGTGTAAAATATTTAAATGCCTTTATCAGTAAAAGTACAATAATTAATAAATGTTTATGTTGCGTTTACGCATCATTGGGAAGATCTGTATAATCATGTTATTTTCTGGATACCATACGTTACCACAAATTTCCATGTACTGGTCACAGGATGTAAACAAAGGAAAGATAAATGTGGTTAAAAATTGTATGAGCAGAAATAAATTTCAAAATATCAAAAGAAACTTATACTTATGTGATAACAGTTTACTTGATAAAAACGACAAGTTTGCAAAAGAGCGACCATTTTTAAACAAAATGAACGAAAAAATTTACAGTGAGGTGTTTTTTTTTACATAATTTATCAATTGATGAACAAATGGTGCTATATTTTGGAAAGTATTCTTGTAAAATGTTTATAAAAGGGAAGCTTGTCCGATTCGGCTGCAAATTGCACAAGTATTTGTTTTGCTGATGTATATTTATTTAAAGCCTATATGGAGGAGTACCGCCAAAGAACGCTAAGAGAGTGCTTAAATTTGGTGGAAAAATAGTAATAGATTTACTTAAAATTATTTCAAATCCTTTCAACCCCAAGATATTTTTTGCCAATTTTTTTTCGTTGTACAAATTATTTGTTTATTTAAAAACTAAAGGAGTTTTTGCTACTGGGACAATAAGAGACAATAGAACTAACTATTGTCCTATTGAAAGTGTAAAAAGTATAAGTAAATTTAGAAAAGGCTGCTTGCGACGATGTGTCAAAAGTGTCATTCCTTAACCTAATCTGGATACTCAATATAATAAATTCACATTATTGCTGTGTCTGAACCTAAAGTTAGAAGAAGATGTAAATTGCGCAAAAGTAAGACTATTAAGCACTGCGAAAAATGTAAAGTGTATCTTCATGTTATATGCTTCAAATAATATCATGAAAACTTGACTTTAGTGTTCTTCCTAACGTTGCGCAAACGCAACGTATTAAGTTATTACTTTTTGAGTATTTCTTATCGGTTTACTTATAACGTGTAATTGTAAAATGTATTTTTATCATTAATTAATAATAATTTTGACATTAGTACCATTAAATAATTTAGTTTAAAAAATACTGTTTTATTCCGGTTCACATATGTTCCCAATGTTGCGTAAACGCATCATGGATTTTATTTGATATCAAATCATATTTTTAAAATTTCATTTATTAAATTACCATAAGAAAACTGCTTTAAATAAGAAATAATAAGAAATAATAACAATTTTTCAATTTTTCGATTCTTGGGAGGTAATGGGTTAAATGACGAGCAATGCAAATGTTTAGTGAAGACTCCATGCATTAGTAGAAATCTAAACAAAATCAAAAAACGTCAACAAAAAAAATCGATCAAACAACAGAAACAAGGAAATTAAAACAACATATGTCTATTGTTAAAATAACAAATATTCAGTTGCTAGATTCACAAATCAAAAACACTGAACCAAATGATAAATCTGGTATTCTTATAAAGTCAGTCCGAGATTAATTTACACATCCTTAAGACTCTTGTTTTTTCGTTTTTGCCTACATTAGCTAAATGCAAATACATCTTATAAATTAAACTGTTGTGATAAGAGTTTCACATAGACCAAAGGTTGCTATTGCGTTTTCTGTGTTTCAAGATATTGGCATTATTTCAAATGTTACATAAAAAAATATTGATAGTAACCAACTAAAAAAAAATTGACAGAAAACTTGGTTCCGACTTAATTCATTTCAAATTATAGAATTTTTGGAAAGTAGCTACTTTAATTGCAGAAAAGATAACACCTTAAAATATAAGAAAAACAGTAAATCTTTTTACAAGAATTCAATTGTGGATAAGCATGTAGTTCTAGAAGCAGGTTCTGTTTTTATAAGACTTCCCAATTAGCATCAAAGTGAGAATAACTTATACTGCCACTTCAGTTTAGTGATTACTACGTATTTAACACTTTATATGCAACTTCTTAGTAATAATAACTTTATTCTATTGATTTATAGTGGAAATTACGTGGATATATCCTTTCTTAACCACTTTGTAGTTCTGTAGCTTTGTGGTGAAAAGTAAAGTTTTTTCAACGTTATTTTCACTAAGTAAAATCACTTATAAGTTTTTTTAACTTTAGAGTGGCAAATTAAAGTGGCAACCACTTAATCGAATCACTAAAATCTTACTTTAAAGTAATAACCACTTTAAAGTGGCTATTAAAGTTTTGGCCACGTTTTGGAAACTTAAAATATACCTAAAATGTAGGTGCACTCTAGAGTGGTATGTTGTCGTTGTTGTAACGTTTTAGCCACTTCCATAAGTGATTTTCACGAGACATTTTAGATTAAAGCCACTACAGAGTGACATTTACTTCTGAAATCCACTTTTAAGTTACAGTAACTAAATAGTGACCTATTTCCTAAAATGCATCTTGGCTCGGTATAAATAAAAATACACTGCTAGTATTTAAATCTGTCTAACCTAAAATTGTTTTCCAGGAAGACATCAAAAGTTTAATCCGTAAAGTAAAGTTAGTTATTAGGAATTTGACATTTAATAACACATATAATCCGTAATGTGAAAATGATTTAGAACAATTACAAATGTATAAGCTGGATAACAATATTATTAAGAGTGTTCGAAATAATTGATTGTAATTATACGTTATAAACTAAAGTTGATAATAAAACATAAATTAGTTAGGTTATGTATACAACTTCATTATGAAGATGAACGTGAAAGCATGTAAATTTTATTGAGTGGCCGTTCAACAAAATTCACGTAGTTGCCACCAATGCTGCCACTTTTAAAAATCACTTTTAAGTGTTCTGAAATCTGATTGGATGTTTCTTAGTTCTCTTGGCCACTTATTGAGTGGAAGTAACTCCAAAGTGGCTATCCTTAGTTTTTGCCACTTAACAGTTACTTTATTTCTAAGTAACCATATTTATGAACAATCTCTATACCGCCATTAACAAAAATTTGCCAATTATTCTAAATATATAAAATTTCTAAGTAACAACACATTGAATGTAAGAAATTAATGAATTATAATTAAATTTATAATGTAAATACTAATAAAATGTGTTTTAGATTGTATAGTTATTTAATTTTTATTTTATATTTAGGACTTTTTAATTTTGGTTTTCTAAACAAAATGAAAATTTTGTAGGCGCATGGTTATATTTCAAACTATAACCTTTACATTTAACAGTAAACTTGCATTTGTTGCAATTTTGCTGTTAGCAAATGTTGTACAAATTCAACAATAAACATGTAGTTCATAAAAACTTAAAACAGTTTGATCGAAGTTAACCTAGTTGTCCATTTGTAAAATAAAGAAGGGATCTAGATGAGAAAGTAAACAACATTTAAAAATGGAACAGAGACATAAATACATTAAAGCAGTTTCTGAAATGTTCAGGGTCACTAATGGTCACTACGCCGCCACTTGGCAGCGACGTGGATTTTACCTAGCTGTAATGTTATTTTATAAGTGATAAAATGGTTGTAATCACGTAACGACCACCCAATATTTGTTCCCCATTTTGGTGGTAGCTACGGTATACGACTGTTCCTGTAACGTGGTAGTGACTAGTGGCACGCCACTCTACAGTTCCTACGACTGTGGCAGCCACGTCGCAATCACTAAAAATGCTAGGTTGTTACATATGATTTGAAATATTATTTACTTGTGTTGATTTGGTTAAGGTAGAGCGGGGTGGCTATGTACACAAGCAAGTGAAAGGTCTACAGCATCTATTCTGTACAGGCAGTTCGTTTTTGGCAATTGTCACCGCAAGTTTCAAGCAAATAAATTTCATTTCAAATTCATTTATTTTTAATAACTTAAGATTAAGCTCGTCCAAGTAATCGAACCAGCGACTATTGAGGGATTCCTTTTATAACGAATACAATTCTACACATGTAAAACTAACAACTTTTGAATTATTGCTGATATTACGCAAAACATTACTCACATTACTAGTATATAGAAAAAAAGTTTTTTAAAATAGTTGTTGTTGGAAGCCTTGACATTTTTGTTTGTCACAAACTAAAATGTTTAATATGTCTATTGCATACAAATGAACTACCTCTACGTCATATTTTCTAGAAAACTGACTAAAAAACTTTTGGCTTACAACAGTTTTCTAAAATTATAGAAATATTTCTGAATAGCAGTATAACCTTTGCTTTTTCAAATTGCATTGATGTAAAAGATCTCAGTACAGATCCAAAATACATCAAGTTTGTGTTATTATGCTTGGACTAATAGTCCCGAATAGTTGACAAACTCTAGGAGGTTTACTACAGCCAACAGAATATCAACTACCAAATTAGATAACGATATGAAATTTTTGACAAGATATGTTATAAAAGTTTATGCATCGTGTTTTATAATTAAATATAAGATGGTTATTCAAAGAAGCTGTTATTTTGCTCGTTTTTAACACATTCAAAGAAAAATAACGCAAATTTGAGCTTTTTAGTTTAGATTGTTATTTATAACAAAGAAATATTTTGAGTCGATTCACTGAGAGAATCCGTTTAAACCTTTAGCTTCCCCAAAAAATAGTGTAGAATATATTGCACTACTGATTAAAAGAAGTTCAAAACTTGATATGAGACAGCATTTTTGTCATTCTCAGTCAGTTGAGAAATATGTCAGCTTAGTGAGAAGCGTTATTGAGGACTGGTGGTGAAAAAACTAAAGATAAATTACACGTAACCGTATTAAGTCTTGGAAAAGGTTAAGTTTGACACAACGTTAAATATGTTTAGACCACATGCGCTTGTAAAACTTGAAAATTATAAGTGGATTAAGTATAATTTTTTTGTTTTATTTTTGGTTAAATAGTTACTGTTAAACCTGGAGATGTTTACCAAATAAGTTAGAACTTGTGTACTGTGCATTTTTATTAAATAAAACTACTGAGCGCGTCAAAAAACAAATTATTTTTTTCTTGGTTTTGACTCTACATTATACCCTTTAAAACACTATTAAAAGCCAAATATGCACAAGATTCTACAGATAGTACGCCTTTTGCATCAGCATGTAAATAGACAATAAATTTATTGATTACGGAATACGCTTTGAGACGTAAGTTTTTACAATCAATATATTAATGTTTACAAATAGTTGCGATGCCACATAGCTAAACAATATTTGAAAATAGTTATTTGAAAAACGCTTGTTTTTATTCGTCTGTGGGGCACGTAGCAAATAAGTATCATATATATTTGCAGAAACTTTACTCTACATGAAGAAATGGCAATCATAGAAAGTGAAAATCAAAAAGAGCCATATTCTGAAACTGTTATCACTATTTTCCCTAATAAAAATTCATTTTACGACATAACCAATAAAGACTAAGGAGAGTAAGATAACTTAAATCTTTCTTATTTACCAGCAAGTCAGTTGATGGCTCTAGTTGAAATTGAGTTTTGATTTCCATCTAACCGATTGTCTTATTCTGAAAATGGCGATTTTAAAAATTCTCATGATAAAATCCCACTGTAAAAAGGATTATCTATAGTATCAAATCTTTGAACATACATTGCGTTATTGAATATGAAATAACATATAAGCAAAAAAATTTTGTAAGTTGGACAACCTCAACTAAATCTAAAGTAGTATAGTATTTTACTTTTACTATACAATGTAGTGTATTAATTAGACTGTATGGATTGTCAAGTGTATTACGTTGAACAAACAAAACAAAAAGTTAAAAATCTAATAATCAACCATAAATATAACTGTAAAACTAAAGAAAGGTAATACATCGTTATTTGTACATCACATCAACATGGAGCATAATTTTGATTTAAACAATTCTACAGTTTTAGTTGGAGAGCAATTACAAGAAAAAAATAGTTTCTGAAATGATATTTATTAATGTACACATAAGTAATATTGATTTTAATAGCGACACAAATAATTTAAGTATTATTTATAATAATTTAATTTCTAGAATTAAGTAGTTTTATATAGGTGTTTTTTGCGGTTATTTTTAGTTTTTAAATTTATTTTGATAAGAGGTTATCTTGGCATTAATGTTCGATTACACGTATGAGAGTGCTTGTCTCCATATTAAAGTGTATTTGTAAATTATTTATAATAATTTATTTATTTTAATTCAATGTCTGTTCGTGTTTTTATGTTATCTACGTTTGTGCATTACTTTAAAGTGGCTCATGTCGTCGAGTAATTGCTCAAATTTTCTATGTAAGTTCTACGTTAAAGTGTTGTTTTACATCTTTATTATATTAGTAGTTGAGTACTTACTTAATGAAATTGCAGTGGCCTAAAGAAGTGCACATTTAGTGCACCAAACGTCACTAGAAAAAAATCTGAGTAGGTGTTTTATGCCTCTTTTCCTTGAATGAAAACGTCAAAATTATCATTGAAAAGTTAGTTAAAAACTTTACCATTAGAGGATATAACGTTTGAAATGTTCAGTGGAATAAAAAGAAGGCTATACCAATCGATCTTTCAACTTTTTCCAAATTTTAGATGTATTGGTCTAATAGATATATTTCATGTAAATATAAAACAGGCAACATTACAAAATAAAATTGATGCTCTTTTTAAGTGTAATTATTTTGAGTGGGTATGTTACTGTACCTAGATGCGGATTATATTGTGACAAAATTACTGATACTCATAATGACTTAATATCTCAAGAGATATCAAAAAATAGATTTCAAATTATTTTATGGAACTTTGTTGATAACAATAGCATAAACACAAATGTTTATAGATTTGCAAAAGTTCAGGCTTTTTTTTTAATCTAAAAAACCACAAGATGTGTTAAATGCGATGTTGGTATTCCTGTGAAATATTTGTTTAACTACCATAGATTAGGTATTTAGGCTATTAGGTATAACACAAAATAAAACATTCTTAATAAAAAACATATTTTTATTTAAAAAAATTATACCTTGGACATATTTGGGTTAATTTATTGCTAAAAATGTAACATTTATTGTTTTTAATCCACCATAAAACTTTACAATAAATAAGGATATGGTTGTAACAGTTTTAAAAATATTCATAAAGAAGTGGTTTTTCAGCAGCATTAATTAAATTTTTTTGTGTGATAATTTACAAGACTTTAGTTGAGTTCGTAATTCTCCATCAAACAATAAAACATTTTCTATATGTAAAAAGTACACATTTATAATAGAAAATGTAGATTATGTAGAAAATGCAAAATAGAATACAAAACATACAAATAAAATAAGAAACTAATATATTTACAAAAAAACTAAATTCTGAAAAGCCTAAAACTAAAGAAATATAAAAAATGAGATAGTTAAATAGCAAAACTGAAGGCAAAACTGATTGTTTAATAAGAAATTAAAATTAAAATACATTCACTAAAGATTACATAACAAAATTTTAACAGTTTTTTTATTATTTTTTTAAAAACAACAAACCTAGTACGCCGTTCTGCTCCGCACTTCAAGCAAAATGGGACACTGTTTAAATTATAAGAAATTATCAAATTTCTTAAAAAAAATTAAATTAAAAAGCAAATACCTTTCTTCATTACTGTTAACACTAGTGATACATTGTTGGCATAACATATAGCATTAAGACTGATGTTTTTTGTGTCTGCAAAAAGAAAATTAATTTCTAAAAATATTTGGTCTCTTAAAAGTTATATTTTAGTTCTTTTAAGACCATTATTGGTTTTAGTCATAATTCCAGACTACAGATAAGCATTTCTTTAAATGGAGTGGAGATAAAATTTGTCACAAAATTACAATTTTTTCATAATTACTCCAAAGCCATCTTCTGATCTTATTAGCATAAAATAAGGTCAAAAGTTATGGTTTCTTTGAGGTAGAAATAGATAGTTTTTTATCATAATATTATATCAAATCATAACTGTATTTATTATAAGAAGACTAAAACTAGCAGCAATCAATACAGAGTATTTGAAATATCATGTAAGAAAATTGCAACATGTCGAAAAAAATACGTAGCAACGTTTGGATTGCAAAATACTTTCAAACTGCAAATAAGAACGACTGTTACGTATGCAAACGTATGACATTTGGCTTAAGGTAGTTTTTACTTAACGTCAGCTTTGTACAGGTTCTTTCTTTGTTGTAGCGAAAAACTTAAATGCGTTTATTCTGATTATTTGGCTATAAAAAGAGAGAATACGATTTACAAAAATGCTGCATCCTTGCAATTGGATTATCTTTTTATCATAAATTAAATATCTAAAACAAATGTATGTATTCTATAAAGTTTTCAATTGTTTACTGTTTTCTAGTTTAAATTATAAATAATCAAAAATTGCACACAAGAAGATAATTACGAGTAAGTACTGTATTTCAATAATTTGCAGATAAGATTACAGAATGTGTAAAAATTGAGATAAATAATAGCAAATAAGTCAAGCTGTATAAACAAGCTTAATCTACCTAAAAACCGTAATTTGTTATACGCGCATTTAATTTCATGTCATTTAATAGTAATAAATCAAGGTTTTAAACGTAATTGTCCGATAGTATAAATTTTAGCTTTAGTAGTTCTTAATAAGCAGCTTATTTAAAAATAAAATTTTTTACATTATGTACGCATGTGTTGATTTTATTTGTTTTATTAGTACATACACGTTTTGATTTATCCACAACTTAAATAGCTAACCGTTTGTTTTAATTTTAATTTTATACTGCTTTATTTTAGTGATTTTATTTATAAAATCGATTTAGATTTAACTAAAGAATACAATAAGAAGTGCTAGTACTAGGAATTTCATACATTGAAACAATCACACACAGTTTTACAAATAATTTATTTTGTTTATCATTATTAAACTCGCCGATATAAATTTTTCTTTTTACCCATTTAATATTATTTATTGTTTTACACTGTGTAGTAGAATTATTATATAATGAAGACTTTTATTAGAAAATAGTTAGTATAGGACAGAGGTCAAAACATGTCAAACTAGAATTAGTAATAACCTTTATAATTGGGTGTTAAATATGTGTAATTTAATTTATTGACTATAGTTTGTCAACTAAATTATGGATCTCTTTGAATACTTAAAAATGTTTAACCACCTTTAAACAAGTAATATTTTTCTAATAATATAGGTTTTTTAATTTATAATCAAAATTATGTTTAAACATTTTTGAATTATTTCATGTTTTTGATAAATTGATAGAATTAAAACAACAATAATTGGTTTCACAAAAATTTATAAGACAAAGATAAAGAGTCAAGGTCAATTATAAAAATAAAATATTAACAGAATCCAATTTTAATTGTTATAAAAGCGTTATAAACACGAGATACCTGCAAATCCAAAAATGTTGTAAAACATAGTGCACGATAAACTTTAATCAATTTTAAGAATAAACAAACAAAAAATTGTATTACATTCAATAAAGTTAATATTGTAACGAATTTTAAAACTAACTAATTTATAAACAAAATATTTGCACGATTAGAACTACACGTGACTAATTAAATCTAACGATTTTTAAGGATAACAGTTGTATTGATTTATGGTTTGCTATCAGTAAGTCCGCACGCTAATGCTATCTAAAACTGATACTTGTTTATGTTGACAACACGTACGCGACGTATTTATGTTTTACTAGCACAGCCACTTATTTATTTTTTGCACACACGTTAATCACTTATTTATTTAAACCGATAAAAATCTTCTTCTTGATTCAATCCGAAAACTGACCTAGGTTACCTCTGAATACTTTTTATATATTTCTGTTATGTGTCAAGAATTTTCTACATCCTTTGGTTATTGTCTCAAAACTGACAATTACTTCGAAGACGTTCTAATATTAACGGTTCTGATATTATTGGTGTCAATAACAAATTGATTTAAATTATTTAAAGTTTTTGTAAAACTTATTAAAAATTTTTAGCACTGGAAAACCTCACAACAGGTAACTATTATAAACTTTTATAAAAATTGCTATAAAATTAATTGTAGAATCTAAAAATGCTAAAATAATTATAACAAAGTAATCAAAACAAAGAAATTGATAAAGTCACGTATACCTAAAAATTAAGTATAATTGAAAATTTTTCTATTTTCTACAACTACAAAATTTTATTACATACATGCAATATTGTTCAGAATTATCAACATAAAGAAGATATATAAATCCTAAAAACTGAATTTGTTTGAAAAATCATGATCGTAGACAGCTATTCAGACGTTTTCTCTGATTTACTGCATGTTATTAATGGTGTTTTATTTGTTATTTAAACAACTTTTTACGTATATTATTATTATTTATTTACGATTTGGTAATGATATTTCTGTTATTGATGTTTCTATTTATTAAGCTTTAGTACTGTTTGATAGTTATCTATTTATGAGAAGTTTGAATCTATACATATAGCAATATATTTTGATAATGGACTGTAATTACTCCAGTTGAGCGATTTTTGCAATAGTATTTTTTAATAATAAATTATGTTTTAATACGTAAATACTACAAGTTTTTATTAAAATTATTTATTAGAGTTATACTTTACCAAATAAAACAAGTATTGTTATATTTAAAATTATAAGATTAGTGTTGTCATACAGCAACACTATTAATTAAGTTAAAATATTATAATAAATTATTAGTTAATGAATGTCATGTAAAGAAATGATTACTTATGTAATATTGTATTTAATTGAGTTTTAACAATACCACTACTAATAAATCCTTTGTTTTGCTAATTAAAGTTTAACATATAATATGAGTTTTCTGAAGTGCGCAGATACAATACATAAACGTAAACGTAAACTTATATTTGTAAATCCGGAGTGAAACGTTTATGTGTGAAACTCTTTTTAATGATATGCACTATTATATAATATTATTGTAACGTGACAAAAGTTTAATTAAACAAAGTAGATTTATTCAATATAAAAAATTATCGTAAAAGTATAACACGTGAAAACTTAAATCGTACCGTAACTATTCTTTATAAAAAAGATTTCAAAAAAAGGCAAAACGTTTTTAACATACTGTATTAGACTGGTAAGATTCCTCTGTACTAGTTGATTTTTTTTTACATTGTCATAATAATTGCGTTGTTCTTAGATAGGTACTTAAATTTAATAAAATGTAATACTTTTGCAGTCAGAGAAGGAAGGAATTCCGCGAGTTTTGTAGCAGAATAGGTAAACTGTAAGGATTTATATTTTTGTGATAATATTTATGTCGTTATTTATTATAATGTATTGCAGATTGTTTTTTGTGTATTTATATAATATTATCAAGTATAACTAAATAAAACTGCGCGAGTCTTGTGACTAGAATTACAACATAAGATTTTTTTTAATTGCTGGATAATAAATAATTCATTTTCTTAAATGTAACAAAAACGGGAGAATTATCGCAAAGAATTTATTGTTTTTTTAAATTTGCTCATATGTAATTTTAACCGAGAATATTGTCTAACTTGTGTAGCATCAACAGTTTTTGTAATATAATGTAGTAAATCTACATGAAAATAAATTATTCTCATGCATACTCCATTTTTAATAACATTTTAATTATAACAAAAACATTATAAACACGTGATACTTGCAAATCCAAAAATTATGTTAAACATAGTGCACGATAAACTTTGATCATTTTTAAAAATAAACAAAGCAGAAAATGGTATCAAATGCAATAAAGCGAATATTAACGGTTTTAATACTATTGGTGTCAATAACAAATTAATTTAAATTTTAACTTAAATCAATCTATTTCATATTTTTGTATAACTTTTTTAGCACTAGAAAATACCACAACAGTAACTATTATAAACTTTCATAAAAAATACTATAAAATTAATCGTTAAATTTAAAAATTCTAAAATAATTATATTAAGGTAGTCAAAATAAAGATATTAATAAAGTAATTAAAAATGCAGTATAATTGAAAATTTTTGGAGTGAGAGATCTCATAAATACGACAAAATTTTAAAATTCAAGTACGATTAATTTTCCTAAACATCTAATAGATTCTTTGGTTGAGACACTATGTATAATTAATACATACAATATTGTTCAGAATTATCAACATACAAAAACGATGTGAATCTTAATAAACTGAATTTATGTGAAAAATTATGATAAAATAAATCTATTCAGTCGTTTTCTTTGATTTACTGTGTTATTAATGGTGTTTTACTTGTTATTTAAAGAACTTTTTATGTACATCATTATTTATTTACGATTTGGTAATTATATTTCTGTTATTGATGTTTCTATTTATTAGGCTTTAGTGCTGTTTGATAGTTATTTATTTATAAGTTTAAAGCTACACCTATAGCAATATATTTAGATAATGAAGTGTAATTAGTTCAGTTGAGCGATTTTTGAAATAGTATCTTTTTATAAAAAATTCTGTTTTAATACATAAATACTGAAAGTTTTTATTAAAGGTATTTATTAGGGTTATATTTTAACAAACAAAACAAGCGTTATTTATATACTGTATATATATTTACAAATATGTAGAATAATAAAATTAGTGTTGTTAGCAACGCTATTCATTTGTTTAAAATATAATTATATATAAATTGTTAATGCCAAGTGATAAAATTATTACTTACGGGATATTGTATTTTATTAAATTTTAACAATATACTAATAAATAGTTTGTTTTGTTTATTAAAGTTTACCATATAATATGAATTTTCGTAAGTATGCAAATACAATACCTAAACATAAATTAGTTATTTAAAAATTAACTTTTGTAATTAACAAAATTTTTATATAAAAAAAAATTAAATAAGAACATTACATATATATAAAACTCAATATTTATATACATATATTAAAAAAAAATAAGTTATTAATGGTGATAATAAATTATCCTGAAAATATAACCCGTGAAATCTTGAATAGTACTGTAACTTTTTTTTATAAAAAAGATTTTAAACAAAGCAAAACGTTTTTAAATTTCTGTATTAAACTAGTAAGATTCCCCTGTACTAATTAAATTTTTTCTACAATCTCATAGTAATTGCGTTGTTCGTAGATACTTCAATTTACGTCGTTATATATAATATTCTTAAAAAATTTACGTAAATTTCTTGCTAATACAAAAACATATTTATTTTATTACAGCAAAAATTTTATGGCAAGAACTCTGTATTTTTTTGTTTTTAGTAGGAGAAGGTTGCCTAAGAAAGCGCAGGTTCTAAGAACGGGCAATGGTTCCAGCAAACAGGTGTGTGATGTATATATCTCGGTTTTGTTGTCAAAACTAGCAGAATAATAATAAAGTAAGTATTTAAATAATTTAATTGCATTTGAAATAGCCGTTTAGTTTTTATTTCACGTTAAAATATTTGTACTGTTTAATTAATATTTTACTAAACTGAATAGTCATTTCCTGTAAAGTTTGAGGTTATGGCGCATCTTGTCGGCAATTTTTGAAAATTAGTATAGTATATTACCTAATCGAACGCTTTTTTGTTTAATTGTAGTTGGGTGGTGACATGTGGACATGTGGACGGTTAAAACAAGTTAAAAACAGATTACAAAGTAAATTCTTAAATAAATCAATTGCAAAAAATTTAAGTATAAAAGATTTGCCTTTACGAAAACAGCGTTTTAAACATGCTTTTTTTCGAAAATGTAGGCGACGCTATAACATAAGAAAAAAAAACCTTGTGTGGTTACTACATGACTTTCCTAAAAAAAGATATAAGAATGTCTGCTATAATTTTTTCCTCGATTTTATTAAGATATAACTGAAATATGGCAAATTGAGCTTATGTTATCATATCGACAACCCTCTATAATTGTGCGCTTTGATATTGCTTTCCCCTTTAATAAATCAGTAAAAATTATTATTTTTAACGTATCTTGCTTCCTCTTCAAAATATGGAATTTTTGCTTAAAAAAATCGTTGCAGGCAAGATTCAAAGCTAGGTTATATTTGTGAATTAAAAGTTACTTATTGGGTATTACTTTGAGTTTTAAAATCTAAACGGAGAAACCCATAAACAAATTTTACAAAATAATTGCTTGCATTATTAGATATGCCACTATAATCAAAATTAATTTTTATCTGGCCAATGTGTTCCCGACAGACACGCAACAGTTAAATTTCTCAAATATTTCCAAGTTTACTAACACTATTAAGTTGCCCTTTCAAATACTTCTAAATTATCATATTTCCTACATGTATCCAACAATAAAATATTTTTAAAACTTTGTTCAAAAGTTCAAATAAATAATAAAATATTTTGTAACATATATAGACATGTGTCTATATTAGTGACTACAGTATTGCGCATGTTTGTGTTCGTTTCTCGTAGTAATTGTAGGTTTCTCGTCTTTACTAAGCATTAGTTTATCGTTTTAAGTGCACGTGTTATCTTCAAAAGTACTTATTTGTTAATAATATTGTCAAAGATGGGTTCAAAGAAGTTAGATTTGTTCGGTTTTCTTATGAATATCACGTCACATTGTGCAGAATACAAAAACAGATTTAGTATCAGCTTATGTCCGTTAGCATTTTTTACTAATTAATTTTTTTAGGCGTATATGCGCGAATGTGTGACGTCATGTTCATAACAAAACCAAAGACCTCAAAAGGATAAAGAAGGGAAATCATTGACAATTTATCTGATTTTGAAGAAGACGAATGCGTAATAGATCAATATTTACACCGGTAATATAAATCTGAAAGTGATTATAAATTGGAAGTTAGTAAAGATAACGACATAAAACGTAAACACGTTTGTTGCTAAAGATGACACTCAATTGTCAAAAGTTTTTTATCCTAAAGGACGGATACTTGCTTGTAACATTATAAAATCTAAATTTAAAAAAAATCATTTTTTGGTTTGTTGATTTCTGCTAGGCAATTGAAAACGAATTATAAACGTTCTGTGGAATGAATTATAAGGTTTGCCGATATTTTGTGCTACGATGGGTGTCAACAGATTTAAATTGTTGTTGCGATTTTATTCAATTTGACAATAAGTCAACACCTTCTGAATGTCGTAAAAATAACAAACTAGCACCAATACGTGACATTTATACAAAACTAGATTAAAGCTTCACAAAATACTATCTTCTCGGCGAAAACATAACAGTCAACTAAACCTGACAAATATTGTATGAAGATTTGGTGAATATGTGATTTTTTGGACTATTACTCACTATAAGGACTCTCCTACGTCGCGTCGATAAGTAATAAAATACTATACTAACTTTTTTTAAACTATTTTGATAATTTGTTTTGTGGTATAGAAAAAAAAATCAACCAAATAGCTAAAAGTTTAGGTTTTAAAGTAGTATAACACTTTACTTAACCCTACTTTAGATCTAATAGAAATATAACCTTTCATAATTATTTTGCAGATTTGAAGTTAGTAAATCAATTATTAGCAGTCTCATTTCAGTAGAGATAGTGAGTAAAAATAAGACATTCGTACCAACATTTAAACAAATAAAGACCGCAAAGAAAAGTAACGTGTATTTGAGTTTTCCAAAACTTTGTACCAAAACCACACAAATTTGTTATGTTAATGTCCACAATGCACAGATTCTTTAATGTAGATGCAGAACCTGGCAAACCCAAAGTAATTCAAAAATATAACAAATTGTTGCGTTATTAGGCTAGTTAGTATATGCTTATATGTGTAAAAGGCAAACAAATAGGTAGCCATTTGCGTCGTTTTAAGAGCTTGATAGATGTGGCAGATGTCGCTGCTTATGTGATATCTTGTAATCTATATCCAGCATAGAATAAAAACAAGCATGAAAAGATAAGATATTTTTTTATTTTAGTGGTAGAAATTGCCACCTATTTGACGTAGAAATAGACGTGGTTTACTTAATCACATACAGAGTTTTATGCAACTATACAATCGTTCTGATACTTCAAATAATCATTGAACTAGAAAAACAAGATGCCACCAGTGCCCGAATAAAATATTTAGAATCCAAAAGCAAACATGTGATGTTTGTAACAGAAACTTGTGTAAACACTGTAGCGTAAAATAAGGTAGCGTTGGTTGTGCAAATAAATGATAAAATATTTTATTTAAAACGTTGTAGTAATACATTACTCAAAATGCAGTACTATATGTATATACAATTAAATTATTTTATCATACGTCTTCTCCAGACATATGTTTTAATTTTTAATTTATCTTATAAAGATGTTTCGACTTTCTTAAATGCCATCATCAGTATTACTACAAAAACTGTTTATTACAGTTTTAAAAGCAATCCAGGTTTTCTTTTCAACAGCAGTAATGGTATTTTTAAACTGACTTTTAGAAACCAACAAAAATAGTCTTTAAGTCAGATAAACCAAGAAATTTACTACAAGCATACTGAAAACAAGTTTCATCGTTATTCAATGCTTTTACAAATTGTTTCATTATACCTAATTTGATATGCAATGGAAGTAAATATATTTTATAGTCCTTCAATAAACTTTTACGTACATCATTTTTTGATCACGATCTAAGATTGTGTCATAAAGAGAACTTTTTTGTAAAATGCTCACAAACATACATTGGAAGACCCAAGACCAAATTATTAAGTTAAAATTAAATAAATCTCTAGGGCATCAAAGTATTTTTTAATTGATAACATTTTTCTTCTTCTTCTTTGTGGTTTCTACATTCAAATATTTGCAATATAAGTGCATTTCTTTAAAATGGTTAGAAGTAGATTATAGCATCTAAAGACAAATAAGAAAGTCAAGAGTATGAAACGTATTTAGAAACTTTGTCAAATTTAAAATTAATTATTTTTGAAGACCTGGAGATGCAGAGTGAAGATGAATTATTACCAGAAACAACAATTGCAGAAGTTTCTTTACATAGAAATTACAATGAATGAATTATGTTTATGCTGTGTATAACGTAATTTTTAATGTTAAACGAGGAATACGATAGCATTAAAGTTGACCGTTCAGCTCTTCCAAATTGGTGTACTAAAACATAATCTTGCACTTGTTTGCCAAATATTGTTGGAATTAGATAACAGCCATAAAATTCATATTTTCTTATATTTATTTAAAATCACAAGAGTTAAACAGCTACATTTTTAATTAAATAATCTTGCACAGTCACAAATACTTCTACACATGCATGTCACGGAAGTGGGATAATATCTTCAGATGAATATTATGTGTTAGTAAAAGCAAACAAAAAAATAATAAATTGTTTTTTTATTATGTCTTACAAATACCGCGTGGAAAAAACTTCAATATCTAATAAATCACCGATAGAAGGCAACAGAGTTGTAGAATTAGGCTACGTTTGGAAATGGACAATAATTTTGCAATATCAGCACTCAAAAATTTGTACTTAAGGTCAATTGTATATTGTTGAAGAGAAACGAACAAATATGGGTTTGGTGAGCTGTATAGTATTTAAGTGTACTATGTGCAACAAAATTATACAGTACTATACTAGAAACCCACACAAAACTATATCAGGCAAATTATAGTGCTGTGTGGAAAACTTTAGCAAGTAAAAACACCTTTATTCATTTCAATGAGTTTTTTTTAATAAATTGCGGATGTTTACATGTTTATATTTCAAAGTCTGTTTTATTTATAGAGGACTTCTGCATGGAAATTGATAGAGAATGCTGGACTCCAAAAAAGAGGAAATGCACAAATATGTCCAGATGACACACCATGAATAACTGTGTATGTAAACAAATCATGGAGCAAGAGATCATATGGAACCAACTTTAATTATTTGTGTGGAATTATTGGTATAGTAGGTCGTTTCACTGGCAAGTTACTTTTTATTGCAGTTTGCAACAAAGTTTGTTATGTGTGTTCTTGAAATGAACACAAAGGCAAATTGGTGACAAAACATGCGTGCTACAAGAATTGGTCAGAATCTGCTCCTGATATGGAGGCAGATACGGCCATAGAAGGATTTTCCCTTAGTGGAAGTATACATAGAGTCCGATATATTCAGTTTATTACAGATTGAGTCTTTAGTGTTTTTTGTAATATCAAGGAAAAAGTGCCCTACGGATAATTTGTACGGAAAATGGAATACACTAATCACGTTATAAAAAACTATGGAAAAAATTTAAGGAAAATCGAAGCAAACACTAACATAGAATTTGTCAATCAGAAAATTGCTAACATTAGAAAAAATTAAATTGTTAACTAAACGGGCTAAATGCTTTATTTATGAGCATTCTAAGAAAGACATACAAGATGTTCAATTATTCATAAATCATTTAAAAAACGACGTTCACCACGTTTTTAGAAACTACAAGGAGTCCACAGCCGATGTATCTAATAGTCCAAGAGATGGATCAGATAATACGATACCATTTCTAAAAGAAACACAATTGTATGATCACATATTTGGTGATATAATATATAAATAATTAACAATGTTGTTACACCAATTTCTATGTTTGTAGGTGCCCTTAATTTGTTGTGGTGAAAAGCGCATTTATTAATTCAAAATTAAAACAACAAGAAATATTTGTTCAACGAGGTTCTTATGAAAATCGTATTTATTGGTCTGGATTAAGATACAACAGAACTTTTGAGTGACATTTAAGTTCATGGAAACGTTGTTCTGGAAAAAGTCCCGAACAGTATTTTAAAACTTTTATACAAAAACACATGGAAAAGAGTAACGCACCATGCAGAAAAATATTATTTATAAAAAAATACCTCTTAACAAAAAAGGTGTCAAAGTTTTAAAAGGAATACTAATTATGGTTCCAATGTTCAAGAACCATTTGAACTAGAAGACATCGCTTTTATAAACATAAAAGTTTAACAGTTAGTGCGTGACTTGCAGGTACTCTTAAAATAGTTAATGTAGTATTTTGTTAATATGTATTTAAAAGGTGACTACAGAAAGACGAAATATATTTTAAGAGGAATTAATTAGTCAATTTGGAAATGAAATTTTTGAAGCCGAAAGAAGAAGAAAAACAGCCTTCATTTTTTTCTACCGATGGTACTAAATATGACATCGCTAAAAAAACAATCGCTCGTAATCTATTTATGGCAGAAACGAGTAAATCTGTAACAGAATCAGGGTTGTGGATTGACTAGAACTATGATTTTCTAGCTTGTTCTCCTGATAGTACTGTTCAAAATTCTTTTTGTTGTGGTACTAGATCAAATTGATCTTACCTTCTGTATTTTAGGTATCGTAGTAGGAGAAGATTCTCTAGTAGAAGTGAAATCTAGATATGCACTACACAAAAAATTTCCACGTTACTACAATTAGTTCATTTATTAGAAAACAAAACGTTCTTAAAAGTATAAAACGTGTTTACAATTATATAGGCGCCATTCTTATTATTATCAGGTAAATAGTATAATACTCATGAACCCTAAAAAATGTGTTTTAATGATTACAAGGACAGCTCAACAATACAAAATGACAGAAGTGGAATCTTGTAGTGAATGTAAATGACAGCATTCCATTATTTATTCAAGAAATTATACTAGACTAAGGTTTCTGGCAAGAGAAAATGTTGCCCTTGTTAAGTAAATTTTACTTAAGAGTTTATTGGACCAGAAATTATTAGAGGATATTTAAAGAAAAATTTGAAATGTGTCGATCCTTCTTAAATTCTTGATGCTATTCAAAAGTACACTAACAAGTAACGTAAAAAAAGTTGTTAATAACTTTGAAACTTTTGTATTGATAGTGTAATTTATTTATCCTAAAATCTCTATTAATTGCCAAACTGTCTTTGAACTGATGCCCTAAAATTGGACTCCAATTGTAACAGTCAATTTGAAATGTATCTGTACCAACACTTTTTTCTCAATACCTGTTAAATCTAGTTATAATTTAGTGTATGTAAATAATGATAACTGAACATGTGCGTTCGTACAGGTACATTTTAACCAGTAAAGTCAACTAATCTGTTATAAATATATTTTCATAATAAAGCATGTCCCTATCTCAATATACCATAATGTGAACAATATTTAATTATCGGGTTTGAGATCATGTATTTTTGAACGATTAGTTTTTAATTATTATTGATTGTTAATGGTTACAATTTTTAGGTAACCTTTATTAAACAATGTGTTTTTTAAATGATTTGTTAAAGCAAGTCAATTTGTTACTAAAAAAAGATTTTCATCTTGAAAATCATCACAAATTTTGTAGCGAAAACAATATGTTATCCCTACTCTAGAATGGCCCTCTTAAAAGACATACTTTTAAACTAAAGTGAACACTTTAATGTTACGCCGTGTTTTGTCGTAATACAATAATTGACATTTTACTACGCCAATGTATTTAATAGATCGTGCAGAAAAGTTCCGTTTACATGTCTTTTACAAATTACACTAAGTCTAAAGTAAAAATTGTACAGTGATTGCTCGTATTGGTCATGCCTTTGTTTAAACAGCAAATCAAGTTTATTATAATTTACAAATATTCGTTATTGGCAATCTCAAATGCGTTCACTAGACAAAATATTAATGTTTGATGGCAGCCGCAAAATTCTCTAAGATGAACAAATCTAAACGTTTATAAATTTGGAAACTATAGTAAGAGTAATAGTTTTCCGGTTTTGTTTACCTCACACGCTGCAGACAGAATACTGATATGTTCTACTGTAAAATGTATGTATGTATAGTTTTTTATAGTTTAATTTATTATGACTATTATAAAATGTAGTTTACAAAAAATATATTTATTCAGCAAACTTATTAGGCTAACTTTATTTTGTAGACTGTATCAGTGCTGAGGATCACCATAAAGGCAAAACGGCCGTCCAACGACTCACTCTAAAAGCATTTTTGCAATTACTTTAACACTGTTTGTCTTACAATGTTTATACGTTGTGGTTCTAGCCTGCTGTTTATTGAAATTACATTTAAATTTCGCAGATCTCTATAGTTATTTACAGTTTATGATACATAAAGAAATCAAAAATTTTTATTCAACGGTTAACGATTTGTAGTTTGTGATATAAAAAAGTAAAAAGGTCTTTCTATTACAAATACTTACTTATCTTACTTGTTCTGCACGAGACAATGTATGTGTTCTATTAATTGTTTATAATTTTTTTACTATAAAACAAATTAAAAAAGTACAAATATAACAGAATCTTTACTGCAAAAAAAAACAACAATCAAAATTACTCTACTTCAAAACAGCAAAGAACAAATGGTATTACTAGAATGACCAACTAAAAATTATATTAAAAATGTGTAAATTATCCTAAAAAAATGTAAATAGAAGTATTCAGCCTAACAGCATTCGTTAGGATAGACGTTTGTGTGTGTATACGTTATGTAGAGCTAAAATCAGAAACAGGCATGTCTATCGCTTTATAAGTTGCAAAGCTTTATTTAAACAAAGCACAATAAACTTATTATAAATTTTGTGATATCAGTAATATTACTACCAACATAAAGTTACAGAACATAGCAAAACTTTGCTTAACAACAGTTTGATTGTTGGTTATAAAATAGATTTAGTGTCATAAATATCTGTTTATAAACTAATTAATTATACAATAAATTCTTAAATTAAAATTTTTTTTGTATAAATAAACATGTTTTAAGAGCATCCATATAAAAAAGTATATTATATTAATGATACTATTTTAACTAGTTTATTTTTTACACCAAGAACTTATGGCAAACTACTTAATTCTAAAGTTTGATTTATAAATTTAAAATTAAATTTGTATTCTTTAAATAAATGTTTATTTCCATAATGAAATAGTTTTAAATGTTATTTTCCAGTTTTTACAACCTTTTGTTGACACAGACAAATCAAATCTGTACGATAATTGATTTTTTATACTTATATATACAAACGTTTTTTATTAACTTGTATATAACAATTATAACTAAATGTTAACTAAATAGTGAATTTTACTTTTCTTTGGATAAGTTATTTGTTTGTTAGAAAACGTAATTTGCATTTTTGAACAAAAAATTAACACACGTGTTTTGTTAGCAAAAGAAATAGTTTACGTAAGTTTTAGGAAGTTATTTAAGTTACAAATTTGTTTGTACGTGTTAACGTACAGTTTGTTGTAAAAAAAATTTATAGTTTGAAAAGTAGCTTAGTGTAGGTACATATTAGGCATGTAGTATGTATATTAAGTTTCTTAATTTATAAATAAAGTAACTATTTTTATTAATTTTATATTAAACTCAATTAATACTTTTGTAGTTAATGCACTGTTCAACAAAATAAATATATGTATATAAGCATTATCATATGTTTAATGTTCGTTATGATCAAATTCCGGAAATAAATTATTTTATGTAAATACGCACATTTTGACTGCAAAATTTATGTTTTTAATTCCACACTCAAGTAAATATTTCAACAAAAGTGTAACAATAGAAGTGATGCAAGGTATTGTGTAAAAGAAGACTTGCCGGAAGCTAGGAACAAGTGTCTCCGGAGACAAGTATCTCATAGAATCATCTTCCTTTCCCCTGTAGTATTCGAAGGCACTCAACCCTTTTTCAGAACTACAGTAAATACTTACAAAGTATGATGCCATAAAGTAAATGGAAATTTTTACGCAGTTTTTATACTTATACCATTTTCGATTAAGATTACGTTTAGATTTAAAATTTACGTATCAAACACAAATTGAAATATTTTAAAAATTTAACAAAATTGCTGCAAAGTATATGTAAAATGTTTTTTTTAAGACTGTAACTAAATAAAATTTTTCAGTTACATTAAATGTATTTGAGATGTAAGTTTTCCTTATTTCTCTATTTATGCTTTGTAGCAATTGAGTATTCATTAAATATTTACATTCCAAGTGTATACACATTCGTTTTAAAAACATTTGAAAAGTAATTAACTGCGTGGTGAATGTTGTGTAATAGTATGTACTATAACGCATTAAAAGCAAATTGTGCCATAATTAACCTGCCAAAACAGTAATGCAGTCGCATTAAAATTTAAATGAAATGAATCCAATTTCATAACGTACCATTGAAGTTAAATAACGCACCGTTAACTAGGTTAAACTGTAAGCAATTGTCATTCAATTGTAGTATTTAGAACTTCTGTTTCTATTAACAAACTTGGTTGTTATTTTAGTTTCATGTATTTGATACTATATATGTTATTTTTTCTTCTTTTTATGCACAAATGATTCTCATGAAAGTTAGTTTAATAAACACAAAAAATGGTTTCCTTGCTTTCCATATTTTTATATGACTTTTTCCACTTAATCTAATTAGCAAAAAATGTGATTGTTTTTTATTGATAATTGATTAATAATTTGTTTGTATTTTAAAAAATCCTTTAAAAAAATATTTTTTTTATGTGCAAGTATAATAATTCAATTTTTATAGCGCATACTTTTAAATTATTATTATTTAAATTTCTTATACTATTAAATGTAATACTTGTTTTTAAAACAATTAAAAATAAATTCATAAAAATAAGAAGATAAAAACAAGAAAAATTGAAAAAATAAATTAAAAAACTTATTAATAACTTGTGTTGCTTGTATAAGAAAAAGAAATTAATGTAAAAATGGATTAAAGTATAAGCATATATTTGTTTAGTTTAAGAATAATTTGAGGAAGAAACTAAATTCATTTAGAATTAAATGCATTTAGTTATTTTATTGAGAACTGATGTTGGTTAGAGCATTGATTAAATAATAAGTTTGTCAACATAATATGTTTTTATATAATTACATTGTTTCACTAACATTATTAATTCTGCTGTATGCATTTTATTTGTTGTTCTTACTCGTTTATTTTAGACCCACAGTAAAATACTTTTTTGCGTTAAGTTTGAGTTAGAAGTTTGAAAACAATACTATTAGAAAGCAAGTTTGAAATTTCTTGATTTTCCATGCACTGCATAAAGTTGTCGTAGTTTATGTTGTAGTGATAGGCACCAAAATTTTTAGATTTAAACATTAAAAAGCCATTCTAACCGAACTTGTGTATATAACCAAAACGCCAGTTAACAATACCGCCAAGTTCCATCAATAAGTTTCTTTAATTGTAGCATTTCTTTTATTTAAAATTGATCTACGACTTAGGGTTTTTTATAAATGTGGTTAATTATCCCGTTGCAGCAGCAGTTAGTTCAATTGCCTTTTCTAAAAGAAAAATTCATGCACAGCTTTCTGTTTATTAAAGAACTGCACAACATTTAAAATTTTGTTTCAGGTTTCTTTAATTTAGATTTTATGTTAGTAAATAAAACTTGAAACAATAGAGAGAGTAATTTGTAACATTTTTTTTTGCAACTTTATTGCTGGCGACTAACTCAGTTGTATCGGCAAACGAATAGCATGGTTCAATATGTTAATTGTACACTTAATTAAAAAAGTGCAAAAACAAGTAAATACAACCCAATACAGACCTTGTTTAAATCTGTTAATTACTAAAAGGAACAAATTGACAATACACTATTTCTAACAATAATATATTTATTTCACGAGGAAAAAAATAGTAGTTAAACATCAGAGAAAAATTGACCAATAACAATTTGACGACTAATACAATAATATCACAGCTATAATATTAATGTAAGTTCTTCCGTTTAGGCAACTCGCCCTATAACTAATTATATTCAATTGTCAACAAATGTTATAAGCGAATGATATTAATCTAATATAATTATTACTCAATCAAACTAACGTGTCTACTTTGCGGTCGCAAAACAAGTCGACAATCGAAAACAATAAAAATGGATTGCAGAAACAGTAAAATATTGGTACTAAACTTACCAAACCGACACTTCTTCGTCAATTGTAGTGATTTTCACCACTCCTATTTATTTGATTTAAAACTGAAACTATTTGTGGTATGTAAGCTTATATACGAGGGTTAATGTTATTTTGCCTTTGGCTGTGACTGTGTTCAAGTAATCGAAAAAATTTGACGGATGTCACGTCAGTGTACCCAAGTTTGCACTGAAAGTAAATTTAAATCAGCATAATCTAAAGTTATTAGATAAACACGTTGAAGGCTGATGGTTAATGAATACAATATAAGCATATTATATAACGCAAAATTCTACGTTGCTAAAAAAAGTAGAATGTATAAAGCTGGCATAAGTAAAGTAATAAATATAAATGCATGAAAATATATGCTATACCAAATAATGTGCATAAAGTAGTTTAACGAAGTAACACTGATATAATTGTGAGTCTTCTCTCGTTCTTTCAAATTACGTTAAACGAAGTGAACCCCACAAGTTACATGCATATCCCAAAAAACAGCCAAATGCAAAGATAGCATGGTAATCCTCCAAAACTGGCTAAACATAGTAAAAAAAACGCGACAACGCCATTTTTAAAAATTATAGTGTCCAATTTGGGAACGTCGCGTAATTCACCTAAAACGTCAAATTCAAACAATACTTGAAATTTATGTAATATCGAAGGCTTCCACGGCCGGAATCTATACTAAGACTATACGGAAGACATTCTTATGTTAATACTTGAAATTGGTTTTTTTAGCACATCCGCTAAAAGCGTAATAAAAATCAAGAAAGTTTAACAAAAAAAAAACTATACTTACATGTCTTAAAATAACACCGAGGTACACGAACGTTCATCAGTGATTTCCAACCGGTAAAAAAAACTAAAATGGACGTTTGACAACAATACGCTGTTTATTCCTACTCATAAAAAAAATCAGTAACCTGCTTAGACAGTGCAGTCGTTAATTTTAATTTAGAATAAATTTTTTCAATGAATACAAAATAACGACATGTAACAAAGCAAAAATATCTATCAAAAAATAGTTATTATTTGTATAATTAAAACTGCATTAAATACAGATTTTAAAATAATGAATACAAAGTAGTAATTGATGTTGAAGTTACAAATGTTATACTTAAAAATGATTATAAATGCACATACTTTGTCTAAACGAAAAGCCGCTTAAAAAAATTCTTAATGATGACTAATTTTATAAACATAAATTTTTCAGTAAAACAGCAGATAAAGATGTAAACAAAGCAATAGATGAATTTTGATTGTAATTTAATTTTTCAAGCAAACGTACTTGCTAGATAGGTTATAGTATATTACATAACGATAGTTGTAAGCAACTTATTATATGCAAGCAAAAAGTTGGTAATTTGACGAACATGTAATAAGCTTATTCAACTCTATTTGTGTACGATACTTTTTCTACGAACACTTTCATTCATAAAAATAAAAAAGTATAAATGTAACCACAAAATGTAACATTTATTAATTTAATTTGTCAAAATGACGTCTACTAATTCGTTTCCACGGTTACTCAACGTAAAATTGACTAGCGAGAGTAATGTAACTAAATTTTTTATAGAACTGAAGCGTAATTTTTATTATTACGTGCTAGTCGTTACTTGTCAGTATTTGCTATGATCTATTTACTTAGCAACCAAATAGTAGGTAATATGCGATTTACTAGTAGGAGAGTAGAAAAAAACTTTTACCGCTTCAAATTTTTAAAGTTAGTTTACATATTTTTTGAAAATCATCTTTATTAACCAAACTTTGCAACTCATCACCAACACCTGGAGGAAAAAGACATGTATGGGACACCTACCGACCGGATACGCTTCTGCATAAATGCTAAAGTATTTACGTTCAACGCATTTTATTACATACAGACAGACAGCGCAACAATTGGTTCACCCTTGTCCCCAGGCAACCTACAGTTTGAAATCAAGGTGCTGGTACCGATATCTAGACGACACTTTTGTAGTGTGGCCCCACAGCAAAGAAACACTAGACAGTCTTATACTGCACTTTAACAACTAACATCCGAACATCTAGTTTACCATAGAAGTAGAAAAAACCGAGAGCATACTATTTTTAGATGTCCTCGTAACTAAGAAAAGCGACATTTTATTGGGTCACTGGGTGTACATAAAACAAACAGACACGGACATGTATATAAACGCGCAATCACGCCATCATCCGATGCAGAAACTAATGCTCTACCAAAGAGCAAATACCACAAAAAGAACATTGTCAACGCAATCCAAAAACGAAGAGACCAAGACAAGAAGATACCAGAACAAAAGCATTGCTACCATACATTAAAGAATGCACAAACAAAACAGGAAAACTATTCATAAAACACTTTTGGCTAAGAATATAAAAGGAAACAATAAAAATTTAAAACAATAACACTAATTTCAGTAAAAACAACAAAATACAGCTTCTTTTTACCGGTCATCCAAAACGTTACGAACCAGTGTAGAAGAACGAGCAATTAGTTTGAATACCTAAATCCTAACGGAAAGCAACAGTTTCAGAAATCTTTTAAAAGAACTCGCAAGATGATGGCTAAACTAAATTTATCAATGACAAGGTAACCAACGCCAAAAACCAAATTTCAAGATTGGACAACTGCCGCGAAAGCCTAAAAACAAGAATAATGTATTGACAAAAACGACGTATTAAATAAAATTAATTGTTTAAGCAAAAGGTAAGAATCAATGATGATGAAAAAGGGTTAGACTTGTTATTGATTTTATATTGTTTTATAGAATTTCTTATTATTTTAAATATGGTCAAAGTAATTGCCGTTTACAATAATACACTTAACCATTGTCTTTTTCTATAATTTAAAAACGTTGAGCTAGTTGTTTTTAAGAATACTATCAAAAGAAGATTTAACAGTAATTTCAACACATCTAAAATTTGTTGACAAATTCTATCACGTTCTATTTTTTCGAAATTTGTCAGATGATGGGGTACAGCCTCATAAACATTTTTCAAATGTAAATGTTTGTGCAATATTGAGCTCATTTATGAAATTCAATCTTCAGTTTGGACTCTATTGTAGCATTAATAATTTGGTTGTTTTCTTCCACCATTTGCTTTATTGCAGCAATATTTCTAGAGTTAACATCAATTAAATAAAAAAACTAGTTTCTTTTCTGTTTACAACCGAATTACAGTTACTTTGTTCAAATTCTTTGTACCACCTATAAACTGTTGTTAGTGATAGGAGTCGATTTGAAACTTTTGTCACACTTATACGGCCTCAAATCTCTTTTGAAATCGTAATAAATTATTATCCAAAAATTTTTTCGCGACAATTTTATTTTCGCGATAACAAAAATTTATTGAACCGGTTAAGTAAACCGACATCAACAGATAAAAAAATAATCATTGAGATTCAGCTTATGTGTGGGTTATGTTTGTGTCGTATAAGGTTATATGTTTTCGTACTTTCCTACTTTGTCCATGTTTTGATTTTATCTATATTTGGGCAGAAATTAAACATTCCACTGTGATGATTGGCCTGACGAAGTTGGCACAATAACCAACGAAACGTAGCCACAATTACGACAGAGTTTTATTTCTGAGTGGTGCCTATCCTCCACATCGAAGGATCTATGGTTGCATAGAAACACACTAAACTATAAAAAAATAAATATTATTTAATATACAACAATTTGTTTTGCAAGGCTAACTGTATTTTTCTATTCTCAATAATTGTAGCTCAACTCTTAAAACAATTTAGAAGTTTTAATCTAAATAATTATGGTGTGGTCGATTTCTCACAAATCGAGCTTTTAACGCACGTCACGATGGTCATCTTTAGATAATAAACTGGTTGATGTTTTTACAGACCAGCATCTAAATGTCAACTGTGTGACAAAATGTCGGCTTGTGAAAAATCGACCACAACGTAATTATTCAGAATGAAAAACTGCAATTAAAAAGTTAGTTTAACGTGTAAAAATAACAATATTTTATTTGCATTTTATTATTGTTTTTGAACATAATTGTTTTTTGAAAAAGTTAAAATACATCAAGAGACCAAATAAACTGAAAATAAATATAAGCAACGCTACAAATATTTAAAAATATTGTCTTAATAAAAATAAATGTTCTTATAGATAAAAATGATGCATTAATATATTGATAACAATTATGCACTAATTTTTTTGTGCATAAGAATAAATTTACAACAAAAATTATGTTCACGATAGACTTATTTAATTAACTTAAAGTTTTTGAGAATCTCTTTAAAAAACACCAAAATAATATTGTTGATAATAAGCAATACTCTTTTCTCTTTGCTTAATAAAAACGAGAACAAACCATTTTTTGTTTTATATAATACATTAAGTAAGTTTAGCACAAAAATAATATGGAACAGGCGAGACGGTTAAAAAACTTTTATTAAGAGATTATTTAATATCAAATATTAAATATTATATTATATCTAACAGAGTTTTACTTTCATGTTATAAATATGATATTTACTTCAAAATAATTAAACTCAACTTTATTTAAACAAACACAATATTAAAAAAAATTTTTTTTTTAATTTAAATTATTAAAACATAAACAAATTAAGTTTTAAACAATATAACTAAAATTACAAAATGTCTTACGTTGTAAGAATCTGATTATTTTGAAGCTATAATTTTTTATTTTTTGTTTTTTACATTACATAAATTAGTTGTTTTAAATATTATTTAAAATATCTGTTTTGCATTCATTTGGTACAGAAAATAAAATTTTTTAAATTTTAAAATGACTGTAATTTATAACGTTTACTTATTTATTTATTTTAAAATTTTGATTTTATATAATATTATATACGTAAACGCAATTGAATTATACGCTACTTTCTTCGTTTTTAAAGATACATATATAATAAGTGTTGTTTCTTTAATATATACGGTTTTATATACCTTTGTTGTTGCAAAAAAACAATCAATTTGACACTTTTACAAAACGTTACTCATCGTAGTTGCATTGGAAACATTTTGTAAATAATGTATGATTTAAAAAGCTTTATACATCAATTGGCAACCATTACAAAACGAATTTATGTTTATAAAAATTGTTTTAGTTCTGTAAGCTGCTTACAAAAGCTGCTTTTTACGTAGCGTGTTGGTTTTACAATAATGGATAAGAAATAACAAACAGTGTTCATAATTTTTTTTGTTAAAAAAATCTGTTAAAAGCTTGTTTTATAAAATCTAAAACGTTATGCTGCTTATAAAAAATGTTTATTAAATTTAATCAGGAATTGGGAAAAGACAAAGAACATAACTATCAAAAGCATTATAAAAATGTTTTTTTGGCGTATCAAATAAAAAAAAAATATCTCAAAAGAAAAACTGTATTGTTTTTGTATTGCACGTATATTTTTTTACTACTTTAATAAACATTGTAAAATACAACAAAAAATAAAATTTATAAAAAACAAAATTATTACGTAGAAATTATACTAGAATTTTATGCATAAACACAAATTAGTAGCTTATTCTAATTAATGGCTATTCTATTAGTTTATAGTGAATAATTAAAAACGTTTAAAGAATTGCAATTAGGTTTCAAAACAAGTTAAAATGACTACAGGTAAAAACCTATCAAACCTCAGAAAAAGTATTTATTTAACAATTACTATATTCTATATCATCAATTTTACACGTAGCAAAACCAATGTATAAAAGTATAAAAGATTTTTAAAAGTAAACATAAAAACTTTGTGGTAAAATATAACTAAAATATTAGTATGAAACTTAACAAACCATAAAGCTAAATGTCAACATTACTTTAAAAATTATATTTCCAAACAAACTAAGCAAATGAAGTGTTTTGAAGAAGTAACTTAGTAAAAAAGTTTTTAAAGGTAAACGGTTTTGATTTTTACTTTGACTTTGACGGTGAATGTAAAATGTATCCGTTACATCAATTTGTAAACTTGAAATAAACAACAATATTAAATATTACAGTTTTGTTTTTATCTTTAATATTTGTATTTATTGTAGTTATATATAAGTATAATTAAAGTAATGCAGTTACCTAATAAAAAACTTTATTTTATATTCGTTCACTAATATAAATTAAAAAAAATAATTTGCAATGTCACTGAGAAGGTTACTAACAACTGTGGTTAACTAAATATGTACATAATTTATTTGAAATATTTTTTTTTTACTTATTCTAGTTTAGTTTATTTATAAACGTGTAATATTAAAAAAACATATAAAAAAATAAAATATCAAAAATTGTATTTATTTAGGTGAATTTGACAGTGATGGATTTAAAAATGTGTTTGTAACACATTTTTTGTAAAATTCATTTTATATAAATATGAAGATATTTGAACAATTTTATAGCACAGTAACTGCTGTTGTTGCTTTATAAATTTAATTTACAAGTTGACTTTTAATAAAAACTTTAAACTATGTTAAACTAATTTCTATAATTTTATTTTATATAGTACAGTAAGATTTTACGTTTGAATTGCATTAAACTAGTTACTAAGTTTAGAAAAATTATTTATTAAATTACTTTTAATTTTACATATTTGAGATTGAATGGTTTGGTGTGTAGAAATTTGGCTTTAGTTCCATGTAATATATTATCTTGTTAAAGCGTTTTATTACAAATTTCTGACTAACTAACAATTGTGAGAGATTAGAAAGTTACTTTAAGAAAATTTCCA
Source organism: Aquatica leii (assembly GCA_035610365.1). Taxonomy (NCBI): domain Eukaryota; kingdom Metazoa; phylum Arthropoda; class Insecta; order Coleoptera; family Lampyridae; genus Aquatica; species Aquatica leii. The sequence continues at coordinate 61,352,921 of CM069434.1, forward strand.
AAATTAACACAAGATGCAAATAACATAAGGGTGATTTTAGTACCAACTCATCACAAACATCAACAGTAAAGTTGGTGAATTCGCGACCCAGTGCGAACAACGTGCAATAAACAAAGCGCGCAAATTCAAAATTTTCTACAAAAAAAGAAATATATTAGAAATATTTAAGAAAACCAATAACGTATAATGAGTAAAGAACGTAATAAAGGAAACATAACAGAACGACAAAAAAACAAAGGAAAACTCAAAATATAAAAGCTTTATTCATAAAAATTACGATGAAATTAGATAACATGAAAACTAGAAACGAAAAAATGAAAATCAAAACAGATAACACCGAAGAAAAAATTAGAAAAATCACAAACAATAACGTATAATTGAGAAAGGAAATTAAACAATTGCCATTAACAAGAACCCAACAAGAAAAAAATATAGAAATATTAGAAAAGAAAATGGTAATCTACAGAGTTCAAGAAGTAGAAGAACAACCTAAGTTAGAGACAAAAGAAAGAATAAACCAGATACTGAGAAACATAGGAATTTATATTAACATGGAAACAGAAACAGAATACACAAAGATTAGGAATATTCGAAGAAGACAAAATAGACCAATTTGATGAAACTGGTATGAATGAATAAAAAAGAGAGATAATGAACAATGCGAGGAAGCTTAGAGCATTTCTAAAACAAATAAAACTGATAAGGAATAAAAGGCAACCAGCATACACAGTAGAAAATAAAATAAAAATAAACGGCGAGAAACATACTCTCCAAGATCTACGAATAGAAAAAAACAAAAGTAAAAGCAAAAACAGGGAAAAGGATAAAAAACAGAAAAAAGGGAACATTTTTATCAAACGATCACCACAAGAAACTAATAAAGAAGAGAAAGAAAACAAAGCAAGAAGGAAGAACAAGACAAGATACAACAAGAAAGACATAAGGAAGAAACAAAAACAGTATAAAAATCAAAAACGATCTTTCCTAAATAACAAACTTACAACACAAATACTCAAGGAAAACAAGTCCCAATACATTACAATCCAAAAAACTGAATAAGATGGAAAAATATGATAATGACGACAGAAACAATTATGTACAAGATTATTGAAAAAACAACAAGTAATTTAAAAATAGTGGCAATAAAGAGAGAAAACCGAATAAACTCGAGTTAGTTAAAGAAAGAACGTTAGAAAAAACAAAGTTATAAAACCGCTAGACACTATAATAAAAATAAATGAAAAACTACTTATATACAAGGTACAAACAAACAAAACACAGAGTAAGGCAGAAGAAAAATCTAAGACAAACCAAATAGCAGTGGCAACATGAAACATAACAAATATAAATGAAAAAAAGAAAGAACTAGTAAAGAAACTCAAAGAAAGACAAATAGATAATCTATTAGAAATAAGCAAAACAAGGCCAAGAACGCAAACAATTAAAAGATGGTTACATATTATCCTATACAGAAAATACAAAAAAAACAAAAGCTAAAAAAGGGGTGGAAGTAATAGTATAAAAAAAATAAACAAAAGAATGACAAAACGGAACCCAGTGAATTCAAGAACAATAGCAATGGGAATAAGTTTAGAAACAAAACTAGTTATAATACAAACATATGCTCCAGTACAAGATACAGAAGAAAAAGTAAAGAAAAGTTACTACAACGAGTTACAGAAAACTATAGACAAGTACAGGAAAATAAAAAAAAACGTCGACTATAATGCTAGAGTAGGAAAACAACAAAAAAAGAGGATGCATAGAAACTTACGGAGAAAAGGAAAGAAATGCAAATGGGGACAGACTGCTTCAGTTCAGTATTGAAAACGATTTAAAAATAAGAAAAGATTTTATGAACAAGAGATGCAATACACCTTTGAAAAGACTAAGTAATATATAAAAACAAATGGGTAACAGCATAAAGAACGTAAAAACAATGAAAGAAACAAAATTAAATACACAACATAAGTTAATAATAGGAAAAATTAATATAACACACCCAAAAAATGAAAGAAGGAGGAAAACATACCATTTTAAAAATATCAAAACTACGAGATAACAAAATACAAGAAAAACCCAAAAAACACTTTAAAAAAATTAAATCAATATAAGTTTTTAAGCTTTCGCTGTTGTTTTGTTTATGATTATAAACGACTTTCGGCTTAAACCGCGTCGTAGTTAAACACCCAAACTTAGGCTTGGCCCTAGTCTTTCCTTGAGAGCCAAAACAAGAAGTAGAACGTCAGTTTGTTTGGGTTCACGAACGACAATACGGCAAAGGCCAAGTTCTACTTCTTGTTTTAGCTCTCAAAGATAGACTAGGACCAAGCCTAAGTCTGGGTGTTTAACTACGACGCGGTCTAAACCGAAAGTCGCTTATAATCAAATTAAATCAATACGAAGAACCGAAATATGAAATATTACAAATAACAAAAGAAATATGTGCAGGAAACACAATACAATTACGGACAAAGCACACTAGATGGCGGAAGGAAGAAGTAGAACAAAAAATTGTTAATAAAAAGAACGTAGAAGAAATATTTAAAAACTAACAAAGAAGAAGACAAAGAAGTATATAGCAAAAGAAGAAACGTTGCAAAAAAAGAAGTAATAAGAGCAAAAACAAGAAGTTAGCAAAAATTTGGAGAAAAGCCACCACCGGTCTTAAATACACACAAAATATTACCATACTCGTACGGTACAAATCAACGTAAATGGTAATACTCTAATGTAAAATAAGCTAAAAACAAAACATTATCAATAAAACTGAAAGCTTAATATAAAGAGATAAGTACGTAACACAATTGCAAAGAATAACGTTGAAAGCGTAAGAAAAGGAAACCACATAGAAAAGGAAACTTAACAAGTAACCACAGCTGATCAAAATCTAATTTTAGTGTAACTCCTGAGGTCATAAAGGTCATTAGGTATAAGACACTATCAAAAGAAAATAATACTTTTACTCTTAGTATTTAATTTTTTGTGTATTGTGTGTATTAATTCAATCTTTATTTTTTTGCTTGAATTTTCCAATATGTTTAGTTGTCTATCTTGTTAAAATTTTAACTTTACATATGAGAACTTATTTTATTTTGTGATTCAGTCCAATGCCAGTTTGTTAATTTGGTTTATTTTATTTGTAATTTATTTATTTTAATTGCGCCAGATATTTTATAATCAATGTTTGTAATTTAATTTGCGAATGACACCTTTACTTTACATTCGTAAATAACGACCTAGAAGCTATCAAACGTCGGGTCCGTATTTGACGCTCTTAGAATTTCAAAAATTCAGAAATTTTGATTATAATATAACCTACGCCTATCTTACTAAACAAGCCGAGCAACACGTAACGTAACAACAGTTTAAATAACGCATATAAAAATAAGATTTTTTAAAATCTAATTTAATTTTTAAATAAATTTTCTTTTGGTTTTCTAGTTTTGGTATAGTCCTCGCAATTTTACTTTCGATGCACGTCATTAACGTCAGTGACGTAGTTATTCAACCATGTTGTCGGTATTATCATGTAAACTTACTGTTTTCGTACATTCTTAATATTACATTGCGTATTACGTTTTCATTAAATGTTTCTACATTCGTAACAGGTGTACTACGCTTACGTTTTGAAGAGATCTAAGAACCTCGTTGTTAGCAACCGTTGTACATACAGAAATAACTGTAGAATATATGTATGTATTACCACAATTTAAATATTAAGTAAAAGGGTACCTCTCGCACAGCATTTACTGATATCAATGAACCAACATTATCTCGTTCAAGCTCAAAATAGTACAGTTTTGTATCAAAAATAATTATAAAAAACAATGAGCACTTTGACATAAAAAACACAAATTTAATTTGACAGATGCCAACAACGCTGCAACTGTAGTAAGCACACCAATAACGTGATAAAAAAAATTCCATAAGACAAATTCGGTATTTATTTAATTTTTGCTATAAATAGGGTGGTATGAATTTTGCGTCATTAATGACGTGCATCGAAAGTTAAATTGCGAGGACTTTATACATTGTGTCCAAAATAAAATACACAGCATAAGGATCTTGTCAACAATAGAAAAAATACAAAATGGCTTAAATTAGGAAAAAGTGGCGTTATTTAAAGTATGTCCACATGTTGGTAGCAAAAATGCATTATTATTTATAGTTTTCAAAATTTTACAAATAATTCATTTTTTTGATTTTTTTAATTTTTGTATTTGTTTTAAAAGTTTGCAAACTAACAGCATTTTGTTGTTGTCACTTTTTAATTTCTACAAAATACGTTTTCAAATTCTGTATCCGACGTTTCATTCACCTATAAAAATAATCCTGCAAACACTTAGATAAGTTTCTTAGTTTCTTAAAAAAACGCTCGGGCAGGTCGATTCTTGATTTTTAAGGGACAACTTTTGATGTCGAATGTGACATTGACATATCAACCCCCTAGCTCCAGCAACCTCCAACTCAAGAATTTAAATAGAGAACAACGGCCGAGTGATCCCTGATTTGAAGCGTTTTTCAATTTTTTATGCGACGGCATGGCCGAAATCAGTTTTCTTCAATCATTTTTTGTCTCCATATAAACAACCTTCTAGATTAACTAAAGTGGGAGTGTTGTTTCTCTGGCTCTGGATTTAAGAGTAACCTGAACAAAACCATTTCTAGTTTCTGATCCCATAACGCTTTGTGAAGCTTCAGTTACTAGTTAGACACTTCTTTCCACCGCCTGGGTATGGCAGGGAAAGTTGACAAGATTTAATTTCTTTATCGGTAACAGAATTTAGAATGGGTGGAGTTGTTATTTTACTAGCTTGCCAATCTATAAGGTCGATATAATCGGTTGCCTCGAAATTTATTGTTGGAATCCTGAATGTTCTCTTTTTATCACAGTTCATCCTAGCCTTTAATATACGTCTTAGTGCTAGTTCTTGAATAACTGTTTTATTCTCTGTAAGCATACATATTAACAGATTTTCGGGATAAATGAAAAAGCCATTACGTTGTATTACTACATCAATAATATTTCTTTGCTCCAGTTTCAAGTATCGACTTAATTGAATTGTCTTCCAAATATGTTTAGAACCATTTGTGCATGATACATTAAACTTAATATCAAACCACATCGGTGCGTAGACGGATTCAATAAACTGTGTCAAGTCATTAAGATTTGAAGTCGGGTTCTTTGTGCCAATATATAGCCTCAATATTCTATTGGCTGTCGTCAACCATCTGGAACGAGCCAGTTTGCCCGGGTCCATATTTGATAATTCCAAGAAACACTTACCACTAGAGATCGCAGAGCACATTTGATGTAGATATTTCTGATCTGTACTTAACTCGGAAATTACTATATCAGGAAGATAACAAGCAATTGGTTTGAAAGCTACAACTTCTAAGTTCTGACAGGTTTCCAACGATTTTCCAATTTGTCCTACAAATCCACGAGGTCCAATGGTGTCACCGTCAAGAGACTGAAAAAGATGCCCTAAAGGAAGTTCGTGGAAATACAGCAGACAAATAAACCCTTGTAACGGACGGTTAATATGTGCTTCTATCTGAGATATAACTCCGTTCTGTGATCCAGTATTAACTATTGTTCTATCACATCCTACTGCTAACAAATTGTCCAAATTTAAATTACTTGAAACAAAATATAAACTCTGTAATATTTTTAGCAGAACCTGACGCTGGCGTGGTGTGTCCGATATACAACGATTCAGGTTATTCGATACGTGATATGTGCTCCTCTACTATAGTTTTTTTATGCTTTTTGTTTCCAATTACTTTTTGTGTCAAAGTCTTATCTTTTCTTCCGTCAGAGTAAAGAGTTTTGATAGACTTCTCAACATCGTTCTTTCGGAAACGTTGCTTACTTTTTACTCTAGCTCTTCTGACTTTACTTCTGTCTACTACATTCATTTTGTCTTCTTCGGAGATAATCCCAACATCTTTCGGTACAGTTGATGCTATGGCTGCTGCAGATCTATCAGATAACCTGTATCGATCACAAAGTTGAGCAAATGTTGGTAGTTCAATGCGATTTTGCCCTGTAGTTTGTAGGCCATCTGTCCGTTTTGAGGTAGAAGGAAGGTTGTTGTATTACTCGGTAGAACCGTCTGAAATATCAAGCATTGTTTGATTACAAACTTTATGAGTACTATGAGTAGGAGTAGATTTCTTCTCTTTTTTGTATTTTTTTTTGCTTTCTACTACGTCTACATTACCAATAAACATTTTCCGGTTCGTTCTCTGATCAGTTAAGAAAGCTTGTTCTTGGACTGGTATTTTATTTACTTTTTGGCACGAACAATTTGTAAACGTTTTACATTTACAAGTACTTATATTAAACAAGAATCTGGAGTCATCTTTAAATGTCTTTACTTTTAATAAATATGTAGGATTTCGTTTTGATTCTAGATGTGTGATTATTTTAAGATACTTGTGATACGATCGAATACATTAAATGACACGTGTACGAGAAGCAGTTGGAGTGATGATTTCAACCACAACTTACAAATACATTTCACTATTTTTCTGGTATTCATTGTTTCTTAAATACTTTGCCGTATTTGATAATTTACAACGATCATTAATTAAACGTTTTTCAATCACCAATACTCACAATTATTATCTAACAATAGTTGTCGCTTGTCGCTACGTCTCTTCTAGAAAACTGAGAATTGGGAAGGGAAGTGAGAGAACGTCGCACGCATTTACGCCTTTTGACGATGTCATCATTGGACAGGACAGTGCAGTAGGTGAATCGTTTAATGCATGGAAGAGGGTAACTTTTTTAATATATCTGAAACATACATTTCTTGGGTGTTGATTTACTATATTACGTAAGAGTAATAAAAATATCAAAAAGATTACCCTTTTATAGGGTGGTAGAGGGCAAAAGACGTTATTATATTTTAACAAAAATTTTTGGGGCTATTTTTATATGTTTTATAAACTTTTTATCGCTATTAGATGTCAATATAAAAAATTAAAAAAATTATCCCCTTTAGGGGGTGGTAGAGGGCAGAAGGAATAGTTTGTTTGCAAAAAAATTTTAGGACTATATTTATAATATACAATAACATATTTTTTTACTATTAAAACTTTCAGTAGGAAACTTAAAAATTTCGCCTATAGTTTCGCTCCACACTACTAATCAGTTTATTTTTGATGAACATTTTTGCCAAGTAACGCAAATGACACAGAAGTATTGCTTCATCTGTACTAAGATGTTTGTAAAATACTTTAAACTAAAATCGATGCTTTAGCTTTTCATAAAATACCAAAATTTTTGCCATTTTAAAAATAGAAAGGCTACGATTGTCAACTAAATATAGGTAACGCTTTATGGTTCAGAATTCTTCTCTGCTCAATGTTTTAGCAAAAATTGATGCTTGAATGTCCTCAGTTGTAGACTACTAATCGTCTTCAGTTGGAAGGTTATGATAGTCACTGATTAGAAGTACTTCTAGAAACTGTCACTCTTAGCATAAAGCTGAGATTGTTCTGGAATAAAAATTATAAGTTCGGTTATAAGAAGTATATAAAATATTTAATTTTAGACTTTCCAACGTGCTCTTCGCCCACCTTTGGAGGATCCTTAGGGTCATGATCAATTGACACTTACTCCGCCTTTTTCCATAGTTCTCTTTTTTTTGTTGATGTTTCATTTTCATTCTCTTTATCATCTAAAAAATGTATAAAATGTAGCTTCATTTCTCCAGGAACTTCCTTGGGCATTTTATGTAAATGCAGTACATCTTCATCAACTGCATCTTCATCATTGTCAATGTCTTGAACACCAGATTCTGGAGGAAGGATTACTACATCTATATCTTTTGCAAACGTTGAAACTTACACATCATTTACCACGTTTCTCAAAAATCTGTATCTAGCGACAGATTTAAAACATAATTACTTTTATATTATGTAACATTTCAACATTATTGAATTCAGAATTACTAATACGTGACACTTTAAACGCTTGAGTCAAAAACAAATACACTCTTCAAATGCTAAATAAAAACTAAAAGTAGACAAGCAAATTCAGTATGTAAAAGAAACGCCTCAACAACAAGTTGCGACTTGCAGCAACTTGCACTTGTAGTACTCGGCATTGATTTATGCACATTGTGCCGTATACTGGCCAACGTTCCCAAGTTGGAACATACAAGTTTCAGGTCAATTTTTTAGAAAAAATATATATAAAAATATAAAATTCAAATAGCAGTTACCAAATACATTTTACTGGCCATGATTATAGCGGATTTGAGACAATTTTTAAATAAATATTCTAAATTTACACGTTTAATTGCATGTTATTTTCTATAAAAGTAAAGTATCTAAGTAATGTAAGAAAATTAACAAATTATGTACGCTTTGTTAAATATTTGTCAAAGATGACTATTAAAATGCGGACATTTTTGTTTAATTTAAATACATTCATCACAAGAAGAAAAAGAAGTAAAGTTTGTAAGTTTAAACGGATATTCAAGTATTGAATAAACTTGATTGACACTGATATAAAAGCAGACCTAAAAACACAATATACTATGTATATTCTATATAAAGATGCCACTTAAGTATATGATTACATTATTTTGAACATAATCATGATAAATTAAAAAAAAACGTTCATATTAAAAAAAATAACCTATTATTAAAAGAAAAAAAGTAACAACAATGTCAGTATATTTTTGATATAGAAAAAAGTATAAAAAAAAATTGTATATGCACAGGCCGAGAAGTTTATTATAAATTTGAGAGAATCTAGCAACAGCGATGACGACGATACGCATTAATATTTCAAGCAACGAAAACCGACTTCTTTAACGGTTCCTTTTACAAGGCAACATTTTTTTCAGAAAAATATATATCTCGAATAAAAATAATTTAAAAATTATTTTTAGAATTTTCATAAAATTTAGCTTGGTATGCTCGTCGGAATTTAATTGGGTAAAGTTAATTCTTTTATTATTTTTGTTGTAAGCAAGAATGTTTGCACAATACGTTTTTACAGTAATTTCTTCGATTTTATATAAAACAAATTGGTGTTACCGTATAGCTAACGCAATAATACTTTAATTCCCAATAATGCGTACACAAATTTGAGAACGAATCTTATCGAACTAAGATTTCAATTTTAACATTAAAACCCCATATTTTTAACACATTATATTCCTACATTTACTTAAACTTGTACTTATTAGATAATAACTAACCCATTTATTCGATTTTAGTGCTCTACTTACTTTATCACTCCTCGTTTCATTTCATCTCAAGAGAACTCGCTAAACCTCTTTGTATTCGCACGTACGACTTGTTATGCAACTAAATTTTGCTTAGGTTGCTAATACGATTGAACAGTGTGAATATGTGAATAATTTACTTGCGGCTCGTGTAAGCATACACAGTAAATAATAATACCCTAAAGATAAAAAAATAATCTGCAGAAGCGACAACGGACAAACGTGTCAATCTCCTTTAAACTGTTAAAGTTTAGCAAATCAATATTAAAATATGGATAGGTATAACCTATAAAACATTTGTAAAGTAAATTGTAAGTTTCGAATAAATCCTTAGTTTTTTTTTAATTACAAACTACAATTTGATTGCATTTAAACTAAATTTAATAGCAATTTTACTTTGTAATTTTGTTAAAAGAAAGTTATTTTTATAAATAAGTTACTACAGTTGTATTAGTTGTAGAAAGTATTTTTTTTCACTACTAGTTGTATGAGCTATTACGTATAATAGTAGGTTGTGAAGCAACATTTTTTTAAGTACAGGTAAATAATACTTTATTATTAACTACTGGTTAACAATCAACATATTTGCATTATCTGATAATCCTATAACAGTTAAAAAAATTTTTTTACAGATATCTCAAATCTTGCAATTATCGGAAGGTGTTAAAAACGAATACAATATTACCTACGTAATATAATGAACAAGATTTATTACAATTTTCAAAAATAATATTGCATACATAAACAATAAAAAAACCACAAATAACTAGTATTCTAGGTACATATTAAACGAGAATAGAGACGTATGATAATTAACCAATTGTTTGTATTTAACAATTGTACATAAAATGACTGAGAATTGTTTCCCATAACCTCTTCATTGCTGGAAGATGATGAATCAGCAACACTAATAACTTATAGAGAATTTTTTGTGATAACAAATTATGAGCGATACCATTCATTATCAAGAATTGCTGCGCGCTGATAAAACATAGTGACATATCTAAAGAGAAACCCGATCGCGTTATCTAAAATCCATGCACTTGAACAAAACATTATGGCATGTAAATAGGCCAGCGTCGCAATTTTTTTTTACATTTTGTAGTTCAATTTGCTTGCCTTTTATCTCTCCAAGAGAAACAAAAATTGTGCTTGGAATTGAACTAGTATCAAAAACCTTAAATCTATACACTCCCGGCTGTTGTTTCCCATTTATAGCTTTAGTAGTATGTAATGGTTTAGTGCGAAATGATTGCAAACTGGAGGGTACATTTCTTATAAAAAATTTTTCAAGAGAAGCAAAAAAAATGAGTATTTTGAGCTAATCTTTTCAAGTCGTTAACAAAATGCTCAATAAACTCCGTCATAGGTTTGCGACTCTCTTTATACCACCAGTAGTCCACTGTTGACACCAACATCGAGACGCAATGTTTTGGTTGTAACATTTTAATGTAGTGAATGACCGTACTTATTTACTTTTTCAAATCTAGCATTTTAAGGAAATATTTGGGTTGTGTTGGTAACGCTTACGTTTTTTTTTCCAAGTGATGTACGGTACAAAACACAAAGCAAGCAACAAAATCTTAATACATCGAACTTTATTTGACACAAAATATTTTTAAGGCAAAAAGTCAACTTCGCACAGCTGAAATAATAATATTGCGCTCACAAGCATGTTATGCGATGAAAGACCAAACAATTGAGATTCACGTCCACTGACTGTCATTTTCTGCTGGCTTAGATACGGTTGAGAGCATTCAGATAAATGTAAAATTTTCTCTAGACACAATCAATTTCAGAACCAAAGTAAAACTTTCAAAAGACTTTGATTGAATACGCTTAGACTAAATAAATCATTCAATGCTTAAATAAATAATTTATATCGCGTGATTCTTGACAATTGTTTCACTACACTCTAATTAATTTAAAAAACAACAGAACTAAATGATTACTGGGTTTTACCCGAGTTTTATAGCGGTTCACAGTTCAACAGTTTCTAAGATTATGATACAATTCGAGCTACGTTGCCACATCCTTTCAGGTGTAAAAGTTGCAAAGTACAGATTTTACCTTTGGAAATGTGCATCCACAGTTTATAAACTAGATTTTTTTCAACAGTTTATTGCGTTCGCGAGTCCCTGTCATATCTAAAGAAGACTTACAATAGATTAGACCACCAATAAAAACATTTCGCAGCGTGGAATAATCAACATGCTTGTTTATTAAATTCTCTAGGTGTTCTTATCGTGATCTTTCGGCGCAAAAGAAGTAAAACTAATTTTATAAGCGACTTGTTAATTGCCAAAGACAAAAAAAAATATTAAATTTGTTTTCTTGGTTTACAACACACAAAAACAAACAAAAAGTCTCTTTTAAGCGATAGAATTAAATTTAAATAATATTTCTCAATTTTCATTGCATCTTTCGTACAATGATCAAATAAAATAACTTATAAACGCATATCCAAATAAATTTAATTAACTTCTGACCTTTTTATATGGCGCCTAATTCTCAAATTGAAGATCACGTATTCAGGTTTGTTAGGACTGGCCTCGACGCAAGTTGGCAACCACGTAACTAATAACTTTATACAAAACGTACACTAAAAGAACAATAATAATAAGAAATGTACGTGAAAGAAACCATCCCGTCAGTAACTTTCCTTTCGCAAGTACGAGGAAAAATTTTTCTTCGGATAAATGAAAAAAACCAACGCGTGAGTAGCTTTTTTGAATAGTTTAAAAAAACAGCCCGACAGTAACTCCTTTTTTGCGAGTAAGTCAAAAGAAAAACTCCCGTATGCAACTTTCTTTGTTTTTTCACTGCGTCAGGGTTTTTAAAATCTTCGTTTAAAACTCTCATCCTTCTTTGTACGCAATTTTGACTTTATTTCCTAAAACGCTTATTTCTGATTGATTAAGTTGAAAACCCTCTCAGTACCAATTCTGCCAATTGGCTTTTTCGTTTTTTACTCAATCGGTTGAAAGCGGCGTTATGCTTCTTTCTACCATTAAGATGGTTCGACGTTTTGTTACTGGGCAGCGCTGCGTGTTTCAGATGGAATAAAGATTTACCGATTCTACAATTTTTTCTTATATTAATATTAAACAAATGCGCTACTGACTATAAAAAAGTATTAAAGAGATGAACCTTACTTTAATATGAATCCTTTCTCTAGGCAGATTTATAACGCTAATAATCTTTACAATTGGTTGACTGTTGGTACAATTTCAACATTCAAAATTTACTCAAATTTTATTTTACATACTTTCGTTCTATGTTGATAACTTTACATTAAAATTGTTTATGACTTAAACTAGTAAGTACCGATAGTTTTTATTATAAAACTTGATAAACCAGATTTATAAAATTATTACTTCGTTTACGTATTTTAAAATTTGAACATAAATTATCGGTATAGTAGAACATGTGTGTTTCGGTCGAGCTGCTTTTGGTGACCACCGCGGCTTTTGTTTGCAGCGAAGAGTAGCTTTGTAGGTTGCATCTAGAGTTGTTTTTCTTGTAAATCATACCTGCATCAAAACCGCTACAATTTTTGTATTGAAATGATTTGCTTAACTTAAAATAATTAATAAGATATTATTCTAAAACGGTGCAAGATAAAGGAAAGTTGCACATAAACATTTTTATAGAGAACAAAATTTACTATAAAAAAGTCTGCGGAAGGGTACAATTACCTTCAATAGTTTAGAAGATACAAGTGTGCAAAGTTGCACAAAAATGTCTCACATTACATTAAAATTCTGTAATTCTTAAACTATTAGATATGATTATACCCTCCCGCGGACTTTTTTGCACTAAATCTTGTGCTCTACAAATATGTTAATGTGTAATGTTTATCTCTATTGTACCGTTTTTGCAGCGGTGAAAGCGGAAGTTCCTGCGAATCTAATTCTGCAATTATTATAATTAATTTTTAGCTCTGCTGAGTGAAATTAAGACCTATTATATTTTTAAAACATAAAACAAATCATAAGGAATATCTGGTTTAATAATAATGATAAAAACGGCATCCGAAAATATAAAAAATGAAGTGAATTTGGGTACCACCGCAAGTTCTAGCTTTGTTTCATCAAAGCGTTTCATCGTTTCGTTACATGAACCTTCAAATCAAGCATCCTATGTGTTTTAAAGACTAAAAAGTTTACTGTTTGCCAGAGGCAAGAGATTTTATTTAATGCTATTTTAAGAGCTGAAATCGTTCATTAAACAAATTAATTTGATTTCAAAATTTTTAGTTATTTGAAGTTCGCGCTTAACGTAAAAAAAAATAGTAAAATTGCTATAGAAATAAATTAAAAATTGCATTTTTGCAACATAAACCTAATCTTAAACATCAAAATAAATAACGAAAACCGCATAGCTGTGTAGCGACAGTCGCAAAAAATGGAAACGTAGAGTGTCGCTGGCGTCACGTTAAAGCTTTGTGAAAGTCACCTTGTTTAGAGTGTTTTTTGTTTTCAAAGTAATAGCGTTTTGCTTTGTTATTTGTTAAAATCGGTGATAGAGGAAAACCCATGAGTAACTCCCCTGTTTAGGAATATATTTATTTATTAAACTGAAAAACTATAAAAAATCGTGTTTTCTTAAGGGAACATCTAAGTTTCTGTTAAATTGATTGAATTGTTAATTTATTAGAAGAAAACTAGGCAAATCCTGAAATATTGACACGACAGAGGTAGTAAACAATAAAAGCGAAACATAGAAAAAAATTGATTTATTCTAGACTAGTATTGCATTATAATGAGAAAGAAAGACTAAAAGGTGTCACAGCAAAGTTCCAGACTAAATATTAGTAGTTGGTACACCATTAAATTATTAATACATAAAGTATTCTATATTGTATCTACGTCAGTGCTAATAAACAGTAGCATCTACATTAAATTAACATTACAATTAGGTGTTATTCTAGTTTGCTATTGTGTAAATTACAAAAAAAAACTTATAATTAGTTTTATTGCATATCGATAAAGTTTATCGCAGATTTAGAAGTAAATGTTAAATGTTAAAGACGTTCACGTTTGAATATTTTTATTACTACAATTCTCGCTGGACCGTATGACGTCAAACTGTGCAAGCCAGATTAACAAATTCTGGTTCAACTAACTCCTCTAAAAAACATATATGCCGCATGCTTCCCAATCTTTTTACAGAAGGAATTTATAGAATTCTGATAACCAAATATTAATGACGTTAATGATGACACAAACGAATAATCTGAATTTACCTGATATCGAACAATACTTGAAATTTACATGACGTAATCAAATAATCTTATTACGCAGTCCGTGACCTCGTAGCACAATTAGCACTTTAGCTTTTGATGCACTAAACTATGGCCAATTGGTTTATAGCAAACTCCGCCGACCTTACGTTAAAACGACTTCATAGCGGTGACTTATTTCTTCATATTAGTAATTAGAATAGAATAAATACTTTTACCCAAAACCGTACTAATCGATATAATCCATACCCTTTTAGTCGTGATTACACCGTTTTCGAGGTTAATCATGGGTCGAATAATTAGCAACCCCAGTGGTGGAACGTCAGAAATTAAACAACATAAGTGTAACAAAACAGGAGTTAAAAAAACGAAAAAATTTGCAATCCACAAACACGTGGGGTAAATTTATCACTAACCGCAATGCAATCTCCAAAAATGCAATTCGAAAAAATATTAATTTTTAGCGGCCCTACAAAAGTCTAAGTGTGCTGAATCAAGTAGGATTTCTCTAAAACAACATTTCCATAAGGTAGATGTTGATAGATGACAAATTTTATCTCTTATCAAGTTTTATTATCAAACCACTTACTAACACTACAATTAGAATAACAATGGCGTTTAAACACATTCGGAAATCGAGCAGAAATTACGCCGTATTACGACTAAAAACTTTACTAACCATTGAGATATTTACTTCCACGCGACTACGATTGTTGTCAAATCGACAGTTAAAATGTACTAAAACGCATTTTAAATTGTTACAGTGTATCTGAAATACGACTGTTGATTGTAACTATGCAGTAAATGATGGGTGAAACGTATTGATGTATTGTGTTGATTATTGTTTTTTTGAATTTTTTATCATCGACAAAATAAATTGTTAATAAAATAATTAATGCCTATACTAATGTTTGTTTCTTAGCATTATTACTGACCAGAGCTGTAACCAAAACAAGACTTCAGAGAAATAAACGCAAAATTAAGCATTCTTAAAACTGAGTTTGACAATCCACTTTATTTTTGCTTTGATTTTGTTTGGGTTTCTTCAGTTGATGCTAAGTGATTCGTGTAAACCTACTCGTATTTTATATTAATAAATTTTTTTTTATTATGTATACAACCCCAACATACTGTGATACTGTTTTAGTGTACGGTGAGTGTATTTATAACCTCCATGCCACACGTAGATTGTGGGCTGGGAATACTCTAAGAGACTATTGCTTTCGATAAAATTTATTTCGGCGTGTGTACAAAAACTGGAAGTGTTTTTCTTTCTATAAAGACCGTCGACGATAAAAACCACCCCATGTATTAGCAACGGAAGAATAAGTAAAAGAATAAATATTTTCAATAAAATCCAAATTTTAATATTAATTTTTCTTTATTGTATTCGCAGGTATTGAAAATTGTAGAAAATCGGCTACGAAGTAATACTAAAAAAATAGGTCGCGAAGTTAACGTATCCCATCGTGTTTCATGAAATTATTCTTTGCATTCTTGCCATATTCGAGTTTAACAGTTAACCGACGTTGATTTTGTAACGTGGCATCAATGTGTAAGTGGTTGCAGCAACAAAGAGTTTTAAACCCTGACCTCAGTACTAAAATACTATTTTTAGATTCATGTTGTTTTACACAAAATAGTGTTAAATTTTTACAACTAGAATGTGTAGAATGAAGAAAACCCTCATCAAACTCAACAAAGCAGCTTTCAGTGACGGTTTTACCAGTTTTACCAGAAAGACTTACTGACGACCTGTACTCAACTTTTTTACACAAAATTTTTGCGCAAAAATTTAATGACTTATTTTTTGTAGTTTGCAGAACAATCTGCATTATGCGCAATAAAGCTCCCCCGCATGTAAACATTCCTGTTTGCCATTTTGTAAATATAACTTTTATGTGTTGTTGGATTGGAAGAAACGATGCTGGTAAAGCCAATAGTTTAGGTATTAATCCTTTAGAGATTTTTTCTGGAGCTATATAAAACCTAAAGTATGCAAAACTCTTGTAAATAATAGACAAGAGCTGCAAAATCGAATATTTGCGGCAGTAAAAGCAATTAGATACAATGAGACATTTTGAAAATTTATTATAACTTTAAAGTAACAAAATATAATTTTATTTATTCTTTTGTATTTATATTAGCTCGGTCTTTCAATAGAAGTGTAAATTACAAATTAATTAAACTATGATTAGTTTTAAAACTATAATATTATTGGTTACCACAAAATCAATAATCAATTATATAACAATATTTTTAAATAAAAATAAGTTTAAATTAACCATAGTTTAAACTATGATGGAAATACCGGTTTTTAGTAGCACCTCGCTGCTAGCGATCAAAACTACTAAATGTGGTCTTAGAATAGCACCTTAATTTAACCACAGTAACTTAGCTTCGTTTTATGAAATAACATCATTTTATTTTTGTTTTTACTTTAAAACAAAATGTGCATTTCTTGAAATAGTTTTCTTTTATTCGCGATGTCAACAACCCTAAGAGACTATTTTATGTAACAGATTCCTAATTTACGATTGATTTTGCTAAAAATTTTGATTTTTTAAAAATGTTTTAATGCAACTTCTATTTTAACATTTTTTACTTGTATTTATGCTCTAATTTCACCATTTAAAATAACCTATTAATCAGATACACCCTGCATTTTTAATATTTTATGTCATTTTGGCATCTTTTCTTACTTTATACTATCTTGTTTGTTTGTTTTCTTAATTCATTATTAAAACCAAAAATTAAATAATTAAATCAACTTACAATTTCCAATAGATAATTTTTGTAACAAAAAGATCTAAGATTTTAATATTAATTTAAAAAAATGTTTTCTAACAACTTTTTTACATGAACGTCTTACAACGGACCTAAGCTCGTAATTATAATTACTGATTAAATTGGTATTTCGTTTGTGTTGTAAGCTTTTCTTTTCGTAGAAATTTTATACTAGTGTTATTTTTGTTGAGATTGTCTGTAATTAACGTAATATCAGTAATATCTTTTTATTTTTTGCACATTAATAGTAAAAATAATCTTAGTATGTACAAAGTTGACACACCTTACAGATACTATTATTCTAAATACGCAAAACATAGTTCTTTATTTGACACTAAATATAATTTTTATTAAATATGGTTGAGTTAGTAACGTATTTGAACGCAATTTTGCCGTTATTGTTTTTCCTAGCACTGTTTAGGAATGCTTTAACAAAAGTAACCAATTACATTTTTCAAAGCTTCAGTAACGTACAATAAAAACAAATTTCCAATAAAACCTTTGATTTGTAAAATTTAAAACGTTTTCAAATTCAATTTAAATCTACTTATAGTGTATACCAATTTATTGTTAACGTATATTTTCTAATAATGTGCACGGACGATTACGATCTTTACGGTTCATGTTTTATTAAGGTACCTAATTGAACGTTTTCGATAATTTTTTTTTTATTTTAGAACATACAGCAAATAATATTGTTTTTGTGAAAACATTTGCGAAAACAGAATAAGACTTTAAATATTTGTATGTTGAAACAACTGCAAGCTCAGCGATTTGAAAGCACGTACAAATGTTTTACACGAATTGATGTGGAAAAGAAACATCAGCAAGTTGATGTCACAATTCAACACACCCGATTTAATAATGTTAGTTAATATATTTTTATAAATTGCACGTTATAGTTTAATTTTTGTAAAACGTTTTAATGTAAAAATGATAAACGTTGAGAAGCTATTAAAACTTAGCTGTGCAACATTAAATTTTAACTTTTAACAAATAAACATTTTTTTTATCAATCGTACAGTTTTGAAAATAAACTGCTTATTAATCATAAAAAAACTTAATACAAACTAACAATTGCAAACTATCAATATGTTTATAGAAAAATAAGATGCAATAAAATAAATAAAAACAGTTTTAAAATACAATTAGTTATTTAACAAACAATTTTGTTAATAATGCCGATTAAGAATCGAACAATTTAACGTCACGAGCGAGTAAAACAGGCAAATGCGTTAATATTGTTGAGATTAAATTAAAGATTTGTAATTGATCGTTAATAGGAACAAATAATAGTTAATTTTGGATGTATTGGTGTACGTTAATATAGTTACAAGCAAACGATTAACAAAAAATAAAGTGTAATATTTTAAACTTATAAAAGATAAACGTTGATTATTAGAAATTGACCCGCATTAAATTAAACACAAATGTTTCTAACAATTTTAAATAAATAGAATTAAATCTGCACATTCTAGAAGCAAACATTGCAATAATTGGTTTTGTTTTTACATCTGAATTAATTGTATGAATAATAACTACTAATGGCTTATTGAACAAAAAAAGGAATTGTTAAAATTATCTTGTATTAACGCAATTCTAATTATTTTTTACTAAATTTAACAAAATATCTTTATACAGTGTGTATCTGAAATACGACTACATACTCAAGAATTAGTTTCTTTGTGGCATTAAATGAACATTTTTTCTTTAAAGATATTGTCTAAAGTAATCCAGTTTTAAAATATTTGCAATTAAATTTTTCAGACCGATCTTGGCTATCAAAACTATTGGAAATTGTTTGTTGATTGTAACTATGCGGTAAATGATGGGTGTAAATGCTGTAAAATTCGTGAAACGTATTGATGTATTGTGTTAATTATTAGATTCTTTAATTTTCCATCATCTACAAAATCAATTGTTAATAAAATAATTAAAGCAGATAGTAACGTTTATTTCTTAGCATTATTATTGACCTAGCTTAACAAATTGTATTTTGTGTACACCATCACGGTTATCTTTGACTGTAACCAAAAAGACTTCAGATAATCACATGCAAAATTCAGGTTTCCTGGAACTGAGTTCGAAAATCTGAATTATTTTTGTCTTGATTTTTTAACGGATTTCTTTAGTTGGTGCTCAGCGTTTTGTGTTAACGTACTTGTACTTCATAATAATTAATTTTAATTTTCTTTATTACGTACAACTGTTTTAATGTACGGTTAGTGTAATTATAACATCTACACCACACGTAGACTGTGGGTTAAGCAATATACTAATAAACAATTGTATTCAATAAACTTTTTTTTGATCTGAGTGCAAAGAGAAACTAAAAGTGTTTCCAATGGTGGCTTCTCCATTAGGTCATTTGGTCAATGACCCTCCAAAAAAACTACTAAACATTGTTTTATTAATTATTAAATTGTACATATGTAATGTTTTATTTTGCTTATTCCAAAGCTAGATAAATTGACTTTAAATAAAAATATTTTCTTAAAAATGCGTTTTTAAAATTTCAATACTGAAATGACTCTCTTACCACATTGACCACCAGCTACTGGTTCTTCCTACTTACAAAGACCGTGGTTAAGAGAAACCACCACCTATTAGCAATGGAAGAATAATAAATCTTTTTAATAAAATTAAAGTTTTATTATTTGTTTTTCTAGTAGCACTAAAAAAATAGGCAACGCAGCTAAAGCGTCCTATAGTACGCTACATCGTGTTTTAAGGAATTATTCATTGTACCTTTACTTTCTTCAAAGAGTCTATCAGTTAACCGACGTTGAATTTGAATCCTAACTTGAGTTTTGTGGGTAGTTGCAGCAACAAGAAGCTTTTGACCTTGACTTTAGTGTCAAAACATTATTTTCAAATAATTATTGTTTTACACAAAATGCTAAATTTTCAACACGCATGTATGAAATAAAGAAAATCCTTATAAAATTCAACAAAATAACTTTCAGTAGCGGTTTTATAGTAATGTATGAGCAGGTATTTTAAGAAATAGTTTAATTAGACCGTTTATTTTACTAAAAAGACTTACAAGCGAACTGTACTTTTACAAGAAACTTTTGCGCAAGAATTTGCTGATTTCTTAAATATAATTGTTACGGGTCGTTAGATTGAAAGAAACTGCACTAGACGATAGTCAACCCGTAGGCTATGTGAAAGATGAAGTATACAAAACCCCAGTAATAAATAGACAACAGCTGCAAAATTGACATTTTGCAGCAGCAAATGGAATTAAATAGGCAGAATGTGCAAAAAATGTGCAGAATATCAACTTCATTTAACACAGTACTTTAACTACGCGTTATCCGATAACATTATTTTGTATTTATTTTTATTTTTGGTCTCAACAAATCGCCGAACTGAAATTTACACTTTTTAGAACAGTTTATTTTTATTCGTGGTGTTAACAACCTAAAGAGACTACAGGTTCGTAATTTAACATCTGTTTTGCTAAAAATTTTAATTTTTTTAAAAAGTTTTAATAAAATTTTTATTTGGACATTTTTTGCTTATATTTATGCTCTAATTTTATCTGCTAAAGTAACGACCCGTTAATCAGATGCACCCTGAATACATGTATACAAAAGGAGCTACCTTAAATTTTAGTAAATTACATACATCAACTACTTTAATTTGATAAATCTATAAAACATCATAAAACGAAAAAGTTTCAAACTGAGTACCTTTTATATTCTCATCTTCGATCTGCTTCGAGAACAGTGTCTCTTCTGATAATTGCCTCAAAAATGATCTTGAATGATCTTAAAGTTTCTATGCGTTAAATAATTTAATTCTTCAGATAAGCATAATACGTTAATTTAAATTATAACACCAATTGGAACACCAAGAGCAAGGTGGGAATTTTGTGGTCAAACTTGGCAAAAAAGTTTAACGACAATAAAAGTTGTAAATAATTAAAATTTCAAAGAAAAAGAAACATAGATGAACAAAATTTTTATTTAACTTTTGTCCGGGCAAGTCGTTTTACGTGTGTATACGTTTATTAAATCTAATCTATAATTAATTCAATTTTATTAGATAATCAGTAAAATAATTGTTCTGTTTCTTTCCTAGTGTAAGAAATTCGTTTAGTGGATAATATGTCTCGGAATTACAAACTCACCATGTGGCATGTATTGACGAAATGTATATTTTTCTAAGGAAGGTACCAACTGTTTGTCTACTGATATGTTTGAGTTAAGAAGGTAGTGCTTTCAAAAATTGTGATATACGTTCTTCTAAATTTCTCGAGTTTGTCATTTTTTTTGTGGCAGTGTTTTCTTGTCAAATCATACAAAACGTAGTTACTGTTTGAAGCGTTTCGACCCCATGGTTGCTCTAAAAGTTTAGGGTCTATATAAATAATTCTATAACACATCGTAGTTAGTGTGATTGGGATTCAAATGTTCTGCAACGAAGAGCAAACCAAAAAAAGCTTTCAGTTCAATAACGTCACAAAGTTTCTAAGCACTATTAGTCAATACTCTGTAGGTTTCATAATTTGTATGCAACATTATTGAATTTACAATGACGTTGTCCAGAAACATATGAAACGTATCAATGGGGTCTTCAATAATTTTCCCAAGTGGTACAATTACTTTGTTGCAGTTTAGACTTTTAAGCACGTATTCGTCCCAATAAAATAGGTTGGGAGCTCTATTCCAACCCATCATTTCCAAATAATTTGTATCCACATTCTAAAACTGCAGTTAGTTAGACTTTTTGGGTGTTTTTTGATTATTCTAAAGATTTTCTGCTTTGCTAGCTGTAGAACCATGATTTTTTTCGAGCTTGCTATCACTTTCTGCTTTCATGTCAATTGACAAATCTTTGACATCAAAATGATTTTCTAAAATCGATGCAATCTGTGCATCGGGCTATATTTTTTTGGCATCTTGAGTATTGATTTGCCCAGAAACGAGTTATTAACGTGTTAATCCCTATTCATATTGGCGTCACACTTTTTTACTCTTTGTGGCATCGATTGCATCCGGTGGTTCATTTCCTCTTGAGTTACTGTATCTCAAGCAATTTGCAATTTATGCTGGAAAGCTTCGTGTGTCTGTGGAAAATGCGTAAAAAGTCTTCTACCTATAATGTCCACACGTGTTCCATAAGCGAAAGTTTAAGAGATCTGGATGGCCATAGTAAGAAATTAATATTGACTTTTTTGAATTGGTCTATAAAATGTTTTACTACGTTAGAACAGCGGTTATGTTGTTGGAAATGTGAATCTTCTAACTGCTGAAGAAATGAAAGAATATGAAATTCTACCTACCTTGTTAACATATTACCAAACGTTCATATTGCCTTGAATAAGTACCAAACAAGACTTACTTCCATAGACTATAACACCCCATACCATATTCTAGCAGTGTAGTGAACATGCCGCTGAACAGAAAATTGAACATTGCGTCGTTCCCCGCGTCTTCAGCTGACTTTTAGATGACAATCATGAATTCCCAAATAGAATCGAAATTTATTGCAAAAACTACTCTATGCAGTTCCAAATTCCAGTGTCGCACTCTAGTCATAATCATACTTTCAAAACACGTTAAACAAAATAACTAACAGATTAAAATTAACCAAGACTCGCACAAAGTACACACGATAATAAAGCAATATGCCATTACCATTTGATCAATTTGAATAAAAATTTTATCATTTACTACCTTTGAGTAGATACACACAGATTATATTTAATTTGTTATTAAATACAATAAATGTGCTAATTTCAAGTTTAAATTTAATAATACTATTCTATTTTATGTGAAAACTATCACTTATTTGTTATAAATATGTAGACATTGTTTTATTTACATATTGAACCGTTTGTAATTATTTGGTTATAATTTTACCCTATAAAAGAAGATAAGTGGTCAAATTGGAATTGATTTTGTTTATGCGTTATATCTGAATTATTCTATTTGCGTTTGTTATGTTTATTTTAGAAAAAATGACTGAGCTAACGAAAAAAAACGTAAATTAGAGACAAGTCAAAATACCCGAAAGTGATTAAAGTCTTTTGAAGAATTAACAAGTGAAATTTCGGCTGACAATAAAAATGATTTTGAAGAGGTTGACCTTACTTCATATAGTGAACACTTATGGAATCTGAACAAGGAAAAAATGAAGCAAAAGATAAGAATCCTGCAGAAGGCAGTAGTGACAAACACTAGCCAGAAGAAGTTTTCATAAGACAATATGGTTTGACATAATGGCGTAAACCACGCTCTGTTAAAAATGTGCGTACAAAAGTCTACAACTGGTCCAATAAATAGTGCTCTCAAAAAAAAAACCAAAATTGATATTGTGAGCTTATTTTTAGATTACTGTATTCTACAGACAGTTTGTCGTTTAACTAATATTTGATTGAAAACGCCCGCTTATAGTTAGATATAATCAAAATCAAAGGATTTATCGGTTTGCTGTACTTCATAAAATCTCTGGAAAACTCAAGAAAACATTTACGTTTTTTGTGAAATAATTCTAAAAGTAATGCTTTAGAATCTTCTTATTTAACTATGAACGAAAAGAGATGTTTACGTTTTGACGACAGGAAAAATATGGAAAATAAAAAAACTATTGATAAACTTAAACCAAGTAAAGAAGTGTTTGAGCAGCTAATAAATAACTTTCAAGAGTATAATTTTCTCAGTCATTACCTTACTGTTGACGAACAATTGCTTGCGTTCAAGAGGGAGATGCAGCTTCAAACAGTATATACTAAGTAAACCAGCAAAGTATCTAGTGAGGTTGTTTGCTTAGGTAGAGGCGTATACCATTAACCTATAGCTTTATGTTAGAAAGTAGCTTAATGGTATATTTCCAAATAAATAACTTACCTAAAAAATGTTTAGTGGAACCGATTCAAAGTAGCAATAAAATAGTACGGGTGATAACTGCTTTATCAGCATTCTTCTGTTGAGAACACTACTAAATAAAGGACTAACGTATGTTGTAACAATAAGAAAAAACACACGCGAGATCTTAAAACAATGTTTGGCAGATAAAAATAAGAAACATGAAACCGTCACAACACTTGTGGTAATAAAGCATATGAAATTTATAAAGCCCTCTACCACATGACATGCATTTCATCCAGTCCCATTATAAAATCGTAACTGCATCAATCTCTAAACACTCAACGCATGCTTCATCTTCGGAATCACTGACAGTGTCTGATAGAAGTTCCATTTTACTGCTGTCTTGATAAAGATTTGTTCGTGTTTCTCTTTATTTTCTAATGTTTCTTAGATTTGATTTCTTTTGCTAGCGATATACTCAGGATAAAAAACAGTTGCTACACTTATCTTTCTTTTCACTTTCGATTGCCGCAAACTGCAGGTGCGGGATCGGGTAAAGTAGATGAAGTTCTGATAGGCCAGGATATTCATATTAATAATTCAATATGTATGTTTAGGAATTGCATCCATATTTAAAGA
The DNA here is from genome assembly GCA_035610365.1 of Aquatica leii. Lineage (NCBI taxonomy): Eukaryota > Metazoa > Arthropoda > Insecta > Coleoptera > Lampyridae > Aquatica > Aquatica leii. The sequence goes on from CM069434.1 coordinate 61,377,667, forward strand.
TATATACTTGTAGCACGAAAAGCAGAAGTTGCGTAATAGCAGCGCAAGACCAAGCTAAATTTAGAAGTTTCTCGAAGTTGTCTGCTATAATTTTTTCCGTCCCACGGCGAGCAGAAACTAATTTTGCAATGCGTATTTGAAACAGGTTTTGAAAGGTTTGAATACAACCCGATCCAACGGTTACAAATAGTGTGTGGCGTGACTCGGGAAACACGCGATGATAAAATCGTTGTCTGAGGCAATTTGAAGTATACCTGCTCTCTTCATATGAGAAGCAAATTTTTATATTCCGGTTTTCGTAGAATATAATGTTGGGTTATCAAGTTTATAAAAAAACACGGTAGTAATGTAAGCACTCTTTTTGTTAATTTTTATTATTGCTCTAAGTGGTGCGCTTTTCATATATTGGGGTTTTGCATAGACTCCTATAACAATACAGTAAAGAGCTAGAAGTTGCCTGTTGCAGCAAGCTAAAACAGTATTTTTTTCATCGTTTTCCGCGCTCGTGACAACATAAACATATTTGCAGCATTTCGCTGCTAAAACCTTGTCTGGTTTGTTATTTAACTGAAATCTGATTTTGTCACAATTTCATATGCAAGCTGGTTTCTCTAAAAGGTCATTTGCGGTTAGAATCTTTGTCAGCAGAATAAAATAACTTTTTATTTCAGCGCGATTTGTTCCTTCTGTCCTGACTCGGACACTTAACTCAGGATGTGGTCGCATGAAAGATAAAAAACAAACTTTTTCTGCCGTCTTTGTTTCTTTATTAATAGTGTGTTTCATATTCAATGATTCTGTTAAATCAAACGCCAGGTTTTTTACATCTCGTTGTGTTGGTTCGAATCCAATGGCCTGAAGTTTTTATATGTGACAAAACAGTTTTGTTTTTGTTTGCTTTTTCAAAACATTTTTTTTAACCTATTTCATAAGGTAGAATTTTGAATTTTTTCTGCAGAACGTATGGATAAGCCATATTCGCACATAAACGTAAGGGAATTTGACCTAGTTAAAAGAAAAAAAACATCCAATTATTGTTTAAATACCTTCTAATAAGTATAATGTGCCGCTCAAACTATCCTCTCGCTGAATTAAATTAATGGCATGCGTTATCTTCCCTAATGGCAAACTGCGCAAAATCTCCTAATTAGGTAGGAGAGATTACGCGGCTTCGTGATGAGCATGGAACTTTCAAGATTACCTTGAAACCTCATGAAATGCTAGTCTACATATAGAACTTGGTTAGGAATTATTTTCAACTAAATTATTTTTTATAAAAATGTAAGAAATAATTCTGAAAATTTTTGCACTTATCTTTAACACATTTCACAGAACATTTAACATAACAAACAACGCACTGCTTCGTTCGAGTCATGAATTGAACTGGCGTATCAGCAGATGGCGGGCATTTGTTAGCTTGGACTATCTGCCCGGTTTTCACTCATTTTCTTCCCTATTTGAAAACCGCAAAATCACTTCTACCGCTTCTACTGAGCAAACTTTTTTCGCTTTACTTTATGTTGAATTTAAGAATTATTTAAAATAATACTTAAAATTTTTTTTTAAATCGAAACTGTTGAAAATAAGAAAAGGCAACCCGCGCTATGAACTACGTAACAAAATTAAGCGCGCTTAACAAAAGGTTAAATATTGAAACGTTCGAGAAGTTATCTGCAAATTCAAGAGCCTTCTGGAAGTTGTTATCCACCTTCTAGAGGATATACCGAAAGATAGGGAACACTCGAGAAGAATTTCCAAATGTGTATAAATACCGAAGCAACAAATCGTAGGTCAGTTATTGCCGTAATCCGAAGCCTGCAGTGTTAAGATTATTCAAGTTGATCTCGTACGTGATTTTAGTGTAAACAAGTTTGTGAAGCTATCTGCGGACTTTATCTTATCTTAATTAGTGTAAGTGTTTTTATTAAATATTAGTAGATTTAATTAGTTCGGTTAATTTAAAAGTGTACATATTTCTATTATAAGTAAAACATATTTTTAGTCGTTGAAATAAATTAGCTTTAATAATAAAATTCGTAACAATATATTTTTAAAAAAGATATAATTAGTGACTTTTTTAATGCATTTGCGTTCTTAAGTTTTGACATCAAAAGTTTGTCATTGTTTATCTTCATAGCTTAAACATAATTTGACAATGTTCCATCTAATTTACTTATTATCTTATATTTTTTAAAACATGATTATGAAATAAAAGATTAAAAATGAGATTTAAAAAAAATTAAAATTTTAATCTAATATACTAATTAATAAACCGTTTATTTTTATAATTTTAAAACTTTTTTGCACGTTTTAAAACAAATTAAAAGTTGACGAATAAATATCAATAGTATTTGTTATGATAACATTAGTTTGCCATTAATTCTAAAATTTTCTTCCTGTAGGATGTCAAGAATTATTTATTTGACTACTTTTCAAGCTGTCAATAAAAGTTTGTTTAACCGCTGTTTATTTTAAAACACGTTATTAATACAACATTCTAACAAAACGTAATATAAAAACTTAAACAAATAAAATCTAAGAAATACAATTAGTGCAAAAATTTCACAATTACATAATACAAAAAAAGTAAATATTGTGTTATTAATAAATACCTTACCATTCCTACTTGCATTATGCGTTTTTGTTATCACAATAAATTATTTCTTTTAACGACATTTATTACAACATAAAAGATTTATCTGTAACTTTTTAGTAATACGTTTCTGTTATATCCTATACACTGATTAAATGGAAAACTCCAACTATAAATCAGTATAAGAGCTGCGTTCTTTTATCAAAAGTATTTATTAACTTTGTTTTTTATTTATAAATTATTAAACCATAGAATAAATAATAATTAATTGAAAAAACGTTATATCTTATACTTGATAATGTGAACGTATATACAAAAAATACTTTTTATAAGAATCATATTTATGTTTGAGAAACCATACGCATGTGTGTATATTCTCAGAACTTTGTAAATAGAAATAAATAAGAGATTTCTAAAAGGAAATGTTTGAAACCTCCAGATGTCACAGATGACAAACTTTTCTACTAACTGGCTTTTTGAATAAATTTATATCCAAACACCTCAAAAAGTACGAGAAAATTCTAATATTAAGTTATACAGATTTTTCGAACTACCAATGTCGATATATTTTGTTCCATCAAGTTTCACAGCTTTGAGAGTGGTAAGGTTGCAACGAAGATGGATGGCGACATCTCTTTAAACCTATAATATGGACAGTTGAATTGAATGCGTCAGCTTGCTGTGACACAGAGAAACAAGACTCATTCAGTTTTAGATTGAAATAAATCCAGCTTAAATAGAAATAAACATGGATTTAAGGTATTGTGTTTCTTTGTCCTATTTTCCAAATAAGAATAATAAAAAGAATGTCATTTAAGGTTGAACAATAACCGTAAATTACTTTACATTTTTTATTTAAAAATTGTTTGGATGAGAGATTCTGGAAGTATAAACACAAATAAATTTGTGCTAAATCCGGTTAAACTTTGTTTAGGAAAGAAACTTTGAATAAACGAATTTTCATTTAAACGATTCAACTTTTTACCTAAAAAATACATTAACGATTTACAATTAATAACTTAAAATGTTAATGTAATTAAATTAAAATAGTTACAGCTACAGTTAAAGTTCTGAAATATTTACATTGCGTTTTATAGAAATGCAACCGAACGAACAAAGACAGATCAATTTAATGCTCAATTTGTACCCCATTCTGTGTTTAAACCGCTGCATTACCTTTTCGATTTTTAGATTGAAAGAAAAAAGGTGCCAATATAAGATAGTCATAAAATACTTGGAATAGATTTGAATAATAGATTCATGATTTTGTTCTTACGACTGGTTACGATATATATGTAAAACTATGGATTTTGTACATATTTCTTTAAAACGTATCCAATTGTACGTAAGCCGTAAGTTTATACAAGGTTGTTCAGTTTTTTATTTATTGTTTGTATCTTATTAAATAAAGACTGCATAATTTAAAGTTGATTAATATTAAAGTTAAAACAGTTGATATGATACACAGTTTTAAACTAGACACAAGTCATTTTTATTTCTTATATGTTTTCTGCAATTATCAGACTAATAAATGTCATAAAAAATAATAAGTTAATTATACGTCTTTCAAAGACAGATCATGCGCTAGCTTTTGTGATTTTGAGTATACGAATCAAGTAGTTTATTAAAACAAAAAAAAACGGTACAAATTATTATGAATTAAAATATTGAAACATTGTTATAGGATATAAAGATCATATACTTTTAATTATTCTAAAACATTAATTTGATATGGTCGTCATTTAAATCAAATGATATTAAATAAGCATTCTAATGTGACGTCGCGACTCCCACTACGAGATTTCATATAAAGTTTTAATATGCGTTTGTAGCGCGCGATGGCTTCAATTCCGTAATGATAAAGCGGTAGGGGTTGCACGACGTGTTCTAAATAAAACGGTATATCTGCTGTAAGCAATTTTTGAAAAATGCAAGAAATTACGGTACATTTAAAAAAATTAATTTATAAGGCTGTTGTTGAACGTTGAAATAAAATCTCTTAAAAGACTATAAAAATACCGCATTACAGTTCTATCGAAAATAAAACAAAATGAAGTTGATTGTAACATATTCGTTGAATCATACCAGATTATATTTTTGAACGTCTGGACATATTCATATAAAATTATTTTACGTTTTTTGTTAATCAGCAATGAGTGTCCGAAAAAATCGTTTCTTTAGTAGCTTCAATAATATCTCAATTCATACAAAACAAAATTCCGTGGTTTTCGATTGAAAGTAGTAAATTAAAGAAAAACGCAGTTATTATTGTTTTATTGGCAAAATCCAATAATTATTTTAAAAAAATTCAAAATACATATTTCCGTTCTTTAATAAAGCTGTCATTTATATATTACGAAACCAGGACACATGGGTTTCAAATACCGATTTTTTAAACTGCAAACCCAAATATTTTCTTAAACTATTATAATGTAAATTCAATCATGGCAAATTTAACTTATTTAGTGCAATGTACTATAATACCTAAATCAAAAAATATTCTTACACATACAGTAAAGTGTATGTCGACACAAATTTATTATGTATATACATACATTAATGTGAGTGTGTAAAAAACAGTTTCAAAGTCAAAAATTTAATTAATTAAAAACAAATATTAAATTTTAAATTAGAAATTTTTTTAGAAACGATTTTTATATTAAATGTAAGAATAAACACACAGAATTATTATGATTCTTCAATTACATCAAAATTATCTCATTACAATCTTTCAAACATCATTTCTGCCAAGAAAAAATCTGTACAAATCGCACGACTAAAGTCCTTGTATCAATCACAATAATTAGCATTAGTAGTTTCTCATTAAATCAGTAAAAAGTTAGCCAAGAAAAAGTTGAAATAAAATCTCTCGGAAGGCATAGTCCAAATTTTGAACTAAATTAAGCAGATAAAACTGCAAAACGTAATTTTTCACCCGGCACTTTTCTAGTGCAGTTTATAATAAAAATAAGTGAGTATGTGGATGTACTACGATAAATGCCTTGTTTCGTTTTTTATGTTTATTGTTTTACTCCGATAGAGCCGATAAAAGTGACGAGGTGGGGATATAGGTACAAACTTAAAACATTTAAATGAGAAAATTGAAAAACAAAGTTTTTGCACGTCATATTCATTGCTCAACGGAATTTATTTGTTAACTCAAACATTTTGTTAGTAATCTACATAATGCTTTAAAGAATTCTAAAAAGGTTCACATTACCTACAAGCATTTTGAACTCTTACCCCGGTCTCACGAGCCGCCACTGAAAACAGTAAAGGTGAGTATTTATAAAAGAAATATCAAAATAATATTTTAAAACCAAGTCGTATATAAATTATTTTTTCTACGTTATTGTGTCTTTTTAGAAGGCAATATTAACGAATTAAGGGGATGTTGGTAGGTGTAAAAGTGAAGTTAGATTAGTATATAATTTTCAATATAATAATTTTAGAAAGTATTTAAGTATTTTGTAACGTGTTAAAAATCCAAACGCCAAAGTATAGGCAACTTAACGTACTGGGAATTTTTACGGTGACCTATTGGTGACCCTTTGATAAATTATCACTGTTATCACAAAGGAATTCTACACTTTCTCCAAAAATACGCATTCGAAAGGTTGTTGCAATTTTACCTGTGTGTAAGAATATTGGCGGCATAAAGTCAATTAGTTGGCTGGTATTCGAATATTAATACCTGGGCTAAAAGACTCCTACGGGGAATTAAGCAGCTATAATCTACAATAAATAAAAGCATTAGCGGTAATAACGAACCTTATGCTTACGGTTAGCGAACCGGATTTCAAACACAGGGCAGCATCTTACGATAATTGGAGTCCCCAACAACATCGTGGGTAAGTGTAATTTTGTACCACCAAGTCTCCACCTTCGGTATATTAACATGACAAAAAAAAAATTAGGGAACTACCACCGGGTTCCAGCAGCAGTTCCGGACGTAAACAGGGTGTCGGACTACCCCCTTATCTGCTCGTTCCACCTCGGACACAGTCACCACCAGCTGCGATACCCTACAACAAACAAGATAAGTTTAGTTTAAGATAAGTTCGATTTGATTTTTTTTGTGTTAGCTGTAAGTTCAATAATTAGTTTAGTCCTTAAATATAATAATATTATACATTGGTTTCACCTACCTGAGATACCACCGTGGGTTTCTTTTTTTGCGTAAATTCATATCGCTGCAGGTATTTGAAGGCAGCCACAGGTTTTGTTCACGGGGGACAGCAAGGATAAAAAGGTCCTGTAAGAATATAGAATAGTTCGGTACGCAAATTGTACGAGTTTAAGTTTACTTACGATAGGAAGCAATTGCTCGCTGTCGGTGAGGGGAACGACCTGTCAGTTAGGGGGCAGCTTTTGGGGGAGATCGTAGTGCTGATCTCGGAATTCACTTAGGTGCTCTTACAGCCATTTTTACCTCGAGACAACGCGAACAACCCTCATAATTTTTTTTTAAGAAAAAAAACCGCGCGGCACAATACATAATTCATAACCTTAAGTATAAAGGGTTAACACGAGCATGCGTGTATTTTTTTTGGTGGGCGAAACCTCTACATAAACATAATTCATACAAAAGATATGATGATTCTTTCGTTTTTTTTTTTTTTCTACTAAACTTTAGTTCGTAACTTATTTATTCTTCTTTGTACAATATAAAATAGTAAACAGGATTAAATACAGGGTAGAGTTTTATTAAAAACTGGAGAAACTGCTGACCTCGTCTTTTTCCTTCTTTTTTTTTACGGTGCCTAGTTCTAGTGTCGATAGGAGTTCTGGTTTGATCCTAGCCTTCTCCGTGGCCGGTTGTTTAACCCAGTGGCGCCTCCCGGAAATTTAGCTAATTTTATGTTAATAAATCTAAAATCGGTACTCACCCCACTCCCGATGTTTGCTAGTCGTGGATAGAGGCCAGGAGACGATACTAGAGCTAATTGGCAGTTGATATAGTTTAAAGTTAGTTACAATTTATATAAAACAACTTTTTTTTTAACTAAACAAAACTAACATAAGAATTGATTAGATCTAAATATAAAAGTGGCTTCAGTGGTTTTTGCAAAACAATAATATTAACTTTAATCTTAATTAATTTAGAACTGTCTCACTAACTAATGTTTGTATTAATGCTTTATCAAAGATATGATTAATTACGTTGATTAAACTACATTGTACTGTCTCGTACTCGCACCGGTTACTGGTTTGGTAGCTCAGCTAGGGTAGAGAATATATTTAAGATTTAATTAATTAACAATGTTAACAATTGAGTTTATTTCGTATATACACTGTATATAAAATTATAGTATATTATTTGTCCCTTGGATTTTCCACGTTGCGGGCGCTACGATCGACTTCCGTTATTATCTGTAAGGTGAACGAGTAGTGCCGGTAAAATTACTAATACATAAAATCAAGAACGTGTGGAGTTAATTGGATGATTACGGAAAAGGATTACTGTGCAATTTAACTGGGTTTACAATATTTACTTTGAATTAGGTCGATAATATTACCGGAAGTTTGTTTGATTGCTGGTTGAGGTTAATGCTAACACGTGGATTGTGCTGACGGCTAAGTGAATATTTAATACACGCCGGGCTTAATTGCAAACGGTATTTCCACAGTTAATTAATTCTGAGTACAAGGGTGGTTCACAAAGTTATTACAATTCAATTAGACCAGGAAAATTGTATTGAACATACAGGGCTACGATCGATACTTGAATTCAGGTGATTGTCGTTTTAAAATATTACTCGTAGATTTAGCTCTCTTGAAACTATGCGTTGCAGGTGGGTAAACCAACGACTTTGAACAAATAGACGCTACGGATCCCCGATGAAATATATTTGTTTAACTCGAGGACTTACTTCACGCTAGGTGGTTAAAACGATTACAAACGTACCGAGTTAACTGTAGTCTGTAACAGAATTTTACGAGGGTAAGTTGACAATCGTAAATAAGCAGTTGTAGCGAATCCTCGATACACAAGGCTTAGTTACTTAATCCCCTACTGTTCTAGCACTGCTATGCTGCTGGTTTCGGTATAAAGCTAGACTTGAAGTTAATTAAATGGTAAACTTACTAACAGGTCAACGATCGTGAATGAAATACAGGAAATCTAGTGAGTACGTAGATATTATCGTAACACAAAGCAATCGAAAGAATGAGCCAGGTGAATCGCGTTTGGTCAAGTTAATCGGTGAAATCACTGAAAGAATTAATCAAGGGACGGTGCGAGGTTCGGTGTTAACGGGATTATTAATTTTCAACAGGTTAGTTCAGTGTAATAGGTCTCTGGTAACAGGAATAATTAGCCGGTTTCAGGAGAGATGGCCAAAACGTAGCGGTTGTTGTTAAATAAATAGGTTAGAGAATTAGCAGGGTAAATAGCGGATGGTCTGGTTAATTAGTAAAACCAACAGAGAATTATCAATGGAAGGTGCGAGGTTCGACGTTACTGGATTTCGGCAAGTTAATTCGGTTTACAGGTAAGTAGAGCACAGGTAAACAGGATTAAGGCTAAGTGAAGTTTCTTTTAGCTGATCTCCTTTTATATCGTGTTAATCACGTACGAGGACACATGAGTGGGGTATGGCGCGCGCTTGGTCGGCGTGGAGGTGGCTCATCTGCACAGGGTCATAAGTTCACACAAATACGCGGCGGACTTTCGATTCATTACATACCACCCTCTCCTGGGGGAAAAGACGAACATAGGGGGTTGACGGAGAGAAATAAAACTAGGTTCCAACTTACAATTTTTTTCGGTTTACTTTTCCATCAAATTTTATTCCCCGTTTACGTACACATTCACATACCTGTGCGATGGCTAAAAAAGTAAATGTTACTGGTGGTGCGGCTTGTAGCGGAGTCGGTGATGATGGCCGGGAAGTTCTCCGGTTCGTATGAAATTTATCATACGTGCTTTTAACTCATTTACATTGCCGCTGGTTTTTAATTGATGTATTGTCAAGGTGTGGATCAACATCAACATAGAAATGCATATAACAATAAGAAAATGCAGGTAATGCTGATGACTGGACCACTACGACAAGAACTGAATAAAACAAGATATGCGCAGAATACACATCAAAAAAACTTATAAACAAGTGCAAAATGATACACGACCTACCTACAAAATATGCAAGAAAACATAAACTTAATAATAGAGAAAGAATCAACAAAAAAAGAGTCACAAGTGGTACTGCAACATTCTTATTGGGATAAAACACGAAATAGTGGCCACTGTCATATTAATATAGTGAGTGTGGTTTACAAAAACATACTTTTTGTTTCCGTATACTACACACCAAATAAAACCTTAGAAAACTTAAAAACTTTTAAATACGATTTGAATATTTATATTCGGAAAAATAGAAGACCTATATTAGTATAATGAACAAAAATAAAGGTTAACAATACTAAAATAAGGGAATAATCCTACATACCAATCGAACTACAAAAATTATTTATAGTGATTAGATTAACATTAGAAAGCAAAACCAAAAAGATTATAAACTAGAAAGTATAGCATTAAATAGGCGAAAGAACCAGTAGAGTACCAAACAAACAAAAATTGTGATAATAAAAATTAAAGAAACAAGAAAAAATGTAATAGCTGCAGAAAAAAGATAAAATAAAACACAGAAACAGAAACACCCACATAAAATTGAATTATTGGAATATCTAAATAAAGAATGCAAAAAACAAAAATATTTCAAACTCATCCCAATTTTTGAAGTACCAAAATTTGCGTTATTAGTATTAGATGGCTATGCAGTGAAGCACTTAACAGGTCACAACAAATTTTTAATAGAATAAAAAAATCTAAAAACTACTAGTACAAATGCAAACATTTTTCTGCAAATTTAAAACAAGCGTAAATCGTCATGATGTGGTCTACAAACAGTAACAGACGATACAAAAAGTAACTGTTGACCAAAGAAGATTATGTGAGTAAAGACTATTAAGCTGTAAAAATTTTGTATAAAGTAGATTAAAAAAACTTTTTTTTTAACAAAGATTAGAAGGTATATAATGTAAACGCAATCGTTATTACAAACTTAAAGTGTTACAGTAACACAACCGTAATCTGTCGTAAGTGGTAGCTCAAAGCCTAGGAGAGTAAGTACATAGTAAGTGTTTAAAAAGCGCCAAAACTAAAAAAAATATATACTACAGATGCCCGTTTACATCTGACAAACACTAAAAGTAAACAAATCATACCACACAAATATAACAACGAATATATTTATTGCAATAGTAACATCACAAAAGAATATAATAGTATTAAGACGTATAGAATAATTAATCGTTTGTAAAAAAGGACAATTAATTCTAGTATTAGCAGATTCTTAAATTAGACAACACCTCATACACGTAGGTATATGAGTTATTCGAACTAAAGTATGACAATGTAATTTTATAAAACAACAAAGAATAATAATTGAATCAATACAAATCAAGTAATTACGCAATTCAAAGCAAAGCGCAACAATGATAATTTTAACAAGTAGTTACACAAGCAAGTCTGCATATGATAATCGTGACCACGTATATATCCAACACAAATTAATAGATAATAAAGAAAGGTTACTTACGGTCTTTTCCTGACATGCGATTAACATTAGAGATACTTGGGAAACATTAAATTAGTTTCAAGAGGGCAAAACAAGTAAAAGTAACCCAACACGCCTAGCAAAACTTTGACATACAAATAAAAGTTGATTTAACCATTAACAAAAAAAATGGTCTACAATTATTAAAATGTAGATCTCAGTAGGCATAACGTTAGTTCACGTGCTGTCTTCCGCAACGTCAAAAACGGAATTCAAAATCAGTAATTTCCTACTTGTAAAATGACATTTATGTTCTGGTACAAAATTCATACAGCACAAAAATACCAAAATGTTTTTAACATAACAAGTGTTAAAATGCTATTGTTTTAAAATCAGAGCTAACAATGTTTTTTGCCTTTTTAAAAGCGTAAAAACACTTTTTTTTGTTTTTATTCAGATTATTTAAACAAATATAATTATACAGAGTCAGTTTAAGCTAGCCATAAATATTAAAAAATAATTTCCACTAAATTTAAGAACATGATTTATTGCTACTTAACAGAAGTAATCAAATTGTTGTAGAATCCTGGTTCTCACAGGTTGCATTCATAATACTATTTTCCATTCTGGTTCATTTCCGTGTTGTCGCTATCGCACAAGTTGAGCTTTCGTCACACGTCGCAGTGAACATCTTCAGAGTGTGCTCCAGGGTAAGATATCTACTGCGACGTGTGAGGAAAGCTCAGCTTGTGTGATAACGACAACACGGGAATTATCGATAATGGAAAATTGTATTAAAATTATTATTAAAACGTTTTAGTATTAGTTTTTAAATTTAAAAAGAATAAAATTAAAATTGTTTTTAGAATTAAACCGTGACAAATTAATAACAAAAATTTACTAACGTTTTATATATCTGTTCAATAAAAAAAGGTAAATTCTGTTGCCAATTTGCACGAAAGATGTTTGCACCTTCCGGTTGTAAAAGCTTTCAATCTTATAATTTAACTAAACAGTTGTTATGTGCTAATAACACATTATATAGTATTATTATTATATAAAAAAAATTCTTTTTATAACTTATTCTAAATAATAATTACAAGAACACATGATATCCTTATTATTCTTTGTTTTTAAGACAAAATCTTTTCGAAGCGCTATAATTGAAATGCTTTCAAGTAATAATATAATGTTAAAAAAACTTTTCTACTTCAATTTTATGCATATTCAACAAACAAAGTTATAAATTATGACTATAGCCAACTAAAAAGAGGATTGACGTAAGAACATATTTATGTAAAATTCCGCTCCTTAAACCGCGATTACAGTAGCATACAATCATACGTTTCAGTTTCTTAACGCTACTTTTTTTAATAGGCGATTGTTTGTCTTAAAAAATTCGTAGGTGCTCTTCAAAAGTAATACATTTGCGGTAAACGTATATTCTTAGATAATTTGTAAACAAATTTGTGTAAGACATATTTTTACCTAAATTGCCACTTGTATCCTTTGAAAGAAATCGCCTATTTAATAGATAGGATAAACATGTCTATTATCATAAATTTGTTCCGACAAACAACATGTTTATGTTGCCAAAAAAGTTGTTATTAAAAACATAATAACCAAATTATGTATATGTATCTTTTTAAATGTCTTGGGATTACGGTACACGCCGTTGCATTTTAAGGTTCAACCTATTTATAAGTAACCTCCTTTGAAGATAAAAGTTAAGCAATGCAATTTTAGTTTCGTATGATTTGACACTCTTTCACAATTTACTATGATTATTAAACGTATGGCTTTTAATACATATTATTTTGATAAACATGTTCCATCGCTATCAAAAATGTTGGTACTCCATTAACTGCGCGAAAAATGATTTACGAACGTTTTAAGTAATTTAATTTATTTTGAACCAATTATGTAAAAAATAACTAAATTAATTACAAATCATTGCAAGACTATACTTATCGGTTGTTTGTTAATACATTTGTTCTATATTTAAAATTTCTAATTCAAGTTTTATATATATTATATTTTATATTATTTTTTTCAAAGCAGCATTAAAAGAAAAATATTTTTAACACAGTCTATTTAATGAAAAACAAACATTAGTTCTGTCTCAGAATATGCAACAATATGTAAATTTACAGAGAAAAACAAGATCGCTTCTTTGCTTTTAAGTTGTAATAGTCCAAAAAGCCCGAGGTAAAAATTATATCGGCCATACGCTTTGTAAAGCAGCAAACTAAACAAAGCATAAAAATATTGATTAAGTGCTGTATTTGTTTACGTTATAAAAAATACTGACTTTTATGTTTGGTCAGATAGTTTTTTTACAATGTTATTCGCTTATAAATCGTCGGATAATCGGAGAAAATTGTATTTAGGACAGAAAGAAGTTGATACTTAGATTCGGATTGTTTGTTTTTATATGTTTAAGTTGAATGCGTTCGTTCTTTCGTAAAGAAAAATGAAACGTAAAGATCTGTTTACGCTAAACAAGGTTATGAAAAGCTGTTTTTCAATTATAAGAAACTTATATGTTACGTATCAGCAACGTTGTTACTAACGAACACACTTGTAAAGTTAATTTTTTTTTGTAATTGTATGCAATTAACAGTCCCCAACAAAGAAAACGGAGATCCAATTTATAGTCCGGGAGCTAGCAACGTCGGAAAAACAAGAATTTTAGGTCGGCTGATTTTTTGATAGACTGTCCTTCTTGCCGTTTTGGATAGACCCTGGGCTATCTGGCTAGCGGTAGCGGTTGCGTTCATTAGTGCGCATCCTACCTGTACAGGTAATAATCCAAGATTTTAGAAACATTTTAAGAAGCCTAATTTTCAATTTTTTGTGTTTAGATAGGTTTACCAAACATGTTTTTATTATTGCCAGACACTTTTACCATTGCTAATTATTTGCCAGACGCAATTTTTTTTTTTTTTTAATAAAAAATTCAAACTATTTTAGTATGTATGTAATTTTAATATTATGTTATTTAAGTATACAAAAACCTAAAATTAATTTGCCAGACGTTAATGCGATTGCTAAACCTTGAATAAGAACGACAAATAGTCATATTTTCAACATGTTTTTAGCGTGTCGGCGGTGCGCACGTAACCTAGACTAATTCAACTGCAGCAAAAAAATAATATTTGTTTATCACGCTATAACTCGAAAAATAATAACAATACGCAAAGAATGATTCAGGTATTAATTACGTATTTTGATATGAGCTATCTGAATTTTTAATTAATTTTCATCTATCGATTATAGTTTTCTCGTAAATTGCATAAAAAAAATTAAATTGTTAACAAAAAACTGGACCATCTGACGACTTTTTAATTATTAAAATTGGAGATCTCGCATCAAATTACGTACATAAACGTTGAAAAATCTCATCAACTCAGAGAGAGAAAGTTGCAGAATATATTGCTGAGAAGGAGATGGAAAATCATTACAAAACTACAAATTCCTATAAAACTGTCGGTTTAAAATTATTAATTTTCTGTAATAACTGTTCATTATTTCGTTTCTGCATGCACTCAATAATTTTATCATAAAGTTTTGCATCGTTTGAGGAATGAAGATTTTGTTGTTTACGTTTATACTGCTTACGATCTTTATCACAAAAAAAGCAAATATTAAGTTGTCGACCTGTTTCAATATATTCAATATTGGTGTCAGAAATTTCGTTACAACTTGCATTTACAAGTGGAGCTGGAAGCAGCAACATCTAACGTTGTCTGACTATCTAAACTTGAAACAGCATCTTCTGATAGTATCTCACTGTTGGAATATCCTGATATGCTCGGATCACTTAAATTTTCACCAACATCTTCTGGATTATTTGAATTTGAAGAAGCAACCTCACATGCGAGGTTGAACTTGTAGGTGGACTGGAGTTACTGGCATAATCTGTTTCTGATAATAAATCACGGTATTTTGCCATTAACGCTGTAAAACTAGTATAGCACTGTCTGTGATATCCACTGTCTCATTTATTTGTGTAGGCAACTTGGTGTCATTGTACTTTAATTTAGGTTTAGCAATCGAATTAACGTCTGGCAAATTAATTTTAGGTTTTTGTATACTTAAATAACATATTATTAAAATTACAGACATACTAAAATAGTTTGAATTTTTTATTAAAAAAATCGCGTCTGGCAAATAATTAGCAATGATAAAAGTGTCTGGCAATAATAAAAACATGTTTGGTAAACCTATCTAAAGACACAAAATTGAAAATTAAGCTTCTTAAAATGTTTTCAAAATCTTGGATTATTACCTGTACAGGTAAGATGCGCACTAATGAACGCAACCGCTACGGCCAGCCAGATAGCCCAGAGTCTATCCGAAAGAGCAAGGAGGACAACATATCGAAAAATCAGCTGACCTAAAATTCTCTCTCGAAAACGTTGCTAGCTCCTATACTATTATGATGTCATGAATAAAGATTCGTAATTTTGGGTTGCTGTAGTTAAGAGTGATTTTTGTAAGCTTTGTCTAAATTCGTTAAATGCGAAAGCACTTTCTTGAGCTAGTCGATGTAATTACAACATTCATTTAATTCTCCAGTCGAAAATTATTTTTAAAAAATATTTAGTAAGTACCTGTTGTGATTACTGATATAATTTTATATTTAAAAAAAAATGGTCTTGTTTTTTTAAATGAATTATTAGCAATTAAATATTTACTAATGTGTAAACTCAAAAATCTTAGTTTTACGGCGTTGTTCATATTGTACAAATATTATTACACGCATTAAATTACGTAGTAACAGACAGTAAACATTTGTCTGCTTATGTAACAACTTTACGAGACTAGCCTTAGAGATCACGTATCTATCCTATTTTATCAACCTTTCCAATGTAGTGCTAAAATTTACGTGACTTTTTTTAGGTAGACTTAAATAAAATGATTTCTATCACTACATGGTTTTAAGCTGATAGTATACTCTCTTTAAAGTGCCGGATGAAATTTTATGGTTGTGCAACATTCTCTTTATTGCTGATAATTTCTAGTGCAAACATAAACTTTATGTCTAAAATATTAAAGAATATAAGTTTTTAAAATCGTAAATCCCGCAACTTTTTATAGATTGAAAGCAGTTGATACTAAGTACCTACTGTTAGCTATAAAATGTCTTTTTACAAGATATATGTAGTATATACTAACCGTTTTAAAGTAAGCTGTTAAAAATTATCACTTTAGATTTAAGATGTGAGAGGCCCTAAGCGTTATATATTTATTTAATGCGTTTAAAGAATAAAACACTAAACTTAAATTGTCTAAATGACACAACTGAGTAGTTGTAATTACCAGAAATAATTTCTATTTAGCAAAACACGAAAATACATGCGTAAAAGTCCCCTTGCTAACCAACTGCGGTTTTTCGTTTAATGTACCGTGTGATTAATCTCAACTGTCTTGTATTGAAATGACATAAACTTTTAGACTTTATTATGCAGTTTGTGTTATGTTATGAGTTATCAATCTTTGCAATATATATTACTACACTATTGGTTTGATTTCCAATTAGGAAGCAATTTGTTATAAATAGTAAAAGCAATTTTTTTTTAAATATTTAATTTAGCTACGGTTTGAATATCTAATGCATATGTTTCAACAAGCTACGCTCAATTTGGCAAAAAAATTCATGAAATTATTAAGTAATTTAAAAACTATACAAAATTAAATGCACTGAATATTTTTTTAATATTATTATTACACTGCTCATTGTTTTTGTATATACGCAATAATCCTTTACTTTAAAGTAAAATTTAATTTGGCATTAATAAACGACTATGTATTTCTACATTAATTTATTTTTTTATGTAAAATATTACAAATCATTTAGGGGTTTGCAGAGGAGAAATGGTAAAACACCAGTTTATTATAATAATATAATAACAGGTTTCTACTGCTGATGAGCCCCAAAAAAGCGAAACGGCCGTTCAGTAATTCACTCTGGTGGCATCTCCAATGTCTTTTACATTCTGGTTGTATCTCGCTTCTTTATTCAAAGCTATTTTGAATTACGCTGATGTGAAATCAACTTACAACGTTTTTTGTCGTTACAGCTGTTAACAGTTATCTTTTATACATAATAATTTATACTATGAGATGCCTATGCCATCAAACTTTGCTAATGGTTACCCTTACTATACTTGAATATAAAGCTATATGGTTTGTCAATGCAATTGTGGGAATAGACAAGAGTGTATCTCCTACTACCGATAAACCCCAAAAGAACAAAATGATCGTTTAGTTACTAGACTCTACTAGTTCACGCTATTAGCATTTGCAAATAGCATAGCAATGCTATCAAACCTTTGCAAATGGTTGCCATATTTATTGATATTATTATTACTATTCTTGTACTTTTTGGAGATACTAATATACCGGTCAACAATTTAGTAGGGTACGTAATATTTGATAATAATAAGGCATATAATGACGCAACTAAACAACAACAAAATTTTAAGCATTTTTTGCTAGTGCAGGTAAATCAATTTGCGTGGCTCAAAAATAGACAATAATACGGATAATTTTATAGTTAGATAAAAGTTTCACATTCTAGCAATCATTTTATTTTATTGAAAAAGAGCATGAAAAAGAACAGAGTGCTTTGGCAAAAGTGTACATGTAAACAACATTGCTGGAATAATTATGTAATTGGATATAACTTGTTTATGTATTTTAGAAAGAAAATTTGCAAAGTGACAATAATACTGGAAAAGACAATGATAATACGGAAATTGATGAATGTGACAAAGATGAGTTGAATCTCGAAACTGGAAATTAATATTAACCAGAGAAAGAAGAATGTATCTACATAGAATAAAACAGTTAAAAAGATATTGATAATCAATTATTAACCTTTCTCTACCTTAGAAGATGACATCGGAAATAAACTTAAGCAACCATTTGAAAAAATTGGGATTTGTATGTAAATGCAAATTACTTGCAATACTTGCAAGAAGTTGTAATACTATAAATAAAGAGATAAAGAGAGAGATAATATATGTTTTGGAAACTGAAATGGAAAGAACAAATAATTTTGTTAGGTCGTTTAAAACAAAAAAAAACGGTGTTATGTCGCAACTAACTCACGAAGAAAAGAGACACTTTATTATCACCTTCAAGTTAAAAAAAACTTGTTGCATGCAAAAATTAAAAAAAAAAATTTTTAATTTAAAAGAGAGATCAGTAAGGGATTAGGCAATTTATCCATCTTACCATGGTATGCCAAAATCCCAGAAAACAACGAAGAAACCAACAAATGAACAGCATGTTTTGCGAAACTTTTTGCCAATAAAACAAAAGTCTACTGGTTATACAAAAATGAACGCGAGAAACAGCAATGCACACCGCTTTTTATTTGTGTTTCATGACAAAATTATCCCAGTTGAATATCTCTATACGTAATCCAAAAAAAGATTAATGTAATCTTTGCTGTTTTAACAAGGTAGAGAAAATTTCTGACGACAAATATACACTGCACATACAAAAAAAATTAGTTAGGGATAAAAAAAAAGAAACTGGATTGAGAGAAGAATTATTTATTTACCATAGACGTTCAGGTAGTGCAATTTTAAATGCACAAAGAAAATGGTTACACTCAAATGAAAATAGATTCAGCTTATGCATTTATTGAAAAAAAGTTAAAAATGCGGTAAATTTATTTGCCAAGGAACGGCTAGCACAGTTTTCCCGGAGAGGAAGTCACAGACTTTGTGATGCTAAATTACAACTTAAATCTAAAAAAAAGCGCCAAGACGATAAAAGATTAAATTAGGGAGATATTGTCTAACTCTACCCGTATCAGGAAAAAAACAAATAACACGATAGAAGTAATAACACAGAATATATATTTATTTTAGACAATAATTCCAAAAAGGACGAAGAAGGTACATAAGTATAAATTTTATAAACGTTAGGTCGAATCAAAATAATATAAATTGCGTTCTATACTGGGCAACACGCCGTACAATAAAATGATCTTGTCAACCTATATTTAAAATTACAAAACTAAATAACAAAACAAATTAAGCCTCAGAGACTCAACACGCACTGCATACGACTTTGTGAAGCACAAAATGATCTTAGTATTAATTGTGTTAACCTAATATGCACGTACTGTCAACAATCGACATGATCACCAAAATACAAATCGTAAAATTTGAAATTGTAATACTCATAGTTAGATTTTATCCAGTAGGGAATTAGCTAATTCCGTACTTGCATTACCTAAAACGTAATATTAAATCTAACGCAAAACGTACATACGGCTAGCACAAGTAAATTTAGTTTTCAAATCATACAATCATTTGAAATAACAATTCGCATATTTACGTGAAATAATCTAATGTTGAATGCCTTACAGAGCTCGCTTGTATTACACCAGGTTTTACAGGAAGTGAATAAAATATGCTGTTATAAAATTTGACATTGCTGACGAAAGAGAGTGTAGGTGTCGATAGACAAATTTTATACTTGTAAAAATTTTTATACTCAAAAATTGATCTACCAACTTTTTAAAATAACAAACTTGAACCTACTGTAATGGACAATGGGAAAAAGGTTAAGAGAACGAGAACACTAGGAGCTTTGGTTGATTTATTTTAATTTCCGTGTTTTTGCATAAAGATATTTAATTCAATACCGTTTTGTCAACACACGGCACTACAAAAATTGTGATACTGGCGTTTTCAAATCGACGAGTTTTTTGAAGGTTGGTAATTGCTGTTACTTGTATAATAGTTAGACGGTTTTACGTAGATTTTGTTTTTTTATTTTTTGAAATATAGATTACGCACCGGCTAAAAAGACAAGATCATTTTATCGGTAATTGTAGATTATGCAAAATCGATATTTTAATAAAATGCGAAGGCAAAAAAATTGTTCATTGAGAAGGTAAAGAACAGAAGTTAGTTTTTAAAAAAAAGTTTTCTACGCCACATGTTTCTGAAAGTTTTGCAAAAAAAAATTACGAGAAAAGAATATAATAAACTCAATAACCATAGAGTCAAACATTATCACAGTTACTTAAGTCAAGACTGTAACAATAAGTTGTTTTCTATGTTGTTTCTCGATTTAGAAAATTAAAGAAAATAGCATGCAGTCAAATTGAAGCTGCAATTATCTTTGAAAATATCCTATTCTACTATTGCAAGAAATACTGCTATTCAAATTGCATGATTCGACATATTTTTCAACTTGTACAAATTGTTCTAACAAAGAAAATTTATTTATTTAATTTATTTCTAGGTACGATGCAATGGTTTTTACTTAAAGAAGGTTTAAAACAAGATAAATGTGCAAAAATAAATTTGAAAGCTTTTCAAGTTAAGAACTGTAATTTATTGTGCTACTATTTTGTTTACAATAACAAGCAAATTTTTGATACTGCTATAAAAACACTAGAATGTGACTTTATTACTACACAGGATAATGACAAAATTAAAACCAAATTACAAAAAAAAATAAGTTCCAAGACAGTCAGCGACGCAATATCTAAGGACGTTGACGGTTAATGAACAAAGTGAGTAAGCATAATTATTTAAACAAATGGTACGAATTTGATAACTTTATAATAAAATGAAAATTTAAGTTATAGACGAAGAAATTTGATTCGAATGTGTTATGAGATTTTTTTCGTAACTGAAGTTCAGGCGACTAGCTCAGTATAATTCTGTAAGAGGGTTGCAAGTCTTGGTGTGCTAGTCTTACAGTAAGGTAGAAAAGCACCAAAACAAGTAAATATCAAGTACAGATCTTGTTTAAATCTGTCGATCACTGAAAGAAACAATTTGAAAACGCAGATTCTAACAATAATATATTTATTTCAAACAAGAGAATAGAAGGTAAAAAAGAGAAAGAGGTAGAACAATAATAATTAAATAACAATTAGAGATTCGTCAACAAATATCAGAATCTATAATATTGTTGAGTCTTTTTTGATCAAGTAACATTCCATATACATAATTATGTTCAACGCTATCATAAGCCTTATGTGATTGATTCTAATAAAATTTAAATAGTACTCGATCAACTACTTCGTTTACCATGCGGTCGTTAAACAAGTAGTCCTCGCACTTATAGTTCATAGTGCTCATAGTTTTTTTTTATTCAATATTATAATTGTCCATTGTCAAATCGTTTTACGACTTTAAGATTTAAACATGATCTGACGACAAGCACACCAAACCCTGCAACTCTTTTGCCAAATCATACTGACCTAGTCGCCTGCACTTCAACTACAAAAAAATTCGCGTAAAAAATGAATTCAGAGATCTCGTTATTTCTCTGAATTTGCCAATAAATAAAAATAAACTATGTAAACTAGAATTATTGTTTATAGCGAGAAGTCCGTAAAGCTATTGCACGTAATTTTTTTGACTAGTTGTAGTGTTACATGTATTTGTAGAAAAAAAATGCTTTGTATCGAGGAAAGTCTGTTAGTAAGTTACTGGAGCAGCGAAGGTTTCGTCATATACCAATACTTAGAGTAGTATTCTCAAATTACGCTAAAAAATTGGGAACATTATATAGCATAAAAATGATCATTTATTTAGTAGATAACACAGTGCCAAATCTGTTTGAACTACCCAGTAAACACGGTATGAAACTTTTACAGTCACAAAATTAAAACAATTGTTTCATTACGCTGTTTTGTCTTAGTCACATTTTTATTTCATTTACATGTAACTTACAGTGAATAAATTGAAAGGGTAGCAGTTTCTTTCTAATAATTAGCAATTGTTTGAAAACTGATTAATTAAAATCGAATATTCTTTCAATAACTAGCGTTGGTTAAAGATCGTTTAAATAAGATTGAACTATTTTCAAAACAGTACAAGCGTTTTAAAACTGTTTTAGTGCTTGCAATTTATTATCAGTAATCAGCAGTCGTTTTAAAAGTGTTTTGTTACAACCGAATGTGTTTCGAATAACTAGAATTGTTTATAAAGATTGATTAAATAAGATTGAATTATTTTCAAAACAGTAGAATCGTTTTAAAGTTGTTTCAGTAAAAACGAATATTTTTTTATTAATCGGCAATAGACGTTGCTATCATTTTGATTAATGTCAAAGTTTCAACTGCAAGTTGAAACTTTTTTTACTTGTTCGGTGGTCGTTTTATGCACGAGTTGATAAGTGATGGTAGGTGTAATTACAGAATCGAAAATAGACGGTAAGTCAAAATACTGAATTATAGAATATTTAAAAAGTAATTAATAATCTGGTATTAATTGCTAAACCTACTGAAACTCAATATGATATAATATTTAAATATTTATTACAATTGTACAATAGAATCTGTAGTATATTACATTAACAACAATTTGAGCGTTTTCCGAGTTTGGAATGCGTCTAATTTCAGTAGAAGTTTTCACTTTTTTTTTACTTTCCTGTAAGGAAAGTATAGCAATCGCACTTTTTTTTCAAAACATTTTGATTGCATAATTTTACGTTTCAAGGTCTCTTGAATCAGAAAAATGTATTTTTGGCAAAAAAATTTTGGGTGTCTGTGTGGTTGTGTGTGTAACGGTATACCCACGATAACTCTCGAACCAAAAGTCCTAATAACTTGAAATTTGGCTGGTTTTTCATATTTTCTCGGTTCTATCCAAAGATGGGTGTAATAAAATAACTGGAAGTGAGTGCATCCGCCATTTTTAACAGTTTTTCTTATATAATTTTGTAAATATGTAAATTATTCGAATTATTTTTAGTTTTTTATGGAGCTAATTCGTCCTAACAATTTATTCAAATCAAATTTTTTCTAACATTAACAGTTTATCAGATATTTCATTTAATTTTTTTGTTTTGACTTATAACTACATTAAGGAACAGGCCATTACAAGAAATTTTGGCAAACCTAAAGATTTTAAAATATGCCAACAATAATTTTTATTATTGTGAAAACGATGCAAATTTCGGGTCTTATATTTTAAAATCATTCATTTCAAGATAAATCTTTGTTGTTATTAGAAACATTATACCAGAGAATAATCAACTCGTAGGTGACCGATTTTGCAATTTGGCAGTTCTGCCTGTGTCACTCGTTTGTTCTCACAGGCAAACACGTGTATTAGTTTATTTGAGTTGGTAAGTGTGAAAATAATTGTAAAAAATAACAGTAAGTCGATTTTAATAAAAATAAAAAATTGTTAGATTTATTGAAAGTAAATGTTTAACACGTTCACTGAGTTACATATCCCCGAGGATATAACTTTGAAAGTCAAAGAACAGAGTCCTTCAACATGAAGTCATTTATTATAACAATTTTTTATACGTTTTTATTTTCATTATGCTTCTTTTATTTGTACACACGTATGCCAAAGAAAAAAAATATAAAAACAGAAGCAATGGCAATATAATAAACCAGTGGCGGCTTCTCTATTAGGTCATTTGGTCAATGGCCCTCCAAAAATGAATAAGAAAGGTATTTTATTTACTTTAAAATTACAGAAAATTTGCGTTTAAATCAAATTATCAGCGTTTAAATTTCATGCGTTCAAATAATTGTCAGTTTAAACGCGTACTTGTGTCCGCATTTACTTTATATTACCATGATAGTTATTCTAATCAAGAGTGAGATACACATAATACAATTTTATGCAAGTTAAAAAAAAAGATAAGTAAAGGTTTAAATGTTTTTGCAGGGTTTTCAGCCGGGCCGCCTACTCCAAAGATAATACTTAGTGCAATTATCTTTCAGTGCAATACTTACATTGCTTACGTGACTTACGCTATATATCGCAACCTTCGTAGAAGGTGTGTTTAAAATACAGATGCTGGATTGCAAATTTCTTATTACATATGACAAACTTTACAGTCGATTTTTTTAGTTAACCGATAATATTCATTTGTAAGGGAAGATATGTCGTTTTTGTTTCATAATAACGGTGAACACATTAAAAAATGATACTAATAATTGTTTACACATTTAGAATTTAAATTTAATGCTCGTCCTCAGCCTTTACTTTAAATTCGACCAACCAGTAAACATAAAAATAAAAAAGTTTTTAGTAATTATAAAAAATCTGCGTACGATACGTTAGATTGGATTTGTGGATTTGAAATACATAATAGATTTTAGTGTTTTATGTTTACTGTTTTCAGATGATGCATTAATCATTATGTTGTAAAAATTATGTTACGGATTTATAGCATTTAAAAAAAAAAGTAAAAAGTACTTGTGAGGTCAATAAAAGACCATAATGAAAATGTTTGTAATAACTAAAAATAGATACATAAATTAAATAAAACAATTGATTGACTTTACATATTACTACAGTGGAAAGAAAGCTATGTTTTTCTGTGTTAAAAAGAATGACAACATTTCTACGCAATTGGCAATACTATGAGACAAGAAAGATTTGCATTTCTATGCTAAGCATTGAAAAATCATTGTAAATTTTAATGAGTTTGTTATTGGTCATTTTGGTATTTGTAATTATAGACGAATATCTTAAATCTTAAATATAACTGTTGTTAAATAGAAATCACGTTACTGTAAAAATGTTTTTTTAGCCTTTTTGCGATAATTGCGTTTTTTTTAATGACCCTCTTGTATGATTGAAAATAATAAAAAAAATAATAAACTTACCAAAAATTTGATTCTGGCTACGGCAAGTATTTGCCAAGAGAATGGCTTTTCGCTAACATCTTGTCAGCTATTTGCTGAAGTGGTGCTGCTCGTTTTTTGTCATCATATCATTTTGTTTTATATATATATATATTTATTTATTTATATATGAGACAATTGGTCTTATCGGGTGTTCATCTTTTTGTGTTTTTATTAAACCGTAAAACTTAGGTGGTGTATGAGTTGTTAGTCTTTTATATATAGTAAAGTCAATGTGTCCGTTTTCGTCAAGTTGCTTACTAAGTTTATTATTTTTATTTTCAAATTTATTCGTAAGGTCTATGTCTGTTTGTGTATACATAGATGTTTTCGTCATTAAGTAAAGTTATTATTTACTTGTGGTATTCGTCTTTATGTATGAATTAATATACGAGTACAATTTTTTTGTTATTGTTAGGTGTTACCAATGTAAACGCATTGTAATAAAATATTTATTAATAATAAAACATATAGTGTCAGTTGTTAATCGGCCACACTCATAATACACTTAATGACCTTAAAAATTTTGATAACAAAAATGGTTAAGTATAAATTTCAACAAAAGGAAAACAATCTTATTAGCAAAAAAAGGATATTGGTGTTATAAATAAGTATTTATGTAAGTTACTTAGTTAGAATACGCTATAACACTAAAAATAAATGTTACAAAAACAACTACAAATAACTTTTGCAAGAATTTTGTTATTGATAATAAATTTCCAATATATTTAAAAAAATTACAATGCACTACATTTATACACAACAAAAATTATTACTTAAACTATCAAATAAATGTATAATAATTTTTTTAAATCGTTTACTAGATTGCTTTCTTTTACAAAAATTAATTTTTTACCTTTAGAAAGGTAATGCAGATTTTAAAAAATAAAAATTTCTTTTATATACAGTTCCAAACGTGCTACGTTTATCGATCTGAAAAGGTAACGCGTTCGCCAGATTAGACTGAATAATGATGTGTAGGTGAAATTGGAATAAGTTCACAGAAAACCTGGAAACTTTTTTGTTTTGTAATTATTTAAAGTAGATTTTGTTCGAGCGTGATATCTTAATAAACTACTAAAACTGCATCCTTACGCGACAAGAATAGAGTTATACCAAAACTAAAAAACTTTAAAGAGACATTAGTTTGGATTGTGTAACATTACATATAATTTGTAAAGTTTATTAAACACGTAAATTTAAGATGATTCAAGAATTTCTTAATATAATCAAATAGAAAACGCTCTGACATAAACTTAGAATTAAAGGTTGACTAAGCAGATAAATGGCTGTGATACAATCACAACGCCAGAAATAAAACCAATTTACAAGTCGAACATATTACTGTAAGCCTTACAGTAGAAGCTGCATTAAGATAGTATGGTTTAACAAACAAGAAGAAGTTTTAATTAGTATTTACGTTTTATTACCTACATTCTGAAATTTAATTTAATGGCAATTAGTTTTGTTGCAATTTTGTCTATGTGATATACGTATAATATGCATATATAAATCTAATTTTAGTAAATTGTTTTCGTAGTTATATTGAATATTATACAGCATAACTGTTAATTATGTTTTGCGTTTTAATAATTATTGAAAGTGCGTATGCATACATTCTATCATATCGATTATTAAAATATGTAAATCTACGGATGCGTACTAATTGCAAAAAATTCATTTGCTATAAACACTAGGTATAACGCAAATAAGTGTTATTATTAACTGAAAATAAATGTGAAATGTAAAAATATACTTCGATTAAAAATTTTGTAGTAAATTGTTTTTATAACAAAAAAAATTAATTTAATTAAAAATATTAATTTATATTATTTTTAAGTTTCTAATAAAAACAAAATAACTGGTAAATACAAAAAATGTCATTAAATAACTGTTTTTTAGGGTAGTTACGTAATGGACAAAAAAAGCTCTAAAGTGACAAAATAAAAACTGGAAATCTACATACAACTAAGTGTTTAAAGTAAATTATAATATTAGAACGAGTATGCAACAGGTGGAAAAGTCATTTAAAAAATCTTGAAGTTCATATGAAATTTAAAAAAAAATGATGCTAAAGTTAATGTCAAATTTGACAGATTTAGAAGTAAATGTAGTATCAACATTATATGTATATGTATATCTAATTTTACAAAAGCAACACAAAAAAGAATGTACGTTACTCTCGTCGAAAGTATCATAGCATAACTAACTCGCATGCCTTACTTTCAACTCTTGTTACGTAAATTACTATTATTCCAACAAGCCATAGCCTTAAGATAAAGACATTCAAATAGAAAATAAAATGGTGCGTTATTTAGAAAAAATAAATAACAGACAAAAACAATACTGTATCCGTCAAACAAAAAAAAAAGATGATTGGGTATTGACAAACCAAGTTTATATAAGAAAAATAAAAATTGTTTGAAACGGTTGCATTGGAATCATTGATATTAAATCCTAAAGTTTGGTTTAAGTATGTTGACGACACGTTTATTGTTTGGGTTCTATGTTATTTTAAATTGTCTAGGGTTTTTTTATCATCTACAACTAACACACATACATCAAATTTACCCTAAATATCAAAAATAAAGGTTTTCTTCTATTTCTCTACGATGGACAGATAACTTTACACTTTGTCTCAAGATCCTGCACAAAAATACGTTTTTTTATTAAATCCTTGGTTCATCGCGCATTTTCTATTTGCCAACCTGATGATCTAGACTCGAAACTCCGTCATCTTACTATAACCATGTTGAATATATAACGTAAACAATGGTTAGACAAAACAGAATATTTGGGTAATTACTAATCGTTGTCTTTATCCACGTGTTCGTATACCTAAGGACATTTCTACATCCAAATTCAATCCAAAATTTGCATTTTTAACTTAAATTCATAAGGTCACAAATTAAATAACTTGTTTGTAAAAATGATAGCAAAATTGTATTCAATTCGACAGGTAAAATCTCTCAGATTCTTCCTTCTCCCCAGGGCACCATCCTCAAAAACTTTATTCAAAACCACGGTTTCAAACTATCTTCTCTTTAGTTTCTGGTTGTTTTGTGATTATCAACAACAGACATTTTTTAACCGTAACTCAATCGCGCTTAAATAAACTTCGGTTTCAACATTGACACGGTCCAAACTAAGATGGCGTGTTTATCGTAGTATATACAATTTACTTTTCGTTATTATTGCAAAACGCTGACTTCAACCAAGTCTAATCGTATGTTTAATTTTTTTTGCAAACGTATCAGCTATTGTTACTTTTGACGTTTATAAAAAAATGATTGTAAAGCTATTTTCTAACAGTAGGTGAGAAGTAAATTTTTTTTTCAATATGTTTATGCACATGTGATAAGTTACAAATAAATTAATAGTTATTTAATTAACAAGGTGGTTAAAGAGAACGATCAAGAATTGAAACATTTTAACGCTGTGAGTGAGTCTAACGAGCAAACGCGTTAATTTTATCTATCTGACGCTGATTAACAAACAAAAAGTTTTGAAATTTTTTGTAGATCGTATATTAGTAAAACGGGTGTAATTACAAAAAAAAACCAAAAGTATATGAACTAACCCGTTCTTATATCTAGTAGTAGAGCAATATTGTTAAATAAGCAGTTGCTAAGTATTTTTTTCCGAAAATTTAAACAAGAGAACTGTTAAAACACAGAAACTTCATTAAAACCCATTTCCCATATCATCTATCAGTTGAGCATCAACGTTGTTTTTAGGTTGGTAGTGTTACAGTTATTATCAGAGGTATTTAACGTTATAACAAAAAAAACTCGAGTTAAAAAACTACCATCAACGATTATAGAAAAATCACGTAATTTTTTAAATTTTAATTCAAACATTTATTATGCCATACACACACTTCTCATACGCGACCTACTAACTACCCCTCCATCATTACCGCCGCGGTAAATTAAAAATATATAAAAATCATAACAGTTCGACCATCCTGAAAAATAATGACGTCCTCGTCATTAGTACAGTATCCTTAATTTAACTGCAATAAGAATACAAAAAAAAATTAAAATAAAAAAATAACATTCTACTTGACAAAACAAATAAAATTTACACTTAACTACTTTAATAATTTCAATCATCACTTTTCACTAATTTTAGTCTATCTAACTTTTTGCTAGTCCCAGTGCTCGGAGTTTCATATCGTACCATTACTAGGTCTAACTCTTTGTATTTAGGAGCTTCCTTGCGTTTTTTGCCATATGTTTCTTTCATCTTGGTTCTATTTTCTTTTAATAGTTCACTGACGGGGCGATCATCTTCTTTTCCACTCAATTTCGAATTTAATTAATTGATTTCGTTTGTTAAAGGATTGTCGTTAACCGCATGTGGTTTGAACTTAAAGATTAAATTTGTTGGGTTTCTTTTTGTTACACTATGCTTACTATTGTTTATGGCCCACGGGACTTCAGCAACTTTATTACACCAATCTTTTCCATCTTGGTCATCAGTGCTTGTAGACAGAAATGTTACAATCACACTATTGACCCGTTCCACTTGACACTTTATGCTTTTTTAAAACGCCACTCAGACATTAGTAGCGGAACAAGTAAAGGAGTGTCTTCGGCCAGCAGTTGCGTGTAAGAAAAAGACATACGAATCTAGTTTTCCGGTATAAGCGAGAATATTAAAGAAAAAAATCTAGAAGGTAAAAGTAAGAGAAATACTGAGAGACTTCCGTTTAATTTTACAGAAGTTTTAAGATATGCATGAGAAGAAAAAGAAATTTGAACTGTAAAAATAGAGAAAAGGCGAAAAAAAAACGCGAACAAATAAGAATAGGAAGAGAATGCAAACAACAAAACACTGGAAATGAAACCAAATGTTATTTGTGGAAAACTTATTCGCACTAGTAAGAAAATAATCAGTTGCGAAGATTGTAAATACTTTTTTCATAAAACCTGCATACCAAAACAGCACCGTATTCTTATTCCAAATGATGATGACAATGACCTTGTTTTATGTCATGATTGTTACAGAGAGGAGAGCGATGGTGAATCCGATATTGAGATAGATTCATCAGACGTAGAATATGACAAAAACAAATACTTAATAAATAACTAGATTTAAGTAAACAAATAGGTACTTTTAATAGTGTCCAATAACTATATTTCCAATGTCCAACGATTATAAAAAATGTCGAATAACTGCAATTTTTTAAGTATTTTTAACATTTTCATAGATTAAACTTATTTTCTATAAATGTCACCTTCTTAAACATACTTTATGCTTTTAAATTTACTTTTACAGTACAAAGTTAGAAATAATTGACATTTATTGAATAAAAAATGCTTAAGCGTCCAATAACTGTCTGGCTTACCCTACGAGTTTTTTACTATTTCTTGTCTTGTTAGCAAAAAAATACTCTGATGTATCTTGTTCATGCTATTTCCTAGCAAATGCACTCTCCACTTGTTTTATTTTGGTTTATTGACAACCGCAAAGTGTCACGAAATTTTGTTCAGCTACTAAATGTTGCAAAATCTAGAAAGAAAAATGGTGTGCTTAAAGTTTATAAAAAGCAGTTCTTACATTATACGCAGCAGTTATATTTATAAAAGATGTTGACGAAAAAACATTGCAAGTCTTGCCAATCCTTTGCAGAATGTTTTAAAAATATACAAAAAAAATTTAAAACAACTTTTTCAAAACGCTCTAAGACCAGTTACCGCCAAAAAGTTCCATCACTACTATAACGCAATGTTATTGAGCGAGATGTGTCAACGGGAACCTACTATCTGCGTTCTAAATGTATGATCGAAGTACGCCATACTGTTATACATTAAATAAAAACAAAAAAACAACTAGTACAGATTATTTAAAAACTAAACAGTCTTATGATAAAAATTAAATTAAATAAATAGTTTTATGTAAATCTAAAAAATGTGAAAAAATCAAGGTAATAGTCCTTTTTAAACTCGTCAAACAACAAAAGCATAGTTCTTTTGTTTAGTTTTGCTACTTTGGCACATCTTTAAACTGCAAAGAATAGTACTGAATAGCATTTTGTCAAGCGTAGACAACCATTCATAAACTGGCAAAAAAATACAACAAGGTTTGCTTAATGTATTTTAAGACGGTTCTACGTGACGTTTTACAAAAAAATAGTTTCTAGAAAAATGAAACAAAAGTAGCAAAAACGAATTTTATAAATTCTACCGTCAAAACTATTTGAAACCAAAATCATATTTGTAAATTTTTCTAAAATGTTAAAGTACGAGTTAAAGCTCTTAAAAATATGTTATGCTGGTACCTACAAACATTTTTTTTACTTTACTTTTTGGTTTATATAGGTACATATACAAAATAAAATTGAATACAAATTTTTATTACTAAGTATTTGCTATTACTTATACTGAAATTGTATTTTCACAAAGCTGTAAACAAAATTCTGTAGACAAAACCTAAATTCAGATTGATTTCATATTAAAGCTTAAATCGTCTTTACATAATGTATGTCAAATCTTTTTATTGTTTAGTTTTGCTTTTTTGTAATTTTAGCAAAGATTAAAAAAAATAAGCGAGTACTCTTTTGCTTTTTAAATTGTGAAAAAATCAACAATTTATTAATGCAATAATTATGGAAAATATAAGAACTCTTAATTTAAGTAATTATTTTTTTATGCAGAAAAAAATTATTACAAATTTGATACTAATTTAATCTTCATTTCTAAAACTTTTTTGTTAATAAAAATAAACATGTTTTCCTCTAGTCATTTATCCTGTAATCAGTTTTGAGTAATAGCAATTTATTATTATTCCGCCATTAATCACTGTGCGCAAATGTATTTTCGATGTTTATAAACTTTCTAATCATTTACTTTTAGAAAATTTACTTTTTAATTTAGAATAACATTCAAAAGTAGCTTTCTTGCATGTCTGTGATGATAAATATTTTATTGCTAAGGAGAAACGTAGTTACTAATGACCGTTCGTATAATTTTTTTTGTAACAGTTGTTTTAGAGCGATTGTTAAAATGCATTGTAAAACATACCTATGTATAACATAACCGATTTGTTCTTCAAATAAGTATCAAGCGTTATTAGAGATTTATTATTAAATGTAAAAGTAATTAGTGTTTTAAAATAAATTTTAATTGTTTAATTAATAATTTAAAAAAATAACAAAAAAAATTATTTAAACAAACTTGTAATGAAGTTTAGATAAATTAGTTGTAACACGCGTTGCTGATCAACTACATTTCGTTAAAACAATTAATACAATAGTAAAATTAGAAAATAAACATTTTACGATGTTGCATTTGTGTTTTTTTAAAGAAAAAATATACATGATCTTACCTTTTGCAACCGGCGAGACAGCTATGAAATTAACGAGGGCAGCTCCCGTGCTGTGTCCCATCAGTGTTACTCTCTCGGGATCGCCACCGAAAGCTGGAAGGTTCTCCCGAAGCCAGTGTAAACCTGCTACAAGATCCATTAGGCCAAAATTCCCTTGTGCACTCCCTTTAGCACCCGTTTTTAGGAATCCTAAAACAAATCACTGTTGCTAGTACTCGATTATGTAAAACAGTATTCTTTTCGATTGTAAAATGTCTAACTGTATTTTATCTTTTCAGCTACAAACACTTTTTGTATTTATTACTTGATTTACATGCAACTAAAAACAGTAAATGCTTGCGATAAATATACTTAAAACGTAAACATTTTTAAATTGCTATAAAAAATTTCTAGGCAATATTAACATGTAATCTACATACACCGCAAACATATTTATTGACCATGAACCAGAATTACATTATAGTCTAGATTTCTTGCCAAAAACCGTAATCTAAACTTTTCCAATCCATAAGACAAAATGCTAATAACTAAATTTTTACATTATTTTTATGTCTTTTACGTTTAAAGTAAACGACGCAAGTCTTCAATTAACTTACAACTTTTCGAACATTTCTGGCTAAAAACGTTACCACTACTTACCGTTATAAATAAATCAAAATAGCATTGATTATGAACGCAAAATGAATTAATATCAAATAAAATTTATTGCAGTCATTGATCGTTTTCTCAAATATTGTAATAAAGTATTTAGTGACTATTAAAGACAATAAATTAAAATTTATACGGTGAACGAAAACACCTGAAGCAAAACATAAAGTTAATTATCATTAAATTTAAGCTTTAAACAAATTAGAAAGTATCCAATTTAGCACAAGAAAGATGTTTAATATATTTGTTTAAGATATACGAATAAATGCTACAGATTTCTTCATGGTTGATAAATACAAAACGATAATGTAATTAAGTTAATGTAATACGATCTAAATTAAATTGTTGCGCAAACGAACGGGCTATTTGTAAGATTTAGAGTCAAAATTAGTTACGTCTGCAAATGTAATATACTTACATTGCATTTTAAAACTTATTATTAAATGGTATTTTTAAACATTTACTAAAGCTGCAATAAAATCATTCTTTTAAGCATTAAACGTAGTTAGAAAAATGCTTAAATGTAATGAGATTTATAAAATTTACTATATTTTAAGTAGGTACACGAATATTATAAGTTCATGTTTGTATTGATAAGATAATTTAATTTAAACAAAAATATAATCAACTAAATTTGTTAAATACCGGATTTAATGTTTTTACAATTACAAGTAATAATTTGATATTGTTTTTTTTTAGTTTAACAAACATTTTCTGTACTGAATACCTTAGTTGATATAGCTAAGCTACAAACCAAAAAAAATACGACAGACATACAGATATCCTATCAATAAAAATTTGCGTAATTTTAATTTAAACTAAATGTTTTTTTTTATTAATTAATTTATATAGTGCGTTTCTTTACATTTCTTTTTAAGTACATTGTATTGTCGATGCTGACAAGAAAAACCAGTCCCAAGATTTGTAAAAACGGTAAATTTATAATTATTTTATTAAAGTCATAAATAAAATATTTAACTTTTAGAAGTATCTGTAAATTTGAAATTTAGTAATCTATAGTAAATAGTATAGTACTTGTTAATGCAGAAAATAATTAATATTTTGTGTTGCCCTTATTGAAAACACCTACATTTCTTGGTTAGTGTAGTTACGTAATGACTTAAAAAACCTCTAGAATTGCAAAATAGAAAATCAAAATCTACGCAAAACTATGCATTGAAGATCAATCATTATTTAAATAAAAATGTGTGTGCTAGAAAATATGTTTGATAGTTTATAAATATAGTTAAGATCAAAAGAAAAAAACGCTTTAAAAGCTTTATTAATTTGAGTATTATATATTTAGGAGTTGGTACTATATAAAAGATTTCAATTTCAAAATTGAAAGATTTAGTTAATTGTATTTGTGATGTTTCTAAACTGTTCTTTTTAACTTTAAATTTTACATAGGGCAAGAAAAAAATAAAATGTTACTGACGAAAGTCTCATAGCAGAACTCAACCTTATTTAGCACTATTAATGAATAGGTTGTAGAAACTTCTTCACTAGGAGGGGCAAAATTATTTAGCACTTCTAACGTGTTTTTCTAGTAAATTCACATCTTTGGAGCGTAATTATAATTATACTTTTTAGTATTCTGTTATTTTTGTTTAAAAAAACATTTTTTTGTTACGTTTAAATTTTATTATTCGTCACCTTGTATATTTCACATAATTGCGACGGTTGGCAATCCGGTTCGTTCTGAAGTTTCTGTCATTTTGTATTTATTTCTGTATTGTGCAAGGCATTCTAATGTAACCGGAAACGTCTTGTATTTATGGTGCAGGGTCTTTTTAAATACTTGTATTTCACGTGATATGCATGTTAGGCAACCAACATTGCTTGGTTTGGTATTAAATAAAATAAAAATTAATAAATGAGAAATTTGATTTATAACCTTTAAACTAAGGTTAAGTATTTAGTTAAAAACGGTAACACATTAACAATACCTGTTTATTTAAAATAAAAATTGGTAATAAGAGTTATTCAAAATTTCTAACCGATGTTAAATATGTTGTTCTTCAGTTGCGATACATGTGTTACGTGTTCTCTTTAAATTTTGGAAAACATTACAAAGCTCATTAACTTTAATATTTTAAATAGATGCAATAGTATAGTAATTGCATGTTCCAAGTCTTCAATATTGGGCAGCTAATTTTTATATACTGTGTTTTTAAATGTAGTAAACGTAAAAATGTAGTAGCGTAAAATCTGGAGATCGTATTATTTTTACTTTCTCTTAACACTAATTAGAATGTTACTATGATTAATATGTAAGCAAGCTGCATTACTATACGTTGGTCAAGTAACTGTGTTATAAGAAAGATCTTTCTCATTGATTAGTAGTGCTTGTCTTAAAAAAATTGCCGTTAAAGTTTTAAATTCTCAATCTGAAATGTTTGTTATAAAATTATTAAAAGATTTTGAAAAAGATACGAAAAACGTTATTAAATTAGCGGTACGGTAAGCGGAAAAAAAATATGTTGTGTTAGACACACTATAAAAGCTTCTAGATAAGAGGCATGCATACGAAGTAAAACAAACAAGATTGCTCCATTTATTACGGATATTCAAATACAAACAGACGAAATAGACGTCTGCAATCATATGCAGCCAACTTAAATTTGACAACACCTCAAATATTTGTGTTCTTAGATGAAACTTGGATTTTTTAAAAAAAGCACTCTCTGATGGATATATTTTTTTATAATTTTTAATGTTATTTTATAGGTGATATTAAACAATCCTGTCAATATGGTTCTATAAAAAGTGTTCGAAGATTGCACAATGAAGAAAAACGGTACAGCTTTATCCAATCCGGAATAAAAAACGGATTCGTTCCTAATGCAGATTTAGTATTTTTGACAAAGAAATAAACGGTAGATTATCATGACAACATGTCTGCGAATTTGTTAAAAAAATGAGTTTGTTATAAATTATTACACAATATATACCCAAACTCAATAATTGCTATTACTACCATTTTACCATAGAAGAAACCACAACTTTAAAAAAACATGCAAACTGACTCTGCAGCAAGTAAACGGGCAATATGGTCTAATGCAGTTACTAAAACGCATGCTTATGCAAAAAAATAGCCATAACATAAAGATTCAAGTTGGTACACGTTATCATTTAAATATCTATAATGGTTAAAAAGCAATAATGGTTGAATTAATTTCAAAAGAAAAACGTTTTTCAATGCCATGCCAATCTGTTATTTGCCTTACAAAGTTATTTTACCGCACGTACAGAAACATAGCTGTTAATAATTTTTTTATTTTATGCCAAGGATTAACGGGTTTTGCTATATATTATGGCTCAATAAAAAAACCAGCAATGCCAAAAAAATTGTCTAGAAAGAAGTTTTTTTTATTGTGGCACTACAATGGTTTTATATTTACCAATACAAAATAAAGCTGTTGCTCTTGTATCTAACCAAAAATAATATTGCATTCTAATATGACTAAAGAAAGGATAGACAGCATGGATCAAAAAATGGCAAATTAACCATCAAATAAGAGATCACAACTATAACCAATACATTTTTTCACAATTCTTGATATTAATAGTGCAAACAGCCATGTAGGCTCATACAAAATGTGACGTCAGTCACACTACTATATTTTTGAAAAATACTGGTAAATGTTTTGATAACACAGCTTTTACCTGTATCAATAAGAATTAACATTTGTGACATTTAAAAAATATCGTTTAGATGTACCGAAAGTTGTGAAACAACTAAAGAGAAATTAACTGTACGAAAATAGTTCAAGTTATGTTCACCTAGAATAAAAACATGCAAAAGTCTTGTTTGTTTGAGTTATTTCAAAAAAATTGTTAATAATGTGTCGTGAAATTAAGGGCGGTGTCATGATATTATATTAACATTATAAAAATGTGATTAAAAACTACAGGAATACTTAGAATCCAAGTGTCATTCAATATAACTAAAGGTATATATGTCAAGTTAAAGGTTATATTTAAAAAAATTAAAACAAAGTAAAAAAAATTGTTGAGAAAGTATTGTAATTGTACACGGAGAGAAAAGTTTACTGTAATAAAGCAAAAACAGCTATATTTCATGCAAATAGGCTGTTGGTTTTGAGTCATGCCGATGTACGCTTAAATAAAGCTTTCATTTTATTACAACAAATATTTTGAAAAAGAATTGTATAGATTTTATAATATATCAATTTAAGAAAACATTGTTTTCTTTTATCATTCAAAAGTTGCTTAATGTGATCGTAGAGAAGAACCATAGTTATGACAAGTACTGCTTTTTCTTATCTCTGTTGATTGTTGTGTTTTATCATAAATAGGTTTAATAGTAATAACACTTCGTATTAATTTAAGCACGCAGTGTCATAATGTTTGCTTTTGTGCAGCTTCAGGGTATGAATGATTTCAGTAAATATACACATAGTTTAAACGTATTTATTTGCTAAATTCAAAATAAATGTGCTATATTTTTATCATCACTACAGTTTATGGTTTAATCTACATTAAAATTTATAATTATTGGTAGATAGTATTACCGATCCAAATGATACTGTCCTTGACACCAAAATGTACACGCATCAGCATTAATAGTATGTAACACTTAGAATATTAGTCAAATCTACACCATCCGAGTTAAATAATCTTCTTGTAACTTTTGGAAAGTTATTTTTTTCTGTCAAAGGGTTCTCCAACTACTAAACTTAACAATCAACCCAAATTCACCTTCCTTCAATATGTCCAAATTATTTTCCGTTAGGCACACAAGGGATGTAACATCAATTTCTTGTTCTAAAAGAAAAGCAAATGCACGATAATTTCATTTCATTGCAAAAAACTAAGTCATACATGCCAAAAAATGTGCAAGCTTTG
Organism: Aquatica leii; assembly: GCA_035610365.1. Lineage (NCBI taxonomy): Eukaryota > Metazoa > Arthropoda > Insecta > Coleoptera > Lampyridae > Aquatica > Aquatica leii. Next base: position 61,415,315 of record CM069434.1, read on the forward strand.
CGACATAATTCTAACATATAACGGGAGTGAACAATATTCAAAATCAGAGTCAATACTTACTTGTAAGTTTTTGATAGTTTCCAATAATTCACTAATTGATGTAGTGAGTTATAGATTATATGCTGCAAGCAACTTGTTATAAAATGATGGATCCATGTCGTATAGTTCCAAACAAAAAACTGTCGGAGTCACGGTACACGTTAATTTATCTTTGCCACAGTTTTAGCAAAAAGTTTAACACATATTGCAAACCTTAACGTAAATTAAATTGCTGATACCTTATTTTAGACCAGCGTGGAACAAATAGTGATAACATAAATGCTTACTTGAAATTCCTACTTGTGGTTTCTTAGTAATTTATTACGTACTTTAATCGCTGATATGATTTCTTATAATAATTAGTTGAATTTGATCAATTTGTAGTCTTAATTTTAACAAAAAATTTTTACTTGTATCATTATAATTATGAATGATTTAATAAAAACATGTTTGGATTGCAATAAGAAATTTAATTTAAGTTTTAGAACATGTAGGTTTAATTTTATTTGAATGTGAATCAATTTTAGAAAAAAAGCAAATGCTTTAAATATGAAATTGTAATGATTAAATTCAGCATAATATTTCTCTCCGTGTATGTAAAAAATAATACGATTTAGTTACGTCTAGATGTTAGACGCCTAAATACAGCAATAAATGCAATTACAGGGTTGTTTCTAATAATAAGAATCGGGGTTGTTAGTTTGAAATCTAATGTCCGGTTGCATAAAGCAAAGTTAAGTATGTTGTTAGTTGATGACGTTGTTAACTGAATCCTAGCTAGTGATTCGAGAATGTCGACAATGACCAATGACGATGCTTAACACATGAGCACGGCGTGTAAATAGCAATAACATTTTTACACTATATTATTTAGATGAAGCCCAATTTAAAAACAGTGTGCATTTTTATTGCAAAATATTAATTTTCTTGTAATTTTTTTTAATACTTGTTTCGTGGCAAAACATTGATGCTTTACCGTTCTTAGGTACTAACATTTAACATATGGACAGTAAAGCATTGATATAGAGACGTATTTTGCAAGTCAAAACTTATTAATTTTTAATATTCGCGTTTAGACTTTTGTGCATGCAATTTTAGGTGTGCCTTATATGAATTCAACTAAATTCAACGATGTTTATTTGTTCGACGCGTACGCACCTTCCTCAACTGAGAAGGAAAGCAGCGAAAGCAATGTTGATTTTTTATAAATCCGTCTTCAAATTTTTAAATAGTTTTTTTAGAGAATATAGATGCACTAGAAGACGTTATTGCACAGTATAAAAATAATAACTCAGAAGATGAAGATGCATTTTGGAGAACAGTTGATTTGGTTTTCCAAAAAACAGTATTCGATTCAAGTTGAAATTTTATGACCAGTTGATTGACAAGCAGCCATATAACATTTTAAAAGTGTTAGTGGCTGATGAGATTACTGAATTTAGGAAAAATATAGCATTGCCACTATTGGGATTTACTGAAAACGCTGAAGACCAAAACTCACCAGTTGTACTCCAAAATGTTAAATTACATAATAGTTAGGAACATGCTAAAAACCGATGTGTTGTATGTTATGCTAAAAATAAAGAGCAATATGGTAGAGATGAAACACAGAACAAAATGGCAATGAATATCTTGTAAAAAGTAGTTATTGCGCCCAATGCTTTTTTACGGAGCATGAAGCAAAGAAATTATAATACAATCATCGTATTACTTATTTTGTTAAAAAACTAAGTTTTTTTAGTTTAAGTTTAGAGTATAATGTTTTTTGTGCAAAAATATAATATGCTTTATTTTGTAATATTTATAAATTAATAATTTTTGAAGTAATTTAAACTAACATAACACAAACTTTCTCTCAAATTTTCACGGCCAGCTAAAGTTTCGCTTTAGTTTAGCTCCAATGCATTTAGCAATATAGTGAGTCAATAGTTACAATCACGTCGTGTTTTATAATGTGCCGGTCGTGGTTAACGTGTGTTAACGATACAGCCATGTTATTAACTACATCATCAAAGTTAACAATGCATTATGCAACCGGGCCACAGTTTTTGTGTTAAATGCACCAGTAAAATTTAAAATACACAATAGGTAACCATCGTGCCAGATTCTAAACTCTATAGAAGTTAGAACTTAAGTAACACAATTATAAGCAACTTTTGGCTTAGACCCCGTCCTAGTTGAACATGTAGACTTTTTAAGTTTGGTCCTAGTCTTTCTTTGAGAGCCAAAACAAGAAGTAAAACTTGACTATTGCCGTCTTGTCGTTTGTGAACCCAAACAAACTGATGTTTCGTAAGACATTACAGTTTGCATGTTTGGAGTGGTAAATGTCACTAAAGAAAAAAGTCTAAGTGACGATATTTCATTAGCGATTAAGTAATTAACGGACTTAGACTTACCGTTACCGCTTGACTGACTTCTTTATTACCCGCAGTAAGAGTTTGTGTTCTTTCCAAAAAGGTTGATGTTGATTTTAGAATGTGTATACTGGTATCCAAGTCTTAAACCGTTTTTCCAGTTCATATTATAAGGATGTTTTTTATATTTCCACAGCTTTACGGATAAGTCTGAGTAAGTAGTAAGAAGTTCTAACAAACACTTTAGTTTAGTCAAAGTTTAAGGTGTGTTTTTGGTTCCACACTTGTTCTGCCACTGATGATTTTGTGACTCTGCGGTGTTTGCAGTCAGCCATATGCTCTTTTACTCTAACTTTAATAGAACGTATTGTCTGTCCTATATAACTTAATCCACAGGAACAAAGAAATTTGTACGATTTGGCATATTTTAAAGCCCCTTGTTTGTCTTTAGCAGTTGTAAACCAATTGTTCAAGGTATCCTTATTCGTAAAAACAGTTTTGAGATAATGTTTCTGTAGCACTTACTTATTTTGTCTGTCAAACCGATACAGTCAGGTAAATAAGCGGTGCTCGTGGGAAGTGATAAGTATTGTAACCGGTCCTCGGTTGTAATTTTTATTTACAACACCCTAGGTAGCTAAGTGGAGAAAATAATAATAACACAATTAAGATGTATAACAAAATAAATATCTCTGCGTTTTATTATATACAGGAAATAACAAACTTAAATTCAAAATTACAACAAACAAAATAAATAACATACATAATACAACCAAATAATAAAAAAATGAAACTGAAATTAATTCTGGGCGGCTTTGTATATGTAATTCATAAACTGCGCCGGCAGCGCCCTCCGTTGGCTTTTGCACGACTCTGCCTTAATGTTGACGCTAAAACACAATTAAAAATACTGTTTTTGGACCAGCGTTTTACGGTGTTGAATTCCCGCAAATCCCCTTGCCAGCGGTGCCTTTTCCTGCGTGTTGATCGGGTTATATTCAACAGGTAGTGCCGGGGAAATTTGATAGGTTAGTTTTTACACCTCAGGTGAGTTTTTGGTTGCAATTTAAATACTGCCTGCATGTAAGAAAATTACGGTTTCTGGATTTTACAGGTGGATTCTTAAGGAACCCGTTTAATTAATTTCACGTGGATAAAATGACAATTATTATTAGATATGCGTTTCCTATGATTTTGCCAAGGTCGCAAATGAAATCTTAATGAAAATGGGTTGAAATACACTCCAATATGTATCTATAAGGTATGTAACACGACGCGATAACAAAATGGGCGTCTGTTGTATTTGTTTATGTCACAGGTACGAAGGTACATAAAGTTAATGTCGTACAACTCGAGAGATGAATAAAATCAACTTACACACTTACGGCGAGCACTAAGGTACTCTACGAACAAATGTATAAGGGTTACTCATCCGGGTCGACTAAGGTGCAGTATGTAACCATTCAGTAATAGCGTATAACCCTTTGGCCCCCACGGCGAGCGCTAGAGCACTCTACGTACTGATAACCTTAGGTGATAGCTAATTACCAACGATTCGTGTATGTCACAGGTACGGAGTTACATAAAGTTAGTGTCGTACAACTCGAGAGATGAATAAAACCACCTAAAACACTTACGGCGAGCACTAAGGTACTCTACGAACAAATGTATAAGGGCTATTCATCCGGGTCGACCAAGGTGCAGTATGTAACACTCCAGTACTGGTGAATAACCATTCAGTCATCTACGGCGAGCACTAAGGTACTCTACGAACAGACAACTTCAGGTGTTCGACAATCTTTAACCAGGATAACCAAATACAACACTCCAAAAAACAACAATTTACTAAATATACGTACGGATTAATGAAAATGATTCGCAGCTTATTGCGACAGGTGAAACGCAGGTTTTGATCGTTGTACTAACCGGTCAGGATTCATTCAAGTTGAGCAAATGCTCCAGGTACAGGCGATGATCGATTACCGGATTACTGGTTAACTTACAGTTAATTTTCAGGTTCGAAAATTGTCTTCGGCAGGATACAGGTGTCTTTCGAGATGGCTTCGAACACAGACGAACAGGAAAAAGATCTCATCCTAGATAGGACAGCCGCTTTTATATCCTTTTTCCTTCCTGTTGGGCCGTGTTTAGAGCGGGGATTGTCACGGCACTGGTGGGATATACAAGAATGGGGGTAAAGTACATGCACCATTTTGAAATTGGTTTTCAATTTTTTTTCCAAAATGGTGAATCTTACATTCGTTTCGTTACATACCATCCCCTCTTGGGTGAAGCCAGTGACAAGGGGTTGCTTTTGGGCTACCTTCTAGTGGAATTCTACTTACGAGTGAGAGTTGGGTAAACTCTGCTGTAATGGCCGCTGCTGGGTTCCACGGAACCCGGATCGTGGTGGTGTCGCCTACCGGTACTATCCCCAGGGCGATGGCGTTTGTCCGGCTGATCCGTGTGAAGGTGGCTGGTCCCGTCTGAACTGTGATTCGGCGGCGATTCTGGCGGTGGCGTCGTCGGGATCCCCGTTGAGTCATAGGGGTCGTAAGGACATCATGCGGTCTTTCGACGGGGCTCTCTGGCACTTGGATGGTGGGTGGTGGTTTCTTTTCGTCTGCGCCGAATATTCGGTGCCACGGAATTGAAATAAAAAATGGCGCTTTCCGATCTAATGGAGGCCGAGTGATTTCAATCTCCTTCATCGTTTGGGGGCTCGGGCTTTCCAATCCTACCGGCATATTTCGGATCGGCGAGAGTTCCTCTACCTGGTAAGTTGATGTTCTTGCCGGTGAGGCGGCGGGTGATGGCCCAAACAATTCTTCCATTTCAGCTGCGAGGTTTATGCGGTTTTCCACTACGGGAGGTGTCGGGACGTTTGGGGGTGGCGCACGAGTTAGGAACACTTGTGGCTGATTTTCTTTCCCTCGGCTCCACCACCGAGGTGTCCAGGGTTGAATCCGTAATTTCCGCTTTGGTTTACGTGTCGGTTGCACTGGAGCCATGACACAAACTAACCCACTTAGTTCTTCGCGGTTGTCCAGTGTACGCTCTTCTGCCGACTGGAGGGGCGGTTTCGGCGAATCAGGGACAGTCTTGATATCTTTTACGTGGACACGCCCAGCGCTTCGGTGCGAATCGGGAATCCAAAACTCTACTATTACAGGCGAGATGATTCGTTGAACTCTGAATGGTCCGGAATACTTTGAAGCTAGTTTGGCACTAAATTTGTTTAGTTTGTCGGATAATGGTCTTTCCTTTTTCGCCAATCCTGGGCCGGTATGGTCGGCGACGCAAGTTGTAATGGTAGCTCTGTTAATGCCTGGGCCAGATTATCACGCGTGACTTGAAAAAGGTCTTGTAACTTACGGATCTTCATAACCCTTTTGTGGACGTCTGGATCTTCGAGATTTATTTCTGGTTGGGCAGTGCGGTGAAAGGTTCCGGGTGCCACCAATTCTTTCCCAAAGTTAGAAATACCGGAGTAAATCCAGTTGACAGGTGGTGGGAGCTGTTGATGGCGAAACTGATTTCTGGGAGCTGCTGATCCCATTCGCGTTGATCGGGCCCGGTAGTTTGAGAAATCATGGTTCCGACAACTTTGTTCATCCTCTCAACGGGATTTGCCTGGGGTGTATATGGGGGCGTGAGACGTGACTGGATTCCCAGGCGGCCTAATTCTTGTTTAAAATGATGACTGGTGAATTGGGGCCCATTGTCGGTGAGGATGATTTTTGGTGTGCCGTATCTCATGATAATCTGATCGTTTAGTGCCCTGAGAATATTGGCGGTGGTGGCGGCTTTGAGGGGTTTGAGTTCTGTCCACTTCGTGAATCGGTCCTGTGCCACTAGTAAATAACAGTTACCTTTCTTAGACCGGGGCAAGGGTCCCAGTAAGTCCATGCTGATGATATCCCATGGCTGGTGGTTGTGAAGAAAGTGCATTTTTCCTGTAGGTAACCCTACTTTTTCTTTGTACTGGTTACAATTCTTACATTTCCGTACATAAGTGAGAACATCTCGGGAAATTCCAGGCCAATAGTAATACAGAAATGCTCGTTTCAATGTTTTTGCCACTCCTAGGTGTCCAGCGGTGACTGTGTCGTGACACTCAATCAGGACTTGCGGACGTTGTGTCTTCGGGACGCATAGCTTCCAGGTGTTGTGTAAACCTTCTGCAGCCTCTGGACTGTTTACTGGAAAATTCTTGTACAAATGACCGTGTTCTATTTTATACTCGGGCCACTGTCGGGGATTATCTATTACTTGTTGCTTCATACGGTCGCACCACGGGTCAGGGACGGGGTGGTCGGTTAGGGCTCCAAGTGGCCCAGTTGGCTCGTCTTCATATCGACGCGATAGGGTGTCTGCCACTACATTTTGGGCTCCGGGACGGTATACCACCTCGTAGTCGAATTGCTGCAGTTCGAGAATCCATCGTGCCAGGCGGGAGGTCGGGTTGGCCATGGTTTTCAGCCATTTCAAATTGCGGTGGTCGCTAATTACTTGAAATCGGTATCCTTCAAGGTATCCTTTCAGCTTCCGTATAGCCCACACTACCGCAAGACACTCCAGCTCAATGATTGAATAATTTTTTTCAGGTGCAGTCAGTGCCCTACTGATGTACGCTATGACGCGCTCTTCACCTCCCTGGCGTTGGGTGAGTACTGCTCCGAGGCCACTGACGCTGGCGTCTGTCTGCAGGATGAATGGTACCTGGAAATCGGGACAAGCTAGTATAGGCGTCGTCGTGAGGGCGGTTTTAATGGCGTTAAAAGCCTTTTCTTGCGCGGGAGTCCAAACGTAGCGGATGTCCTTCTTCAGGAGGCTTGTAAGGGGAGCGGCGATTTGGGCGAAACCAGGTACGAATTTTCTATACCAAGAAGCCAGTCCCAAAAATCGTCTCAATTGTCGGGTATTTACAGGAGCTGGAATTTCAACGATTGCTTCGACCTTTTCGCTGTCTGGCTGGATCCCGGTCTGGTTAACTACGTGTCCCAGGTATTTTAACTCGTTCATACAAAACAAGCATTTATCTTCTTGTAATTTTAGACCTCGGGTTCGCAGCCGCTGAAACACGGTTTGGAGATTTTCGAGATGTTCTTGGAACGTGGATCCTAGGACGATAATATCATCGAGGTAAGCGAATGCCTTCGCGTCCATTTCGGGTCCAATGATCTCGTCTAACAGCCTCTGGAACGTGGCCGGTGCTGAATGTAATCCAAATGGCATGACTCGGAACTGGAACAGTCCTCTTCCAGGCACGGTGAATGCGGTTACTGGCCTACTTTCAGGCTCAAGGGGAATCTGCCAGTATCCATCCTTTAAATCCAGAGTGCTGATGTACCTCGCTCCTCTAAGTTTATCTAAAATTCCTTGAATAAAAGGTATTGGATACGCATCTTTTATGGTTACATCGTTAAGCTGGCGGAAATCAATGCAGAAGCGGTATTTACCTGTTGGTTTGCGTACTAAGACAACTGGGGAACTCCATGGACTACGGGAGGGCTCTATTACTTGTTCTTCCAGCATCCGATCGACTTCTTGGTCGATTACGCTTTGCATGGCCGGATTTCTCGGATAATACCTCTGTTTAATTGGTTCAGTTCCTGGTTTTAGCATGATGCGGTGAGTGACTCCAGTAGCTGGACCCTTCATTTCTTGAAATTTTAATAACTCTGTTTGTAGAAAATCGGTGAGTTGATTTAACTCTTCAGTGGTGATACCTTGGATACCGCCCAGACCTGGATCATTTCCAACTAGACAAGTGATAGGTTCGGTATTTAGCATTAGCGTGCCGTCGCGGGTTTGCAGTATAGCTTGGTTCCGGTACAGGAAGTCCCACCCTAGTAGGATGTTCGACGTAAGATGCTCCAATGCTTGACACTCCAACTCGAGGGTTTGTGATCCAATTGTAATGGGAAATGTATAATTACCTTTGGTTTCAGTTACATTTCCGTTGGCTAATTGGACTAACGTCGGTTTATTATGCGTTGGTTTTACATCATGTATCACCAGGGCCTGAACGCATGGGCTAATATAACTCCGGGAGGCGCCGGTATCGATCAGGGCATGGAATGTGTGGCCGTACACGGTAATTGGGACAAACAACCGTGATTCTACTGTGGCTACGACTGGCGTTGGGGTTGGCTGGTTTGAATAGAACATTTTTACCTTTTGTAACCAGGAGGTCCATTCGGGATAACTGGTACAGCCGCGGGTGGCCTCATTGACTAGTTGTGGCTTTGCTATGCTAGTCGGCCGGATCCGTTTCCCACCCGTGGGCATGGACAGTTACGGGAGTACACTCCATCTTTACCGCATCTAGAACAAAAAAGCTTAAAGCGTCCACGACATTGAGCCATAAAGTGTCCTCGTTGGCCACATCTCCAACAGGTTTCGTTTCGATTATACGGTCTTGTTTGTTCGGTGGGATTTCTTTCTTGTGTTACGTTTATGGGCTGGGTTACACTGGGATTGACGGCGGCCACTTCGGTATGTACGGCGTGTGGTTTATTCGTCTTGGTTTTAGGAATCGCTTCAAAGTCTCGAGCCAGGGCTTCTAATTCTGCGAGGTTGTTAAAATCTTTCCGCTTAATGTATAGCTTGTACGAGCTATGGAGGTTTTCGAATATCCTTTCGAGTTGTTCCTCCTGAGCCATTTGTCCGTGGCGTCTCATGAGCGTCCTTAGACTGTTGATGTAATCGCTGGTTTTCTCGTCTTCTTTTTGCACCCGATTTCGTATTGCTTCTTCTATTTGATATCGGTGTCGAGGACCTACGAAGTTAAGTTTAAACTGATAAACAAAGTCTTCCCATCTTGTCCACTGATCTTTATTGTTTCGGTACCAGAGGAGTACTTCTTCTTTAAATAATTCAGGTAGCGCTTGTAGGAGAGTAGTTCCAGGGATTTCGTAGCATGCTTTAAGTTCTTCGATGCGTTCTATAAAGGAAATAGGGTCTGTCCGACCATCAAATTTTATCCCCCATTTTCTAACGCAATCGCAGAGTTGGACGGTTAAAGCTCCTCCGGCGGTCGTAATTGTTAACGGATTCGGTGACGTTGGTCTGGATGCTTCTGGATTTCTTGGATACGATAGCGTACTGCTGGTTCCTTCTCCGGTGCGTAGAAAATTAATCAGGCGTGCTTTTAATTCGTTGACATTTCCGCTTGCGTCTAATCTGTATGTTCGTAGTTTACTGATTAATTCTTCTTTTTTCATGTTGCAGATCCAGTTAACCCAGACGTCGGCCTCGGGGATTTCTTCTGGCATGCTGTCGGTGGGTTCAGACATTGTGGATTTTCGGTACAGGATGCTCGAGCGCCAACCAAAATGTCTGAAAATAGAATTAATTATTTACTTACAGGTACTGCAGGTCAGGTACTGGGGTTCCGGAGTCCCTATGCTCGGGCGTCAAATGTAACCGGTCCTCGGTTGTAATTTTTATTTACAACACCCTAGGTAGCTAAGTGGAGAAAATAATAATAACACAATTAAGATGTATAACAAAATAAATATCTCTGCGTTTTATTATATACAGGAAATAACAAACTTAAATTCAAAATTACAACAAACAAAATAAATAACATACATAATACAACCAAATAATAAAAAAATGAAACTGAAATTAATTCTGAGCGGCTTTGTATATGTAATTCATAAACTGCGCCGGCAGCGCCCTCCGTTGGCTTTTGCACGACTCTGCCTTAATGTTGACGCTAAAACACAATTAAAAATACTGTTTTTGGACCAGCGTTTTACGGTGTTGAATTCCCGCAAATCCCCTTGCCAGCGGTGCCTTTTCCTGCGTGTTGATCGGGTTATATTCAACAGGTAGTGCCGGGGAAATTTGATAGGTTAGTTTTTACACCTCAGGTGAGTTTTTGGTTGCAATTTAAATACTGCCTGCATGTAAGAAAATTACGGTTTCTGGATTTTACAGGTGGATTCTTAAGGAACCCGTTTAATTAATTTCACGTGGATAAAATGACAATTATTATTAGATATGCGTTTCCTATGATTTTGCCAAGGTCGCAAATGAAATCTTAATGAAAATGGGTTGAAATACACTCCAATATGTATCTATAAGGTATGTAACACGACGCGATAACAAAATGGGCGTCTGTTGTATTTGTTTATGTCACAGGTACGAAGGTACATAAAGTTAATGTCGTACAACTCGAGAGATGAATAAAATCAACTTACACACTTACGGCGAGCACTAAGGTACTCTACGAACAAATGTATAAGGGTTACTCATCCGGGTCGACTAAGGTGCAGTATGTAACCATTCAGTAATAGCGTATAACCCCTTTGGCACCCACGGGGAGCGCTAGAGCACTCTACGTACTGATAACCTTAGGTGATAGCTAATTACCAACGATTCGTGTATGTCACAGGTACGGAGTTACATAAAGTTAGTGTCGTACAACTCGAGAGATGAATAAAACCACCTAAAACACTTACGGCGAGCACTAAGGTACTCTACGAACAAATGTATAAGGGCTATTCATCCGGGTCGACCAAGGTGCAGTATGTAACACTCCAGTACTGGTGAATAACCATTCAGTCATCTACGGCGAGCACTAAGGTACTCTACAAACAGACAACTTCAGGTGTTCGACAATCTTTAACCAGGATAACCAAATACAACACTCCAAAAAACAACAATTTACTAAATATACGTACGGATTAATGAAAATGATTCGCAGCTTATTGCGACAGGTGAAACGCAGGTTTTGATCGTTGTACTAACCGGTCAGGATTCATTCAAGTTGAGCAAATGCTCCAGGTACAGGCGATGATCGATTACCGGATTACTGGTTAACTTACAGTTAATTTTCAGGTTCGAAAATTGTCTTCGGCAGGATACAGGTGTCTTTCGAGATGGCTTCGAACACAGACGAACAGGAAAAAGATCTCATCCTAGATAGGACAGCCGCTTTTATATCCTTTTTCCTTCCTGTTGGGCCGTGTTTAGAGCGGGGATTGTCACGGCACTGGTGGGATATACAAGAATGGGGGTAAAGTACATGCACCATTTTGAAATTGGTTTTCAATTTTTTTTTCCAAAATGGTGAATCTTACATTCGTTTCGTTACAGTATTCTTTGACTTTGGGATGTATTGCTTTTTCCAATGCTTTTTGGATCTTTTTGAACCCGTACTCATTTTGTTGTAGAGACTCTACCAGTTTTTCTTTTTGTAGATTTTCATTATCTGACACACGTATAGCTCTTTTAGCTAAAGTATATAAAACAGTGGTCTTTTGTACTGGATTGTGGTGAGATTTGCTATTATGTGCCGAGTTTAGATGTAAAAGCACTAATTTTGTTTATCTTTGCCATGAACCCATACAACAGACGAATCAGCATCATATCTGAATCAAGTTTTTAGTTTTAGTTCAACATTTTAATTTCAGTTTTAAAATATTGCATGTAAGTATTGGCTATAACTGAAGAGAGCATTGAACCCATGGTCGCTACCTTTACTTGTTTAAATAACTGAAATAAATGTTTTTCAGAAAGAGTTCGATGAACAAAATTTTTCTTTAGTAATTCTCTCTTTGAGCAAAAACAGCACTTTGTCGACCGAAACTTTAGTAAAAAAAGATACCACGTCAAAACTGACTAGAATATTGTTTTTCTTATATGCAAGAAATTTAAATTTTTTCTACAATGTCTGTAGAATCTTTAATGTCAGTTTCTGAAAACAGAAGAAGATAAATATATCCCATTCACATTCACACAGGCAAAATGTTTGAATAATTTAAAGTTTATAAATCCAACATTTCCATGTAGGAATAGTTAGCCATAAAAAGTCTTCGTAGAAACTCCGATATTATTGTTCTTCTAACTACTGTCGTTTTGAAACAAATTAATTATGCTGCAAAAATCTATACTATTTTGTCTGAAAAAACGTGCGGTCTTCTAACTCGTCATTACCACTTTGAGGATTAAACATGAGGTTAACCAAATCATTAAATCTTCCAATCTACCTCCAGAAACTAAACGTCGGCTTGTCAATTCATATTCAAAGCCACCTCGTCAACACCGTTTTCCAAAATTTAGAAACTAGAGATTTCCTTTTGACCTATCGTCAGTACTATCTAATCTCCTACTTGCACACTAGCTAAGTTCTTGTCCAACATTTTTTGCAAGTTTACAGGTAAAACTTCTTCTTACATCCTCAACTTTCAGCATTTTATTCAACGTTTAGAAACTATAAAACTTAAACTCTTCTTGTGAGTTTGATGTCACTTCACTTTTTATTAAAATTCCTATTAATGATTTGTCTATTATTATCAAACAGATTTTGTCTTAACATGACAAAGACTTGAGTTTGGTATTTCTTATTGATAAGTGTTTGTCAACCACTTACTTCCAATTCCATAACAAGTTTGACAAACAAGTTTCTGGTGTTGCTATGGGTTCTCCTCTATCACTTGTTGTAGCTCACATTTTTATGGTATCTTTTGAAACGGTTGCTTTGGAATAATCAATATTAAAACATAAACATTGGTTTAGGTATGCAGACAACAGGTTTATTGTTTGGTCTTATAGTCATCTCGAAATGTTTAAGTTTCGTGATCATCTAAACAATCAACACCTAGATATCAAATTTACTATAGAAATCAAAACTAATGGTTTTCTCAACGTTCTTTTTACTCGTAAGCTCGACGGACTTCTGGAACATTCTGTTTATCGCAAACCCACCCATACAAACAGATATCTTTATGCTTCGTTTCATTCTTATCCTCCACGGTTCTGTTATTGAATCTTTGGTTCGTCACGCATTTTTTATTTGCCAAGCTGAGAATCTAGACTCAAAACTTTGTCATCTTACTAGAATTTTGATGAACAATGGTTACATAAAGCAAGATATTTAAACAGTTATCAATCGTCGTCTACATCCACGTGCTGGATTATCTAACGACATTTCTACTTTCAAATTTATTTCGAAATAGGCATGTTTACCCTACATAGACAAGGTTACAGATCAAATAGGAAAACTTCTTCGTAAGAATGGTATTAAACCCATATCCAACTTGACAGGCAAAATCTTTCAGAATCTTCCTTCATTTAAGGACAAATTCCTTACACTTTCATTTCAAGGTGTATAGCAAATTTCTTGTTTATGTAGTTTAGTCTACATTAGTAAAACCGGTCGTTCCGTCATTACACGCATTTCAGAACATGATCGTTGTATAAACGAAAGGCATATTTCTAAATCTACGGTTGCTGAACGTTATTTTACTACAGATCACAATACATATTTTCAAAACGTTTTGGTGATTGCAAAATCTCTATTAAATTAAATAGAAAAATCTGAGAGAGCATAGAAATCATCAAACACCGCAATAATTTTAATTGTGATCATAGTTTTGAGCTGTCCCGTTTTCGGCTCCCGCTCATTATTTCTTTATCAAAAACACGCATCTTTTCGACCGTAACTTAGCTTAATCAGCTAAACCAATACTTTTTCTTTATATAAGGAGACTACTTCTTCTTAAGTCACTTCTACGGAGTTTATAATCTGACTTGGTTAACAAGTTGGTTACCTAACTTTATAGTGGTTCTTTGTTAGATTGTCGTTTGTTTTTTTTTAAATTTATCGTTTTCTTTTTTACTTTTTTAGAGTTTAGAATCTGGCTTGGTTCACAAGTTGATTACCCAACTTTTGAGAGGTTCTTAGTTGGATCTTGGTTTTGTTTGTTTTCTCATCTTAATATGCATTAGTATACGTTTAACCTAAAAAAATATTCTTTTTTAGATCGATTTGTTTTTATGTGTATTTGAATATGTATTATTGTAGACAAATTAATATTATTCAACTAACATCTGTTTGTAGAATGGTACAAGTTAAACGTCGTTTTTACTTTAATAGGTTTTGTTTAAACGTAGAATAAATAAAAATATTAAAAAGCAATCCTAGTTTAACGTTATTAAGTATTGATTTAAGATTCTCAAAAAAATTATAGTAATACTGTATAAAAAATAAAATGCATACGAAATATAATAAGACATAAAACTGGTAAATAAGTTGTTAAAAAAAAGCGTATGAAAGAAATAAGATTTTTAAACAGCCAGGTTAAAATTTATATAGTGCGTTGACATTTACGTATATTCTTCAAGTTATATAAGACATTGCAGTTGTATTTTATAATAAAGATAAAGAAACTGTAAAAAACAAAATTACAAGAAATAATAGCGTGTTTGCACTAACCGTAATGTAAGGTTGTAAAAGCTTGGCTTTAACTAACACACTAAAGTCTTCATGCAGGTGAAAATTTTTAAAACAATTGGCAAAAAAGGTTTATTTAGATAAGAAACGTAACCACAATTTAAATATTAACTAAAAATGTTGTTATTGTTAAATAAAAAGCTGCGTTAACATTTTTATTTTATTACAATTAAAAATATGAGAACTAAACGGTACGACAAGCACTAATCTTTAATTACAAATTTTTATTCATGAAAGTCATAAAAATATCTTTTTAATAAAACGATATTTAACTAAAGTCGTATTAAAAATTTATAGCTTTTAATACGTAGTACATTGATAATAACCACGCGATTATACGTTTTTAAGCTTCTGTGAACGAAAATGCATTTTTAATCTCAACATACATTCACATTTCATGACAATCTACTACTTTTATTGCATTTGAGTTGTGCATTGATATTATCCTTAATATTAGATTTGAATGGGTTTTAGTAGAAGCGTTGAGTATAACCAGAATAACATGATTCCCATGAACCATACATTTTTTGTAATTTAGTGTTAATGCAATTGAATATAAGCGAAAAATGTTATAGGAATTTAATTTATATACTGGTTTAATGGTTATGTTAATTACCAATAAATAAGTCTGATGAACATATTTGCATGTAAGTTTTAATTACTTTTAATTCGTATAACTTAACTTTATAGATAATAACGAACAAAGTTAATTGATGTCTTGTTACGTAAGACAAATGTAATCAACCCCTATAAACGTCAAAGTGGTTTACATAGAAACACAGATAAAATGTTGAAACAAACAACAAAGAACGTTATTTAACTAGACGTCATTAGTTAACAAATATTTGTCCTACTGTTAAACTTTGCAGCATTGCATCTCTTTAACTATCGCAAACGTCTAGGATTTAACAAGTCTTTTTCGTTTTTAAAAAAGATATTTATTATTCATTTAAATTCTAACACCAAACTAATAAAATAATATTTAGACCTTAATAATTAATTTGACAAAAGCTTTAATTATTAATTTGTTTTGATTAACTTCAAGGAGATATGTAAATAACGTAGGTTAGTTTGATACACCTCAAGAGAATAATCTCAGCGAACTCTCAGCAGGGGTTTAAACTCAGGCACCTGGTGACATATTTAATAAGAATCGATTTACGAAAGTGATATTCCAACTGTGACGTCCTTTTTATAATCATTACCGACTCCTTATATCCGTACTAAAATCATATCATTTCCTTTTTTATACATAAATTTTGCGTAAACAAAATATGCGTATAATAACATTTGTATAAAACGAATTCTTGACTTACATTCGTATTTGGGTTTTGATGGAAGGTATTTGAAATATGCTTTCAATATTGGAATTTTAAAATGTACGCTATCCAACTGGTACATTTTCTTACCTAAACGTAGACAGTAAAAACCTTTTCTAAGTTATGTCTAAGTTTTATAGTATCTACTTTTGGTAAGTTTATAAATATAAATGCACTTTTTATTTATAATACTTTGCCGATTTTTGCCGTTTTGTTTTATTATAATTAAGCTGAAACAAAAGATATAAAAAATAGTTTTCTAAACACAGAAAAAAAACATTGAGTAAATCCAAACAAACGCAAACTTCTTATTGATATATTGATTGATTTTTATGGTTTGCTGCTTAAAAAAAATTATACATATAATCAAAACGTTGACAAATTTGGAAACAAGATTCACATGGTTTAATTTAAAAAAAACCTTTTGTTTTAACATGGCATATTAGCGTTGAATAAATTAAATTTTACTGAATAAAATGTTTAATACTATGTATTTTACTAATACTACAAAAAATTAAAAAAATTATTTACATTAGAATATTTTAGTTATTTTATAAAATGCCAGGTATATTGTGAGACGCATTTTACTTGTTTACTACTAGTAAATTATTCAAATATAAGTTTGTATACAAAGAACAGTTACGATTTGCATTCCTTGCATAGAGAAATAAAAATTTCTACAGCATGATAAGGAATATCGTATTATAATTTTAACCGGTGCAATATTTTGTCGCGCTTTTTGTGTCTGGTATTTGGTAGCAGTCACATAAAATATCAAAATTTTTGTCATACGTTACTATGTAAACACAAGATCACAATTTTTCCACAGTTTAGACACACTTTCCACAAACGTATCTGTTACCTATTACACATATTATCTTTGTTTTATTTCCTTCACATTTCAAAATTTGGCATTTGGCAGAATTTAAGCTTTTTTCGATGTACTCTTTGCGGAGTTACACAACAAAATTTCTTCTTAACATGTTCTTACCAGTTGTAGTTTTATAAATAATGCAACTGTTAATTACAGCAAAGTCCAGTATATTACAAAAAACGTAGATGAGCCATCTACGTGAACTTGCTTTACAGGAGTATTTTCATGCCATTTGGCCCACTACGTCTATTTCACACTTGGTTTCATTATGATACAGTATTGTTGTTGCTTTTTATTTGTTTGGTTTTCTATTACTACGTTGTCGTACATTGTTATTTGGCATGGCTTGGTAGTCAGTAATAATGCATTTATTAACTCCTAAAACACTTCCGCTTTTAGTTTTTTCCAGAATTCGAAATTTCCTTTCTAAAACGATTTACCCTCTAACGTAGTATTTTATTTTGTCATTTGTTTAATTAACGCCAAACCTCTAAAAAAATTTTGGTAATAACATTCCTGCTTCTATTTAAATACGCTTTTAATACGTTTAAGACAACGTACTTAGCAACACGTTGATTTATAACGCCATCCTTTTCTAGGCAAAAAAAAATTATTTACTACATATTTGGAACTTAAATCAACCGTCAGCTAGAATTTTATTTTTCAGGCGTGTAGCAGCTTCAGCAATGAGATATAAATATGTCCCATACTTCTGATATTAAACAAAATTTGTCATTCTTCGAACGCTCACTTCCAGTGTCAAATCTTAAAAATCCCATAATGTCATGGAACTTTTGACACAGCATTGTTATACTAAAAAAAGCAGATTTCCACAATTTTGACCATAAGCTATTAACTTCTAAAGCACGAACACTATATGCCCCACGAACAAGTAAAACAGCAATGAAAGCTTCAAGTTCCGAAATAAATATGGTTTAATCAACATTTTTCAGTTCAGTCTGTTGGCCTCGGTTACAATGCAGTTTTGAAAATACTTTAGAATGTAATTGAATAAATGGAATGCACTATGTAGAGAGTCTGTTACACTACGTTTTGCAAAAGAAGTTGGCGCAGGAATATTCGCCACTTTTTGCAATGTGTTTGTTTCCTATTTCTAATGAAACACAGTTTCTATTTTTTGTGTTTTTTTCTCTTAGCGTCTTCGTAGAAGTAGACGGTTGGGAACTCAAATTCAGTTTGGAAAACGCGTACGTTTCTGAGTACTTTTTTCTCTTCAATTTCAATGTGTAGTCGGAACGTGATCGGAAGCATTATTGCTGTTATCGTCAAAAAGTTATTCTTTACTATCCATTCCATCATTAGCTGCAATAAATGTTTTATTTTCCCTTGTCTTATCGTTAGTCATAGTTTTTTATTTTTTTTTCTAATTACATATTTGCTATTTTTTTAAATATTAATTTACTATTTCTAATTGCAATACTATCTTTTTGCCGTTTCTAAAGTACATATGTTGTAGAATCATCTGCATACGACAATTAAAACTTTAAAATACTAATATTATTGTATCATTTTTTATCTAAATATATAATGATTTAAATTAATAACTCTAAATATATTTAAGTTTATTTTTGATATACACATATTTTTTTAACATCTTAATTTATATTTAACACAAAGGCATAGTAATATTGATTTGTGTAGCAACGATATTTAACATGTTATTTTTACTAAAAGCTTAATGATGTTTTAATAAATACGTTTTTTGTATTGTTATTTAAATTTTTAATTAAAATAATTTGATAACATTCATTAAAAAATTGTTCTATTACTGTTTATGTTTTAAACGATGCCAACGTAAATTTTTAAAATAATATGTAATTTTAACTAAGGAAATACTATTTTTTTATAATTTTATTTAATAACGTACTCTTGTCCTCAATCTTAATTCCCAATAAAAAAATGTAAGTATTGCCTACTGCACCGTCTTAAATTGCTCGCTCTTGTGCTTTGGTTTAAATTTAAATTAACCTTTTAAATTTGTTTGCATCGACCTTCCCATGTATTACTAATTTTTTTATATTGTTAGGTTGTTTCCTTAATATGTTCGAAGTACTTTGATGCCTTAAGTTGTATTTTTCTCAAAAGTTGTTAAATTAAAGAGTATTTTATAGTTTATCGCTTTGTATACATGTTTATTTTCAACTCAGTTGGTAGTATTAGAATGTCCCCTGTCTGTTTCCGGTAACATCTACGCGTTGGCATTTCACAAGAAAATTGCAAAACCAGCACATGTTAATTTAAATGTTTAGCGAAGCTTTTAAAAATAATTGTGAGTCATTTTTTTATTTTAGGACAAAACGATAAAAATGCAATTGATGACTGTGGAAAGAATTGCTGAGGCATCGATGCATCTTTTCGTTTTCAGTTAGGTTTAATTTTTTTATGTAATTTCTAGCATTTATGTACCGTTATTTGCTACATTTATAAATTTATTTACTACTACCTATTAAATTAGTTTAAAAAATATCTCAAATATTGACACCAATTATGTTAGGCATAATATGTTAATGAGAAAGACACCGAGACCTCGCTTATAAATTTTCTATTGTTGTGGTAATAGTCACTGACTGCAATGCAACGTCAGTTTGTTTGGGTTTACGAACGACAATACGGAAAAAGCAAAGTTATACTACTTGGAGAAAATAGGACCAAGTCTAAAAAGTCTGGGTGTTTAACTAGCCAAAAATCGTTTACAATCGTAAAAAAAATGATTTTATAACAAACTTTTCCAAATCGTCTATTAACCGACAGTGGTTTTTAAATGATGCAATAGAGCTGGAGATGGCAATTCACATAGTAATTAAAACTCGTTTATAATGAATCGGTACCAGTTAAAATGTCAAGTTGGCAGTCACCAATAGTTCTAATTCTAAGTAAAATGCAAAAAAACTTTATTAACAAACTAATTACTCAAATTAGAATTATTAGATTTTGAATTTCTTTAAAAAATTGCATTTAAAAAAACCAATTTAAATTTAGTTAAACTCTACAGGTTTTGGAATATCTGTCACTTTGTCGACTTCTTCTGTTGACATTAACCAATCATTCAAAAGTGTTTGATGGCAGAGCCATCTCATAGTATAAATTTACTATGTGATTAGAATTAACTGTAGATAGCTATAAACGATGGTAAATACGTTGAGTTAGTTTAACACCCGCGAAATTCAAAATAAGCTTTGAAAAATTCGTCGGGATAAAACCAAAACGTAAAAGGACATTGGGGGTGAGCAATGTCAATGCAATTGTGTAAACGCCACCAGAGTGAACTACTATACAGCTGTTTCGCCCTTTTGGGCTCATCAGTAGTAGGAGATACACTCTAATGTTGTTCCCACAATTGCATTGACGCCCCTTATAGCTTTATAATTAAGTTCGACAAAGTTACTATTCAAAAGTGTTTGATGGCAGAGCCATCTCATAGTACAAATTTACTATGTGATTAAAATTAACTGTAGATAGCTATAAACGATGGTAAATACGTTGAGTTAGTTTAACACCCGCGAAATTCAAAATAAGCTTTGAAAAATTCGTCGGGATAAAACCAAAACGTAAAAGGACATTGGGGGTGAGCAATGTCAATGCAATTGTGTAAACGCCACCAGAGTGAACTACTATACAGCTGTTTCGCCCTTTTGGGCTCATCAGTAGTAGGAGATACACTCTAATGTTGTTCCCACAATTGCATTGACGCCCCTTATAGCTTTATAATTAAGTTCGACAAAGTTACTATTCAAAAGTGTTTGATGGCAGAGCCATCTCATAGTACAAATTTACTATGTGATTAAAATTAACTGTAGATAGCTATAAACGATGGTAAATACGTTGAGTTAGTTTAACACCCGCGAAATTCAAAATAAGCTTTGAAAAATTCGTCGGGATAAAACCACAACGCAAAAGGACATTGGGGGTGAGCAATGTCAATGCAATTATGTAAACGCCACCAGAGTGAACTACTAGACAGCTGTTTCGCTCTTTTGGGACTCATCAGTAGTAGGAGATACACTCTAATGTTGTTCCCACAATTGCATTGACACAAATCGTATATTTTTGTTTTGTTCTACTCGGTATACATTTGTTTTCTTTTACGACCGTCACGAGAAATTAACACTTAAATCGTAAACAGCTGTCTAGTAGTTCACTCTGGTGGCGTTTACACAATTGCATTGACATTGCTCACCCCCAATGTCCTTTTACGTTGTGGTTTTATCCCGACGAATTTTTCAAAGCTTATTTTGAATTTCGCGGGTGTTAAACTAACTCAACGTATTTACCATCGTTTATAGCTATCTACAGTTAACCAATTATCTAACTCTTACGTATCATATGTTGCATTTCCGACAATACCTAAAAATTTTACGTCACGAGCGTTGATAACTTGTCGTACATTTGGTATCCACACACGAAATCCTTTTTTATCACGGGGATA
The DNA here is from genome assembly GCA_035610365.1 of Aquatica leii. Classification (NCBI taxonomy): domain Eukaryota; kingdom Metazoa; phylum Arthropoda; class Insecta; order Coleoptera; family Lampyridae; genus Aquatica; species Aquatica leii. Next base: position 61,436,601 of record CM069434.1, read on the forward strand.
TCCGACAAACACACCTACCATAGACCCCACTTCAAACTTATCTTTCAGGGGATTCTTATCTAATACAATCACTTTCGACCCGAACGCTTGAAGATTGTTTATTTTTAATTTCTTTTGTGTCCATTTTTCATAAAGAATCTCTCCTTTCAAGCTACTAGTTGGACATCGGTTACGTATGTAAGAAACGGTAGCAACCGCATCTGACGAAAATGATGCACGTAAACTAGACTGTAACAATAAACATCTAGCCATATCTAATAGCGTACGATTCATTCGCTCCGCTACACCGTTTTGTTGCGGAGTTCGAAGAATTGTTAATCTTCGCTCAATGCTTTCTGCAGCTAAATATTCATCAAACTCGGTGTTACAATATTCCCCCACCGTTATCAGATTGCAGACATTTCACCTTCTTTCCAGTTTGTCTTTCTACTAATTTCTGATAAAGTTTGAAAGCATCAAACACAACTCACTTTTCCTATAAAAAGTAAACGTCGGACCACCTCTTTTGTATCATCAACAAATGTCACAAAATTCTTAGCACCACCTGTCAATTCAGTTCTAAATGGACCAACCACATCCGAATAAATAATTTTTAAAGTTTTAGTACACGGTACTCTATTTTACAAAAGGTAACGCGTACATTTTACCTTTCAAACACATCTCACACAGTAATAATTGATCGGCGTCTTCAACACCAATTGCGGATATGACACCTTTGCGAATCAATTTCAATAAATCCTCGCCATTCAAGCGTTCTAATTTCTCATGCCATTTCCAAATTTCAGAGCAAAACAGCTTGAGCACATTCAGGATTTTCGCGCACATGGTAAAGATCACCAATTCGATCGGCAATTACTATCACATTTCCACAGTTGTCACGAATATACGCGTCATTTTGACGAAAGGTAACTTCATGTCCTTTGTTTGTAGTTTTGGCGACCGAAATTAGGTTTGTTCGGAAATCAGACACAAACAAAGTGTCTTTGAACTCTTTGAGTCGATGACGTTATCACTCGCTATCAAAATATTAACAACACCTGTTCCTTTCACTTTAGCAGACGCCTAACTCGCTAGTTTTAGTTTAATTTTTGGATACTCACTAATACTCTTGAACAACCTTTCTTCACCGCACAAATGAGCAGTGCGACTACTGTCCAAAAGCCAGACTTTATTTTCATTACACCTTTCGTTACTCGCACTGTCTATACTAGTAATTGTATGATTTGCAACATAAGAGTCATTCGGTCGTCTTTTATCAGTCACGTGTTTATTCTCATTACATGCATTTGCTTTAAGACCAGGGACACCACATTTGTAACACTTAAGCACACCACGTTTTGTTTTCCATTTTCCTTTCTTTGTAGTTTGAGAATTTTCATTAATTTTATCGTTACCAGCGGCCATGGCGATTACAACATTATCAGTTCTTTGTCTGCGCGCCTCACTCTCTTTTATAAATTTTACTTTCAAATTTTCGACGGGGAAGGCTATACAAAAGCATGATAGTTAACAAATCACCATTTACATTAACATTCATAGTTTCGAGCTCATCAACAACGTCGAAAAACTTTGCCAAATGTTTTTTTACGTCACCACTTTTTTCTAATTTCTGAAGCATTAATTGTTTTACAACGTTGTTTTTCGTGCAGGACGTTTTGAAGCATATATTAAATTCAATTTAATCCTTACGTCCCTTGACGTTTTGCACTTACAAATCTGTTTTAGTTCAGATGGTTGAATTGACAAAATTAAATCTGCTTTCGCCTTTTTATTAGCTTACAACCAATTTTCTCTCAAGACATTTTCGCTTGACGAGTCGTCACATGTACCTGCTAACGGCATTACATTGACTTCATTTACATATTCCTATAAGTCGTTTTTTGTAAGTAGAGCTTTCACCTGCATACTTCTCGTGTCATAGTTATTTTTCGACAACAACTCGATGCGTGAAGACGATCTTGTCGTAGCCATTTTCAGTTAACTTAACAACTATCTAAATACACAAACACACACTACTCGAACTTACTCACAAAATCGTTCTGGGCCCATAACCTATTAAATTATGTTAGAAATATCAAAAACCATTATTTATTTTATTTGTAACGTTTTAAATTATAAATAAATTCTTTAAGAAAAATTATAAAAATATGTGTGCATTCTACACCTTTACAAATGCAAGTGCCAAGTGCCTTGTCCACTTGAATATATTGAAGCGTCGTTGGCGATAACAAACAGATATAAAAATGCATTACAATGTGCGATTGTAAATATATTAACAAATATTTAACAGTAGCTTTTGTGAAAGGCTTCCTACATTCATTCATATTTTTGTTACTATATATGTAATTCTGCTTTGCTTGCTTTTTTTAAACTCAGATTTTGATATTTTAACTTCAACCACTTTTGTTATTGCGTTTGTTTTCTTAAAGATTAGTTAAGTCTTTGTTCAAAATTTAATTCAAATATTTTATGAAAATTTGTTTGTTTATTAACTTTAGAATTAGCAATTTCTTATGAGGTTATGAGTTATCTAAATTTGCAATTTTAACGTTTGATTTTATTCGTTAATTAAATAACAAAGTTTTCTTCTATAATATAGCAATTGGTTAACTACTAGGCAACTGTAATAGTAGTTTATTGTTAAATTTAGCTATTAGCCGTCGTCGTATAGACTAGGTAACATTTAAATTGTTGTTTTTATCTTTACAACATAGCTGCTTTTAAATACTAAAAAAATAATTTTTATTATAAATTGTAACATTTAAGTTATTTAATTGTTTTGATTTGGCACTTTTTGCAACTGATTTGAGTAGTATTTATAAACCTGTAACGTGTTTATTATTTTCAAATCAGACTTAATATAATATGAAGGAACATAATAGAATAATTTTACACAACGTAGTTTCAAATAAAACAAAATGTAATCACATGTGCACGTTGCAGCTTCTAAAACAATTTGTTCATTCTTAAAACAGTTAGAAATAATTAAACTATCTACATAACGGGCACCTTGAATATTTTCACGGTTTTGTTTACAGTAAACAAATTAGCACAATTTACCAATTATAACAATTTATATATTTGTTTTAAACTATATGTTACCTAAACTTTGCCTAACTATTAATGTAGTTGACCAGCATTTTGCATTAATTTATACATAAATTGGTAATTTACAAGCAACTTTAAACTTTGTTCGTGCTTCTAATGTTTTATGTATTCTGTGTAGAGGTTTGAATTATTACCTTCAAGCAATTCCAACATTTATGAAGTTATAATTATGTTATATCACAATAATACGTGGTTGAACAAAAATACTGTTACGTTGTCCAAATAGCTATGTAATAAGAAAATCTTAAATTTTGTGAAACTAAGATAAGATTAAAATATAGTAAATATATAAAATAAAAACACATGAAATTTTCGGTAAGGTATTTTTTTATTGAAAAAAAATTATATTAACAGATTTAAGAAAAATTTTAGTTGAGAACTGATAAAGTAGTTTTCTATTTTTATTTCAATTAGAATTCCACAATGCTTTTAAGATATTTGTTTTAAGATAATTTTGTTATTTACTTTAAAACCAACTACCTGTCTGTTCCTTGATGTTCTTACGGTTTTCACCTATTTTAGTTACACAGGTTAAGTCGACTTGTGGTTTGTGTAAATGTTTGACTAAGCCCGAATAAACTAACATTTTCTTAGGAAATAATTTTTTACAAGTACAAACAAAAATAATAAACATTTTTATAAAAAATATATAATTTGACAAATATTGCTACAGTTTAGTAATTTAATATATATATATATATAGACATATAAACCGGTAGTTGTTGAGCCCGTAGAATATACAAACACTACGCTCTCGAGCCCGAAAATTCGTTATTGAGCCCACTTTCGGGCTCAACAACGTATCCATGTGTATATAGTCAAAATATGATATCAAATGCATGGAAACGTGTAAATACGAATTTTAGGTCGGGCTCATAAAGGGTACGTTAATATATTCACTATAGACAGAATAGTTCGGACGAGGCCACTGCAGAGGTCTCTTTTATATACACGTTCTCGTTCTTCACGAACGGTACGTTGTGTGGCCCAGCATGCGGCAACGTTGAACGGGTCTAATAACGTGCAGAAAACGTATAGTCTGCGTGTATTCGATTTTACTAGATAATTCTATGTATCAGCGTTTTTTCGAGTAGCAGAAATGCGCGCTTAAGTATAAAACATAAGCAGAAGATCGACTCGTTGTCTTCATATTTTCTTAACAATACCATCGGGATTACAATTACAGGGAAATACTTCCTATTTTTGTTACTAAAATTTAAACGATTTTAAATTAAGTCAAACAATTTTACAATAATAATATTATTGTTAAATCACTTTTTACTCAATAATAGTCAAAATCTTATTTTTACTTTTTCTTAACAGTTTAAATGGTTTAAAATATTTCCTAATCAGAAAACGACAATAATATCCAGTTAATTTTATTTACCCACAACAATTGAATTTAGGGGACCGGCAGTTAGATTGAAAATAAAATATGAACAAGCTTTTTTATTGTAACTTTTATTTTGTTACAAAATGACCAAACTTTATTGTAATGGAAAGATTAATTATTAAACCAAAACTTTTGCAACTTGGACATTACCAAACCTGGCATTATAGGTTTTTTTAATATAAAAAGTGATTTTTTGATAGCTATATTTAATATAGTAGCAAATTCAGACAATTAAACAGTTTCAATTTTGAACGTAAATATGTAAACAAAGAATACGGTGATTAACGGTCATAAGACATTCTCATACAATAGAAAAATCCATCCCATCTTATTTTATTTATATGTATGCCATTAAAGGGAAACAACTAACACATCATGTTAATATTATGCGATTTTAACCACGCCATTATAAATGCGACACAGTGTACAAGGTACATTCATGACAAATATCAAAACAATCGAACGCCAAATAAAAAAATTATAACATTCTAAACTCGGGTGTCTTACTTTTTGAAACAGATAGTAGTACTTTTATTAATATTTAAAACGCAACAATTAAGCCAATTTTTGAATACTGTTCTTCAATAAACTATCTAATAAACAAATCAAACTTACAAAAATTACAGCATTTACAAAACCGAGGAATGCGCATTATTCTGCAATGTAGTAAGTACCTACACACCTACCGATTGCATGCTGAAGACATTAAATTGGTGTTCAATTAGTAATAAATATAAATTAAATATTTTATTTTTATTTTCAAAATAGTAAATGGTTTTCCTTCTAAATATTTTAACAATTTCATTATTAAGGATTTTAATATTCATAACTATTATACAAGGAATAATAATGATAATTTCTATACCTACTAAAAATGTAGCTACGTCTTGCAAGTTCAAAAAATTCTTTATTTTTATGGTTTAATCCTGTATAATAAGTTGCCACATGAAATAAAAACATGTAGTAGTTTAAGTACCTTTAAAACAAAAATTACACCTATTAATTACTTTTTACAAATAATTTCTTTTTTTCAGTTCTTTGACAAAGTATTAGAAATTTAGTAAAAATTGAATTATACGTTGTAAGGGTTTCGATTTCTGTCAATTTCTTTGTTCGTTATTTAATAATTATAAAAACATGTTGAATGACAACGTATCGCCGCTTATTAATTCGGTTTTTTCAAGTCTAAAATTAAGTATTTTTAATAAAATGTTCAAAAACAAATCATGTGTTATAATTTTTATATTTTTATAACACATGATCTGTTTTAAGAAGTTTCTGAACATTTTATTAAAAATAGTTAATTTTAGACTTAAAAATCCGAATTAATAAGCGGCGAAACGTTGTCATTCAACATGTTTTTATAATTATTACATAAAGAACAAAGAAATTGACAGAAATCGAAACCCCTACAACTTATAATTTATTATTAGTATATGTCGTACCCTTACATCAACAGAAGTAAAAAAACCCTTAGAATGTACTTGCCGCTACTATCAACTGCCATTGCGTATATTTTTTTAGTGCTCAAATTCATTTATCACTTGATAACACACGATTTTCACACTACAAATTGAAGTCACGATTTACACACTTCAAATTGAACTGACGAACTAATAGAAACATTTTTGAAGTTGACCACCAAGACATTAATGAATAGAACAAAAGTCTTATTGGAATTATCAATTTCCTGTGTCATTACAATTGGTACCATAATTAGAAACTACCGGGGTATTTTTAAGGGAATTAAAAATAGAATTTCAATTGTTAATCGAACAATAGTTAATTACATTCTTAATGTGGATTCAATATGCACATTAAGGAAAAAATAAAATTTTAAGGGAGGTTTCATACTTATTAAAACAACTTAAATTTTACACCATACAGACCAATGAAAAAATCAAGTAGGTACTGACCGTTTAATTACTTTTCTTGAAATCACCCTAGTATAAATTGATAAGGTAATACACTAAAATAATTTTTAAAAATTATTTAACCTTTATAAAAAGCTTTATCCAATTGCACAATTTTTATTAAAGATAACACTTTATTTTACTTATTGCATTCTCTATAGTATTTCTACACTTTTGTGCTACTGCTACGGCTATTCAATTACAGTAGCTATACAAACAAAACAAAATAGAAGAATAAAAGCTATACGATATGTTGAACAAATCGAAAACTTCCAAAACTGTGACACTAACTAACCATTTTAATGAGAGACTTTTACATGGTATGCCTTGGTAACATTCGACATTGCTTCATCGTAAGTAATTTTGAACGGTTAACATCTCATTTTTACTTTAAAAAAAAATTTCATGGATTCCAAAAAACAAATAAACTTTTCGTGATGCGATGCCGATAAGGCAAGGTTTTTTTAAAAAACCAATTTTAAAAATTTAAAATCAATTCGTAGGTGACAAAAAAATTAGGGACTCCTTAAATGCAAATGCTTTGCTGAAAAGTTCATTTTCAAGCAATACAAACTCAATCGAATACGTTTAATCTAAATTCGATCATAATTAAAACAACCGCGTGCTGTCTAATCGGTAACAAAAAATATTAAAACTAACATTTTGTTTTGTCTAAAGCAGGTACAACTTTTTAACTTTTCTTACTAATTTTCAATTAATTATCGTTTTTCCTAAAATTGTACTTGGTTACTAAATTGCCTAAAAAATTATAAGTAAGTTCTTTATTTACAAATATATTGTCAGATGGCGAAAGTTAAATTAAAAATCTTAATTTAATTAAATTACACAAAACTCAAATCGTCGTGGCTTGTAGTTCATAAGATGTAAAATGCTTAACCCTATATAGTATAAAAGATAAATATCGTTTAAGATAAAAATTACCTTGATGAGCCCAAATAGAGTGGCAACGTTGGTGGGCTCGCGAAGGAACGCTAAACATATATTCCGTATATAATCGGGCTCATCAACGTCCTGTATATCAACGAAAAGATCCGGGCTCATCGGGTACCTGTTAATATATCGGGCTCAACAACGTGCTATTTATAAGTATATATATATATATATAGGTATAAACTGCACGCAATTGAGCCCGATATGTAAACAGGTGCCCGATGAGCCCGGGCGGTAACGCCTTTCTACACGACGTTATTAGCGCGCTGTTAACCCCGACTGTGTTGCCAATATTATACACGCTCTAAACGTAGTTATTAAGCGAAATTCGAATGATTTGAAATTTTAACATTTGCGTTTAGTCTTTGCAGATAACTCTCTTAAACATCTTCCGATCTAATATTTTTTTTTTTTAAACTTAACTTGATTAATATTGACGTAACAAATAAACCTTCTGCAGATTTAAAATAAAAACTGTATTCAAGCATTAAACTCTTTTTATGATTGGTGCAAAGTTTGTTTTATTTGTAAATATAATTCAAAATTGTAAGCTATAACTTCTGTGTATTAGCAAATTCTTATCTGAAAAAAAACCTACTCAAAACGGCAGCAAATTAAATAATTTTCTTTAAAATTCCGCATGTAACTCTGTTTTTGGCAACTTTTTTAAAGAAATGTTAAATTTAACCGTTGCCGCAAGTACCACGACTAACGTAGAGTGTGTTATTTGTCGTCATTTGACAAGCACAAATTAATTTTTAAATCAAACTTACAATATACCGCATAATAAAAAAAATAATGATTCTACAATCGTATTTTGATGATATACGCATATATACAGAGATGCGCCTAAAACTGGGATATATAACGGTTCTTCGGGCTTGAGAACGTAGCGTTTATATGTTCTACGGGCTCAACAACAACCTGTTTCCATGTTTGTACCTACATATTTTTATTTACGCACACAAAGTTTTTTTAATAAATCGGAAATAAATTGAAAGGTTAGTTTTGGGCATACAGTATGTCATACAACATTATCATGAAATTTTAGTTGAAATTAAAATATGTATGTGATAATAATAATAATAAATAGAATACTCTGTTTAAAATAACGAAATTGAGGAATTGTAATAAGTAGTCTTAAACATTTTCACTAAATTTATTTGTTCCTTAATGTGGACGTTAAATGCCGATTAAAGTAACAGATTTATCATTAATCGGACCGTCACAAACTATTAAAAAAAGCTTAGAACGAACTGCAGATCATCATATAGTAACTCCAGAAACAATGTTGGATTTCTGCTCTAACGAAATTCTTGGCATAAAAATTAGTTTTTTGTATCGAGTATGAATGTTCAAGCTGCTGTAACACATGTATTAATAAGATAATAACATAAAAAGGTACAATAATTTAATATAGTTTAGGTTTCTCAGGGTCACAGCTAGTTGATACCGTAAAGGTATTCAGTTTTCTGATTGTGATGCTGTCAATATCGTTAAGCCAATAAGCTAAGCCTTCTAAGAAAATATAATGTTTTGTTTCAAAAAATTCAATATTCCATCATATGTTATATTTACGTAATAAATCTCACTTACAATACACACAATTTCAATGTAAATAAAAACATAATATCACGTTTAAAAAACATTCAACCTACTTGCTATACTATAAGATACAAACAAAATAGATAAAACTACACAAAAAAGTAAGCAATTGCAAATAATATTTTTAACCTAATGTAGCCTGAAAAACGCGATTTCATCGAATTTCAAGCATTTTTTTTGTACAAAAAGTGGGTTTTTTAATCAGTTGTTGGGTTTATTCTTTTTAGGATAATTAAACTTAATTTCTGAATAACATTAGGTGCTTACATTAAACGACATAGACACTAGAGTCAGTTAAAAATCACTGAAAATAAGTTAAAAAACGTATTTTTAGCAGCGCGTCATTGTTGATCGGTATTGAATAAATTTTCGTTGTGCACTCAAAAAAAGCATAAAAATTATGTTTTTCAATTCGGTCAGGTGAAAACGGGCGTTCATCAAAACTAAATGTGCGTAGATTTCTTTTTTAGGACTCTAAAATAAGTCATCTTTTACTTTTAGACGATTTCATATGAAATAACTCAAACTTTAAAAAAATATCTTATTTCTTGTAAGAAGTGGATTAACTGTTTGTCTTAATTATTATTTTTCTAACTTTTAAGTAAATTGTCATCATAATTACTTAAAAACTCTGTGTCGATTTTAAAATTTATGACTGTAAGTTTTGTTTCTCTTTCTGCTAGGACAATTCTTTTTTTTTCAATTTTGTTTGTAAAAGCTTTGTGTTGGTAAAACCAAATTTAATTTTTTTTCACATCATGAATGAACCAACAAATCATTCTTATAACTTTAAAGTTTCTTAGCTACCTATATTGTACTTTTGATCCAAATCTCTTTAGAGGTTTTCAAATAATTTTTTGAATGCTTTTTTTAAATTTAATTTAATAGTTATAAAAGTACCACATTCTATATAAGTACGTACAAGCATCACGTAGAAATTGCAAACGTTTTTAACTTCTGATTTTTGACTAAAACCGTTTGTATTGTTTTTGTGAAAAATTATTGAAACGTGATGATACTCAAAAAGTGCATAAAATTCATACTAAAGTAAAATACACTTAGAGTATACGTTTACTGCTTGTTATTAAGCCCGTCCAACGTTGTCGCATGTTGGGCTACACAACGTACCGTCCGTGTCTGTAGACAGTTTGTATATAAAAGCGACCTCTGCAGCGACTAACTCTGAACTATTTTATATATAATGAAGATATAAACGGTACAATATGAAGCCCGACCAAATTTTTGGATTTACACGTTTTGATGCTTATATAATCGTATTTTGATTATATACACATGGATACGTAGATGAGCCCGAAACCGGGCTTAATAGCGTTTCTTCGGGCTACAGAGCGTAACGTTTATATATTCTACGGGCTCAACAGCAACCAGTTTATATGTCTATATATATATATATATATATTGGTAAAGTGTATAAAGTGACTTCCATTCCAGATATATATCGAACGTTGTCACTTCATATATAACGTAATCACTTCCGATTTCGGAAGTGACAACGTTTCGCCTTGTTTTCAACGGATTTAGACACTAGGGGGCATCAGAAGCCTAAATTCAAAATTTGTGTTGGAAGTCACTATGACACTTTATATCCGCAAAAAGTGTCCGTTAGTTCAGGGTATATCCGCTAGCGCTGATGCTGCTTGATATATGCAGGTACGGGCTGTTCGATGTGACTTCTGTTATTTAAAAGAGTACTTGTTACTTCCGACATGCGGCAACGTTGGAAGTAAAGCATAGCATCAATAAAACCATAAACACGTTTTAACCCAAATTTAGGGTCTGAGTAGCCGCTTTAAAACGTATCGACATTAAGAAAAGATAAATGCTAAAATTTACAAATGAAGTTTCTTAAATATTTCAGTATTAAAGAATAATAAAAAATTAATTTGTTAGACAAAATTATAATACGTAATAAAATTAACTGTTGTAACGTTTGTTTTGTAAAAAATGGTTTTGAATAAATTCGGTGATTTTATACTTAATTTATGTTGCGCGAATCAATGTTTTTATTAACTTTATTTTCAATTATTAAAATTTATTACTTGGTATTGTGTGATTAAAACAATAATATTTAAAAAAAATTAGTTTAACTGTAATCTATTTTTATTATAGGTACTTTTATAATACGTTTGCTTATTTTTACTTATTTATTTACAAAATAGAAACTAATATCTTAAAATTCAAAATTTTACAAATTTAAAAGAACACAAAGACAATTGAAATAAGCTTCCATTATGTTTTATTGTTTGTTTAATGTAGTTTTCCTACGACACTATATGAAAGACGTCAATTTCACACAATTAAGTAGGCATGAAAGTTGACAATCACCTTCATCTGTCAAAAACCCGTGCGATATTATAACGCACAGTTATAACGTAACAGTTTGCTTTTATTAAGTATGTTACTATTTTGTTTATCTGATATAAGTGCTCAAAAAAGTCAAAAAGTTTTTGCGAAATTGTGACCTATAAACGAGTTTTTAAAATACTTAAGTTACTGTACAAAACTCGCTGGAAAGTGTCTATCGTTTGCTCGTGAGATTCTTACTCGTACGATATTACTCACTTTTCATGCTCGTTATGTAATACACTATTAGATAATGCTGATAGTTTGATAATTTTGTTTTTTTACACTTTTAGTCTAAATTAAACTGCTTGTTAAAGTTATTGGCAGTTGTAATGCTTTTGAAATAATTACATAAAGGAATTTTGGTTAAAAAAAAGGTTACACAAAAAGTAGCTGTCTGTCTAGGTAGTACCTGTACCTAACAGAATGATTCCGTCGGTTGTAACTGTTTCTTTATAATAACATAAAAAAATTACCTTAAATCTAAAAAAAATCTTTTTCATAATTTTTACTCGTCTTAAACAAAAAAAAATCGTTTGCATATTTAGTAATGATAAATTATTTAGATAATTTAATAATTTTTTATTACTGAAGAGTAATATCGTTTAACAGTATTCTGTTAAAAACGATCTGATAAGAACTAATAAAAGCAAAAAAGAAAATCTACTGACACGTTACAATAAAACTAGGCGACAAAATGCAACGGTAAAGTAGATTTGACGCCAAAACATCTGGTTGACACTGTGCAAATAAAAGTAGTTAAACTTGTAACTGGTTTTCAGTTTAGATAACTTATTTAAAAAAAAAGTTAACAAAAAACATTACATTTAAAACTAAATTAAATTAACAGGATAATTATTACCGGTTTCTTTAAATTTGTGTAAATCCTGTATTATGTAATTTACGTATAAAGAGTAAAAACAATCTTTTCTATGTATTATTAAATGTACACTTAATTTTTGTATGATTTTTAAGTAACAAAAAGTACGCCTGTTTTGTCAAATACTTATAAAAAAATGTATTAACGTCAAAAATGTCAAACATCTTGCCAGGGCCGCCCTAACGCGACCGCTGCTCACGGACGCTATGTGCTTTGGGGTGCCCTTACTTGAAATTCGGATAAGAGATCTTACATAGTCAATGAATTTTAATACAATATATAAATACTAACAAACTTATATTATAATTTTCATTAAGTACTATAAAATCAAATTAAAGTTAAAGCTAAAAATAGTAAACAAAAAAAACACAACGCATGGAAACACGAATAACTTTTACGGAAATTAATTTAAAAAACTAATATTAAAAAGTCTTATACGTTTTTGTAATTAATTTAAATACTACTCTGCTAATGTTTTGGTTGGTTATGTTTTACATTAAATTTATATTACTGATCATCAGTTTTATTTAAAAAAAAAAGTTAATTAAGATTTAAAACAAGAAATGTTAATTGATTGTTTAATAGTTTTATGTCAATTATATGCTAAAGATCGAGTTTATAAATGTATGACGAGATACGTTTTAATAAAAAATTTCGAATTCAAAACTTATTTTAAAAAATAGTTTATTGCAATGCCGTTCAAAAGATAACTTTTAAACTAATAAAATGCACCGGCTTATTGTATGTAGTAAAATTAAAGATTTACCTGAGTAAAGATTAAAGAATGAATCATTTTGCAGTTTAGGTACTTTTAATGAAATTTAATAACTAAATCATTAATTTCTACCTTTAATTACTGCGAACGTTTAAACAAACGTGTTAATGCTGACAAATAAAATAATAATTTTAACTTAAAAAAACTCTTGATCGTGTAATAAGTAAATTTTGAAGCTTATATGAAATGTTTTATTTATACACATATTATAGTAACATAATATTAATAAAAGATCCAGTCTATTAAATTAAAAATTGTTATTAACAAAAACTACAAATTATTGATTGCACAGGTTCGTTTTTATAAAATATTTATATCAAAAATGAGCGTTTCTGATTGTGTTATGTTATTGAAATAAAAATAAATACGAATACTGAAAACGAAGTTCTCATAAAAATAGTAAACTTTTAGAAATACGTATTTCAAAATACAATCATAAAAATAACCAGTTAGGTGTAGTAAAATCTAAAAATAGAACATTGTACCCGAAAGGACAAAGAAAAGACATTTCTCTTTCTTTCCTTAGTAATATGTAGGTTATATTTGTCAACGTTGCTGGAAGTGAGAACGAGTTGCTTGTATCATATATATACTTTGCCGCCATGAAGTGACTAGGTATCTTATATAAGTACAATAGTTAATTTAAATTTTTTTTGAAAAATTATTTACCCCTCTTTTGAGAAACGTTTAATACTGTTTTAGTACATAGCATATATGCTATTAAAAATTTTTTTAAATAATTGGAAAGCTTGGAAGTCAGGTAGCCACTTGTACATAACGGAAGTGACGACTTAACACGTATCAATATATATATATATATATATATATATATATATTGGTAAAGTGTATAAAGTGACTTCCATTCCAGATATATATCGAACGTTGTCACTTCATATATAACGTAGTCACTTCCGATTTCGGAAGTGACAACGTTTCGCCTTGTTTTCAACGGATTTAGATACTAGGGAGCATGAGAAGCCTAAATTCAAAATTTGTGTTGGAAGTCACTATGACACTTTATATCCGCAAAAAGTGTCCGTTAGTTCAGGGTATATCCGCTAGCGCTGATGCTGCTTGATATATGCAGGTACGGGCTGTTCGATGTGACTTCTGTTATTTAAAAGAGTACTTGTTACTTCCGACATGCGGCAACGTTGGAAGTAAAGCATAGCATCAATAAAACCATAAACACGTTTTAACCCAAATTTAGGGTCTGAGTAGCCGCTTGAAAACGTATCGACATTAAGAAAAGATAAATGCTAAAATTTACAAATGAAGTTTCTTAAATATTTCAGTATTAAAGAATAATAAAAAATTAATTTGTTAGACAAAATTATAATACGTAATAAAATTAACTGTTGTAACGTTTGTTTTGTAAAAAATGGTTTTGAATAAATTCGGTGATTTCATACTTAATTTATGTTGCACGAATCAATGTTTTTATTAACTTTATTTTCAATTAATAAAATTTATTACTTGGTATTGTGTGATTAAAACAATAATATTTAAAAAAACTAGTTTAACTGTAATCTATTTTTATTATAGGTACTTTTATAATACGTTTGCTTATTTTTGCTTATTTATTTACAAAATAGAAACTAATATCTTAAAATTCAAAATTTCACAAATTTAAAAGAACACAAAGACAATTGAATTAAACTTCCATTATGTTTTATTGTTTGTTTAATGTAGTTTTCCTACGACACTATATGAAAGACGTCAATTTCACACAATTAAGTAGGCATGAAAGTTGACAATTACCTTCATCTGTCAAAAACCCGTGCGATATTATAACGCACAGTTATAACGTAACAGTTTGCTTTTATTAAGTATGTTACTATTTTGTTTATCTGATATAAGTGCTCAAAAAACTCTAAAAGTTTTTGCGAAATTGTGACCTATAAACGAGTTTTTAAAATACTTAAGTTACTGTCGTAGAAAAAATACTGTACAAAACTCGCTGGAAAGTGTCTATCGTTTGCTCGTGAGATTCTTACTCGTACGATATCGCTCACTTTTCATGCTCGTTATGTAATATACTATTAGATAATGCTAATAGTTTGATAATTTTGTTTTTTACACTTTTAGTCTAAATTAAACTGCTTGTTAAAGTTATTGGCAGTTGTAATGCTTTTGAAATAATTACATCAAGGGATTTTGGTTAAAAAAAAAGGTTACACAAAAAGTAGCTGTCTGTCTAGGTAGTACCTGTACCTAACAGAATGATTTCGTCGGTTGTAACTGTTTCTTTATAATAACATAAAAAATTACCTTAAATCTAAGAAAAATCTTTTTCATAATTTTTACTCGTCTTAAACAAAAAAAAATCGTTTGCATATTTAGTAATGATAAATTATTTAGATAATTTAATAATTTTTTATTACTGAAGAGTGATATCGTTTAACAGTATTCTGTTAAAAACGATCTGATAAGAACTAATAAAAGCAAAAAAGAAAATCTACTGACACTTTACAATAAAACTAGGCCACAAAATGCAACGGTAAAGTAGATTTGACGCCAAAACATCTGGTGGACACTGTGCAAATAAAAGTAGTTAAACTTGTAACGCGTCTTCAGTTTAGATAACTTATTTAAAAAAAAAGTTAACAAAAAACATTACATTTAAAACTAAATTAAATTAACAGGATAATTATTACCGGTTTCTTTAAATTTGTGTAAATGCTGTATTATGTAATTTACGTATAAAGAGTAAAAACAATCTTTTCTATGTACTATTAAATGTACACTTAATTTTTGTATGATTTTTAAGTAACAAAAAGTACGCCTGTTTTGTCAAATACTTATAAAAAAATGTATTAACGTCAAAAATGTCAAACATCTTGCCAGGGCCGCCCTAACGCGACCGCTGCTCACGGACACTATGTGCTTTGGGGTGCCCTTACTTGAAATTCGGATAAGAGATCTTACATAGTCAATGAATTTTAATAAAATATATGAATACTAACAAACTTATATTATAATTTTTATTAAGTACTATAAAATCAAATTAAAGTTAAAGCTAAAAATAGTAAACAAAAAAAACACAATGCATGGAAACACGAATAACTTTTACAGAAGTCAATTTAAAAAACTAATATTAAAAAGCCTTATACGTTTTTGTGATTAATTTAAATACTACTCTGCTAATGTTTTGGTTGGTTATGTTTTACATTAAATTTATATTCCTGATCATCAGTTTTATTTAAAAAAAAAAAAAGTTGATTAAGATTTAAAACAAGAAATGTTAATTGATTGTTTAATAGTTTTATGTCAATTATATGCTCAAGATCGAGTTTATAAATGTATGACGAGATACGTTTTTATAAAATTTCGAATTCAAAACTTATTTTAAAAAATAGTTTATTGCAATGCCGTTCAAAAGATAACTTTTAAAGTAATAAAATGCACCTGCTTATTGTATGTAGTAAAATTAAAGATTTACCTGACTGTATAGACTAAAGAATGAAACATTTCACAGTTTAGGTACTTTTAATGAAATTTAATAACTAAATCATTAATTTCTACCTTTAATTACTGCGAACGTTTAAACAAACGTGTTAATGCTGACAAATAAAATAATAATTTTAACTTAAAAAAACTCTTGATCATGTAATAAGTAAATTTTAAAACTTATATGACATGTTTTATTTATACACATATTATAGTAACATAATATTAATAAAAGATCCAGTCTATTAAATTAAAAATTGTTATTAACAAAAACTACAAATTATTGATTGCACAGGTTCGTTTTTATAAAATATTTATATCAAAAATGAGCGTTTCTGATTGTGTTATGTTATTGAAATAAAAATAAATACGAATACTGAAAACGAAGTTCTCATAAAAATAGTAAACTTTTAGAAATACGTATTTCAAAATACAATCATAAAAATAACCAGTTAGGTGTAGTAAAATCTAAAAATAGAACATTGTACCCGAAAGGACAAAGAAAAAAAAACCTTTCTCTTTCTTTCCTTAGTAATATGTAGGTTATATTTGTCAACGTTGCTGGAAGTGAGAACGAGTTGCTTGTATCATATATATACTTTGCCGCCATGAAGTGACTAGGTATCTTATATAAGTACAATACTTAATTTAAATTTTTTTTGAAAAATTAGTTACCCCTCTTTTGAGAAACGTTTAATACTGTTTTAGTACATAGCATATATGCTATTAAACAATTTTTAAAATAATTGGAAAGCTTGGAAGTCAGGTAGCCACTTGTACATAACGGAAGTGACAGCTTAACACGTATCAATATATATATATATATATATATATATATATATATATATATATATATATATATATATATATATATATACTTATAAACCGCACGCAATTGAGCCCGATATGTAAACAGGTGCCCGATGAGCCCGGGCGGTAACGCCTTTCTACACGACGTTATTAGCGCGCTGTTAACCCCGACTGCGTTGCCAATATTATACACGCTCTAAACATAGTTATTAAGTTAAAGCGAAATTCGACAATGATTTGAAATTTTAACATGTGCGTTTAGTTTTATTGCAGATAACTCTCTTAAACATCTTTCGATCTAATAATTTTTTTTAAATTTAACTTGATTAATATTGACGTAACAAATAAACTTTCTGCAGATTTAAAATAAAAACTGTATTCAAGCATTAAAATCTTTTTATGATTGGTGCAAAGTTTGTTTTATTTGTAAATATAATTCAAAATGTAACCTATAACTTGTGTGTATTAGCAAATTCTTATCTGAAAAAAAAGCATATTCAAAACGGCAGCAAATTAAATAATTTTTTTTAAAATTCCACATATAACTCTGTCTTTGGCAACTTTTTTAAAGAAATGTTAAATTTAACCGTTACCGCAAGTTGCACGACTAACGTAGAGTGTGTTATTTGTCATCATTTGACAAGCACAAATTAATTTTTAAATCAAACTTACAATATACCGCATAATAAAAAAAATAATGATTCTACAATCGTATTTTGATGACATACGCATATATACAGAGATGCGCTTAAAACTGGGATATATAACGGTTCTTCGGGCTAGAGAACGTAGCGTTTATATGTTCTACGGGCTCAACAACAACCTGTTTACATGTTTGTACCTACATATTCTTATATAGGCACACAAAGTTTTTTTAATAAATCGGAAATAAATCAAAAGGTTAGTTTTGGGCATACAGTATGTCATACAACATTGCCATGAAATTTTAGTTGAAATTAAAATATGTATGTGATAGTAAATACTACAATACTCTGTTTCAAATAACGAACTTGAGGAATTCTAATAAATCGTCTGAAACATTTTTACTCAATTTATTTGTTCTTTAATGTGGACGTTAAATGCCGATTAAGGTAACAGATATATCATTAATCGGGCCGTCGCAAGATTTTTAGTTCTTACCTTTAACTTTTAATGGCTACATTAATCGTCTTGTTATTTTCATTCTTAGTGTGTGTACAATCGGCTCATTTAAATAAAAAATTTACTTGAGAAAATTAAAAACATTAGTTAATTTTTCAAAAAATGATTCATTCTTGGTACAAGATGTTTTTGTAATTTATTTGAAAGAAAACAGGTCACTTAAAACCAACTTTTGTAATTAGTGACTGTCTAACACACACTATACAGTAACGTTTACCGCATTCAAATAACTTTCTTTATGATTACATCAAACAAAATTATTGAGACTTTTAAAATATTCATTGCTTTAGTGGTCAATACAAAAATTACAAAAAAATTATACATATATAGACTACAATGAAGATGGCTTTGGAATAAAGGCGGAGTAGTATTTTGTTACAACTTCTCACGGCAAAAGCCTATGTGATGGTGCAGGAGGTACAATTAAAAAAACTATTAAAAAAAGCTTAGAACGAACTGCAGATCATCATATAGTAACTTCAGAAACAATGTTCGATTTCTGTTCTAATGAAATTCTTGGCATAAAAATTAGTTTTTTGTATCGAGTGTGAATGTTCAAGCTGCTGTAACATATGTATTAATAAGATAATAACATAAAAAAGTACAATAATTTAATACAGTTTAAGTTTCTCACTGATGTCACAGCTAGCTGATACCGTAAAGGTATTCAGTTTTCCGTAATTGTGATGCTGTCAATATCGTTAAGCCAATAAGCTAAGCCATCTAAGAAAATATAATGTTTTATTTCAAAAAATTCAATATTCCCTCCTTTGTTATATTTACGTAATAAATCTCACTTACAAAACACATAATTTCAATGAAAATGAAAACATAATATCACGTTTAAAAAACATTCAACCTACTTGCTATACTATAAAATACAAACAAAATAGATAAAACTACACTAAATATATAGAAAACAAACATGTAGTGTTTTATGAATTTTCACACAAAAAAGTAACCAATTGCAAATAATATTTTTAACCTAATAAAATTACCTAGATATTTGCTTTAAAAAACCAAGTGTGTAGGCACTAAAAATCTGCCAACAACAAGACGACCAATTTAGTCTGAAAAACGCGATTTTATCGAATTTCAAGCATCTTTTTTGTACAAAAAGTGGGTTCTTTTGATCAGTTGTTGGGTTTATTCTTTTTAGGATATGTAAACTTAATTTCTGAGTAACATTAGGTGCTTACATTAAACGACCAAGACACTAGAGTCAGTTAAAAATCACTGAAAACGAGTTTAAAAAAACGTATTTTCAGCAGCGCGTCATTGTAAATCGGTATTGAATAAATATTCGTTGTGCATTCAAAAAAAGAATAAAAACTATGTTTTTCAATTCGGTCAGGTGAAAACGGGCGTTTATCAAAACTAATTGTGCGTAGATTTCTTTTTTAAGACTCTAAAATAAGTTAGCTTTTACTTTTAGACGATTTCATATGAAATGACTCAAACTTTAAAAAAATATCTTATTTCTTGTAAGTAGTGGATTAACTGTTTGTCTTAATTATTATTTTTCTAACTTTTAAGTATACTGTTATCATAATTACTTAAAAACTCTGTGTCGATTTTAAAATTTATGGCTGTAAGTTTTGTTTCTCTTTCTCCTAGGACAATTCTTTTTTTTTCAATTTTGTTTGTAAAAGCTCTGTGTTGGTAAAACCAAATTTAATTTTTTTTAATTGTACAGTGTTATTTGCAAAATTATCATAACTTTCCATAATTATTTCACGAGAAGTAATATTTTCCAATTGATTCTACAAAACTATTTCGGACTATTGAAGAATTTCCTTGCTTATAAGAATGTTTACACTACAAAACGAGAATCCTAGATTGTTTTTAAAGATTTTTAGTAAAAGAAAAAAAATTACATGAGAAATGCTAATATCATATCCTAAGACATATCTTTCTCGTTATAACGTTTTTATTAAATGTATGTATTTATGTTTCAAATTATTTTATAGGTATCACATCATGAATGAGCCAACAAATCATTCTTATAACTTTAAAGTTTCTTAGCTACCTATATTGTACTTTTGATCCAAATTTTTAAATATTCTTTTCAATACTTTAATTTTAATTTAATTTAATAGTACCACATTCTACATATGTACGTACAAGCATCACGTAAAAATTGCAAACGTTTTTAAAAAACAACTTCCGATTTTTGACTTTGTATTGTTTTTGTGAAAAATTATTAAAACGTAATGATACTCAAAAAGTGCATAAAACTCATATTAAAGTAAAATACACTTAGAATATACGTTTACTGCTTGTTATTAAGCCCGTCCAACGTTGTCGCATGTTGGGCTACACAACGTATCGTCCGTGTATGTAAACAGTTTGTATATAAAAGCGACCTCTGCAGCGACTAACTCTGAACTATTTTATATATAATGCAGATATAAACGGTACAATATGAAGCCCGGCCAAATTTTTGGATTTACGCGTTTCGATGCTTATATAATCGTATTTTGATTATATACACATGGATACGTAGATGAGCCCGAATCCGGGCTTAATAGCGTTTCTTCGGGCTAAAGAGCGTAACGTTTATATATTCTACGGGCTCAACAGCAACCGGTTTATATGTCTATATATATATATATATGTGTGTTTGTGTAATACTCTCTAAATGTGAACAACTTATACATATAATACTACTACTAATAAGTATACTATTATACAATAAAATAGTTTAATAATGACAGTCGTTGCGAGTGATATTAACCTGTTTAAAGGCTAAAGATTAATGCTTATATAAAATTACAAAATTTTAGGTTAGGAAAAACAATACATTTAACAATTAAACTTCATAACATTTTTAATAACTTTCTATTGCAGGTAATGATTTTTTTGTTACCAAGGACCATTGACATTTTTGGAACTAATTACCTTTCAAAATCAATCAAATGTTACAATGCGTGAACGCAGATAGTATAAATAAGTTAGTTTGTTAACATTACTTTAGTATATATCATAGCTATCGAAACTCGTTCAAGTTTTATAAAGGTATTGTGGTATTTGGTGTTGCAATTTTTGTTTTAACAGAAGTAATTAGTATTGGGTATTTACAATTTTATTTTCAATAACATCTTTTTATTGACTGTTATTACTCAAAACCAGACGATTACTCTGCTTTAAGTTAATGTTAAGTAAAGATTAATTTTTGAAATATCTAAACTTAATGTTCTATAAAAGTGAGACCTAGAGTGAATGGTGTCTAGTCTAAAGTCCTTATGTAAGCACATGGCAATACTTTTGCACTACACAAGCAACATGCGTTTGATTGCTTTTCTGCAGTTTAACCATCACGTACATATGCTGACGTTACATGAAGTGTAACAATTAGTGATTGTCTTGTCATTAAAAACGTAATTTTTAAAATGAATCAATAAATTTTATTCAACTATTGTACGATAGTATTTGATGAGCAAAAATATTGAAATATAAGTACCTTCTCTAAATCAGAGCAAATGAAATGCGTTGACGACGACTTATATCATAAATAAAACTCAAACAACAATGTTAGACCTTTTTTTTTATTCTATTAACTTTACGCCACTCTAAACAAGAACCGATAGTTAAAATGGCTTAAAAATAACGGATCAGAAAAATTTACAAACATACAGAGTGAGAGAGCAATTGTCGATACGGATAGGTTGGTCAAAAAGACGAGTATTTTTTTTAATTGTTGAAAATATATGACAGCTAAACCTCAGATCAACATCCAAAATTAACCCTAGATTTTTGCTTCACGTTGAGATACAAGAATACCCAGACTGATAAAAATGTTAGTTTCAAGGAATTTCCTCACGGCCTTGCCCTAGAGCAAGAGAACAAAAGATTTCGCCGAATTTATCCTAAGACAGTAGTCGTAGGCCATCCGTAAAGGGTGTGAAAGATCAGTGTTTATGCACTGTTGGGCTCTTAAATGCTTTAAACAAAAAGTATAATTGTAAGTCATTAACGTACAAGTGCAACTTATATGAGTTCAGGCATTGGAAAATGTTAAACGTATAAATGGAAAACAGCAAGGCAACAAGAACAAAAGCTTGTGGAACGCCACAAAAAACTGAACTAGATTTGGACAACTAACTAAACTGTAAAATATATCTATCTGTTTAAAACCTGCCGTGAGAATAATTAAATGGTCAATAACCGAACATTAAATGGTTGCTTTTTAAACAGAGTACAGAAGCGTAAAATTAATTTAAACAGAAATAATGATCCAAGTATGTTATAGAAAACACAAAAAGAAGAAGCACCTTACATATTGACGCCAAGTCTAGAGGAGACTAGGGAGGTTTAATACGTGGGGAGGCTTGATACACATTCAAATTTCCCACTTCGGTTCCTTAAAGAAGCCGTAACCGCGTCCAGTGCTAACTGTGAATGTTGAAAAGTAATTGAATAAAATCTAGCAACAGTTGTGTGTGTTTTCAAGGTGATAGTGTGTTTTGTACCTATTCGATGTAAGTTTTCGCATAGCAAACGTAAGGTTTTTTTAACTTAACAACAAATACTAACGAAATTCATTACATTATGCTTGAAGCGCATTTCATGTAGAACATAGAAACCAATAGTATTGGTCTTTAATGGAATGTCATAACACGTTTCTTCATAATATTTCATTAATTTGTCGTTCCGGGAGTTTGATACAGTTAGCGTTGGGAGACTTGATACGCGTATCAAACATCCCTCTATTAAGTAAATGTACTTATGTTGTATTTATTCACTTTATAATTTATGACAAATTAGGAAATTTTTACGGCAATTATTTAGGTTAATTGAACAACACTGTTATAGATGCCGTTTAAATGGAAATTCAAAGGTCAGACAAAGTATTCCCCAGAGGATTTGAAAAGTGCAGTCCTTGAAGTGATGAATAAAAATAAAGCACTTAGAACTACTGCCAGAAAGTACAGTGTTGACAAAATGACGTTGAAGAGATATGTTTCAAAATACCAAGAGGATAAAAGTATTACTTTTTCGCCAAATTTTGTTACTTCACAAATTTTTACACCTCACGAAGAATCGCTTTTAATGGAATATTTACTCACTTCTGCAAATCTTTACTATCGTCTTACGCTTAAGCAAACAAGAAAATTTCCGTATCAATTCACCCAAAAAAACAGTAAGAAGCTACCAGAAAACTGGAAGAAGCACGAGTGTGCCTCCTAGGACTGGTTAAAAGGTGTCATGTCACGTCATCCTCAACTATCTTTGAGAAGTCCTGAGGCCACTAGCTTGGGCAGAGCGACTGCCTTCAATCAGCATAATGTGCAAGCATTTTACAAAAATTTGCAGAATCTAATGGAACGGGAACCTTTTGGTCCAGAATCCATATTTAACTTGGGCGAAACTGGAGTGACATCTATACACAAACCACAAAAGATCATTGCTCGTAAAGGCCAAAAGCAAATTTCTAAAACTACTTCTGCAGAACGTGGGATACTGGTAACAGTTTGTTGCGCCATAAATGCATTGGGAAATTCAGTGCCACCATTGTTTATATTTCGTCGTGTGAGAATGCAGGATTACATGATCCAAGGTGCCCGTCCAGGTTCCATTGCTGTGACGCATGAAAGCGTGAAATATCTAGATCACTTCATAAAACACGCAAAATGTTCGAAAGAAAACAAATGTATATTGGTCCTTGACAATCACGATAGCCACATTTTACCTAAAGCATTAAACACTTGTAAGTTAAATGGCATTCATTTGTTAACTTTACCACCTCACACGAGCCACCGATTACAACCACTGGACGTGTCGGTTTTTGGTCCATTTAAGAGATATTATAATGAACAGGCAGATGCATTAAAACATATACCGGAATTAGTTTGATTAGCTTATGTAAAAGCTTTCTCGCCTTCAAATATAACTAAAAGATTTTCTTCTACTGGAATTTATCCGTTCAACCCACATTTATTTGAAGATCTCGATTTCGCAGGAGCGGAAGTTACAAACAGACCGTATCAGAAACATCGGCAAACCCTGAAAAAAAACAGGATATAGATGAGCCAACCGTTCAACCTGGCACATCCTCATCTCAGCAGAAGTCAACCTTAAATGCAATGGAAACTTCGTCAACCACTATCCAAAGTACCACTTCTGCTTCATTTAAAAGTCCCGAAGAAGTTCGTCCTTATCCCAAGGCACTACTTTGAAAAAGAAAAGTAGGAAGAAACCCTGGTCGAACTAGAATATTAACTGACACCTCGGAAAAAGAGGCCATTGAGACCGAATATAATGCGAGAGAAGAAAAAAAACGGATGAAAGGCAAAACCCAACAGGTAAAACGACAAATAACCAGTGAAACAAAAAAAAAGAAAAGTTTTGGATCGGAATACAAAACAGAAAAAAAGTGTGTTCGATGACTCTTCTGAGGACGAAAACGAGTCGAAAGATCCATTTTCTGATGCAGATTCCAATGACGATGCCGCTTTCATCTACTGCAATTGATTGTTTTCAGCGTCTCGTTGAATGGATTTAGTGCCAGCAGTGTTTGAAATGGCGCCATTCAGCCTGTGCAGGTGTTAATGATAAAATAAAAATTTTTAATTGCAAACTATGTATGAATTAAGTGGTGTTTTAATAATAAAAGATTATGTTTTGTAGCTAACTAATTTCTTATTGTATCAAACCTCCCATTTAGTGTATCAAGCCACCCATGTATAGGAAGGTTTGAAACACTTTGCATTGACAATTTCAAGAATTTATAATCAAGGATAAAATTTCAATTTTCAATAGTTGATTATTGCCAAACTACTAAACGAAGTCCTTAAATTACACTTTGACATAAATTTATTGATAAATGTTGATCACAAATTTTTCATTACCATTTTTGTAAAAAATATATCAACCCTTCCCAGTCTCCCCTACTGCTTTTAACGCTAACTAAAAAGGTATCAGAGCGAAAAGGAACACTACTGAATATGTAAGCAAATTAACATTAGATATTTAAACATTTTAATTTAAATGCCAATGAACGCATGCAAGTCACTGTAAATAAACAAAGCAATCAGCATATACAATATATGGATAAACACAAACACCAAAACTATAACAATATATGGCAATGATAAGAACTGATATTCCTCGTCCTATTTCCAAGTAAATAACTTAAAAGGTGCATTCACTTGAAAATTATCCAAAACAGATTAAAGCAATGCTACTTACAATACTATAATATACTAGTGCTTAAGTAACATGTTAAGTCTATCTTCATTTTTTGTTTTATGAATTTTGTGTTTATATTTGCATAAATTATACCTTCATTAGTCCACACATCTTTATTCTTCAATTGAAGTTGTAGTTTTGTTAATTTTAACAGATGCGCTTTAGTTTTAGTCAGACCTTTATATATAAAGATTCCAGTTCCACGCAGCAATTTTTTCTTTAGGAATACCTCATTCCTAATTTTAGGTCTTACAAAACACACGACAACTTTCTTTGTTTTACCTTCATGACTATGCAAGAAATGGCAGATATCAATATCTTTCTTATCCATGTGAGCACTCTATTTGTTTTTAAATAGTTTAGTATTGAAATCTTTAAGTTTTTCTTTTTCATTCTCCTGCACACCAAAAACTCTCAGATTATTAATTCTGGAGTACTGTTCAACAGATTCTAAATGGTAAGAATGTACAGTTTTCAGACACATCTTCGTTTCTAATGCATTGATGCATTCTTCGTACAATTCCCGTATGTCAACCGTCGCAGTTTCAACAATTTTTGAAATCATAGGTTGATTACTTGGGCTTTTTTTATAGTTTTTTCTACTCATTCATCTTCATTTAACTCTATTCTAGACGTCTGTCTCGTTTTAGGCATTATAAATATATAAACACTTAGATATCAGCATCATACAACAATTTAGCAGTAGTGACTAAACCACGTCTACTCGCTATTACATAACCACCTTTTTTTACGAGAATATCCAAAGAGCTAGGTTTCAAACCTACACCAGCAAATATTGAAGAGTTGAAAGCACGAATATGACATGATTGTAGACCAATAAAATTAGAAATCTTTTAAACTAGTTTGAAAAGCGATTAGGGTATTATCAAATAGTGAATGATCAACATTTTGAGCATTTATTGAAAAAAACTTATTAAATAGACTACATTTTTCAAATAGAAAATGCTTATGAAGTTATCTAGGGATCGGCAAGCAATAAAAAATTTGAATTTAGTAATTATGTAAAAAGTGACTCTGTCTTTAAAAAAAGTCATCGAAAAACCATAATTGCTATTTAAAAATAGCATTGATGACGCCATATCTTTAGTTTGGAAACGTTGTATATTGAGGTATAAGTACATATGTATCAAAGTCTTTAAAAGACGGGCGATTAGAGCAAACAAAGCAAATATTTTAAGAACTAGTTTACTGATTACTTAAATGGCAACGCAGACTTGTTAAAATCGCAAAGAACGGAATACGCTTATAAAAAGCTATCTCTTGTTTAGTTGTAGGTCATTATTCTTTTATTAAAAACACGGTTAACCAGCCGCGTAGATACTTTTTTATATACAGAGACTACTTCTTCTTCAGTCACTAACATGGAGTTTAGATTCTGCATTAGTTCACAAGTTGAGTACCTAACTCCTTAGACGTTCTTAGTTAGATTTCAGTTGCTTGTGTGAGTTTTTGAATTATTTTCTCCATCTTTAACCTTTTGAACCCGAGGTGACAAAAGTTTCACTAATCCCGATGTGGGATACAATCCCAAAAGAAATTATTAATTTTTTCCCTTCAAACAAATGCTAAAGAATATATATGATAAGAAATAAGTTAGGAAAAGCCTTAAAACATATTAACATTTACTTAGTAAGTAGTTACAAGTATAAAATAAAGAAGATCAACAAATTTATAACCAAAAAATGTCTTAATTTATGTTTTTTTTATCATGGCAAATGACAAACTTTATTTTTGACACAAGGCAATGAATGGAACAAACAAATGTTTTGAATTTGTCAAAAACACTTCTGGTTCTTTTATTTTTCTTCCTTGGGCATATGGTACAACGCTTGGAATTTGTCGATAAAGATGGAAGAACTAGAATCTGTTTGCATTCTGGTTCTTCAGCACCAATTGACATACAAATTGCTTCCACAATTCTTTTTGACAGGTGTTTGTTATTTAGTCTTTTAGCGGCATTGGGCTTTATAAGTTCACGTCCTAGTTCTAGTAAAAAGCTTTTTCTTCGTTGGTTATTCGGCTCTGGATTTTTGATTTTCCAAATAACATAAGCATTTAGAGCTGTATATTCCAAAATGTTTTGAAATATAACAAAAGGCCATCGCTGTGTTCTTCTTTCACTGAATATTCATGCACCATCTTATCCATAGTATCAACTGCACGTTTAGTTTTGTTATAATGTTCTATCATGTCTGGCTTGAAATCATTGTCTTTATTTTTTATTTTGTCGTAATGATGTTTTGTACTTAGGACTATTATTGATTTGCCTTTTTTAGATACATATGAAGTCAACGATAAATTATCCGAAAAAGCAAAGATAGAAGATTTTTCTGGTTTATTCTTGTTGGGTAACAGTGCTGGCGGAATCTCTCTTTTGTTTTGCCTGAGTGTGCCACATAATGTAAGGCTACGATTAGTCAGTCCATTGGCTAATGGTATACTGATAAAAATTATCAGTTGTAATACCGTAACCTCGACCAAGACAAGAAACCAAATCAAGTACCACACGCTTTCCCTGTTCTTTTTCAGGTTTATTATTTGTCTTTCCTACATAAACTTGCAAATTCATTGCATACGTAGTTTCAATATCAACAAGTGGCCATACCTTTATGCCATATTTGGCTGGTTTTAATTTCATATAAATCCTAAATGGACACTTGCCTCTAACTGCAACAAGTTCTTCATCTACTGTAAGATGTAGATTAGGATTGTACCTCTTCTTACAATTACTCACAAACAACTCAAAAACGTCTCAAATTGTAGCAAATTTATCGATACTTCGGCGTTTTGTTCTACTTGTTAAGTCATCATACCTCATAAACAAAATAAGTGGCTGAATTCTGTCGCGAGACAAGGCGGCACAAAATATAGGTCGAGAATACAAAGAATAATTGGTCCAAAGGGACTTTAGTGGTTCTCTTTTTGTTTTTAGAGTCCCCATTGTAAGTAGAACACCTATTACAGTATACACTTCCTCTCTATTTGTTGATATCCAGAACTTTTGATTTGTAGGATTTCTGGAGTTATTTTTGTGGTAAAAATATTTAGCTTTTTGCTTAGTCTATTTCACTACAATGTCTACAATCTCATCACACACAAACAACTTGAAACAATCAACTATGTTTTTGACAGCTTCCGATTTTACGTTCAGACCTGGTTTCGTATTCACTGTATTCTGAATTGATCGGCAATGTGGTTTTGGTGGTATTTTGCTCCATTTAGTTCCATTCTTAGGTTTGAACAGGGTATCTGCATCTTCGTCTTTGTTTGTATCATCGTCGTTACTTTTGTTACTGCTCGATTCATACTAAAAACATTCATTTAATTTGAGTTACACAAAATTAGAAAAGTCGTCACTTACTTTTACAGTACTCTCTGCACTACTTTCAACTTCTAAATTATCTTCTAATTCCGAAACATCAAAAAAGCTTCTCTTTCTGTAAATTTTTCATCAGATCCTTTAGTCATTTCAACGCTATTTCTCTATCAGATTCCTTTGAGAGATCAAATTTAATCTTTTTAGACATGTTTCTTTGCATAATATTATTGTGCTGTATTACATTTACGTACACATCTTTGCACACACCCGCTTACACTGAGACTCGCGTTTCAATGCGCACGCATACTAAGCAAGTTTCTTGAACAATCAATGAAGTAGTGGGGAGTTACGTGCAGTACGGGGTGGGATACAGTTGTAACCCAAACATTTATTTAATTTTTTTTTGGTTTAGTAATAAATTAAAAAAAATAATTAGTTGACGGTTGGACGGTAAACAATATAAGAAACAATAAAAAAAATTACTTTACATAACACAAAATTATTAACAAAATTACGGAAAAAAATAACTCTTTGGGATATAATTGTATCCCACTTTGGAATCGAAAGGTTGATAAAGCCCTTTACGAAAACCGTTGGCGACTTCAGTTACAACAATGACACAGAAGACGTTCTCATGTAAGTATAGGCTCCGGCCGTAAAAACTTTGTTATGTTAAAAATGTTCTGACGTGATTTTCGTACCAAAGCTTCACCCACTTTTTGCTACATCGAGAGTGGTGGCTGTCAACTTAGATAAAACCATTTTTCTTTTGTCTGTAGTACGGTAATAATCGTATATACAAGCTTGGCGTTACCGCTTATGTGAAAGTCTTTCTGGGATAAAAATTGATTCTATTTTTGTGATTTAATTTGATTTTGTCGTAGTTTTCATTGTCAAATTTTGAATACACACACGCATTCTATTAGTGCGGAGATGTTAACACCTGTTAATTGATATAGGAAAAATTTCTATAATGACCACACAACCTTTAATGTGATGAACAAAACGTATATCTTCTTTGATTAGGAACATCGATTTGTACCAATTAACTACTGCAACGCAACCGTATTGGAAGACCCACTTAATAAAATATCCATATTAATCTGGGGAAAACTTTGCGCATCTGTTTTTTTTTCCATAGATTTTATGAACCGAAGGGAACTTATTTGTGATAACGTCATATATATGCCATTCTTACTTCAGCACATGCTTCAAAGAAAAAAAAATGTGTTGTGTTGTATTTCCTACTCTATTTTCTTTTATCTAAGTTTTAATGAAGTTGTTGTCACAATATAAAATATTAAGCTTTCGCGGTTGTTATGTTTATGATTATAAGCCACTTTCGGCTTATACCGCGCCTTAGTAAAACACCCAGATTTAGGCTTGGTCCTAGTCTCTTCTTGAAAGCCAAAACAAGAAATAGAACTTGGTCTTTGCCGTGTCGTTTGTGAACCCAAACAAACTGACGTTTCGCAAGACATTGCAGCTTGCATCTTCAGAGTGGTAAATGTCACTGTTTTTTTGTGTAGTATAATACTAAAGAGTGCGCTGGGGTTATATTTGCATATTATTTACCAATGTAAATCTGTTTGTTTAAAATGTACAAGTTAGGCCGACAAGTTTAATTTTATGTACAACGTGTTGCCCAACCGTAGCGGGTAGCAATTGATCACATGTATGCAAATCTACTTGCTTCTATTTGCTAACCTTTCTGTGATAAAATAAAAATATATTTGTGTTACAACTTGTATGTTGTCATTTGCTCTCTTTCAGCCTTGGTTAGAATTAAACGGTGTCTACCATTCTAGTTTCTAACCGTTTTTGGCTTTTTTAATCTTACGTTATAATTAGCACATCGAGACTTGCGATCCGCTAGCCGATTCAACTGAGTTAATCGCCAGCAATTAAGTTACGAAAAAATCCCTGTAACAGCCTTCTCGAAAAATGTTGTTGTTTTAAATAATACAAATTCTACACTGACAGTTTTAATCTACAGTTATAAAAAACGTGTCATTTTATCAGCAGCTGTAGTTAATAGCAAGAATACAGTATTGTAGAAAACTGTACAATACATTTGTATATTGTTAATAATCATAGTAACAACTAAATAAAAAAAAGTAATCGTAATTGATTGTCAATTATTTTACAATAATTTTTTTATTGATATTGACATTAACAACTAAATATATTTGAAAATATGCAATTTTATACTTGACTAACGTACGTACATACATAATAATAAAATAGATTTCACAAAAACTTAAAATTATCTGTACTAATATACCAGTTCTATTGTAAAAAAATGTACAAAAAACTTTTAAAAGTGTTGTAAAAATTGTATGTAAGCGTTTAACAATAAATATGACACTAACACAGCGTATATTGTGATATTTTAACAAAAAGAGCTGCTACTTAGGTAAATGTACGTTTATGTTCATTGTAAAAGATTTATAAAACCGCGTGCACGTTTCTTTAAATTAAATTCTTTACTATAGTATTGTTATTTTTATATACGACGATAAAGTGTGTACAAAAAACGGTTATAAAGAAAATTATTTAAAAGAACTTATCAACATTTGTATTAATAGATATATTCTACTCTCTATTTCTATATTATGAGGGTAACATCATAATGAAATCAATACTTATTATCTATTCAATTAAATTTTTTCTGTAAATAAATATTTAATTGAAGAATAACAAAGTAAGCAATTATAAAATATTGCAGCAGTTGGAAGTTTTGAGATCTAAAAAATAAATGATTGGGTCTTAGCAATTATGAGAAACTTAAACTATTTTTTTTAATTCAATTGTATTAATTTAAAAAAAAATAAAACAACTTAGAATTATTTGCTGTTTATAAACGTAGTTTTAAAATAAATACATTATTATTAGATTTTTTTAATTTAAACTTATACCGAGTGATGACTTGGAAAACGCGAAATACAAATTTCAATGCAAAATTTTTTACGCTTAATTATTTTCTTCTCTAATTATTTTGCATCATTTTTGTACGTTTCTGGTTTGTTATTAAATTTTATTCTCCTTTAAATGTATTCAATGCACGAAAATGTAGAAGTGATAAGGTGGTTTTATGCCGAAAATACTGCTTGTCAAGTAAGTGCCTTGTTTACTATAAAAAACTGGCTAATTCCAAGTCTTATACAACAATTGGTAAAATAATACACAAACTTTAAGCTACAAACACAGTATTAATCTTCTACTGATGCGCCTACTTATGTTACATAAACAATGACACCGGGTCTCTTAGGTCCAAATGCTTTTTTTGAAATTTTACCATATGCTCAGTGACAATGGAAGTGTTACCCTCAGAAAGAATAATTTCTTAAACTTGATTTTTTGACAATGTGGTAGTTTTACATCTAGAATGAAACAATAACATTTGCAGCTATGCCAGAGTCTGCGGAAAATGGTGCAAAATAGACAGTCTTCTTTTGATCACATCCCACACATGTTTGATGAAATTTAAATACGATGTCAGGGTTGTCTACAGCAAAACATTACGGCTTGTTTCTTAGAAGAAGTCTGTAGTTTGACGAGCAATATGAAAGCATGCGTTGTTTTACTGAAAAATGACGTGTAAACGGCCATCTAGATAAAGCCGCAAAGTAGTTTGTAGAACATAACATAACGAGCAGCTGTCATGCTGCTTTGAATAAATACGTCGCTTTCTACGGCAGCATCTTACCCTTTTATAGCCATTATGTACACCTAGACAGAATCGCGATTTATCGCTAAAGACGACATTATATTATTCAGTTTCTCAATGCTGCCTTTCTCAGAACCAGTTCAAACGTTGACAGTAGTCTGCAGTCCAAGAAAGCACTAATCGTGGACGGTATGAAAGTCTAAAGGCTTGAATGCGGTGATATGTGTGCGCATGTACCTTCTTCTCTAAACCATTAGTCAGCGATTTAACGCGTAGTAACAAAACAGTCTTATAGAGCCAGTTATCAGAAACACCAATATTGAGGCTCTGTGGTACGCCTTGATTAACCAGTTTGTCTTTTTCGTGTTTCTCTGTCTTCTTCTGTTTACACACACGCATTACCGTCAATTCAGAACAATAAATAAATAAATCAAAATCTCGATAGACAACAATTTTACTTCTGTCAAAATGGTAAACATGCGATCATTTTGACGTATTTAAACACTAGTAGACGGAGGCACAATAAATAAACATATCCGTACCAATCAACTTTCATAAACGGATTTCTTCATAAAAAACTAAAAGATTAAATTTTGTATCTGCTAAAAAGTTATTATAGACAAACAATTGTCATAACTACCATATAATTTAAACATAGTCATTATGTTCACAAAAAAACAAGGTAAAGTTTAAATAGAAACAATTTGTTTATTATTTTAGATTCTGATCAATACCCCACAGAATAGTTTTGATAACTTTGGTTAGACTAACTAACAAAGATGTAATATTTAATAAAAAAAAACAATTCTTTATGACTAGTATATAATTTTTTTTAAAAATATACATATATCAAGTAATTTTTTGTTTTAGAAACTTTTTTGCAAAAAGAAATTGAAGGAATATTTTTTAGTCTTAACGCACTAGATAAAGTTCTAGCCACTTCTTGTTGCCGTTCATAAATAATTTGAAAGTTAGTGTCAGCCATCGTCAGTAAGGAATAAAAAATAACCATTGGCTACGTCGTATGTAGCACACAATAATGTATTTACGTATCCACTCCTTCTTTGTTTAATTGTATAATGTTATTATAGATGGTTTTAACTTTGGAGCCGTAGACAAATCTATTTCATCGTCCTGGTGTTGATTAGATGCCAAAATAACATTTTCGTATTTTTAGAGACATAGAAGACTATTGTGACGTTTTTTTAAAATCCAAGCATTCATGCAATTTCAAGGGGCGATTTTGTATTTATAAACTCTGAAGAAAGTTCCCTCCTATTTATTTTGACAGTTTCAACGTAAGTTATTTGATGTTTTCTTGCCAAACCATTTATGAAGTTAAAACTGCTCAACCAGTTATCATATCTAATATTAGTGTTTGTTTATCATCATTATTTAAACAAGATGAGCCATTGAGCTGCTGACTAACATAAATCTTCAAGTATCAGACATAGAACGGTTGGGCATCTAAAAGAGCAAATACTTTAGTACTATACTTACGTGGTTTGCTAGTGCTAAATTGTTTAAAACTGCAACGTCTTTACTGTAATTGTGCAACTACATTTGCAATTTAAACAAATGATTCAATGATATCTTGCTTTGGTGCCAGTTTGTCAATTTTTTGTTGTGAGTTGATAATAATACAAAGTTTGCCTACAATAACAACTGTGGATGAATTTTCAAATAGACGAATTGCCGTTGACTGTACTAGCAGGTCGTAAAAAAACAAAGTTAGGGAAAAAAACTAAACTAACTTGAAAAAAGATGAACACAGTGATTATAAAAATGCAAAATTCTGTGCAAATTCTAAGTTACTATCGAATATAAGAGGACTGATTATTCTAATTCAAATTTTTAATTTTTTTTACGGATCAATATTTACGGAAGATTGTAGATATGACAATGCTGTATAGTACACAGATAGACCTAAGTAAACCTATACATATGTACATGTGAACCACATCCGACAAATGTGCCAAACTATCCCATTAGAAGAGAATTTATTAGCCAACAAGCAGATAATTTCTTTCAAATCACGCATTTCATTAAAGACATAATCCGAACCACACAAGTGAGGCTATAAAATGTGGTACTTATCAGGTAATAGTAGATTTGCTTATAATTTTGAAATATTTTTTGGGAAACCAGAGAATTGTAATCCTGACCTAGGAGCTGCAAGTAACGTAATTGTGCGACTGAGCAAATTTATACCAGTCAAACAGAATTATAAGGTGTACTATGACAATTACTTCAGTGGCATTCTTTCATTTTTGAAATCAAAGCATTTATTTTGTGGCTGCTTTCATGTCTAATCACCTCCAAAAGTTTCTACTTGTTTCTGAAAAAAAAGTGAAACAGAGCAGACGTGGCACAACTGTGCAGCAGATCACTGATTATAAAGATACTAAAGTAAACGTTATTCAGTGGTTTAACAACAAAAGGGTACTGTTGATGTCTGATTTTGCAGGTTTACATCCATTTCATAAAATAGAAAGATTTTTGAAATCGGAAAACGTCAGAAAGGAAATACTTTGTTTTGACATTGCAAAAGTTTATAACAAACAGATGGGAGGTGTATTTGTTAAACTTTTTGATATGAATGTATCTTATTTACATTCGTAGTAAGAAATAGTTTCTCAGAATATTTTTTCATATTATTGATTTGGTTGTATACAACTCTTAGTTACTAATGATGAATTTCTAATCAAGTAAGTGATATTGACAAGAAATCGTGGCAATTCAGTCTGTTGAATTTCAAAACCAAAATTGTTGCGTTGTGCAACAAAAAACTTTACTCAAAAAAACGAGGTATATTTTCCTCAATTGTTACGATACCATCTAAAAAAAGGAATCGAAAGGAACCAATTTCCTCTTGTGAAATCTAAAAAAATGCGCAAAAGCACTGGTCTAAGGAAATAATGCGTGAACAGTGCAAAGTTCATTTGTGTTTGTATAGCTAAAAAACTGTTTTCAAGATTTCTTTTTGTGAAAGGAAATGCTTTGGTGGAAAACTTTTTATTAACATAGTACCTACTCTTTTTCGATAATATACGTTTTTTTTGTTACTTTCTTGAAATAAAACATATACTGACTTCCAGAAAAATTGCAACACCTAAAACATGAACGATTTTATTGAAATTTTTAGGAAACGTCTATTTTTATGAAACAAAGTGATGATTAAAATTTGTATAAAATCTAGACCGTAGTTTTTTGTTTTTTTCGTGCTGTTTCCATAGTAACATTAAATTTGAAGTAGTAAACCATTTAGTAATTCTCAAGTTTGCAAATTTTTGTTGTTTGTTCACAATTTCATTCTGAACTTGATAACAATGCCGAGAATACGTCAACATCAACATTTTGTCCAATTAAGCGATTTTGAACGTGGCGGTATTATTGGTATGAGACTGACTTTCGCTAGGAAAAATTGCTCGTCGTGTAAACCGAAATGTTTCATCGGTATTGAGATGTTGGTCCAAATGGTCCGAGGAAGGGGTTCAACATCGTCGCTGTGGATCTGGACGTCCTCGGAAGACAACAGATCGCGAAAAACGTCGCTTAAGAGTTTTGGCCACAAGAGACAGATTTTCAACAACTCGATCAATTGCAAATGATTGGATGAGAGGTGTAGGACTCAGAAAGTCAATGCCATCTGTTTATCGTTGGATAAGATCTTATGGGTTGCGCTCATATCGTCCATTTTTATGTCTTCTCCTTACACCACTTCACTATCTACGCAGACTAGAGTGGACTAACAAAAGGGTTAATTGGGCGTAAGAATCGCATCAAATTGTGTTTAGTGACGAGTACCGATTTGACTTGTGGTCAGACGGATGCGTGGAGACGTAAAAACCCAACATTTTTTGTAAAACGCAACACAGTTCTACTTGTTTTTTTAAATTCTTTTTATAGTTTCATAATTACTCATAAAATAAGTTAATTTTGATCACACTTAAATGTTGTTGTGTAAGTAAACGTATCTTCTTCTTTTGGTCATCGTCTATTCTTTTTTAGACTTTCTTTTTGGTTTCCTTGGGCAACAATACGGTTTTGATGTTGGGTTTTTTAAAGTTGTTTTGTTGTCGCGAAGCGCGTTTCTAACCAACTCAAGCATTTTGACGGCGTAGTTTCTTATTTTCAACAGTTTGTGTATCCTGCATTTTTTTTGGTTTTATAATGCCATGGCACTAGCTTTTAAAATACAATTTTATTTCCGTTACTAAATACAATAGTACGAATGAATGCAGTATTTTCTTTTTGTAAAATATTTCTTTACATTTTTTCTCTAAAATAATTAGGGTAACAAGTAATTTAAGATGGAAGATGTAGCATTGAAATTTATTTGCTGTTTTTCCAAGTCGCCACGCGTTATAAGAATTTATTTTTTACCATTGAACATAAGCCCAAAAACGATTTTTAATTATATAGAAACGTTTCTTTAAAACCTTATTGAGTCATGTAAATAATTTTGACGTGGAATTATAATAAATAGTATATTGTATAAAGTTCTTGCCATAAGAGAATAGCCCTACGTCATCATCGTATTCATATGAATCAAGATTAACGCACTAGTCAAATTAAGTGTTAGTTTATTAGTTACAATTAGAAATTCAGTGTTGGCTATCCTAGTTAGTTGGTACCTATAAGAATTTTAATTTTGCTGTCACAACACGTTTAACCTTCAAAATTAATTTTCGCTTAATTTGAGATTACTAATATTAAAATAAAAGTTATTAAAAATGACTGCAATTTGTTTATGTTTGATTAATTATATTTATTAAAGTGAAATTTAGATTTAAACATATGTAGTTATTAATTTTTTTGTAAAATCCAGTTATTGAAGTAATTTAAAATAAAAAAACCTTTAAGCACAGTGAAGTCATATATAATACAGATTAAACGTAATTTTAATACATAAAACAACGAAATGAGCAGCATCTTGAGTAACAATTGGTTTTATAAAAATGTTCAGTTAAAAACACTATGAACCTCATTTATTTTAATCATCACGATCTGAAGATTCCGATGAACTTGAATCGTTTAAACCAACATTAATTATGAAAGCTTCCACTGTAATGTCTAAAAACTTTTCTCAGTTATACCACTCTTGTATTAGTTTTTCTGTATGAATCACACACTTTTTCCATACTTCGGAAGTACATTGTTGTAGTGCTTCGTTCCACATTGAAATTACTTTTTTATCTCCATACCCATCCCTATCAATGTGTTTATGGTAATATGACTTTGCATGGGCCCATATTAGTTCGATTGGATTAAACTCGCAATGATAGGGTGGTAGTCGTAGCACTTCATGTCCGTGTTGTTGTAACAGTTCGTCCACTTCATATTTCTTTTCTTTCTTGTGCTGTTTAGCTATGTCAAGTAATTCACTTTTGAACATGTTAGCATCATACGAAATATTATTTTTGTTTAGCCAAGAAATTAAATCAGATTTGTTCCAACTTAACGAAGGCATTTTTTCTAGTAACATGAAATGATATGATGCATTATCCAACACTATAATTGATGATTCTTTCAAATTATTAAGTAAACGTTTCACAATCTATTTTTTAAACATTTCACCATGCATATCTCCATGATAACCTTCATGCTGAGATTTAGATGAAAACAATAACGAAGCATTCTTTACAAATTAAGATTTTGTAACGGCATGTACGACAATATTTCGTTTTCCATCGTAGCCCTCACGTTTACGTACACTTTTTAAATTATCATCTTGTCACGATCTCCCCATACTTCCTTTAGCAAACATCCAAGTTTCATCCATAAAAACTACTTCACGTGGAAATTCTGAGTTTAGATTTTCTATGTAACGTTTTAGAAATTTAATCCTCATAAAGGCTATACAAGAAGTCTCCATTAAGGATCTACGGTGATCGTCTTTCTTGAATTTAAAGCCAATTTCATGCAGAGTTTTATTTAAAGTGCGATCACTTAACAAAACATGTTTATGTTTGAGTTC
The DNA here is from genome assembly GCA_035610365.1 of Aquatica leii. NCBI lineage: Eukaryota > Metazoa > Arthropoda > Insecta > Coleoptera > Lampyridae > Aquatica > Aquatica leii. The sequence goes on from CM069434.1 coordinate 61,475,192, forward strand.
GCTGTTTAGGGAATTCACAGTCACATGCTGTTCTAGAAAAAGTTAGTTTTTAGAAAGATTATGAAGGTTACTTTCATCGGAACTTACTATTTTTGTACATCGTATACAAGGAGTTTCTTATAGTTATTTTTGAAGATTCTGGCAAGTCTACAGTTTTTGACTTTTTGCGTGACCTTTTTTTTCTAGGACTTGATAACAATGGATTCAATTTGTGTTCAGACTTTATCCGCTTAACAGAAGTTAAGCTTACGCCCAATGCAGTTGAAACTTTCTGTAAATAATTTATTGTAATGCAAGTTAATCATTTCTTTCTTTAGCTTACCTCTTGAACAGATGTTAAAGGGATCAAAGGACCCCCATTATCCTTTTCTTGTTGAAAGTATGCAAGTAAATTAACCACTATTTGGCGAGACTGAGAGCGTAATGTTTTACCTTGTATAATGTTTTTGTTCTAAAAAGAACAGTTTGAAATAAAATAACGCAAAATAATAATAACCAAAGATACAAAACGAAACGAAAATGACAGCAAACGTTTGACAAAACGTCAACTTGATTGAAGTCAATTGAATAACTTTATTCATAATGCATGCAATCTATCTTCCATCTTTGTTTTACACATAGTTTATGTCTTGCTTATATAATAGTCGGTATGTTATTTCTTACATCAGTAGGTAATGACGTAGGGATCTTCTCTTATGGCAAGAACTTTAATGAGTAAGGAATGGTTTTTCTTACGAATTATACACTATACTTTTTCTACGACTCTATAGTTAATTGTAGTTAGATTATAGGCGGAAAAAGCTCTAAGGTTGCAAAATGAAAACTAGCAGTCCACATAAAAGTAAGTTTTCAAAGTCAATTAATATATTAGAACGAGTATGCAACAGGTGGAAAACTTATTTAAAAATCTTGAATTTCGGTTATAATTGAAAGAAACCGATGTTATAGTTAATGTCAAATTTGACAGCTTTAGTAATAAATGCAGTATTAGCAACATTATATTTCTGTTGTTTTTGTGCGACATAAGTTGCACATGATTTTATTTTTTAGAAAATACTATAACTTAAAATTTATGGAAACGTGGAGTTTACTCTATATTTGCCTGTTAGTAATTGTCTACTTATTAGTAGTTAGTTACAAACGTCGTTTTCCTAAGTTTACCTTTTATGTTCCCATAACGCCTTATAGAATATTCTAACATTTTTCTTAATTAGCTAAGAACGTTCTCGAACAATACCAAATTTCTAGAAAATGCTGATAACATAATAAACATCCTTTTAGAGTATAACATTTTTGGTAAATGTATTTCAAAGACGATTATTGCTGTTTTTAATCGTTCTTATTAGTGCTACAAATTTTCAAAGAAAACGTAACAAAAGTATTAGAATAAAACGTCAATTAACTTTTTTTTATAGTTTTCAATAAGATTTGAGCTGACATATCACAAAAACAAAATAAATTAAAACTTATTTTAAGAACGCTTTGAACTTTATATTAAATTTTATGTTTATTATTTACTAAACAAAAAATCTTAAACAAGTTTAAATTGATCAAAGTTAAAACTCATAAATATTCTATCTTATAACTAAGTAAAGTCAAATTAACTTTAAACAAATAATAAAATTTTGATTTCTACAGATTAAAAAGAATCTCTTCTACAAGAAAACATTGTGTATTCAATTTATTTAGTATAACTTTTACAAAGTTTTAAAAATAATACTCTTTTTAAAAACTTTGATGTAAGTAAGTTCTTTAGTAAAATTTTTAAAAAGATAACAGTAAATTCACGATATCTTTGTAAGAAAACTGTAAATATTTTACATTCAAAATTTTATGTACGACATAAGCATAGAAATTGAATTTTATGTCAAGCGTTTGTTTCTTGTTATTTCTTTATAAAATGTCTTAGCTAGAAACTTAATAAGAAGCTTTTGAATTACGTTTATAAAAAAAATTGTTTTGAAATAATTAAAATCGTATCTTACTTTTATGTTTATTATTGCCAACGATGGAATGCCATATTAATACATGCACATAACGAAAGTAGGATTTACCATTTTTAGAAGTAAACATTTCTTTTCTAAAAAATTTTTTTTCTATTTTTGTATTTAATGAGATATATTCTTATTTTAATTATAAGCATGATGTAGTTTTAATAATTTAAATGCCATTTACTATCTAATATACCCCTTAAAAATTACATTCCAAAAATATTGTCTTTTTGACTAAGTATAAAACAGAGATTTTGGAAATTAGTTATTTGTACTGCAACAAATTAGGCATACAAAATTAAACATAAAATATATTAGTAGAATTCAGGTTTCCACAGGTTGCATTCGTAATACAATTTTCTATTCTGAATATTTCTCACACAATCTAAGTTTTCGTCACACGTCGTAGTGGACACCTTTAGATCCCGGAACAAACTGATTGATTGCGCCGCAAAAAATCTCGCTTTAGTCTACAGACTTGTTTCTTTAAGTCAACCCCAAAATCTTTAAAAAGAGTTAAATCGTTTAACCAAGATGTTTCAGAATTGGTTGTAATCGAATTAGTCCTATTTGTGATACTATTGCAATATATTTGTTTATTTACTTTAAGATTTTAGAAATGTACGTTTATGTAGCGTATGTACTGCAACGTTTGTTGTTGTTATCACAATTAATCTATGTATTATATCACGTTCAGTTTATTCATGCTTGGGGCTTGATTTGCTGTGTGTATAAACTTACTTGTTCTTTTTGCAGTTCTTCATATATTGGTCAAACAGGTAAAAAATTGAAAACGAGACTAAATGAACATTTATATATAATAAATAGATATTTAAATACAAGTATTTATAACACTAACTCTGCTTTTGCCAACCATACTTTATGTTCAGGACATTCATTTTCTTCAGATTTGAATATCAAAATTTTACATGTATGTAGTAAAGGATCTCTTCTTAACTCATTAGAAACTCTTAAAATTAACAGAATTTCTAACAATGATTCTATAAATTGTCTAAATAAAATGTTAAATTTAAATCCCTCAATTCTTCTCAGTTCAAAATTATAGTTTTATTTTATTCTTTTCATTTTTCTATTCTTTTGATATTTTTTTATTTTCTTTGTTTAAATGAATTTTTTAAATATAGTCGACTGTATTAAATTGTCAAATACGTTTAATTGACATTAATTTATAATTTGTTAACTATTTTATTCGGTTAGTATTTTTTATTTATATTCCAATGTTTTAATTTTAGTTTTTAGTTGTATATACTGACGATGCTAATTGTTATTCGCAAAACATGTATATTTTTTTAAAATACAATTAAAAAAAAATACAGAATACTGTGGAGAAGACTTTAAGAATAATAAAATATTATTTTAAACAAGGCTCCACTTAGAGCAATGAACTACTTCACCAATATTTGATTTATAATTGAAAGTGAATTCCATATAATATAAGGTTCGAACCCTGCCTACAATTTTTTTTTAAGTTCCATTGTTTGAAATTAAAGCAAAATACGTTAAAAAATAATATTTTTTTCCAAATTCTTTTGACTTGTTTATATACCGAGTGCTGCATCTTATTTAAATTAACTTTGGATACCCACGATAACTCTCGAACCAAAAGTCCTAAGTACTTGAAGTTTGGTATAAAGCTGGCTTTTCATATTCTCCCGGTTTTATCAAAAGATGAGTTTGATGAAACAACCGGAAATGGGTGTATCCGCCATTTTTAACAGAGCACCACAAGGAATAGGCGTTTTAACAGAATGTTTTGCCAATTTTTCCGTAAGTTTTTTAATAATTTTTATTATAAGACTAAAATTTATTTTTCTTATTTCATAACCAACGGTTCCAAAAAATATAAACCACTCGCAACAATTTTAAAAGAAGTTGTACAAACAAAACCTGCGTCAAATTGAATTCAAGGAATGCAATTAGGGATCAAACAATAGAGCAACATTAACGCGTTTAGGAGCAACTAAACATAAACCAAAAATGATCATAGATGGTAATAAATTGTATTTAACATAGGATTCTCCTAACTTATTAAAAAATTTCATAAACGCAAAACTGAACTAGTTTGTCAAGGATAACAAAATTGATTGGTCCAATTTTATTAAGCAATGTTACATTGACCAGAGTAGCAACCTTACAAAATCGATGCTGAAAATTACAGAAAAGCACGTAAATCCGTCTAATTTTTAGAAAATGCGTGTTAAATGTGCCGCCCAAGTATTTACCAATTCTGTATCTTCAACAATTTAGAGCGCGACTACATGCCAATTAAAAGGAGATTTAAGGTGAACAGAAGTTTTCGTAGCTAACTGAATGCAATTCACATAAAACAAGAATTATTAACCAACTGATGAAATGAAACTTTATAGAAGAACAAAATAATCAGTTGGTAATACTAACACTAGCACAGGTAAGAATTTTACGACAACAAACATTGCAAAAACTTTCTTAAATTTGTTGATCACATTAATGAATTGCGCTTTAGTACAGGCAACAAGAAATAAACAAAAATGCAATCATACATACTTACATACAAATATTGCATCCCTATTACATGAGTTGACTATCTTTAAAAATATTTCAATCAACGCTTAGACAAAGTATTTATTTTTCCTTAATAAATCGAGGAACGTATTAAAACGACAACAACTTTACGAATTGTTCTTAAGGAAAGCATGTTGTAATTTGTAAATAACGCAAATCTATTCGCTCACAACTTAAACTCGCACAAATTTACCTTTAAATGTGAATACGTACGCAAGTATTTCGTGAGAATTACGACATGTAGTGTAAACAGAAATGCAAATTTCTTCTGACAAAAGTCGCGCAAATAACTGGGTATGTAAATCTACTTTAGTATACACTTTATCATTGCCTAAAAATCTTTGACTTTTTAGTCAAAAATCCAGTACATTTCTAAAATGTTAATAACAAACGGATTAATATAAAATTAAACAATAAGAATAAATATATTAACAATATAAATTTTGTACGCCATAATGTAAAAATTACTATTTTTTTTTTTAAATATGTATTTGTTTTCTAAAAGTAATTGAGTGTAAAAAATCAATAGAATTGTAAGCATTTTGTACAGTAATGTTTTATTATTCTTAAAGTCTTCTCCACAGTATTCTGTATTTTTTAATGTTTTATCTTAAGAAAATATACATGTTTCGCTAATTACAATTAGCATCGTCAGTATATATAACAAATAAAATAGTTAACCAAATTATAAATTAATGTCAATTAAACGTATTTGACAATTTAATTAATTAAGAATAATAAAATATTATTTTAAACAAGGCTCCACTTTAAGTAATGAACTGCTTCACCAATATTTTGTACAGTATTTAAAGTAAAATAAAAGTAAAAGGTAACTGTAACTGTAAATGCTTTTTTTAAATACATAATGTTATTAATATAATATGCATACTAATGTAAATACTAAATCTATTGGAAAAAATCAACATTTGTATTAGTATAATACTACTGAAAGCTAAACTTTATTGGACGTTTACAATTAATTATTTAAAATTAATTTAATTTTTTGTTATTTTAGGTAAATACGTAACACAAAATAAAAGAAACTATTAATTAAATTCAAACATTTACATAGAAATAGACGTCCCATAAAAATATAAAAACATAAAAAACAAAAATATTATAAATCGATTTAGAATTAAATAAATTCATATTTTTTTTCTAGTTTACTATGTTCATTTATATAACAAAATATTACTCTTATATTACAACGTAAATAATAAGACAATTTTCTAGTTTTCAACTTAAATTTAACTGAAACAGTTTCTTGCAACAATGTGTATTTTATTCAATCTTACAAGGTTAAATTGAATTTTATAATTTATATTATATTAAATTCACGTATGAAGAAATTTATTGTTGTGTTTTACTTGTGCTTATTACAACTAAGGTAAATGGGTTTCTCTTGTATGTATAGTGACAAAAAAATTTGTTTGTTAGTTTCTTGCTACTGTACAATTTGATAAAATGTTTATGTTACACTTTTTAACAGAATCAATTACGAACAGTTTTTGTTTTTATAAAAATGCAGTTAGTGCAACAAGTTCATACAAAAAGAACAGTAAAATTTCTATTACAATTTGAAATTCATTTTTGTTGAACATTTCTTACGAGTGACAATTCTATATTAATAAATAGAATGATTTTAATTCAAATTTATTTAGTACAATAAAGATGCCATGCATTAACTTTAGAATGGAAGTATTAAAACTTGATTGTAAGTAGTGGTAATTTTTAGAAAGGCTAACAAAGATGTGTACTTTTACACTTGTCGGTTTGAATAGGTTTTTAAGTACAGTTAATGCTTGTTGAAAACTTTTTAAGCTTAGATTTTGTACAGATTATAACTTGCCTATGGTTTTATGTTTAACAGTTTTTATATTAAAACTATGTACAAATAAAAACATGTTTTAAAACAAAAATTTACTTTTAGGTATTAGTACTTAAAACTAGCATAATTAGAAAAGGTTCTAACGAATATTTGAATATTTAAAATTATTAGTAAAGTAAAATTGAGTCAAGTGTTTTTAAATATTGTTAATTAAAACTGTGAAAATACTGCACATACTTTGTATTATTTTTTTAAATTTCAATACAAAAACAATTAGAAAGCTTAACCAGTTCATACAAAATATTTGTTGTGGCAGGTTCATTTGCATTTTGATGTTATGCAAGAAGCGTGCATATTATCAACGTGTGTAGAATCTAATATGCTTAGGTAAATTCAAAATTTTTGTGAAAGAGTACTGTACGCATCTTATACAGTGTCTATATATTTGTATTTTATCATCAAATTTTTTTTAATGTTTTACTCTCTGTATGTGTTTGTTTAAAAAACTAAACATAAGTACTTAATATCCCAAAACGATTTTTTGGTTCAATATTTAAATTCTAGGCTTGTAGTCGATCTTGATGTGAGAAATACGTGGTGTACAGATTATAACAAATACTTTTTGTATTTCAGTTCAGAAAAATTATGTATTACTGAAAAATAATAAAAATGACCTTGGTGTATCTAAAAAGATACAGGAAATTTAAAAAGAAAAACATCTAACAATACATACTACAGTTTAAAAATATTTCAGAAATAAAGTTTTGTTATGTTTATGGACCGTTTTTTTTACATTTAGAATATTAACTGTAATTTTTTTTTGACATGTGGCTATTAATAATAAGGGCATTTCCGCTCGATGTGAAAAAGACTGTACATGAAACTTGGCGTCCGCGCTCAATGAAACCTTTATTTTTAAATATTCGCTTTGATCCACATTATTAATAAGTGGCGCTTGTAAGGGTTTCGCTGGGGCAAAAATTAACTTCTATTTTTGTGACATAATTTGATTTTCTCATAATTATCATAGATACTTGCGTGGCGTTCGGGATATTTTAGAATTGGAATTAACGTATTTATTTATTTAACACTTAAAACTTTAAAAACGAACTCCAATTTTTTTGTTCATTTTTTATATTTACACTTTATCTGAGACTAAATCATTCTATTTGTTTTGATAATCGCCTCAATTATTTTAAATATTTCGGAGACGTTTTACAGTTGCATCTACATTTAATTATGTTATTTTAGATCTATTTATCAAAGCATTCGTTTTACGATATTAATAAATACTTATTTTTTTGCTATTTTTATACGTTTATGTTACTTAAAATGACAATAACACTCTCAGTTTATTAAAAACGAGTAAATACAGATTGGTAATTAAATAGATTTATGTTAAAAATTTTCAGTAGTTTGTTTCTTAGTGCACAAAGTAAACCTCAAAATTAAAAAAAATAATTCCTTAAATAAATGTTTTAGTAAGCAACTTTGGCAAAAAAGTATTTCACAATGCTTTATTTTAAAATTATCTTTACCAAAAAAAGAACAACAATAAAATTTAAGCTATTGTCAATCGCTTATATTTACCCTAGGATAAAAATTTTACAGATTATATTAGTAAGCACTGGATTTTTTAATTTTTCTAAATAAGGCTAATTCTTATTTTATACATTCTGTTCTGTGTTCTCGAGTTGTTTCTATTGCACGATAAAATAAATACGTTTATGGTAATTTGTTTAAATTACTAATACTAATAATTACAAAAAATATGTGTCAATCAAAATAATAATTATAAGATAACAAATATAGTAACGTAGCCAGAGTAGTAGTTCTGGGGGTCCAGACCTCTCTTCAAATATTTATTAAAAACTACGAATAAAGTTATGTTTGCAAAAAACCAGACAAGAGTTTTAAAAACTTTTAGACTATTTATAAACTAAAACAACTATTTTAACTAGACCGTCCCTAACTAAAATTAGGGCCAACTGATTATGTAAGTTGTTTTTCAATTAATCACAGTATAACATATGACGAAAACATGTATTCTATAATTAAATATATTTTTTAATAAATCTGTATCTGCTAAAAATGTAAAAACGATTTTCTCATATTTTAGGAGTTGTTTCAAAACTTCAAAAGGGTAATAATAACATTAATAATAAAAAATATGTTACTCAAAGAGCGTAGACATAAGAGCTCTTTAGATGATAACAATTCTACAATCTTCGAGTTATCCGCCAAAAATGTTAAAAAGCTGAAACTCGTAAACGGTAAAAAAAACTTTCTATGAGTTAATTTAATGCCGATAAATAATTAATTTTAATTTGATAGAGATTATGAATTCCTAACAAAGATGTCATTTAGTGCATGTGGTTATCTTGTAACGTATAAGTGTCGCTAATTAACATAATAAAAATAATGCAAGCAAACTGGCTCATAAAATTTGTAAGCAGAAAAACAATAATGCATAAAACATAGAACACCAAAGAATTTATACAAAAAAATTAAAGTTTAAGGTAGTAGGAATTCGATCCAACTTTAAGATTTTGTTTTAAATTAAAATAAACAACTTAAATCTAATTTTAGACGTTACAATCACATTTAGAATATTAAAAGGGTAAATATTAAAACCCAAAAGTTGCAGTTGCAATTTTGGGTGTGATCATCATCTGACCCAGTTTGATGATGCTATATTGTACATTCTTTATAATGCACCGAACTTACAAAAACCCTTAGATATATGAAAATAATTTAATTGACAAATTGTGTAGACCAATAATGTAACGCGATTCAATAAAGTCATTAGCATTGCTTTATTCATTTTATTAATATTTTGGTTTCAATTGATGTTTTTTTTTGGCGTTCATATTACTTTTGTTTTTACATTTAAATTTTCGTCTTTTTTGTGTTGTTAGAACCATCTGTTTCAATTTAATTTTATATTATAATGTATAATATAAGTATTTTAGGTTAAAATTATTTCTATTTACTTGCAGCGACTGCAACAAGAAATTTTTTTAGTTTTATTAGTTTATTATTGTTGTCAGAGACTCACTCTTAAGAAGTTTAGGAAATAAGCATCGAATTGGTGCTGTGAGTAATATTGAGTTGGACAATTTTGATCAAAGTGTTGTTACAATGATTTTCTCGCAACTTAAACAGTGACTAGTGACAACTAGCTCAGTTCATTCGGTGAGTCGTAATCTTTATAGTGCTAGATTAAACAATAAGTTTAAAAAAACGCCAAAACGCTGAAAGACAAAAATGACAACAAACAGTGTATTTATTATATCACAGACAGCAGTTCAACGATACGAGAATATACATAAATCTATTTATATAAGTGCAATCAAACGCTACTACGTAGGTAAATATCACAGACAAAATATGAAATAAGCATTTGGTTGGGCAACACGCCGTACAACAAAGTGACCTTGTAGGCCTAAGTTTTACATTCTGAAAATATACTTTTGTAAATTATAACACAAATATACAAATTTTAAAGATTCAGAGAATCAGAGCTCACCGTCTAATAATATGTGACCCACGGCAAAACGTCATTTTTGCAATTGACTGATGTCAAAAATACCAAGGATTACAATAGAAAATAAAATACTTAAAATTTAGTTTTCCGTGGGGCACTTAATGCTTTTATAATTGTATTAGTTTAGCGAAGGTTACAACATCTTTAAGTAACGTGACGTGACGTCATCATAGGAATTTTTCGAATAACGAAACGGGTTTTGATATTTTCCACTGAATATAACCACATGTGATTATGCAAAAACCGCTAAAGACAATACAACACAATTAAAGTAAATTGCAATAACGTAGAGAAATGTTTACCCCAGGAAAATTTTCAAAAAACAGTGAAAATGCTACACCCCTTCATATCATGAATAACTTAAAGTAAAATGTTTGCTGGCCACCTCCTTAGAATATGTATAAAGGGACCCACACAGACCGGAAAAGTGATCGTTTTTCCATTTTACATTTATCCTTACCCGTGCGACAAAAAGTAGGCATTCCTAGATTAAATCTTACATAGGACAAACATCATACCAAAATTTTAATAGCATCTGTGCATAAATTGTACACAATTGATCAAGTACCTATAGTCAAAGTATTAGTTAAAAAAATGAAAAAAAGTCAGCTACATAGGAGAACGTAAATTTTACAAAATTATTTTTTAAAATTTGTTTTGTTACAAAAACTGCTCTAATAAACGCAAACTTTTAATGAAACAAAGTGGCGTTCGGGATATTTGAGAAAGCTGAGAGAGAACGGTGCTTAAGGCAATAATAGAGAACCAGTTATAAATTTAAGTAAAACCTACATTCACTCATCATACGGAGTAGTGTTAGCAGTCCAAAGAAGAACTAGGTATCTATAAATGTGATCTAACTGAATTGTTACACAGTCTCGTGAAATGTGTTACATTTTCGTGAAAACGTGACAATTACATTTAATAATAGTGATTCAGATGAAGATGGTTAGAAAACTAAACGAAATAAATCTTTAGGTAACGAGGATTAACCAAATATTGACCTTGGTCATACTGTACGTCATTTTATAAGTAAGAGGTAAATACAGTACTTTTTACCGAAATGAGTATGTTCATTTTTCTGCTTTGTAAATTTTGCAATAAAAGATTTGTTAAAACCCCGTACTGGTTGTGGTTATCATTAATTAATTATAATTAATGATTAAATTAAATTGAGTTATTGGTACCGTAATCAAGATTATTCATATTTTACAAGAACACGTTTTTTAACAATTTATCCAATCAGTAATACATTTGCAATTGGTAGTTGCCTAATTTTAAAAATTAGCATCAAAATACTTTTTCGTCTAGTTATACCTTGTTTGATACGAGCTCCCCCAGACACGCCTACCCAAGGTTTTTGTTAGCATAGTCAAGCTGTAGGTTGTAACAATTATTCAACAACTTTATGTATTGTTATTGCGGCACTAATATCTACATGTCGGATTTATTAACCGTATTAAACTTTTCAATCTTTGGACTACGCTTTAATACTTTTTTTGTATTTTTTATTGCATTAAGATAGTTTAACAATTGTTCAGTTGTTTTTAACAAAAATAAAATAACATAAAAACGCTCTAAAAACAAGATTGTCAATTTTATTGAAATATGTACAAGACCGGAATAAAGAAAAAACATCAACTTTTTTTGATGTACTTGGAAAGATAGAACTAACCAAAACGTTTTTAATTCTGTATCGCGGTAATTTTGGAAATTTTAAAATTTTTAGCATTGTGCAAGAATTGTCTTGTATGATACTGAAACGTTCCCGAAATCTTATATATGTATGTACACAAGGTTCGCCATTACACCGATCTCGGTTTCTAGTGCTTTTGTATAAATGTCACTAATGTCAGCAAAAAATGTTTAGTACTGTACTTATTTCTATTGAAAACCTGCATGTTATAAAAATATTTTTGTTTATACAGGGCGTTTAGTTTTTGCTGGACAGCATAAAGTTACACTTATTTAAATAACAACCCTACATTTTTTATGCTGTTTCATCAACGCTTAATTTACATAAAAAATATTTTTTAAATTGCTTGCGGCATTGCCATTTTAGAGCAGTTTTTTTTTAAATGCAGCATCAGAAAAAAATGATCAGAAAACTAGTGTCTTTTTGAAATTTGTTTTTGTAAATTCGTAGAGGAATGTCAGCAGTACTTAAATAGTCTAAAATATTTTTTTAATTCGCCATACTTATTTTGTATGCGAGCGCTAATTTTCAAACTTTTCAAATTGCTGAAACTCGTTTTTTTTAAATGGCATTCTCAATGTCTTTCAACTGTTTCTAATGTAGTTTTCAATTTGCACTAGTAGTTTATTTTCATAATATCTGCAGTTATGAAGATATTTGTAATTTTTCAAGCACTATTTTAATCAAGCAGGTTGCTTCTAGTAGGCTTTGCTTTTATTACACAAAAAACAAATAGTCAGTAGAAGTTACTTATTGTGCTTAGTTGTCACATTATTACCTATTACTACTTTTTACTTAATTTTTGTTCCACAAAACGATTTAGTGGAGATGGTGTTTATTTTGGTTGAATGTGAAAAAATTTCCTCTTGGCTTTTCGTGTTTATAAACGATAAACGATGATTGCCGTGCAGTACAAAAATTACTGGTTTCATTCGAACAAGCAGGACTGGTAAACTACAAGGCACCTGTTTAAAGAAACAGAAGAGGCAGAATTTACGGTATTGCAAGGCTGTAGTTGAAAATTCAAATGCTAGACTAAACAAATTAGTGAGAAGCTTGGCACAATTAGTACTACTTCAGTGAGAAAAGTACTAAAAAACCATAAATATCATCCTTATCACATTAAAATGCATCAAAAGTTGACTATAGGGGATTTTAACTCGAGAAGAACTTTCTGTGTGTGGATGTTAAATAAACTGACGACCGACGAAGCTACTTTTTATATTAATGGGCGCGTAAATCGTTGCAATTATCATTACTATGATAATGTTAATCCTAATATTTTAAAAGTTTTGAATCATCAACATAGATAGACGGTCAATGTATGGGGAAGAATTGTGGATATTTTTGATAGTCATTTGAATGCCGACAGCTATTTAGAGTACTTGAATTATTCTTTGCCACAGTTACTAGCAAATGTACCGTAAAACACAAGAAGGACCATGTGGTATCATCATGATGGTGCCCCCTACCATTTTGCTAGAAATGTACGTAATTATTTAAACGAACAATATCGTGATTGATGGATCGGCCTAGAAGTTCTTGTGCCATGGCCGGAAAAATCTCCAACTGTCATAGATTCTTTTTATGGGGGTTCGTAAACTGTTACGTATTTCAAAGAAAATCCTATTACCTAATACAAATAATGAAAATTAAACTGACAAATGTCAAAAATAACAAATTGAAACTATCAATAAACACACCGTCAGAAGTGATAAGAAAATAAGTTAAAAATTGAAAAATAAAAAAGGTAAAATTAGAATTAGTGTGAATTACTTAAACATTACTAGAAAATAAAACCGAAGTAATGGCAAACCTTGTATATATTAAATGAAGCAAGTTTAGTCAAAAGTTTTAAGGAGACGACGAAAATAAAAATGTGCAGCGTGAGTGGTAAAAAGATCGTGACAATGTTAAATAAATATGTAAGTGCAATGAGTGATTAATAATCTTATCCGGAGAGTTATACGGTTACTTAATTTACTTGTAAATGTTGTTATTAAATTTCTAGTTTGTATCGAATTTTTAGTTTAATAAAAATTAGTTAGACTTATGTTTATAATAATCATTAATAGTGTAAATAGTTAAAAATTAATTAATTTTAAAATTGTTACAATACGGTAAATACGGTAATTTTTCTGTTTTATTACTTTGTTTATCATTTATCTAGCTCATTTAAGATTCTTGTGTTAATTTCTATTTTAACGCTACAAATTTTGGCATATAAATGCCAATAAGTTACATAAATTTGTTAATTTGATAATACTGGTTTTACATAACTAACAAAACAATAATTGTAATAAATATTGTAACCGACTTTAAGTAATGTTAAAGTATTTATTTGAGTATATACATTATAGAAACGAGCTGGTAAATCTTCCCTAGCAGTAATTTGTCTCTACAAACAAATTTGATATAAACAAGGGCTTATTTAGCTTATGTTATACAAGATTTAAACAATGTCTTAACTTTTAAATCAGTAATTAAACAAAACTGTTCAAATAAAAAACTAAAAAAAAAAATCATTTCTGATTGTTAGTTTACAAATAAAATCTGAAATTAAAAAAAATATTTATATAAAAGTTAGTTAAAAATTTTACACTTTATTACGTATTGCGTATTTGATTTCATCTGCTGTAGTCACAGTTTTAATCAAATGTATAATTTGAGTATAAAATCTTGCGTAAAAAAATTTAAATAATAGTGTTTCTACAGTTAAAAGCAATATTATTTTATCTTTTAGATACAAAATAAATTATTGTATTTTAATACGCAAATAACTTATTTTATATAGTATTTAATAGAAAATACATCATCACAGTTTAATTATTTTAATTAAAAGTACTTAAGACTTTTAATTGCATACAAATATAGTGCGGGTAACAAGGCAATCGTTGCACATCATACACAGTAACACATGACATCATACCTTATGCTATATTATAATTTGTTTAAAAATAATTGCATAAAAGTAATTAAAAGGAAAAATTTTTTGACATTTTGACTAAGTAAACGTTTTTACTAGTAATTTTAATTTAATCATATTGACATGTTTTTTTTCTATCATTATGCACAACCTTTGATTTATTATGAACTATGCTTATTAAATGTAACTAAAAGTATGTTATTAAATTAAATAACAACATTTATCAGTAATTTTATTACGGATAATTTGTAGGTAACAATAAAACATTATTATTATTGACAATTATGGCGTTTCGCAAAAATTGTATATCAGCTGGGCTAACGTCCCATCCAGTCAATTGACCCAATGATTTTAAGTTAGGGCAATGACTTATTAACAACTGTACTGAAGTTATTGTTAGATATTTAGCACAAGACAACCACAACTCCTCTAAATACAAGAACTCACATTCTGCACAAACTCTAAATACATCACCATCCGTTATTCTAAGAACGTCGCCGATAATGATTCGTTTTACAAATGGGCAGTTAGTAAATAAATACTTTAAAGTGGCGTCACTTACATTACAATATAGAATGTCAAGAGATTCTAAACACATAAAGTATGAATCAAGTTGTGTTACTGTTAGATTAATTCTATAACAGTCTAAGAGAATTAAATCAGGACACATTGAACAAATGCTGCTTACATCAATAGGATCGTCTTTACTATTGTACAATTGAAGCGAATGAATGTGTGAACCCGAATGTTGCAAATAACTAACAAGCTCATTGTAATCAAATCTTGCTAACTTCAAATTAGTCAAATGCTTTAATTGTTTTATTGAATATAGTACGCCTTGTTTTGGCGAGTCAAAATACAGCGATTCTAAGTCCGGGCACAATCTAACTATAGCCTCGACATTAGCAATTGTTGTTTGTGTATCGTTTATATGTAGCATTTTCGTTCTAAATAAAAAGTTTTCTTCAAATATCTGTCGTAAACTATCACCAATAAATGAATAAACTTTTATAGTCATCAAATTAGATAAATTTTTAATCAAACAATGTAAAGTTTTTGAAGAATCCTCTTCGGGTTCACATAGTTTTCTTTTGCCGTAACTCCCAATACACAAAACTTTAATCGATAAACTTTTAAATTCACACAATTGCTCAGAAGAAAACGGACATTCGCCACTTATATCTAAAACAGAAAGTTGAGAACACTCTGCTATAGGTTTTAAAATAAAGTCTGCACCAATATGAGGAATTATTAGAATACGCAGATGTTTTAATTTTAAAATTAGCTCTTCTAATAATTCGGGTTGATCGTGTACCCACAATCCTTTCAAGTTTAGTTGCTGTATGCCTTTGCCTCTTCGTATAATAACTTCTAATATTTTCACGTAATAAGAATAGGGAAATATTCCTGTTTCTAACACTTTCACACTTTGTTTAAGTAAAACGCTTAAGCAATTAAACCTAGTAGCTGCATCTAAATTTTCTGAATTTAAAATGTGATTTAATAAATCTTGTAGCACTGTAAAACTAACACTTTTGAGATATTCGTCCATTGTTTTTTTGTGTCTACATTTGTCATCGGACAGAATATAAACTAAAAAATTTGAAAATTGTTTAATACACATGATTTGTAACTGATTAACTTTGTTCTTTGGCGACATTATTAAATGACGCGTTATACACAAAAGAAAAACACGAAAAAACTAAACAGTGTTTATTTATCGTGTTTAAAATTAGCCATGTTTTTGGGTTAGTGCCAAGGACAACTTAATGTAACTAAAATTTTATATTTATATTTGTTTTTCAATTACTACTTTTTTACAAAATGCATTATTTTATATTTGTATAAGTAATAATTTGTCGGATATGATTGAAGGTTCAGTAATAGTAATTACGTTTTTAATGTTTTATAAAATTAGTTTTGTGAAATATTTTTAAATTTAACCTGTTTGTTTGTAACGTATTTATTTTTCAATTTAATTCAATTAAACAATTAATAAAACCGTTGTTTAAATGCAGATATGTAAACACTTCGATAAAAAAATGACCATTTATAGAATAATTTGCAATAAACGTTAAAAACAGCGAACAACCGTGGTATGTATCTGTATGACCGTTCGTTCCTAGCTATAAGTATACTTCTTCGGTTTTGTAATGAACATGACGTCACATTGCTTAGTGTACAAAAATTCGTTCGTAATCAGCTGTGACATGTTTAAAATGCCCATCGCCAGTTCGACATTGTTGTTATTGTATTCTATTTGTGCTTGTTTCTCTAATTAAAATTGTGTGAATATTATTTTTAAGTTTTTTTCAAGCAAGTACGTACAATTAATAGTTACTTTAATCAGTTGCACAAATTCATATTAAACATTGTGAGGTTGTTGAACCTAAGTGGTAAATTTACAATTTTTGAATCGAATTTTTACATCATTTGTTTATAACAAGGAATTATTTTATGATGAGTAATCAAAAGAAGGTTGTGTTCATAGTCGAGAACGAGAAATTGTTTATAACGTTTATAATTTATAAAAAAAGTAATTAGGGCATTTAACAACCCCTTTACAAGAAATAGTAGCAACTGCAGCTAGAGTTGGAATCACCACTATGGAACGCATTTGTAAAGAAGCCGAAGAAAACCCAAAAGTTTGTACTTTCTCATATTTAACATTAGTTGTTGTTATATTGTGATTATTAGGCTACAATTTTGGTTCTCCACGAAAACGCATTAACAAACCAAAGACTAAATCGATTACAAACAAATGACACAAAAAAGTAATGCGTAGGATTGTCTACAAATAGTATGCAAGTATACATAAAAAGAAGCCTACTATGACAGCAATATTTCAAACAGTGCAAGATGATGGATAAGTATCACAGACAATAACCTTAATGAAGGCCCCTGAGGGTAAGCAACACTTTGTACATATAATTATCGTACTACAATACAAAAGTATAAATTAATAGGTAAGCAAAGAATAAAACTTTGATTTGATGCGACTCTAGTGAATTCGCAATTAGAAGTGTAACGAATTTTATTATTAACTACTAATTTATTTAAACTACTAAAAATATGTTTTACTTATACTAGAAATATGTACACTTTTAAATTAACCGAACTAATTAAATCTAATAATATTTAATAAAACACTTACAGTATAATTTATGTATAACGAACGCTATCACTTACACGAAGATAAGATAAAGTCCGCGGAAAACTTCACACACTTGTTTACACTAAACTCACGTACTTCGTAGATTTATTTATAACACGCGTCAACGACTTATTTATTTAGACTTGAATAATCATTTTAACACTGCAGGCTTCGCATTACGGAAATAACTGACCTACGACGTTGACTGAAGAAATGTATAAAGACTCGCAAAGCTCATGTTAAAAATCGTACCGTATTACTATCTCACTTTTGTGGCTCTCTGCACCCCGCTGCCTACAACCTTCACTCTTGGATAGTCGCGACACTGTTGTTTTCAACGCAAACTAAAAAGATAACACTGGAATGCTTAGAAAGTAATATGATAACTCTTCAAAATAATCGTTTTTTGTATTTACTAGATACCGGTGGCTGATATAAAATGATTTGAGTAAACGGTATGCATTTGACAAGTTGAATTTTTTTCTTCAATCTATACGTTTGCCAGAGCTTGGTTTTGTTTTTTCTTTGCTGTTTTAATTTACTTTACAATATTCTATACTTTTTTTCAAAAAAGCTTTGGTAGGAGATTCCATTTATAAAATTCGATAACTTAGTTCTATATTATAAATAGTGGTGGGCGATACGATTAATCGAATCGAATATCGATACGTATCCATATATCGAAGTATCGATACGTATCGGAATATCGATATGGATCGGAGTATCGCTACGATCGAAATATCAGTAGGTATCGAAATATCGATACGTATCGAAATATGTATACGTATCGTAATATCGATACCTATCGAAATATCGACATTTCGATGCGTATCGATATATCGATAGACGACCCAGGCCTAATATAAAGTAGGAATGGTGATTTATATCATTAAAAATCGATTTTTGTACTCTAATAAAGCGATTTTTACAATCGATTTTTCTAGCCATTTTTTTTTAATGTAATTGATTCAAAAATGGAATCGATCGAACATCGCTTTATGGAACTATAATTATTCTGCAATCAACAAAAATGTAAAAACAAAAAACTCATAAGTAAATAATCAAATCGCCAAGTGAACAATAGTTTAAAATAGCAGATTACAAATTCAAAACCGGCAATTTGATACTTGCACAAGAAGCAAAACAGAATTTTTGTTATGTTTATAAATGTATATAACTGTTTTATCGTGTTTTGCAGTTGATAATATTCTTTAAAAGGTGACTACAAAAGCGATTACCAAATCGGTTTTCCGTTCAATTAAAACTTTTTAAGTTGATTTGCTAATAAAGATTACACCAATTTTCAATAAAATTATGAATTTGAAACGGCGTTTTAGTTTTTTTTATTAGGTGTAGCACACCGATACATCGCAAGTTGGTCCCCTAATTCATAAAAAATAAACTAGAATTCCGATCAGTAATGGTATCTCTTGGTAGATGTTTGGGTAAACCCGATTTATTTAAATCGTTTGTTAAATCATCGTCCTTTGAACTGCAAAGAGAGCGGTATGACTAAGCGTAGCTCGATGCGTATACATACAATGCAAACACTACAACTTCTAGCAATGAACTGAAATCTCGGATCCTAAATATACGGTGGCGCCCCCTATATCTCGGATCCTGCAGTGACTACGGTTTTTACCATAAAGCTGCGAGTCTTTATACATTTCTTTAGTTTCTTCGGAATATATACACATTTTGAAAATCATTCTCGAGTGTTCCATATCTTTTGATATACGTTCTAGAAGATGGATAACAACTTCGAGAAGGCTCTTGAATTTGCGAATAACTTCTCGAACGTGTCAGAAGCAACATCAACTTATAATAAATTCAATCCGTAACTGTACAAAAAAAATTTGCATGCATTGATTGTGACAACATCTATACCTACAACGTGCGTTTTTTACAAATTAATAAAGAATAAAAGAGGTCTACTCACGTTTGACCAGACATATGCGTTTAGCTAATGGCATACCCGTAACGTCTTTTAAAATTGCTAAAAGTGCAAGTAAAGAAATAATTATATATAAGACGATATTATAAATAAGTTGCTCGTAAGTCAAACAATGAACGTTGTAAACTGAAGGCGTCAAGCTTCCTAATGGCTTTCACTATTTATACGGCAGGTGTGCTTCTAAGTTTAATAGATTACACAAAGTGCTGCAACGACTTGACCTTACTATACTTGGAGAAATTGGTGTTAGTAACCAATGTCTACGTTAGTACGTGCTCCACGTGATCGATTCCAACGAGATGTATTTTATTAGACATGTACCATTCCCAAAAGGGCGAACACGTGGCGGTAGACCAAAAAAACATTTTACAAGCAACATATACAAAACTTACTCCAAGCAACCATTTATTACGTAGATGATGTGCAAATATTTAAAAAGGGAGGTTTCAGTGAGCACTATATTTTCTCGTGCAGCAAAATCGCATCTTTTATTAATATGCATATGTCAAAAAGAAAAAGAAAAATGACAGTTAATGTTTTGAATTTAATTTATACAGTACGCAAACTATATCCAAATATTTTTAACATAACAACTGGCCAAATTCAAACAATACAAGAAACACGAATAAAATTTATGGCCAATAATATTTAATAAAAACAAGCATGTATAAGTAATTTACATATATGACTGTTACTAGATATTTATATTTTTACCTTATTTGGGATTAGCCTATTCTATATCTTTTGGTAATCGTTTCGAATGTTTTAAATGTTTTGGGATCGTCTCAATGTCCTCTTTATAAGAAAAAACTGGAAGCAGCAATAAAGCGTCGTAACAATAACAGCTGGCAGCTTTCTCAATTGCTACTTTCCTATAAGGAAAGTACAGCGATCGGAATTTTATACATTACATGTATAAGAAAAATTTTTATTGCATAATTTTACGTTTCAAGGTCTCCTGAATCAGAAAAATATATTTTTGACAAAAACATTTTGGGTGTCTGTGTGTGTGAAGCTGGCTTTCCATATTTTCTTGGTTTTTCTAAAATGGGTCTGATAAAGAAACGAGAAGTTTAACAGTTTTTGTTATATAATTTTGTACGTATCTAAATTATTTGAATTATTTTTACAGTTTCTTGTAGAGTTAATTCTTCCTAATAATTTATTCAAAATTTTTTTTTCTAACATTAACAGTCTATCAGACATTTAATTTGTAATTTAAAATGAATTCACAAATATAATATAGTTTCGAATCCTGCCTGCGACGATTTTTTTTTACTGATTTACTAAATGAGTAAATAATATCAAGGCACACAAATGGTTAGTTGATATGATCTTAATGAAATCGAGGAGAAAAATTTTATGACAATATAAACTTAAAAAAAATATGTAGACACTCCTTCATCATTCCTTATAGGAAAGTCGTGTGGTGACCACGCCATTTTTTTTCTTAAGGAGACAAATAGCACTTAATGCACTCTTTAACAGTATTTTGTTTAGATGATAACTGCACACTAACATTTGGCCGCCTCTTTTATAAACGACGACCTCTTACACATTTTAAATTGTCTTCTAATCCCATTGATATAAACCGCAACAAAGTTGAGGAACTGCTAAATTCTTAATGCTATCAAACTCTATTTTTTCTTGAAATTCCATAATGTCTGCCATAGATTCTCGTAAAACGGTTTTGCACGTGGGTACTTCTTGGTGAACAGATAGAGAATTGAGTATTAGTTAGTTAGACTAACGGTCTAAACGTTTTCTGAAATACTACCGCAATACTTCTGGACATTTCAAAGTTTTCACTTACACAGTGCGCAGTTAACTATCTACCGTTTGTATCAAGTTTTTGTGTTTTTACTAACATAAATCAAGTTTTACTTTGTATATATTATAATTTAAATTTTTTGGAAATACGTTTTTGTTTGATTTTGATTTCTTATAAGTATGCAATTAAGGGTTATGTTAAGTGGTTGCAGCATAGCATCAACAAGTTAAAAAAACATATTTATCTTCTAGAAGATGAAAGTGCTGCCTATAAACATTTATACAGTGCTAGTGATCATAGTTCAGATTTTGTGTTATCTTCTGATAGTTTAGAAGATAAAAAAAGTAATAAATCCTTTAATGTAAGAAAGGGCAATAGAAAAGACTACTAAATGTAACAACATGATTAACATTTTTTTAAATTTTTCTATTAAACCGATACAGGTCCATAAAACGTCACTTCAAAAAACTCATTTTTTATCGCCCCCTCCTAAATTTAAGGGTTTACTACCTTTCCTGTATAGCACGATTAAGAAGTTTAGTATTTTTGTTGAAGACTATTTATCTAACATTGCAGAAAGCCATTTTACGGATAAATAATGCTAACTCCGTACGCGTACACCAACTGCAAATATAATTTTTCACTTGCCAAGAGTAAAAAGAATTAAAAAATGTGAAGCTGTGCAATGTTATTCAAGTTTAGAAGTTATTTATGACTGACCAAATGTTAACTATTATTTAGGTGCACCCAAACGAATAAATAACTTTGTCGATGAAAAGCCGAAAAACCTCATCAAACATGCGCAAAAAACTTAGATATGATTATTTTAAACGCTTTTGTAGGTTTATTGTATATATCTAGAATTATGAAATCGCAAGGATGTTGCGTCATTATTCGCATTTAATGAAACGAGAAGGAACATTTTTGGGACCACAATGAGTGTTTCCCGATTTTTCTTTATTTTAATTAATCTGCGATTTGACAATAGAATAACAAGGAATGAATAAAATGCATTCGACAAGTTAGCAACCATAGGAGAATTGTGAGACTTGTTTATTTTAAATTGCCAATCTTATTGTTTGTCAGGTGAAAATGTAACTATCGACGAAATGCTGGTTTCGTTTCGTGGCGTGTGCTATTTTAGAATGTATTTGCTAAAAAAAATTGCAAATACGGAGTTAAAGTTATACGTATGTGCAATTTCAAGACAAATTATTTATGTAATGCGTTCGTGTATTCTGGCAAAAGCAAACAAATAAATAATAATATAGCTCTTCTAACCAATTACGTTTTACAATTTATTCCGCCTATTTAAGCTACAAACAGAAATGTTGTAGTATACAATTGGTTTACGTCTATTGAGTTCTGCGAAAAAATAAAAAAAAACTAACTGTATTAGGTACACTAAAAATTAATAAACTCTAAATACCTGCAAAATTTAAAACAAACCGAAAACGTCTGGTAGGGTCAAGTATTTCGACATACAAGCAATATGACACCTTTTTCTTATGTTCCAAAAAAAAATCGTGCTGCTATACTGTTATCTACAATGCACGACGACCAAGCAATAAATAAGGACAATAGTAAAACAGATATGATCATTGATTATAATTGTATCAATGCAGAAGTTAACACTCTGAATCAGCTCTGCGCCAGTCACCATACGTACCAGAAGATAGATAATCAACTCTTAGTAAAAAACCAACGAGAATTTTTTGTTGTGAAAAATGCACAAGACACAGGGATCGCACAAGTAAGAACGGTTGCAAAAAGTGCAAAATTCATATTTGTTTGGAACATTCTAAATTTGTGTGTAAAAAATATTTATATAATTTATACAATATACAATAAATTGCGTATTTTTGATAGTGTTTAGAATAAAAAAATACATTCTAATTTTCATTAATTTTAGGATATTTTAGATAGGACTTCTTGAAACCTAAGCAGCATATAAGCTTAAGTTGAATACACCAGCACAATTAAGGGTTAATAAACCGCACACTATTATAAGAGCCTTTCCATTGTCTCTGCAGCTTCAGCAACAAACCACGTCTTCTTTGGGAGTTATATAGCCTCGACGTCATACATTGTCTTCATTCTGCCGCTAGCAATTTGTTGTATTGTTCCTTCTAAGTAATTTTATGCAATCCTCAAACATCTTTAGTAGATTATTACAAAATAATAAAAAAACTTCCGTAACCATTTCTGTTTCAAAACTTTCACTAACATAGTCCTCTTCTTTAAGGTTTAAAAGTTTGTAACAACGAGTCGCCCTATCGCAACGACACGACTTTAGTTAGAGAGGGCGCTTTTCGGTAAAAAACGACTACTTTTGACATTAGTTTTTTTTTTCATTACTTCAATTCGCCATTAAAGTCTTAATTCCTATGTACACAGAAAAAAAGTTATCTCGAATTGAAGACTTATATTCTCTTGAATATTTTTACTAGATTTAATTAAAGCTGATCTCAAACTAAGAGAATTATATTATATTAAGATTTTTCAGTTTGTTAATACAGGTAATTTATTTTTTAGTAATAGCTCTTGTTTTAAAGAAATGTCATAGAAACAATGCAACCGCGTTCTAAAAACAAAGAAAACGATGTACTTCAATGTATAAAACTCTATTACAAAAATTAAAACCATAGAAACATTGATGTTTTAAAATGGAGAAATTATTTATTTTATTTTGAGAATTGTACTTTTAAATAATGCTTAGCATGCAGCTCTGTGACCGCGTTATCATCCTTACCTCGAATTGAATGTGTGTATGCATCGTGTAAAAAAGATTCATCTAATTTTAGCGTTTTTATATTAAGATTATTGTGATTCGTACTTGCGTACTGTGCATTGTGCGAATTGTACGGTGTAATTAGAACGTTTGGACCTGTGGTTTGTTTGGACACGAAAGAAAAAAAAGAAAATATTATATATTTTTGACGTTAGGGGCATCAATCTGGACACCAAAAAAAGCTGGTTGGTGTGATTCTTTTATATATTGTATGACATCCCATAAAACTTTCGGACCTAAAACATTCTAGGTGTATTGTTTCAGATACTGGATGTTTTCGAAATAGGTATTGATGTAACTTAATGTTACCGTCTAAACTATTGTAAGATAAATGATGTTTAACATTATGGTAAACAAAACTATCTTCTAATATGAAGCTTGCCCAACCAGCATTTAATTGATCCTGTTTGTTTTTATTTTGTACAAAATTTGAGGGTAACTTGTTATTTTTAAGTGACGTTACCTTTGCTTTATGATTCTTTAACTGTTCATGTAATGTTAAACCTAAACTAAAATACTTGCATAATATCATTAATATGCATAAAAAACTAACAAACGTTAAGCAACAATGGCATCATACTTGAGTTAACCCTTGGTTTCTTATTGAAATTTCTTTGTTGCACAATGTACAATGAGCATTAAACTCTGTCGCTTTCCTTAACCAATTGCACTGTTTTTCCCAATTGTGTTAATAAGCTGAATAGTATTTCTTTTTCCTTTTTATTTGTTTTATGGATAATAAACGTTCAGTACTGCTGCTGTTACCTTGACTTTTACTGTCGCAATCTGAATCTAGCGGGTCGCACTCGTAATTCATTTCTATTATTATTTAATAACTAAACTTTATTGCACAAAAAAATAGAAGCCGCTCTCATACTACAAATTGATTGACATTTTTAGGTTATCAAACTTAATGCGGTTAACAGGTTTCTGATCTACCGACTACGTAAGTGCAGCGTACACTTAACTCACCAGATGCCTCCGATAGTTTTTTTCAACCATCAAAAGTGATCCAATTTATGTATGTTTGTCATGTTTCTTGGAATATAGAAAATTTTCTTTTATATGTGAATTGAAATAGGAGATTTGCTTCAAAATAGGAGAGTCCTATTAAATATAAGAGACCTGGCAACTCTAATGGTAGTGGTACTGTACAACCGAGCATGACACAAGATGGTGTTTGACCTGTACTTTCGTGACATATGATCAATAACACTATTAGAAACAGGTGTGAGTAGAGTTCATTTCAAGACTAAAGAAACCAATTTTGTTCCGAATGTCAATACACTAGGTAACCAAAAAACGTTTGCACTTTTCATACGGCGTTTGAAGTGTCCACATTTATTCCACAAGTTGTTACAAACTCTTTTTTATCTTTGTGTTTTATATTTTTTTATATTATATTCATTGTCTTGTATGCATTCACTTTTTAGTTCAATTAAAGGCAAACCATTACAGTTAATGTACATCGTTTACAGATGATGTTTTTAGTTAGAATTTATTTTGCATGATCGTCAAATTCCGTATTTATTCGACGCGCATCTCGCGGTTCTTTAGTCGTGAAATGATCACTACTTACTAGTTCTTTGCTCCCTTGTTTGTAAATAATTGAGCTTCCATAATAATGATTATTATTATTATTACATATATAACAGTACATTGTAATATGTAATAATTTACACATTTTAAAAAACATTTGTTTATACTACTGCCTTTAAAAAAAACTAATTAAATCTTCATATTAGTACCTTTTAAAATATTGTTTAAAACAAAGAATTAGTTTGTGTACAATTAGTACAGTAGCAAAGTAATAACAAAATTATTACGTATTACTGATTAATTACTAATTTTGTTTTATAATCATTGATTACAATTTAACAGGAGTTAATTACATCTAAATATTTTTTATTACTTGCTAAGTCTTGTTTGTAGAAATAAATTTGAAAATGTTGTACTTACAATAATTTATGTTGATGTAGTTGTCATACTGTTGTCGACATACCGTTAAAATATAAAACAAAATATAACTTTAGATTACTTTAGTTTGCCACGTTGCAAAATAGCAGCAAATGCAATTTATTATTTTGAAACTGAAGTAAGCATACAATTATCTAAACTGAAAAACTCGTTTATTTAAATCAATAAATATTTATAAAGTTAAAGATACACATAATTTACCGGAATTCATTATTACACTTTAGTTGAGTTCGCTCTGTTATATTTTTTTGGGTACGTGCAAAATGTACATAAAATATACTACATACATTTTACAGTTAAAAGCGTAATGAATTTAAAATTAAATACGTTTTGTGCTGTTAACCGTTTTTTTTGTTACCATAACATTAAAAACAGGTTATTTTTCAGCTGCAACTAAACACGCGGTGGAATTTTGTTAAATAAAAAAGTTCTGGTATAATTAATAATTTTTTTATAGTGGCATATAAAAAAATTTAAATTAATTATCAATTAATTAATATAAAAACAAATAAATCTAATGTAATTTTGCTATACTTGTTCACATAAAAACGTATAACAATAGTTAAAGAAATATTTTGTTTTAATATCTTATAGTAAAAAAGGTTAAAGAAAAATATAAATATTCACAAATTTATGTTAAGATTTGATTTATTCATTACGTTGTTTTTTCTTTTTATTACATTTACAAATTTTATTTAACTGGTATTACTCCTTCAGTAATTCAATAAAACTGTAAAAATTAGAGTAAAATGTTTTGTTTTCCACAATACGTTGTGGAGAATACAGTACAATTTTCATCATTTTAAAACAGTTTATATTCACCACTAAAGTAAATTATTACTAGGTTAGTAACAAATGTTTTTGTCAGATGTCAACAGCACAACTTATTTTTACAAATAGTTTTGAAAGAAAACATATATAAAGATTTAAAAAAAAAACTTTTATATTTTATTTGATATATTAATAAAAGATGACCTAATAAAATAACGATTATTTCGGGTATTTTAGATGCATTAGCAATTTTGGAAAATGAGTCAATTAGTTATAAAAACACTTTTTATAATACTGTTAATAAATAGATTTCCATTAAAACTACCTACTAATAATTACATTATTCATTACGGGATTCAAATTATGGTCATAGAGTCACCAACGTTATCTTTCATAAATATTGAATATATTTTTTAACAGTTTTTTTTTTATTTTGATTTGTTGATGTTGATGTTTTATAACATTAAAATTTTTAGATAATATTAATTTGATTTTTGTACGATAAAGTGAGTTGATTTTGCTTTAAAACACTAAAAAATTAATTTTTTTACTAATATTATAATATTAATGAAATGCCTAAAAAACTAAAACTATTAAAATATTTAGAATTACAGTATATCAATGTAAGTAAACATTTAATTTCATTTGTGGTCCAAATAATTAGAAAATTATGTGTGGTTTTTGTTGTCACAAAAACACAACTTAATTTAAATATTTCATTTTTATACATGAATTTATTTTAGTTTTAAAAAAGTAGTAGTCTTGCATTAACCTTTAATGATTTAATAATTAAAAAAAATATTTATTATAATAGTATAATAATCAATTATTTTGCAATTTATATTTTTTAATATAATGTGAACTTTGTGTATAAATATATAAGAGTCCTAGAATATGTAAGCAATCTCCCGGATTCGGATAGGTTACCAAAATCATAAAATAACTATCGAACTACTAGGAGTAATTTGATATTTTTTAAATATGATGTTTACTAGATTAGGTTATTTATCATCAATTTTTTTATTCACATTCGACTTATTTAGCTACCTAAATAATAAAATTCTCGTAAAAAGATATCTTTTTAACCCCATTTATCGGGTATTAATTATATAGACATCATTTTGGCCACTTTAATAAATCAAAATTTGTGTTGAAAATTCTGAATAAAATCGGTACTTATAAACTGTCACTATCATTTTGAGGAATCAAAATAATACCATCTATAAGAAAGATGAATATCACTTTGATGCCAAAATCATATCACACAACATGATTATTCCATTATTCTATAATAAAATTTGTAGTATTTGAATTATATGCTCCCATGTTGATTGATAAAATATGCACAGCATAAATATTGATTATATTTTTTAACTTTACTATGTTTAGTAAACATCTAAACTTATAAAAAACTCTGTAACTACAAATTGCATATTAGAATACAATATTTTAAACTTTTATATAGTAGTAGACATCGTTTTAACAAGAATTTAAAGTAATAAAAGAAACTGAGGTTATACTACGTTATACTTCATTGGACAAAAACGGACATTTTTTGCAAGGTGTCGGTGCGTAGTAGGATGCGGCAAATTGTGTTGATTAGTTTATAATACCGCCAAAATAAACTGAAATTATACCTTAATAATTTTTTCTTATGTACACTATTTACCGTAAAAAATTATTAATATATTCTATAGTGAAACTTTTCTGTCTAAAATTATACCTATTTACCTTTAATAATTATTGTTATTTCACGACGTTGAATTATTATTTAATTATTTTATTAGTATCATGTCTAAAATAATTTATCTTTTTTTACAAATTGTTTTTTGCTAAAATACGCAATAGATTAAATGGATAACTACACATATTCGATTCCTGTCTTAGTAGTCGAAAAATTGTCATTTTCAGATTAATAATTACCGATAAAAGATTCTACAACGTTTGCAAAATGACCAATAAGAAAAAGTATGTATAACGCTTTCATGAATTTTGTATGAACCAAATAGATGCTTTGAGCGTCTAAAATTTTCCGTTTAATTTATAACATAATGATGCGTTGACAACGATAGCCGCGTATACAAACCACCAAGCTATCGATTAGCTATGAAAATCTTACCAATAATTTTGTATCAAAATATTTAAATTAAAGTGACGTCAATAAATTGATACCAGTGCTAATTGGGTAGTTCTAACACAGTAATGCAATTTTTTTCACACTACTATAAAGACACAACAACAATACTAAAAAAAGATACTTTTGATTGACATCGATAAAATGAACTATTTACAAAAACAAAATATTTTTGTTTAATGTGTTTGCATTGGTCGTGGTCTTCCTAAAATCTTTGTTGCTATGGTTTTTTTGAGATATACCTACCAATTTAAATAAAGATATTTATATTTATTTCAGCATCAGTCATTTAATGTATGGGCTTGTATCATGTAATGCTTTAGAAACCAGACGGCTTTATTAAGAAAGAAGAATCTCTGATCAAAAAACCTATAAAAGAGTTGAGTAAGTTAGAACTACAATGTTTACTTTTACTTGTACTTATCTAATAATATAGATTTAATGTAAAAATTTAGATCTAGAGAATGCACATAAATAAATAAAGCTCATGTTAAACCGACATACAAAATTATTTAACAACAACGAAATAAAAAGACAATAGAACGAAATTCTTATATTTTCGTAAACATGCTATAAACTTCTAGAAGTTTACGCACGGCTAGCTCTCAATAGAATTAAAACAATTCTTATAAGGAAGAGAGGAGGTTCACGTGATGAGAATTTTTCAATGGGCGCCAGATCTTGTGTTGCAGATACAGCTTTTATTATTTCAATACAGAAAGTTTGACACTTGCACTAACTTTTTTAAAGTTTGTAAAGTTGGAGTGAAGAAATAAACCAAATCGTTAACATTAAATTTGATTTAATTATCTTCGAACAGAAACGTGTAAATAAAATTAGAATCAATAACAAATAAATCTCAAACTTGGTAGCCACACAAAAGAAGTATGTAGTTTAGTTTGATTATAAGTACAACCTTTGTTATAAGAACGCTAAAAGTATCGGCAATTCACAATATATTTTTATAGTAAATTTGAATGGCAAGGACATATAAATTTGTTGTAGATTATTTAAATTAACAATAATGATTAACTGTGTACAAATTAACATGCAATAAAAATTTAAGTTAGAAAATTATGAAGATTACCGAAGTGACATCAAATGATAATTAGAATTTGACTTACCTAAATCAGGTGTTAATCTTCAGAAAACGTTTACTCAATAGCGCACCTTGTAATTAAACTAATTAAAAGAATTATGTCAAACTCGTGACTTACAAAATCTACAAAAAAAGTCTAAGATAACATTTATGAAAAGTTTAAAAGCGAAGGGTATCGTATTTTGTTACATGCGTACTTTCTCACAGATGGTGTTAAACGTCCATGCCTTGGTTCGATGCTTTTCTTTAAAAATTTTACACTATTGATCCGAATGTTCCTACCCCACCAAAGGGGCACTTGAACTCTCAGATGACCCACGTTTAAAGATAACACGTGTTGATAAAGGATCAACAAAAAAATTATATTTAATCCGAAATAAACCCCGAAAATAATAGGAAAAGCTTACCCTGCAAAAAAATGACATAACGCCACAACACGTAGATGTTATAACAAAATATTCTTTAAATTTAAGCAGGTATATTAGGTGTACGACAACATGAAAAGAAAATGACAATTTAAACGGAAGTGACAAGAATGATACTCGTTAGATGGCGTCAAGAAGTGAAAGATATGTAAAAAACCTGAAGGGATGCCAAGTAAAAGTTAAGTTTCCACTTAAAAGTTATAATATTTCCCAGAAAGACATCTATAGATCTGGAATTACGTAGTGGTGGCACTGAGACGGTCCTCGCGTCGAAGATGATAAATAAACTCCATCATTACAAACCTTGCAAACTTTTATTACTACCTGCAGAGTAAACAGTTTCCTCCTACCCAAGATGAAGAGAAACACAAAGCTTAGGAACCATTTAGATTTAAGAAATGGTGTTCTAAAAACCCAACAATTTTGTCAAAAAACTTCCAAAATCGAAAGCACTAGGATAGCTAATTGTAATTCTGATTTGCTTACAATTGCCAATCTGTCCCACTGGTTTAGAGTAAGCAGCTACCTCTGAGTCAGCTCTTAGTTCATCCGTTACGACCCACTAAAGGGTATTGGTCTAAGCAAACCCTAAGTTTACCAAAACAAAAGCTTTGCCACCCCAAGATACGTTACGTAGCGATTCCCAAACAAAACCGAGCCAAAAGGTAAAAAAAATGAAAGACATAGTAAAACACAAGGAAAAAAAGAAACCATATGTTGTGCCTTTTACACCCTTTTCTTTGTAAAGAGATGGAGACAGTGACCTAATCTTACATCTCAACCAACCGCCCTAAGTCGATAAAACCTGTAATATTCAAACTCCACTAACTGTAGGAGAAAAAAATGTTTTAAACATTCCAAAAGTTGACATGCGAATTATCCGAGAGTAAGCTTACATACTAAGTAAAACAAATAAAAGGAATTTAAGAAAATGCCTTGCAATAAAAAACAAATAAAGAGATAAAGTATTCTACCAATGACAGACCACACTGAGCACACAAACAAAAATTTACTCAAGATATCAATGCGAAGTTTTAACTCCTAAAGAATAAGAATACTGTACTACTAAATTTAAATTATGTGTCACTACAGCTAAAGAATTAAAATATCAGATCTACAAATAATCTTAATAACAGATAAAAAATGTCAATCCAGGAGTACATGTTAGGACCAACGAAAAAACTCTAAACCAGAATACCTAAAAACCAAGAAATTGTTATGTTTCAACAGCTTGCGAGGTTTTTGGTACTAAAAAGAGAAGGTATCACTATGAAATGAAGTAGATATTACAGAAAAATCCAGTTCGTAGTCCAAAACAGCAGGTTTTAGATCTTTAACATGCCAAATCCCAAAAAAAACTTTATCGTGATCTGCTAACTCGTATGTTAAAGGAAAAAAACTTGTTTGACTTGATAAGCACTGATAAGCTTTGGTGTCGACTTGCACTGAAATGTTTATTAGCGTCAGAAAACACAAAATTGGGTTTCCAGACATGGTCTCTAACCTGGAACCAGACAGGACGACGACGTAAGTTATACCGATGCCCAAAAAAATATCTAAACAAACTTTTTTGTAAAATTTGTTTTGTGGGTGTATTGGACGATCGGGTCTAGGAAGTTCTTCCACAGAAAGGTCTCTATAGAGAATATGTGCACGATCACAGAAAGCAAAGTAAGGTGACATCCCAATAACTTTGTTTTGCAGGAAAATGGCGCAGCCAATGTAAGGCTAGTAAACATCTCAAGATCGTTGATTTCTTTTTACTTAAGACGCCAACATGGTTTTTACTACTTGATTTACCCGATTAGCAGGGTTGTCTTGAGGATAATAACGAGCCGTAAACAAAATATTAGTGCGATAATGTGCATATAAGCAAGTAAATTTGCGACTGCGAAATTGGACGCCATTATCAGAAATAATGTATGGATGAGTACCAAACAGTAAGAAGATATTTTCCCCTATTAGTCTAGAAGATAGTTTTAAAGTCAAGCAGGTGTACGAGAACGTGGAAAAAAATGAAAACTTGAACAAAAGTGACAAGAATGGTACTCGTTAGATGGTGTCAAGAAGTGAAAGACTAACTTCAAGTCAACCAAAAATATACAGAGTAGCGTAATTTCACGTAACAAGTTCATTTTATAGATGTCGATTTACCTAGTAACCTTAATATTGACAAATTATTATTTGACCTACTACTGCAAGAGATATTTAAAAAAAAAATGTGTATAGGATTTTTTCAAATTAATTTTATGTCTTATTCGAATCCGGAAGATACGTCTACATATTCTGGGACACCTGGTATGTTTACTTTTAGTGTCGCTGTGATTTTTTTTTTTTGATTTTTTAGTTGTACTTAAAAAAAACAAAAATAATGTTTTAACTAAAGTTTGTTTACATTTTAGTAATTCATTTAGTTTTATACATTCTAACTACGATGTTTACGGTCTTGTAATTTTATTTTCAAAGAGTGATTATACATCTTAAAAAAAGTCATCAACGTAAAAATGTTTTAACATAAGTTGCATAATAAGCGAGATATTACTAATAATTTTTTTTGTGTTTTTATTTTTAAGATACAATTAAACACCTTTAAAAAAATTACTAATTGGTGAATTTTTTGCTAAGTAGGCTGACATCAGTAACTTTTTTCATCCGTCAAGCTGTTTTATCAATTATCACTGCAATGTTGGTTTGACATAAATTCTTCCAAATAAATTCTAATAAAAAAATTGAAATGACCCATCTCACCAGAATTACATGTTGTTAAATTATGGAGAAGTGCGTTAGAATTCTGCTGCTGCAAATTCTACAAAAATTCACCGTTCTTGTAATTCGTGCGCGAGAAACTGGTATACTGCAAATACTTCAAAATTGGGATAATGGGCTTACCCGACACCATCAAGTTTTTGGATGCGGAAGAAATCTTAAATCGAAAAAGATCGTTCTAACAGTAATTGACAAACTTGACAATCTGAAAACCATACTCTACGTTTAGGATTTTTCCTATAATTTTTACAAAAACATTCCAGACTCTTTCTCAATTGTATTAGCGACTGATATATGAGCCGTCAAAAATCCACATGCTGTTTGTCGTTTTGTGTTGCCAAATTGTAACTAGATTGTTTCTCTTTTTTGCAAAATCAGTTGGTAGAACTGTTGAAAGAAGTTCCTTTGAATATACGTCTATAAATGTGTTTTTTCGATATTTAGAAAATGTGTTTGTTCTGTTTCATAGCGTCTTCAGTCACCTGACTTTAACCACCTTTTGCCAAGGCTTAGTAAATTATGGCAATGTATAAATACGTTGAAAAAGACTTTGCGTTCAACAACACGGCGATAAATTTGAACAACTAGTGTAATGAAAATTTTATAGAAAATTTTTAATTTAATATACTTAATTATTGCTTAAAAATTAAAAAAATAAGAACAAAACATTTACAATAACTCTACCACGGATATAGCATAAATCTAAAAGCGAGTGTGCGGAAAATATTCACAAACAACTGCTTTATCCGTACCATGTACAACAGGTAGAAGCGTTAAATCTACTTGACCATCAAACACTTTTGTTTTTTGCCGTTGGTTTCTACGCAATAATGCTGAAAGTCCTTGTTTTCTTGCCAATTTTTTTACGGATAAATCTAAGTTTACACAAAATAGAGTTGTTAGTTTTCATAATATTCATGTTTAGGCCCCGTGCCTAAATGTAGACATCAGACACGTTTTTTATTATGAATTTGTATGAGTATTGTAGGCAACAAGTTTTTAGACCGTGTTGTTTTACCAATTAACAGAAGCTGCTTACCTAAACTTTCTTTTAGACCAAAAGCTACAAATGTGCTTAGAACATGATAGTGATATAGCTCATTTTTTGATTGCTGTTAAAGTACATTTACACCAAGTTTCTACGTACATGAATAAGAAAAGGCGAACTTCTTTTATGCCCTGCAAAATCGCTTGATTTAAACCCTCTAAATATCTTTTTTTATGATATTTGAAAATCTTAGTCTATGGTATTAGTCTATGGTACTAAGTATAGTTGCAGCTACGAATTAATCAAAATGCTAACAAATTGGAGCTAATGAGAAGAGTTTAGGAAAAGTTTAAATTTTTTTCTGACTAAGATGCCGTGCATGCTTTTATATATTTTAGTTCATACTATTATTTTCTTAAATATATAACATTTTTTTAACACCCTGTATGCAATAAGTATAAAACAAAATTTGCATTTTTGTTTACGAAACTTATGTTTTCATACAATTTTACTTTCGTCTTGGAAGTACATTTATATCAAACTTCAGTTTTATTACAAAGAAAACATCGATTTAAAACTGTTATCATATTAACGATAATATAATCTTTACTATATAGTATTTATAATTTCATAAATAGATACAAAATTCATAAAGTTTAAGACATATAAAACAATTATTAAAACATGAAAATTTTCTATTTTGCTATAAAACTTAACATAACGGATTCGCATTGTACATATCACGCAATGTGTTTTTTGTTTAGTAAAAGTACTCTAGCTTTACATGTAGAGCGTAATACATTTTCTTTTGATCTATATTTGTTGTAAATTGAACCTTTTGTAGTATTAAAGTTTGTCGGTTTGTATGAATGAAACAACAATTAACTTAAATTGGATTTCCTTACAAGAGAACTTTTAAATCAAATTCAACCGTCTTCGTTATTCAGCGTTATTACCTTCAATATTAAAAATTTAAACACCCTGCAGTGCCACAACTGATACGTGTTATTCAACACTTCTT
This sequence comes from Aquatica leii, assembly GCA_035610365.1. Taxonomy (NCBI): domain Eukaryota; kingdom Metazoa; phylum Arthropoda; class Insecta; order Coleoptera; family Lampyridae; genus Aquatica; species Aquatica leii. The sequence goes on from CM069434.1 coordinate 61,510,593, forward strand.
TGAAATTGCAATAGTAGATTTAAAAAAATTCAAGTAGTGGCTTAACAAAACCTGTCGGATTTTTATTTGTCCACGTAAATGACTTTTAAATAATTTAAATACTAATTTACGTAGAATGTAAACTGTAATCGGGCATTTACATTAGAAAATGGAAATGCTTCTAGCTAAGTGTTATTTTTATCTTAAGTTTACTTTTAATCAGAAAACTCATTTGCTCTTCGTAGTTTTCTATAGAGTTTCATTTGCTGTAAATGAAGCTTTACCGATTTTGTTCTATTTATGTAAAAAAGATTTACATGAAAAGCACTTGAGGTTATTACAATTTCTTTTAGTCGAAACTTGCTTCTTGAGTCTGTTACACAAACAAGAAAAACACGTAAGTTTTTAGTATGTAAATATAAAAACGTAAACGGTGTTCAACCATTTGTTTTATAATATGAAAGTTTGTTTACATTTGCAAAAGCACGCTTGATGTAAACGTAAATTTTAAAACATGCATTTACGTGTATTATGTATACTTTTGTTTTAAGAAAAGTAGTAGCTTAGAATACAAAAACTGTAAAACCATATTTTAATTAATAGCCAGTACGTTTAGTTTTGTTTATTATAGTTGTCCGGTAACCGTAACCAATTAACCGCAGTGTTACAATAATTCCTATTTAATTATTTTTACTATAACATTATATATGGCAAACGTCATAACGTACTTTACTTAATATTAATAACATCTTTGATTAAATAATAATATTTTATTTATTATCAAACCGTTAAAGTGAAATTTAAACATTATAAGATTAATTAATTTTTAAGTTACAATGTCATTTTAAGATTATATAGTATTATTACAAAATAAAAAAGTTTAGTGACGATTAGGTTTGATGTCGCAGTAAATCCGTTTTATAGATGAGCATCATTTTCAACAACCATTTTAGGAGGCTTCTCTGCGTTTATCATATCCCAGCAAATACTTTATGAAATGTAAGTAATTTCCTACAATAGTAAAAAAACGACAACGTCAACGGTTTAATCAACTTTTCTATATTGAAATCTCATAAATAATTTATAAGCTCATTTGCAAAACGAAAGACAAGGTTAGACGTTAAAAAATATTAAATTTGTAACTATACAAATCTAAAAATCTAACTTCTTATACATCTTAATTTTTAACAGTATTAGTAAAATCAACTGTTGATAGTAATATTTAGTTGGTAATTTTTTACATATTTATGTTTATTCATAGTAATTTACACAAAAACTTAAACTATTGGGTAATTAAATTTACTTAAGTTAGCAAATACAGGCAAGTGTTTGTAGTTATTTTATCTTTTGCAAAAAGTTTGTTTATGTGTGTTTTTTACTAAAAAAAAGAAGTGCATTATAATTACAAAAATTGCTATTTAAAAAATTACTTTGTAAAAAAAATTGTTTGAAATTTATTACTGCAAAGTCAAGTAACGATGATGATATATTAATTTAAAATAAAAATTTTATTGTTGTAGACAGCGATAGGACAATAAGAAACGGCAAGGGTAAATCTGCTTTGTTGACAAGCTTTATTATTGTTCTGCTGTTGAGATCAAAATTGTACGTATTGCTGACGGTACAAACAATATAAAAAATTACTTTAACACGATTTGTTGTAAATGAATAATAAAAGTTTTTTGCTGGACAATTTTTTAACAAAAACGTTAAAGTTGTTTTGTTATCATATACATTTTATAATTACTAATGTGCTTGTTTATAGTTTAGTTCTATATTGAAACATACATTAAAGTTTGATAAAATGTAAAATATGTATGAAAATAGATAAAGTAATAAGATATGTGAACAGACTTGTTTGTTTTATTTATTTTTATAAATGCAATCTTTATAAAAAAATGTGTTAAGTGTTTCTTGAAAATTTACAAAGACTATTAGACAAATATTTAGCTAGCTTATAAGTAAGAGATTGGATAGTACTAACGATAAGCGACGTAGGCAAAACATGAAACTGTGGTTACAACAAAAACGCGTCAAAATGTTCTTTTCTTAAAAACTATAATTGTTTTAATTACGGTTTATTTAATGTTGTGCATCTCAATGTTAACATTTTATAAAATAATGGTATTCATTAAAAAAAAATAATTGCAAACACAATTAATTTTGATGGTATTCTGAAAAGCAAATTATACTTAAATCAAAGTCTATCTATCTAAAAAATAAGTGATAAAATATATTTACTTTTAAAGCTATATTAGAATTTCTTCTGGTTAAACTTTTACCACTCTTCTATTCTGGATAAATTCTACGTGTAAAATTGTCTACAAGCTGATCTTTTATAGAGAGGATATCGAGAAGAAAAGGAAAACGGTTTTGTATTAAACTGGAAAGTTTTTTTTTTTTAATTTTACTCTTCTTACGTTGTTGTATAAGTTTACATTTTTTTAAGCATAAATTAACAAAACCAATAAAAAGCATGTAATACCCAAAAAATTCTTGACTTTACAAATAACTTAAAAGTATTTTTCTTTGTAATAGCACAGGCTTCCATGGTCGGAGTTTGTACTAATATGAGAACGTCTTCTAGATTTAGAACGTTTCATTGTTGTTTCCAAAATTTCCTTTGTTTTGCCCACTTTTGTAAGTAGCTCTATCAGGGCGTGAGAGAAATCGAAGAACTCAAACAAGCAACTAAAATCTAACTAAGAACCTCTCGAAAGTTAGCTAATCAACTTGTGATCTCAGTCAGATTTTAAACTTTATAGAAGTGACTTAAAGAGTGGTCTCCGTATATAAAGAAGAAGTATCGTCATAGCTGGTTAAGCGCAATTCTTAATAGGTTACGGTCAAAAAGGGGCGTGTTTTCGATAAAGGAGTAATGACCGCTCAAAACCATGATCACGATTAAAGTTATTGGGGTTTTGATAATTTCTATGCTCTCTCGGATTTTCCTATTGTGACCTGTAGTAAAATAATGTTCAGCAATCGCAGACTTAAAAAATATGCCTTTTCTTGATACAACAATCATCTTTTGAAATGCGTGTAATGACGAATCGACTGGTTTCACCAATGTAGAGTAAACCACAAAAACAAGAAATTTGGTATACACCTTAAAATGAAAATGCAGAAATTTTTTTTCTTGGGAGAAAGAAGGTTCTGAGAGATTTTGCTTGTCGAGATGAATATGGGTTTAATACTATTCTTCGGAAGAAGTTTATCCATTTGATCTGTAACTTTGTAATAGTAGGGTAAAAATGCCAATTTTGGAGTGGATTCGAAAGTAGAAATGTCCTTAGGTAATCATGCACGTGGATGTAGACGATGATTAATAATTGTTTGAATATTTTGATTTATATAACGATTGTTCACCAAGGTTCTAATAAGATAACGAAGTTTCGAGTCTAGATTCTCAGGTTGGCAAATAGAAAAAGAGCAATGAACCAAGGATTAAATAACATAACGTTTCTGTGCAATGATGATGATTTTCATGATGATGAGACATAGCATGAAGGTATCTATCCGTATGTGTGGATTTGCGATAAACAGAATGGCCCAGACATCCGCTAGGCTTACGAGTCACTAGAATGTCGAAAAATGAGAGAGAACCAGTAGCTTTGATTTCCATAGTAAATTTGATATCTAGGTGTTGATTTTTTAGACGATCATGAAACTCCGACAATTTGAGTTGACCATGAGACCAAACAATAAACGCGTCGTCAACATATCTAAATAAAACTTTAGGTTTTAATGTTATATTTACCGTTTATTTTTATACAATTTTTTAATTTATCTTCAGCAAAACGTTAGTAAATTTCAGTTACGGTGGAAATCTGTATAAGCGTTTGTTGTTTGTATTACCTAAAGCTAGGGCAAAGCCAAAACTGCTGAACAATACTTCTCTTAAAAAAACAGCTCATTACCATCTATGAGGGTGGGTATATTTTTAAGTTGGTTCAATAAATTCATTGCTCCCTTTTTTAATCCATCTACAGAACGTCCTGTTCTTTTGCTGCTTAATGGGATATAACACATTGCTTACTTCTACATTAAAGATTTATGTCACCGCTCAGGAGATATATAGTTCAGAAGTGCAAAGAAGGATGCAACAACATTCAAGCAGACCAATTACGATATCTCAAATAGGTAAACTCCTTGGAAACGGATTCATGAAAGTTGGAAGCATTTAAACAGCACTTAGTAGGTTTAAAAAAAAACAGATGTGCATCAAATAAATCCGGATATTTTTGAAGATTGAATGTTTGAACCAGCTGAAATCACAATTCGACTTACAGAACAGCACACAAACATTTAAAGAAAAATAAATGATACCTCGCTGGCTGATGTTATAAACGAATTAGCGAGGAAACCACCAAAATCACCACTACTAAAACCACTAGAAAAATCACCACAAATATCATCAAAAACACTACTAAACATCTTAACAACCACCAATTAAACCTTCAAGCAACAGATGAAGAATCAATTGTTGCAAATCGATTAAGTTCACAAAAAATAATTCTTAGTTCAATTAGTATGCAATAGTTTTATGCAGATGTTGGTCCACCTCTCTCATTCAAAAAGAAAAAAAATTTTTCACATGATAGAATAAGGGGAAAAACTAAGGTGTTAACATCATATAAAAAAAACTTAAAAATTTATTAACAAAAGAAAACCATAATTAAATCTTGAAAAGGATAAAAAAGCAACACATTCTAGCAAACTTGATAAACAAAACAAAATAACCGCTAATAAGAAAACAATCAAAGCAAATAAAACATCAAAAAAAACAAACTGATAGTAACAAAACCAGTTCATTAAACGATAGCAAGAATGTAAAAAACAAAGAAGTTGGTTGAGTTAAATGTCAGCATTGCCAAGGATGGGCCAGTAAAGCCTGTGCAGGCATGAACGTTATACTTGTGACTTTTACCAATAATGAGTACCATGTATTTTTTTATTGTTATACGTTACTGCATCTTACTTTTGCTTGTTAAGAACAGTGTATTCTATTATTTTATTGTGTTGTAAGTTTATTATATTTTATATTTTCTATATCGTTTTTTTTCCTATAGGTGAACGGTATAAAATGTAGAAAAAAGTAACTATTGTGTTTTAGCAGACTAAATGTTTAAAACGAGATACTTCTCACTTTTTAAAAAACTCGATTTTTTTCTATGATTTAAAATGTTTCATAATTATTGATTGAAATTAAGAGTTAAGGTACCAACGGGCTTAGGGAGTTAGAAGAACGTCCTGTGCAAAGCTTTCTTTACAAGTTATTGGAATCTAAATGTTAAATATCCTGTGGTATCCAATTCTCCTCTACATTGTTTTATTTTAATTTTTACTTAATGACAATCTGTTTTTATTGTTACAGTTCTTTAAAAAAGAAAAAAAAACATGGAAAAAAAGTCAAACACTACCGCTTACTTTTGAAGGAATTATCGATCTTAAAATCTAGGCAACATCTCATCAATTATAAAATTTGGGCCGAGATGTTTTTGACAATTTTTGACGAAAACGGTAAAAAGGTCTCGCGTTTCTCTGGTGTTTCTGTCGTCGAATCTGAAACATCTTATCAAAAATCTAAAGTGTGTTTCCGACATTGCCATTCAAAAAATGTTTATTCCTAACCCGCCAGTAGCCTAGAAATCGCCAACTGATTGATGGCCTCCTCGAATTACACCTGTTAAATACAATAGTCCCAAAAATGTTTTAATTTTGCTTTGTTTGTAAGTCATCAGTTTTTTTTCCTTTTAATTTTTTTTTGGAATAATGTCAATGTATTGATTATTGTATTGCACAATAAATTTAAAATATATTCCGTAAAAAATAGATTCCAACATTCGAGTTCAGTTTTGGAATTCCTCGCAGCCTCTTCTACTATACCAAGTAATTTTATAAGAACATTATGAATACGTGTTTTGGTAATGTTAAACGGTTCTTATTTTCATAGAGTGACATCTTTGCTTACAATTATTATATAAGAACGCATATAAAAGAGCTTTTAGTACACTTACCAGAAAAATAATTATTGATTACTGGTTCCTCAATTTCTTCTTCATTATTATTAATTTTATCATCGGTTCTTGAATCAACTGATCTCATTTTAACATTATCATCTAACCGTCGTTCTCAAAAATTAAATTTCGCGCCTTCTTAATGTCTTCCGGTATGTGACAAATTGAAACATTTTTTCGTGTTTACTCTTGAGCATAAAAAACAATTTATAATAAAATCAAACACAAAATACCTCACAGTAAACTATCAACAAGCACAAAATTTTCGAAACAGCTGAGTCACACAAAATACGACAATAACGGCAAAAAAAGGTTATTTGGATTTCTTTTTTTTACAAAACAATATAAGACACATTTAACTGGGAATACGCTGAATTTGATAACCGTAAAAATTGTTCCATGGTACCCGGGTACTTTCAGCGGTAGATAGCAAGTGGTTTTTTTTATATGCAATAAAACTATTTACCTATAGTTTTTTTGTTTTTTATAAAAATTACGTATAGAGAAGAATTTGTAGAGATATTACGGAGTCTCAAAGCTGCATTACATTTGCAACCATAATTGTAGCATTGTTACAAAGAAAAAACACCGGGGTACCACTAATGGTAACATGCGGGTTAACAATACATTTTTTTTAAATCTTTAGCAAAAAAAACGTACTAATTTATACATAATTGTAGATTTTGTTAAAAAGTTACATAGTTTTTGTATGCAGTTTACTGATACTCTGTTTTGCTGTCAAATATTTTTTTACATTCTCAAACCTTTACTTAACAAAAATAGTATTTTGAAGAAGATACGTATTATTAAGATACGTTTGAGGTGTTTTAGTTTTTAAGAAAAATTTTACTCACAAACAGAAGTTGCTATGCGTTCTCCGCTCTAACTTGTTGGTAAAAAAAAAAGTAAAAAAAAAGTTATATCTATATTTAACTCACAAATTTTAGTTTAAATACCTTGATAGTTTTTTGGTAATTAGACAATATCGTCATCTTAATAATAATAGAAACCAATTATATTGTACCGTTTTTAGACGTTTAGATAATTCGAAATGAAGATGATTCGTTAGCACAATGTGTTTATTAAAAAACTACTTATACACATAGATGTTTACGTAAGTTTAATTGGCGACTGTTTCTTCTCGTCAATTTCAGAGTTTTTAAAAATCTTTAATATTTTAGTCGCAATGAATTACATAAAAACTTATTAACGTTTGTTTCTTTCAAACCAAAATTAGCATTAGAATCTAAGCTTCCATTTCTGTCAAAACACAATGTCGTCGCTTCAAAGTTTCAGGCAAAGACTACTTTTGAAAATCAAGATTGACTTTTAAATTTTGTGAAATATCTAATTTTTTTTATTCTGTAGGCGTTTATTTTATGTTTTGTTTTCGTGGCTTAGTGGAGAAATTGGAAGAAATAAAACATAATAAAAACAAATCATTAAATTTTATTTGAAAAGATTTTAGCTGAGGTTCCTTAGTAATATCATTGTATAAATATGCTATAGTAAGACATCCCAATGTTAAAAAAGTGTCTCCAATATTTGTGAGGCAGAAGCCATTATTTTGGATGCAGTTGGTCAGATAGTGCAAAATCGTACGATTATTATGATTGTAGATCATACTTGGTAGACAAAAATGAGTTGAGCTTTTTAAATATACATGGCGATGTTTCAGAATGCTATATCATATCATATCATATCATATATCGTATAATAGCTAATTTTTTAGCTTCTGTCGATGCATTTTCATCCGTATAAAAATTGATTAACTTTCTTTTATTAAATTTTTTTTTTTTAATGTTTTGACTAGGGGTGTTGAATCCAGTCGGTTAAATGGTTAAATTTAAAATTAAAGTATTTATTTTTGGTTAATCGATTTAGTTTAACCACTTTTGTTTAATCGATTCAGTTTAACCATCCTTGGGTAAACGATTTAAGTCAACCGTCTTTGGCTAAACGATTCGGTTTAATCATCTTTCGTAAAACGATCCAGTTTAGCAATCTTTTGTTATACGATTTACATCAGGGGCTTTTGGTTAAAGGACTATGTTAATCGCGAATTATTAAATTATCTATTTTAACCATGTTTAGTTAAACCTTCGGCGCAAAACAAAAAAAATGTATTAGATATTTGTAAATGATAAATAGATTAAGCAATTGGTTTGCACTATAATTTAAGAAAACAAAATTTGGAAATTTAACAAATGAATTCCTATTTGTTTAAAAAGTTAAAATTTGTCTTTTCAGAAGCTTCAATTTAAAAAACAGTTTTAAAATACATTTTACAGAAAACTCTCAAACTTTTATCGAAGATTTATTGCTTTTACTAAAAATATTTATTTTCATTTATATTAATTTAAATAAACTATTTATATACAATTAAACAAATTTACGTTATTCATTTTTATGTAATTTGGATTTGTTTTGTTGATTTTAAATTGAGTTTAATAAGTTATTTTACGTTTTTAAATTCAAAGTTATAATTCAAAATTGTTGATAAAATTTTGTATTTTGTTACGTCGTGGATTATCTGATTCTGCGATTCTGTTATTGAGCATTTTTCTTTGTTGGTTGATCACAATTCCAGTGGTAATTTATGTTTTCTTTCTGAGATATTATTGTAATTAAATATATTTTAGCTGTTTGTTTATTTAGAGTTAGTTCAAAAGTTCTTTGTTTTCAAGTGCATTCTCAGTGCAGTCGTACTTTGATTTCTTTGTGTCAATCGTTTAGATTACATAGAAAATTAAGGCATTATCTTAATTTATTAGGCAGTTTAAATTCTTGTAATATAACATTTTGTCAATCTGACATTTTTACGTAGCAACCAAATGCCGTGGACCAATACTATGTTTTTGACTATTTTTGATCTGTTTGCCTCTTTGTTGCACTTCTGAATGAGATTTATTCTTTCTTGAAGTTTCAAACACAGCCTTTGTGGAAAGGGTAGTCGTATAAGTTTATATATAGATGTGATTTTAGCGATAAAAAAGGAAGTTAGTTGATTGACAGTCGTTCGAAATGTAAATATCGCGGGTGATAAATTCACCTTTTTAGCTGTAAATGAAGAATTACCCCGTAAGTAATTGAAAATGGAACAATGAATCTTCAAATGGAAAAAAACTTTCCTTTTCGTATAATAATTACGGTTAATTGAATTCACTAGTTTCTGGTTTAAGTTAGTAATTAACGTAAAGTGGATTTGTGCGTGAGTTTGTTTCGCAATCCCATTTCTCTGGCCTTCCGTTGGTAAATTATTCATATGGTTGTGGTACCCTATCAAGGTTCCGGACGACGTCAGCTGGCTTATGCTAACCAGGAGCTCGACTTCAAACAATTCAAGGTATTTATTTTGTACCGATTATTTAAATGTGGTGAAGTTTTTGTTGACGCGATTGTGTTTTAAAAGCTTTGGGATTTTAAGTAAAATCAGAAGTGTCGCGAATTAATATTGTAACGATAATGTAATTAATAATTGATTGTTAGTATTTGTCGAAACTATGTGACAAAATTTCGTTGAAGTAAAGATTTATATTGGACGTAGTCGTGAAAATTTACTATTAAAAATTTTCCTCTCGAGTTAATAATAAGACGAATTATTTCTTTTTTTTTATATTTAAGTAATTTCTATGTAATGCGCACACGGTCGTGATTTAGGTAATTAAGATTTACCAGTGTTCTTATGTTTTATTTCTTTAAAATTTTGGTTTGTTTTATTTTTTTTTGTTTATTAAACATTCATTTTACGTACATTTTTTTTGTTTTGTTAACTTTTACAATCTTAATACTATTATTTTATTTTTTTTGTGTTCAAATAAATGTTAAATAGTTAAACTGTAAACAAGGTTTTAATTCCGTCGGCCTCCGCGTTACGTGAATTTTGTTTTTAGATTATTTTAGATTTTAGTAAAAAACACTCTGTTAAAGTAAATCCATTTAGAGTGTATCCTTCATGAGCGGGCTTGTGGCAAGGGCCAGAAGTCCATTAAGCTTTACTCCTTCCTGGCGCCCTTTGATTTTGACTTTATTTCTTTTTGATTTTGTGTTTTTGTCAAGTTTTCCAAATCAATCACGAAATTTTGAATAGAACCCACCCCGTCTACACTGAGTAGCGGCATAACACCGTTTATGTTACCTTATTTCGTGCAAGTGTCATTGTTTCAATGTATTAAACAATGTTGCTTGATGCGAAGTAATAACATTCTGCTGAACTTTCATATAATTCAATATAAATTCAAAATAATAAACAATGAAAGTTCAGCAGAATGTTATTACTTCACATCATTGTTTCAACTTTTGCATGTAACAAAGTCCTAATTCAATTATTGAATTTGGACTGATTAGTATGTCAGATCTGTATCTCACGCTTAACCAAAGGTTAGATCAAAGCCACTCGAAGTAATTCCAGGCATACTATAAAACTTTTACAATACCTTAATTTAGTTTGCTGACGGTTTTCTGAACATTCACAGAAAGAACTCACTTCGCGATTCACAAGTAGTGAAAATATTTAGGGAAATTCGTACACCCAAACTAAGTACTCAAAATACAATACCGGGTTGCACTTGTGCTCTGGCCGGTATTTCAAACGCGTCTCCGTTAATTTTTTTAAAATTTTGATAATTGCTTTTACTTTTTGTTTTCATTAAAACTCACACCCTAACTTACTCATGAGAATCATATTTTAGTGTCGTAAAAATAAAACTTGAGTAAATGAAACGATGCCGAGAAAACTTATTTTCAAAATATCTCACGCTAATGACGCGATAATAGTTTCGAGAATTCTAAAAATAAACCTGCATTACATCATTTATTCGTGTTTTACTAATAGTTCTCGATGTAAAGTATGATTAATATTTACTGTATCGTTACAATGTATTTTTTTTCTAAATTGCACTATTTTCCTTTCCTTTTGTAATAATTTACATTTAACATTTTGTAAAACTTACATTTTTTAAATATCTAGTTACAAATTTTCATATTTGACATTTTTCAAAAAATGTAAGTTAAAAATTTTTTGTAATTTTAACTTTTTATAAGATATGAATATTTTTTGTAGTTTTCTAAAGACGAGCTTCATAATTCTTAGCTCAAAACATATGTAAAAAATACATTTTAAAAGTTAGCGGATTTATTATTGGTGGACTGGTAGAATAATTTTAATAATTAACCAATAACAATGAATACCCTTAACAATTTACTACATTTAGTATATATTTTTTTGTCTTGTTTGTAATTTATTGAGTTTAGTACTCATATTTTATTTATATTCTGCTTTACTTTATTATTATATGTTTTTTTGTTACAATATTTATTCCTCATACTACTTTTTCTTTCCACTGTATTTATCTCATGTTCTACATTCTATAGAGCAATGTAAGTACATTAGTTTTTATTAAATTTTATAATTAAAGTTTGTTTTAACAAATTATAGTGTGTATTTGTATTAAATTTGCTTATTGTTTCTATATCCAATTTGAGAAAAAAAATTCAATACTGTTTTTAAATAAAAGGATAAAACCAGAAATGAATTATTTTATGTTGAACTATGGTTATAATTTAATGTGTTTTTGTAGAAAGTATAGTAGTTTATGATAAAACTGTTTTAAGAAAATTGCATTTTTCAAGAAAAAATATGTAAGCATCTATACCATTGGAATTGTACATTAGAATATGATGTAAAATGTTATAGTATCGCAATAAAGTTTAGAAAATGGCTTGTTTTTGTTGTTTAAATTAAGTAGAAATACGCACACAGTTTGTTTAAATATATAAATTAGAAATTTTTGTCGTTGATAAATACGGAAATTAAATCTAAATGATGTTTAAAGTTTGTTAGGCCTCTATTGTTTCCTGTAAGTGCAAATGGATTAAGTTAGATATAAAGAAAATTATATTCATAAAATGCAAAACTTAGAGAATATATATCAGCTGTCTAGACAACTTTATAAAAGGAGTTTACAATACAAAGCACATTTAGAAATACAATTTGACGTGTAACGACCCCGTGTTAAGCAAATGTGCGTAAAGTTTGCGAACTGAATGATTAAACTGTTTCTCTTAGCATTACGTGTTCATTTTGTGGGCTAAAACAGAATTAATTTTCCCTACATTAATATACCACAACATAATATCGTGATAAAAGCTTTTCAATTTGTATTTCTGCTAGAATATCGAATATTGTCTTTATAATTAACGATTTCACAACGATGACAAAAAATTAATGTAAAACACGATTTAGTAATAAGGGATTTTCAGCAAATTTAATCAAACCAATTTAAATAGCTACAGTTAAAACTGTTACTGAAACATTCTGTTTAGAAACCGTTTATGTGACGACATTGAGGCACACCATCTAGTTCACTAACACCACAGCTTAAAACTTTGAAACTATAATAATTATCTACTGCAATGTATACTGTATTTTTTTGTATATTTCTGTTTAAATGTAATTAGTTTTTATTAAAAAAAATGTATACACCTTTATAAAATTTGATATTTTCTTTATAAAATACATACTCATATTTTTTAGAGTTTAATTAAAATTAATTGTTTATTTTTGATAACTTTTGGATTAGATGTTTTAATAATTTATAATTTATTATACTTTAGATAAAAGTTAAATGTTGTTTTTGATTAAAATTAGTAAATATTTGTTATACAAAACGTAAGTCGAAATTACCACTATTTCTAACACAAGTGCAATTTAAACAAATGTAATTGCAATGCTGTATAAACAGTTATTTAATTTATGTCATATTTAGCAAAAACACATAAGTTAAATCAAAACTACTACAAATGAATTACGTTTTTAAAGCGTTATTTATTACGGATGCATTTATATTGTTAGAAACACGTGGCGATTGCAATTTGAAGTAAAAGAACCAACGTGAAGATTTTTGTGGCAGGAACTTAATACTTACACTAAAATAATAATGAGCTATTGCATAGCAACTTATTCAAATATTTATCATAATGTAATTTCATTAATGTAAAGAAAGGTTAGAAGTAATTATTTAAATTAAATATTAATCTACGTAACAAGGGTCGAAAGTAAGGTATAGCATAACAAACGTTATGCGAGTGAGTTATGCACTGATAGTTTCAACAAGAGTAACGTAAATTTTTTTTGTGTTGCATTTTGTAAAATTGCATTTACTTTTAATAAAAAAAGAGTTCACCAGAAATATGATGTTGGTAATACATTTATTACTAAATCTGTCAAATGTGATCAATAATATCAAGATTGTTTAAATGACTTTTCTATCTGTCGCATACTTGTTCTAATATAATAATTGAAGGGTTTGGTGCAAAAAGGGTATAAGTGTATAAGTAGACAATTTGAGTTAGTGCTTTTATTATCGTTTTTGCAAAAAACATTGTGAGGTTTTAGTTTAGTGTGTTATGCTACTTCTCTAAAAATGTCACTGCTAAGATCAAAATGCACTTTGTATGTTTTTTGTACTAACAGAGGGTAGGTTTAACTTGACATATATGCGTTTTAATAAAAAATTTAAAAAAATCACTTGTACCCTTTTTGCACCAGACCCTTCAATTAACTTTGAACACTTAATTTTATGTGGAATTCCTAGTTTTCATTTTGCCACCCTCAAGCTTTTTTCGCCCATTACGTAACTATGCTACCAAACGAATATTGACGTTTGCGATGTTAGCAGCACAAAAAATGTATTTATTAACAAAGTATGTTTGTGAATAACTACTTTAAGTTTGTAGAATTCTATTGGTGTTTACATATCGATAGTTTTGTTTAACTTATTCACGTTATTATTACATGAATCATAAAAATGTAAAAATTGTAGTTTTGTAAAGGTAATCCATTAAAAACATTTAAAATTTATATAAAATCCGCTTTTATAAGTCATTGGGTAGAGTGAGTAGCTCAATGATAACTACGGCGGGTTCCAATACCGGAAAAAAAGGGTTGGTAGGACAGACTAGTAATCTAACATACCTGAAGACGAAATGGTACTCTAACAGGAATCAAGGAGAGATTTAATAAACACTTAACAAAAATGAAGAATTACTTTTACAAATCTGCGCTAATAACAATCTAAGGTGTCCAGAAAGGGACCCCCTGTATTTGTAAATTCAATTAAAAACAAACCACAAGTCAGAAAAAAAAATATATATAATATATATATATTAAATTTTACAGAAGATATTGGAAAATTAATTGGCAAAGATTATGTTGTCCAAATGTTGACCCTTGCTTTGCTGGCATTCCTCTAAACGAAATTGGAAATTAGCCACTACGCGTCTACACATCTTTCCGGAAATGGCGCCCATTTCGGTGCGGATGTTGTGCTTCAGTTGCAGTAGAGTTCGTGGTTTATTTGCGTACACTTTCTGCTTAAGGTATCTCCACATGAAATAATCAAGGGGTGTCAGATCGGGGCTTCTCGGAGGCCAGTTGATGGTTCCTCTACGAGAGATCACTTTTTCTGGGAAAAGTTGATTGACAACCGCAATCGATTGGTTTGAAGTGTGGCAAGTTGCCCCATCAAGATGTAAATCTTTCTTCAGTGTGCAACGACGATTTTTTAATGTTAAGGCCTTGACCTCGTTTGCGAACTGATTGAGACGGATTTTGACGCACTGAAACTCTCACTTCTTCAATCGCTTGTTGGGTTCGAACAGAGCGTGGGCGACCTGGATGTTGAATTTTCACACTCGAACCGGTATTCTCAAACATTCGAATCCATTTTCTGATGGTATCGTCCTTCGGTGCATTCCGTACATTAAATTCTGCACGATATAAACGTTGAGCTGACACTATCGAATCACCATTGCGATAATAAGCGCGTATGCAAAAAGCACGATGGTTTCCCGGGTACGCTTCCATGGTTACTGAATCTCCAAATAATGGCGGATAGACGATAGACTATGTTATACGTAACAGAACAATCAGACCATAGCAGGTAGTAATTGTAATTCTGCAAATATTAGTACCAACTGTCGACCAAAAAATATTAAGACGGGAAAAACTAAAAATTAAGATAATGGAAAATGAAACCATTAAACAATTATATAAAAGTAGAGAAAAGATAAAACGGATACCTATAACAGAAGAAGACAAAGTGAATATGGCATGGAAAGAGTTATAAAGTAAAATAATAATAATAATAATAATATATTTCGTGCTAATATACAAAGTATTTACACTCGTCAGTCTAAGTAGGTACTTACAAAATTATATGTTTACAGCTAAGGTACTCATTAAAGCTATAGAAATCCTTATTTATTAAATATTTTTTTACTGTCCTTTTAAATTGGCTTAATTCTAATTGTTTAGTTTTAAGTGGTAATTCATTGTAGAATTTTATAGACCAATAGTTTGGCCCAGTTTGAGTTTTTTTTATTCTTTGAAATTCTGGTCGGAGATGATTACAAGCTCTAGTTTGATGCTTATGTATACTACACTGTTCCGAGAAGTTACTAATGTGTTTTTTGACAAATAGTAAGCATTCTAAAATATATATGCACGGTAGCGTTAATATTTCATATTGTATGATGTATTGTTTACATTCACTTCTGTAGCTGCAATTTGCTATTATTCTAATTGCTCTTTGCAATCTGAATATTCGGTGGCAACCTGTAGAGTGACCCCACGCTAGAATTGCGTAGGACATTATCGAGTGGCACAAGGCAAAATACGATGTTCGTAGAACTTTTGGGGACACACTCGATTGTAAATTTCTGAGTGCGAAAATGTTTTTACTTAGTTTCTTTGATATAAAATCGGTGTAATGAAGCCAGTTTAGTTTACTATCGAGGTGCACTCCTAGGAAACATACAGATTCATTCTGGGTGTCTAAGTTACTGTGTCTCAGTGTAAACAACATTTCCTTAGTTTTCGCAGTACTTAAGAGTAGTTTATTATATGAGAACCATTCAAGGGCCTTTGACTGTGCCACGATACATTTGTCTGAAACATTTTCTATGTGTTTATCCGTTATGGTGAGGGTAGTATCATCCGCAAATTGTACAATATGTGTCTCACCTTCTGTACTCTCTATACAGCTGGGAAATGAATTTACAAATATTATAAACAACAATGGGCCTAGTATGCTTCCTTGTGGCAATCCAATGTTGATAGGAAGTACTTTTGAAGTTCCATTGAAGTTTACTATTTGATGTCTGTTTTCTAGATAAGATGCTATTAATTTAACGCTAGCTTGGTCGAATTTATAGTTTGCTAATTTATGTAATAGTGTTTCATGGCATACCGAATCAAAAGCCTTTAAGAAGTCTAAAAACATAGATAATGAATATTCTTTGTTTTCAAAGCCATCTATTAAATTCATAGCAAAATCAATAATTGCGTCAGTGGTGCTTCTATTTTTGCGAAATCCGTATTGTTTTTCATTAAATAGATGATTTGATTCAAAGTGATTTATGATTTGTATTGCTAAAGCTTTCTCAAAAACTTTAGAGAAACTGGATAAAATAGAGATGGGTCTGTAGTTGGATAGGTCATGTACATCCCCTTTTTTGTATATTGGTAATACTGAAGCAATTTTTAGTGGGTCAGGAAAAACAGATCCATTTATACAGAGATTAATTAGTTTGGTTAGAGGGTAAACAAGTTTTAAAATGTTTGCTTTTATGATATATGGGCATAGACCAAATATATCTTTGGATTTACTGGACTTTATATATACTAAGATATCTCGGATTTGTATGAAAGTGACTGTGTTAAATTTGAAATTAGTATTAACCAAACAAGTAGGCTGGTCATGCATTATACTTTTACCGTTTAGTCTAGAGAAGTTTTTGACGATATTATGTCCAACATTAACAAAGTAATTGTTAAAGTCGTCTGCTGATAAGGTGCTGTTAATGAACATTTTTTTCTGTTTGCGGTTGCATCTTTTGTTTACAATATCCCATAGAGATCTGCTTACGTTATTTGAGTTGTATATCAATCTGTCTGTTTCTTCTCTCTTTGCACGTTTTAATTCGTTCCTATACGCGTATTTGTATTTATTTTTTGTATCATACAGTTCGTGAGTTGGGGATTTTGAGTACATATCATTTAGCAAGTTTAATTTGTCCCGCATGTTTTTGAGTTTATCATTGTACCATTTTATTCCACCATCACGGTGTTTTGTTGAAAATTTGGTGTAAGGAAAGGATGTATTAAATAAATCTATGAAATAATCGTGAAAGAGTTTAAACTTACTATTAACGTTTTCGAACGGATTGTCTATGAACTTCCAGCTTAAACTACTTAGATTGTTGTGCATCGCACATTGGCCGCGTAACGTGATTGAACGAACGAGTTTCGTATGTTGTTTTTCGGTACATCTGCCAGGTAATTTGGCGCTGATCTTTTGACCATAATGATCTGATATGCCGCAATTTACAGTAGATGTGATAAAATCATCTGAGTTCAGATTGGTGAATATGTTGTCTATACAGTTTTTAAATCTAGTTTCTTTGAATATGGTTTGTACATATCCAAATGTCATAAAATGATCACATAATTTAGTGGCATTTGTATCATTGGAACAAAATCTTACATTAAAGATTACACATTTTTTACCTTTAAACTTATTTAATATAGTATCTAGTGTATTCATAAATACCTGGATGTCGCCCAGAGGTGGTCTATACACACAAACTACATTGCAGTTGAACTTAGTATAATTAACCGCACATACTTCGATATGATTTTCTATGGAGATTTCTTTTATTCCTGCTATCGCAGTAAATTCTTCACTGTTCTTCATCATTATTAGTACACCTCCATGCCGACTGTATGTTCTGGTGAATGACGATGCGATGAACCATTCCCCACACGAAAAAGTATCCATCTCTTCTTCAATTAGCCAGTGTTCGCTGATACAGACAATGTTAAATTTTGTGGAATTATAGCTTAAAAATGATTCCAGTTCCAATAATTTATTGCGAATGCTTTGTATATTAATATGAAATATGCTTAGATTTGAAGGAAAACCATGTGATTCTCTAGGTTTACGAACTGGTTTAATTGTTACATCCTTTATGTTGAGCGAATCGAAAATTGTAGCGGCTCACTCTGACGTGTTCCGGCCAATTATTGGGATCCAGTAGAGTATCGGCGTGTTTAATATTGGCTGCGACTCGAAAACACAAGTTTTGTCCTTTACTTTGTAATTTTAAGCATTCGACCTCCTCATCATTTGTAATCAGCTTGAGATGGTCGAGCATATTTATTTCTGTGACGGAAGGTGAAATTCTTCCAATAAAAGCCCATGCTTTCTTTGGTGCTGCCGTAATACTAAATGTATTGCTAGAATTCGTACCGATAATGGGTTTTGTTTTATATGTGTTGACCAATTTCTTTTGAGGTTTTTGGTAGGTGACCAATTTGAAATCATCGTCATCTTTGTTAGATTTATGAACTGAATTTGTATTAATGTCGCTATTTAAATTTATAATTGTTTGTAAACAATTTTTGCTATCAATTTCCTCAGGTGTGGGCGAGATAACCACTTGTTCTTGAATTTGAGCGTTTCTAGCATTAGTGTTTACCTGCCCTTTCTTTGGTTGTGATTGATGCTTGCTTACTTCCGAATATAGTTTGGGTACTTTTTGCTGTTTATTTGCGTTTACTTTATGAGTTGCAACGTAAGGTGATAGAGTTGCATTGGTTTTGCGGTCTTCAAGGAAATTAATTTTTTTGTTTAAATGCTTTATGTGATTGTCTTTTGATTGTAACAATTCAGTTTGCAGTTTTATAATTTGTTCTTTGCTGGTTAGCAAATTAATCAACAACGCATTTATTTTTAATACGTTGTCAGTTTCTATATCGCAGAATGCACGGTCTTTATCGTCATTTAGAATTTCATTTAGTGACCTTTCACAGCAAATCACTGTGTTATCGTCCACCTTTATGTAATTTTTCTTATTAGCACAGCTTGTGTGGTAATATTTTTCACAATTTGCACATTTAACTTTTTTTGTAACCGCGGATTTAGAACAAACACAACACTTAGCAAATGATGCGCCTTCTTCACTTTCCGCCATTTTTAAATCTTTTCAATAGAAAGTACAAGAAAGCTTTAAGAACCAAAACAGTAACAGATTGGAAAAAAACTACAAAAACACCATGGTTTACAAAGGAGGTAAAAGAACTAACTAAGGAAAAAAGACAAGCGTTTATATAATACAATATGGACAGATTACCCGCTAGATATGTAGTATATCAAAAAGTACGGATCAGAATAAACAATAAAATAAGAAAAATACTGGAAAAAATTTTTAAAAAAATGTAGAAAGGTTTTTATGGAACCTAAAAACAAGTGTGGAGGGTAATACAAAATAGTAAAGCAAACATGAAAAAATATAACAAGACAAACAATATAAGCTCGAAAACTTCTTTAAAAAGTTGTACCAAACAATGCAACAGGAAGAAGGTGATGAATTACAAATAAGTCAAAATATTTTAATACAAAAATATTAAAAATGCACAAAGAAGCAACTAAAGCTATTGTCAAAAGATTGAAAATCAGAAAATCACCGGGCTGTGTTAATGGATAAACAGAATGGTGTTAAATCTTTCTACGTAGGAGAGGGCGACTTCATGTGTTTTTAAGCAACGTTTCGTGTCCACTTCGTCAGGTCACTGTATTTAATAAAAACAACATAATTAATACAAGCATACAAACCAGGTAATTTTGAACAATTATTTAAACTAATTAATTATAAAATTGTTTTGATCTTTTAGAATAACTGAAAAATAAAATGTAAGAAAAAAACAAAAAACAATTTAGAAAAAACTTAAAACACGTAGCCATGAATTCGCCAAACACAGTCAATTGGTAAAAATAATAAATAACAAAAACATTAAATTGTAAATGATTTAAAAAACAAACAATGGTTACAACAAACTTACAAACATCACAAACACCAAAAACCAACTAACCAAAAATGTTGGCACTGAAAAGTAACGGTTAAGAATTTGAGGTCATGATATTTTATTGACAAGGTTATTGTATACAGTACTAAGATTATTAGTATCTGTATTAAAATTTACATTGCTGTTATGTCTAGTAATAAAAATCATCTCAGATATTAATTTTTTATTATGTTTGGGTTCCACCTTTAAGATGATGGAGTTACTAAACTCGAAATTGTGGCCAGTGTTACTATGATGCAAAGCAAGAACCGATTCTGCTTTTTTGTTTTTGCAATCATATTGATGATTTTTAATCCAATTAATAGTTTTTTGTTTAGTTTTCTCTATATAACATTTGTTGCATCCCATGCACTCGATTCTGTATGTAACATTATGTTTGTCGTATAACTTTGTTTTATCTTTCGTTTTGGTTAAATGGTGTTGTTATTATAGGTCGCTATTTTAACTTAAGACACAGATCACTATTCTCTACATCAGCGCACAAGACCACTACATTCAAGAAAACTTTTACATATACGGTACCTTTATATTTTAACAAAATTCCTTATCACTTAAAATCTTTAAGTGTAAACGCATTTAAAATGCTATGTTTGCGGTGCCATAAGAACATAATAAGCCCAAACTGAAAATTTCTTTCTAGTCATTAACTATTTTGCACAACTATGTTTGCTAACATAGCCTCAATGCTTATTTATCCTATATTCATTTTGTAGGTTTTGGAAAACTACTGTTTAAGTTAAAACTCAAAATAGTTTTGAAAGGTTACATTTATCCCATTATATATGGTTTCTAAATTTGTAATAATGTTCAAAACAATTATGAATTAAATGTTTTTATGGTTCATTATCAGATAACAGAGGAAAATAGACTTTTTATTTGAATATTGAACAAAATTTCGTATATTAAACATAAGTTTGGGTTTTTTTTTGATATTAAACACGTATTGATGGTTATGAACATTATTAAACTTTGCTATTCTGTTAAATTATTATATCCAATAGTTAAAGAATTTTGACGTTACATTAAGCGTATCAATACCTTATTTATTAGTAGTTGATTTCTAAAAATTAGACTACCTAGGTTTATATCATTATACTGAAGTAATTCTCTGTGTTTAAGATAATTTTTGTTTAACAACAATTAATAATTAGCTACAATAATATAGTTTACAGTTTTAGTATTGTTTTGTAAAAACCAATATCTTGACCATCCTGCATAAAGTTTAAGGTTTCTTTTAAATGTTTTATTTTATCCTCTCTGCGGGTTGCTATTGCAATTTGATAATTGAAAAAGTCATTTTGTTAGATTACCGTAAATGTTAACATATTTTTAGGTATTTTACACAAACATAAGACCAAGAAAACTATAAATTTCAAATCTTTTAAGAAATCTTACGATGACTGAGTGTGCGGCATCTACTTCTTGCAAATTCCCATGTCATGGTTCAGAAAACTTTTGTTTAATTGTTTTTCAAATCATGCTATCTTAAGAAATATTTAATTGCTGTAGACATAATCGAGTTTTTCTTTTGCGGAACGCCACAATCTGACCATAAAATAAATTTTGTTGAATTAGGAAGATAAACTAAAATTATTTTTAAAATTTCTCTCATTACCTGCTCTACCACTTAAAGAGCCATTCCAAATGATATATAAATTACTTTATTTAAGTTGCAATCAGCTCTTAAGTTTTACACATTTAGTTTCTGCTTATAAAAAAAGTTTTACATTTTGTTAGTGAAAAAACATTCTCTAAACCAAAAACTACAACACAAACAATTTTATCACTTACTACACTGCTTCTTTTCTTATTTATGTTTATTCTTGTCTTCTAATTTTTGATTTAAATGTTCTTCAATGTTAAATCTTTTTTTAAAAGTGAGTTGCTTCATCACCTTAAACTCTTCGCATTTGTTCCATCTGTTTTTCTTAAGCTTATAAAAGCTTAAATTAAATTTTGCTTTAAATGTTTTTCTCTAGATACTTAATGATACTGTATCCGTTGGTTTTCAGTGGTACAAACTGTACATTTGGCTGATACTAAGTAATCTTTTAATAAAGGGTAGCTACGATGATTTCAAACACATTTCCTTTATGAAAATTTTCATTAAAATAACTTATTAAGTACGGACCTGTTTCGTTTTGTTATTTAATAAAATTAAACGTGCTTTAAAAAAATGCAAGTTTAGAAAATGGTGACTACTGGAACAAAGTTCAGTGTCAAGTTACAAAAAACATTAAGTATCAAATTAAAGTCATAAATGTCATTTCTCGTTATTATTAAAATTACATTGTCAAAACCATGTATTATCTTTCTGTAAAGTATTGGTTTAGAGCAGTGTTTCCCAACCTTTTTTACCTCACGGCACATTTACTGAAAATCATATTCACTCACGGCACACTTGCCTAATTACCTCCTATCTATGACCTATATACCTACCTATAGAATTATAGAAAGACCTATATCCATAACAAGACACTTTCATTTTAATATAATTTTATTACATTTAGGAAAGATACAAAACTAGAAATTAGTAATACATGAATAAATACATAAAAAAATGTATTGAGAAATTTGCGCCTGATACCCCTTTATTAAAAGTTTCTTCCTAGTTCGAATGGTCGACAAGCATACTCTCATGTCGTGTTCCACACTATGTAGTTGCTTCACATATATACGATGTAGAAAAGGGCAGTATTGCTTTCATAGCTCTCTTTGAGATCAAGGGATACTCGCCCAACAGAAGAATCCAAAAAGATCCGATGTCAACATTCATTCAGCATCTTCAGCTAATTTTGCGTACTGTAGTTTGAGACTACGGTCATTTCTCAGATCAATCAGTAGTGAACAATACGGTCTTATAGGCAGAATCGATAAAAGGATTTCTCATCCAGTCCATTGATGAAACATCAAGAGATGGAAAACATTTTTTAATATTTTCCTCAAGCAGTCGTATACTTCTTAAAATTTTTGAAAGCGTTGAGTCAATGTGGCAAGTTTTGGTCAGATCAAACATGGGATGTTGCATGTTTTTCAATTTTTGTTATCCACAGTGATAACTTCTGCTGGAAAGAGTTTGTTTTGTCTGTCGATGTGAGAACGTTTTCTTGCTTTCCTTGCATGCCTTTGTTCAAAAAATACAGTTTTCCAAATATATCTGACAAAAAGGCAACTTTGCTACACCAGGAGTCACCACTAAGAAAATCAGAGTACACTAATTCTTCACAAATAAAAAATATCAATAACTCTTTCCTAAGTTCAAAAAAATCTTTTAAGGACACGTCCTCGAGACAGCCAGTTTACTTCCGTATGTAACAATAGCTGGATATGCTTAGCATCCATAGCAGAACACAAACTTTCAATTAATCTCGACTTTAAAGGCCTACTTTTAATGAAGTTTACCATTTTTACAACAGCTTGTAAAACATCATTGAGCTCGGGTACCAAAGACTTTGCTGCAAGAGTCTCTCTGTGAAGAAATCAGTGAGTAAAAATAATATCTTGATTTTCTTTCTTAACCAAGGCCAGAAAACCTGTCAAATGACCCACCATTGCAGGACACCCATCTGTACAAACGCACAAACAAGCCTGCCATGACAAACTAGCAGTAGAAAAATAATTGTTCACTAATTGGAAAATGTCCAGCCCGGTTTGTGGTTGTAGGAAGGTGTTTGACAATTAAAAATTGTTCAATTAACTCACTTTCGCAAATAAATCTAACAAAAGTTAAAACCTGAGGTTTTCCAGTTATGTCTGTGGACTCATCCAATTGAAGAGCAAAAAAATCTACTGCTTTAAGTTTTTCATTAACTTGGATTTCAACATCTTTTGACATGTCTTCAATGCGCCTACTTATTACATAACGGCATCTTTCTGACCTCTTTTTCACATTCTTCACCAAACATAATTTTTACTATTTCACAACATGCTGGTAAAATTATTGACTCGGTTGTTGTGTGGGATTTCATTTTCTGTGCAACGAGCTCAGCCACAGTGTAACTGGTTTTCTGTGCTTTCTCTGATATAGATAATAGTTTTGTAAATGTTAAAGCCTGGGTAGATTGATTTAACAATAGTCTTTTAAAATATTCAACAGGTTTTTCAGCCACAAATGCATGTTTTTTAAGTAGGTGTCTTTTTAATGTACTCGGCACCATTGCTTCGTTAGACAACTGTTCGATGCAAATTAGGCATCCAGGTTTGGGCTGTTCTCCACCAGACGACCTGAAACCGAACGATAAGTAGCTGTAATGCTACTGACGAAACCTTCCTCAGTCACCACACTTCTTATTATCACTTTCTTTTCGTTTCGTAGGCCTACTTGCCAACACAGTGTTTTTTTCACTTACACTATCATCAACGTTACCGGTACTCGTATGTTCACTAGAACTCGTACTAGGTAAATCTTTCTTAATTAAAAATCTATCAATTTTAATACAAAAATAAAAGTGACTGCAACTTTGTTGAACAACACAGTGTTACTAACTGCGCGTGGCTGAAAACTCAGTGGTGAGTTGTAGCGCTAAAGTGGGGCATGCGCGGTAGCAAAACAGAATTTTTTTCGCGACACACTTACACAGTGGTGTGCCACCACTCCGGTTAGGAAACGCTGGTTTAGAGTTTAGTTTGGAGTTCTGTCATGTATCACTAGTCTCGTATATTGATTAAGCAGTTGAATAAATAATACGAAATAGTACCTACTTGACTTAAAAAAACGAATTACTAAATAACTACAAAAAACTTATCCGTAATTAGAAAAAAATAAAATCAATTACTAATCTCTAACACGAACGCACTTACTCTATGAATTTAAAATCTCGAAAATTTATCTACCACCTTACAATCCGGCTAAATCTAATGAATTAAACAAAACTAATGTTTAATAGACAGGCAATATATTTTGTGTGAGTGCAATAAAACGTATAACGTTAGCAAAACAACCATTATCACTTTCAGATATGGTTGGTATGTGCTGTTTACTAGTAAAGTATATTGACCTACTACGCTACTGGTATTTGAGTTCATCCAGGGACGTATTTAAAAATTGACATTAGATTTTTTCAAATACTATCAGAAAGATACCATATGTTTATAATAGAAATATGCTCCAAATTATTACAACTACTCCCCGTTAATAGATTATGCGTTATACCAGTTACACCCTGTATATATAAATTTTTGAATAAGCTCTACAATAATGTGATTTGATAGAAAGGAAAGGTTTTCAATCCCAGTAGTTTTTTCTTGCTGATTGCAAAATGTTTCTTTTTTCAACTCATTTTGTAGTCAACATCCAAAATTGCTTATGTATAATTCTTCTTTTATCGCAGGAAAATTTCTGCGTACATAAAAATGTGCAGTGCACTTTTGTCGTTTTCTTTTTTTTTGATGTTTTTACTTTTCTTTTCATTTCTTGTAAGTTTTCTAAAAGAGCGGTTAAACTCTTCATTCAGATTTTCTTCTTCGTCGTTTATTTCTGCATTCTTTTTTCGCGCGGAACATAATCCCTGTAGCGTTGAAGTTTGGTTCTTTAATACAATTTTTATTTAGTACTTATTTATTGCTAACATCAGGTGATACAAAAAACCGTAAATGATTGGTTTAAATGGATTGAACATTATAACCCAACTCATTTCTGCGGTATTGAATAAGTCAAAGACTAGTAAAATCCTATATAGCTGCAATGGGTGCTGTGTGACCTGCGTTTGGAATTTCAGCAGTAATCTTTTTATGTCAGACCCCATAAATAGATTCAGCTGGCTGAATTTGCGGTTTTCTTTTTTTTCTCGATTTGTTAGCTCGGCGTAACCATCGTTTAAGAACGATTGGTGGTTTGAGTAATTTTTGGTAATGGACACAGTATTTGGATTGACGATTTTCATTTAATGTATTTTGAATTTGTTTTAATAGGATTTTAGATTGAGTTTAATAAGTTATTTTACGTTTTTAAATTCAAAGTTACAATTTAAATTGTTGATAAAGTTTTGTATTTTGTTACGCCGTGAATCATCTGATTTCGCGATTTTGTTTATTGAGTATTTTACTTGGTTTGTTGAGAATTCCAGTTGTAATTTATGTTTCCCTTCTGAGATATAATCGTAATTAAATATATTCGCCGTTTGTTTATTTTAAGTTGGTTCAAAAGTTCTTTGTTCAAGTGCATTCTCAGTACAGTCGTACTTTGATTTCTTTGTGTCAATCGTTTAGATTACGTGGAAAAATTAAATCATTATCTTAATTTATTAGGCAGTTTAAATTCTTGTAATATAATATTTTGTCAATTTGACATTTTTACGTATAAGCGAAATGCCGTGTCCAAATGCTATGAATATGACGTAATGGGGACTGATTACCTCTTTATCGCACTTCTTAATGAGAGTATTTTCGTTCTTGAAGTTTCGAACACAGCCTTTGTGGAAAGGGTAGTCAAAAAAAGTTGATATATAGATGTGATTTTGGTAAATGAAGAGAGTCCGAAGTTAGTTGGTTGACAGTCGGCAGAATGTAGTTATCGCGGGTGATAATTCACCTTTTCTAGCAGTTACCGCGGAAGTAAATGAAAATGGTTCAGTGATTCTTTAAGTGGAAAACAAAACTTTCCTTTTCGTAATTACGGTTCATTGAGATTACTGTTTTCCGAATTAATATAGCATGTATCGTTAAGTGAACTTGTGCGTGAGTTTGTTTCGCAATCTCATATCTTTCGCCTTGGGGGCGGATCAATAATAAATCTTCCGTTGGTAAATTATTCATCTGGATTTGGTACTCTATCCAGGTTCCGGACGACGACAGCTGGCCTACGCTAACCAAAAGCCCGACTACGAATAATTCAAGGTATTTATTTTGCACCATCTATTGATATGTGAAATTTTTGTTTACGCGATTAAGTGTTAAAAGCTTTGAATTTCAAATAAAATTTCAAGTGTCTCGAAGTTAACGTTAATGTAACTAATTAATGTCCGTATTTAGCGGTACTGTTATAATCCCGAGTTTAAAATTTATTAAACGGGACCGAATTCTCGATTCAAGTTATATATATATTAGTTTTAAGGTATTTAAGTGTATTTGATTTTATAATTAATTAATTTCGACGCGCACACGGCCGTGAATTTTTGTTTTGTTTTGGGTAATTAATGTTTACCAATATTATATATTTTTTTTTTTATTATTTTGTTCTATATTGTGTATTGATTCAAACATTCAGTTTGCTTTCTTTGTTACTGTTTGTGTGAATAATTTTGTTAATTTCAATTCAATTATTTTATTATTTTATTCATTTTGTTTTTTTTTGTTGTGTTCAAATAAATGTTAAATTGTTAAATGTAAAGAGCTTTTAATTCCGTCGGCCTCCGCGTGTGTAACTTTATTAGTTTATTACAGATTTTAGTGAGATACACTCTATCAAGGTAAGTCCGTTTAGGGTGTATCCTCCAGAAGCGGACTTGTGGTTGGCAAGGGCCAGAAGTCCATTAAGCTTTACTCTTTCCTGGCGCCCTTTGATTTCGACATTATTACTTTTCGATTTTGTGTTTTCGTCAAGTTAATCCAATTCAATCACGAAACTTTAAATATAACCCACCCCTTCTCCATTGATCTAGTGGCACAACACCGTTTATGTTACCTCATTTCAGGCAGTGACATTGTTTTAACTTTGGCATGTAACAGCTGTTGTGTTCAATATCCGGACGGGATATTATAGCACGTTAAAAAAATTATATTTAAGAGACATTGAACTAAAGTCTTAAAATAAATCTAAATAATAGTACAAAAGTATGTGATTTTCCAAGGTTATTGATCAAAGAATTTTTTTTCAAAAATTTTTGTTTATAAAACTATTTACCTTAACAGTGAACATTGAACAAATAAGAATTGAAGCGACAATAAGTAAAATGAAATTTACTTTCTCTATACTTAATACGTCGATTTGACAACTATTCTCTGTTCACCCAAGAGAAATAGTTAGCTCCTACCTACAAAAATGCGCTACATTTGAATACAATTTTTTGTATTGGTCAAATTATTAAAACACATATCACACCATACTTGCTACTTCGCGTATGATATTTCGTTTTGTTGTTTATTGAAATTCTTCGTTTTGCTATTCAAACTCGTTAATCTAGAAAAACAGTGTTTTTAAACGCATTTGTTTGTATTTGGTTTCATTAAGGTAACGCAATAAAAAAGTTTATGGTTTGGATTAATAAATTGAATCGTGTAAAAGTGGTTATTGCGCTTTTTATTTTGCGCAAGGTGGTGCTTAACTATTTCTGTTGGGTAAACATGGAATACAACATATTATCAACCTTATAAATTATGCACACAAAAATCGCTGCTTTCAATTGCACAAAGTTGCGTTTTGTAAAACTGCTTTTTAAAAAAACAGTTGCACAAAGTAGATATTGTATATTCAAATTGAAGTCTAATGCAATAACCAGTTCAATTTTTAGATAAATATAAGTATCAACGCGTTCTTACACATCTATCGATTCGTGTAAAAACAGAATTTTTGCTTGGATAATAAATATAATATTCATGTTTTATTTGTGGCCTACTTTACTGTACCGTGGAGGATTTAGATTGTTCTTGCTCAGTACGATACGGAATCCTGCCGACGCCACATATTGCATTTTCGTGTTGTTTTTGTTGCAATTATTGTGTGTTTATGCCACTACAATATTTTATTTAACGAATTCCTTAAAAGAACATAAATTTACTTGTTTAAAAAATCGTATTTTATTGTACTAGAAAAGTGATATAGGTACATTGCTAAACTGTAGCGTGTCGGTTGGGGAACCAATATTTTTAGAATTCAATATTACGCATAATAAATTTTTGGAACCAGTGTCAGTGCCTGATGTTGTAGTTGGGACTAAGAATACTTAAGAAGGACAAGTACGAGCACGTGATGACACTAGCAAAAAAACTATGTACCTCAGTGTGATTTTGCAAACGCATCGAAGAATACCATAAACTGTACAAGAAACTTGATGTTGACACTTTAATGCTAGAATTTAGTAGCTAATAATGAGTTTGACTGCTTTACTGTTTCATTTGAATAGTAATTTGTATTTATGTAACAAAAAGCAACTTAAAACTGTACAATAACCAGTTAGGTTCATTAATTTCTTAATATTAATATATTAATCAACAAAATACATAATTTTACTTACGATTGTTTACATGTATGTGAAACACTATTAAAACGGAAGGGTTTCATTTTTTCAATTTGTAAATTTCACTCGTTTTACACTATGACAACGTTTTTTTCCTCTCCTAAAAAAATTGTCAAAGTGAACTTTAGCTGGTTATTGCATTAGACCTTTCAATTACAAAAAATAAACACTTCACACAGTAGCAATTGTATCTGCGAAATAAATAGTTATTTGTATCACTAGTCCAGAAAGTGCTATTTTGCGAGTATGAGCTTATGTGTAGGCCGAGGTGAAGCCGAGGCCTACAAAAAGCGAATACTCGCAAAACACTGCTAGGACGTGTGACACACAAAATTTTTTGTGTTGACCTTTATAGTATAAATTAATTAGAAGCCGTTATTTAAGTATTGATTTTTAATAAAATTTAATAACATTTGTTGATAAAACTGAAACCTGTAATGACGAAATACAATTGGTTTTTAAATTAATTTGTCAATTACATAATAATATTACAATTGCATTTATATAAAAATAAAACCATTGTTGTTTTTAGCAATTGTAAGATATAAGCAAATTTGTTAAATTGGTTTAAAACAATTTTTGGTAGTGTTACTCTAAACAACAACACAGATAATGTATTTTAATAAATTTGACATATTGACAGATGACGTTTATTTAATTAATGATTACTAGTGCCAACTTTTAGTTATAAAATTCTACTACACTTTACCGGCCTAGGCCGGAAAAGTAAAATTTCCGGCCGATTATGATGCCTGTAAAATACGTCAAAACGAACGGAAGCACAAAAAAAATATTTTATTGTTCTTAACTGTCATAAATTTTAATTTTTCGCTATTGTAAACCGTCTTTGACAGTTTTGACACACTTGTCAACATAAACGTCAAATTATTTTTGAAAGATTTTGAGACTTTGTAGGCCTCCTAGTCTCTGTTCGAGCAATAAAATGTTGTATTTAACTCGTTCCTGTCTAAATTGAACGATTTTTTTTCCCTCGAGGACTTTTTAAACCCTCGTTTCACTCGGGTTTAAAAATGCCCTCTTGGGAAAAAAAGCGTCCAATTTACACAGGAACTCGATAAATAAACTACTATTAATTTAATAAATATTATTTTATTTCAGTAATTTCTGCAGTATTATTTATTTATTTGTATTAAATCGTTTAATATATGGAAACGGTTAAGAAGACGTTATAAGTATTAATTTTTTATTGTGCATATTTAATATTGTTGTAAAACACAGTCGATAGTATTCTGTAGAAAATACATTTAGTAGAATATAATTATTCTTTTCTTTTTAATTTTAAGTTTAATACTGTGTTAATTTATATTCTAAATTAAAACTAATTGTATTAACAAAAATACAATCTTTTCACTGGTAGTTAGAAAGTTGAGTTAGTCGTAAGTTACTTTTACTGTTTTACAGTTTAATTTAGATAACCTTAGCGTTTCATCTTAACATTAATTCGTTTCACGTAACTGTAAATAATTTAAATTACTTAAAAAAAATTAATAAGCAAATTGTTTAACGTTTCTGATAAATATTGTATTAGTTAAAGTTAATAACATTTGGCTTAATAATGTGTATGTCTAAACAATGTAATTGTTACATTTGAAAACTTATAATTAACAATCAAACAAAATATTGTTAATTTATTGTAACATAATAACTTATTACAATATTACTAATTAATTTCGGAGTAGTTTATAGGTGCTAAAAAATGATTTTTACAATTAAAAATAACAAAGTAAAGGCAACGCCATAACGCAGCATAAAATTTATTTACAATTAGATGTTTAATGTACGTCACACATTTACACCATTTCGGCTTGTACTTCAGATCAAAGCAATTACATCTGAGTTGAAAGTAATGTAAATGTGAGTAATGCTATATTTGATGTAGTGTAAATTGCGCAATTGTATTAGATTGAATGTAACGAGAAATAACTTTAATTAAAACATTATTAATTAGTCAAGAAGTTACAATATTTTTAGGTTTTACTTGTTTGTGTTCTTTTTTTGTTTTAGGTTAGATGATGCCAAACTTGAATAAATTGGTAAATTTTTGAATAAGAATTTGTATATTTTGTTATTCTACATAAATTTTATATAAGCACGTAATTTATACAATTCTTATTTAAATTTTATATCACTGGAATAAATAGAAATGTCATAATTTCTATAAAAAAAAACTAAAGCATTGTATCTTGTTTAAAAAATCAGTTTATATAATTAATATACGTCTTTAAAAACAATAAAAAAACAACAGAATCAAATGCTGATTTTATTTAAAACTAAAAGTAATTATTAAATATATCAAAATTTGTTACAATAAAAATATATAAATAATGTTATGAAAAAAATTAGTTTCAAGTATTGCAATTGTTTTTTGTCCTGTTTTAAAACTAATAATTTTTGATTATGTTATCAAAGTAAAGACATTTGTTTGAAAACAAAAAAAGTTTTACTGATTTGTTTAATTGATCTTCTAAACTTTTAAGCTTTACATGAATTTTTTTAACAATTTAACAAAATAGAGATGCTAATATTTGTAAAAATCTAAGAGTAACCGCAAAAAAAAACAAGAATTTATACAATTAAAACGCCAAGAACAACAAATTGGTAATGATTTTAAATTAAGCAACTTGACAGTTTGCATAATTAAAAATAAAATGTTTTAAAATTAATGATGTATAGAAACAGAAGCGATCAATTATTTACAAGTTTCACGTAAAATTCTTTTAATTAGTAGAATTTTAAACAATTACAGTGTACATCACTTTTTGGTTTAAAAAGCTTTTTCTGTGTTTTCCAAATTGTGACAAAGCGAGACATATAAATGTTTTAGAAAACAACTCGCAAAACTCAAAGAGTGGCAAAGCGCTTTGGTACACAGTTAGTTTTCCCACCGCGGGAAACCTCTACAAACACATTTCTGTATCTTTAAGTTAGTTAGACAGAAAATCAGCTTTCTTATGCTGGTTATCGCCGTCTTAAATTTTATTATATCTATGTTAATAAAATTAAACTTACGTTGCTTTCTGCAATTAAAAACTAACTTATTAATAATATAAAGAATGTAACTCGTTTACTTGATATTGAAGAAGCGCTAAAATTTTTGCAAATTAAAGACTTTTTTTCAGGTTTGCCTTTTCATGTCATTCTAATTTTCTATATCAGAAATTAAAAAAAGATCAGATATGACGCTATTTGACCTTGTTAAAAATGACGCTATCGTTGTTTTAGAACGAAAACCCTAGCGTAGAATTTTATTGTTTAAAGATAAGTGTAAATTAATACATTTTTGTAGTAAGCAATTGATTCTGTTTTGACATTTTCAACCAAAGTGTCACAAATAGTTTCCCAAAATTACATAGTTTATTGTGTTAGGTGATTACAAAACGTTTTCAATATTTTTTGATATTGTTCTTATTTTTATTTTGTAATTAATAATGTTATTAAAAATACTTTTAATTGGTTTCAATCATTTTTATTTTGATAAAAGCATTTGCCAGTGAGTGAAATAATTAAATGAAAGTTGTTAAGTGCATGGTTACACCAAATGTTGATTTAACAAATAGTAATAGTAGGCTGTATTGGCTATTTCGTGCGTTGGTGTAACTCGAAAATGTACTTTTAGCTCCACGTTTTCCAAATTTGTTGGTAGAGCTATTTATTAACATGTTGAAATACTGCGAGACGAAGCTCTAGTATCTCAGTTACGTCTGGGTCGGAAAAAGCTGTCAAAGATCCGCCAATCTAGAAATGCGCGGAGAAAAGGTTGGTGATCATTAAGATTTGCGAAAAAATGTGGTAAGAGTCGTCGTGCAATTTTAGATCAATTTTTGTTGAGTTTATAAATATTAATGTAAGGCTTAAATTAATTTAACGTCATCAAAACAAATATCAGGCATGTACTACCGGATTAAATTTATGGTTAACGCACGTGACCATTAATCGAATTTCGTTATTGCATTTTCGCCATGATGTTACTTGGTTCATCGTTCGGCATTTTGTCGTGATATATAATATTGTCACTTGGCTTTTGTTGTGACAATTTCTGTACTCATCGTAAAGAAAAATTTTTGCAATTGTAATAGCAACTTATCGCATTTGTCGTAATAGGAAAATTTCGTTTCATTGAGAAGACATTGGTTGTATAAAAGAAGCTAAGCAATAGTATTAGAAAATTATTTTATTCTGGTTGTAATTTGATGGTTAAAACCCTATTCATCATAGGGGTAGGTATAAGAAGGCTCTTAGATCAATTTCTACGTTCTGATGTAGTTTTAGAACTCCGGATAATTTTAGGGCTCTGGATCATTTTTGAGTTCAATATAAAGTTACCAAATAGTTTAGTATCCACGATAATTTTGGAAGTGAGCAGAATTGAACATTTTTCATAAACTTAGAGATATCGATAAGCGTGATATACCTGTTTGAGTCATCCATATGTTAACGGCGCAGAACATTCGAATTGCGGTGTTGTCATACGATACAGTATATTTGTTAACTTTTAATTTTTGTTGTAATTAATTTCATATTTAAAACTATTGTGTCAACTAATTTAGCGCGTAGAATGGTATAGTGAAAGGGATAAACAACTAGCCCTGGTTGTGTATATGAGATACGCACGTACACAGAAAGAAATCTTTGTATATTTTATCTACAATTTTAGACATAAAACTTTCACCATAAAACATTATTAAATTATTTTTTGGGTAAATGGTGTATATTTATTTAGAAGTACAATTGCTAGCTTTCGAACTTTGTCTAAGTTCTTCGTTAGGCAAAAATTAATTAATTTTACATTTTTACATTTACCCAAAAAATAATTTAATTATCTACAATTGTTAATCAAAAGTACACAAATTGGGTCTGAAAAAGTGACAAGACCAATTTGTGCAGTTTTATTGCATTCATTTGTGTAGATTAAATTGTACAGTTTTTTTTCATTATATATAAACAATTTTTATATTTCAAATTGATTGCACCGTATCACAATTTGTTTAAAAACTGATCTAAAACGAATAGTAAAGTTTTATACAATGTTGTGATACTTTTTTAAAACTATGCTTGAAATATTTTTACCCAATGGTATGTTAAATGTCTAATAGCGTTACGTTATCTAGATCCATATTCTCTTTGGTTAATTTTGCACAATATTGTGCAAATTATTATTATTTCGTTTAGCTTTTTATTGTACAACTTTACGCATCTTGGTTAAATGTTATTTACTTAAAAATAACATATATTGCGTAAATTGTCAATAAAACGTTACAAATCTTAAGAGCATTATTTATTTTTATTTAAATGGTATACTTATTTTATATACTTATTTTTTTCTTTGAAGGATATCTTAAAATTCCATTACTTTTTGTTATCGATTCAATCCAGATTTTTTTATAAATGTGGTTGATTTGTCCGTTGCTACAGCAGCTAGTTTGGTTGCCTTCCCTAAAGGGAGAATTTATCGAAAAACTTCACAACATTTTTAATAATGTTTCTTGCTTCGAAATGAATGGTTTTCTTCGATTTTGATTTCATGTTGATAAATAACAGCTGAAGCAATACAGAAAGTAAGTAAAGTAAAAATCTCCATCAGAAATTAGCTGTTGTTCGTAGAATTAAATACAGATTTTAAAGTAATGAATTAGGTTATATGCTACAAAGGTTATAATTAAAAAATGTTAAATACACTTACGTTGTTCAAATAACAGCGTTTCAAAAAGTCTTGACAAAAACTAACTGAATAACTACGAATTTTTCATAAAACAGGAGGTATAGATGTAAACAAACCCAACGCAATCAAGGAATTTTGATTGTAGACATTTTTTCAAGCGGACGGTACTTGATAATTGTGATTAGTTGAAACATTTAACGCTTCAAATTTTTAAAGTTAGTTCACATATTTTTCGGGAGAGGGAACGTTCACCATAAAAAATTACTGATATTCTACAGTTCGTTCAATTTTTTTCTTTATTCCGAGTTTAAAAGAATTGCATAATCTTATTGTAATATATATTATCAAAGCTGTACGAGAAACTGAAAAAAAATTGTGCAAAACACTAGCACATTATTGTCGAGTACAAAACATACTAAAGTTTTTTTATTTTTCAAACAATTTGTCAAATAAAACTTCATAACCTATTTATCCAAACGTATTAAATAAAAGCGTGCAAGCCTATGGTATGAATATAAACAATTGTAGTAATATCATCAACAATACAGTTATGCACAATCTTGTGCAAAATTGTGATACAGCATTTCTCTCTGTGTAGTTTAATTGTTATATACAGAGTGTGTTCGCTTAATTATTTGTGCACACTTAACGACCCTAAATTTATTGCGTTTTACTAATTCGTACAGTGATTATAATTTTATTTATTAAATAATTTTAATTTGATTAGTTAAGGGTGTGTTGTCCTGACAACTAGGTAAATATTTATGTAATAAACTTTAAATATTTTAGAGATATAGTGTTTTCTTCTAAGACAGCATTGAGTAGATTTAATTTCTGCATATTTAGCATGATTACGTCTGTCGTTTCCGTTTATACGTAACTAACCGAGAATCATAGATAAGTAGGTGGCGCCTTCTAAGATTTATTTAATACTGTAGATTAAATTCAAACCTCCTTTTTTTCTTATTTCAAGTAAGTTGGATGGTTGACTATAATAAGTACCGTTTCAATTTAACTTAGTTTTTCTTATCCTGCTTATTTATGTTTTTTTATTAACAAACTGGTCGACCTTTTTAGTAACGCTTAGCTAAATTATTGCCTGCTTTCTACAAACCACCAAAGTGCAGACTGCGTGTGGTGTAATAAAGCAGCACTCCGTATTTTTAATAGCAAGTGCGTCACTAAAAACAAAAAAATTAAGAAACAACTCTTTCTAACCGAGTCAGGTTAAAAAATCGTAAAGAAAAAAAACTTGTGCGGCAGCAACTGAAGTTTGTGCGTTTCTTGTAAGTTTTGGAAGATAGCCAATATAAGTAACAGAATTCGGTCATGCCGATTTATTTTTTGTCAACTAGGTTAAACCGTTTCACAAATAGTTTTAGATCAGTAGGCGTAATCCCTATAGACTATCAATCAACAAGGTTTGATTTGGTTGACACGTACCTCCAAAACGCATTGAACGTACTTTGTTGAATG
This sequence comes from Aquatica leii, assembly GCA_035610365.1. Classification (NCBI taxonomy): domain Eukaryota; kingdom Metazoa; phylum Arthropoda; class Insecta; order Coleoptera; family Lampyridae; genus Aquatica; species Aquatica leii. Next base: position 61,546,848 of record CM069434.1, read on the forward strand.
TCAACATCTAACTTATCCATTTCAAAGCTATGGTGAAATCAGACTATGAATAAGACAAGATGTAGAGATTCAACGCTCTGCAGGTTTGGTTAACAACACGGCTGCACTAATTTATAATTTAAGAACAGTAACAGGATTTATAAACGTTATCTTGGTCTAAGCGCACAAAAGTAAAAAAAACATGTTGTTTGATTGGTTAACATACCTGAGATAACAAAGCAGTTCGTTTCGACGCAACCACGTCGACGCATCCATTTTGACACCGTCGTTTCGACGCGAGATCATCTCGACGCAAGTTCATCTTGACGCGAGATCATCTCGACGCGAGTTCATTTTGACGCGAGCTCATCCCAACGCTCGAACACACCGCAATACCGCCTTTACTTCAAACTAAAAGTAAGGTATTTCGATTCGATTTCTAGAAGTACACTAGTACACGTATCATCAATATAGAAATAAAACCAGATTCAAAAATATATTAAGAAATAATTATATATATAATAAAAAATAAGTAACAATATGCATCTTAATCTATGAGTAAATTGTGTTCGATGCCTCTAAGATATTATAACATCATCACTTTATTACCATAGTATCAAATCAGGTCTTTATATTATGTACCTATATTTTCCTAATTGTCTTTGACCTATTTATTAACCTATATTGCATTTTTTTATAACTAAACAAAATAAGTACCCCTACATACAAGCCGATACTTACATTACATTAAAGAAATTACCATAACGTTGAATAAATCAAAAATACAAAATTCATGATTTCAAGGATGAGTTCTCGTCGAGATGAGGTCGTGTAGAGATGAGGTCGCGTCGAGATGATTTCGCGTCAAGATAATGTCGCGTCGAATCGATCTGGCGTCGAAGCGGCGGTGTCGAAGTGGGAATGTCAAAGTGGCCGCGTCGAAGTGGTCGCGTCGACATAAGATGTACCGGCAAACCGCCTGAGATAAATACATGCGCCATATGCGCGTATCGAAAAGTCACAAAAATCATGAAGTTCAGTTCATGACTTCAGTTGCATCCTTACACATTACGTGTCAGAGAAAAGTTGTTTAAATGAACTATTTCTGATCTATAAGTAATTTATTTGTTTGTAATCTTTTAGAAACTAGATCGTCTCATAATAATTTTTCCAGTCACAATTGTTGTATGATAATTTTTGCATTTATAGTGCAAGGAGTTAGTACCCTAAGATAGTCAACTATTTGAGCTATTTTAGAGAACGGAGAAATAGTAAAAAAACGGTATGTTTAAAGCGATCAGATTAATTTAAGAAAACTATGTTAAACGTCCAAATTAGGAATATCAGTTAGGGTTAATGGATCATTAATTATTCTTTTGCAGAAGTTAAAACATCTTGTGCGTAGAGCTTTTAAGAAGTCTAAGCAAATATTATGTGGTTGAGAGAAGATGTCAGTACCAGTGAAGAGGTCGCTGACATAAAAATTATTTTTGATGATAAATAAAGCTTCCAGATTAGAAAATTTGCACTTAATGGTTAGTTGGTGCAAACAACGTATAGCAAGGAATGATGCAAATGACGTTCCATAAGTAACAATATTAAGATTAAAAAATTGCAATAGTTCTGCTAAAGATAGTCTGATTGGTTTTAATTAATACTTGACTGTTTATCTTTTTATAAAATAGAATTCTTGAAAGGTATCGTGACAACAAATTTTCCATAGGTGTTTCTAATAAAAATTTGAGCAATATGTGTATTTACCAAACACTTTCTTCAAAAGAACAGAACGTTTTCTTGGGGGCAGTTTTTGAGCTTCCAAACTTTGGAAATGCAATCAAAAAGATTCAGAACAGTTAAATAACAATGAAAATGACTAAGGATTGGGGTATTAAATTGATCAAAAGCTACTTATTCCAAACAAGTTCTTTTTGTACAGGTAGTATAGTCGAACTTGACCAACACACATTAACGTAAAGGATGCTTGTACCCGAATTAACATGTCTATATTACCAGGACCATTGAATAAGGGGTCATACAATTTGACATTGTCTGGAATACGGAATGCGTTGCGATTTATGCAAAAACTGAGCATAGTGCCGGTTATTTAATCAAAAACTAAACAAATAAAATTGAAATTATGTGAACCCACGGTTGCGTCACACTTAGAGCGAGAGAATAACAGAAAATATATAAAAACGTTTTAATTAGATTTAGGAGAAGTGTTTGCAAAAGTAGCAGATGCTGGATGTTCCTCAAAAATGATTTAAGTTCAACATGTAAAAAAGTGTGATATTGTTTGGACTTGCACGTTGAACAAGCAAATTTAGAAAAACATTGTGGTACAAAATAACCCTTATAGAAACAATTAAGACACACTCTCAATTTCTTGACTTTGGCAATTCTTTTACAAGCAGAAAAGCTTAAAACTTGCTCACACAAATTACACAAGTTTTAGAAAATGCGGTTTTAGTTTGACTGCGATAACTTTAACCTTTTCTTTAGATTGCAAACTGTTTACAAAATTAGCGTTATTTGTTAAGAATGTATTTAGTTTGTCCATATTTGATAAATCAATCCATCAATAGTAGATCCATTTTGAAATGTTGTCCACTAGCGTTAAGCAATAGAATCAAGTTTACTGAACACAAAATGAATTATAAGGGTTTTGAATTTCTTTTACTATAAGCTAGGTAATGTAGCGCTGTAATGTGTTTGAATAAGGCATCAAAGAAATTTCTTAGCATTCCTTTTTGGAAGATTTCAAATTGAGTGTAAAAGTTAAATGATTACAAATAAGCATGCGTTATTGATCATACTGTGTGCAAATAGATTTCTATCTAACCTGATATTTGGTGCCTAAAAATTGTAAAGACTTAATTACCTGAGTAGCGTCCCCACTCAAGCTTGCTTTAAGATAATGAAATTTTTGTATTTTTCCAATGTCCATGGTTCGAATTAATTAAATGATTAAAAATCTTACAAACTCAAACCAGTTTTTTAGCTCACCTAAAAAACGAAAAATGAAAATCTTTGGCAAATTGAATATTGAAACTTTATTAGAATAATTGTTTGAACCTTCTAATTTTTTACTGTTACAAAAAGAATTACTATTAAATTCGTTTTTTTTAATGTCATGAAACTTTGCCGATAGGTTTTGAAAAATTGCATTTACTCTGAAATAATTATCTTCAAATATAGCGTGTGTTGCTTTGTTTCAGCGTCAACTTCTGTAGTTGATTGAATATTTTAAATTGTATCTCATCACACTGAAATAATAATGAAGCATTTGCCAGTGAACGATTTTGTATTTAATAGCTTGGGTAAATGATACTTTGTGGAAGTCAACGCTATCTAGTTTTCAAAGGAACGTTTCAAAACAAATGAATTTTAATTTTAACAATGTACGTTGTACCTTCAATTCTTCTGCCATAGTTAAATAAATATAATAAAACCACTAAAGCAGATTATACAACGACAATCGCTATTAGGTAATGAAACAACAAAAGCAAAATTGGTAATTAATACGCAAGGACGATTGATTAAATCAACGTATTCAATATCGGCAACGCAGCAAATGTAATGTTGATTAGTAACGATCTTAGAAGTGAAGAACTGCAGTGTCTGCTAACATTATAATTAAATGTTTAGTTCAGTTTGAATGCAATATAAAATTACACAAATTTCGTTATATGCAATTAAGATAGAAAAATTACTTTGAAAGAAATCTGCACCTGCACGTTTAGACTGTGTTTCTCTCTCTCTCTGATATATGCGAATGAATGGTTTGGTTATTTGAGGTAATTGGACCAAAATGTTAAGTACATAGCTAGACCAAATGTTGATCAAACAAATAGTAGTAGTGGACTGTATTGATTTTCATAATTAATGAGTACTTCTTAATAGTTAAAAAAAGTATTTATAAATGAACGTAGTTAATAGGTTTGGATTGGTTTTTGTATATTTCAAAACTATGGTTGAATCAGACCATAAATAACAAGATGAAATGTGGATATTCAAAAGCCTTTATAACCTGCTCTGCAAATTTAGATAACAAAACGGTTGCACTAAGTTATAACTTAAGAACAGTAACAAGCTTTATAGAGGTTACCCTAGTCTTAACGCACAGAAAATCAGAGAATATGTTGTTTGATTAGTCAACAAGTTTAAGATAAATACAGGCGCCATATGCGCGTATCGATGTCACAAAAAAAATGAAGTTGACTTCAGTTGCATCTTTACATATTACGTGCCTCGGAATTTTGAAGTTGTTTAAATAAACCATATATTTAATTTATAAGTAGACCATTTAATTGTAATCTTTTTAGTTATTAAATTGCTCTAAGAAAATCTTTTAGTCACAATTGTTGAAGCATAATTTTTGCATTTATAGTGCAAGAAGCTAGAACCCAAAGAAGAAATTCAAGAACCCTTAAAGTGGACGTTTAAATTAGGAGCATCATTTGGTATTAATGGATTATAAAATTTTCATTTGTAAAGATTGAAACATCTTAAGCGTAAAGCTTTTGAAAGTATAAGCAAATTTTGGGTGTTTGGGAGAGGTGTTAACACTAATGAAGAGGTCATCGACATAAAAATTATTTTTGGTGATGCGTGAAATTTCAGTATTAGAAAACTTGCCTAGTGCAATCGTTCTGTCACAAATAGATTTTAAAGAATGTGCTGAAGCTACTTCTGATTGGGTTCAATTAATACTTGCTTGTACACTTTAATGCATTTATGAAGGCGCGTGACTTAGCAAGTTTTAATTTGCAGTGTTGACTCAGAAACTGGCCAACTATAACATTAAGGAGTATTTATTATTTATCTTTGTACAAAGGTCAGGTAAGCGATAACAATGCTTGAATGCTCTACACTTAATATATATTTTAGCCAATAAAGTTAATTTTCTTAAATCGAAATAATTTAAACAGTTGACTATTTCTTTTTAAATTCGCAATTTTTGAAAAACGTAAACCATTATAAAACCCTTTATTATTTGCTTCTAACTGTTTACTTTAATTCGATGTTAATTTCTTATTACGTTAAAATATTTGACTTTGTCGATATTATATATATACAATATATACATATGTATTTTAGACGATATCTCATATACTAGGCCGATTCTAATAAAATTTAAACCACCTAACTGTAGAAAAAATATTAATTCTAAAATGGTGGAGTAATCAAATAACGAAGTTAAAACAGGAAAAAATTATAAAACTTGTTTCGTATTATATATCTATTATTATAAATGTATTGTAAATAAAAATAGTAAATACATATGTTTATTAATTTTTGAAATTGATTATATGATTTAAAAAATGTTATCACTTAAACAGCTTTTCGATTGTCATTTTATTAAAAATTGGTTCAGTAGTTTTTGAAATATCGAATGCAAACTCACTGATCCACATACCAAAAAAAACATTTTTGAGATTCGTATAGAACCAAAATATGAAAATGATATCATCAAAAATGCCGAGATACTCCTCATTTTGAGATATTTGCAATACTTTCCTTATACTTCGTATTATTATATTTATTAAAATACATAACTATAATTTTACTCTTACACATTGATTGTTTTTTAGTACCAATTGGAAATAATATAAGCACAATATTGTCATATCCAAAGAGATATTTTTTTGTGATTAATACACACGCGTGAAATAAATACGCATAACACAAAATATTTAAAAAAAAATTCTATAAGCATTTTAATAAATAAATGTAAATTGGATAGTTCGGATGTTGGGATTACGAAGAATATCTCCGTTATCTCACCTGCTAACCATGCGAGCCTAAATATTTTTGATGGGGTTCAAATCAGGAGATTTTACGGGCTAGTCGAGACAGGTCACTTCATGGTTATTATCAAACCATTGCCGAACTACTCTCGCCGTGTGCACTGAACTATTGTCTTGCACAAACAGTATTTGTAGAGGTTTGGGATATATGGCACGGACAGTTAGTTATAACCTGATTAAAACTGAAATTTGTTATGACCTAATTAGGATTTAATTTAGTCTTTTCAGATAGTGTAACCTTGGTATACAACTTAGCCAATCGTTTATGACAGATTATACTAATAAGTTTCAACAAAACTTTGCGTATTTTTCAGTCTCTGCTTTGAACTATTCGTAAACAGTTATTGTATTACTATACCTACTACTAGTTATCTAAGAATGGATAGACGTGGGCATCTCTTGGAAGTTCAAGCACGTGCAGTAGGTTTACATAAAGCCGGAAAATTTTCTAGAGAAATTAGTAGAATAGTTGAAGTGAAGTTCCTCTTCTACTGATAAATTTTGATTAGTGGTAATGTTTAAGAAAGGATTTCTAATCCAGTCGTACTCACTAATATTTAGAGAAGGAAAATAATGCTGAAGTTTTTCTTCTAAGTTAGTTAATATTTCAAATATTGTATTTAAAATCCTACTGTCACGTTTAAGTTTTGAAACTAGCGGAAACATATCTAAATTGTTATCTTTTATTCTTCTCTTCCACATACCCAACTTATCATTAAAAGAATTAATTTTATCAGTAGATACTAACAGATTTTCTTGTTTGCCTTGTAAACTTAAATTTAGTTTATTTAAGTGATGAAATAAATCTGCCAGAAATGCTACCTTTGAACACCATTCTTCATTACTCAAATAATCACTGAATTTGTTTTGCTGAGTAATAAAATATACAAGTAATTCTTCTCGTAATTCATAAAATCGTGCTAATACCTTGCCCTTTGATAGCCATCGCACTTCTGTGTGCAGTAATAACACTAAATGTTCTGCTTCCATTACTTCACATAGTTTCGAAAAAATGCGAACTTTTTGAGGCTTGCTTTTTATAAAACTGACCATTTTTACAACCTGCTGAAGAACATTTGTCAATTAATCGCCGATACATTTTGAAATTAAATTTTCTCGATGTAAAAAGCAGTGGGTTGTAATAATACAAGGATTGCATTCTTTAGCTCTTGTCACAAATCCTTTAATTTTTCCAGTCATTGATTTCGCTCCATCAGTGCATATTCCAACGCAAGATTTCCATCTGAGATTAAAACTTTTAAATGTTTGTCAGTTGTCATGAATATATCTTCGCCAGTTGTTCTTTCAGGTAATTCTTTACAAAGAAAAATTGACTAATCATATCTCCGTCAAAAATAATTCTAATAAAAGCAATTAATTGAGCTTTTCCACTTATATCTGTTGATTCATCGATTTGCAGGGCAAATATGTTATCACGTTTGAGATGTTCTATTACTTGAGTTTCTACGTCTTTCGACATATCTTGAATTCGTCTTCTAATAGTGTTATTTGAAAGCGGGATTTTTAAAATTTCTTTTTCTCCTATTAAAGTTTTGACCATTAAACGACAAGCTGGTAAAATTAAATTTTCAGCAATAATATGAGGTTTCTTTTTTTGTGCTATAAGCTCAGCAACTAAGAAACTACATTTCTGTGCTTTACTTGAAGTTTTTATGTAATTTGTAAATGACTCGGCTTGTTTGTGAGACGATTTTAATAACGTTTTGAAATAATCAGGAGTCTTTGATTTTAAATTAGGATGTTTTGTATCCAAATGGCGTTGTAATTTATTAGAAACCATAGAAGCATTTGAAAATTTATCGTTACAAACAACGCAAATTGGTATAGGACAGTATTTATCTTATGTCCATGAAAATCCCAATGCTATGTATTTTCCTCATACAGTATCGTATCTCGGCATTTTTGATGATATCAATTTCAAATTTTGGATCTACAACGAATCTCAAAAATGTATTTTTTGGTATGTGGATCAGTGAGTTTGCATTCGATATCTCAAAAACTACTGAACCAATTTTTAATAAAATGACAATCGAAAAGCTGTTTAAGTGATAACATTTTTTAAATCGCTATAATCAATTTCAAAAATGAATAAACATATGTATTTACTATTTTTATTTACAATACATTTATAATAATAGATATATAATACAAAACAAGTTTTATAATTTTTTCCTGTTTTAACTTCGTTATTTGATTACTCCACCATTTTAGAATTAATATTTTTTCTACAGTTAAGTGGTTTAAATTTTATTAGAATCGGCCTAGTATATGAGATATCGTCTAAAATACATATGTTTTCAAAATATCGACAAAGTCAAATATTTTAACGTAATAAGAAATTGACATCGAATTAAAGTATGCAGTTAGAAGCAAACAATAAGGGGTTTTATAATGGTTTACGTTTTTCAAAAATTGCGAATTTAAAAAGAAATAGTCAACTGTTTAAATGATTTCGATTTAAGAAAATTAACTTTATTGGCTAAAATATATATTAAGTGTAGAGCATTCAAGCATTGTTATCGCTTACCTGACCTTTGTACAAAGATAAATAATAGATACTCCTTAATGTTATAGTTGGCCAGTTTCTGAGTCAACACTGCAAATTAAAACTTGCTGAGTCATGCGCCTTTATAAATGCTTTAAAGTGTACATCAAATGGAAAATAAATCTTGTATGGTTAAACCAATCATTTAAACGTCATTGCCTAAAGAAGTAGCAAAAAACCCGTACCCTTGTAGTTAGAGTAGTTTCTTTCAATACTTTATGATGAAAGAGGTAGTAAAAATTGTTGTCGTCGTTAGGAGTTGACAGAATTATGTGCCTTAAATGTTACTATTCTTGTTTGAAAATAGCGTCATAAATTTAAAGATTTGGATGCGAAAATAAATGTTTTCGGAGAATATTTTAAGACTCGCCAAGACATGAAACAGAATCCTTGAAATGTACTGTAACAACAAAGTTGCCATTCGTGTTTCTAATCAAAGTTTTAGCTAAATGTGTTTTACATGCACTTTTTTCAGAAAAAAACCTTTTCTCAGCTTTTGAGTTCGCAAAATTTTTAAATACGATCGGGTAAGTGTGGATTTAGTCGCACTCGACTAACACATATTATATGAATAAGCAGTCTTTCTCTTTCTGGTATATATGAATGGTATGGTTATCCGAGCCAAATAGACCAAAATGTTAAATGCATAAATAAATGTTGATGGAACAAATAGTAGTATTGGACTGTTTTGGTTTTCATGAATAACGAGCACTTTTTAATAATTAAAAGAACTGTATATTTATATATAAATTAATAAAAAATGATTGAATTAAACGTTTGCAATATCCTTACATTAATGATATTTATAACACCTTGACTTAAAAATACTTACGCATTTAGAAGTGCTAATCTGATAAATGCTTTTTTACAAGATCGCATCCTAACAGAAACATATTCCGAACAAACTTACATTTACTGATATAACAAAATTAGTAGTAATACACTTAATTTACATACAAGAAACAACTGAGTTATAGTATACATAGTATAAAATATAAATACCAATATTATTTTTTGCGTGATTCAAAACGCTTAAGTTTCTTATCAGATAGTTGACATTTTATATTTAATAATTAGCGTCAACGCACTTATATGTAATTATTTTAAAAAATAATCTTTACGAGCGATTAAGGTAAAACTTTTTTGGCATTTGTGACAGTTATTACTAATAAGATCAAATTAAAATAAATAGCATTTCAGACTGTTAATTAATTTTTTATTTTTATTTATTGATAAAAGAGTAAGATGTTCCTAGAACTCTGCTATTTGAAATTAACCAAATACTGTTTTGTTTTATATTAGTGATGGTTTATATTCTATATAAAATTTGTTTATATTACTATAACTTCACTCATCAATTAAATTAATTAAAAACACGTGTATAGTCACAACAAAATAAAAGCTTAAAATAGCTACTCCCAAATTGCACAATTGCAAGAAGTTTTGCCTCAGTAATACATAATATCAGTACGTGTACGGTAAGCCATAATGATTGAGGTTGACTTAAATTGTCCATATTAAAATTTTTTTAAATTATAATATGAAAATGTTTTTCAAAAGTTACATAATCTTTCATAAAACTTAGTTATTTACTTTTAAATACATTGCTACCAACTTAAGGTAACAACGTTTTGTAGCGATAAACTTAACTAGAACCCAATAATTTTAGCTCACCACGTATATATGTATACACAATAATAAGCTTTGAACACGTTTAGATAATTTTGTTAGATATAAATTTAATATTACTTATACAAAAGTTTTAATAATTTAAATATTAATCCTGGATGACAGCAAAAATCAAACCTAAATTAAATTAATTAAAATTAATGTATAATTTTAATTAAACATCTAATTTTGAGTTTTCATAAAAATTACAACACTAAAAATAAATATTTACATAAGTAAAAAAACTGAATGACACATTTATTAGAATATAGTTTATTGAGTTTTTTAAAAGAATTTATTCTAGGCGTAGATTCTCATAAGTTACTTTCAATGTCTACTTTAAATTTATTTTGCAACTTTAACATACACATCCATATATATTGAATTTTTAAAGATATTGGATAGTTTTCTACAAGTAAGTGATGTTCAGGTTTTAAAATTAGATACCCTATATCACTATATCAAATGCATTGATTTTACGGTTTTTAATATAAATTTTTTTTTCAAAATAATTTTTAAAAATTGTTTTTAGTAAATTGTTAAATATGTTGTTGCTAACAATTTGTCAAAAATACAAGTTTAGTTAAACGTGATAAAATTTAAACTATTCTTAGTTTCGTTCACTAAAAAGGGTATTCATAAATAAAAATAAAAATTAAATAATTTTTTTTGTTTAATTTAATATTAATTAACAAAATATGATTTAATAAATAAATAGAACAAAAAGTTAGTTTTCTGATAATGTATGAACGGGTTGCAGATACAGTATTCAGAACACGAAAAAAGTTTTGCTAACTCCAATAAGTAGTAAATTAATAGATATATATTACGTTTTTCGGTACTCTGTTACATCAAACTTTTTTTCAATAGAACTGTGTTTTATTTTTTTTTTTATCTTTAACTTATATTAAACTTTTACGCACGTCTTGCGCATATGCCATTAAATTTATTGTTAACATGATACTTTAAATTTATAAATAAAACTAAATAGCAACAAACAAAATTACGTAAACATCAAAATATATAATTTACTTTATTGTATAAGGTATCGTGTTATGTTACCCAACTTGAATATGGTAATAAACAGAACTCAAATTGTTATAGCGTCGTAAAAAGTAGACAAAATTAGTCGCTTTTTTTTATTAAATAGTAAATACTTTTTATGAACGTCTGCATGTTTATTAGAAATGTTACAAATGTTATTAAAAATTTTATTAAACACACTGTTGTTTTGTAACGTACCAAAAAAGAAAACAAATTTTATAAATTAAACTACGGCTTTTTACATAATCTTCATAATTTTTGTATGTATTATTTTGAGGTGTTCTAGTGTGATTCAATTTATTATCGTTTATAAATTAAGTGTATAGTCACGTTTTAGATTGCCACATAATGTCATTTTAATTTTCAATTATCTAGAAATTAAATTTATTGCCTCGTCTTATAGTGAAGCAATTTACTACATGTCTTTACAAAGGATAATAATTATGTTGAGAATATATGTTAATCGTTTTAATTACGTTCACATTTATTTATAGAAATATTTTCACTAAAATAAATAATAAAATTTGCAATATTAATATAACCTTGTTTTTTATTAAAAATTAAATTGATTAAACTAGCAAATATAATCTGAAATCTAAATGTTATATTTACATTTAATGGTTTATTTTTAATTTAATATAATAGACATTTTGCCTAAAGTTATGTTACAATAAATTACAAGTTTCAGGTGAGGATTCGTAGCATAGCAACGTACCTTTAAGATTTTTGTTGTTGCCAATGGTGTTAATACTAAAGAATATACGGATTGCATTAATATAGACTTTATTTCATAATTAGTTTTTATATTTTTATCATTGTTGTGTATTAATCTATGGTTTAACATAAAATTAACCTAAAGGCTATAATTAAAATAAAATGTAAAGCTGTGTAATCAAATCTTAAAAAAAGGTTGTTGTAAGTAGTTTTAACATCAATTAAATCTACGAGTTACACAGAATTAAATAAACTGGTTTATATATAATATATGTAGTTGTAACCGTCGTTTGAGGTTGTTCGATTACTTTAGTGAAAGACCCGGCATTTGAATTGACGTTCTTCTTTTGGGAAGTTAGTTGACGTTTTTAGATTTAACTTTGTCAATCAAAGTTGTTCCTAAAATTTTGTATTTATTTATTTAGAAATGATTACGTTGCAAAACCATCCGTATTCTGCGTTTTTGTTTATTTAGCATTTACTTTGTTCTGTAAAAATTGCAGTTGTAATTTATGTTTCCTTTCTGATATATAATGGTAATTAAATATATTTTAGCAGATTGTTTATATTAAGTTTGTTTAAAAGTTCTTTGCCTAAAATACATTCTCAGTACAGCCGTACTTATTTTTTTTTGTGTTAGTTCTATTAAAATATGTAAGAATAAAGTCATTTTTTTTAATTTATTAGACAGTTTTATGGTCCAAGTCTCAATAAACAAATTTTATGACTGTAAGGAAATATAATACTTTGTCAATTTGACATTTTACGCAGAAGCAAAAGCCGTTAGCCAACACTACTTTTGTGACGTTATTTAATCTGTTTGCATCCTCTTAGCACTTCTTGGTAGTATGGTTTTCTTTCATGGAGTTTCGAACACAACCATTGTGGAAATGGTACTCAAATAACTTAATATATATAAGTGATTTTGGTAAGAAGTTAGAAAGTTAGTTGGTTGACAGTCCTCAAAATGCCTTAAAAAGTTAGTTAGTTGGTTTTGGGTGGTAAACTCACTCTTTTTAGAGGTAGTAATGCCGCAGAAGTAATAAGCAAAAAACGTGACTTTTTAGTTGCAGTTAGTGGAGTTTTGTTTCTCTTAGTTTGTGAAATCCATGGCTTTTAAGAAAATGTCACGTGCTCTCCGTTTTATTTTACGTAATGTAGAACCGTGTTCGTCAAGTGATACGTTGCGGTTATATCTTTGCTTTGGTGGCGGTTATTGAGAACCTTCCGATACATAGTTTTTTGGGGAAAACCCTTCAACATTTCTTCCCGATTACATCTGGCAACCTAGGAACAACCACAACTTCCTTTCTGGATTTATTACGATAGTTCAAGGTATTTATTTTGTACCAATTACTTAAAGTTAGTAAATTTTATTTACGCGTTTAGGTGTTTAAAAGCTTTACTTTTTAAGAAACAGGAGTGTTGCGATTTAACAATTTCATCGATAATATAATTAATAAATTATTTTGTCAAAACTATATGTGACAAAGTTTTGTTGTGTTAAAAATTTGTTTGACGTTAACCGGAAAATTTACTATTAAAATTTTCATCCAGTTCATTTGGAGTGTATCCTTTAGGAGCGGGCTTGTGGCGCCCTGTGATTGTTGACTTTTGATTGTGTTCTGTTGAGTTTTTCAAAAAAATCGCGAAATTTTGAATATAACCCACCCTGTTTCTACTGAGCACCGGCATAACTTCGTTTTTGTTACCTTATATCAGACAAGTGTCATTGTTTTAACTTTTGCACGTTACATAGTACATTATATGCCAAAGTTGAGAAGTGTATGATTATAACCAAAGCAATAGACTATATCGTGAGGCGTAAAGCGTCGATAGATATGTCACGCACTTCTCAACCGCTGTATTTATACAATTTTTTGCACTGCTAGAACTATTAAAACTCCTCTACCTGTTACTAAATCAAACTTAAAATTTAAGATATTAATTTCAAATTAAAAATTACGTCAGGGATTGTGACAATTGTCATTAGTTTAATAAAATTAATTTTGACGTAATTCACAAACATTATTGGCCCTACCGATATCCGACAACATTGTCTTTAACCGATAAAAAGCTTTTACTGCTCTTATTATTTAATATACTATAACTACACTGATACCACTTTTTTTGCAATTAAATGGATACGGGCTTTTGTGCTTTCTCTAAAATTTATATATAAAAGTGTTTTAACAAACTAAATTACTGGTATAAGATTTATTTTAATTTTTTTAATGTAATCGAATAAAAACCAATTTTTTTTAAAACACAAGTATTCTTAGATATTTGAAATTATTGTACATAGTCGGTCATATGATTTAAAAATTCAAAGAAACCTAATAATCTTCGATCGTCATTAATTAACACATTTTTTTATTATTTCCAAATAATGAATATCTAAGACCGTTAGGTTTTTCCAAATTTTTAAACCTATATGACCAACCATCTGCATAGAAGCGCACCAAGTTATAGTGTAAATAGAATAATTTTAATTTAATATATTAATGTACCTCTGATTATGGTAACATAGCTATTGAAACGCGTAAGGTGTTTTTTAAAAGTTAATATTGTGGTTTTGATGTATTTATATTTTACATAATCTGCTTATTTTGCAAAATGTGTCATGTAGAGTTTTCTACGACTATATATTTTTTCTTTAAAAAATAAATACCCTAAATTTAAAAATTTATGTTATTAAATTCTTGATTTTTTGATGTTTATTTTTATTTAGAAAAGAATGAGAGTAGAGGGAAAAATAATTGCCGGAAAAATTTAAGTGGGTAGTGCAACATGCAGAAAGAGAGAAGAATAAAGGGAGAGCAAAGGGGGGTATCATAACGGGAATAAGAAAAAAAGGGTTGAGTCAGGAAAGGAAAGAGAAAGTGCAACAGAGAAGAGGAGTTGTAGAAAGAAACATACAATAAGAAAAACAAAAATAAAAGCAGTGACGGTTTATAGCAGTAGAATGAAAGAAACAAGGAAAAACATAAAAGAGATGATAGAAGAGAAGAAGGAGGAATTGATAATAGTAGGAAGGTACTTCAACCCAAGAATAGGGAAAAAGGGGGAAATACAAGAAATAAATGGGACGGAAAAAATACAGAGGACAAAGTAATAAATAAAGAGGGAGAAGAACTACTGGAAATGTGCAACGAAAAAGGGTGAGAAATAATGAATGGGAACAAAGAAAAAGAAGGAATGGCGGAATATACGTACAAGTGGAAGAAAGGGTAAAGTCAGACCACCAACCACTGGAATTGACAATGGAAGGAGAAAATGCAAAGAAGCAAAGAAAAATGCAAGAAGAGCATTAAGACAGTAGAAAAAAGGGAGGAAAGAATAATACAAAGAAACAGTCAAAATAAACAAGAAAACATGCGAGAGAAAGAAAAGAAAACAAAAAGCAACAAGAGGAGCAGATCAAAGGAATAAATACGAAAGAAGATGTATGGAAATAAAGAAAGAAATAAAAAAAAGAAGACGACAAAGGGAATACAAATTAAAGAATGGGAGATATATTTTAGGAACCTGCTGGGAAGGGAAGAACAAAATCAGAAAAAAGAAAAGACGCAGTAGTAAGACGGGAAGAAGGAGCTAGGGATAGAATAAATGGAGACGAAGTAATAGAAGCAATAAAAAAGATAAAAAAAGGACAGGCGGCAGGGATACAAAGCGAAGAGTGGGTATACGGGGAAAAAAATTTAGCAAAAATTATAACGGAAATACTAAATAAAATATGGAAAGGGGAAGGATTCCCGGAGAGATGGAGAGAGGGAATAATATGCCCAATCCATAAAAAAAGAGAAAGAAATAAAGTCAAGAATTACAGAGGGATACATTATTAAGCACGGCATACAAATTATATGCGACAGTACTACAAAGAAAACTACAGAAGGAAATAGATTTGGTACCAGACGGACAAGCGGGATTCAGAAAAGGAAGAAGAGTGATAGACAACATATATACTGAAACACTTGGCGAATAGAGAACTAGAAAAAAAAGAAGGAAAATGGTGGCACTATTCCTAGATCTAAAAGCCGCTTTTACAGAGTGAACAGAGAAAAACTGTGGGAATACATAAAGAGAAAAAAAATCAATGAAAGATTAATAGAAAGGATAGAGGAAATCTACGAAGAAACGAGGAGCAGGGTCAAAGTGAAAGGAAAGGAAAGAGTGAGGAAAGGAAACAGGTTAATAGGGCAAGTGTAAGGCGCGGGGAAAAAGTATTTGAGAAGGATATAGAAAAAAAAACTTGTTGTTTAAAAAGTTAATAAAGGGGGTGGTGATATATGGGGCGGAAATGTGGGACTAGAAAGAGTAGAGGGAGGTAGAGCGGCTACAATAAAAATACTGGAGATGGGTTTTGGGACTGGACAGAGATACACCGGGGTATATTGTGAGAGAGGAGGTACAGGTAGCAAAAATAAGAGTAGAAACGGGAAAAAGAGCCATTAAATACGAGGAAGAACCGAAGGAAACAACAGAATGCAAAATACTGCAAGAATGTTAGAAAGAGGGGAAAAGTGAAGTACGGACAGGAGGGCAGAGAAGAGTATTACAAAAGAAACGGGTACGCGAGAGAAAAGTGGAAAGATTAAGAGAAGAAGGAGTTGGAGTAAGGAGATAGGGACATCGACAAAAAAGAAATATGGACAAAGGTAAAAAAGGACAGGTATAATAAAAATTATAAGGATATCAAAGGTGAAGGGGTGCCAGAATATTTAAAAGATATAGGGAATAAAAGCAAGAAAAATAAAAA
This sequence comes from Aquatica leii, assembly GCA_035610365.1. NCBI lineage: Eukaryota > Metazoa > Arthropoda > Insecta > Coleoptera > Lampyridae > Aquatica > Aquatica leii. Next base: position 61,563,388 of record CM069434.1, read on the forward strand.
AATGATAGCACGATTCAGATGTGGGAACGAGGAGTTAGGTAACAAATACTGGAAAAAAGAAGAAGAAAACATGTGCAGACTATGTGGAGAAGAGACGGAGGACCTTAACCACATGAGAATTAAATGCAGACAATTAAGAGAATAGGTTATGAAAATATAGGAAATCTTAGACGAAAACGGAAATGGAGCGGAGTAGATGGAAGAAGTATGGAGAAGGAGAAAAAAGTTAAGATAAGGGATAATGAAATGTATTTAAAAAAAATGTAAATAGAATGTAATGTTGTAATTGTAAATAGCGGAAGCACAAAGCAGCACGTAGGCGTAAGCAACAAGTAACGTTAAACTTATATAAATATATATATAGTAAAGAATGGCAAAATGAGGATGCTCTTGGATTTTTTAAAAACGCATTTCAAAATGTCTTGGAGGGAGAAGAAGTAATACCGGAAGCGGAGCTGTGAGGAAGAAAACATGGATTTTGGGATTTAGAAATGAGATGATACTAAGATGTATTGATAAATGTTAACAAGTAAACAATAAAACTTAATTATAGCATAAATTGGCTTTTTTATTGATAACATTTTGTGCCAGTTAGGTGCAAAACTCGACATGTTTATTTTATTATTTGATTTTTATATACGCTACTCACCTCGGATATTTGTGAATGTGTTTATTATTTTTAAATATAAATAATGACCAATCGTAGAAAATTTCATTGCTCGATTGAATTGAATACAGATTTTATGAGTTTTTCTACATTATCGCAAATTTTGTTTCTGTGGACCTGTCGCGTTTTGCACCTAGGCGACTGTAGTATTTTGTGTGCATTTTTCAAAATGATTTTTTTAAATATTATTTTATTAATACGGCTAAAAAAATCACAAATTCTTTAAGAAAACAAATATTACAGACCAAGTTTATATTCTAACAAAGATTTCACTCCTCGACTCTAAACGGTTTAAACAATATTAGATAATAAACGTAAGATCTTTAAACTGACAGTAGTCTCCTAATTAAAAATTTATGTTGAAAAATTTTTAATTCTGAAATAACGAGTCCGTTTACAAGATTTTAAAGTATGTATGCCTAAATTATGCGAAATATTAATATTTCACAAGCGTTTCCGGTTTGTTCTGCTGATTGGTAGAATCAACTCGTAACACGTTTGTTATATTACAATATATAAATTGCAGACTTGTCAAAAGAATTTAACCCTTAATTAACAAATACGTTTGTTCAAGTCTAAATATAGTTGCAGTTACAAAACAAATAAGAGCATCTAATTGGTGCTAAGAATCTTCCAAACGTTGTTAAGTAAATAGATTATGAATTTACTTTTGTAAAGTAATTGTGTTAAATCGTTGAAGTGCGTAATACTCTATCAAGTTTACTATACACAATTTAATGTAGTTAGGCAGACAAACAAAATACGGAATAATTTGTAATCCCGTTTTTGTTTGCGAAAACTACTGAGCACACAATACAAAGACTGAAGCAAGTACATAGATATTGAATTGACTTCTTATGTTAAGCGAGTAAATCCGTTCTCTGTTTTAGAAATAACACATATTGATCAGAATATTGACAGTTTTAAGTACTATAAATAAGTCAAATGACAAGCAAACTTATTAATTTACAGTAACAAATTAACAATTAAAGTATAATTTAAACAAAATTGTAATTATTAAATAGTAATAATTAACATTAAATAATTCTATGATAAATGTAGTAATAACTACATATTTTTATTTGTTCTTTATTTAAAATTTTTTGTTTGTTTATAATAAAAATGTTAACGTTTTACAAATTTTAAAAAAAGTTTTGTCAAATAATGTCATGTCGTAGAAAACCATTTATTTTTGTGACAAATTAGTCGTTTATTTTATGTTCCTATAAGCAATCTGTCGGTCAGTAAAATATCAAAATGATAAATGTCATTTATTTTTCTTCAGAAAAAACACAAGTACTTATCAAGTTTTACAGTTGTTAATATCAAAACACGATTTTGGTAACTTATTAAGTATATTTAATTACTATATAGTAATAGATTTGTTGTACTTTTAACATATGTGATTAATTTAAAAAATATATTTTGTTTTATCTTTTTAAAGTACATTGTAATTCATCGTGTTTAACTCAAATTTGTATTTTTTTTTTAACTAGGACGTTGAAACATTACTATTAGAATTTATATTGTCCCAAAGGTTGATACTACTACTTAAATATAAACTGAAATTTTGTGTCTCATCACTTCAAATTGTCAAAAAACGTATACATCAAATGTTTTCAAATTCATACAAAAATGCGTTTGTAGAACTCGTAATCATTTTCCGTATTCTAAAAACTCACAATTTTCGTACTAATAAAACAAGTAACAATTTTTGTAAGACACAATATCACAAACAAATATTTATGTATTATAGTAAATATAGTAAATGTCACTAAATAGTTTTAGCCTTGTTTTTGTTAAGATTACAAAACTTTAGAAATTATTTTTTTATATTTATAACAAGTATCGTATTTATTGTAATAACCCTAACTTTATATAAAACGTATGCTGTGTTGAACAGTCTAAAATAATATCTGTCTCAAATACAAACATCATAATTCGCAAATTTGATAAATTTTATGTTACAAAAATGTTTAAATTAGTAATCTAGTTTGTAATTAAATTTATAGGTATTTTTTTATAAAGCATAACAGAAAAAGCAGTTTTTTCTCAAAATAAGATTAGTTATAAAATCAAACAGAAACTCAAATCTTATACTTTGAGTATAGAATTACATTATCGGGTAATTTGACAGTTTTATAGTAAGATGGACTCAATGTTAAATATAAACAAATTATTATATATTTTATAGAAAAACAGTTTTTGTAAATTATGTGTGAATTTAACGGCAACGAGTATATATGAATTAGGAATTAATATTACATGTTTAAAACTGAATTATAAACTAATAATGCAATAAACATTTGTCCTTTCACAATTAAAAAATTTAAATTATTTAAACAAATTGTATTAAAATTTTAGTACTATTTTAAAAACAATAAATTTTGTAAAAACTCAAGTAAATAAACACAAATTTAAAAAAAAAATAATATATAAGATATTAGTTTCTATAAAAATTATTTAAAACAAATTTGATAAAGGAAAATTTTTCAAAAGAAAAATTTAAACAAAAATATCGTTTTTAAGTTATCTAGTAACAGTTGTTTGCATTAGATAGATTTAAAATAAAAATTAGCAAGTAAATTATTCAAGCAAAACAAAATAAATCCTACAAGACAAAAAGCTAAAGGCAACAATAAAAGCTGTAACAAGAGAATATCGTAAAACGCCTTACCGATATAGGTAGAAGCGAGTAAAAACTCTGAAAGCGTTAAACGTTAAAACTCTCACATTTATTCCATGCAAATACTTAGTGCTACTACCTCTGACCATTTGTTAAATAAGAACAAAAAACTTAAATGCTGAATTGTTTGAAAAAGTAGTTATAGTATAGACAAACTACATGTAAAAATAAACCAATAAACAACTACAATATTTTTTTTAGGTAAAGTTGTGTTGTAACAAAGTATTACTTTTAGTGACACTTAAAAAAATATAATTTATAAAATCGAATAATTTTGTAATAACTAAAAACAAAACTGTCAAATGTTTGCAAAAAATTCTTTCTGTGTGTAAAAACCGATTCAAGTAATATCAATAAAAAAAAGGTTATTTATTGTAGCTTGAACTACTAACGTGCACAAAAAGTTTAAAAGTAAATAACATAAGAAATTGGCAATTTTAAATTTTATGAAATTTGGAAATTGATAAAAATTATTAGTTGTTGTAAAGTATATAAAAGTTAAGAGGAAATATTAAAAAGAAATAAGATTACAGATTTTTTTAAAATCCGTAAAGTGTTCGTCGGTTTTCTAGTAAACAAATTAAATGTTACTTTGCTTCAATTGCAATCGTTTTGCACAATCGTCTAATATATCTTTACAGTGTTTGTTTTATTTGTTACTAACAAGTTTACTGAAACTAATATGTATTTAAGTGTTATAGTTAGTAAACTTATTTTTATTTTTACTTTTCTGCAAGCTGGTGGATTAAATAACTCAGTATAGAAATTTCAATTAAAAATTTTTATGTTGAGTTACTTGCTTTTCTAATTATATTATAGGAATAGTGTAACCCAATATTTTACAGATAAACAAATACCTCTTTTGTCCATACTGTTGTTGACTTAACTTAACTTGACTTAACTTATTACATGTCGTTATTTTTGTCTTTGTAAAAAATATTAGTTTAAATTCAAATTCACGGCTGCACTGGTTTGCGTGCCGCTACTGGTATTCAGCGCGACATCGATGTTAAACGTTCATTGACTCTTTTTTTGTCGTTTCAAATTGCTGTTGAACGTCGTATCAGGGCTAATCCGCTAAAAGTAAGTAGTTTTTCTTTCTACTGAATTTTTCTAGTTAGTTATTTTGATTACGCATTTAGCGATTTGGTCAATAACTCGACGTTCCAGGTATGAAAACAAGATAAAATAGCGTCTTCACCTTATCCTTTACCTTTTAGCAAATTTCTGATGGGAAAAGGCTGCTATTTAATTTCTATACACGGTTGTTGCGGGGATATGTAGCTTGTAAAATTTACTTCATTCAGTAAATCAGAGTAATGACGAAAGATGACTCACACTTTTTCTGAAGTCTCAGGATTGTATAGTTTGTTTATTGTTTTGTTACTTTTATAATTAGTCAATAAGCTTTATGTACCTTACTTATCATAGCGTATATTTTTGTCGTAATTGTAACTAATTCTCTAATATATTATGTCAGCTTTGTGCGTACTACTTAATAGTTTTTTATAAGTTTGCTTTTACTTAATTGTATTCAATTTTATCAGTTAACCGTCAGCCTTAAGCAAAACATGTATTGTGTGTAGTCAAAACGTAGATCAGACAGACTCACTTTTACTTTTAGTCGCAAACTTTGAATCATCTTTAACTTTATGTATTGTCGTTTGAGTACATTGACGTGACATCCGTCTAAATTCTTCGATCATTTGTATGCAGTCAAAGTTAAGGTTTTTATCACGCATATTTTGTTTTTAAATCAACTAAAAGAAATAAGTAGTAAATGTTACTACTTGTGACAAAGAATTGGCGTTTGGGTAAGTTTTTGTGCTAGTACTTTTATTTTTTTTTGCAACTTAGCATTATAATTGTCGATTGTCGACTGCATAGTAAAAAAATTAATTGATCCAATACCATTTAACTTTTATTAAAATCAATAACTTATAATGCTTGTTAGCAATTGAATATAATTAGTTGTATAGAATTTTGCCTGATTAAAAGGACCTACATCAATATTATAGCTGTGATATTAGTCGACAAATGTATAACTGTTATTTACTTACTATTGGTTTACCTTGTCACTTTTTTTAACTCCTATTCACTTTGGTTGGCAATGAATATATAATTGCTAGAATATGTGTTCTGCAAAATGTTTCTTTTGGTAATCGACAGATTTAAACAATATCTGTATTAGGTGTCATTTACTTGTTTTGGCACTTTTTTATTTATAATTTATTGTAAGATTATAACATCAAGACTTGCGACCCGCTTGTTGAGTCGCATCCAGCTAGCTGCCAACATTTATGTTACGAGAAAATCCTTGTAACAAATTTTACATTTTCCAGAACTGATAAAATAATATTCCATTTAAAAAAAAATCGATTATGCGATGGAATTACAAAACCAAACAAATGCGTTTGCATTTAAATGTTATTAAATTTTGTTTATTTTATGAGTATATAAAAATTATGAAGAAAACTAAGAGAAAACAGGATTTTATTTATTTGAATAAAACAAAACAAAAGTACAGCAAAAATTAAAAATCATAGCAAATGCTTAAACAAACGACCATTGTCTGCTAAACAGTTACCCAAAATGTCATAAAATTACCATCTAAAACACCATAAACAATTTTAATTTTTTTTATGCTACTAACATCTATTGGTTAATAGGTGAATTAATTTTATGCGGTCACATTCTAGTGGAGTTTGTAGTTTTCTCGTTCAAAGCACATGTTTGTAATCTCATGTTTGGTTGTAAAACTGTATATCTGTGTTTAGCGTGTTATTAAAAAAGTACAGGTAAAAAAAATGATTTTTGCTGTAGATTCTACCCTAACCTGTATAACAATGGTGTTCTATTTAAATTGAATAAATCTTAAGACGCTTTTTATATACATTTTAAAACTCCTTTTTGCCTGTAGTGGATTAAGATGACGGGGGTAAGATGACAATCGTCATCTTACCCCGTCATTTTATCTCAGTAACCAAATGGATTATTTTTTATTAGTAAGTTTTTAATATATGTAGGTAATCATGCCAAGAAGCTATGAACGGAAGACCAATAGCGGAAATTGGTCTCAAGACGCAATGATATCGGCTATGTACGATGCTGAAGAGGAAACCCTATCTTGTAATACAGCTGCAGCAAACTATGAAATACCTAAAGCAACACTTTAACGTTACATTAAAAAATCGAAAGAGAACAAAAATTTACCTGAACACTCAGAAAGATATCACAAAACCTTTAATGCCCAACAAACTACTAAATTTATAACTTATGTAAAAGAATTTAGCAACCGGGATCTAGGCTTTACAAGAGTTTAATTTAAAAGATTAGCTTACGAATACGCCGAAAAAAACAATATCGAACATAGATTCAACAATGAAAAAAAGTCTTTTGGCAAGGACTGGTTCCTGGAATTTACCAAAGCCAATCGACTTAGTATCCAAAAAGCAGAAGCCACGTCTATCGGCCGATTGGTGGGATTCAACAAAGTCGCCGTTAGCCAATTTTTCAATCTTTTAAGAGATGTCCGAACAAAATATATTTTTTTTGCAGATCAAATATTCAACGCAGATGAATCGGGCGTCTCCACTGTCCCAACAAAACTACCCAAAATTTTAACACTCACTATGTCATCGTAGTTATTAAAATAGTTTTATCAGAAAGGGGCCAAAATACTACTGTTGTATGCGCTATGAGTGCACTGGGTGTCTATATTTCACCTTTTTTTATTTTTGCTCGAAAGAGAATGAAGTCAGAGTTTCTGAATGGAACTTCTCAATGTAAAATCGGCATCGCCCATCCCTCTGAATAGATGACAACTGAGAGTTTTGTTAAGTATTTGAGACATTTTGCACACCATGCCAAGCCTTCTGCGGAACGTCCTATTTTACTCATCGTGCACAACCACAATTCTCATATCTCGCTTGATGCCATTTACTTTTGTAGACCCAACAACATACTAATGATAGGGTTGCCTCCTCACACAACACACAGGCTCCAACCTCTTAACCTCGCTCTTTTGGTCCATTTAAAACTTTTTATAATCAAGCATGTGATTCAATGATGGTTAATTAACCAGGTACTCCAAAAACTGACCGCAATTTTGGACCAATATTTGGGGAAGCATATGGAAAAGCAGCAACAGTTAATAACGCAATCAAAAGATTTCGTGCTTGTGGAATTGAACCCTATAACCCCCATGTTTTCGAGGATAGCAATTTTGCCCCAGCGGTTACAAGCGAAAGACAGTATGAGACAAGCATGGATGTTTCTGACCATACTAATGATAGGATTGATGTGCTTGGTAGTGAGATTACTAATGAAAAGCCAGAAAATTCAGAGTCTTCATCAGATGATGACATTCCGTTGACGCAAATAAGAACATTTGGTTTGGTGTCACTTACGAAACATGATGGAGAATCATTAAAGATTTTAGCGCTTTAACCTATAACATGCAATTTATTTTACTCCGCAAATATACCAGGTCCTAGCTGCTCAAAGTCACAGTCTAAAAGTTACAACTCATTTTGGGAAATCAAATCCTTACGAACTATTAATCGTCCTATTCAAAACAAGCGTAAACAGCTTTCGACAAGCGTAATTTCTGACACAACTATAAAAGAATAGTTAAAAGAAAAAGATAGGTTAGTAATAGAAAAAGAAGAAAAGAAAAAAGTTAAAAAGACACGAAAATCAGGGCCTAACAAAAAGACTGATCAGGCATCCAAGTCGTCATCCTGTTTTTGTGTAATCTGCCACGAACTTTACGTAGAACCATCAGTGGAAGATTGGATAAAGTGTTGCAAATGTCAAGAGTGGTGTCACGAAGACTGATCCAGTTACGATGAGCAAGGAGAACTTATTTGCGATTGGTGTCTGTAAGCGTCAACATACTTGGGGTAAGATGACTAAAATGCCACTTTTTGTTTATATATTTTTTAACTAATATTAGATCTTGCGTTTAGTTTAAAATCATATAAATTCAAAGGTAGATAACCAATGTATGTAGTAGCCACTTTTATTTAAAACTATTAAAGTTACTTTGCCCAAAAATGATTTTTCTTGTTAACGTCGTCATCTTACCCCACCTTCCCCTAGTCTTGACTTAAACGTGTTTAGCAAATCTATGTATAAAAATGTAGATGAAATGCATATTTATTTTTGTTACAAACATTCGTAAGTGCACAATACACAAATGCTATGTATGCGTATTCTTCCGGTACATATGTAGGTATTTAAAACATATTTACATGAAGTGAGTTTTAACGCATATGTCAAACTTTACACTTAAAAAACATTTTTGCGTATAATTAGAAATAATTAAATTTAGGCTTTTTACGTATCTATTTTATTTATTAATTATTGGCTACATGCTTTAACCATTTTGGTCAATATCGGGCCTCTAAAATTATAAATTGAAAAGTAAAATCTAAACTTTAAATGATTATTACATTTACAATTAACAAATAAAGTACAAAACTAACAGTTTTTAGAAATTTCAAATTAAAATAAAAATGTAAAATAATATTTTATTACTCTTGAAGTCTTCTCCACAGTATTTTTATTTTTTAATATTTTATTTTAGGAAATACATGTTTCGCTAATTATAATTAGCATCGTCAGTATATATAGGTAACTAAAAACAAAAATTAAAACAGTGAAATATAAATAAAGAATACTAACCGAATAAAATAGTTAACAAATTTTAAACTAATGTCAATTAAAAATTAAACGTATTTGACAATTTAATACAGTCGACTATATTAAAAAATTAATTTAAATAAAGAAAAAAATAAAAAATATCAAAAGATTAGAAAAATGAAAAGAATAAAACTATAATTTTGAACTGAGAAGAATTGAGGGATTTAAATTTAACATTTCATTTAGACAATTTATTGAATTATTGTTAGAAATTCTATTAATTTCAAGAGTCTCTAATGAGTTTAGAAGAGATCCTTTATTACATACATGTAGAATTTTGATATTTAAATCTGAAGAAAATGAATGCCCTGAACATAAAATATGGTTGGCAAAAGCAGAATTAGTGTTATAAATATTTGTATTTAAATATTTATTTATTAAATATAAATGTTCATTTAGTCTCGTTTTGAATTTTCTACTTGTTTGACCAATATATGAAGAATTGCAAAACGAACAAGTAAGTTGATACACTCCAGATTTATGTAATATTGGTATTTGATCTTTATTATTAACTAAAAATAATTTAGTTGTGTTGTGTCGAAAATGAAATGGTGATATTATGTTTTTTAAAAAGTTTTTGAAGAAATTGAAAACAGTGACCAAAGTATGGAAGAGATCTAAAAACCATTTCATTATTAGTAGAAAAATTGATCAAATTTTTGAATAAATGTTTTATACGAACTTTGTGAAAAATACTATTAATTAATTGAATAGGATAATCATTATTTAAACCAATTTGATTTATAATTTTGTGTTCTTTAGCAAAATTAGAAGGGGACATAGGTATAGAAAATAGTCTATGAAAGTATGAACGAAAAGCAGCAGTTTTATGAGAAAATGGATGGCACGAATTAAATGGAATTACGCAATCTGTATGGGAAGATTTGCGAAAAATACCAAAATTAAATTTATTGTTAAACCGTGAAATTTTTAAATCTAAATAAGACAAAGAGTTGTTTGATTCAATATCTAAAGTAAATTTTATTTTTGGATGGATAGAATTAATAAAATTACTAAAATTATTTAATTCGTCAATGGTACCATTAAAAAGAACTAAACAATCATCACCGTATCTATACCAAAAAGAAATTTTGTTTAATAATTAGCGAAACATGTATTTCCTAAAATAAAATATTAAAAAATAAAAATACTGTGGAGAAGACTTCAAGAGTAATAAAATATTATTTTAAAAAGAGACTCCACTTAGAGAAATGAATTACTTCACCAATATTAAATATGCTTGTCAAGCAATTGTAGTTCGAGAATTTAAAAAACTAATGCTAAATAGGAAGACAATTTTATTAAAGATATGGTTTATCCAGACATGCCTAAAAGAACGTCTAACCCCTAAATTTGTTAACATTAAATCGAAATCCACTTCTTCACAATCTAGAAAAGCTATTGAATGTGGACGGAGAATTTGGTTGAAAGAAGAAATTAAGGTACATTATAAGAACTTAAATAACATCAATTACAAATTATATTATCTTCATTCAAGACTAAATTTATTACTACATCATTGCGAATTTGATTGTTTAGATTTAAAAATTAGGGATTTTGTATTCTATCAAAGTAGTTTAATTTATAACAACCTTTGTAAAAAATTAAACGATTTACGATTTTTACAGTCACACCATCATCAACAATATATTTTTCCTTCACAACCCAGTCTTCATAACGTTAATTATAATTTTCACGCTAAGTTTATTAATTTAAGTAATTTTACCTTTTCAAATAATGAAGAAAATATATTGAAATCTGGTCTTAAATATAATCTTCCAGTTAATATACAAAGTAAACATGTTGAATTTTTACCTGTTAATGTAGAAAACGTTATTAATTCTGTAGAAATACCAGAAGCTAATATTGTAAGAACAGAAATTTTTACTAAATTAAAAAGAATTTTAGGTAATTATACTTTTAATAAAAATTTTGATTCTATTTATAAAACTTGTAAAAATTTAAGATCTAAAATAAAATTAAATAATTTAGTTGTTACAAAAGCAGATAAAGGTAATTGTGTAGTTGTTTTAAATAAGGTTGATTATGTTGATAAAGTTTTGGATTTTCTTTCTAATGACGACTTTAATCTTCTGTCAAAAGATCCAAATGCCTCTTTTCTTTCTATATTTAAATCATCATTAAAAATATAGTATTACTCTTAGTTCACTTGGTAAACCTAATAAATTTTATTTTCAAATTATGAATCCTTCTACTCCTTTACTTTATGGACTACCTAAATTACATAAACCTGGTATCCCTATAAGACCAGTTGTTTCTTTTCCTAATTCGCCTGTTTCTAAACTTGCACCTTGGCTAAATAGTATGATACGAACACATACAAATTTTAATAATAAATATGCTATTACTAATTCTTGTGACCTTGTACAAAAAATTATTAACATACCTTTTCCTTCATCATCAATTTTAGTTTCTTTTGATGTAGTTAATCTTTTTCCGTCAATACCTCCAGATGAATGTACTAATCTTATACGTAATATTCTTTTTTCTAACAACTCTCTATATACATATCAAATTTTAGATCTTTGTTCATTATTAGATTTAGTCTTTAAACAAAATTATTTTAAATTTGACAATAAATATTATTCACAAGTATCAGGCTTAGCGATGGGATCAAATATTTCACCTTTAGCAGCTGAAATTTTTATGAACAATTTAGAAAATACAATTTTTTGAAACTCTTTTATATTAAACAAAATTTCTTTTTGGTATAGATACGTTGATAATTGTTTAGTTCTTTTTAATGGTACCATTGACGAATTAAATAATTTTAGTAATTTTATTAATTCTATCCATCCAAAAATAAAATTTACTTTAGATATTGAATCAAACAACTCTTTGTCTTATTTAGATTTAAAAATTTCACGGTTTAACAATAAATTTAGTTTTGATATTTTTCGCAAATCTTCCCATACAGATTGCGTAATTCCATTTAATTCGTGCCATCCATTTTCTCATAAAACTGCTGCTTTTCGTTCATACTTTCATAGACTATTTTCTATACCTATGTCACCTTCTAATTTTGCTAAAAAACACAAAATTATAAATCAAATTGGTTTAAATAATGGTTATCCTATTCAATTAATTAATAGTATTTTTCACAAAGTTCGTATAAAACATTTATTCAAAAATTTGATCAATTTTTCTACTAATAATGAAATGGTTTTTAGATCTCTTCCATACTTTGGTCACTGTTTTCAATTTCTTCAAAAACTTTTTAAAAAACATAATATCACCATTTCATTTTCGACACATAACACAATTAAATTATTTTTAGTTAATAATAAAGATCAAATACCAATATTACATAAATCTGGAGTGTATCAACTTACTTGTTCGTTTTGCAATTCTTCATATATTGGTCAAACAAGTAGAAAATTCAAAACGAGACTAAATGAACATTTATATTTAATAAATAAATATTTAAATACAAATATTTATAACACTAATTCTGCTTTTGCCAACCATATTTTATGTTCAGGGCATTCATTTTCTTCAGATTTAAATATCAAAATTCTACATGTATGTAATAAAGGATCTCTTCTAAACTCATTAGAGACTCTTGAAATTAATAGAATTTCTAACAATAATTCAATAAATTGTCTAAATGAAATGTTAAATTTAAATCCCTCAATTCTTCTCAGTTCAAAATTATAGTTTTATTCTTTTCATTTTTCTATTCTTTTGATATTTTTTATTTTTTTCTTTATTTAAATTAATTTTTTAATATAGTCGACTGTATTAAATTGTCAAATACGTTTAATTTTTAATTGACAGTAGTTTAAAATTTGTTAACTATTTTATTCGGTTAGTATTCTTTCTTTATATTTCACTGTTTTAATTTTAGTTTTTAGTTACCTATATATACTGACGATGCTAATTATAATTAGCGAAACATTTATTTCCTAAAATAAAATATTAAAAAATAAAAATACTGTGGAGAAGACTTCAAGAGTAATAAAATATTATTTTAAAAAGAGACTCCACTTAGAGAAATGAATTACTTCACCAATAATAAAAAATGTAAATGTAACACTATAAATAATTAAAGAATTTTAAGTAAAATAAACGATTCCCGCATTAACACAAATTCTAGCGCCTTAATCAAAAATTCCATACCTACCACAGAATTTTTTTTTAATGTGTTGTCCATATAGCAGTTTTAAGTTGTATATAATTGTGTTTTAAATTTTTTTTAAACAAACAAAACTGTTTAAGAATATATAGGTATTTTGCTGTAATAACTGTCTAAAACCGGATAATTTAAATGTGGCTATATTTTGAAACTACATGTATAAACAATATAAACATAAATATAGATTTGATATATTTACATATGTGATAGGGTAGAAACTTTCAGAAACTAAAATATTTATTCAAAACTGAAAACCGTTATTTTTACAACAATAATACTGTGTTAACAATAAGGTTTTAGAAATACCATTAACAACTTTATGAATCTTGAATTAAATTATTTTAAACTTGTAAAAACGTTATAACTTAAAAGTTTTTTTTAATAAGAATAATAATTATTAAAAAACCGTAGTGCAATAGTCGCAAACTACGTTTAGAAAGCAGTGATTACAATAAACACTTGTTTCTCTAGTTTAAGATTAAACTAATAAATGTGTTCTCAAATGTGACTGTGTGATTCTTCTAACACTTTTAACTATATTATTAATCACTAAGATAAGAATATAAACATCAAACTCATCAATAAACTAAAGCTGCGCTCCACTAATATGCAGAGATAATCTGTTGCTAATTTACTTCTTTGTAGTTCTGAATCTATTTTGATTCCTATTTTTGTAGAAACGTCAACATTTAGTCAAAGTTGTATGTAAAAAATTTAATAATTGAAATGTTTTTTAATTATGCCAATAAACAATAAGATTTAATGTACAAATTTAAGTATTTTAAATAAATTAATTTTTGATATAATAAAAATAGCAAAACTTGTAAAATTGCAATAAAACGCAAGTTTAACTGTATTAATCTGATTAGCTTAGTTTAAGACGTTGTTAATGTTTAGAAAGATCAGAATCAAACAGTAAAGTTAGCTTTGCAATAAGTACAAACTAGTCGACAAAGGAACAAAAAAGTTTCTAGAAAATTAAACTCAACCTACAAAAAATATTTCAACAACGTAATTTCATGTATTATTAAAAAATAACTTTACCTAATATATGGTAGTAAAACAACAACAAAGCAAAAAGTAAATTAGAAATAATAGCACATTGAATTTTTATTTTGATTAGGCACAACAAAATTTTCTTAAAGACACTAACAGTGTATATAAAATATTAAATCTAAATTCATTTTTGTTTGTTTGCAAGATATAATTAAGTTCAATTTGATGTTACCATAGAAATTTATGTTGTTAAAAATTGCACTTAGTACAATTTTTACTACGGTTATTAGTTCTTTTTACACAGAAGTTGTTTTTATATGTTTACTATTGGCAATTTTTATTACCAAGAGATGGCGCTGTTCGCCCTCTGTGGCATCTGTATAAATTAAAAGATTCAGTAATGTTTACTATTGTTACAACTTTCTGTACTGTTGGTAGTTTAGCATTTTATAAAAAGATCAAATGAACAAAACGTCTTATTCCATCTGTAACACGCAGTACGTGATATGTAATATATTTATTTAACACACTCTATACAGTAGATACAAAAACACCCTTGTAAATAAGTAAAGTTAACATAAATCTTCACATGAAAGTATACAAAAAACGCAAATAAAGTAAATGGTTACGTTACCTGCTGCTGTAGCTGTAAATTTACTTCTTACCTTGATATCAACAATATCAGATGGCCTATCTATAGATTATTTAAAATAATAAATTGTGTACACAAAAAATACTGATAAAAGTTAACGAAACGTTAAAATATTAGGATACACAATAAGTTCGCAACGTAAATCAGACTTTTAATGTGATTTTGCTGCGTACTTTGAATTAACTAATTACAAACACATTCGTAGGAGGGTCTTATTTCTATCTATTTAGCGTTTTTAGTTTAGAGAAAGTCTAAATAAATTATTATACATAATTGTTATATATAAAAAATAAATTGTTCAAACACTGTTAGTAACATGTGTATAAACGGTTATAGATATTTTTATTGTATTTTAGTATTACACTTTAAATAATTGCGTTTTGTGTTTATGTTTGTAATATTAATTAATTAGTGTTTTATTATTTAAATAATTATATTAATTTAGAAATGAATAATTAAATTTCTTAAGATCAATTGTAAAATATATTTAATTGTATAAAAATGTTAATTAATTTTTTTTGTAGACATGAAATTGGTTGTTATAACAACTGAAACGTTGTCGTTTTAACAAAATTTAATATAATTAATTAAAACATAAATTGGTCGAAACCCTGTTCAATTATTTAACGTTAAATTCAAATATTAAATTAGGGTTGTAGATTCAGTATTAGAGCAAAATGTTGTTTTATAATCCTACATTAATATGTTTGAGTGTTATATTAATTATAACACACAATATATTTTTTTAGATTTTTGTCTAAGTTTACTAGTTTGCTTTACCCTATAAAAATTTTACTATTAGTTAAAGTTGGTATCTGTAATATATTTCAATGCAGATAAAAAACAATTAGTAGGATGAAAAAACATTTAGTACTTGACGGAAACTATACAACTATTGAGTTAGTAACCTAATAAAAAGAAAAGAAAATCATGTAAATATTTCAATAATATGTTTAACCAAGTTTACAAACAATTTAATTAATACGAACGGTTCTGTTTTTACAGTAAATTAAAAATTTATAATAACATTAAACTTGAACTTTAATTAACTACGTTTTATAAAACAAAATCAAAGTTAAAAATAATTTAAACGTTATATTAAAGTTTTGTTATTTACTTTACGCTGAGTAAAACCAAACAATTTTAGTAAAATATATACTCAAAAATATACATTTTAGTAATATAAACACAAAAAAATGTTAAAAGAAAATAAAAAGGTTAGAATATCAGCAGCATTTTAATAAACGTTATTTTTAGTAAACAGTAGTTGTAATAATTCATTTGTGATATACTTTTTTATTATTATTGAGTACACTAGTAGGTTGTAAAAAAAAACTTTTTAACTACAACTCAACATTTTTTACTATTACTTACATTTATTGTTATGGTGACTACGGAATAACAATTGAACGTACCCTTTTCGAGATATTTACAAAAACATCGTTTTTTTAAACGGAACACACTGTATATTTTTAATTTTTTTTAAAATAATTTGGAACAAAAAATTGTTAATACATAATTACTCTAAACGTAAAAATCAACAAATAATAAGCATTTACTTTTAATGTTAAATCTTGCAAAACTTACATAGGAAAAAATTTGAGATACTTGTGTGTGTAAAAAAAATCTTCAGAAGCACTACAACATTACCAGATAAGATTTTAAAACCGTTAAACATCAAATGCAGTATATTTGAGATTACGCAAACAATTCAGAAACAATGAAGCTACGCTATTAAGAAAACAAGAAGCATGATGAGCAAACTGAAATTTGATAGCGTACTATAAAGTATTTTACAAAACAACGTCATATGAATTAATAGTTAGGTATCTTATATCTCCATAGAAATAAATGTTCAAACGCGTTGTCTTCTTGCTAAATACATTTTTGAGCTTGCATGATAACACTTCTTTTTACTTTGAGAAGAATTCTTCCATCTATGTTATGTAAAGTGTTTGTAATTGCGTCCTTTAACTCGTTTGCATTTTGATACCGTTGCTTGTACATTTCATCTTTCAAAAAGCCCCAAAAATAAAAATCTAGAAGCGCTAAACCCGGTTAACAGGTGCTCCATCCTGCTGAAAGTGAACATGTGGGTAAGCAATCAACAAAACGCGGCATATTCCTTTCCAGTCAAATTCTTGTAATAGAATACGAACCTATATTAAACCTGAAGCAGAAAAGTTAGATTGGTCAGATTGTATTTGTTGCACATACCTACCTGGATAAAAAAAATTAGATTTCTCAGACTATAAAATAGTTTTGAAGTTATCTCGAGGTTTATGTTTTTGCAGAATCGTTTGAATTGTTCTATTTTCCACATCCAACTTGAGAGTTTTTGATCAATTTTTCAGAAAATGCTTCAAACTAGGCCAGCACATTCGTTTCCATTCATCAATAATAAAAAGTTTACTTCTTGCTTTATTAAATGTAGTCTCATTGTTTCTGAATTTTCTATATAATTTCAGAAAGTACTGTACATTTAGTGCTTGACGATTCAGAAATCTAATGTAGTAATGCTATAGTGCATTTGCAGAGTTCTTTCTGCGTATCAGATATACCTTAAGCATGTCAAACTTTTGTAAATCTAACGTCTCATCCACAACCTTCTTAAGTTTAAGTGCTTATTATTTGTATATTTTTAAGTTTAAGGTCTTTATATATTAACAACTTTCTGTGCAAAACTTAATTTTTCTTTTGAAATGTTTGAAAATATAGAGGGCGTTCTATTTACAAACACGCTCAATTGTTGTTATGCTGTCAACATTGTAATCAGCGGAAAAATGACATTAGTTTCCCCATTTAACAGACTTTTTAGCTCTAATAAAAACGAAGATAACAATGTTAAACGTTTAAGTTTAGACACAGTGTATATTACAAGCGATAATACTTTTATAGCCCAAGCACCTAATTTTCCTTGCATCTTGAAATTTAATTTCTTTGCTTGCACTATATAATTTGTTACAAGCTTATAGGTATTACGAACCTTGCACGGCCAACTCACACAGTCGGAGATAGGGGAGGTTCAAGTAAATAATAATTAAGGGTGCCACATATTTTATAATTAACACTTCTGCCTTGATCAAGAGAGACAGTCCAAGCTTGTAACAAATTTTTAGGTTCGTAATCCTTGTTACTCTGATGTTCGGGTAACCACAATAAAAGAGAAAGGTATGTTACCATAAAAGAAAGATTAAACAGGTATAAAAACTTTAACTTAATAATGTAAATTGTTAACAAGAGTATATCTAATTCTCAATTCATAAATGCCAGAATTATCGCAACACACAATACATCAGTTGAAACGAACTGAAAGCAAGCAAGATCTACAAAATTGTTAATTACTGCTAAAAGAAAGTAGACATAACATAACCCGATTATCGAATGTTGTTGTACACATTCAATGAAAGTTGGTTTCGCAGGTGTTTGCCGCATGAGTAGGATCTCGAAGAAAAGTTCTTGTCTTTGGTTTTTTTTAGTCTTAAACGTAGGCCTTACAGAGTTATACTCGTCCCATGAAGGTATTTATCGATATTAATCCCTCATTATTCTTTATTGAATAGAAACATGTGGCTAAAGCGTGGCAGAACGGCTATCAAATTAAGAAAGAAATTACAAAAGAATCCTAACAAAACGGATGTAAATATCTTACCCTGTGACGAATAAATTACTT
This sequence comes from Aquatica leii, assembly GCA_035610365.1. NCBI lineage: Eukaryota > Metazoa > Arthropoda > Insecta > Coleoptera > Lampyridae > Aquatica > Aquatica leii. The sequence continues at coordinate 61,581,924 of CM069434.1, forward strand.
TAAATACATAATGAATTTAAAATTTCATTCCCATTACAGATGATGTTCTATTAAATGTTTAGCTTTACACGAAACAGACCATTTTATGTAGTTGTCAGCTTAATGTCCTGGCCGCAAATGACAGTAACAAGAAAGATCGGCAGAGGGCGGAATCTAATTTTAATTTAATATACAGGGTATTACGTTATGAAATTTTTGCACGTAACAAATTACTTTTCAATTTTGGTACATACTGCACTATTGCTTATATTAAAGTTCAATTAGGTTTTTTTCTACAATAGTCTTTGTCTTATCTATTACATTATTATCGATAACAATAAAACTAAAAATTTTAAAAATGTATAAATTATTGTATTGTATGTACAGGACCTTTATTAAAACCCATTTCCTACGTGATTTATGAGTTGAGCATCAATAGTGTTTTCGGTTGGTAGTGTTACCACAGGTGTTACCGTTTAGTAACATTTTTTGACATTTTCGTTTGACGTATCGTTGACATCGGGTATTATTTTTCGTCGTTTTCCTTATTCTTTGTTTTTTATATTTTTTAATAGTTATGATCATAACTATTTAGCACTTTTTGTGCTTCTGTTGGTAAGTAATAACATTTCACGATGTTTAATTCAACGAATATTTCCCAGAAGGAAACTTTGCTTACGATGTCTTCCGGCGACGAAAACAAGTTTTAATTAATACATTTTTAAATAAGAATTGCAGTTGCAAAGAAAAACCTACAGGTGGGCTTACTGTACTCACTACGCCTGTTATCTAAAAAATTCGCAATCGCATGAAACAAAGTCCTAATAAAACGGTGGTAAAATTATCTGCAGGCAACAGGTATAAAGTCACTCTAATTCAATTTGTAAATTATAAGAATTCAATTTTTAAGAATATTAGTAGAAACTTGCCACACAGCACTAAAAAAACGTTTCGATGACTCCGTACCACATTATGGTTTATCAATGTTTTCCAAAATTTAAAGAGAAGAATTAACGCCTGTATCGCAGCTAAAGAACAACTTACTGAACATCAGTTATAAATTTTAAATAAATGTTATTACCTATTTTTATTTCAAATAAACAGGTATTGTTATTAATGTGTTACTGTTTTTAATAAATTACTTAACCTAAATTTAGACGTTACAGATCAATTTTTTTATTTAGTAATTTTTTTACGTTATACCAATCCAAGCAATGTTGGTTGCCTAACATATATGTCACGTAGGATCCAATCATTTATGAAAGCCCTGTATATATTAAAAATAAATCAAATAATGGTATAAGGAAAAGTAAACAAGATTATTACTTCAATTTATTTAGTCAGGCAAAAGAAAATCTAAGATATCAGTTAATTACTATTGATAGTCTGATTGAAGAGAAGCATTATAAAAGCATTAAAAAAATTAGAAATTTAGAAGGACCTGATATTGAATTTAGTAATTACTTTCTAAATATTGCGCAGACGTTAAAAGACTGGCTGGTCAGCAATCCCCCTAATTTGATATCTAATTATAATAACAAATTTTGCGTTGTTTCTAATAATATTTCAGTTTTCATTGAACCATCTAATAAATATAAAATTTGTAAAATAACTAATTCACTAAAAAATAAAAAATCAGTTTCAGTGTTAAAAGAATTGCAAAACGTGTTGGCTCACCTGTTCAATATGAGTATACAATATGGGGGTTTTCCCAATATATTATTAAAAACTATGGTAGTGCCGATTTTTAAAAAAGGGGACAGATTTAATGTAACTAATTATTGCCCAGTAGCATTAATATATAACTTTTAGTCAACAAGTCAAGGCTGTCAAGTGCCTAAAAATTCTGATAAATATAAGACTCTCAGGGAGGGACCATGTTGCAAAACTTAAAAAAGAAATTGGAAACTCAATTCGTAAATTTTACTTTTTAGAAATATGTGCCGGTTGAACAATTTAAAAATGTTATATTTTCCGTTAATTCAATCAAGATTGAAATACTGTATTTTTTTGTGAGGAGCATATACAGGCTGTATCAAATTTCGTGTTAAGTACAGGGATCTCGTTTATTATCAGAGATAGAGAGTTGGTTAAATGGATCAAAATGATCTTGAAGTTATGCCTAAATAAATTTAAAAAACAAAACTTACCCCCTCTATAAAGTTTCTGAAATATGGCGGAAAATCATAAAATTAGTGTTTTTGATTTTTAGTTTTAAAATTGTTATTTGGGGAGGTATTTAAAAACTAAAAAAACTTTTTTAGCAGACCTTTTTCTGCTCTTTTAGATGGCAATAAATTTTTGTTATCGTTATTATTTTACTTTATATCGATACCAACTTTTGTTTTTCATATGGTAGTCATTTTAAAGTTTTATGCCATAAGATAGAGAAAAAAATCCTGATTTCAAAAATGTATACCATGTTCATAAAAAAAGCAAAAATAAGTTTAACATTTAAAGAAAACCGTTCCGATTGAAAATTTATTAATAAGTGTCAATAATAACAATATCCGTGAACAACAAATACAGTTCTAAATTAATAAATAACCTAAATTTAACTGCAATAAATGTTCAAATTGACGACCTTGATTTTCTAGACACACTACACATCTTCTCCAAACATGTTCTGAATCACGTCTAATGTGAACCCTCTGACAATTTCAACATGCACTAATAATTTGCTCTCTTAGCAGCTCAACAGTGTCGAAGTTTAAGAATACACTTGATCTGGAAATTTTTAATTTAAATAATGTTAGACAACTTGCGCATTGTGCGCAGGGGCATCATCTTGTTGAAAATGAAATAATTCGAGTTGATTTAGAGGAATATAGTCTAGGAAATTTTCAAACTCGGTTTGTAAGGAAGTGAGATACATATCAAAATTTAAATGTCCTTCATATATGATAGGTCCGATAATCATATTATTAAATATTCCACACCAAACGTTTAAAGTAAACTGAACTTGAGGTATAACTTCTACAATTCTTCCTTCATTTTCTGTGTACAAACTTAATAAAATTTAAAAAAAACGGTTTTTTTAAATTTTAAACTTATTTTTGATTTTTTTATGAACATGTTATGCATTTTTGAAATCAAGATTTTTTTTCTATTTCATGGCATAAAACTTTAAAATGGCTACCATTTGAAAAACAAAAATTGGTATCAATATAAAGTAAAGTAATAACGATAACAAAAATTTATTTCCATCTTCTGAAAGAGCAGAAAAAGTTCTTTCAAGAAAGTTTTTTCAATTTTTAAATACCTTTCGAAATAATAATTTTAAAGCTAAAAATCAAAAACACCAATTTTTGTTATTTTCTGCCATATTTCACAAACTTTATAGAGGAGATAAATTTGTTTAGGCATAACCCAAGGATCATCTTTGTCCATTGAAGCAACTCTTTGTCGCTGATGATAAACGAGATCCCTGTACTTAACACAAAATCTGATACAGCCTGTATAAGCATTATTAGACTTTTGTAAATTAGGTTAATGGCAAAAAAGACCCAAATCCTTTTTTCAAGATCTTCTACCTTTGAAATGTTTATTTTTTTTTAAATATTGTTGGACATTCTGGATAGGGGTGGTAAGTCGGTGGTAGCGACTGCTAGAGACATAGATGATAGAGAGAGAAGTGCCAGTAAATTAATTCTGCTAAACCTACAATATAAAAGCTTAGACGATCAAATATGTACATGCTCCCAGTCGTTAATCGTTTACCTAGTAATATATCAAATTGTACATCATTATCCTATAAAAAACGGTTAATTTGTCAATGGCTGATTTCAATAGATGATCTAGAACTATATTTTGGCTCATTACAATGTATAATTGTAAATAGTAAAATTAAAATTTAATTATTAATATGTCAGCACTTACCATGTCTTAGGTATAACAGTAGGTAGGTATATTATTCTAGTTTATTTTTCTTATATCAATTACCTATTCGTGTGAATATTTATTATATCGTATAAATCTTATTTTTGCTTATTCTTCCACTAGCCTCAATATATACCTATATAGGTATCATATGTAACATAAAGTTAATTAATCAGTTCAACATATTTTAAGTGTTCAAGTCAAGTAGTTAGTTAATTTTTATGACGATAACCTCGAATACAGGTAGGAGGTAACTATTTTCTGTAAAAATTTTGTTTAAAATATTTTTTTTGTATGTTTTGCAACTTATTACAGAAATAAACATTATTATACTTATTCTTATTAGAATTATAGTATACTCAAATTATCTTAAAATCATATTATGAGCAACCTTCACGTCGGTTTAATGTTTTTAAGAGAATTATGTTAAAAAGATTTTGGTGTGGTTTTCGTACTGTATCAATTTTGTTCCGAGACGTGGTTTTTTTTTTTGACATACAAACAATATATGCCAGGATGACATATGGTTACATATTAAACCGCACACGTCCATTTTGTGCAGAACAAAAGTCAGATGTATGTTCTAGTGTACAACTCGTTAGTTTCCACAGTATTGAATATCTTTAACCATCTATGTTGATTTTGTATACTAAATCACGTTTGAAGATGTGGTTGTTATGAGGAAATCATCTGGGTAAAGGTGCATTTTTATTTCACGATGCAAATTAATTTTCTTATTTTATTATTAGCAATTTTGGCTGCCGTCACGTGTTCTATTGATTTTGGTTACCTGCACACCTTTTTTTTAATTTTGGAATACTAGTACCTATTCTTTTATGCTGGAAAATTTATATTTTAACAATACAATTAACGTAGTATTGAAAATAGTTTCGGTTGTGTATTCGACTTACGTTAATTGAGGATATCGAAACCATCGTTTCAATTGCTACGATTACGAACGAATTGGAAAACATACTTACCGAAATATCTATTACTAATTTAGGAAAACTTAGCGCACTTGATTTTTTTAACAGATCGTATGAAACTAAGGAATTTCTTTGTGATAATGCTGTATGTATGTGATAATTTACTTTTCAACAATTTTAGGAATTTGTGTTAGCTAACAGCATACTTCAGAACAAAAAGTGAGTATTTGTTTCTTATTTAAAGTTTATTTTGTTTACGTCGTCAGTTGTTTGCACGCACGACTGTACGTACATCTTAGGTTTGTTGCCACAATTAAATATAAATTTTATAAAATTTAATATATTAAATGGTGCTTAAGCGCGAGATGTAAGACATTTAAGTTATAGCGAAAGCTTCCACGGCCGGAATCTATACTAACATTAGAATGTCTTCCGGGTTTGGGCCGTGTTATAGTTGCAACCGAAGCTGCCAACGTTTCGCCCACTTTCGTAAGGGGCTTCATCAGGGCGTGAGATAAATCGCAAAACTCAAACAAGCAATCGAAATCTTACTAAGAACTTCTCAAAAGTTAGGTTATCCACTTGTAAAACAAGCCATAACCTAAACTATGAAAAGGTGAGAAAGAAAACGATAACCTGAAAAAGCAAACGAAAATCTAACAAAGAACCACTACCGAGTTAGGTAATCAACTTGTGAACCAAGCCAGATTCTAAACTCCGTAGAAGTGATTTAAGAAGAAATAGTCTCCGTATTTAAAGGAAAAGGATCGTCACGGATGATTAAGCTCGACCCTGATTGGGTTACGGTTGCTAGGGGGCGTGTTTTTGATAAATGACTAATAACCGGGAATCAAAGAGGGGATAGTTCAAAACCATGATCGCGATTGAAGTTATTGGGGTGTTTGATGATTTCTATGCTTTCTCGCAATTTCTTGTTGAAAAAGAATGGAGATTTGGCAATCAACGAAACATTATCAAAATCTATCTTGTGACCTGTAGTAAACTGATGTTCAGCGACCGCAGACTTGGAAGTATACCTTTTCCTTATACAACGATCATGTTCTGAAATGTGAGTAATGACGGAACGACCGGTTTCACCAATGTAGACTAAACCACAAGAACAAGGAATTTGGTATACACCTTAAGATGAAAGTGTAGGAAATTTGTCTTTGGGAGAAGGAAGAATCTGAGAGATTTTGCCTGTCGAGTTGAATATGGGTTTAAGTTGCTCATCCTAAGGGGCTTGCATCAACGTTATTTTCTGTGATACTTATCGACAATTCTTAATTGACAGCATCTATGAAATTTTACCTAGTTTATTTTTTTAACCACTTTCTTGGCTAAAATAAATACACTCCTTGTTATAACCTGTGCTTTGCCATTTGTTCTCTTTCAGTGTTTGACAGATTTAACGGGTATTTACAATTACTAGTTTTTCGACCGTTTTGGTGCCTTTTTAAGCATTTTATGATTAACACATCGAGCATTACCTGCGATGCTCTCGCCAAGCTAGCCTTCTGTCTGCAGTTGCGCGTAAATTCACGTAACACAATTAAAGTTTTACTATTTTAAAAAGATAGATTAATTAAGTCTTCTGATCAAAGTTAGTTAACACGATTAGAGTTCATATTTGATTAAACTAATTTGTGTTGTACATTAAATAAAAATTTTGCAATATTTTACTTATTTTTTTTTGTAATTATACTACATTTTTACTATTGCGTCTAATTTTAATAGGTATCAAAATAGAGATTAATAAATATTTAAGTAACAAGGTTATTAATTAGGACGATTAATAATAGAGACTTTTTAACGCACGTTACGGAGTTTTAATAAAGCATAGTAAAAAAAGAATATTCTGCAAATTAGTGAAGATGTAAAAAAAATTAGATGCTCTCATTGACGACTCTGTTGGTTAAATAACTATTATTATATTTAACTTTAGTTATTAGATAAAATTGTTTTATTTATTTAATGTTAATGAATGTACCAAAAAAACTAAGTACATACATGTATTTCATATCACAATAGTTTGTATAATTTAAAACATTTTAGTAATTTTATTATATTAATGTTAGCAGAAGCTCAGGAAGGGATCTGAACTACCAACGGAATCATTTGATTTACGATCGTAAACTGTCTCAAGTTGCGGACTTGTAAAACAATTGAACAGTAAAAGTTAATATAGAGAATAATTGAAATAAGCTATAAAAAGTCATTTAATGTATAAGAAAATACGACGACAAGACACTTTTCAGATCGTAAGTAACATTTAATATTCGACTACCAAATTTGAATAATTTAAAATTTAAATTAAGGGAGTATTTGCACGCCAGTCATTTTAACTAACGTTATGACATTACTCATACAGATGGCAACAACTGTTACATGTTACATTTTAAATAAATCTGTTTTCGTGCAAATACTTGCAAAGTTGTCGATAGTCCCATTGTTTATCTGTTCTTAATTGACTATCTTTGTTTAAGTTTCTCTAAACGCACCTGCATCATAAACAAAGAAGTTTTGTTGTAGATAACATCTATAATACTAGTATTATTTCAAAATCTTGTACGACAAACATGTAGTAAGCAAAAGTTAAACTATTAATACAATTTGAGCAAACGTTCTTGGTGTGCTTTCTAGTAATAGTTGCTAGTTATGCTTGTACTGTGCTACCAAGTTAAAAAAACTTTAGTTTTATGGTTTTTTTAAAGTTTGAATTTTAGTTGTCTTTGCGTGTACAAGTTTGTTTTAGTAAATACATGTACATGTACTTTTAGTATAATAAGTATTTTTTAGATTAGAATTATTTCAATCTATTTTATAACATTGAATAAATTATTTATCGTGTTTATGTTAAAAAAAAACAGTAATAGTTTATTAATGAAATATATTTAATATATAACAGAACACAAAGAGTTGTTTGTTCCTAAACACGCTATTTTTAATCTAATTAATATTTTTGATAAACAAAAAATAATCAGTAAACGTGTAAAATTAACCATCCGCAACTAACATCCGGTCCCATCAACCTTACTTATTCCGATCATTTTCGACTGCCTGGCAGTTTAGTTGTACACCTGTCTGTACATTCATATTTCATCAGTTTCTGGTCAGTTTAAAGCCGGCAATTTAATTGGTTTTGAGATATTGTTTACATTAGCACATTTGGTGTGTAAGACCCAAATTAATTTTCTTGTTAGCTATTACTGAAATGAAACGATAAATTCCGTATTTATTAACTTACTCACAAAAGGTAATTACCAACGTTATTTTTTAGCTTGGTACAATCTTATTAAAATGAATTATAAAAAAATGTAAAGAAGACTTTAGCAATTATGAGTCAAGATTTGATATGACTCCTTAGAATTATCTTATGAAATAGGAAGATAAGTTGGAAACTCAACTAGAGCATTCAAACACAAGACAAGACGCGCCAGATTAAGAAGACCAACTATTACCAACAAAAAAAATATGTTTTGCATTTTTTGCAAAAGATGAAACTAGGTGGAAGAAACATTTGATCAAGCGCCCAAATGTACAAACTAGAGGCATCAATATTATAAATCTGCTACTTGATGTTAAAAAGGAATTATCACCAATAAAAATATGCAGTTTGTTTTTCAGTGGCAAGATGCTGGAAAAAATTGTTCATATACGAATAGACGTACTGAGGTAAATCATTATTATAGCAAATATAGAACAGCCAGATCATCGGATTTAGACAAAATTACAACCCTGCTAGAATTAATTTATATTTGTAGAGTAATAAAAAATAATCATCATTATCTTATTAATCTTTTTAGAACTATGGTATAGAACTGGAAATTTTTAGGTTAACAATATTTTTAAAGTGATTTTAATTTTTACTGCAGAAGACTTGTTTAGACAATAAAACAGCAAGGTCAAAAAGCAAAAATATATTAAACAAGTAGCAATAAGAAATTTTTTTGACAATTTCAATAGAAATTTATCAAGTATTTTTCTCTGTAACAGTAAACAACTATTCATAAAATGTTGCTAGCTTATATTAATTCACACCAACTTTTCAAGTAAGGCTAAGATATTCAGTTTTTTCTAAATGATTTCAAAACTTAATTTTTTTGATTATGCACATAACTTTTTAAATACAAATCTCATATCATCAGCATCTTCTAATACACTGCTTGGTAGTCAACAAAACTAAGTGTCTATTGCACGTTTTCAATGTTGCAATGCAATTTCCACATTCCGTTATTATTGAAGTTACAAGGTTGGTGAAATAGGCAAATTGATGTAATTTTTTTACTGCTAACAACAATTGAACGTCCTGTTTTTAAGACATTTATCAAAACAACATTTTTTTATATTGAACTCCCTGTAGATTTTTACACGTTTTAAAAGGAAATTAAATTTGAACAAAAATTGTTAATACATAATTAGGCTGAACTTAAAAATAAACAAATAGTAAGAACTTAAACTCTTAATGTCAAATGTTACAACACTTACATAGGAAAAAAGTTGACATAGTTGAGGTGTGCAGAAAAAATCTACAAAAGCACAAAAATAATATCAGATTAGATTTCTAAATTGCCAAATGAAGAATATTGTTTAAGACTATACAGACAATTACAAAACAATAAAGCTACGTTATTAAGACAACAAAAAGCATGATAAACAAATTGAAATGTGATAGCGTACTTCGAAGTATTTTACAAAACGTCATACAAAATCATGCATTGCCTTCTTGCTAAATACGTTTTTGAGCTCGCCCAATAACACTTTTTGTCAGTTTTAAGAGAGTTCTTTCATCAATATAACCGTGCAGGTCTGTTTGTACTTCTTATTCTTTGACGGCTGAAGATTTTTCTTAATAACTTAACACTCTCAAAGTAATTATAAGCAGACGTTCCAACTTGTTGAAAGTGTACTAGAGGTAAGCAATCAACAAAATGTTTTCCACAAAATCATTAATAATTTGTTCTAATAACGAAAAATTAGATTTGTCAAAACATAAAAAGATTTCTCGACATTTATTACAAAAATTTAACAATCAGTTACAAAAAAAATTCTTGCTGGATTTCTAGCTGTTAAAATGTGCACCTTTTTCAGTTTATAAAGAAAGCGTTTATGCTGTTGCAAAAGTGTTTGAACTGTGCGCTTTTTTTACATCCAACTCGACAGTAGCGTTTTTAACGATTTTCCAGGAAATGTTTTAAAATACGCTAGCATATTCGTTTTCGTTTGTTTATCAATTATAACTTGTTTTGTCTCGTTTTCTTTAATGTAGTTTAATTGTATTTAATGTGCTTGACGATTCGTAAATGTAATCTGGTGATGCTGTGAACGGCATTTTAAAGCTGTCACAAGCAAAAATATTGAAAAACAACTGTTGACACGTTTATCTGATTTCTCATCTATAGCATATAATTTAAGATAGCTTTAATTTTATTTCAAGATTATATTTTCTTTCAAAATATGTAGAAATATACAGGGCGTATTCAATAAACTGTTGTTCTTGTAAATATTTTGAAAACGACGTTTAATAGTTGTTCTGTTGTCACCATTGTAACCAGTGGAAAAAATGACAACAATTTGCACACTTAACCAACATTGTAGCTTTAATTATTAATGGAGATAACAAAAATGAACATTAAACTTTGGACACGGTATATAACAAATAACAATGGTAAGAAAACAGTAGCGGCTCAAATCAGGCTTAGAGTGGGCTACATTTTTCAAAAAGCTTGTAGATAACGTAAACGTTTTCAAATACCATTAAAGCATTATTCTAACCTTGTTTAAAAATTTGAGGGTTGAACCCTATTTGTCCCGGTTTTGTGACTTTTACAAATAGCAACCCTAGTCCGAAAAAAACATAAAAATTTTTTTTTGAATAGTGGAAAAATTTTCCATTTTGCCAATAAAGCCATAATAATTGCGATTTTCTTTAATTTACTATAATCAACCGTAAACCACTGATTTTTGTTTTGTGTGAATTGAGATTTGATATTAATAAAGCTACTAAACTACTAAACGATTTTTTCTGACACTCATTATTATGCATGTTATAACAGCTATAACTAATAATCTCTTAATGGGCGATAGCTGTAATCATTTAGATCATTTTTGCTTTATAAACATAAGATCTATTCCTTATAGTTTTTAAGAATAAATAATATTAAAATTTAAGGACGACTCTGTCATAGAATGTAAATTCATACGAAGAAAAGCGAATGACATAATTCGTAATCATTTAGTAGTAAACAACACGTACAAAGTGCAAGAATGCAATAATATTGTTTTGCTTAGTTTTACCGTAGATTGTTGAACTCTTACAGAAATCATAACGTTGGCTAACAAAATAAGTCTATGTAGTGTTACGGTCGAAATTTTCATTAGGTACGCCTATGTGTTTTCGACGTGAAATTAGATTCGGGTTTTGACGCCCGCTAACGATCCTTTTCGCATTAGATGTCATTTGGCAGAAAGTCGTCACACGTGAATGATATAAAAATGGTCTGTAACTATTGAATATTGATATATATCCGTTATCATCGGGAAAATAATGGAAAACCAATTATAATTAGTTAATTAGCTAACTTATTTGAAGAGTTACAGGGTAAGCTAAAGTCGTCTTTTAGTAAAAATTCGTTTGTAATTCGTCTTCCTTTTGACAGCCATTTTGCGTTCCTTCATTTCGCACCTGTTACATTCTCGATAAATGAATATCGTAAACTACTACTAAATAAGGCATCACGTTGCCGTACTCGAGCGCTGACGGAAGGCAATTTTCAAGCCACGCAATTGGGGTCTTGTGGAGCCGTCCAGGGCCAATTATACTACACGTGGATGACACGACGTTAATCATATTAATAACCACCTATTTTCGATTCTCACTACATACAGTAGTCGATACACGTTTTGTTTACTTTTGAGATATATTTAATGAATTACTTAATACAAAATTGTTTTAGCTGAACTATCTTTGTGAGTTGGGGTTGTGACACGATTCGGGTTAATATTTTATTGCAGGCCACTGAAGAAGAAAAACGTTTTTCTTTGGGCTAGTGGATATTGGAATTCGGGTGAGTGATTTGATTTACTTTAGATATCGTGGTCACGTACAATTACTCACGAACTGTGGGATTACAATTTAACGTTAGTAAATAAGTATAACGCGTAGCTACTTATAGGGTATTTAAAATCAGTGAAATAAATGTCTCGTATATTGTATGTAGTTGAAAGACATGTACTTTGATTCTCTGTAATTGTGTGTGGTGGGTTGCCGCTGTTGTAGGCATCGAGATCTTAACTTTTCTTGTTTATATAATTCTCTAAATTGACTATTCCGAATTCAAACGTTAATACCGTCGTAAATATTTAATGTAAATTTTTCTAGTCTTTAGTAACTCCAACTGTGGGGTGTAATGACTTTTGTTTAGTATAACTACCATTGTGATAAGTGTTAATGATAGACTATGGGGGATTAAAATTGTTAATTCTTTTTTTGTGTGCTTATTGTTTCCTACAAACGCTGGCTACTCGAACAGCCGAGTAGAAGGGATTACGAATCTTTGAATTGTTACAAGTTCCACACCATTCTGTTGTGAGCGGACAGAAGTATGACTTTGGGATAAGCTCTGGCGCCCTGAAACATCTTTTATATATTTTTTTTGTGAACCTACCCTCTCACCGACTATTGTGAGTTTGGCCGTGCAAGGTTCGTAAACCATAAAGCTTGTAACAGTAGCTAAAATTTCTTTTTCTGGGCATTCAGGAGTCATTGTGTCTATTTCAGTTGTGCGTTACTGTTAATTCGATTTTCATTATTTTAAGGTATTTTAAATACATTAAATTATTTTTGTAGTTAGGTATTTGGTATTTAGTTTTGTTATTTGTTTAATTTAGTTTCATAGTTTTTCGTATTACTCCCACTTTTTAATTTTTACATTTATGACTTCGAAATAACCGATTGACATTGTCACTTTACTTTTTTCTGTTGTTATTATGAATGTTAAAGCAAAATAAAAAGAATCTTGAATTTAGCACGACACCATATCTCTTAGTTGTTTTTTTTATTTTGTCATTAGAAACTTAATACTTAATAGTAAACTTAAATTTGACACAGTTTCAGTTCCTTTTATATCACGTTTTTTTATAACGAACAGCCAGGTCCGTAATTACATCTAATTATTACAAAAAAATTAAAAAAAATAGATAAAAAGCTAGACCACATGTTTATGAGCAAAATGTGTTGGAAATTTTACCCGCTATTAAGAGATTATTAGTAATACTTGTTACACTCTGTATATATATTATATTATTTGAATATGTATTGGAAATACGACTATAAACTCAAGAAGTAATTTCTTTGTGGTGTTAAATTAAAAAAATTTCTTTAAAAATTTAGACTAAAGTGATCTAGTTTTGAGATATTTGCAATTAAAGTTTTCAAGCCGGTTCTGATTATTTAAACAAAAGAAAATTTACTGTTAATTGCAATTATGCGGTAAGTTCTGTAAAATCAGTTTTTTTAATTTTCTATCTAGAAAATAAATTGTTAATAAAATAATTAAAACATATACTAATGTTTATTTCTTAGCATTGCTGAGCTAGCTTAATAAAATGTACTTTGTGTACAGATTGTAGTGTACTTGAAAAGAATGTGCAAAAAAGCAATTTTAACCACGTTTTATCCGATAACATTATGTTGTATTTACGTTTATCATTATTTTCAGAAAATTGCTGAGGAAAAATTTGGACTTCAACAACCTTAAGAGACTTATTTAATGTAACAGTGCGTAATTTACGACGTATTTTGCTAAAAATTTTAATTTTTTTAAATGTTTTAACGAGACTTTTATTTTGACATCTTTTGGTTGTATTTATGCTCTAATTTCACTTGCTAAAATAACAACCCGTTAATCAGATATCAGATCACCCTGTATACGTTCAAAAATAGTAGTATCATTTAGCATGATTCTCGGCATGATTCAACGGATATGTTATGAACAACTTCATTCTATTGTCTTCTTTTCGATAAAATGTAATGCGGTATTTTTATAGCTTTCTGAGAGAAATTATTTCAGCCTTCAACAAAAACCTTCGATAATTACGTACGACTAATATACCGTTTCACTTACAATACTCAGACCGCTTCATGATTACTGAATTGAAACCGTAGCGGGCTACAAACGCGAGAGCCTTTTACATGTTAAAACTGCATATGAAATCTAGTAGTGGGGGTCGCAATATACATATACCTACATATACAGCCATGGGCTCAAATAATTATAGTTACAACATAAAGAAATTACCTATTTAATATACGTTGCTTTGAATGACGACCCATGTTTTAAAGTAATAAAAAGTATATGATATTATATGTGGCAAATAGTTATAAGGTACTAAGTACTTTTTCAAGTTTATGGTAAAACGCAGTTTTAAGTTTCAATCTCATTTACGTTTAACGAAGTAATGTTTTATTCTGCATCATCATTTTTCCAAATTGATTAAACCTGTATTTTAATTGGTATACTGAATTATAATAAGTTATTCATTTTTTCAATAAAAAATGTTATTTATGTCCTTTTCATTAATAAAAGCGTATTTGTATTATTAGCAGAAAAGACACAAGTTTGCTTGCAATCAGGTATAAAAAATAAAAAGGTAATAAGCATAATTATACTTTTCAGTTTCATATCAGGGCATACGATAGTATGGAAATAAGTAAACTTATAACTGATGCTATTATGGTAATATTGATGAAAAAAACTTATGTAAACTTATTGTGGTATTTTCTACAAGCTTTAAGTTCAAAAGGATTTAAGTCTACATATCACTTATTTTATTTAATGTATGTAACAGAAACACAAACATCAAAAACTCTATAAATAACCTTTATGGAAAATTTGAAAGAAACTATATAATAACGCAATATAGAAATGATATAACCACGCAAGGCATATTAAAAGTAACACAATATTGTTGTTAAAATGTATACATAAATTAATAAAACATTATAAAAAAGTAAGTCTTGCTAAAGTACACTAACTTAATTCTAATCATCTTCACCCTCTGAGAAACAGCGATCAATATCTGGATCCGTGTCATCTTTATCTGCCTTTAAAGTAATGTAAAATTTCTGCACGTCCTTATTGAGAAAGGTTTTTTTAAATGTGACAAAGTTTTGAACTTCCTAAAAAAATTTTTTTGAAGTTTTCTTGTAAATCCAAACTCTGCTTAAAATTAACTGTTTGTGATCCATCTAATCTTAACTAAGACACTTGCTTAAGTTTAAAAAGTTCTGTTATTTTTTTGATATGGTTCCCAATTAGACACCAGATCAGTAAAATTCATGAAATGCTTGTGTTCCATGACAAATACTTGAAATTTGTTCTTTTTACTAGCATTTCTCTCTAACTAAAACCCATCTCTTCGTACATGGATTTCCATTGACGTTTTTTTCTTTTCTCTCTTAATGAGAGTGTGATCAGCATCACATTCTAAATAGGTATGTCCAGGAACCAGGAATTAATAGTCGATAATTTTAAGAGTTGGGTGGTGAAGAATGCCCCACTGAAACATTGAAATAACCATCATATTTTTATTTTGACCACCACATGTGTCAGAGTAAAACACTGCAGTTTCTATCCTTTCTGGAATTGTTATCAAATACGTAAGCAGACAAAAGGCTATTTCGTTGGCTCCTCTGCTTGTAACGTTTCCGAACCACATGAAGTGCCCAGATTTTTTGTTTGTACAATCCTACAATCGTGTTAGTTGTTTCAAATAAAATACTTTATTAGTACATAAATAAGACGTAGGAAGTATTTGCTGTTAATTAATTGCATACGATCTTCAGTGCACCTCTTTTTACCGAAATATTTGGCATCATATGTTTTCTCAGCAGCTGCTTGACGTTCTTGTAAAACTTTTATGAATTTGGACTTTTCTTCATTATCTGTAGCATACTTTTCTTGAGCATTTACTGTATCACATTTTGAGCAATTATCATTTTCTGGTTTCTTAAATTTTAAACCTAATTTATTAAATTCTTTGGAATATACAGTAATGGAATTTATACAATTTTGATATGGTAAGATCAGATGCTAGGTGTTTTTTATTTGTATGCCTTCTGGAATAATGACTTTTATATGCAGGAAAAATGTGAATGTGCGATATAACATCGTTGATCTTTGTTTGAGGCGTTTTATGAGTTGGTGGATTTTTACCACACAAGTCTGTGTGCGTGATTCCACTAGTAGAAGAAAGTTTATTTATCACAGATCAACTTACAAACTTCTTAGTCTCTCCTAAAGTGACTAAGAAACATGTCTTGCATACATTTTTATCTTCTTCCCCAACTCTTAAGCTATATGTGTAAGTATTTGTCCGGTTTTTAGTTGGTTTCCCGTTGTCGAGTTTTTTCTTGTTAATTTAGTTTCTTGAAACTTTACTGAGCTAGCTACAAAATTTACTCTTCTATCATGATCTCTCATTGACCAGTACTCATGAAAGATTCGTCTTCGAAGATCTTCTAGTAAAAAAAACTTACATTTTGATCTACAATCGTCTTTTTAAGGTTCTTTGATTTTTCTGTGCTCTTTTGGCGGTTTGATACTCAATACCTAAGTTTCTTTTTCTTTCAGTAACTTTTTGAACAGCATATGGCGTTTTTGCTTTTTTTGTTTCTTTTTTTATTTACTTTCAGATTATTTAAACTACTTTTGTTGCTGTCGCTTAATTTTGGTCTATAATTTGCATCATCTTCATTTCCAATTACGTCCACTTTATTCTCTATGTTAGGTAAACATGTAAAGCAATTTTCTTTTTCAAGAATTTCATCAATAAATGCAACTGTAGTTATATTAAGGTTTACTTCATATTTTGTTTCTTGATTTACGGGTACAATTTAAGCGTTTAAGTATTGGAGAAATCATTATTTAATTTTTCTTATATTACATCAAAGTTTGTATTTTCATTTGCAGTCACCTTTGCCCCAAAGCTGTCGTAAATCGTTTGTAATAACAAAATTTCATCTGCAGTAACATTATTGGAAAAAGTTGTACATTCATTATAACTAACCGGACTTCGAAAAGGGTAGTTTTGAGTGCACGATATAGAATTTATATCCAATTCAGACAAAACATGATTTCTGTGGGATGTCAAATCATCAGATTTGGTTTGAAATATATTTCTTTATGACACACTAGTGTTATCTGAAAATGAATTAACTTTTCTACTGCTAATGTTAACATTAAGGCATTCAGCTTATTGCTAATCGCTCACGATAATAATTACTACTCAATTTAATTTGAACCGAAATAATGTTTTGTAAACAATTTTTAAGGAAATCAAAATAATGCGTCTCTAGATGAATATTAATCCCGATTTGCTCAAGCGGTGCTTAATTCTAACAGACATTAAGTTCTATGAAAATAAAAAATTTGAAACTTCCATAGTTTGCGTTTTAATACGGTTAATCGCAGTAGATATCCATGTACAAACAAGGTTAGAATCTAGAATATTTACCAGTAGTGCTGAGATTTTACAGTTTGCTATATTTCTTTTTGTTCGCGACAAACTCTTGTTCTCGGCATGATGATCTGACCACGCTACCAATAACGACTGAAATTACATTTAAAAAAACAATAAAGAATTCAGTTATTATCAACGTTCCAGTCAAAATGGTAAATGTCGACATACGGATAAATATTTTGTATTTTGATGAATAAGACAGGCATATAAAAACATCATGTCGACAAATAAAAAACTTATGTTCACTTATTTCTGTTTAATCATTAGCGTTCGTGATACTTTTACATGATACAAATCGGTAAAGTGATTTATTTATATTAAACACTGTTAGTAAAACTTAAGCTGTATGTCAACTTATATCTGTTTGATTTGACATCAAATGCTAAAAACAGAGAGTTAAGTCGATATATGACTTAACTAATTAAGACGGAGGGAGGCTAGGTAACATCAAAATTCAAACTTATTTTTTCGTCTGGGGGGGCTTGCGCCCTTATGGACCAACCGCCAATGTAAGAAAACGTACAATATTTTCTGTGCGTTCTGTGGTTATTGCTTCTTATACTTTGTAGTAACGTTGTTATTTCCCTATGCCAGGTGATATTCCACTCTTTATTTTCATGGTGTATTGTTTTGTTTTATTTACAGCTATTAAATTGTTATTGATGATATTGCTTTCAATCCGTATAAATTCATATTTATCTGAGTTGATAATGTTTTTTTCTATTTATTTAAATTAATCATTATTAGCTATTTTCATTGTTTTTATTTTTTGCTATACTTTTGTCATCTGTGCAGTAAACAGCATTATTATTATTTATTATCTTGTTGTTCATGTCTTTGTTTTTGAACTTTTTTTTGTTTCCAACTGTACTGCAATCATATATTTTTGTTTGTTGCTATATTTTGCAAGTTTTACAAAGATATTAAATATATACATAATTCAAAACTAATTTAAAAAAATATTAAATCAAAGCTAGAAAAATAGTGCAATAATGTGTTATCTTGCTCCAAAAACTTAAAAAATTAAATTTTTTAAAGTTGAAAACATTTTGACTTGTACATTAAATACTAGTGATTCAGATAACGACTGTTTAAACACTTAAAAAAAACTTTCAATAAATCAAATATTGATCATTTTATAAATAAAAGATAAAACAGTTTGTTGTATTTTATATCGAATTAAGAATGTTCTTGTTATGTATATGTGATTATTAAGAAGTCGTACCAACTGTTGGTTTCATACTAGTAATTAATAATAGATTAAGACAATATTGGGATATATCTATGTATAGCGATTTATTCAAGCTTCTTTGTTAAATTTTTTAAATTGTTTAATAAACCGTGTTTTTAGAATTATTAATGAGAATAAATACAATACAATCTTAACAAATTATTGTTTCGAATTTTTTTAAATATCATAGCATTTTGTCATCTAAATTGTAAACATGTAAGTTACATTTTGTTACATAGAACATTAAATTCGTAAGAATTTAACATATAAATTTGACAAATAAAAGAAAAATATTAATTATCTTCCATTGTTTATAAAACATTTTTTTTTTGTTATAATGATACGCACTAACATAAATTTTCATAAGTAAACTAACGAATTACTAGATCTAAAAAAAATATTTAAATTTTGTAAATATGTTTATTTACAACACAGCAACTTTTCTGACTTACAGATTCTGAAAAAACATCAATGTCAGATTGTATAACGTTAAAAAAATAAAACTTTGAATCGTGACATGCAAAATGTACACAATAATATTTTTGTCTGTTTATTTAACGTAAGGTAATGCACCAGTTTTCACTGCAAGCAGATGTTTGCGAAACATCGTTTAAAATCATACTTAAATTCAAAATGTTTTGTAAAGAAATATTACTGTTTTTTAATTTTAAACAATTTTCACAATAATCTTAGTTGTGTTATAGTTTAAGTAAGTAGTAAGTATTTATTTAATAAAGATATACTAATTCAATATAAATCGTAACATAATTCTATTAATACTAGATTTTGCTTAAAAATTATTCTTAAGATAATCACTCAGACCCCTTTTAAATTTATAAATATTTTTCTCGTGCTTAATTTCATCTGTTAAGTCATTATATAATTTCAGATCTTCATTCAGACATCAAAAATGTAAAAGTATCATTAATACATTATTAAAGAAATAGATAATATATTATGTATTTTAAATGTTTTTTGTACTTAAAAAATAATTTATATTATAACTATAATATAAAACGATAAATGCACAGTCTTTAAAAACAGACGTCAAAAGTAATCTACTTAAAAAAACTCGGTTAAGGGTTTAATGCAAAGTAGATCCAAGATGGACAATTTATTTGTTTAAGAGCCGTAGGCACTAACTAATTTAAACTTACCTAAAACACCAAGTCTAAAGTTGATAGTAACTACAATAACTCTTCCAGCCGAAGCTAAAATTGTTCCGTCGTAAGGGTTACCGGAATTCCATTCGTAACTTTCTCCGTGAACGTAGACTACACAAGGAAGAGGATTAGGCTCTTCTTCCCCATTGGCTGAAAAAATTAAACGTAAAATATTAATAAAATGCAATTAAAATTGGATTTTTTGAAATGATTAAATTAACAGATAATTTTAAAATGCTGCGTTCAATAAAACAACGCCTACGTAACTGCTAATTTATACAAGCCGTTGTATATTGTAACCCAAAGTTTCTTATAAAATATTTGTGTAACAGTACATATGTATATAGAAGGTATATGCATTCTCTAAACACTTAATGAATACTGCATTACAAAGGTTTTTAGGTTATTCATTACACGCGCTTTTAAAACACTCACGCATTTACAGATAAATATAAATTTACAAATTTGGCGGAAAGATTATGTCTTAAGGTAGGCAATATACACATAAAATTTGTTAGTATAGATATACCAAAAAACGTGGATAATATAGGATATTAAAAAAGGGCAATTTACCTATAAAAGCAATAATTAAAAATTATATAACTGTTTGTTTATTTTTTTAATGTTGTTTATTGTTTTTTTGTCTTTAAAACAACTGTTATAATTATAAAAAAATAATATCTTTATTTTTGTACTGTGTGTATTTTAATGATTATCCGGTGTTTGAATTTGCCGCTTGTTTATTCGTCAACGAACCAACATTGTTTGATTATAGTTACTAGAATGACGACGCGGCAAATTCAAACACCGAACAATCATTAAAATACGTACTGTATAATTAAACGTATTTAATCAGTTACACTTCCAACATACAAAAAATAAAATTTTTTAAACGAATTATTATTTTAAAGAAATCAATTAATACTGTTTGTATATATTTTACAAATTATAGTTTAGCTTCTAACGTTTATCTAGTTTTACTACAATCAGCTGTAACTATATCGAAGATTTATGTGACTAAAATAACATCTCTTTTTTCATATTTTTTTGGAATAACCCATTGCAGATAAACTTAGTTGTAAAACATTTTTTTGTTCTAATTTTAGTTTTAGGTCAAGTAGATCTAGCCAAAAAGAATTTCCAATGAGTAATTCTATTATTTAATTTTGTTGTGTTTTTTTATTTCGTTTATTTTAAAACGACATTCTATGTGTTTATGTAATAATAAAATTTATCACAAACTTAACTTTTGCTATTGTTTGACACCTATGTCGTTTTGTTACTAATTATAAAAATTTGATTACTGCTGCGGATTTTGCGATAGAATTGAAGTCAACTGCACCACGTTTTTTTAGATACTGTGATATTACGTTTCACTTTATTTTTACTTTTACAATTAAAATAAATATATTTCTTGGTAATGTATCTGCTTTCTGATTGTTTGTTTCCTTATGCATCGGTGTGTACAAGGAAATGTAATTAAATTTTTGTTCTGACGTTTTTTTGTGGTCTTATAATCTGCACAACAACAACCATAGAGATGAGACTTAAAACAAAGTTTTCGTATTTATAGAAGTATCGTTGCGATGAGATGAGTTCAACTCTGATTGGGTTACGTTTGAAAAGGGACGTATCTTTGATAAACCGGAAATCAAAAAAGGACTAGTTCACCGGAACGATAGGGTTTCTATAAATGAAACAATTTCTTCTTAAATCACTTCTATGGAGTTTATAATCTTGTTTGGTTTACAAATTGATTACTCATTCCTTTCCGATCTGTCAAAGTCAAAACTGCCCTTTAAATCTTTTCCTATTTAAAATATATTTTAATATATATTTTGCAGATGTTATTACGTTATTGTTCTTTTTGGCCGTTACGTTTAGTGTTTTGTGTTATTTTGCAAATTTCTATCGTTCAATGTCGTAATCTAATTTAAAAACATACCGCAACAAGCTTGTGCGTCAATTTCTCGACTCAGTTCAATAAATGGAATAAAAAAACTGCTTTCAAAAATTCCTGATGAACCAATTCATGACCCTTCGACTAGTGCTGACGAGTCAGTACGTAAACAAAAGTCCCCTGTTCTTTTTGAACCCCAAATGACTGCCGAAGATGACAATATCAGTCAGGTTGGTTGCACCCCTGATTACCAAACGCCATCCAATTCCAACTTTACTCAAATAACTCAATAAAGTATACTGATGCTTGCAGATATGTCTGCTAAAAACTCTATCAAAACCACAATAAGACCATCTACAAACCCATTATTAACAAAGATGACAATCATGTTCTTCCGATAATTTTTATAGAAAGTCATTGTGGCCTTCCACTGTCGCATTTCTTGATTCTTACAAAATAAATTTTAATAATGCTGTTAATATTAGTGGAGGCATTAAAATCACTGTTTTATCTGTTTCGGACTACTGTGCCATTATTAGCTCAATGGAAGAGAAAAATATTCCCAACCACACATATGCACTTTCCAGTGATAAGCTGTTAAAAGTAGTAGATAGAATAATTCCAAAAAATATTCAAACAGATACAATATTAACCGAATTAACAGCTCTTAGTTTTACTCCTACCACAGTCATTCGAATGCACAAAACAAATAAAGTTTCTATTTCTTATGGTATAAACCACTCAAATCTCCGCTCACTACTTTTTTCCATGAAACTTGCCGCCTGGACATAGCAGTCCTTCAGATTACTCTTTTTTTCCACTATATTTTCTATTCCTAAACTTAATTCAAATTACAACCTTATTATAATGTATTTTTAACGTTGACAACTGACCCTGCGCCTTGTCTAAGATTTCATACCGATTGGACTAAATTTAATCAGTTACTCACTGATAATCTTGGTCCAACCGCAATTATTCATTTTCGAATTCGGTTTCGGAAAAACATTACGGTACTAGTTTATTATTATTAGTGACGAAGAACACAAGCCGGAGGAATTTAAACACATAAAGGACGCTCTTATAAAAAATGGTTACAACAAAAAATTAATAAGACCACATAAAAAGAAGGAAAAACAAGCTGAGGTTGCTGCGGGATACTGTCAGAAACATATGCTTACTTACCCTACGTTGGCGGAGTCACTGACAGACTAAAGAAGGTTCTAGGAAAGAAGAACAAACTACACGTTATAACACAGTGAAGAAAATAGATCAGCTCATACCTCCTAATAAAGATCAACTCCGAAGACTACACACGAAAGGTATATGCAAATTAGAGTGTATGTGCGGCAAGAGTTACATCGACTAAACAGGGAGGAGCATTCAGTCAGGGGTAAAGAACATCAACAAGACGCTCAACTCAGACGTATGGACAAATTTGCAGTAGCGGAACATCTACATGAAAATGGAGATCACCGGATTGTTTACGGGAACCTAAAGGTATTACCACAAAGCAGACACTACCACTAGCGAATAATACTCGAATCACTGGCAATAATGAAATTCCTAACAACTTCAACCGTGAGAATAGATAGAAATTAAGCAACACATGGAGATCTACGCTGCGTGAACAACATGCAAGAAGTCACCAGACGTCTATGAACGCAAATCAACAGACTAGAATGGACACAGATCAGCGAAGCAGAGCCGTAAGACGGTATGTAACGAGGAACGCAAGACGATAACATCAGTCTTTAGAAATCTTCTGAAGAAGCTGACAGCATGATCAGTGAAACGTTAAGAGAAAGTTTTGTAACGCGGCAACACCCGAAAAACAGTGCTACAAGTATTCAATTCCTCTACTTATTAAAATCAAATAATTAATTTGTCGCAAAAACCGCGTTATACATAAACATCAAAGAAACATTAACCCTCAATACAAAAAAGATCTAAACAAATTAGAAACTAAAATACGTTTATCTCTACTAGATTACAAAAACGAACTCTGGACATCCAAATTAGATTCTTTAAATCACGACTCCAACTTATGGCGCATGTGAAATAGTTTTACGTAACGTTTCCTTTAGACTCGATCTACCAATTCTTTTTGCGAAGCGTCTCGTTTATTATCGTGCTGAAAAAGCAGAATCACATGCCGATAATCATGAGCCCTCCTTGACCATATGGATATAATTAACTGAAATGTTGTAAAATTTCTCAAAAATCGTAAAGCTCTCGGTCATGACAAAATTTCAAATAAAACGATTAACAATTTTCCTCAGAAAGCAATTATGTTTCTCACCGCTATCGTCAATGGCATACTAAGACTAGACTACTTTCCACGTGACTGGCAGACAGCTGCTGTAACTGTACTTTCGAAACCTTTAAAAGATTAGAAATTTCCACAAAATTACCGTCGGATAAATGTTCTTCTTGCCATCTTCAAAATTGCAAAAGAATCATTCTCTCTCGGTTGAACTTAAAAATTTTGCTCTAAACATTCTACAGGTCAACAACTTTTCAGAGTCACCTAATTCTGTTACCATTCCATGTCCAAAAATTAAGCCACCAGAGCAGTTTTCTTTGACGTTTCAACGGCTTTTGATCAAGTTTGGCATGATTACAAATAAGTTTTGGTTTAAATTTATTCCCAATTAATATGTATCATCCATTTATTTATCACGCATCGTCACTTCCGCATAAAATTACATAATGTGTAGTCCTTAAACAGACTCTTAGCAGCAGGATTTCCGCAAAGCTCTGATTTTTCTCCAATTTTTTTACAACTTTTACACGTATGACAATCCCAAGCTTCCAATATAAAACTAGCACTGTATACTGACTACAAATTGACTTGTAGACGTCGTAGCCAAGAAAAGTGCGGCGGTAATATTTATTAGAAATTTAAAACACCATGTTTACATTTAACTAACCATTTGAAAAATCGGATTTTCTTGTGCAACTCCGCAAAATATGTTGGTGTGATACTAAATAAAGGTTTAATTTTCCCCACCCACGCCAAATCTAAGGCCAATAAAGGTCGTGGTTTATTCAAATCTTTGGCTCTTCTCTTTTGTCGGAAAAACAAATAAAATCCAAAAACAACCACATCCTGCTATACGCTTCACCTGTCTGAAGTCAAGCTGCAAACTTTTAAATCGACAAAACCCAAATTGTCTAAAACAAATCCCTAAGACTATCCTTCCGCGCATTTTGGTTTGTCAGGAACTAAGACCTTCACGATGATGTCAACCGTCCTCTGATTGAAGAACACTCCTAACAACATTAAGAGCACAATTTTCTAAAAATTCAAAACATCTAAACCAACTAGTCAGAAAATATAAAGACTACGACAAATTCCAAAGTAAAATTAAACGCTCAAGAACCATTTTACTCAGAAATTAAACACCCCAAGTATCCTATCCATGTCTTTAACCACTTTATTTACATTTTTAGTATATAAAAATCTTTTACAAGACAACGGAGTAAAAGAAAAAATTCCTGGCCCATCAGTAAGAAGATGATTAGATTAAAAGTTGATTACCTAACCCTGTAGTAATTCTTTTAGATTATCGTTTACTTTTTTAAGTTTTTGATTTCTTTCACGCCTTGATAAAACCTGTTACAAAATTGAGCGAAACGTTGGCAGCTTTAGTTACAATATCAACACGGTTCAAACACGGAAGACGTTCTAATTATAGTAAAGAATAAGAAATTGTTAATCTAAATTGTAATTATTAACTTAAATTCTAAAGTCAATTGTTTCTTTTTTATGTTCATTTTTTC
The DNA here is from genome assembly GCA_035610365.1 of Aquatica leii. Classification (NCBI taxonomy): domain Eukaryota; kingdom Metazoa; phylum Arthropoda; class Insecta; order Coleoptera; family Lampyridae; genus Aquatica; species Aquatica leii. Next base: position 61,607,307 of record CM069434.1, read on the forward strand.
CGCAGTTCTATAATGTCCTTTTAAAATTCTTTTGAAAGCTTTTTTAAAAAACACTCATCTACTTTTTCCCCATTCTTTTCTATAAATCCGTTTTTTTAAACTTTCTGGCTTTCACTTTCTAATAATACAACTTTGCCCAAGTTTGTAAACGGTAAGAATTTTTTTATTTAAATAGCTGTATCGCTCCATACAAACTATTTTAGTGCCTTTTTGTACATTATACACACCTAGTGTTTAAAATTACTACACACTCATCACACACAAGCTGCACAATTTTAACGTGTTTCCCAAAAGCAAATAATGGCAGTGAATGGTGTAGAACACATTTTTTGCTTAAATTAGATTTAAATGATCTCAATACAACAAATAGTCTCAAAGTAAAATTTGATTTGGTGTGCCAAAACAAATACTAAAGTTTTTTAAAATTTTATCTGAAGAAGTATTTTTTGACTTAGGTCACGGATTATTAACTACCTTGTACAGTTTTAAAAAACAAGAATTGCTTTTATAGCTGGTTTTATGTTATTATTTTTATATTTTATTTAATCTTTGCTTCGATTTTCATTAGGCATAAGCAATTTCTCTTTGAAATTTTTAAAAATTGTCTTGTTTTTCTGATGTCTAAAGTATCGTAGAATGTTTGTTCGTATACAAGAACGATGAGTGCATCACATATTTTAACTTTGTAACGTACAATACAAGATTTTAGTTTTTTATTTGTTTTAACCGCTGTATCAGATCTTTTCAATCACAATGACTTAAAATAAATATACCTTTTTGCAAACGTTAGTACGGTTTTTCAGAATACTTATCGGTTTTTGGTAACAGAATAGTTCAGCGAAATAAATTTTTTAAACTGTAAAACATGTAAACATTAAAAAAATTTATTCCAAAAAAATTATTTTACAGTTATAGAAAAATTATACATAAAAATAATTGTTTGAGTAAACACACGTTTCTGAAAACACCCAAGTTTTTGTATGGTATACCTAAAAAAACAAACGAAAGGTAGAATATATCAAAGTATAAAAATAAACAATTACGTATAAAGGATTACAACAAAACAAACCAAACATAAATTATAAACGAATGATGTTTGTATTTATATCTACTGTAAACATCCTGGTTAATATAAATTTATAATTTTATGTGCCTATATCTGTCGTTAACTACACCTCAATAAATTTTAAATCAACTTTGTACACGTATAACGTAACGAATATTGTAAATATTTTATTGTTTTAATTTATTCATATAATTTAAATAAATGATTTTATTCTAATTTTGTTATTGTTTTTTAATGTTTTGCGGACGATTGTCTACAAAGAATAGATTTTAAGAATAAAAGTTACGGTGAAGTAGATAAACGTAAACTTTAACAGACTAATAAATCTAAACACGAATAAATGTCTAATGGTATTTAAAACAAACCTCACTTGTACAAAGCTTAAAATAAATCATTTAATTTTAAACAGAGTTTTCTTGTAGAATAATTTTATTTGATATACGTATAAAATAATATTTAATACTAAACAACAGTATAAAACTGAAAACGTTAAAAACATTTTTACTAATTGGTTTAAAAATAAAAAAAAAATAAGACTAATACACATCACGGAAATAGCGAGCAATTATTCTGCTAAAGTAAAATTTTATAACGATAATCGACAATAATTAAAACAGGGCATCAACTGTAATTGGCGTAAACATAATTAGATTATTTGTAGCAGTAACAGTATTAAACGTTCATGTGTTTGATAATTTAATAACGCTTGAAATGTTATGAAAACAAAAAGATTTTTAAGTAAACAATGCAATTACGTTACAAACATCTGTCAAAATAGACAAAAAAAATTTTAATTCAGTCTAAAAACCATCACTTATATAATGTTATCACTTATATTTAAGTTTGATACAAATTAAAAAATTGGAAATTTTAATTCTGCTACTATAAAATTTGTTTTACAACAATTTACCGAAGCAACAAGTATTTGTATAACACAGTTAATAACACTTTGTACTTTTTGTTCAACAAACATAACATTAAAACTTTGCTATTGTCTCTTAGTCAACAATACTACAATTTAATTATTGTTTTAATTTTTCTAAGCTGAAGCTATATTTCTTTGATAAGAAAAAAAGGAACCTAATCTCTTTCACTACCTAAAATATATACAAAGCTGTATATTTTATTGAAAACGGCAGTAGCGTTGAATACTAATTTGTAACCCTACAGAATCTGTTTTATTGCGAGGTAATAAAAACAAACGATACATGAGAATAATACAAAATTTAGAAAACGAATAGCAAACGAGGTTTCACGTAATACACCCTTTCGAATAGGCACTAAACGTAATGCTCAATTTGCGTATAACCGAAAGACGACAAAAGAAGTTTGCAACTCTAGCAAAAGAAAATTATAATAAGAAATTTAATTGTGTTTACGTCATAAAACTTGTACTGTTTTCAAATTTTAAATGGAAATTAATATAACAAACAAAGCACTACCACAAAGAATAATTATCAAAAACAATCGTATAATATCAGAGTAACGATGACGTCTTAAAAATTGACGCATGTTACTAAGTTTAAATTTTGTACATAAATGCTTGTAGATACGCTTCCGTAATAAATAATGTGTGTAATTATTAATGCTACTGCAGTAGTAAATACAGAACAATTTACGGTCATATGCTGCACGCTTGCAAGTTTCTTGCCAATTTTTAGTAAATATTATTTCTTCTATTTTATATGATGTAATTTTATAAAAAAAAGTTAAATAAATGTAAAATCATCACAAAATCAAGCGTTCGATAAAGAATTTTTTTGTGTAAAATGTAAAATTTTTAGTTAGTTTTGCAACGTTAAAACAAGGATTATAATAATAATAATGTTTAATAACAAAAGTATATTATAATGCAAGTGTAGAAACAAGGCACTTCTAGATTCGTATTGTACGTTATTTTTTATTACAATGGCATCATAATTCGAAAAATAGAATTGAACTCCATGTTTTAGATCAAAATATTGTATCATTTCGGAAAGTAGCCTATGCAATGACGTCTTGTTGTTGATATGGAGATTAATTAGCATTTGTTTTTTACGTTCAAATTTAGGCACGGTGCTCTGTAAAAAATGAACCAGTTTAAAAAAGGCATTCCACGGAAAATTTAAAGACTAACCGAAAAAGCGGAATTGAAATTGATTTCGGAGAAATCACGGAATGTGTTACATGTCGTTAATTTGTATTCATCTAAAAGATTTATTCCAAATTAAAATTAACGGTTGCGCTTCTAAGTATGCTCCTTATTCTCTTTATAAATGAGGATAAACGGTATATCGCTGTCAAACGTCCATTTTAACTTTTGTTTTACCGGTTGAAAATCGCTGGTAAACGTTCGTATACCTGGCTGTTATTTTAAAACATGTAAGTAGTTATCTTTCTGTTAAATTTTCCTCGTTAGTGATTTCTATTACGTTTTTAGCAGATGTGCTAGGGAAACCGTATTCCAGGTATTGGTTGAACTAGGCGTAAGATAATAAAACAATTCTCAAAGATGGCGTCGTAACGTGATCTTTTTACTTTTTTTTACCATGCTATTTCTGTACCCGACTGTTTTCGGGATATGAATGTTCTGTGAAGTCCATCTTGTTTAATATAATCGGAAAAAACAAAAAAAAACTTACACCTATATCAGTATCGTATTTGCTTCGTTAAATAACTTACAGCATATTATTTGGTACAGCATACATCGTTTTGCAATTATATTTATTCCTTTACTTATGTCAGTCTCGGAACGTAAAATTTTGCTTTATGTAATTTGCTTCAATTGTATTCATTAACCGTCAGCCCTTAACACATTAACTTACTTTATATAATAACGTTAGTTCATACTGACTTAAATTTACTTTCAGTTCCAAATTGTATATCATCTGTAATTCAAGCATTTGAACTCAGTCATAGCCAAAGACAATAACATTGACAGTCGTACATAAGCTTAAACAACACGCATAGTTTTCGTTTTAAATTAGATATAAAGGAGTAGTGAAAGTGCGATTGACGAAGAAGTGTCGATTTGGTAAGTTTCGTACTCATATTTTACTTTTTTTGCGATTCATTTTTATCATTGTCGATTGTTGACTTATTTCGCGACAGCATAGTAGACGAAATAGTTTGATCGAGTAATATTTATATTTTCATTCAAATCATTTACTTATAAGATTTGTTAGCAATTGAATATAATTGTTTGTATAGTGGGTTGCCTGTAGTAGGACTTTAATAAACACAACGTGATAATGAACCATTTTTATATCGAGTAACTAAAGCGACCAAAAATGGTAAAGCGGAGTTCTTTTCTAATTACATATTAAAACAAATATTTTGATAAATTAAACATTATTACTCGGTTTTCTACTCTTTTTAAATTGGCTCAACTTTTAAATCCAAGTCATTTATAATTTTATTTTGTTAGCGTTATAAATTAACGTGTTTTTACAGAACATCTGAAGTGTTTCAATACGGTTTAATAAAAACTCTACAATGCGTAGCAAAAAAAAAACAGATTAAATATAATTTGCAAACACACATATATGTAGTATATGTAGTATATTGATAAATATCTCACAAATAATAGTGAGATACATCTAGAACAAATTAAAAAGTAACATATCGCATTTATTAGAAACAAATATTGAGACGACATTTACATCTAATGTCTGCCATATATTAAAAACATATATTTAGAAGATATTTATAACTAATACTTAGAAAATACTTATTTTATATAAATTATTGATATAACATTACAATATATAGCCAACATAAAAAAGTGTGACATTTAAATATTTACCAGATGTTATTTACTAATATATTACGCATTTTTAGTAATAATAAGGGTGTATCTCACTAAATTCAGTAACGAACTTAAATTTCACATAACTCGGAGGCCGACAGAATTAAAAGCTTGTTTAGATTTAACTATTTAACATTTATTTGAACACTCAAAACAAGCAAAACAAAAAACTATTTAAATTAGCGAAAATAATAATAATAAAAAAATGTAAGCAAACATGAAAGTTAAAATAGTATATTAAGAAATTAGTGGCTTATGGAACACTATTATCGCACGCGTCCAAGTTTGCAAAACGAGGCGCGCAGCGCCGAGTTTTGCAATGGACAAGTGCGATAATAGGCCATAAGCCACGAATTTCTTATACTATTTTTTCTATTTTACCCCATTCTTAACAGATTTAACAGAAAATAAATAATTTTAAAATTGCATAATTTTTTTTTATTTATTAAATTTAAGTTGGTAACGTTCATCTCACTTATTTGACAGATTTGACAGTTGTGAATTAAGAATGAAAACTTAAAATTTATATCAAAAAGCACCTAGTTTGGCACCTAGTTTGTTTTCGTTTTCTGCAATCGAAGGTTCATGCCCACTTTACTATATCTTATTATAGATTACGCAATGTCAAGTACCAGTGGATTGGTAATGGTAATTTGCCACCAAAAAGGTTTGATTTGTGTATAGTGTAAATTGAAGGTTATAACTTATAAGTTTTTCTTATAGTACATGCAAAATCAACGATGTATCATAAAGAATACAAACCTACAGGAACTATTGCAAGTCCCCACTATTGAGACGGTTCACCTACGGTTCTCGAAATAAGTTTCTTTTATATAGATGAAAGTTGCTTGCATGAAGGCCGCAAACAAAAAATGTGTCGACGAAAGTATATAAGAAAACGACAGGCATTTCTTGATAGTTTAACAACAGAATTGAAAACTATTTATAATTTTATATGCTGGTTTTGAGCAAGATTTTGTTCATGATTATCATAAAGAAATGAATACATGATATATGTATATGGTTTCTTATTTTTAAGATAATTTATCGGTTTTGTGTTTACTATGTCCGTATTATTTATTATTTGTTATACAAAATCTTGTAATAACGTTGGTAAAAATAATCGATTACAAAATTCACGTTACAATTTGTCATTTTAATTAAAATTATATAAATCATACAAATTCAATACCTTGTACCAACCTTAAAAAACAAAAAAAGCAGTGAAAAAAAGTGTTGCGTGAAAAAAAGTAACCCAGTAAAGCACTCAACTGACGTCATCACAGTATCGAAATGTTGACAATAAATGGGTAAAATAGAAAAAAAAATAAAGTTAATTGAATAAGCGCATAAAAACCAACATAAACTTTAAAAAAATAAAACAAAAAAAACAAAGGAAAACCTTAATTACCTACCTAATGCACAGCCGTGTGCATTAAATTGAAATTAATTAAATACAAAATAAAGTAACTTAATTTCTTTTAAAACAAGAATCACAATCTTAATAGAAAATTACAAAATTTGTCAATTTTTCGCTTCAAACACAAATTTTTTTTTAACAAATATTTCGTCACGGGACTTGGTCATTTAATCGCCGCCGATTGAACACCGCCATTTGAACGCCGTCATTTGAACAGCGGAAAATTGAACGCTGAAACTTTTGAACGCCGACTTTTAAACGCCGCGCGCCGTCGATTTTGAGCACAATTACAATTTTGTTAAATAATTAAACAGAGTTATATTTAATTAATTATAGTAAACAATTAAAAAAAATATATATTTAAAAATAAATACTTAACTTAATTTGTTAATTAATTAATTTAGACAATAACATCATGTAACATATTTGTAATATAACTATAATATGTGTTAATTTAGGCATTAGAGAAATATGTTTATAAAAATTTTAATTCTAAAGCAAAATTTTAATACGAGCTGCAAAGTAATAAAAAGTAGAAACTTTCGTCCAATTTATAAATTTATTCACAAATAAAATGTAATCATGCATTTATTTGAAAAATATGGGCAATACCTAGTAAATACTCTATTCTGTCACGGTTATAGTAGTGATAGTTTAACAATACAATAACGATAACGATAAAGAAAATTCTTTTGTTATATGTTTCTAAACTTAAGTGTTTTAATCCTAGGTAATCCTCGTAGGTACGCAATTATAATAAACACTAATTTTCAAGAAGTTGACAATTACCAATAAAAATACTATCCTTTAACGAGAATTTATCAGATAGTATTGATTGTTGCAACCATTAAAGAATGATTAAAAATTTGTACCCGTTGTCTTAATTAAACTATTGACAAAAAAAATAAATTTTTGTTAAAATGATTTTATGTACAAATAGATGCTCATGTCCGGCGAGCAATCGTCCGGTAATCAAACGTTTGCGTTTAAATGTTCCAGCGTTCAAAAGTTTCAGCGATCAATCGGCCGGCGTTCAAGCGCCGGAGTTCAAACGGTGGCGTTCAATCGGCAGTGTTTAAATGTTCTCGACTGTTTCGTCACATATAGTTTTAATAAATACGGACATATATTATTTTCTAATTGTAAAATCGATAAAATCGTTAATTCGCAACACTCATTTTTTTTTAAAACCCAAAGCTTTTAAGGCAGGTCCGGTTTCACCAACTAAAATTTAACTGTAGATTAACTAACCTACGATTAAATTTAAAATCCTGTCATATCATTGGTTAGTGGTTTTAAGCTAACCAATAATATGACAGGATTTTAAATTTAATCGTAGGTTAGTTAATCTACAGTTAAATTTTAGTTGGTGAAACCGGACTTTAAACGCGTAAATAAAATTGACCAAATTTAATTAATCGGTACAAAACAAATACCTTAAGTTGTCGTCGTAATAAATCCAGAAAAGAGCTTGTGGTTGATCTTAAGTTGCCAGATGTAATCGTAGAAGAAATGTTGAAGGGTCCCTCCAAAGGACTATGTACCATCGGAAGATTCTCAATAACCGCCACCAAGGCGAAGATATAACCGCGTCGTACCACTTAACAAATACGGTTCTACATTACGTAAAATAAAACTCAAAAGCACGTGAAACTTTTTTAAAAGTTGTAGATTTTACGAACTAGGAGAAACGAAACTCGACCAATTGCACCAAAAATTCCCGTTTTCTACATCATTTTTGATATATTGCTTCATCTACAGAGGGTGAGTTTATCACCCAACCAACTACACTCCGTTACTTACGGTATTTTGAACGACTGTCAACCAATTAATTCCCTTGACCAAAAATCATTTTCTTATATTAACTTAAACTACTACCACTTGTTAAAGGCTGTGTTCAAAAAGCTCCGTGAAAGATAATCATACCACTAAGAGTGCAAAGAGGGTGCAAACAGATTTAATTACGTCACAAAAGTAGTGTTCGTAAACGGCTCTTGATTCTGTGTGAACTGTCAAATTGACAAAATATTTTATTTCATTACTGTAATAAAGATGAATTGCTGAGACCTAAATCATAACAACTGTCTAATAAATTTAAAAAATGATTTCATTCCAACGTAATTTAATAAAACTAACACAAAGAGAATAAGTACGATTGTACTGAGAATGTACTTAAAACAATGAACTTTTACGCAATCTTAAAATAAACAATGTGCTAAACTGGAATTTTTACAGAACAAAGAAACTGCCAAATCAACACAAACGCAGAATACGGTTGTTTGAACAACATAATCATTTTTAAATAAATGAATACAAAATTTTATCAACAACTTTGATGGACAAAGTAGAATTTAAGAACGTAAAATAACTTCCTAAAATCAATTTGAAATCGATAAAACAATTCCAAAATACATGAAATGAATAACATCAATTCAAATACCGAGTCCTTGACGAAACTAATCGCAACTTCAAACTACGGTTACACGTTAATAATCTTGTAATGAGTCCTATGGGTTGTGAAAACTGAGGCAAACGTTAACATATATAAACTTCTACAGACATAATATAATAATAACCATAGGCGGACTTTCCTATGACTTGAGAGGGAAAGAAATTTCAAATATTAGTCTAACTTAAAATAAATAAAAAATCAAATAAAAAAAAATTAAAAATTAATCTGATCAAAAAAGCGCAGCACAAAAATATTGTGTACAGATTTTTAAATTTTTTTAAGGAATGCGATTTTATGGCTTGTTGGCACGACATAACCCAACATGAGTAACTGATAATTCTAATTGGAAAATACGATTTTTTTTTGACGCCCACGGTTGGTCAGGTACATGTTGGTACATAGTTAAATAGGGCGCGTTAACTTAACCAATTCGTGTGTGCACCTCTTCATTATCTTTACTCGACCGTAACTGCAACAATTCTAAATATAGTTATATTTAAAAAAAATTAAAAATGAAATGCGTTTTAGAGTTTTTAGTCATTTTTAACGAATAGGACTTTTTTTAAAGATTTATTTAGGTATGATTACTTAAAATTTTATTTTAAACCAATCAAACATTATATGTATAATTATAAAATGAAAATATTATGAAAATTTGTAGTTTTCAACACTACTACAGCAATTGAATAAGATGAGTGTTTTCCATTAAATACGCCATGTTAGATAATAGAATCATTATTAATAATTCAGATAACATAGGTAGCATGTAGTAGTATTTTATCTTTATTTGTTCATCTATGTGGTGTTACAAAATGATTCATGTTTCTCCTCTGTTTACAATTATACCTTTTTTTTACATTTATATTTACATTTATTTATGTAGTATTTTTAGATTAAATAAAGTTAAATTTTGTCAGTGCTGTCTTAAGCCAACAACGTGTAGTAATCAACATGTACAGTTCTTACCAAAATATAATTAAATGCAGATGTTTTGATAATATCGAAAAGGAATTTAGCAAAAAATATCACATACAAATTATACTTGACCGGTTTTGGTATATCAGAAATCGGTTTGCTTTATTATCGAAGCTATATTCAAATGTCACGAAGTCAGTAGAGAGAATTTAGTTAAAAACAATGCACGTAACTTGATTACAGTACTAATATTCAATTTCATTTATTTTCAGATAAGCTAAAAAGTAGACAAACTCTTTTGAAACGAGTTTTGACATGCACCGATAAGTTTAAAAATTGCCTGCAACGTTAAAGCAAAATAAAATTGACTACGGATACATTCACTTTATAACAAGGCCACACCATTTTCAAACTTTCAGAAAAGTACGAATAACTACCTAATAGAACAAGAAATAACACAAGGAGACACTATGCTTCTTGAACTCTATATAACTGTGTTAGAATATGCATTTATGAAATTAAATTAAGACCAAGTAGGTGTTATCAACCTTTTTTTTCAGCGGGCCTTACTGGTAACAACTACAACGCTACAAAAAACTGAGACATTAGTGAGTGGGCGTGATTAAAAATGTTACTTAAAAAAACAGGCGCCATTCTTAACGTACTAGTAAAATCATTGGATTAGAGACACCAAAGGTAGTATATATGAACTTAAGTAAAAGAGAAAAGCGAACAATTTTAGAACAAGAAAGCGTAACAGATTAGTTGTATCTTTTTCAATAGACAAAAATTATCAATAAACAAATCTCAGTCAATTAGAGAAAAAATTGATTAAACATTAACAAATACATACAGTCGCAATAACTAGATGTAATTAAGTTCTTGGTAACAAAACGTGATCGTAAATAATAACTGGGAAATAACTGTAATCTAATTATAAATATACTTAAAAAGTTGTAGTATTTAAACAAATACAATTTTAATAAAAAACGTTATTAGTCATTTTTATACGATACTGCATAAATTGCTTTACACTAAGTAAATATTTGTCAAAAGCGTTTGTACATTTATTTTCTTACACGAAAATGTAATATTGATAAATTAATAAAAACAAAAAGTATAAAATTGTTGTATGAACAAACATAATTTTAATAAAAAATAAGGAAAACAAAATGTAAATAAAATTTAACTGTTAAACAAATTTAATTAAGATTTTATTATTTTTCAAATTGTTTTATTTATTTAGTTACAGTTTTGTATTTTTATACAACTTCATCTAATCTAAGTATTTTAGAAATTTTATTACTTAACACATTACGAGACGTATGTATAATAAAGTTATTCTGCCAATTCACAACTTACGTTAACAAAAAATATATCTTTTCTTGTAAAACGTCACTGAAATGCACTCAACAAAATCCATACAAATGCTAAACAAAATAAGTGCAAATACTGGTTTTTCGATAAAGCAAAAAATATTGCTTTTACTGAAAACACAGTATGTATGTTAATGAGCATGTTGATTTAATTACAATAAAAGTTGCACATTCATCAATACGCAAAAATTCAATTAAAATAAAAATAATGTTATAAAATACAAAATTATTTTATTGTATAAAGAAAATGTAGAAGAAACAAAACGGCTGAGAAGTCTTAATTTTTAATAACATCTATATTATTATCAATTTTAAAATACAATTTAAAACGACTATAATGTGTAATTTACTATGTATTATTATACAATTTATGTTTCTTATCTTAAAGTAATTTTAATCTTTTATAAAAGTCTTTAATTAATAACGTTTTGTTTTATCACTAACGCATTACATTTTTTAGTTCTCAAGTTATATTTATGACAATCTAAATAGGTCTCTTAATGCACAAAAATATAATCTAGAGAATTAAAAAGTCCTGTAGTTAACTAATTGGAATTCCGAGACGGTGGTCATAATACGCTTAGTATTTATACCCATTCTAAAACTTTTTAATTAAAATTTGAGGTGAAACATTTTTTGTAGGAGTAATTTGTAGTGTGTAAATGAAAAATAATTTTAGTTTTCTATATAATTTAAATTTAAAATGTATTTTTGTGTAACAAATAATAAATTCAAATTAAAACTTAATAATAATATAGTCTTTGTTTGTAGCAATTCATGTATATATTTTTAATCATTTGTAAATCTAAATTTAATTTGTTGTAAACTGTCAATAACTTAAATGCAATCATTTCTTCTATAATCTATACATTAGCCACAAACACTACAAGAATCTCACTTGGAATCACTATAACGTCAAATGTAAACAAACTATCATAAAAAATGCATTTACACATCAGAAATCTTATTAAGCTTCTTTACTCTCAGTAAGTAGTATAATACATTTCTAATTAAATAAAACTTTTATGCATTTTATTTGCATTTTCTACATAATCTACTTTTTTACAGCGTTTATTATTTGTTTTTTTTTGTTTTTGTTTTTGGTTTCTTTGTTTTGGTCCATGTGATTTATGTTATTATTGGTCTTATTGCGTCTTTGTTGCTTTTTAAACATGTTATGTTGTTATGTATTTATTTTGACAGTGGTAGAATTGCCATTCTTGCAGCTTTGTTTGCTTGCTATTTTTCTTGTTTTTATATTACTATAATTAACGATTGCAATTGTTTGATATTCAAATTCGGTTTTTTATAAATAACTGTGTTGTCTACAGCAAACGGTATGCATTTAATTTTTACTGTAATTAAATTTACATATTAAACTGCAGTAGCAACCTTGAAAGTTCAATATCCGCAACAATCACTGCGACATCTCGTAACGTTATAAAAACATTTTAAAAATAAATTTTAGTTTACTGTATGTTTGTTTAGCATTTAATCTTCTCTCTCAAATGTTCCTGAATACCTGAAAAATTTCTACCAGTTGTTAACTGGTAGAAACTTTTCAGGTATTTTTAAGCAATTAAAGACTATAATACATAAGTATTTTAATGTTCTTTAACCTACTCGCACAAAACAAAAAAACAATTAAACAAGTAAAATTTATTAAATATCTACATGATATAAACAAAATTTAGTTAAATACAATTTTTAATGTCAGCAATGTATTTATTGAAATTGGTATTGCAAATAAGTTAAAAGCTTTCAGTCGTATTTACAAGTGACTGTCAGCGATAACAATGCAGTACTCATTAATAAACGACAAAAATCAAACATTAACAAACTTAACGGAATTTAAATCAATGTTTCCTCAGGTTATTAATCTGAACCCTATGATATTTAAACATGTTTTTTACCAATCAATGAATTACATTAATGGGTTTACCACTATACATTGCTCTTTTGAATGCCAACGGCGTTACAAACCACATATCAAAAATAATATCATTTTTACGTTTCTTAAAATTGACTTAATGTTAGTGTCCGAATACCACGCTACATCCAGAACAGTAATAGGAACACTGCAGGACAGCATATGCCTAAATACTTATTCGGATAATTTTTTACTGTATTAATTAACCAATAAAAAAATTTAATTTTATTGCATTTTTTAAAATTCAACTAATCATCAACGAATTACAGCAGATTTGTTCATATTTGTAACAACAAAATTAATTAAATTCTTTTAGAAAATACACCAGAAAACACAACTCATTTGCATTAATTGATTTAAAAACATGGAAAGTAGTAAAAAATTATCTTACCGAATACACCTCGAACATTGATAAATACTCAAAATTTTGTCGTAGAGAATGTTTCAAGCGTGTTTCTTTGAGGTAATATCACGAGGCCGAAACACGCTTTCAACAATCTTTATGACAAAATTATCTCGGTATTATCAATGCTCTAGAGGTATTATAGCTGATAATTTTTTGCTGTATCAATTAACTAATAAAAAAATTTGATTTTATTGCATTTTTTAAAATTCAACCAATCATCAACGGATTACAGCGATAACACCACGGGTGTGGTGTTATCGGGCAAAGCAGACATGGTATATTCAAATGTCAAATTAAATGTCAGATAGTAAATCAATTCATAATAATCATACAAAGATTTTCTGATATTTTTAACAAGAAAATTAACAAAATTCTTTTAGAAAATACACCAAAAAACACAATTAATTTGTATTAATTGATTAAAAAACATGAAAAGTAGTAAAAAATTATCTTACCGAATACCCCTCGAGCATTGATAAATACTCAAAATTTTGTCGTAGAGAATGTTTCAAGCGTGTTTCTTTGAGGTAATATCACGAGGCCGATGAAACACGCTTTCAACAGTCTCTATGACAAAATTATCTCGGTATTATCAATGCTCTAGGGGTATTATAGCTGATAAGACACTTCATAGAAAATCAACGGTTTTAATTAAAAACTCAATTTTACATTCAACTCTAATCGTTTATATAACTGCAAAAATTAAAATTTTTAATCTATTGACTTTTGCGCAACTCAACCTCTGTCAAAAAATATGAAAACTTTTTTCAATCTTTTGGAAACACGTTCATCTCTGCAAGAGATTGAAATGCAAAAAATACAACATGAAGATCAAACTTAATTAACCCTAACACGATTTCTTTAAAATTCTTTGATTGAGAGGGTCATTAAAACACTTTAAGTGTCTATACTGCCGTGCTTCATAAAAACGTGGTAACTCCATTTTTTCCGAATTTGAGTTACGGATATATTTAGATTTGTAGGATTATTTTACATCTTTCTACTGAACTAAAACGCGGTATTTCTTGCTAGTGTAGTCTTAATGTAATGCAAAAAATGTTGTATCTTCACGACGTCATCCATTTGAGAAGTTAAAACTTGGTATATAACACATAGCTAAAATGTGGTATGTTTCTGTGACATACGGCGTTTTAGCTATGTAATATAACTTCAGTTGTGATACAGCCACAGAGCACTCGGAAATTACCACTATTTAGCCTAATGTCTTACCACGTTTTTATTAAGCACGGGATATTGTTAGTTAGTAAAATACTAAAATTTGTAGTTCGCATATAATTAACAGTAAGTTTTAAGTGTGTGTAGAGTATTATAAGCGTGATTTAATACCTAGTGATTGATTTTTGTCAAATTCCAGTAAGGTAAGTGCTAAATCACACGTATAGTTTAGTAGCAGTACGAAAAGTTTCTTTTAATGATGTCAATAACTTCGAGATTGGATAATGATACTCGGAAATTAGCACTAACCAATAATCTTGAAATAATGCATATATCATTGGTTAAAAATAATCAAGGTTTTCTAGCAAACCAGCATTTTTTTGGGAGGAAAATTTGCAAGTACTTCTCCCAGAAAAAAACATAGCAGAGAATACCACTAATCTTATTGATGAATTAGTATAAATATCAAAAGTGAGGATATAGTAGTGGATCCTACTACCTCTATTATTGTATTAAAATCGAATTATAAAAATTGTGACTTCAACAACTACTTTGACGACTCTCAAGACGATCAAGATTATGTTCCAGATGATACATCAAGTTCTGAATCGGAACAATGTTGAGAAGCAACCAATGGAGATACAGCAACCGATGCAAACCGCTTTACCAAAGAAGGTCGTCTAAGAAAACGCAAAAAGTTTAATGCTTCCGTCAAGAAAAGAAAAAAATCAACTGAAAAAGGTGAGACTAGCTCATTTAGTTAAACCGCATTATGGAAATTGTAAAAAGTCATGTGCTGTAAATTTTGGTAAAGATCAAAGAGTTATTATAAACAAACAATTTTGGAACATAAAATGGCTACAAAGACGTGTTTTTGTATTAAATAATACCGCAAGCGCAATTGTTTATCGCCGTCGAAATGATGATAACTCAAGAAGAAATAAAACATTTAAATACTATTTTAAAACCAATACTAGAGAATGAGTTCTAGTATGCAAATTTTTTTTTCTAACAACGTTAAAATACTGCAAAAGCAATGATTGACTTATTCAGGAATGCTTATGTAAATCTAAATTTGATCAAATTTGACCCAAAGACGATCCACGAGGTAAACATACAAAACCCGCGTCGGTTGCTAGAGAACCACTTCGCCAACATATTGAATCGTTTTATCGATCCGTGTCAAACTATAGCAAAAAACACGGCCCTAACAAACGTTAACTTCCCAGTGACAAAAACATAAAAATGATGTATGACGACTTTTAGAAAAAAAAACTGTGATTTAAAATGGTCTTATGAAATATACAAAAAATTTGTTAGTAAAGACATAAACATATCGTTTGCAAAATTAGGACAAGAAGAATACAAAACGTGTGAATTTTTTTTTCTTACATGATGCAAGATATATAAAAGATTGGGGTTACTTCATAAATAGTTCTATGATTGACGTTGTTGTAAAATATAAAAATCAAGATATTGAACAAGAAAAATCCAAATAGGCAGATAAGATTAGGGCAATGTTAGGTCTTTTATATTAAGCTGGACGATATAGATCAAATCGATTAAATAACTTGATTTATGGGATTCGAATGGACATGGAGTAGAAACATTTAGATCAACTATGAATAAAAAAAATAATGGCAAGCCAGGATTACCGTACTTTTGTGTTACTTTGAGTATCAGTCAAATAAAGCGATTTTACAAATTTCTTTACTAGCCAACAGATATAAGATTAAACAAGATACGTTTATTCTTACATGTTGTAATGAAAAACCTGCTAAACGATCTAATACTGTAAACCGCAAAAAGACATTCAAGTTTCTATTGGTCCCGCTATTGCAGAACTAAAAGGTCTTTACTTCTGTATTTACCATGAACACTGAATTTTAAAAAATGCTCAAAAGTCAATGCAAAGTTACACAAAAGATTAGTTACTTTCGCGAATTTGGTAATACAAATTACAACATAGGTTTTGGTACTATAAAAACTTACGTTTGCTCTACGTACTTAAAATCATAGGCATTGTTAAAAACAAATTTAGAAGAAGACCAAAGACAAAAGTTCTAGCTTGAATACAAAACACATTCTTCAGGTTACTAAAGACTGAGAAACCGCACATTTTTCATTTGATTGCCAAAAAGATTTAGAGTTAGTAGAGTTGCCAGATCAAACAGAATATTTTAGCGATAATTTCTTAAATAATTTTTCTTTTATTGAAACTACCAATGTTGTACGTTTGTTTGCAGATGGCTGTGAAAGTCAAAACAAAAGTATTACTATAATGGCAATGCTTTTTTCTTAACTGTTTTGAGATGCACCAAAAAGTTGATACCTTAAAATTTATCTTTTCTATAGTAAGCCACTTATTCATGCCACAAAATCGAATGTTTGGTTTAAGTGAAAAACACTTGACAAAAAAATCTGTTATTCGTTATTCTATGGAATATGTTGAAACAATATCAAATTATGTAAAAATTCGGAAGATCAAATATTGCATTATTTTAGACTAGAAGACAGAAACGGCAAGATTAAAAAAAACCAGGAGTGATTTATCTTTACCAAAACTAACAAAGATAAAATTCTTTTGCGTGTGGAGCTACACTACTTTGCAGACGTTGGAATGGCAAAAAGTATATGCAAAAAAAGCAATAAAATTATTATTTTATTACCAAAATCAATTGCGTATCAAAGGCAACTCAAAGTAGATAAATTCATAAATAATAAACTACTGGCGACACATTTTGAACTGGTTAAAGTTGATGACCATGAAGAGAAAACCATGATGAAGAGTGCATCAATTAAGAATACGACGATCTTCTATAATAACTATTATTTTATCTACTATTCCAAAATTTTATTTTGTTTGTTGTGTTTTGTTAAATGAATAAAATATTTTTTTACATTAGTTTTTGCTAATACAAGCGATTACGCATGTTAAAATTGTCTTAGTGTGAAATTTGTTTCTTGTAATTGTTTTCTGGATTTTGTGCCATCACGGAAAGGATCGGTATTAAACAGTTGTTTCCGATTCTTGCAATTTAATTTAATTATTACATAATTCTCTGTAGCGGGTCCTTATTCTCTCGCACCTGTCATGTAAAGATAAGATTACACGTCCAAAAAATTTCTGTGATGAAACGATACCTGTACTGTAGACTTGATTGGGGCTAAACCTCGGCGCATTCAATTATCTTCAGATTGATATAGGGATTGTACTTGTGTACGTTCAATTTTCTTTCAGCAAATATACCTGATCCCCTTGCACCTGTCGTGTGAGATAAGATTACACGATTGAAAAATATCCATGATGACGTCACGACACCTTAGGGTGAATAGATTTGGGATCAGTAAACACTTACCGAAACTGTAGATTTGATTTGGGGTGAAGCTCGGCGCATTTAATTATTTTTAGATTAAATCGATTGATATAGGGATAACTTGTGATAACACCCTATGTGCGTTTAATTCTTCTTTAGCAAATTAACGTTTAGCAGTTATCCCGAAGATTTGCACTAGCTAGCCGCGAGTTTTAAGAAGTAACTGTGAGTATTTTACTTCCTATTTTTTAAATTTAATTTCGTCTTACTTTGCCGGTCGGTTGTATCTCCGACGATACGTACATGCTCAGTCGTTATCACAATAAACTACCAATTTGTCTTGTATTTCTAAAATCAGAGTAGACTGTGCGCTGTCGTTCTCGGCTTTATCGAGGGTTACGTTTGCAAATTGAAATTTATACGTACATATTGTTTTATACTTGTCAGAATGTGAATGTATATGCCAACAAATTTGCTTTATTGCATAACGTGTTGCCCAACCAAAAAAGAGGGCTTACTTTATATTGTGTATGTAACATCGACCTGCGTTCTAGCATTTATATAAAAATATACTTTGTACTTTAACTTTGTCTGTGATTCTATTCTAAACGTACTCTGCTTTACCAGTTACTTGTTTTCTTTTATTCTCTTACGGCTTGGGGTAGATTTAAACAAAATATATCGATTAATCTTCTTCTTCTCCGTTTTGTCGTCCTTTTAAACATATTTTATAATGTAGCACCGTAAAACTTACGATTCAATCTCTGGAAGCATTTGAGTTAGTCGGTACTAATACAGTTACGAGAAAATCTATGTAACACGCAGTTGTATGCAAAACCAACTAAATTGAACAGTAAGTTGCAAAAGTCTCTATTAGGACATTTTAGATCTGAATGTAACGGTTTGTATAAGTTAATGATATATACAATCAATAATTCGCGATTTTTGCATCTATACGCCCCCAATTACTATTGTATTGTAAATTACCCGTACAATAAAAAACAAGTTGTGGCACCCGGCCCAGTTAAGTTGCTAACCAGTTTCCATTAATAATATATAACTATAAAATATTTTTTTACTATAATTCTTTATTTATACAATTTTATTTATTTTATTTAGTCAACAAATTATATTTTTTTATTTGTTTAAATACTGTATTTAAGTAAATGTCCTACGATCATTAAATATGAAAAAATTTATATTGCTCAAATTTTATTCTTTGACAAATGCTTTTTTATTTCTTCTAATTATTTTTTTTCGTATTTTCGTATTAATTTCGTATTTACTAAACATTTTAATTAGTTCTTTGTTTTAAAAATCTATTTTATGTATTTCTAGAATTTAATATAGAAAGTTAATACGTAAATAAAATTTTAGTATTATTAATATTGTAATGATTAATGAAGTTTAATATTTAAAGTAAATTTTGTAATGTATGACCAATTTTTTGAAGACTTATTAGTGTACCCAAGCAGCTTTTACTTTAATTTCATCAGCGTTGCTTTGGTCTAAATCACAAGTATAAGAGGTCGTGTTCATAAACAAAATCAACATTACTTTTGCAAATCGTGGTTGATTTTGTTAAGCGGAAATATTAAAATAATTAAATTCCTAATTGTCGTCAGTTACAATACAAATATAATTTAGTCAAAGTTGTCAGCTAACATATTGATTTTTTGATTAAAATACAACAAATAAATAAATAATGTAACGTCAATTTTTTATTTACATAATTGTGACCTATAAAACAAATCTAAGTTTACAATTATTTTATTTAATTTATGTTTTTTTTTGTTTATAGATTTTTGTACTTTCTTTAAACAAAGCTGTAAATTCTATATAATATAAAAAAAAAACTTTACTTAAAACTAAGGAATATAAATGTACATATATTAAGATGCTTTTTTTATCCACATCATCAGTGAAAATCTTGTGTATAAAACATAGCCTAAAAAATAATAATTGTTATCACTTTGATTAAAATTACATTCAAATTTTTACTATAAAAACTACACTGTAACTTAACTTTGGTACATTAAACAATTTTATTACACAATACTGCTTTAATGTATATTTATAAAATAAACTTAATGTTTATTACTAACAGTATTCATTTTATAGAAAAGTTAATTTAAAACAATTACAAAATTAACTTAGAGCTTTAAGCACGAGAGATAGTTCTTATGTATATGCAATTTTTTGTTGATATAAATTGCTTCATCAGCTAAGCACTTAAATTAAATTAGAAAGTATATCGTAAACCTAAATTTCTACTAAATGAATTCAATTAAGTAAATGTTGGTAATCAACTGTATGTTAAATTACATACATTTATTTTAAACCGATAAACTCATTTCTGAAATATACTTAAGGATAATTTATATCAAATAAATTTTAGCTTTTGGCTTTGCTACGTAATATCTCCTCTTTAATTTATCTAAAAGCACTTAGCCTAACCATTTTTATTTTTATTAATTTTTTCTTTAGACGTTAATGGGCTTTTATTATAATAAATATCTTACTTTTTGATTTACTTTAATTTGACAGACTTTTAATGTAATTCACTATGATGCAGATTTTTGTTTCTTAAATACTCATTAATTAACGGGTTTTTGCGATCTTCTTTACATTTGTTTGCGCAGCAAAAAAATCACCGCGTAATAAATCAAATAGAATTATAATGAATTATCGTGCGTTAAGTATTTGTTAAGTCATTCTAATTGTTGAATAATTGTTTATACAAATGCTTATAATTACAGACTACGTGTACTATGCGACACTTCTATATTTTTACAAATCGTAATATATTTAAAAAATCTAGTTTATAACCCATTTTGTTAAAGTAAACTAAGCAACAAGTGTGGGAAGTAATACTTCACTGAATCACCAAGCAGATTTTAGAATCGGCCGTGGGCGAGGTTGCTTTATATTGGTAACAAAGCAAACAGTATAGATAATCAAACTCTTTCAAGTTTACTGATTTAAAAATGACATTTTCTTTATAAATTAAGTGTAAAAAACAAAACTTTACTTTCAAATTGATAAAAATTAATAACTTTATATTTACTTTTTTCTAGATTTAATGTTAGGTAGCAACTCATACTATTTTAACTCTATTTGGAAAATACAAATTAAAACACAAAATGCACATTTACTATAAAAAATAAATTAATTGGTTAATAACTAATTAAAAAAAGTGAGTATTTATTTTGCATCGTTATTTCTATATTATACACATGTATTTATAGCGATTATTTTTAGATCGCCATTTTGAGCCATATACGAACTGGGAGTAGGAAAAACAGTTTTGCCTTGTTTGTCTTTTACTGAGAGGTGATTTATTATGACTTTATTATTTACCCTACATTTAAGAATCAGTTCAATTGGATTTAACTTGTGCAATATCTTCTATATTTATTTCTAAAATGTCTTGAATAGGAACTGGAACTGGAAGCTGAACCGTCCAAAATAGTTGTGGCGAAGACGGCAGTTTTAATGTAACAACAAAAACATGATAATGTTAACTCATAATTAATTAGAACACTTGATTAATTAATTAACTTGATTATGTACGTTTTATGTATAAATGTAAAGTCAACTACATACCTAAAGTGGCATTTATTACACAATGTATCCACTGTATAGATTACTAAAGTGTTACGTATAGAATTACATGGAAAATCGTTTTCTAGTAATTAAGTACTTACTCAATTTATGATTGAAGTATGCAACTAGTTTATATTAGCGTTTCATAGCTTTGCAATACAGGTAAAACGGTTTGCTGTAACGAAAACACTAAGCAATGTAATAATTTAAGTACTTGAATCTACCTACATGTATTCCCGAAGCAACCACAAATGTAATTATCACTGCAGTTGTAGTTTTACATTTAATCTTAATGTAAATAATACTTTTATTTAGTGTACTTTAAATAGTAAATGTACGTTACAAAAACATTTCTAATTGAACACTTACAACTAAGATTGAACTCAACCTGCAATTTTTAAAATCATTTCAATGTTTAGAAATTAGAATTAATTAATTGGCACAATATTTACTTTTTGAATAATGTTTTTTGTGTTACATTGTTTTCGTTATTTTAATTAGATGTTGTAATGTAATATGTACTTTGTTCAACTCTAATGTACGACATAAAAATACATAAAAGTTTAAAAGTATATCATAACTTTATACTTAATGTGTTGTGACTGTAACGTTATCTTACTCTTTCAAACAACTTTTTTTAAATATAAAATCTAAAACATTAAAGTAATTTAATATGAGTGGTAAAAATTATTGTATACGTTACAAAAACTTTACGATTTAATGCTACTGTCTTTACATCTTAATTTGTTATCTACTTGTGACAAAATTTTATTAATAAATACACATTAACAAAATATAACAATTCTTTTTCTGAATTCAAAGAGATTGTTTAATCGTTTTATACACTTTCAAAAAGTTTCTAAAATTAGGTTTATTAACAGTAATCACGACGATTGCAAAAGCTTATAAATTATAAGAAAATAAATAAATTATTATCTGAAGTAATTAAAAGATATAAAAATCAATATTTTAAATTCGTGAAAGTTATTATAACGATAAGAAACGATGTAGTCGTTAGAGTAAATTGTTGTTCAAGTTTATTATTAGAAGGAATTAAAATCACAACTTATTTAACATAAAAAAGTTTATTTATTGAAAAGTGTATTTTGCTATCAATCCTAATCTGTCAGAGATAAATTTTAATTACTCTACGATCCAAAAGTTGGAGATAGATAAACGACATCATTACTTTCTGCAAACTGTAATACTTTAGGACTACTGTGAGATGTATAGCAATGTACTATTAAAAGTGCTTTTCCCATACCTTTCCTAGGTAAGAATGATTCCTTTCACCAAAGTAAAAAAATGTCTGTGTTTACATACGCCGACTTTAAATTCATATAAACTACTGATTCATTTAGTATACCATCTTGGAACTCGTCCTTTTTATACTTGCCTTTAAATACACAAACTAGAAGCATTAAAATTCCTTAAGCATTAAAGTATATAATTATTATAGTTTTCTCCTTTTCTCTAAATGTAATTGTAGACACGTCTTTTAATCCTTTTCAAACTATTATTATTTATTAATCAGGTATAGCCCAGTCTCATTTATATTGTAGATACTTTCGGGGAACTCTAACAAGTAGTCCGCTAGTAGTTTCAACTCATTGGTTTTGTCTAAAATTTCACTTGGTGTCATTGGTTTTTTTATATACCATTATTCTTCGCAATGTCCTTGAAGGTATATTAAATGTTTTAGAAACTAAATTTATTCGCATTCCGCTTTTTCCTGCTGCTATTGTTTGTTGAAGAGCATTTTCTAGTCAGGAACTTTTTATAGAACGGTATTGCATCTTAAACAGGGAGTAGATGCTCTATGTTATATAAAAAAAACTGTGCGTAAATTAAAATACTACATGCTACATAATCTTTTATTGTTTTTAACAAATATTATAAAGATCGATACCCTTGCTTATTGCGTTAAGGAAATATAATCGTTAGAATTAATATTTAAAAATTTTTATAGCTACTTAACAAATAATGATCATAATAACTTATTATATTAAAACTATTTTGGTGTGATTTTCGTATAGTACAAGTTTCGTTCCGGGACGCCCACTTTCTGTTACATCGAGCGTGTTGGCAGTCAATTGAGTTTTTTGACTGAATTATCCAAGTTAGAAAACCCATTTTTCCGGTGACTGTGGTACGATAATCATCTAACGTACGCGCTCGGTGAGGCTTGCATTTCTAAATAATCACCTTCATCCACCTCATAAATGGGTGTAGTATTTTTGATGTTCATGTAAAACTTTTTCTGAGTGAAGAATTGATTCTATTTTTGTGATCAAATTTGATTTACTCGTAATTGTAATTAGCAATTTTGGATACCTACACGTATTCCATTCATGCGGAGATATTAACACCTGTTAGATCATTTGGGAAAAATTCCTATGATAACGTCACGATACACGATGTAGTAAAAAGAGTATTGCATCTACATTAATTAAGAATATCAAAATCTTCAATTAATTACTACAATTATAACAGTATTAGCAGGCCCTATTTTTCTCGTAGATCGTATGAACGCTATATCTACGTGTTTGTTTCTTTTAGCAAATTTTAAGAAATTCTGGGAAAAGTGCCGTTAGCTAGCCGCAAACTTCAAAAGAAAAATAAGTTGTTAATATTGTATTTCCTATTTTTTTATTTACGTTGTCAGTCGTCAGCACGCACAATTGTACGTGCATATCGGGTTATTATCAAAATTAAACTAAAACTTTTTTTGGTGTGTAATATAGTATTAAACCTTTCTTTCTGTGATAAAATAAAACTATGAAACGCTTTCTCCTATCGAAGACGAGTTTTCTCTCTTCTCATAGTGGAAGTATGTGGCTCCGGCCGACTCAAGTGGAGAAGGGTGCGGGTAAAACAATTATTTTATGGGGCGCCAGCAAGTCTACCCAGCGATGCGTACACACCTTGACGCAACAGGACCTGCTCTAATGTTTGTTATTTGTACGTGATGATCAAATAGAGTAGACAAGATCAAGTGTTAAACATTTATATTATTAACGATCATGTAGTTAAAGAACCGTTACCGCTTAACTGACTTCGTTATTACTTGGTGTAAAAATTCGTTTTCTTTCCAAGAAGGTTGATCTTTGCATTAGAGGATGTAGTACTGGTAGCCAGAATTTGCTGAGATTTAAACCGTTTTTCCGGTTCATATTATATGGATGTTTTTCTATTTCCACAGCTTCGCGGATTAGGCTGCAAAGTCGAAAGCTGCCCTTGCCAACGCTTTCCTTTAGTCAAAATTGAGTGTTCTTGGTTTCACACGTGTTCTGTCACTGCTGATTTTGTAACTCTGCGGTGTTTGCAGTCAGCCATATGTTCTTTTACCCTAATTTTAATACAGCGTCCTGTCTGTCTTATATAAATTGATCTACAGAAACAAGAAATTTTGTAAATTCCGGCATGGTAAAGCCTCTTGTTTGTCTATAGCAGATCTAAACGAATTTTTCAGGGTATCCTTAATCGTGAATACAGTTCTAATATTAAGCTTTATTTAGCAATTTAACGGTTTTAGTAAGCAGTAGTAAATCTTCTTTGACTTGAATTAACTGCTCTTTTCTATGTTTTTTGAATCTCTTTAAACGCGTATCCATTGTGTTGTACGGACTCCATCAAAGTTTATTTCGAAGATTTTCCTTATCTGACACACGTATAGCTCTTTTAGCTAAAGTATGCAAAACAGTGATTTTGCGTATATGGTGCGTTTTCTTTCTATAAACGGAATACTTTAATTTTCCGTAATATGTAAGATAATTCAAATTCAGCGGATAGCGTTTTAACAAAAGCTAGGGTTCATAGTGACTTAAAGAATGCGAGTAAAAATACGCACAGTTTGCGATCCCTTTCTGTAAATGTGATATCAAAAATTAAACATTTTACAAACAGTGGAGTTCGCAAACAATGGCGTCGTAATTTTAAAAAATGCACAAATAATGACATGTAACATGCGTTAAAGAACAAAATTTTCTAATTCCAACTGGTTGCTTATTAACGGTTAACGGTTACATTTGCATCTGAAATAAACAATTATAGTAAAAATGTTGATCAGTTTTCTCGAAACTCTCAAATAACGTCAAATTATTACTTCTTTCTTCCTTTTCAGTTTTTGTTTGTTTATTGGCAAATCTTATTATTCTAGTGATTTGTTTGATATTTTTTACAGACGAAGTATAAAATATATTCTTACTTTTTTTGACATTTCATAAGCTTTATATCGAGTTGTTGTCAAACCCCTGTTAAAATCTATAAACCAATATAGCAATATAAAACTTCTCCATTTAAATATTTCTAATTTGTTTTATACGCTCGACAATTTTTTGTTTAAATTTTGTAAAATTTGTTTTTTATTTGATGGTGAAAAAAAGCAACAAACCTTGTTTTGCAGCAATTTTTTTTGAAGTGTAAGAATTTTAGAAAACCATTCAATATGTTTGTCTATTCACAACAAAATTTTGGATGTCATCTTTGAAGTCACATTACATAGAAACAGAAACATGATCTTATCAAATTAAATATTTTTTGTTTAAATTATGAATTGCTTTTTGAATTTGTTTTTGTGACAAAGAAAGCTCAGATTTTCATAGTTTTGATGTTATAATAAAAAAATCACAGATATCGCAAATCTTGCCATTATTGGAAGGTGTTGAAAACAAACATAATATTACCTACATAATATAAGGAACAAAATTTATTACATTTTTCAAAAATAAGAATGCATACATAAATAACAAAAAAATAAAAAAACACAAAAAACTAGTATTTTGGTTATAAAGCCTTAATGTCGTGAATAACCGTACTTATTTACTTTCTCAAATTTAAGCTATGTTTAAGCAACAAGTATTAGGAAAAATTTGGGTTGTATTGGTAACGCTTAGGTTCTCTCATTCAAGTGATGTACGGTACGAAACACAAAGCAAGCAACAAAATCTCAAAACATTAAACTTTATTTGACACAAAATATTTTCAAGGGAAAAAGTCACCTTCGCAAAGCTCAAATAATAATATTGCGCTCACAAGCATGTTATGCGAAGAAAGGTCGAAAAATTGTGATTCACGTCCACTGACTCATTTTCTGCTGGCTTAGATACGTTTGAAAGCATTTGGATAAATGTAAAATTTTCTCTAGACTAAATCAATTTTAGAGTCAAAGTGGAATGTTCAGAAATTTAGCTAGACTTTGATTGAATACGCTTGGATTAAATAAATGATTTAATGATTAAATAAACAATTTATATGGCGTGATTCCCGACAATTGTTTCACCACACTCTAATTAGTTGATGCGTTTTTTTAAAAAAACAATAAAAGTAAATGATTACTGAATTTTACCCGAGTTTTATGGCGGTTCACAGTTCTACAGCTTCTAAGATTATGACTCCATTCGAGCTACGTTGCCATATCCTTTCAGATGTAAAAGTTGCAAAGTGGAGATTTCATCTTTGGAAATGTCCATCCACAGTTTAAAAATTAAATTTTTTTCAATAGTTTGTTGCGTTCGCGATTCCTTCTCATACTTAAAGAAAACTTACAGCAGATTGGACTCGCAATAAAAACATTTTGCCACGCAAAGTAATTGACATGCCTTTTTATTAAATTCTCTTTTTTTACCGATTTTACAATTTTTTCTCCTATTAATACTAAACAAATGCGCTACTTTAACATGAATTCTTTCTCTAGTCTTAACAGATTTATAACGATAATAATCTTCAAATTGTTTAATTGTTGATACAATTTCGACATTTAAAATTTACTCAAAGCTTATTTTACCTACTTTCGTCCTATGTTGATAACTTTAGAGTAAAATCGTTTATGATTTAAACTAGTGATAAACAATGATGGGTTTAGTAGAACATGTGTGTTTCGGTCGAGTTGTTTTTGGTGATCACCGCGGTTTTTTTTTGCGGTTAAGGGTACCTTTGCAGATAATATTACCAGCATCGAAACCGCCACATTTTTTGTATTCAATCGATTTGCTTAATTTAAAATAACCAATAAACTATTACCCTAAAACGGTCCAAAATAGAAGAAAGTTGCAAATAAACATTTTTATAGAAAACAAAATTTACTATAAAAAAGGGTACAATTACGTTCAATAGTTTAGAAGATACAAGTGTGCAAAATTTCACAAAAATTACATTAAAATTCTGTAACTTTTAAACTATTAGATAATAAATTTTTAATGTGCAATTTTCATATATATTATACCGTTTTTGTAGCGTACAGAGCAGAAGCTCGCGCGGATCTAATTCTGAAATTACTATAATCATTTTTCATCACTGCTAAGTGAAATTAAGACTTATTATATTTTTAAAACATAAAAGGAATCATAAGAAATGTCTTGTTTAATAATAATAAACACTGCATCCGAAAAATACAAAACAAATTTATAAAAATACCTTTTAGAGTTATTTTTCAATAATAATAATAATACCTAATTTAACCCGTATGTGTACTCTCATATGAACGTAATACAAATTTGGGGCGTTATTTTAAATTTGCACAAGGGTGCCAAAAGTGCTAGGCGCGGGTCTGACAACAAACACTTGTATTTTAGTGACATACTTCAGTTTAATGTTTAACATTTTGGTTAACTTATTCGCAGGTTTAAGTTTTTATTATTTTTATTTATTTGACAAATCTTAGATTTCTTTTTTTTATACAGAATGTTGTTTAAACTTCCATAAAAGATGTAATAATTTTAGTTCGTCAAATTCCTTAATATGCAAAAATTTAATGAACCCCTCGTTTATAGGCGTTTTAAATGTTTAGATGTACCCTCCAAATGTTTTTGGTACATTTTTAAAATAAATCGTGTAACTAAATTAATAATAATAATAATTAATACCGATTTATTTTTTTTAAGTAAAAATTTCTAATTTTATACATTTATTGAAAATTATACGTTTTCCTACGTACTTTAATTAGCTTTAATGCCCATGAGATCATATATTACATAATTTTGAATTTTTGCAACTTTACTAATTTGAGCCGTCTAAACTAGTCTCTTCATACAATAGTTTAAATTATTATACAAACTTTAAGGAGGGGTTTAACTATTTTTTCGCCCTACGGCGTATTCATGATTTCGGTGAGGTGAGAAAAAAAATTTTAGTTACGGTATTAGCTCCGCTAGCGCGTTTGTCACAAACACTGCAAAAACAGTGCAAGATAGAGGAATGTTGCACATAAAGATTTTTATAGAGAACAATATTTACTATAAAAAAGTTGGCGGAAGGGTACAATTATGTCCAATAGTTTAGAAGAAACAACTGTGCAAAGTTACACAAAAATTACATTAAAATTCTGTTACTCTTAAACTATTAGATATAATTATACACTCCCGCGAATTTTTTCATAATAAATTTTGTGTTTAATAAATTGTTTATGTGCAATTTTTATCTATATTATACCGTTTTTGTAGCGTACAAAGCAGAAGCTCGCGCGGATCTAATTCTGCAATTACTATAATCATTTTTCATCACTGCTGAGTGAAATTAAAACTTATTATATTTTTAAAACATAAAAAAATATCTTGTTTAATAATAATAAACACTGCATCCGAAACATACAAAAAATGAAGTGAAATTGGGCACCACCGCAAGTTTCAGATTTGTTTCATCTGAGCATTTCATCGTTTCGTTACATGAACCTTTGAATCAACCATCCTATAAGTGTTTTTAACCCTAATACTGGAGAGGTTAATAAATAGGTGTCGACCTTGCCGTTGTTCACATCGCGCTGTACGGAATTACGCAAGTAGAGAACAAAAGTGATATTAAAAGCTAAAGAAAATATTTGTTCGCTAATTGTAAAAGCTTATAATTAAAGTTTAAAAACTTAGATTTCTAGAACAAAAAATAAAAGTTTTGGCAATAACTCAAACGACGCACCAATGTTAAGTAAGTATACAAATTATAAGCTTCAAAATACGCAATTATTCAAAGGAAAAATAAGAATATACACTTTAACTTAAACTTAAAACAATATTTTCTTTAGTCCATTAAACAATATTGTTTTTGTACAGAATCCATTTATTGCTTTAGTAATTAGTAAAGTAATAAATGTGAAATAATACTTTAAATTTGCTTAAATAAATAAATTAAAACAACTACTTTTTAAAAAGACAAGCGTTCTTATATTATTATATTTGTTTTAGTAAAATCAAAAGCAAGTACCAACATACACACGCGTACTCTTCACATTTTTGTTATGTAAGTCAGCATTATTACATATTAATACGTAGAATTCAAAACTTCCTAAACTAAGTTTTTTTTATCATACTATTATAACATAATATACTATTTGTATTATATAAACAATAACAGCAAACTAAATTTATTTTAATGAAAACAAATTACAACTTCAACACTAAAGTTGATCTTAACCGCCACATAACTTTTATGTAAAATATTTACATTTACCGTTTAAACATAAGAGAGCTAAAGGTTTTACGTATTTACTTAACTTTTTATTAAAATTGCAAGTGTTCTCAAGATCAAAGCGCTAAACAACGTAAAAGAAAAATGCTGATTTTCAATCATTTTTAATTCTAGATTCCAGTAACCGATTTAGTAGATAAGTTTCGTAAACTAGTAAGTAGCTTTTGAAACGTTCAGGAATCTTTTTATCAAAATTAAATATAAAAAGATACGTTTCTTGCCATTTTGTACTAGCCAATAAGTTCTAAAATAATTTAACTTTCTTACAAAACCTTAACAAGTAGCGCTTCACGAACTTATGTGTTTAGCAACAGATTAAGTAGTCTTTAACAGTAATTGCAAAGTACCAAAAACAAATTTTCTGTCACAAGATGTTAGCTAAAGTTTCTGTTTACGAAAGTTTAGCAAACGTTATGCAAACACAAAAGTTTTTAAGACAAATACGTTAATAATAAAAAGTAGATTTGTTTCTAATTCATATTCACCAGTCTAGCAATAGCGTGTCTTTATACAGTATTTTAGGGATCAATTCTTAAATCGTATTTGCAAAGAAATTGTTTTGTCGAGAATGCATAAAATGTAATACTGTACAAACCGTACAAAGTTAGATAGAAAATTGGTACTAATAGATACATTGTTTAAATATTTAATACATATATTTACTTACCTTAATAACACAATTACAGAAATTAGATTTAATTAGTGTCCTTTTTTTTACCTCTTGAGATTAAGTATTGCTCTGTATGAAACTAATATCCAAGCTGTTAGGGCTTTTAACATGTCTCGTGAGACAGAATTAAGTAGATAATTTATTGTTCTGTTAATTACAATAATTTAATTCTGTTGTGTTAGTCATAACTTTGAAAACATATTTAGTTTATTAGTTTTATCAAATTATCTAACACTTATTACTACCATACAACTCATCATTTAATTAAAGTTATTAAGGTTAATTTTAAAAACGCTGATATTAAAACAATTTTAAAAAATGTTATATTTTTTAAAACTTATAGTAGCAAAATTAAATACAAACAAGAACAAATTATACTTTGAATAATTAAAGTCTATGATTCCAATAATAAATAAACATAAAAACGTTATTCTCTATTTCGACATAAGAATTAGCGATTCTTACACTAAAATCTTTGTAAAAATTAGCAAATTCTTACACTAATTTTAGTTATGTTAGTTTTTTCAAAGTTGGTATCTTTGCATCGTAAGTTGACCTTACATGAAAAAGAAATCAAAATTATTGTAACTTAACAATTGAAACTCAAATGTCTTATTAATCCAAAGTTATTTACTTATACAGATATAAAAAGACCATTTTATATGAGCTTTTAGCTTTTTATATGATTAATTTGTTATTAATAGTTTTTATGCATTCATATTTATTGACAATATTCGTATACTAATTAGCTTCTAATTACATGTGAATTGGATTTTGTTTAATGGCATCATTAGCAAATAGTATACGCAATGCCTTTTGTCCTTAATCCTTAATCTATATTGATCCTATTAACCCATTAGTCAAATATCACAATCCGATTAATTTTAAAGGCATTCATATTGTGTATTACTTAGAAATAAGTAAATTTAGTCACTACTTTTCAATTTTTGAAAAATATAATTATTTTTGTCATTATAACGAAGTCAGTGGATGAGCTTGAATAGCTCTTAGACCTTTTCGTTTTGAGTCGTATTGTCGTGAATTGTATTTTCTTTTATATACCGGTGTTTATATTAAAATCATGGCCAACAGTCAGCATTGACCTCTAACAGAAGCTAAATTACATTATGCTGCTAAATATCTCTGTGAATTTGAAGATTTTGTAGCGAAATCTGACAGCGATGAGTGGAATGTGACTTCTGAATCAAACGATTAATCAGTGACTTCTTATTTGAGTGACACGATTGATTTTGTGGGTTATACAATTGATGACGAGTTCAGTATTCCTGATGTTTGAATAGCTAAAAATGTAACACAGTGGAAATCTATACCTGAACCTACAATGCGAGCTTGATCCCATAACATAATAAAAGGCGCACTTCATAAAGTACGTTTGGTACCAGGAAAATTGTTGGAGGATACAAGAGATGTGTTTGACTTATTCTTGATGAACTGTGTTATACTAAACATTGTGAAGTTTACTAATATTCGAGCTAGTCGAGTGATAAATTTAAATCCCAAGTTAAAGTGGGAGCCTTGCAACAAAGTGAAAATGTTGGCTTTCTTGAGATTACTTATGATAGCTGGTGACCTCACACAGAATTCTACATCTTGTAATGTCCTGTGGAGTTCTTTATATAGACTACCAGTCTTTTGTACAACGATAGGTCTAGAAAGATTTTAAATACTTCTACTATGTATTAGATTTAACAATAAGGACATAACGAAAGAGAGAATAAGGCACGATAAACTCGTTTCAGCTAGAGACATCTGAGAAATGTTAAATTCCAATTTAAGAAAATACTATACGCCATGACCGAACATCACTTTAGATGAGCAACTAGTACCATTTAGAGGTCGATGTTGATTTCGCAAATACATGGCTGCAAAACCGGATAAACATGGGATGAAGATTTGGTAGTTGTGTGACTCCTATGCTTATTATCCATTAAAAGGAATTCCTTATTTAGAAAAACACTTACTAAACAATATCAAAACTTCAATAGAAATGTGACGTGCGACAACTGTTTCACGGAATTAGCACAACGTCTGTTGTGTAATGAGCTGATCATGGTAGGAACTGTTCGTAAAAACAATAAAATCTTGCCAAAACGTTTTTTGCCAAATTGAAGACGATCAAAACATTTCTTGATTATTGCGTTTACGAAAAGTACCACTTTAGTGGCAGATAAAACTTCACAATTTATTATTTTGATAACACAAAAAAATTAGGAAGAAAAGTAGTAGTGGGTCCGAAAGACCCACCTCGACCGCTTGTGTATGTAAAACATCTTAATCTATTGAGGGTTAACATACATACATTTTAATGTGTCAAAGCGTAACTGTTGCCAATTCAATAAAATACTAAAGTTTTCTAATGTTCGAAAATAAAAATTATACGGAAAATATTAAAATTGAATCGAAATAGAGAATATAGTATAAAACACGTCAAAGAATACGTTCTGTAAACTACGACCGCTTCAACTTTAAAATATCAAGTTTAATATTTAATTTATTAAAAAAATATTTCTTTAACAAAACAAAATAGATGTAAAAAAACTTTTTTTGTTAAATGTAAAAACTACTATTAATTTTGTTTTTGCATGAAGTCAAATACTGTTACTTCACTTGTTGATAGAAGTGTTATTTTGATATGATTTAATTCAGCACTGAACACAGCACTTTCCAGTAAGAAGTTTGTATCTTAATTCTCGTTAAAGATGGATACTTTGGCAATATCTTTGTAGCCTACCTTTTTGAGAAAACTTTATAAAGACATAACGTTTTCTAGAGTCAGACATAACCATATGGTCAATTTTGTTAACTACAAAACAATTATTCTCTGCTATTGGTATTCCTACGTAACAACAGTTACGTTTCGTTATTTTCCATTTTTATTTAGAAGCAGTAACACATGTATGACTGCTTAAGCAGATTTATGTTATCTTGCCGTTATAATATGTTACGTACTTTAAATTTAAAATGGGCTACCCCGATATATTCTTGGTTGACTTGAAGTTACTCTTTCACTTCTCGACGTCATTTAACAAGTATCGCTTTGTCACTTCCGTTCAACTATATGCTTGCTTGAGTTCAAAGAATTATTTTTTTATCTACGTGTTGTGTCGTAGTGTATATTGAAAACTGCTGTAATTAGTTAATTTATTCGACGCAGGGTAAGCTTTTTCTATTTTTTGGATTAAATGTAATTTTCCTATTGTTTTCTTAGCACCTTGTGTTACCTGTAAATGTGGGTCACGATTAATCTATCTATAAAAAGTTAAGCACCCTTTTGGAGAATTACGAACATTTGCATCGACTCTAAAAATTTCTAAAGAGAAGCATCGAACCTATAAATACTGTTATACGTTAGGCAGATACGATTGATACCTTTACTTGGACACATGGATGTTTAACACTACCTTTAAGAAAGTACACATCTAACAGCATACGATAAACTCTGTTTTTTTACTTGTCGTCAATGTTATCTTTTACATTTTATTGAGTTCATGAGTCATTAATTTGACACAATTTTTAAGTTAATTTAATTATCAATTAGTCAGTAGGAGAACGTTTTCTGAATGTTACCACTGGAGTTGAGTAAGTCAAATTTTGATTTCATTCGCTGTCACTACGGTGCTTCTCACGAATTTTATTTGCTAATTAACTAGGTAGTCGCGTCAATTCGATCTTTGTTAACAGTTACAGGTCAAAATTTAATTGTAATTATTGCGCAGAATAATTTAGCCCGAAGAAGCAGACACATTTTAGTCTGCAAAACGTCGCTAAGAACTGTATCCATAGCAAATTAATTTTTGCTTATTACCGACCTCCTATTGGAGAAAAAAAATTATTTAGAAAAAACACAAGGAGGATAATAATAAATTAATATAGTAACAACTTGACATTCAATGTGTATGTCCGCGTTAACAGGTTTCTTTCGAAATTTAATTAGAAAACTTTTTGGTCGTTAATTTTACAAGCAAACGTATCGAATGTAAGCGTACAATAAAACAAAAATTTCAAAAAAGTTTATTTCAAGTTGTTGTAAATAGCTTTCAGCAACAGTTCTATTTATTTTTTGTAAGTATGTACAGAAGAACTCCAAATAACATAATACACATATTGGATCAAAGAAAAGCCATTCGACGATTATGATTACAAAAAATTACAACCACCAAAAAGAGATCTGCGAAGAAACCACAATTATGGAAAGGATTGTATAAAGACAGATTTAGATTCTGTTATCTTCAAAATGAAAAAAATTAAATTATTGAAAACTTTGGAAAGAAGCGAAAAAGGAAAAATTTGACTACAGCAAATGACACTTTGGCAATTTGATAGTGGAATTTGGTTGGAAGAAAAAAGAAAATTGCTTACTTTTTTTCCCTCTGTGTGCACCAGAAAAATTACAACTCCTTGTATTGCTTTGGCATACGACTACTTTATTCTTCCTTGGGATTAAAATATAAATCATGAAAAGAAATTTGAAAATGAAAGACTAGCCTAGTTAGACAAACAAGAGAATACAGTAACTACAAACTGTGGGTTTTTCGTAGACGAAGATTTATATTTTCTAGGTGCTACAAAAAA
Organism: Aquatica leii; assembly: GCA_035610365.1. Taxonomy (NCBI): domain Eukaryota; kingdom Metazoa; phylum Arthropoda; class Insecta; order Coleoptera; family Lampyridae; genus Aquatica; species Aquatica leii. The sequence goes on from CM069434.1 coordinate 61,642,478, forward strand.
TTTTATGAAACATCTATAATGTTTGACTTTTGTAATTTTAAGAGCTACGGCAAATGGCCTCGTTGGCGAGGTTAAGTATCCATTTTTAGCGTACAAACTGTCCACTGATGAAGCAATATTTAAAAAAAAATAAATTTTGGACAAAGAAAAACGTAGAAATAAAAATAAACAAAAATGACAAAGGGTGTTACCAAATTCAAGATCAAATTCAAGTTACTGGAAAAAATGCGTGTATCTGCGCCGTATGAATAATGAATTTGAAATTAAAGTTGTGCATATTCTAAAAAGAAATGATTTTTGGCACTTGAAGATGCGATAAAAGTTGTGTACCGTTTATCAGGATTGTATTTTACCAGAACTGATCGATCCACGACATACCTGGAATCTAGCAATAAAGAAACCAAATCGTACAATTAAAACAAATCAAACGTATAAAAGAACTCACAGAACACTCTACTAAAAAAACGAAGATTGTTTTAAAATTAAATATATTGTAATTTACGCAATAACGGAAAAAATAAATTTACGGTACGCGTTACTTGTGATTTTTGCATTATCACTGTCAATTTAAAGGCAACAAACATACACATTGGTGTAATGACAAAAAGTTTCTGCAAAGAAATTTTGAAGCTTTAACTGAATTTGAAGTTTATATCTTGATCTCACACATCAACTTCTTGAGAGGAGATCACGTGGATTAATCAGTGACACTGCAATTATATAAATTAAATGTCTCCATTCAATTAAATCCTCCTAAAGAGGCAGTTAAGAATAAAAACCAAACAAGTAGAAATGAAAGATATTATTATAAGATTCAAGGGCAGATAGCTATTGCAATTAGAAAGCTATGTTATTTTGTCATCTGGTCTCCGAAAGGAACATTCATAGAGGAAATGACGAGAGAAGAAAAGTTTTGCAAACAGGAAATGTTGCCGAAATTAGTGTCGTTTTTTAGAAATATTGTATAAATATGTATTGAGTAAATAATGTTTATCGATTACGTGTTGTGTAGACCGTAACTAATTTTGCTGACCAATACTGCACGTTTAATTTATATAATAAATAAATGTAAAACAAACACAATAATTGTTATATATCTTTCCACAAAACTATAAACGCGCAAAGTTATTATATTTCCTCAAACCCCTTTATTTGAAATTGTGGTGAGGATAGCGTGATAGTTATCGGAAATCGGACGGATGGCTAACGTACGGATTCCTCCTAACGAGTGCAGCACAAAAATAATTTTGCACGTTATTATTCGACAACTTTGTGATAATCAGTTTGATACTTTTGTAAGTCTCGGTATTGACCCTTATTTTATTTAAAATTTATTGCGGTTTCGTTAAGTAATATCGTAAGAATGTAATTTTAGAAGTTTATTAGCGTATTTAAATCGAAAATTATTTAATTGCAAAGTTTAAGCATCTATGCTCAGCTTTAAGTGTACTTAAAATTTAATTTTACAATTTTTATGCAGTGTTAACGTTTACTAAAAAAGAGATATTAGTAACTAACTAAAAAACATTATTACATAACGTGAATCTTACTATCGACCCAATATTAGGTAATTACATATTCTTATATAAAAATATAGTTTGGTATATTTTTTATACTTTGTTACATTTGATTTTCTGAGAATTTTTGTTTGGTTCACAAAAACTGTGCACATTATAAAGTATTAAAAAAAATATTAAAACAACACAAAATATTAAAGTGTATTTTATAAAGTATTACGAAAAAAAACGTGTAATATTAGTTAGTTAAGAAAAAAATTGTAATAATAAATGAGCAGCAATTCATTCATGTTCAAAAGTATGTCCCTAAAGAATAAATTTGGGAAACATATAAAATATTTGTATTTGTTTGTCAGGTGGGACCAGAAGGAAGTTGTAAAATCTCACAGCTTTTACAAGCGATAGCAAGTTTTTTAAATCATTTTATTTAAAAAAAAATTATCATTTGTTTAAAAACACAATATTTGTAAAAAATAAATATTTTTTGTTGGGTAATTATTGTAGAAAGTCGTATGCTAGTAATATAATGATTTGCGAGCTATTTTAAGAATTTTATAACTTAAAGCTCTTACAATGTCTGAAAATAGAATAGGTACGTGATAAGAAATTTTACTGTGTTCACTTTTTTATTTCACGTAAGAATGCTTTATTCCACTTCTAAATCATATCAAATACCCAACCAATCCTGATACGAATTGTATGCATGATTAGGCGTTTTTCTCTGATACGTAAAAGTTTTATGACAAATATCAAATATCAGTTTTATGTTTAAAAACCTTTTGTGACAAAGTGTAAAATACTAAATACTTTAATAAAATAAAACTAAAAAACAAAATCTAAAAAAAATTATACAAGTTGAACTACGCCATAAGTTGTATATTAACTTGTAATGGTAATATCTTATTATTACTTTGTGTATACTTGTCATTAGATTTTAATTGTTTTATATAATTTTGATATATACAAAATTTAAAAAAAAATATATTCCTATTTACTTTTCTAAGTTTTGAAATTTATAATGTATATAACTTTTAGGTCGTATACGCTTTACGAAAAAATAATAAAAGTGAGATTAAAATTCTTCCTATTCAGCTTGTATTTTATCGCTTAATAATTCTAGTAAGACCAAAGAATTTTTCTGAATATATTAGAATTTCTTTTGAATGCGAAACTTAAACAAATCATGTCTTTTAAATATGAAAAATGCGAAGCACAATAAACTCGTCTTAGTAAAAGTTGGAATGCAAGAAAATAAATAAAATTATACATTTATACGGTTTTATTTTGTACGTACATAAATACTTTGTACTAAGCAATGGTATTACCAGAAACGTATCTGCTCCAGCAGTCTTTGCTATAAAGCATTTGCGCTTAAACAAAAATCTTAGATTTATGTCTTTAGTTGAATCTAAAACCTGTTAAATAAAAAAAAAATGAAATTATTATTTTATTTACAAATTATGCAATTTAAAGTTTGATTCTAATTAGTTTTTTGTTTTGTATTGCATTTAAAAAGTTTTTTTTCTTACTTAAATTGCATATTTAATTAATTAACAATATCGTATATATTCACTGACTTCTTGATTATGAAGTTATTGCGTTGTAGTTACGTTTGCTTAACATTGACATTTTTTGATCCTTTTTTAACTAAACCACTTAAACAAGCGCCACGACAAGCCCTTTTTTGTTGTGTTTAAGAAATTTTCAGTTATATGTAACAACGCGTTATATTCAGTACAGACAAGAAAAATTACTTGGATGTAGTCATACCTACTTTCCCAGAAAGTCTGGTTCCGTCATTGTAGCCTCTCATACATTATCAGATCTGCATACTAAAAGAATTATTTAACAGTAAATTATCAAGTGTTAAACCTCTCGTTATAAATATATAAATCTTACAAATTTGCTAAAAAACATAGCGAAGTCTTCATGGCCAGAGTCTATACTAAGATCAAAAAACGTCTTCCGGATTTGGACCGTGTCATTGTTGTAACCGAAGTTGCAAACGTTATGCTCTATTTTGTGGCATTTAGAACCTGGCTTAATTTACAAGTTGATTACCTAACTCTGTAGTAGTTTTTTGTTAGGTTACCCTTTGTTTTTTCATGTTCACCGTTTTCTTTTTTCTTCTTTTTAGAATTTAGAGCTTGTTTATTAACTAACTCTTTAGAAGCTTTTAGTTAGATTTTGGTTGCTTTGTTATGTTACAAAATTTTTGAAGTATAAAATTTGTCCCTCGACATGCCCCACCGGCTGTAGAAAACGAATTAATTTCCTGCTAACGTTTTGTAAAATATGGACCGTTCTTGGCGGTCTTTCTGGCCCAAAAAGGCTTTCATTAATAAATTGGTTCACGCCACTCCACGTGAATATGTGGGCGAATTTTGCATAGTGTTAAGGGAAAGCTTGTTTTGGGGTATGTGATTTTATTACGTTTTTTATATTGAGGTCTTAAATTAATTAAATTAATTCAATAGCGGGTTCGATCCGATTGTCGAAAAGTTTCCATGACGTCAGGTTGTACACCACGTTATGGGAAGAAATACTTACACAAGTGCGAAGTTAATTAGAGGGAAGCTCGGCGCATTCTTTTACGTCAAATATTGTTTGCATTAAATCAAATTACTTGTGCTAACACAGTATGTACGTTGGTGTCAAATTGCACATACTTATCGATTGCGCTTTGATTCTCGGTACTTTGATTTTCGTATTCTTGAAAATTAACTTAATAAAGTAAAGTCATTCATTCGTTAAATGTAAAAGTTAGATCGATTAGAGCACATAGATGTGCGACGTGTTGCCCAGAGAAAGGGCGTAACTTATATTTGGCTTGTGATATCAACCCATGTAATATTGTTTGCAACGTTTATATAACTATACTTATGTACTGTCTTCGTCCTCTTCAACTACTTCTGTGATGCAAGAAATATATATTGTGTGTTATTACTTCTGTCGTGTAATTCGTTCTTTTCCAGCTACGGGTAGAGTTAGACGATATCTCCCTAATTTAATCTTTAATCGTCTTGGCGCATTTTTTTAGCTTTAATCTCTGATTTAGCATCACAAAGCTTTCGACTCCCTCTCCGGGGAAACTGTGTTGCTTCTTTGTTTTTTTGTTGTTACAAGAAAACCAGCGTATCAGCTTGTTTGAGTTTTTCGATTTTCTTTTACGCCCCGATGAAGCCGTTACAAAAGTCGATTACAATGCTAACATGGTTCAAACCTAGAAGACGTTTTCATTTTTGTTATTAATAATTAGTGGATAGTACAAATGTCTGTTGTAGTTCAGTATTATTCGTATATTATTAAAAAACAATCACAACCAGGGCACTATCATAAAACAGTGGTTGTAAAACAGTAACAATAAAAAATTAGTTTTAATCCGGGCACGTGTAAAAAATAGTTACACAAGTAAACGCTCTCAATTGATGCTAAATTAAATTACTATTTTCAGTGTATACTTAGTTGTAAAGAAATAATTACTTGAAGATGTTATTCCTAAAATCGCTATTTAAAAATTTAAAACAAAAAATAGAATATTATGATAAGAATGCTTTCAGGATTTAGTCCGTATCAATGTTGTTACCGAAGTTGCCATCAGTTCACGTGGCTTTTGTAAAAAATTTTATTACGTAAAAAAAAAGAACTTGAACAAGCTTATTTGCTTATAACATTGACACGGTTTAAACCCAAAAAACATTTTTATTTTACTATTTATTAATTAATTTTCTTTATTGTTTGTATGTGTCTGCTTTTTATTATTTTTTTAATACTTATTTTCAAGAATTTAAAATTATATATATACCTTTGATTTAAATAGTTTTAAAATTTTGTAAAATAATACTCGTACATATTCAATTATTAAAAAAATTCCTTGGTTGTTTTATCATTACTACTCGGTCTCTTCTATGCGTTTTTATTGTTTTCTATTTTTGTTGATTTTGTTTATTTTTACTGTAATTTTAATTTTATATTTTCGTGATATCTCATTTTCTTATTTTTTTTGTTTAGCTGATACAAGTACTAATTGTAATTAGATATCCTTTTGTTGCTATGTTTTTGTTATTACTAGATAATATAGACATAGAATATTTTCGAACCGTTCTTAACTGTACTTGTCGATTAGGCAACTTTGCAATCGTAGTCGCGTGGGGACAAACTACTTAATAGTTAATAAAGTTTTTAGCTGTAATATGCAACCTCCGCTTGATTTCCGAATGTGTTCGAACGCCATTGTTACTTTAATTGTGGTGTCATGTGTCATTTGTCATCCATAAACATCTGCATTATTGAAAGGTTTTTTTAGAGAAATCTTTTTTGATGCATTGCACCTAGACTTTTGAGCAGCCGCGAAAAATTAATATTTTTTTTTCTGGTTGCATTTTTGGAGATCGGATTGAAATTAGTGATGAATTGACCCACACGAGGTTGCGGTTTTTCTTTTAGCTTTATTTTGTTACCTTTGTGTTGTCTAATTGCTGACGTTCCACCACTGGCGTTGCTAATTATTTAACCCATTAATAACGTCCGAAACGGTATAATCAAGAACTAAGTACCGTACTTAAAGGTATTTATTCTTTTCCAATTAATAATATGACGAGTCAAGCAAGGACATATGTGGTAATATGCCACCAATACTTGTTGTCGCAGATAATTTAACAACTAATTAATTTAAATTTTAATTCATGCAATTGCAAATGTTTTTGCTACGATAGGTTTTTTAAAAGATTTTTCTTAAGAACTGCAATTTTTATTAAAATTTTTTTTTAATTAAAACTTGTTTATGTCGTCAAAACGTATTGTAAAGTTTGCTTTTAAAAATGTTTTCTAAATTAATTGATGTAATTTTGAAAAAAATTCGACTAAATTGTAGCCGAGTTGTAATTACCACCTAGAAAATGCGCTAGTATAATAACGGTGTCTTGTCCAGTACTAAACATTGTGAAATGTTATTTATATAATATTACAAAAATTAGATAGCCTTAAATCAACCTATATTATTTATTACTTACTTACAGAAAACATCAACAGAACTGAATAATTGTGATAATAACTGTTTCAAAATAGGAAAATAAAAAAAACGACAATACAAGACTACATGGGATGTAAACAAAACGTTACGAGAATGCTGTAAAAGAGTAATGCTACCAACCTAAAACAGCTCAGCATCTAACACAGCACATTATCGGTTTTGTTAAAATTAAGATTTGTAGATTGTAAGTAGGTATGTACATATCAATGTGTTCATTTTTTTTTTGCTTTGAAAGTACGAAACTATAGAAAACTGAAATTAAGTTATGTGATAAAGAAGTATTTATTTCGCAAAGTAAAAACCTCGACGATGTAGTAAAATTGCATCTACAAAGCAAATTATTTTTTGTTACGTGTGCAGTCAATTGTTTCAAAATACAAATTTTTTAGGTTAAATTGACACATACCACAAATTTACAGAAAAGGGGTAGAAAATACTTTGCAAACAGCTCTTGACCCAGTAATTAATGGTACACTCTTTAATGGTACTATGTGTTTACGGAAACAAGATATTACATAACAAAATCTGATATTAACAAAAATTATTTTGTCAAAAATTTGGTCAAAATTATCGTAAATATGATAGAGAATTAATGTTAATGTTGGTAAACAAAAAAGACCGTATTCTTAAATCAATTTATGTAACTGCAAAATAAGGTTAGAAATCAAATATTTAATTAAAAACTATCTTGATCGAAAAGGTGTAAAACTATTTTAAAAAAGCCCGTTTAATTATAATTCAATACGCCTTATTTAAAAAAAACTGGAGTGGCCACCACACGACTTTCCTATAAGGAATGATGAAGAAATGTATTTTTATAAGGTTATGTTGTCATAAAACCACTTTGAAGTGATATGTTTGTATTAAAAACGATTAGTAAATCGCCAATTAACCAGACTTTTGTGCAACCGGCTATTTATTTTTTCTAAAAAAAAAATCGTCGCAGGCAGGATTCGAACCTAGATTATATAATGGAAATCACTTTAAATTATAAATTAAATATCTAATAAACTGTTAATGTTAGAAAAAAATGTATTTGAATAAATTGTTAGGAAGAATTATTTTTATAAGACACTGTAAAAATAATTCGAATAATTTACATTCGTACAAAATTATATAAGAAAAACTGTTTAAAATGGCGGATACACCTACTTGCGGTATCTTTACCAGATCTATCTTCTGATAAAGCCGAGAGAATATGAAAATCCAGCTCTATACCAAATTTCAAGTTACTAGGACTTTTGGTTCGAGAGTTATCGTGGGTACATCGTTACACACAGACAGACACAAACACAATTTTAATTGGCGCTGTAGGTTGCGAAAGTTGTGAGTACTCTAAACGGTGGTAAACTTGCACTATGCTCTGGCTGGAGTACTTACAACTTCAGGAACCTACAATGCCAATTAAAAGTGAAGAATTAAAATTATCAACAAACTTTTTAATTCAGAATTAATATGTTTGTTGGTAATTTTATTCCTGATACAAAATTGAAGAATTAAAATTATCAACAAACATTTTAATTTGGAATTAATTTGTTTGTTGGTAATTTTATTCTGGATTTAAAATTGAAGATTTAAAATTATCAACAAACATAATTCAGAATTAACATGTTTGTTCCTAATTTTAAGTCTTGATTTAAAATTAAAGAATTAAAATTATCAACATACATTTTCATTCAGAATTAATATGTTTGTTAGTAATTTTGTTCTTGATTTAAAAAAGAATTAAAATTATCAACATACATTTGAATTCGGAATTAATATGTTTGTTGGTAATTTTATTCTTGATTTTAAATTGAAGAATAAAAAATTATCAACATACATTTTTATTCAGAATTAATATGTTTGTTGGTAATTTTATTCTAGATTTAAAATTGAAGAATTAAAATTATCAACATACATTTTAATTCAGAATTAATATGTTTGTTGGTAATTTTATTCTTGATTTAAAATTGAATCATTAAAATTAAAGAGTTAAAGTTTAATTCATGTAACATTTTAATTCGATATCCATTTTAATTTGAAAATTTAAACGATTATTTTGTTTGTTTGTTAAATAAAAAGTGTTACATGAATTGAAATGTTTGTTTATATACTTTACTTCTCAGTTTAGAGTTTTTAATATGGCTGATAAAAATTTTTGGGCAAAATATATTGCATCAGTAAATACGTTTTCACCTAACAATTTAAATGTGTTAAGATTGTTTAACAAACAGTTTTAATGTATTAAAATAAATAGATCAACATAAAAATTAAAGTTTGTTTACAATTGTAGCAAAACAAATTTAGTATTCAATAGTAAAATCATAAAGTAACTAAAAGATTTAATTGAAATGTATATTATTGATTTTTACTACATTTGAAATGTTGGTTTAAAGAACTTGATGTTTTTAACAGTTGGTTGATTTAAAATGTTCCTTGAATAAAAATATACGTTGGAAATAAATGAAGTAACATTATAAATGAAGTCATTTTTACGGATGAATTTAAATGCTAGACTAATTTTTAGCAACTTACATTTTAAATGATTGAATTAAAATGTTAATTGATAATTTTAATTCATCCTTGTGCACGGCGGTAGCTCTTGAAACTATTTTAGTAAAAGGAAATACATGTACACTGTAGTTCAAAATGACGCCACCTATTGGAGCGACCAATTAAAATTATCAACTAATTTATTTATTTTATTCGTAAAAATTTAAGGATTTATAATGTTATTTACTTTGATTTTAATATTTATTCTTATTCAAGTAACATTTTAAATCAAATTACAATATACTACCCTAAAATTTTTCAAAGCTACATTTAAATTGTAACAAACATTTTTAATATACACAAAAAGTTATTTTATAAGTTACGTATAACAACGGATAATAAGAAGCAAAACACAATTATACTTAATTTGCAAATACACAAATTCTGTGTATTTATATTTCTTTTCAATACATCCAAAATCCTAGTTTCTAAGTTCGAATTATAAGAAATAAACAACCCCAAACTTTCTACATTAAGCTATACCTTTGCAAATAAACTTTTATAAAATTACATTCTGTGTCGAAGAAACCGACTTCGCACGATAATGCTTTTACAATGGTATGTTGATCGTTAGATGTTTGTGTTTTTATAAAATGTAAACCATAATGAAACGCCTTTAAGTGAGAAAATTTTTTGAAGTGTCTTGATTCAAAAGGTAAGAGTATTTTAAAAAATGTTTTACAAGTCCTAAAGAAGTAAATCTCGTATTAGGCAACTAATTTGGTATTTGGAATCGTGAATTAAAGTGTAGAGCTCACAAGAATTAAACTGAGTACAATCACAATTTCCTCATTTGCGACCGCAGCTTTAAGGTTTATGCAGACGAAATAATTGCAAGAGTAACGATACGAATAAATTTTGAGGCGAAATAATTAATTTATGTAATAATAAAGATAAAATTGAATATTGTTCAAACTATTCGATAATGGGTTTTGAAAATATACAAAATAATTTAGTCACATAAAAATATGTTAAATATTTTTTAAAAATTTGTATTAATATGCTAAATCAAAAACTAAAAAAACATTGAATTAGCAAATACGCAATACATAAATTTATTATTCTAAATTTATATTTCTAGTACAAACTGAATTACAAACGTAATAAACGTAATTTGTTTAATTAGGTATTTTAAGCATTTATTACAAAATTAGTCGTCAAAGTATTTTATAAATCGAATTAAAGCGTAAACAATGAAATTACAAGGAACTTTGGTTTCAATCAAAACAAAAGCAGTAATTTTATCTGCAGATGTATTTCTTTTAACAATCGAATAAATACTATAGCAAATAATTAAATTCTACAAAATATTATACAAAAAAAAATAACCATTTTGTAGTTTAGTGGTTACTATAAATTCACTATTTTTTTTTAAATTTAATTTTTTTATTATTATATACTTACATTTACAACGTTAGTAAATAATAGAAACTTAGCAATTTACACAAATTCCGTTTTATTTGTAAGATTACTCTATGACAAACGGATGCATCATAATTTTATACTGACGATAGTGACATAAGGTTTGAAGCACTCGTAACGTAAAAATATTTTTTGATTAAATTTATAAAATAAATTAATTTTCAAGTATATTTAAGTTTTTACTACAATATTTGGTTTTTTACTGTACGGCATGGACTTATCTTTACAGTGACGCTACACTACAATTATTATTTACCTTTCAATTGTAAATGTTAATAAGAAAACTTTGTCAAACTTTTTATAAATACAATATTGTTATGTTTATGGAGAAGTTATGTTTTTAATTAAGAAAAAAGAAGCTACTCGATATCGTTTGATTAAAAAAGTTTCGTGTACAATAAGTTTCTGTCACGCTACTTAAGATTTTAGTCGAAATAGATACTATCTTTTCTTGCATCTAATCACAATAAACACAAAGTTTACCACAAAACAATTTCTTAACTTTACTTTCCTAACAACAAATTTTAGTTATTTATCTGACTCTAACAATTCTATTAAATTACTCGTCTTTGAAGTTCTTTAACACAAAATTGCTGTTTGTCTAGTTCTTTTAGAAAAGTTTAAGTTGTTGTTTTAACGTTTTGAAGTAGTAGTAACTATAATATACTTGTTTTTTTACTGTAATGTGCTATAAAAAACAATCAAATTTAGAAAAGTGGCTTATTTTAAAGTTAATACGGTTTCAGCTTAAGTTTTTGCAAACTTGGTTTTTAACTTTTAAACGTTTGCAACTTTTAACTTTTACAATTACAAATGTGTATTGATATTAAAAGTTTGGCGTTTCTGTTTTACGCTTTAGTGTAAAGCACAAACACTTTTCTTTATTTAGACTTTGAAATTGGATACTAGAGTAGGTTAACAATTATTGTTATCAAAACAATGTTTTGCACACAATAGCTAACAGTTAAAAAGCTCTACAAGCTTTTAAGGTTTTAAGTGTTGTTTTTCTATTTATTTTAAAAATGTATTGCTTTAAAAAATCAATATTTAAAGTTATTGTTATAACCAAAACCTATAAATTTAAGTGTGTATAGCGTAAAGAAAAATTCTCTACAAAAGCTTTGCAAATTCGAAACAATTTAAACAGAACATGAGAAAAGGTGGAAAGCGACAAAAGAAAAGATGCAAATGGTTGAAGCTTTGTCAAGTCGAAGCATTTCCAATGCAAATCAAATAGCAGGTTTCAGTAGAGTTTTATTCTAAAGCTATATTCTATCGTGAATTTAAAAAAAGAAAAATCTATAGAAATGCGTATTGCAATCATCTAATCGCACCGTAAATAATAAGATTTTAACAAGAAAGCTTTCTTTTGTAATTTGAGAAAATACAGTAATATTCTAATATAAATCTATTTTTGTAGGTTAATCCTAATCCTAAAATTGGTTGGTAGTTTGTTTTACTATAATAGTAAACAAATTTAAACACGAACTTATTCTATACCAAAGACTAATTTATACACGAAGTTTGCTAACAATAATCAAAATGTTGTTAGTATCAAATATTAAACATTTTTTATAATGTTTAAAAATAGTGCTTTTAATTTTTTCTATGGTCAACTTGTGCAAAAACGTTTAATTACAATTCAAACTTTAAAATATTTTATTTTTAACATTTTCCATTAAACTTTTCTCATTATCTTGTACAAAGTTTTTGCAAAGTTGCAGTCTAAAAATTTTAATTGTATCATATTTCTCAATGCTGTATTATAAATTCATTTCGTTACAAATTTATTTTTCAAATAAGATTCTAGAACAATAAATAACATAAATTTTATTGATGTTTATGGTTAAGTTATACTCAAAAAAAATTAGTTAATCGTTGCTTTAAGAATATAAATAATTCTACTTTAACATAAACTGTAAACATTTATTTTGTACTATTTATTACGGTTCTGTATAAGTAAATGTATTAGGAAAGATGGCAAAATATCTTAGTTTAACTAAATTTATAAATTAAATCAGAAAGCATACAATTACGTTAGAAAATGTTAAGGTTTTTTAAGCTTTCGTAAAATATTTGACAGTAAGAATTTTAAAAATGGACCCCAACGTGCGGGCTAAAAACAAAAAACAAATGAGATAAAGAAATACCGTATATGTGTTTATAAATGTAATAGTATTCAAAACGAAATTTGCGTTGTGTTTTGCTAATAAATAAAAAGTTTACAGTAAAAATAAAATTAAATTGTTATTGTGTTAAAACGTGTATTCTGAATATTTTAGTAATATTATATTTATTAATTACCTGCCTAACTGTGACTTTGTGGTAATATTTGTTAGTACTAATTTACGTTTTTTTATTGTTTTAAACAATAAATTCAAAATTTTAACAATGTATCTAAATTAAAAAGTTTAAATTAAAGTGGCAGTTCGACTGCGACTCATGTACAGTTCGGATTCAATTACAATCAAAATGTAGACGTAAACGCATTTTTTGACGCCGGTAAGATATATAAAAAATGTATGTGCATTACTGAAGACAACACATTAAAAGGACTTCTAATGTTATTAAACACATATGCTACAAAATAGTAGAACGCTGTAAATACTAATGTAAAATATTTGTTTAATAAAAAAAAACATTTTATCAAACAAATGTAGATGACAGTTGTTAACAACTGTTGTGTGACAAATCAAACATCGCTTCTCTAAAGATAGAAGTAAGTGCGACGGACTCTTAACAACGTTGTTACGATTGGTAAAAAAGGCTTTGAGATTACAAATACAAAAACGATACATTTGGTCAGATTTTACTGTTATACATTATTACAGATTTACTTTTGCGATGGAAAACGTATGTAACCAAACGGGTTGCGACCATTCAAAATTTAACCAACGTTTGTAAATGGCATCGTATAAAATCGAACGACTTTACATCAAAGGATTTTTTGCCAAATAAAATAAAAATTACAATTATGGACCACCATCGCTTAAAATGAGCAAATCAGCAACGATAACTAATGCAGTTGTTACACGGAAAAAAAGGTTATGCGGAATTGATATGTATCATGCAAAAGGCTGTTGGTTTTGAGTCAAGCCGATGTACGCTTGAATTAAACTTCTATTTTATTAGATTGTCGCTGTAATTGCATTGCAATAAGAGATTTAGTTTAAATTTTAGTACATTTACGTTGAATGTTATTTGAACGTGGATCAATTTTAGAAAAAAAGCAAATGCTTTAAATATGAAATCGTAATGATTAAATTCAGTATAATATTTCTCTCCGTGTACAAACAAAAACGACTTGTTACAAATAATCGCCAAATTTAGGTCACAACAATCTATTTAATATATCTTAAATTAAAAAGAAAATGTCTGGTATATCGACTGTACGCAAACGAAACTATGCTTTAGATACATTGATACGACTTGTGCAACGTCAACAGTTTGCAAAAGAATTGTTTTACCAACCGTTTCTGTGGTGGGTTCCGTTGGTAACATTCACGTCAATAGTTGAAAAACCTATTTAAAAAAGAAAAAATAATAGGCACCGCTTCTCGTACTGATAAGATCCTCTTCTCGGAAGCACCAAGGGTACGTCTGAACTCACTGACGAATAAAAAAAAATAGAGCACAAAAGACAATCAACGAGAAACGTAACAAGCATATATAATTCTATCCAACAATAACATGTACTATTTCTACGTTTTGTGGTAATAGTGTAGTAAATGAAAAAATCAATAAGTAAAACAGTTAACAAGCTTCAACAAGACAATTCCACATTTCAGTCACCGTAATTTTAATAGTATATCAACTATTTTGTTTACATGTAGATGCAAACAAAATAATAATTACGAAAATATAACTAATAACAGTGTTAAAATGGACACCAAAAAAAAACTTACACCACCAAAGTAATAAAAGTCCACAACGTATTTAATTAACTAAAATTTGACTTTAACTACGTTTAAACAATCAAACAAACTTGAATGGTGTAACGTCAGCGGTGTTTCAAATTTACGACTACAATTAAATTTTTGATAACTAAATTTAAGATAAGTGTTACAGTAAACCTAAATTAAGAAGTGCTTCGGGTGGAATAAATATTTAAAGAATTAAATACAATTACAAAATTTGAAGATACAATACTTTGATAAAAAATTATAGCAAGGCGCGAGTCACTTATCGTCATCGATTGGTACGTAGTGATAAAGTAAAATCTACAAATATAAAACACCTTCCGGAAGATATTCATTGTGCAAAACCATTCCCGAAAAATTGGATTTTTTAGCAAGTTACTAACGCTGAAAAAATTGCCTTGACTGCAGCAAATCGGCTAAAAAAATTTTAAAAGTATTAAGAGCAACATAGTCAACGTCATTTTCTTGACCTATGCCGCCAACTTAATCAAAAATTGCTTTAATTTTTTTAGTATACTGAACAATTCTTCATGGCAGCTAAATCGCTAAAAACGTCTTAACAAAATCGACCGTTCACAGCTATGCAAGTACAAGTACCAATTACTTTGTACGCATTTTCTTTTCGTAAATGTTGAATACGTTTATAACTTAATATCCAGTGGAGTTTGCAATGAGTGGCGCCGTAAAATTAAGTTAGAAATAAGACTTTTAGAAAATAAATAAGTAATAACAAGTAATAACTGTCAAAATTCAGAAAAGACAAACGTGTACATTCGTTTCTAGATAATTGAAATTTGCTTTAAATTTCCAGACGCATATCAAACTCAAGTTTTTCTTACGATCCTGCTTAACAAACAAAAATTAACAAACATGTTAAAATGAACACATGTTATTTTTACACTGTAGGGTTCAACTGCTTTTAGCCATTGTTGGACAACGTTTTGGGCAATATTGGGCAACAGTTTGGCAAAACAAACAGTACGTGAATGTGTTAAATGTTTTAGGGCTAAATCTCAAAAACATAGTTATACTCTGTGACATCAAAATTGCAACACCAATAAAGCATAAACATTTTGTAACCAAACTGTATTTAAATGGTAATGGCATATCTAACGTTTTTCTCTTGCTATTACTACTTCATTGTCGTGTGGATTTAATGCGAGTTTTAGTAAATTTGAATATTGTTATCTCGCGTAGTTTTTTTTATTTAATGTCTTTTGAGAGTGTGATTTTGCTTAGAGTGCAGCAGCTTAAAAATCATCGCCAATCAAGCAAATTTGAGTTCGAATTATTGGCTTTCGTAAAAACTTTTTTTTTCAAAAAAATTGTAAATCAAAACCAATTTACTATTATGAGCTGTTATCAAGCATGGACTAAGAAATGTTGGAATCGTCGTAAACAAAGAACTGGGGGACGAAAGCAATGAAATGAGGTGCAGGGCCGCTATCTTTATCTTATTGCAATAAGAGACCGAATATTTAGTAATGACTCCTGATCTTGTTTGGGGTTGCATAATAGCCGTATAAATGTCAGACGAAACCGTTAGGAACGGCGTAATGTTTAATTTTTTGTTGAACGGCATGTGCACCATACCGTGGGAATTATGGTATAAATCTATATTCTTCGACCCCTTTAGCAATTGGAAAACCTACTTTTCGAACAGGATAATGCCAGTTCTCATATAACAAGACACTATCGACCAAAGAATTTTAACCTTTTACCATGGTTATCCAGATTTCCTGTTCTTTCGTCTATTAAACACGTGTAGAAGATTACCGGTAGAAGACTGAGGAATTTAGCGCATTCTCCACAGACACAAAAGTTCTCCAGCATAAACTCCAAGTTGCTTAGAATACAATAACTCAGGGAAAAATTGACCACTTGCTGTGATCGATGCTATGAAGTATGAAGAGTTGTGCAGCCAATAGGAAGGAACCAAGATATTTTAAAATAAAAATTGTTGTTCATTCTTGTTCTTTTTCTTTGTAATTTTAATTATTTGCTACCTTTAAATAACTAAACTTTTACCCCTTCTTGGCGTCCAATATCAATGTCACAGAGTATATATAATGCTATCAAACATAAATCCTAGTAAGCTTTTTAATGTACCGAGAACGGATTTTTGTGGTTTCTTTATATTAAAGCAAAAACAAAACGGAATCAAAAATTTGTCAATATTTATATTTGCGTTTTTACTTGTCACGCCACAAAGGCGTGTCATTTAAAGGCTGTTGACAATCTCACGACTGAATAATTCATTACAGCAGTTAAACGATTTTTTGCATATAGAAGAATATGTTTTTGTGTTAATATTTATATGTTTGAATAGGTGGTTAGTATATAGTTAGTTCACTTCATTAACTAAACAAACACTTTTAATCTTTTTCGAAAAACGCTTGGTTTCTTATAAAAAAATGTTTTTGTTTGAACAAGATTTACAACTTATATTGTTGTTTGTAAAATTCATGCATTGCTAGCAGAGATTATTTGTTATAAAATACTTTTCAAAAAATTTTTTTATAGATTTTTTACAGTAGGCAAGAAGAATGAACGAAAATTTTTGCAAACAAAATACAAACGCATCAATAAAATATGACAAGCTTTGGTATGGATTTTAAATCGTTAGTCATAATGAGAACGCATGTTGTGAATGCCTTAAAACAGTAATTATAGCTTTATTTTTGCAAAACATGTTTGTAATAATTGTTCTAAAACAAAATGCTCAAAAATGGTTTAACAAAAATAAACGTTCTAGAGTTGTGTTTAGTTAACTCGCAAAGTTGAGAACTGATACACATATTTACTCTTACAGAGAGACACGATAATAAGATCTGTTTTCTAGAATTTTACTGTAAAGTGAAGGAATATACAGACTGAACGTTTGTTTTTAAATTATTATAATGAAAAATGCAAAAAGCGAATAGTGGAAAAAAGCACAATTAAAAGGTAGCAGAAAATTTAAACCGCAAAATTCATCTAGTTATACAGGTCATTTATTTTGACGTATTTAAAGATGTACACGCCTGTAACCGTCGCTTGATTTTTGGACGTATTTCTACCTATGTAATGAAGTTTGTTTTATTCATTTAGTTTTCTTAAGATCATTTAAGTAATTTCGCATTAAGTTATCGAAGTTAAGTTTTTAAATTTATCTTGTAAATTGTAATTTATTAAGTACATATACATTAGGTCAATTTTATTGTCATGCGTTTTGAGTACACTTTATAATTGATTGGTCCGTCACTAATTAGTTTTTGGTTTTATATTTTAGATTGAAATTTTATACCCCAGTACACTAGCTTACTTATTTTGTTATGACTTGATGATTTAGCTTTGTTTATTGTGAGAAGCATCGTATAGGCACACGTGTTATCATATTTGCTTTAATATCGCATCTGTGTCAACATTTTGTTTGTATACAGTTTTTAATTCAATTGGTAGTAAACCAAGTTTATTTATATTAATTATTTTCGTTTTAAGAAGTTAACTTTCTCAGGTTAGAAGACTTTGGAGTTACTTTTGTTGGGAAATGTTGTTACGGTGGGTTTCAACCATTAATATGTGCTTAGTAGTGTCCGTAGGGTTGTAAATGGATGCAGCAAAGTTTTAAGTTATTTGTGCTTGAGCATAATTAAAATTTTATTGATTTATTATATTAAGTGTCGACTGTGTGCCGAATTATTCCATTTCACATTGGAGCGGTTAAAAATCTTCTGACGAACCATCGCAGATCTGTAACCACTCAAAACTTTTGGGTAACATTTTCTGGAGGGTTTTATAGTCAACCAAAAACCCACCACCTAAAGCTCCAAAAGTTAAGGTATTTATAATGACAGTATAAAATTAATTATGATTTTACGATTCGCTAACTTGAGTGCTTAAAAATCTTTAATTTAAACAAAATGAAGTTTGTGACGTGTATTTTTTGCAATATTATTAGAACTTTCAATTAACGATACTTACAACTTATTGGTCATTTCGGTCATAGTTGTAAACTACGTCAAAAACTTGCTTAAAGAAGTTCTACATGACGAGTCATGTTGCGATATTAGTAATAGTAAGTGTGCAATCGCCGACTGCTACCACCTGTGTTTCATTTACAGATTTTTCAAATAACGCAAACAAAACTAAAAAAAGTTCAGTTCTATTAAATATTAACACCTTGAATAAATAGATGACTACTATACGTCATATGTTTTGTACAGTGAATTTAACATACTGTTTTAGAAACAAACGTAATAATAAGGATAAATTTCTCTAATTGTGTACAAATTTAGTTTTTGAACTAGTTCGTAAAATTAAACCTAAATTGTTAAAACAAAAAAAATATATAATTTTATTTAGTAATCAAATATTGTCTAAACATTCATTAAAATTGCACATTTATTTTATTAAACAAAAAACCTAATTGTTCCAAAATTAATGTGTACAAAAAAATGTATTTTAATTAGCATGTTTATTAACTGTAAAAGGCAATAGTTTTTTCCAAAAAACATAACTGATAAAAATAATCAGCTAATAAAACGCATTACTAGATGAATAAACTTTAAATTTTGTTCTACAAAAGCATAAAAAGCAACTGACAACGTCGTTAGAAAGTGAAGTCTCTAATGTTCATGACTCGTGCTTGAATTAAATTTACTAAAAAAATTTACATTTTTCTTAAACATTAAATTGGCCAATTTACAAATGTTGGAATACTAAAATACAGTATTATTTGTTGTAATTTTATTTAATATTGCTTTCACACTGATTTGTCAATTTATAATAAGACAAGAAATGTATTTTGCTTTGTATATATTATTGTATGGAATTACTTGCTCTTATCAGACGTGTTTTATCTAAGACAAGTTAATTAATTAAATTGTATAAGCAGAGAAACCTTCTAGTTAAATTTAAGTGATATGCACACTGTAAATTTTTTAGTTCTAACAAAAAGAACTACTAGTCATACATTGAAATAGCTACTAAATATTAATATAATCACTAGAAGTTTATATAAAACGGTGTTGCATAATTTAGATTGTGACGACTAATTAAGATTAACATTTTAGCAAATTAATGCTCCATTGCAACTCATTTTTTTTGGTTATACGTAGTGCTAAGTAAAACTTAGTTAATCTAGAAAATTTAATTATAACAATTGCTCTTACAGTAATTAAAATCAAACATTAAAGTCAATACAGTTTTTTATATAGTTGTGTGTTTTATAATTTAAATCAGAAATTTGGACATAAGCGTACACGTATTTTATATTGACCGTTAATTGTTATAAATGCAAAATTTATTATAGTTAAATAAATTCTTAAAGTATACAAGAATTATCTAAAATAGAAAAGTGTAATAAAATAAACAAATTCTCTGTTATACATAAAAATTCTAGAGTATCTGTTAGTGCAGTAATTTTGGTGTAGTTTAAACATATCAGTTTGGTTCAGCTTTTTGCTCGTATTCTACTTAATAAGTCAATATATGTGACTTGGTCTATTAAAAAACGGCTTAAGTATAAAAAAAATCGTTTTATATTTATCTGCCTATTAGCTATGGTTTTTTGAAAAACTGGAATAAGAAGAAGGACGGTAAATTTTTATTTTAGATCAGTCCTTATGACTGTACGCAAAATTATAGGATTCAAGTGCCTAAATTAAGTATTGTGTACATTGATTTATAAGATAAAAAACATGATTATATGCCAGAAAAACATTATTAGGTAATTTTTTAAATTTAACTTTGTCGTCGTCTTTCTTGAGAACTTTTCACGTGTTGGTTACGAGGAAGATAGACCATGTTTCATGTCTGCTTCAAGAACAACTCTATTAATCTTTACCTTCCGTTTTTTTGATGCTAATTTTATTCTCGGTAATACGCTACTTTGGTGCCAACTCCTTCTTTGATGATGGAGCTACACATTTCTTTGATGCCAACTTCTTTTCTGATAATGCAGCTTTACGTTACTCTGATACCAATTCCTGTTTTGGTAATAGAACTATTATATTTTCTTTACTTATATCTAAATCTAAGCTGCAAAGATTCTGATAAATATATTACTGACGCTCTAAAGATAAACCAACTAGCTGTATAATTTCTGGTATTTGACAATCGATAGATTTTAGTAGAAGAACGTAGTTCTTCTTATAAAGTGATGAAATTGTGTTATACCAACCAATGAAAGGTTTAAGGTAGCTGTCGCATTCATACAAAATAACTTACTCGATCGATACAGTTTTATTATATCCAGAAACTGACAATTCTACAACGCACTGCAGTAAATCTTTATACGATGGTACTGACGTCATACTTAGCCTTGAATTTTGTATGACCCGTAAGGAGGAAATTAAATAAAATGTGTTTTGTTTAGTCTTCGAGTCACTTTTGCAGCTACAATAAAAAAAATGTTATTTTTATTTGTATTATTGCAATTGTTGCAGAAAAGAATCGAAGTTTTGATAAACTGTTTGGGCAAAAGCGAACAATAGAACCGGTACGGTATTTCTACGCCAACTTTGTTAGTACGCTTGTGGATTTCGGACTTTGTAGAGATGATTGAGAAATTGGTTCAGCTTCTGTTTGCGTTCAACGTCAGAATAGTATATTGTAAAACAAGTGTTACAATGCCGATGATTGTAAGGCGAGTAAGATGTACGAGCGTTACAAAAAGGAATTGTAACAAGAGTTTTTCACACTATTTTTTCTATTTCGCTTTGATTTATATTTATTTCTGATATAAATTATGATATACATATTTATAGCAGCAATTTTCGATGTATTTTAGTTGGTCACAATGGTCAGCCTCTGTCTACTTTCTAAACTCAAATTTGAAAACGCGATTGTTAATTAGTTAGTTAAAAATAAATAAAAACTGTATATTTTTAATATAAAAGTCTAATATTTAAATTTTATCAGTTGGTTTGTTCGAATGTGCTCTGTCCAGGATTTTGTTGAACTTTCCTGCACTCCTCCTAATATACGTGAAATTGCCAATAACGCCATTCAGAAATTATTACCCACTAAATCCAAACCTAAATATGGAAAAGAATATCAAAAGTTTTGTACTTGGTGTGATGACAATAGTGTGAACGATCTGACTGAAAACATTGTATTAGCTTATTTTGAAGTAATGAGTAAAACAAAAAAGTCATCTACAATGTGGTTAAGTTATTCCATGCTCCAAACATGCCTCTCGATTTATAAAAATATTGACATTTCGCAGTATTTAAAAGTAACTGCCTGTTTGAAAAGGCAAATTATCAGCCAAAAAAATCAAGTATTTTACAGTCTGAGGACATCGTTAAGTTTATTAGTGATGCTGATGATTACACTTTTTTGGCAATGAAAGTAATATCCCGATATACACTTTTAAGACACAATATTCAATTAGCTTGTTTCAGATTATATTAATTATAGGGTGTTGTGGAGCCTGTAGACGAGATGACTTGACTCATATGAGGTTAAACAATATTGAGTTCAAATTTGAATAGAGGTAACTGTTTTTGCAACCAAAAACAAATCTCGTGTATTTCTAATAACAGAGGTGTCTTGGATTGCTTTCATTAAAAAATACGTTGAACTGCGACCACCTCACACTTTACACGATAGATTGTTTATAACTTATTGTAGAAGTAGATGTACCGTATCTCTAATTGCTATTAATAAAATTGGCAAAGTCCCTAAAAACATTGCTAAATTTTTAAAATTGTCAAATTATGAAACATATACTGGCCACTGCTTCCGCCGCTCTTCTGCATCAGACCTTGCAAATCAGGGAGGTGATTTGCTTACAATCAAAAAACATGGGGGCTGGAAATCATCAGCGGTTGCGGAGGGATATGTAGAATCCTCTTTACAAAAAAAAGTACGGTGGCACATATGTTATCCAATCAGTCAGTTGCTTCTACTTCAACTGCCGTAAGTAAATCTGTACTACCAATTCAGAATGTTCAAAATTTGACGTCTAATCCCTTCAATTCTACTACAGAAAAAAGAATTGGGGCTGATAGTGCAATAATTGTTAATGAAAATATTCTTACTGAGCAACAAGTACCGCCTATTTCAATTTTGACAAGTGCTAGTGGTAGTGTCACAGTTAAAATCTACCATAACTGCACTGTAAACAATAACTAAATTATTGCCAATTATTTAAATATTTACTGTTTCACTATTTTTTAAAATATAAGTTTTATAGGTTAAGTCATCATTTGTCATCATTTGAAACCAAGAGCGCCTATGCGTAAAGGCGCGTTTGAAATCGGATTCTATAAGTGTACGGTCGCCATGCGTATTAGGTACTTTCGTAAAGTTTTACGTTCTACCATATAGTTGACTTTGTTTTTCATTTTTTCAACTAATACTTTGACTGTAAGTACTAGATGAACTGTATATATTTCATCCATAAATCTTCTTAAAACAGCTTGATTAAAATCACTCAATTTTATTTACAGCACCAATTCGATGCTTCTTTGTTCAATTCTATGACATCAAATTCTTTAGGAATTTTCTTAATAAAACTAAAAGATTTTCCTGTTGCAGCAGCAGCAAGTTCAGAAGCTTTTTCAACGAGATATATCATTGACAGGATATTCCTTGTTTATCAAAGAAATCAATAACATTACAAATAATGTTTCGTGGTTCAAAAAGAACAATGTTTCAGGTTCTGCTATCTATTGATTAAAATGGTAATACAAACACTTACCTTAATTATTACTGGTTTTGTTCTATACATACAATAAATAACTTATTCTGTGTTGTAAATTAAATAAAAATAATTTTAACCTAAAAATACTTACCAATTGTTATACAAGTAAATTGAGGTAGATTGTCCTAAAACCACAAACAAGACTAAAATTCAAATATAAAAGCAAAATGTCATTAAAAATTCAAAATAACAACGTAAATAAAAACCAAAATTTTGATAAAATTATTAAATAAATGTTTACGTTTTTAAATGTACTTTAACGAATCGCGTTACATGATTGGTCGATACAATTTATTTATTATTGAAGGACACAATGTATTTTTAACAATTGGAGATTCTTGCTTGTTGGATGGCAATTTCATAACACGATAGTCCTTAAAGTTTGGAAGTCGTCCCGACAATTGACAGCTTTTTGGATGCCAACCGGTTTAAATGCTTCCTTTCGCATCGCGTGCTTAAAAATATTTTACTAAGTGTAATTCTTCCTACATGCATGTACAAAAAGAAAAATCAAACAACAAACAAGTATGTTATAGAAGGTATAATCAATGTTATGCCTCGTAACATCTGTATCTTTTCTCTGTTCATAGTTTTTTCGTCCAGCAAGCTTCGAATAAACACTTTTTAAATATTATTCATTACACATGATTCCGGATTTGATATCAAGTTCATTCTTTGATAACTCTAAGCAATTGTTTCTGGTATTCTCGATCAAGTTTGTGGTATCATTGTTTGGCATTTGTTATTAATACAATTATTTATACATAAATTGGGTTACTAACTCCTTTTCCTCTTTATCAACAGCAGTTAACAAAACTTTGTTCTAAACGTTGCTCATCATCAATGCCATTCGAACTAACATCATCGGATCTGTCATTGTCTTCATGGTTTTTAGAAAAGTATTAACTGTACACGGCATTAAACTTCTTATAACACTAATTGTTCTGCAATAAACAACAGAAACGATTACATTAACGTGATAAAAAACGGCCGGCACTTAAACAATGATAACATTTGTAAACTTACTTCCTTAGTGTTACTTGTTTAGAAATATAAATCTAGCAACGCAATTAACTATGATAATATTTTGAGCAAGAAACTGACGAAGCGAGTTGTTTATCTTTAACAGCTGCTTTTTCAAAAACTTGTTTTTGCACGTAAGCCTCTTTTTCATAGACCAGGTCACATATTCCGTTACTTAAATCAAATAATTAATATAGTTTACAAAATTTAATTCATTGGCTATAATTATGTCTAGATATTTATGTTTAGTTTATTTACTAGCAACTATTTAGTAATCACGTATAGCTCCAAATTTAAATTATTAACTGGCAAATCAATATTTTTATTAGTAATCTACACTATCAACAGAAAATACATTAATATTAAATAGAATAGTCTATTAATATGCACCTGAAATGCAAAGTAAAAACCAGATACATATGGGAAAAGTTGCTAAAAACAAACTTTATGGAAACTTGAAACTAATGTTACAATACCTTTTAAGTACCTGAGATCAGAGGTTCTTAATTAAAGATACACTGATTTTATTATGAAATTTTGATGTTTGTATAAATTGATCAATTTCTGCGTATTGCTGTTACCAGTCTAAATTTTCCTTTTTATTTACATAGTTTGTTTATAGCAAAATTGATCAATTTATACAAACATCACAATTTTGTAATAAAATTAGTGTATCTTCTATTGAGAATCGCTGACTTTTAGATACTTACTTACTTATTTTCATGCTTTCATAAGGTTTGTTTTGAGCAATTTTTGCCTGTATGCGTCTAGTTTTTACTTTGCATTTCAGGTGCATATTTAATACAATTATTGGTCGCGTTATTAATAACATTTGTATTACAACTTAATCATTTAAGCTACTTGCTCAGCGTATAGACTGTATTACTTCTCTAAAACTAAACAAAATAGAAATTTTGTCGTATAATGGGAATCAGAGAGTAGATGTCAGAACCTACAAGAAATAAAGTTTGACAAAGACTGATACTGAATACATAACAACTTCTGCAACTCTGAACATTTCCGCACGGTCAGTGGAACAGTTTTTAGAAAGAATTTGAAAAATGAAATGTGAATGTCAAAGTGGTTTTTCATACAATAAAATAAGTTAGCTTGATGATGTGTTTGACAATGAAGATGAGAATGTTGCTACAAGCATCTAGAAGTTTACAAACTTTTCATGGCTAGCCTTCTATATAATTGAAACAATTTCGATTCGGAGAGAGAAAAGGTGCAAGTGATAAATTTTTTTTAATGGGCGCTAGATCTTGTTTTGCAAAAACAACTTCTGTTTAATCTGTCTAAACAATTCGAAGCTTGCATTATCGTAAAGTTGCAGGAATGACAAAATAGAGAACAGAGTTATCATCAAATTTTACTTGTTTTGGAATAATAACGTATAAATAAAATTAGAATCAACAACAAATAGGTCTCAAATATGTTAACCACTGAAGAAGTAGTTTAATTTAATTAAATGTATAACGGAGATTTCAATGCTTGGACAGGAAGGGAAGTACAAAGTAATGTAATTGGAAGATATGGCGACGATCGAGTAAATGGAAATGGAGAGTTGCTGCTGACCTGTAGAGTGTACGACTTGAAGATCTTGAATGGTTTTTACGAACACAAAAACATTCACAAGTATACTTGGACTCAAAATACCCGAAAACTGAAATCCATCATTGATTATGTCATTTGTAAACAACGTAGCGTTCTACGAGTGGAGGACGTGAGAGCTTTCAGAGGAGCAGAATGTGGTACAGACCATTATTTGCTAAAAGCCAAGATTATGCTTCCAATCTACAAGAAATACGCTACTGCAGTAATAGAAAATGGCGAGACAACAAGAATTGAGACTAAGAAATACAATGTGCAGGGATTAGCGGAGGTTCCACAAAATTTTGTATAAAGTCCGGTTAGCAAAGAAGTTAAGCGAAGTATCGTTTTCTTCAGCAGGTTTAATGTGCACGAAGAGATTATCGTGAAAATCCGCGAAGCAACAAACGAAGCGCTCGGAGAAACGCCTTACAAAAGATGAGTACTAAGCAACCATGGTGGAATGACGATATAAAACGGATTGTCAATGAGAAGAAACAGTTATACCAGCGTTGGCTATCAACCCGCAACATTATCGACTGGGATGCGTATGCGCTGAAAAATAAAGAAGTGAAAAGGAAAGTCGCTAAGGTGAAAAATCTGACTTGGCTAAAGAAGTGCGATCGAATAGATATGTTTTGGGTTCTACTCGGTCTAAAGAGGCGTGGGGAGTAATAAAGTCACTAAGGACTGAAAGTAAGGAACGTACTTCACTGCAAATGATACACGCACAAGAATGGATCAATCATTATGAAAAGTTGCTGACTGAAAACAGACCTGAATTTGCAAATGCAACTAGCATATCAAATTTAGTTGAAGACGACCTTTCGATTAAAGAGGAAGAAGAAATTACACTAGACGAAGTTAAGCGAGCTGTTCATGAAATGAAAAATGGGAAAGCTGCTGGACCGGGCGGCATACAAATCGAGTTGATTAAAAGCGCTCCAGAGATACTGTTTGAGATGCTGACTTATATTTTCAACCAATATTTACGAGGTGAAGATACGCCAGAGAAATGGAAGACAGCCCACATCAGCAACTTGTACAAAAAGGGCGACCGCAAAAAGTGCACAAATTACAGAGGCCTAAGCGTTATCAACTCGTTAAGTAGAATTTACGGCAAGATATTGAAGTTTAAAATCGAACAAGAAGTAGTTGACATGGAGGAACAAAATGGATTTTGACCCGGACGTTCTTGAACAGATGGCGCATTTTGTATAAGACACTAAACGTCTTTCACATAATCAAGAAACTCACTTCTTATTTATTGACCTAACAAAACCAAACCACAGCATACCACTAAGTAGACTATGGAGCACTATGACATCACAAGGCATTAGTAAGATATTCGACAGTGCGACAGCTCTACCATACTATGACAAGCGCCATAAAGAACAAAAGACGAGTGACAAAGGAATTCAGAATCATGAAAGGTCTTAGACAAGAGTGTTTTATAGCGCCCACCATATTTAAAATCTACTTAAATGGAGTACTAGAAAGCTGAAAACAAAAATGTGCGGCGTTAAGAATATGATGACAAAATTTACACTGCTATTTGTAGACGACCAGGTGATAGCTGAGGACAGAAACGGCATAGACTAGACGTAGAGGAAAGTTCACGAATCATACACAGAGGAAAGGCTATTTATCAATATAGAAAAAACCGAATATCTGGTAGTTGGAGGAGATCCTAAAGAATTGCAACTAGACGACAGTATTATTCCTAACACTGACCAACATAAATATCTGGGAGTGACAATCTCTAACACCGCAAGTAGCAACGACGAAATTAAAGCTAGGTTGGGACAGGCCAGGGCCGCTACTAGGCATCTGAATAGCGTGCTCTGGGACAAAACGATAACGAAAACTACAAAAAATAAAATTATATAAAGCGGTCGTTGAGAGCATAGCTACTTATGGGGCGGAGCTATGGGAAATAAATAAATCATATAAATCAAAAATTTTAGCTACCGAAATGGATTACTGGCGGCGGTGCTGTGGCTACACCAGATTGGACCGGGTACATAATAAAGATATTCGAAACGAGATGGGTATAGACATTGACCTAATAGAAACTATTGAGGCTAAGCGCCTCAGATGGTACGGACATCTCGAAAGGATGACGATAGAGCGGTGGCCCAAACGAATTTGGGAATGGACACCTCCACAGAGAAGAAGACGAGGACGCCCAAGAAAAAGTTGGAGAGACCAGGTGGAAGAGGCCATGGCCCAAAGGGACTTAAACGTCGGAGATTGGAATGACCGAAGAGGCTGGAGGAAAGGATGCGAGAAGCGGCGGCAGCCGTAGTACATATATATATATATATATATACATACATAAATTATTTATTGTTGTTATAAAAATGTAAATAACTCGCAAATATATATATACGTTGATTATAGACACGACGGGAGCATCGGTAACTTACAATGCAGTTGTACAATAAATGTGCATAAGTAGGACATATAAGTTTTGTTTAAATTAATTAAATTGTTTATGATAATTAACAATTTAAAAAAAAAACAAAATTTGTTAGAAGCACCGTAGTGACATCAAATCATAATTAAAAGTTTACTTATCTAAATCCGGTGTTAACTTTAAGAAAACGTTTTCCCAATAGCTCACTTGTAATAAAACTAACTAAAAATAATGTGTCAAACTACTAACTCACGAAATCCATTACAAAGTAAAAGATAAGATTCATTGAGACAAGAAAAAAAGCGGAGTACTTTATCGGAGAGCATAAAAACCCCAACCTTTTAATTTGAATTTATGATTTCTAAAAACTACATTTTTGTGTTTGGAATGCATTCTAAAATAATAAAAAAATAAAATTGTTACAGAAAAATCTACTATCATAATTTATTTATTATTTTATTTATTAATTACACGATTCCTATAATGTAGTTTGCAAACAAATTTTACTTCCGTATACATATACTGCATTTCCTTGTTTAAATGATTGTGGTTGAACATCTCCTGAACTATTACGATCTTCTTCAAACAAGTTTTTAATATTTTCAATAATGTTACAATACAGTCCACTATTACTTGCAAAGCGTTAACAAACATAGGAAATCATTAGTTGTCTACGCTTACATTTTTTGTTTTTTGTCAGTTTTATAACTTTGTAATGTACACAAGCATTTATAACATGCGACAGCTGTCATATCGTAAAACAAATCTATTGGCCAGCGAAAAGTATTTCGTTTTGTAGTATATTCGGACATTATTTGGTTAAGAATGTCACCTACACCATTTGTGCCATTACCATGTAAATTTATATCGGGTTTGTGTTGAACAGATTTGCCACTAATAACTTACATTACATACTGTATTCTTGATAAAAATATGCGCCGTATTTGGACGGCATAATTTTACACCCTAGTCTCGTTAGCTGGCAATTAATGGTAATTATACTTAATTAAAAAATGTTTAAAGATCTTTTATTATGGTTCATATCACTACCTTAGACAGAAAAGAGAATGTTTTGGATTTATGAAAGCATCAAAATAATGCTTAAAGGTTTTAATCCTTATAAGTAAATGTTAGTGACACACATTTGGGGCTAACACGTGTTGCTAAAAATGCGACATAGAAACTAAACTAAATCTGAGAAAGAATAGAAAAAAATTACTCTACGTTGAATAAACTATCAAATTAAAGCTGGTTTCAAAATACATAACGCTCTAACAAGTGGATGTTCTAAGAAAAATTTATTTATTTTCTAGCAGGCATTTATGCGTGTGATGGCTTGAACAAAAAATTACAAGCTCGATACTCGAAAAATCAATGACTAACTTTAAGTAACCACAATACCCACAGTAGCGTAATTTAAAATTAAAGCACGTAACAATGTTGAAACCTGTAGCAAAAAATGCGTAAGAAAGTTTTACCGGATTTTAAAAGTAACGATGAGCAAAATGTTGAATACAAAGTAACGGCTCGTAGAACAATTTGGCATTAAATCTAAAAAGAGTCGACAAGTGTCAAAACCAACAACAAACGCAAAACGTAATAGCTTGGTAGTGATTCTATGCGACCATAGATTCTTTGATGTGGAGGATAGGCACAACTCAGAAAGAAAACTCTGTAGTAATTGTGGCTATGTTTTGTTGGCTATTGTGCTAACTTCATCAAGTCAATCTAACAGGAGAACGTTTAATTTCTGCCCTTATATACATATAATTAAAACATGGACAAAGAAGAAGAACAAACATGGGTTCTCCATTTTTATTTATTGCTAATACATTTATGAACGATTTAAAAAATAACTTTATACACATTTTATCTAAAACCCAAATGTTGATACAGATGGCTATTGTTTATCTACCGAAGTCAAAAGTACTACAAATTGTATCGAAAAAACCTTGTAAAAACACAACATTATAATTTGGTTTTTTAATCTTACTTAATTACGCCTGTTTCTAAATCTTGCAAAAAACTTATGTCTGATGGCGTTTATATAATTCCTTGTTTTTGTCAACGTACAGATATTATAAAAACGAGTAGAAGCGTAGAAACCAGTATTAAAGAACATCAAAAATGTAGTCGTTTTGAAAATACTAAGATGTTGGCTAATGTTGTTTATTACTATCAATAACAAATAAAAAAATTTATTGAAATATTCAAAAATATATTAAATATTAATTGAGATTCTAGTTTTTCTAAACCGGATGTTTGAAAACTAGTTGTTCTGAGGCCAGTCTATAAAAACAGGATTATAAGATGCAATCTATTTATTCTAAGCTCTGAAAAAGTCAACTGCAACGTGCGAAAACAGCTTGTAAGAAATCGACCCGACAGGAATTATCCAGTATAAAAAATTCTAACATAATTTTTGTTTTATGTCGATTTTGATTTATCACTACAGTTTTTTTGAGATTTTTGCCAGTCCTGGAGCAGTACATTTACTATCTTTGTCCGATCATTAAGGACTGGCTGCTAGAGACAACTCTCTTAGTAATAGCACATATCGCTAAACTTTAAAATGAATATACGTTTGACAAAGACCAAAAAGTTTAAATAAATACTTTAAACAAAAACTATATCAGCAGCATATTCAAAATTATTAAAATACAAGAGATAACGCCAACCTTTACAAATATTTTAACTTATTATTATCTAAGGACATTACTTTAATAAAGCAATAAAATCTAGGTTATCTATTTAGTAATTAATAAATATAAATAAAAATATTAAAAAATGTATTCAAATTGTTGTGTGTAAATAATCTTTAAAAAAGATCATTTTGAAGCATATTGGAATAAACTTTTTTAGCGTAACAATGAAAAATAAATACCTTACGTTTAAAAAAAATAATTTGACTAAATTAGGTTTTTTTTTAATAAAAAAAATACAAATTAAATTAAAATGTAAATTTATAGAAAAATTATTCCAAAAATATTAATTGAAAATGTTTTTGTAATAAGATTCTTTTTTTAATGTTTAGATAATTAAAAATAGTATATTTATTTCTATATATTTCTGAAATAACTTTTGCACAAGTTTTAAAAAATATTTATTAAAGCTGTTGCATTTTAAATGATTATCAAGAATAAAATATTACATTTATTGTTTTTGATGGATGTATTGCATCCGTAAAACAGAAGCAAAGTGCAACTTAAATAATACAAATGTTACCATTTAAAATTACATCCAACCTTATTTAACTTAATAGAATAACCTTTTCTAATATAATAACATAAAATCTAATGTGTACTTTATTTGAAAAGATAATGGATTAAGTAAAAAATCAACGCTGTTAAAAGGTATGTAAACACGAAAGCATTATAAAGTGTTAAATTGGATTAACATATTACCGAGTTTACGTAAACGTGTGCATTAAAATTAGTGTCATTAAATTATGTATTTGTTTTTTATATTGATTTAAGATTTTTAAACAAACAATATTTAAAAGTATTTTAAGGGTTGTCTAAAAACGTTATTTATTTGTTCCGAATGATTAGGAAAATGTATGTTATAGAATATTTCTATTTGTAGAAATCTCAGGAAAGCATCTTCACTAAACTTTGTTTTGAAACATGAAATCAGATATACAAAGTTAAATGTATTGTTAAAATGTTTTTTGTGTAGAATATACGTTGCTACACATTTTGTTAAACTTTTAATGTCACATCATTTCCAATCTTCCGTAAAACGTATTTATTTTAACATGCAAATATAAAAAAGAAATGTTTTGATCAAAAATTTTTTATTGTTTATTGTTTCTGCTTAAAACTAAAGTATGTTCTTTTATATAAATTTAATTAATCTACCGATATTATTGTTTTAGGTTTTTTGATTTAGAGTATTATTGCACGTGCAGTTAATAATTCGTTTAAATTTTTCAATTGACAACAATTGTAAATGTACTCTTTACCCTTTTCTCTGTTAACTCAATTAGGGTTAGATTTGGTCGTCAGCAGTGCCCAGAGATCAATAACTCGCTATAGACGGGCTAATACATTTATTTCAACAAAAAAAAAATTAAATAACAATTCAAAAAAATAAAAATGATCAAAAACAAATATAAAAACAAATCAAAACTAAATTAATTATTAATTCGGTTGCTCAAACATGACGCCTCTGGCCGGACTAACGGTACGGCAGGGTACTGTACTGCGCCTTTAATAAAGTAAGGTTAAATACTCAGGATTACCTTTAATTGTGTTAAGACTGCTGGTACTGTAAGTATTTGGTTTTGTGCAGTTTTATTGCAATTTGGAGATACAGAACACCTACAAGTTACAGATGGAATGCAGTCTGTTCTTGTTTGTTATTAACCCCCGATTTACAATTTCTATTTCTACTAGGCAACCTAAACGTTTGGTACGCTTCCTAGTAAAGTTCGTCGTTGGTTAATCCAATGTTGGTTAACTACTAGCCAATGAATGGATAATAACACGAAGTGTTGTAGTTAATCGGTAAGTAATTTATGTATTTGTACAGAATCCTATAGCAAACAAAATGTAATTATAGCTAATCGTTCTCGTATTGACGGGTTTTGAACGAAGTATTCGATAGTCGCAAGAGTAGGTTTGGACCGCTGTCGGTATTCCATGCGACTGAAAGGCGAGGGAGATGTTGGTATTTCATACATCTACTAGGCAAAGAGTAACGAGGTAGCTAAGATGTCGGTATTCCATACATCTAATAGGTGTAGGATAGTCGTCGGTATTCCACAGACATGAAGATTTAGGGGGTCAGGAAGAGTTCAATAAAATTAATTTGTCGGTCTTAACGTCGATATAAAGAAAACGGACAATAGTTACATAAAGTTTAAAATCAAGCTAGCGACGAAACAAAGTAAATCTCGCAAAAGCAAAAGTTTACTTAACCCTTCAAAGCCTATAGTTGCCACATGGCAACAAAAACGCTAGTTTACTTACATACATCTAAAATCTAAAGGTTTGTGAATTTTACGTTGCCAAACAAATATCACCTTGCTAAGGACTCTTATCAATGAATAGATAACATTGCAGTAGTAGTTAAATTTGTTTGGTAGGCGTACAAGATGTTTGTGTTTACCATATTATTTGCATGCGAATATTAGAAGTTTATATTTCCCAACATGTTTTCTTAACAGTATAGATTACTTACTGAGATAAATTTTATGCAGGTAACATTCTGCGATTGTTTTTGCAGCGCGTTGTCGTATGACAACGCTAGGTTTTTAGGTAGTAATCTCAAACCGTTTATTTCAAGCTTTGATTTAATTTGCAACAAACTTTAGTTATGCTAGAGGAGATGAAAAAATCGGAAATGTTGGTGTAGGAAAAATATATTTTTCTTCTCTTGAAGTTAAAGAACTTACTAATGAAGATTCCGGGGAAAAAGACGATGGAGGTTTTGTAGCAAATTTGAATAGAAGCCAATTACTAGCACCAGCAAAAGTTGTCTTAGAAAATAATAACTGAATATCTGGAGTTCTTGAATCATAACATCTTTGAGATGTTTGTAAATGACGGTATTATCAATTTTCTGGTTGCAGAATCGAATAAATACGCAAGATTTATCAATTTTCCTTTACTAAATATTACTAAAGAGGTAATTAAATGCTTTATGGAAATATTATACCTTATAAGATATGTTCTTTTACCAGGAAAAAGATTTTAGTAGACTCAGTTGCAGATATGCACAATAAATTAGTTTTTGACACCATGCGAAGAGATATGTTTCTACATATAAGATTTATACATTGCGCAGACAATACCATACTAGATAAAAAAGATGAAGTGGCAAATTTGCGACCATTTATAAATAAATTGAAGAATAACTTTTTACATTATTTTGTGACAACACCAAATGTGGATTACAATGAAGCGATGGTAAAATACTATGGCCGCCATCCTTGCAAACAGTATATAAAAAAAAGTCTATCAGATTTGAGTATAAGGTTTGCTCCCTAAACATCGATTTTGGGAACTTAGTAAATTTTGATATTTATCAAGGAAGTAATCCAAACAAAAACACTGACATTTCAGAAATTGGTGCATGTACGACAGTCTTAGTGAAGATGCTAAATTAAACTTCCCGGCATAATATATACTTTGATAATTTCTTTACTGGGTTTCTTTTACTCTATCATCTAAAAGAAATAGGCTATGC
Source organism: Aquatica leii (assembly GCA_035610365.1). NCBI lineage: Eukaryota > Metazoa > Arthropoda > Insecta > Coleoptera > Lampyridae > Aquatica > Aquatica leii. The sequence goes on from CM069434.1 coordinate 61,676,823, forward strand.
TGCTACTGGAAAGATACGGGAGTAATGCAATCCTGTCTTACCGTTAATAAAAAAATCAACCAAAAAATAGTAATGATATATGTTTTGAAAATGTGTAGAGAAACTGGCATTATAGTAGTAAGAAGGAACGCTAATGTCATAGTCACTTTAGCGTCAACTGTTTACGGTATAAATCCAGTTGACACTGTGAAAATACCATGACCATATACATTCGCAAAATACAATAAGCATATGGGAGGAACAGATAAAATGAACCAAAAAATTTTGGCATATCGAATATCAATTCGATCGAAGAGGTGGTATTGGCTCATTTTTACTTAGCAACTTCATGCGGCCCTCTATAATACATCGATAATATACAAACAGTCTGAATAGAACCAGTACAAAAGTATCTAATTCAATACAAGAATCTGTCTAGAGGTTCTGGTCGTATACCTCTATGAAAATTCAACATTTCTCGAAATCGAGTATCAGATGATGTTCGGTATGATAGACTAGATCATTTAGTGATACCCATACCAAATAACAAAGAGTGGAGGTGTACGGTAGAAGGATGTATTTCAATAGTTAGAACGGCATACAAAAAGTGCAATGTCGGTTTATTTGTATCTTGTTGTCATGTATTCCATTCTGTTATTTTTTAATTGTTTATATTCTAGCTAAGAAAATTTTCTGTTTATATAGTTATTTTCTTAAAATATATATAATTTAGGAGATAGTTACTACTCTCAAAACTTAGTGTTGCCATATGGCAACGGGCTATATCTCAGAAATGATAAGTATGAAATTATTTTTTGTTATAATAATATATTTGTTTAGTATCCTAGAGTAAGAATATAACACAGAGACTGATAATTAAACATTTCAAAAATTTTGGTTTTGGAGGGTTAATGATGCAATAAACAAGCGTTGAACTTGATTTTGTTCAAACTGTCATCATAAATTTGTTTACATAGATCCAAGCAGTGGGTTTCATGGCAAACTATAATCTAAATTACAATAGAAAGATGTTAGACCTGATATTATTAAAAATCAAAATCTACCCGTAGTACTTGACTTCAAGCGTAGGAGTAAGATAACATAACGGGGTTTGAATAACCCTGAGTGTATTTACCAACATCGAGCCGCTTCCAATTCTTTTATAGAAAAAAGTTTTTTTTTTGTTTACAGTATATAAACCAATTGACACAATAATACTTAGTTAGCAAAAATGACATAAAAATAACGATTTATTTAGCAATCCTTATTGGTTAGTTTATTTAAATTTACCCACATCTATAATGGAATGTTTCTTACATCGTAATGAATACTTTACACATTGAACAATGAAATCATGTAAACGCGTACCAAAACGAATGTTCACCGTCGAACAATTTGAAGCCGAGATTCCAATACGAGATACCCTATAACATGCCGTCGTTTGGAGGTATATCTACGCGTTTTCCCGGTCTATTCACCATCCAATTAATAGATGTACATAAATACCTGATAATAAGAATATGACCCTTTGAAGCATCCTTTTATACTAGCATTTCCTTTTTTTTAGAATTATGCCGGTTTTGGTTTCAAGTACTTATATTTCGAATTGTTCTCATCTACCACAACGGCGAAAGCCTTGTACTTAGGTGAACATCATTGAAGGTATAAACAGAAGGTATCAACAAAAAGTATCTACAGAACCTTAAAGAAACAAAAAATAGTTTGGGAATCGCAACCAGGTGTAACACACGCAGGTACTTACCTACAATACAAACGTCAAACAAGTGACTCAAAATATAATTTGTTGTCCCTCTAACCCTTAATCACAAAATATGGAGAGATGATTCACTAAAAGAAAAGTATCCCTAAGCCAGATGTCGATGGATGACAAAATCTTTATCTCTTACTAATCCTGTTGCGCTTTAACGCTGGTTAGACGCACCGTATTTGTTGGCGTGTCGACGTTGGCAAAGTTGTCTAAACGACAGTTGCAGAAATCAAAAAACTGATTCTTAGTCGTCACAGCAAAAACTTTAGCAGTTGTTATGTTTTAACAAAAATTTTCCAATATGATCCGTAGTACCTCTAACGTAAGGTGATATGATATAGACAACGGTTAAGATTTAGATTTCTTTGTTACTCTTGGTTTAACACGGCTAAAGCGACTAAAGCTTTAGATAAATGATTTACTTCGTTTTGAAGATTTCGGACCGTAATGAACTAGTTAACTTAACTTAACTGTTATTTTCAAAAATTGCACACACATTGACCCAAACATCTCTTACACATAATCTAACTTTTTGATGTCAAAATTTAAAACCAAAAAAAATTGTTAAGTTATTGATCACCGAACAAAGTTTACCAAAAAGGACTAGCATTTAAATTATGCTAAGCAATATATGTCACTTTTTTGTATTTGTGCACAAATTTTACGTTTGATTTTAACTTAAAGTCGTCTTTGAACTCATCGACGAGCTAAAAACGTATTGCAGTAAGTACACAAATTTGCTTAATTTTATTGTGTCGTTCTTAGTCAATAAGAAGACGTCTAGTTTCTATAAATAAAGTTTGTCACAAATGCTAATTTTCTATTGCTTAATTAATTAAATTTAATTTTACATTTGAGTTCAGAACTCGTTATCTACGCTACTGTTTAAGTTCAACTTTTTGGTAAAAATTTGGTACAAAGCTGTTCAGTTAATTGTGATACGGTTTCTAAAGTTTACTGCTGTTTCATCTAAGTTACGTCGACTACCCAAGTAGCACGACAATATATTACCAATATGTATTCAAGATAGTAGATTTATTGGCCTAATATAGATAGTTTACATTGACCCAATAAAAAATGTGGAGTTTTCGCAATATTGGTCCTGTATTGTTTTTAAATATTGTTTCTGTATCAAACTTAAATATTGATCTTATTTTGAGTTTTAATATTGAATTATATTTAAAAATATATATTGAACCACGAGCCGATATATATTATATATCGTGAAGTTTAAAAAATACTGCAATTTATTAATATCATGTATTACTGCTATTATTTTATAACATACTCTAAGAGATATGTGTTCTGTTAACCTTGATGTTCTACAATCAAAAATTTTTAATGTAATGTCACTGAAGGATACATACCTGGTACTTTTATTTTTTCTGCCTCTGTACCAGCCACCAAACTACTGTCTTACTTCAACTTCTGTGACAGACTTGAAATGGAATCACTTTGCATCTAATGTTGAATAAGAGTTAAAAAAACTATGTATCTATTCAATTACTGGTATCTATACCTACTTTGTACAATAATGTACTTGAGAAATACAATTTATGCTTATTTCCTACTGATGTATTGCTATATTGCCACGTTTCTTTAATTTCACTTATTTTAATGTAATGTAGAAAACCGCAAAATAAATGTAGCTTTTAATTCGTTTAATAAAGCAATAATTGTACACGGTTATAAATAATATTTATTATTTTACAAAACAAAAGCGTAAAAACAGTTTACTTATAGAGCAGGGAGTCAACTATTTTCTAAAAGCGCAAAATTTTTAATTTGCAAAAACACTACAACCTTTGTGAATGTGTTTATCACTTCGTTATTGTAAACTAACATTGTCATATAATTTTGCAGTGTATACTGTGACGCATTGCATGAATTTTAAAATACAAATTGTTATACACAGAAACCGCAAATACTTGGTAGACATTAAAAATTGCAGATAAATAAATTTAACGAACATTGTGTGTCTTTTTTTAATTGAACTAAAAATTAGAATACTGATATACAATTAGCGCCGTATGTATTGGACCTTAAAAGTTTTTGAGTAATATTGAAATACATAGAAACATTAATATAGTTTGTTTAAATGTTGCAAAAAACAATATTGGCCAAAAACCTGTACTTGAATAGCGGACAAGTAATGATTTTTCAATGTAGAGAAAAGAACTTTGAGCTAATATTGGATAAATATTTAAATACAATGTACAATGAATAAATATTGTACCAAGATAAAAACAAAATTTGACCAACATTCTGTGCTACCTGTGTATGATACCATTCATTACATTATTAGATTATTTAGTTATAACGATTATTGTACCAAATATATTCATTAAAACTGCTTTTCCAATTTTTTGGTTTTATTCATTCCTTTTGTCTCTGTCATTTGTTGTAAGCATTGCTTATGCTCCTAAACTGTCTGGTTTTATAATCTACAAATAACAACATTTGTACAAACACAATTAGAATTAAATTACATTTATTAACAATGTAAACCGCAAAAATTATTAATTAAAAACTACCAACTAATAAAAATAAATTTTTCAATTCTACCAGCAACGCTAAACTAAATTTTTGTTTATTAAAAATTAACTGGTATATTTTGATTCTAAAAAATAAACATTTATTATTTATTTAAAATACAAGTCAATTTTTGTTTGTAGATATATTCTTGGTTATTGTCTTTTTTTGCCGCCACGAAACATATTTAAATTCGTTATTGTAATTTTATAATTTAATAATTATTTTAATTATATAAGTAAGTTATATGTTAAGTTCAAAGTATATAAACAGTCGATATTTTAAAAAAACTAAAAGTAATCTAGAAAAATTAAAAACTTTCAAAAACTCTAGACTCTAATATTCAAAATTAATTAAAGCGTATCTAAAGCATGTTTTATTAAAATTTATTATAACACTACAAAGTTTAAATCAATAATTTCATTTAATTATTTAAAAAAAAATCGTAATTTGTTTCAATTAATTTATAAAGTGGTGTTAACTACATAGAGCAACGGCAAATGTATCGTTTTTTAAGTATTATCTAATATTTATCCAAAGCTTATGTAGATAAAAATTCTCGGTTTTAAAATCGATACGACGCACATTCGTTTTTTCTAAGCCATTTTATTAACACCCTTCCTTTAAGATATAGATGATAAGGTTAACCACAGTTAAGTTCTACAATCTTCTGTCAGATGCAGCATTACAAACTGTAGCTCAGATAATAGCTCCATGACAGTCTTTGTAGTTTAGCATACAATAAGCATTGTCATTACACCTTATTAAGTTTTATAAAAATTGTGTTTTTAAAATAGTTTGAAATTAAACTTAACAAAAGAATAATATTTTTTATATTAGAAAAATAACTATTTATTACTGAGAAAAAAATTTATTCATTATTCGGTCAGTGTGCTATATAAGATACTTGAATTGCAAAAAGCATTGGCGTCGCGTCGGCATCGATTTCTATACTAAGACAAGAAATATTTGTATTCAAATTTAGAAAACAAATGTAAGCATCAAATAAGAACAACAAAAATAACGTATTTTGAAACAAATTTATAGATATATACGCGATCATTGTATAAATAAAGACATCAAAAATAACCGCTAAAACGTATTTTTAAGAAATATTTAATGCGCAGTTATTAATTTATAAAAATTTTTAGTATTAAAATAATAATTGTCAAAACTTTAAGTAAAACTTGTAACGTTAAACTAAATTAAAAACTATTACGTATCTTCTAATAAGTAAAAAAAAACACATTAGTTAACTACACTAAAAAAACTAGTGTTGGTTATGTAGTAATCAATTTGTCTGCACTTACAATTTTCACGAGTGTATGTAATTTTACACTAACTAATGTGAGTGTAACGTTTACAACAAACATTTTTCTTTTGAATTATGCATAAAAATTTTTAATAATAAATTTAAATTTACGTATACGCAATATTATATTCTTTAATCCTGTGGGTGAAATTTGTCAACCAAGACAATACTAATAGCAACAATCACTCGATAAATTAAAAAACACTTTAATCTGGTGGTAAACGTTGTTTAAAATTTTATTACAAAAAAAAAACTGATTAAATTTTACTTATACAAAATACAAGAATTACCAATAAAACACAAGTATTAACTTGTCTAACAACAGAACGTTAGTACGTGGTTTGCACTATAATGAATCACGTTCAGTTTTCTTACGTTTACAATTTTATGTAAGTTTATATAAAAAATTTTTGTTTATACGTTTTTTGAAGATTAAAAGTTAAATTAAGTGTATAGTATTTTTACAATGACAAGTTAGGCAAAACTTATGTAAATTTAAATAGGTTTTTTTAGTGTGCATTTAAAACCTCACCGTTTCATTGTATTTCCGTAGAACATAATTGCAATGAGTAACTAATATCAAACACTAATAACTAAACATGAGTTATCCAATTGCCAAAATATCCATGCAAATACGCAATAAAAAAAAGCGTAATATGCACAAAATATGTACAATCAAAATACTATTTATTTATAGAATTTACGTATATTTTCAATTTAATAATCAGTTGTAGTTATTGTAGCAATGTACAATTAAATATTTTTCTAAATTTTCTAGAACAAACTTGTGACGTTTGTCAATAAATATTAATTTGTAGCTTAAAATGACTTCAACAGACGTTACTAGACAGAACTTGAAATTTGCGTCATTTCTGCAGAAACCTTTTCAAGCAATTTTTGATAAATGCGTTCACTTTCTTTATTTGTTCAATATCCGCGTTTTTATCTAGACAGTATTTAACTTGCCGCTGACCTTTTTCGATAGTAAACTCGGAAGAACGTTACTATGTTTAATCATTTTTTTTCAATATTTCCAAAGACTTGCACAGAGAAAGGTTTTTAGTTTTAAGTTTTCAAACGCGTATAGTATATTGCTGAAATGAGTTGCAATAAGAGCTATATTTTGTTAGAGTAAAGGATCCTCAAATGCCAGTTAACCTAAATTAATTGCAATGGCTTTGAACTGTTAAATTGATCAACTACTTCTTTTATGGTCTCAAATTTTTTAGCACAAAACAGTACAGCTTTTAACCAAGTTCCCCATCGCGTTAATATTTGTTCTGAGGGAAGTGCTAGGTTTGGTAATCGTTCTTCATATGCTGGTACTTGTGATGGTGCTTTTAAAAACACTTTATTCTGTAAAAAAATTAATTTGTTGACATTCTTAAACTCTGTCCTGTTCTCTTCTGCAAGCCGATGTAATCCGTGAGCTAGACACGTGATATGAAGCAAATTTGAGTACACCCTTTCAGAGCTTGACCATATTTCATCATATAAGGCGCACCATTAGTAACAAAAACACATATTCTCTTGTCCATACAAGAATAATCGGAAAACAGTAATTTGATAATATTGCTCGGTTTATAAATGATTTAAACCGGGCCATAGTTGAATAATTTGCTTTTTCTAGAACCTTGCAGGGATCTAAATAAGAAGTAGATATTCATATTAAATTGTTCAAAATATCGGTGGGTGTTTTAATTAGCACTTTCTTCAGAAATTATCTGATTACTACAATACTTTTTAAAGAATCTTTAGCATATTTCGTTATTTAATTGATAAAAAGGAATATTGAATACAACAAATTACTCACATGACTCTTTGTTAAATTCTGTTTTTTTGTAGTATCCGAATTGGAAGGCAAAATTTAAGTCAGCAGTTGTTGGAAACTTTTGTAGGTTTGTGTATTTCAGTTATATAGAAAACAGTATTTACATATTGATCGATTTGGTATTTCTTTAAGGAATCTATACGCTTGTCACAAATCTTGCAAAAAATCACAGTGCTATCAGTCAAAAATTGACCTAAGTAATTTTTTATCCAAGATTCCAGTCTTTGTATTTTTTTCACTGGCGGCATTATTTTAACAAAGCCATTTTTTTTAGATAAACAAACACAGCGAGCAAATGAATTACCAACAATTGAATTGCAACAAGGGATGTACTCCTTTCCTCCCACGCTCACCACCTACCGACAACGCTTTTGCCTAGTGCAAGCCAGCAAATCAAGTCTATTGCGTGTCAGCCGTACGCGCGGTACGTCCCTGGATGCGACGTACCATGGTTCCCATGTAATATAACACGCTTAACACATTTAACTACTGAAATATCACTATTAATGAAAAAATTCTAAAATATGTAATAACGCTGCAAAAATAGTGTACTTAATCCGATGACTACTAATAACACATTGATTTTTTACGACAATATTAGAAATAATTTTAATGCTACTAAAGAAATGCAACAAATTAAAGAAGGTATTTAATATAAAATTTTTCTATGAAAGTGCTGTTTTTTTTCCATCTTTACCTATATTAATGATAAATTTTAATATCTTATGTATGCGTGTGTTAAACCTTTAATTTGTTGTGTTAAAAATCATTTATTACTCATTGCCTTTTATGATGCATTGTTTGTTTTAAAGATGCAATTAACAACGTGTGACATAGCAAATTACTCTTCTTCTGGGGACTCACGCGTTTGACATTTTACACGCAAACTACATAGTATACGCATGTAATTCAATGTTTGATCGAGTTTTCTGATCACTATAGTCACCTAATAGTTTTATAATAAAAATCAATTGCAAAATCAATTGATGTTTATAGGAAAAATCACTAAGCATCAATGGTACTACGCTGATGGTAACATTTGTTTTATCACGTACATTAAATAGGTTGGTTGCACAAGTGGTGTTTATTTCCACTTATAGCTATTATGTTTATGTAAGATTAGAGTGTACAGGGCAAAATTTTTTGACTAATTAGTGGTGGCTTTTGATACTTGTTACCTACTTCAAAGTTAAAGAAAAAGTTACTAATGCATTCCGTTAAATAATTTGTGATTATAACAGTAAATCATTATAACCTCTTGAAGCATTGTATTTGTAATATTGGTTCGATTACATTTTGTTTCAACTTTTAGGGATGTTGCTATACGAGTTTTCGTAGATATAGTAAGGGCGTAGACCGATTGTAAGTACCCCAATTTACTGTTATTTGATTACGCTATTGTCGGTTTGTTTACGATCAGTTTGTACCGGATCTTATCGCAATTAACGACTTCGTTGTGTAATCAGTATTATTATAATTGGCAAATGTTACTTACGGAGTGCAGTTTGTTGTCTCTACCGCCCAGTTAAAAGCTATTAATTATTATCGAAATGTCAATATTTCGATACGTAGCGATGTTCCAATACGTATAGACATTTCGATACGTATCGACACTTTGATACGTATCGATATTACGATACGTATCGATATTACGATACGTATCGATATTTCGATACGTACGAAAACTATTGTAACGAATAAAAATGCCGTCGTTTAATTATAAATTATTGGGTGTTGTTTTTCTTTTTTATAATGACATTAATTAACAACTTTTTCTGTAAATCTATTACACAGATACATTGATATTTTGATGTTTCGATACATGTCGATCGTATCGATCAATATTTCGATACGTATTAATATTTCGATACGTATCGATACTCCGATAGGTATTAATATGCCGATACGTTTCGATATTTCGATATATCGATACGTATCGATGCGAATTGCATATCGATATTTGATACACAAAATGCAGTATCGCCCGCCACTAATAATAATATAACTTATATCTAGATCCACCTTTACTTTTTGACAAAATGAGCTAACCTAGGCAGAGCCCACAATAACAACAAACTTGTAACATGACCAACACAATTGAAAATGTAATTTATTAAAACATAATTATTAATCAAAACAGCAAACAAAATTTTCCATTGCAGAAATACTTTTGGTAAATGTTTTAACGTTAACAACGTTTTCATACGTCGCGTTTCTATCACAACATGAGGATGTGATTTGAGAGAACCTCCAAAAACTATATCAAAACAAATGATTTTTTGAAAATTTAAATGAAATTTTATTGTATACAAATGAAAGGGTTTAATTTAAAAACAACACATGTTCAAACATGCCAGTTTTGAGATAACCACCTTGTAGCAAATACTTGTCGTTACATATTGTGTAGATCCCTTCTCTCAAAAGCAATACAGGAACAGATTTATTCAGCGTTGAAGTTTACATTTTTTAGTAAGAACTAACTCTAACTTACTCAGTTATCAAAATTTTGTCTTAAGAGAAAAGAAAGAAAAGCGTATGGAGAAAATTGAAATACTTCATGTTGTTAATTTAAAACAACAAAATTTCTTTAAAATAAAATGAGGAATAGAAAAATGTTATTTGAAACTCTCAACACATTCACTGCAACTTATGTGGAATAGTTTATATCTACAGTACGTGTACGTGATACATTGATTGAATTTTGGAGACCAAGTGTAATCAGGAATAAGATGAAATTACCTACTGAAGTAATTTAATATGTAGTTACGAAGAGCTTGTTCAGATTTCTTTACTTAAAAGTAAATAACCTTAAAACGATAATTAATTACCTGGAAAATGTGGAACGCAGAAAATTGTACAAAAAAATTTTTGGTGCCAATGACTCTATCAATGCAGAAGCTAGTAACATCAACGAGGTGAACGAAGGCAATAACAACCGTGGTTGTTAAGTTATTTAATTTTTTTGTGTTGTACTTTTACTTCACTACATAGTATTACTAAAAAGTTGAAATAAAGTTTTGTTTAAGTTCACTTTGTCATTAAAACTGTACGTACTTCTGGAAAAAACAGCACATGTCCAACTTTTTATTAAGTTTATTCTATCGCTAATTTCAAAATATTGGTTTTTATGAACTTTGAACGTATTTTTGAATTGCGGTTGTTTGTAAGAATTTTTTAAAGCATGATTTAAAAGTTATTTATAATCAAGAACGTGAAAGTATGTGTATACAGGGTTGTGGCTTGAAAAACACTGCATAGAAATTTTAATGCTAAATCTTTAATGTTGAATTGTTTGTCTCCGTAATTATTTTAGAGAAAAAATGTAAGTCAATATTTTATTTAAAAAAATACTACAATTTTTCTTTTGCCAGAACCAAAAATATGGAAAAAATAAAATTCTATTAAAAAAAAGATAATGCTATGGTATTATAAAACCAAACAAGTACATTTACATTTAAATTATTACATTTCATTTATATTATGAGTATTTATAAAACCATAAAACAAGTAACAGAAAACAGGAGTTTATTTATTTTAACAAAAACAAAGCAGAAAATTACAGCAAAAATAGAAAATCATAACAATTGTTCAAACAAACCATCATTTACTGCTAAACAATGGATCAAACTATTGTAAAATTGTCGCTTCATATTTGCTAATTACTATTGTGGTAGTTGATCACATTTCGCTCTTTTAGTACATGTTTCTAATTAAAGTCTCCAGCAGAAGGTAATGGATCATAAATTCTTCCAAATTGGCTCAACACGTAGCGGTATTGTAAATTGTCCAGAAAAGCTTTTACAAAAGCAGCGAAAATAATACACATCTTTATAACTCAGATGATTGTAAAAATTTAGAAGTGAAAACTTTGCTGGGCGCTTATGTTAGACCATATATGTGAAACAGATCACAGTCAACAAAAAATAGTTTTTTAATTTGACATGTATCCCTGTCCCTGCAACGAAAAGTCGACGTTCCAAAACAAATCTTATACAGGGGACAAACATCATACTAAAACATTTGTAACATATCGTTTGTTCAAAATTGATATTACATTTTAAATGTTCTCAAAGAAGAAAAAATTTGAACTAAAGATCAATAAATCTAGCAATCCAGTTAATTACAGAATTTGTACTAATAACCTTATTAAAAAAACTTAATTAAAAATTAACGGCTATTTTGTGCTAAACAACCATCTATCTGGAATCAAATTTATTAGCTGTCTCCAACAACTTCGAACACTACTACTGGAGCTATATCCTCTTCCAACAACTGCAGGAAACGATTTCCTGCTAGGTTTCTGTGTAATAAAATTTGTCGTATAATGTGATGACGTAATGATCCCACCAAAACATTAAGTTTTTGGGGATATTAGGTTCTGATTTCTACAATTGTTGTGTAGATTGTCAATACCTCATACTCTGCAAGTTTGTACGTTTTTTGAAAATTCCCTTGCGTTACATTTTTTATTCATTCAAAAGCAAAACGCATGTTTCTTCTCCAAATCATGTTTACGCAACGCATTGCTATTTATAAGAGCAAAACTTGTAATTTTTTAGCAGCATTTGCAGCACTTAGATCTGATGAAAAACGAAGTTTTTTGCTATTTCCCTTAAACTTTTATTGGGATTTTCAGTTATTACCGTTAAATCATTGAAAATTATTTTGATGTAAGTTCTAATCGTAATGATTACATTTACAATTATTTAATTCTGTGTCTTTAGTGTATTATTCTGTCAGTTGTTTACTACTTGAAAGCTGTCAATTGAAGTATTTTACACTAAACAAACCAAACATTGAGGAAAATTATTTTCGACATAAAACCACTTTATCAGTTTTGCTTTTTCTTGGGTTAAATACATTTTAAGCTGAACAAAATGTAATAATCAATCATAAACGTATAATAGAAATGACATATTGTATGTAAATAAATGCTTATATTTGTTTTTATAGTTCAATGGCATCTTAAATTTTTTAAGAATAAAATTTTGCATTTTTTAATCATTTAAAATTGTAAAGAATAGTTTGGATGGGTGCTGTATTTTTTTGGTTTACAGAATATTAGTTTACATTAATTCTTCTCTAAAATAATTCACCACCCAACATATTATTAAAAAGATTGAAAAAAAATAAAAGATATATAGTGCAATATATGAAACACAACAACTTAATTATATCTAGAATTATAACAAGAAAACAAAATTTGAAATAAATCTACGCCAACTTCTTCTTTATAACGTCTCCTTTTTTTATAACTTTTTGTAGAATATAGTTTTTGGTCAACGTTTTTCTTAATACGCTTATTGTTTAATTTGCTATATTCCTTGTAATAGGCAATGTAATTTCCATATCTTCTTAATTTTTTTTATTTGTCATTTGTTTACTCTAGTGATTTGTATGCTTCTTTAACTGATTTTAATTTGATTCTTATTTTCGTGGACATTGGTAATATTTCTTTATGGTATATCCCAGTAAACACGGATTGAAACTGTTACAGTCACAAAATTAAAACAATTGTTTCATTACGTTGTTTCGTGTTAGTTCCATTTTTATATCATTTACATGTAACTGACAGTGAATAAATTGAAAGAGTTCCGATTTTTCACAATCAGTTTTAAACCGTTTCAGTACTTGCAATTTTTATCTCATAATCAGCAACCGTCTAAAAACTGATTTATTAAAACCGAATATTTTTTGAATAACTAGATCGATTAAATCAGATTGAATTATTTTCAAAACAGTGGAATCGTTCTAGGAAAAACGAGTACTTTGTGATTAGTCAGCATTAGTCGTTGCTATACCTTTGATTACTGTCGTCAACGCTTGCGCTGCAAATTAATATCTTTTCACTTGTTCGGTTGTAGTTTGATAAGTGATGCTGTGTGTACAATTACGAAATGGAACAATAAACGGTAAGTCGAAACATTTTATTATAATCCATAAATGTAATCGATATTATTATCATTTCTGTTTTTTATGTATCATGTTTTAATTTGTATAAAAAAATGTAAATTAACACACATGGTTGCGTTAAAGTAGATTATTGCGTAAATCTGATGATACTTTAGGATTTATAATTACAGTTCAATTCTTCAAGTTTTCTATACGATTATGTACAGCTAAAGATATTCACAGTGTTTTTATAACTTTCTAATGATTGCTAAAGTGATATTTATATTAAGTTTGTGTTGTTTTTGATTAAAAAAATGTAATTAATTTTGTGTAACTCTATGATTATGTATGTATATAAATAAAATATTTATTTCTATGTTACAGATGCGGTTAAAAGTTGCTACCCAACAGTAACTGATGCAGTTTTCGAGGCTTCCGTGAAAAGACCACATCCAGGAAAGTTGCAATATGTAAAAAACTCAATGTGATATTGTATTTAAAAATATTCATTGTGCAATAAAATTTGAAACGTGCATTCGAAAATGTATTATTATATTATTGAAAGAATTGTTTTAGTTCATTATTGAAACAAAAAAATCATACATGTATCGATCATTTAGTATCAGTTCAAGAACGAAGCTTTTAGAACGTAAACCAAATGCAACATTTAGTTTGCAACAGATTTGAATTTAAAATACCGAAACTATACTGATTCAAATAAGTGAAACAGCGATGGACTTATAGCTATTTTATTGCAGTTAGGTTTCTTTTATGTTTGAAACAAGAGTGAATCATAAATTTTTTGTTTTGAAACTGTTACTAAACATTATCAATTTTGTGTTTACTGGGATTATAATTTGTACTATGCTGTCGTATATATGTTTTGTTTGTTTTGTTAATTTTTGGTTTTGTATAATTTCATTTATGATTTTTGTAGCTGTTTTTTAATGCTAATTCTAGTAAACGTATTCTTCTATAAATATAATACATTAAATAACAGTGGTAAAAATATACAGTTTTGATTAAACTCTTTTTGTTATATTTATATTTTGCATCAGTTTTTTTTTAATATTTTGATTTTTGTATTTTTCATCATCTTCTTTCTTCCCAATTTTCTGAAAAATATTTGAATTCATTTTGAACTTTCATACGATTTTACAATTTGATTTTTATTTTTTTGTTATTGTTATTTTCTTATTCTTTACTGGCATTTTCTCCATATTGAGAAAAGAACTCATAAAATACCTATTCTTATTATTTATATTCATTATACGTATTTATTACATATATATTTAGTTTATTAATTCAACTAAATTTACTATTAGTTATTTATGTACAGAGAACTGCAATTCTTCACGTTTAAGTTACACACACAATCATATAGACAATTTGTAATATCACTTTTTCTTAATTTTCTTTCATCGTCAATTTTGTATGACGGTCACAAGTAAGTAACTAAGTAAGCAGATTCTTGACAATATACTTAAACTTATTATCTACGTTACAATTGTTGTGCTTTTAAAAGGCTTTTTTGTAACTAAACGTGGCTATTGAAATGTGCGTATTTAACGTGATTTAGACACGCGTTAATACACAAAACAAATTATAAAATTTGAAGTTAATGAAAAATTAAACGTTACGTTATCTAAAAATCAAAATAATTAATATCACAGGTTGAAAACAAGACAATTTAAAAAAAACCAATTGGTTTTAAACATTCTAGAGGGATATTCTTATTCGAAGTTGCAGCCAAGTTGTGCATTTTAAATTCTTGATTGTGCCCGCTGCATTTTCAATGCCCGATATCCCTTTAAATCCTTTTCAAAGAATTGAACAACAATTGTCTGCAAGTAAGTACAAAAGCCTTGCAATAAAAATGTACATAAAAATACAAACGTTTTTATTTTAATATTTTATAAATATTGTTATAACGCTTATATAATTAAATAAAACTAATAAACCAATACAATTTTGTTGTATATTATACATCTTCGTATTAAATTTAAGAATCAATTATATCTTTAATGCACAATGACATAATCAGTTTACTACAGCAATGTGTTGAAATTGAGGCAAGGTTTAGAAATAATCATCTTAAATAATGTTTAACTAATATGAATTCAAATAATACATACCGCATGAAACGCTGTTTTAAGTAATTATAGATTTATATATTATTATACGTACTACATTGCACATTTAACTGATAAAATAGTTTTTTTTAAGTAATTACTATCAATTTTTATTCATAAATTACAGATTAAAATTTTTTTAACTGACTGCAGTTACAAATAATTTATTTGTTTTAATTATAATAATAACCAAAAAAAGATTTTGTTTTTAGTTGTTTATCGTCGACACAAAAAAACAAAAAATTAGAAATTAGAAACAAATTAAAGTTATAATTAAATCAGACAACTTTTCATCAAATTTAATTTCAAAACAATAAAATCAAAAATTTAAAACTTTGTTATTCTTTTATGTTAATTACCTGTACATACACAAGTTGTAAACTGCAACAGTATAGTTTTAATAATTTATGTGGTTGAATAAATTTTAACAGAAAACGCGAGCAACAAGTGCTTTATGAAAGATTTCTTGCTACAGAATTCATTATGTGAAGCAAAATGATTATGCTTGTAACAAAAACCGATATTTTATGTAATCATCTTATACTAAGTATTAAACTTACGATACTTTAAAAAAAATAAATCTGTTACACAATAAACGTCAAATTGTTTCAGAACAATCGTATATATAATATATTATAAATAATGTATTTTACAAAAAGTAAACATCAATATATGAAAATTTAAATTTTTAAGTTGTTGAGTGAAATATAATATAAAAATGTTTTTTAATTTATTTTTTGTTAAAAAAACTTTTTTGTTTATTTGATGTTTTATTAGTATTGCAATTCATTTATATGTCAGTTAATATTATAATTTACAAAATGCTTTCTTGAATTTGAAAGCATTCTTTTAAGCAAGCATTTACAAGCAAATTGTTTGTAAGAATTGTTGTAGCTATTGTTTTGTGAAATAATTACTGTATCTTTTATACGGTTTACAAAGTCAGTTCAGTTAACAGAAAACGATTGTCACAATTCCAAAAAAAAATGTTAGTTACATTTTAGTGAATGCTATTTGACAATGTTAAAAAAAATTGTATAGTAAATTTATAGTAAAAAAATCATGGAAAAATAAGCTGTATCTTACTTTCTACATAACGCAACTGCAAGATTCTAGTTTATTTATTTGTTGCCAATAACACCACATACCTTTACAGTTCGTTAAGAATTGAAAGCTAAGCTAGTGCTTTCTGACACGTTTTAGGAGGAACGAATGTCTTTAGGAACACGTACTGTCAAGAAGCCATTTATAGCAAAAGTATAAATGTGGCATTTATATTGGTTATCTTTCTTGACTTAAAGGAACGCAATGTTAGTTTTCTCTTGCGCGCCTTACTAATACTGTTTTATTGAAAAAATCCCGTAATTTGTAGACACTTTATTAACAAAAAACTTATTGGTATTTTGTTGTAAATCAGCTGCTAAATACATATATTTTACAAATTGTAAAATAACAAAAGTTTGTTACCTTGTAAACTGTAAATAAACGCCAGGTAAATTAAGCAATTAATTTACAAATAAACTTTCTAAAACTTTTCTAAGATTATTTACATAAACCATTGAAGGTAATTAAGAGAACTTGATTTAGTTTGTAACAATTAACTAAAGAATTACCTGTGTTTGTTAAATTACTTGACAAATAAAGTTTTTTCCATAAAAGTTATTTTTGGAATAATTAGATAGATATTTTTATTACAAAAACTACAATACAACAAAAATTATATAATTACATACATTTATAAGTAAGCAATTGCAATATGTAAAGCTAGAATCACTGCATAACTAAAACTAAAACATAACTAATATATTAAAAGACGTATTTATCAGAACAAGTTTATTTACAAAGTTATCTTTGTGCTAAAAGTATATTAAATTAAAATCAGGTGAGAATAGCAGTTTAGACCATCATTTTCTTAAAGTTGATACAATTATTCGAAACTTGGGAATTTGGGGTTAACGATTTATAAAACTGAAAGACTGTGCAATGTATTACTACTTTTACCATCAAAGTTTAATACAGTAACAACAGCACTAAAGACAGTAGCTAATGTTAAAATGAATTTTATTAAGACAAAGCTAACCGATGAAGAAATAAATTTAGATTCTCGGCTAGATAGTGATTTAGATAATAGTAAAGTCAACTTCCACACAACATCAAGAAGTTGTTAAACATGCGGAATTAAGTTATACGTGCACGTTCAGTGCTTTAAAAAAGTACTAACATACAAGAAATTATCAACAATTAAACACATTTAGAGATTTCGGGGCAATCTATGCAGCAAATTCATGCGATAAGAAAGATGTAAAACATAAAATAAAGTTTGATTTACAATCAGTTGCAATTAATTATTTTATACAAGATTTTAAACTTTACATAAATTGTGTAATACCATTAGAACCTGTTTTGTATTCATTAACATTGCAACGATAAAATTTTAAATATATAAATAGTAGTAGTTTATGAACAATATGAGTGAAATACGATGGCAGAGCCATCTCATGGTATAACTTTACTATGTATAAATATTAGTATGTAAATGGCTATAGAGATGGAAACGTTGAAAGCTGATTTTAAGCTCGCGTAATTCAAATAAGTTTTAATTAAACCGCAGACTAAAACCACAGTGGTTCACTCTGGTGGCATTTTCCATTTGCATTGACATCGTTACGTTACAATGTTTATACGTTGTGATTTTGGCCCGCGGTTTATTCAAATTTACTTGAGTTACGCAGGTATAAAATCAGTTTTCAACGTTTCCATCTCTATAGCCCATTACATATTAATAAACAATGTTGTACTGCAACTGGTAATGATACATGTCATTGACGTTCAAGTCATACAGAAAAAAAGTTCTTAACCAACTTAAACTTAATTATCTAGAAAAAATGTAACACATATAAAGTAAAAGCAGCATTAGTCAACACCGTACATATAGTCGACGCTGCAAACTAAAATGCCGTAAGATAAGACTATTTTTAAACGCAGCTAGTTTTCACGTGAATTTCACAAATGTATAAATCATGTAAAGTAAAACACTTTCGATTTCATATTATCGTTGGGCTTACGCAAAGCAAGTGTAAACAAATCCATTACGGTTCAGTAAGTTTTTAATTTAAATTAATTCGTGTAAGTGTTAAGAAACTTTCTTCTCTCTACAACTTTAATTTTTGTTAAGAGACTTCATTTGTTATTTGCTACTTATTTCGCTAATTGTAAATGCGGTCTAGTTAGTGTTCAAGTAAGTTTTTATTGTTTATTTATTGGTTAAAAACAAAAAAGTAAAAAAACAACACATTAAAAATCTCAAAAATACAACGGACAGTATGTACAAGCAGATGACGATTCCAGTCATAGTTACATCACTTAAATAGTCATTACAATAGTTTTTAATTTTATTTTATTTAAGTCATATTGTAACAAACTTGTTAATATCTTAAGTTGTTTTAAGATCTAATTATAGAACAAGACGGTTTATCAATTTGTGAATCTAACCAAATTTGGCATACCGATGTGTGACTTCTCTTAATTTAAAGACGTGTGATACACATATTTATTAAACAAAACACTTGAGATAATAATTTTACGTTACCTTTAAGTAAGTTTTTAACCAGAAAAAAAATAATATTTTTTGCAAATTATTCTTTTGTTGTTGGAAAAGGATAGTGTAAGTTTTAAGAATATAGATTTAGTGAAGATTTACTTTCAAGATTAAACATAAGTCAACAAATACTAGTTTTATACTTTATTTACTAAACTCAACTTTCTGGTTAAAATTGTTTAAATCACGCGCAGGTTAAGAATCTTATCTAGTTTTGGGAATTTTTGGAATTATTAATTCTTTCTTCGATTTTTGAGAAAGTTAGTGCTGAAAAGAAAAGATCAGATTTGAAATAATTAAAAATTGTTCCGCATTATTTTAGATTCAATAAAATTTGAAGCTACAAATTAGATACCAGACCTCAACAGCATAATTGTTTCAATAAAAGGAAATGGAAAATCTTGTTCTTGTCCAGATAGCAAAAGAAGACTAGATGACGCTCAATTTCAACTAAAATTTAAATCACCCCAAATGAGGCCCTAAACGTCACAAGCGAGCTGCCGCGCAATGTAACGAATACGTAAAGAAAAAACCTGTTACAAAGTATATTAATATTCGGAGATGTACCCACGCTACTAGAATTACCCATCAAATTGAAATTATTGCTAGTTGCTACGTGATCAAAGATCTTAGTAGCTTCTAATTCAGTATTAATAGACGACCATTGTCCTTTCTAATCCATACCTTTTCAGTTAACCTAATTTTGTTTGATACATAATCTTTTATATACTGTTCTGCAACTGACGTTGACTTCCAGCCTCCTAGTTGTTTGCCAACAACGTCGCAGACGAGCGACAAAATGAGTGCCTAGTATATAATTCAGAATTCGGAAATTTCAAATAAACACTTATTTTTTTTAATTTCACCAAAATCATTTTTCCCGACAACTTGCCTAATGCATTTCTCATTCATATTTATACCAATAGCGATTAGCTTAATTATGTAATTGCTCTTTTATCTCTCCCCTAAACTCAACAAACGCTTACCTCGAGTAGGCGGAAGGAAATGGCTCCGGCTAGCACTAGTGGAGACGGCATGCGGTAAGTTCTTTTAGTTTTGGGCGCCACCAAACCTAAACCTAAAACCAATTCCACTTCTGCTTTTACAGGGTCTGCTCCGTAGATCAGAGTTTTACCTAACTGGTATAAAACCCTTTGAATGACAAGGAAGAATAGAATAAACGCAAGAAAAGAAAATCGCATAAATAACCTCGATGTACTAACCTTGTAGTTTGTTGTACTAAATAAATTACAAACAAAAAAAAATAGTTAAGAATAACTCCCAGTACAAATGTCCTTAACCCCAACAAGACAAAGAAAAAGATAATTAATACTAATGGATCATACATATACATATATATGTATCACGCAACACTGCGTTTGGAAAAGGCTCGTACTTTAAATTTAATAAATTACTTATACAAATAAACCCCAAAATAAAGATAAATGTAGAAGTTCTTTTTAGTTTTAATTAAAAAAAACAATATAAGAATAGCGATAAAACAACGTGCACCCGGTCGGATAGTGAGGTATCAAGCGCTTGATGTCCGCGTGCCCCAAAATAACTTATAGGATACGCCCGTGGTGGAAATACAGAAACCCGCTCACTCTTACACTTACACTTACCGTCTTGCGCCACTGTATAAATAAAATGGTTTTGCACGTTTGTTCAATGAATCCCACAAAAAAAATAACATTGAACCCTTTTTGCCACTTACATGTGTTTCGGCTAAGCTTAGTGATAGTATTCAACAAAAATTCGAATCGCAAAGTACACAGTAAGTAGAAAAAAAAATTATAATTGAATTACTGATTATATTATTACAAAAAAAATAATGATTTCGAAGTCTTAACCTCGAATCGGTTCACGTAAGGCACTGATAGAAAGTTACAAAAACTGCTTACAATTAGTGCAGACGTTGTGTTGTCTCGACATCCACAGCAGTGTCGAAAAGCTCGTACGCTGCTACTTGGTCGATGGTGGTGTAGATCCCTCGGACGTCTCTGCATGCGAGTGGACTTGGGTGTCACAGGTGTGAAGCGTGCCTTGCCCTTGAGGTGCGGTGGTGAGTAGTTACACGTGGTGAAAAGTTAAATTTTACCTGTAGATTACCCTGGTTAGGCGGTGGCGGTGAAATAAAATTGGCGAGCCTTGTGATCCTTGGTAGACGAGTGCTAGTGGTCGCAGTAATACCTCGTAAACGTAAACGCAAAACTGCTGGCCACAAAAGAAGGTACGAACCACTATTATCCTGCATGTAGCAGTATTAATTTTAATAATCTTTAGCTGCAGTCAATGCCTTCAGCTTAAAACCAACTTGTTCCACTTTATATTTCACCACACGGTCTTACTTTACGCAACACCGCGAAGGAAGTGTTTTAAAAATGTATTTCCTGCCTATGGTGATAAGCCTTATCATGACTTCTTAAAAAATTCTTTAAAAGTTAAAAATTGCAGGCAACCCACACCATTCACACGCAATGAGAATAACTCGTCTAAAGGGAATCGATGGCACGAGAAAACTAACTCGTTACAATTAACGGACCTTATCTTCCCATTACCACTTGACTGACTTCGTTATTACTCGGAGTAAGTGTTTGTGTCCTTTCCAAGAAGCTCGATCTTTATCTTAGAGGATATAATACTGGTAGTCAAGATTTGCTGAGTTTTAAACCGTTTTCTCGTTTCATATTACATGGATGTTTTTCTATTTCTACAGCTTCGCGGATTAGTCTAAGAAAGTAGAAAGAAGTTCTAGCCAACACTTTAGTTTGGTCAAAGTTCAGCGTGTGTCCTTAGTTTTACACGTGTTCTGTCACTGCTGATTTAGTAATTCTGCGGTGTTTGCAGTTAGCCATATGTTCTTTTACTCTAACCTCAATAGAGCGTCCCGTCTGTCCTACATAACTTGATCCACAGAAACAAAGAATTTTGTAAACTCCGGCATGTTTTAGAGCCCCTTGTTTGTCTTTAGCAGATATAAACCAGGTGTTCAAGGTATTCTTAGTCGTAAAGACAGTTTTAATATTATGTTTCTTTAACACGCTGCTTATTTTTTCTAATATTAACAGACATGAGAGAGAATCAGCTAATCGGTTACGTGAGAATAAGGACATTTTAGTATTGAGAGCAGATAAAGGAAACGCTACAGTTGTTATGAACAAACAAGATTACAACAACAAAATGATAAACTTACTCTCAGATGATTGCTACATACGTCTACAGAGAAACCCTTTAAACTCCTTATGCACTAAGATAAACTCCGCCATCAAAAACTCCACTACTATAGATATTAACAAGAAACAAACTTTGATTGTCAAAAATCCGGTTATGCCACGAATCTACGGTCTTCCCAAGATACACATAGAAAGAGTCTCACTTCGACCGATAGTGAGCACCATCAATTCATCAACCCAATCGTTATCTAGCTATAAAACTCTTGCCGTTGACAGGAAATACAGAAACTCACATTAAAGATTCTAAAAAATTTGTAGAGAAAATTAAGAACTTGCGTATAACAAAAGAAGATATCCTAGTCAGCTTTGACGTAGTATCTCTTTTTACTACAGTCCCGGTCGATAAAGTGTTGTTTTTGCTCAAAGAGAGAATTACTGAAGAAGTTCTGCTCATCGAATTCTGCCTTAAAAACACTTATTTCAGTTATAACGACAACTTGTTTAAACAAGTAAAAGGAGCGGACATGGGTTCACCGCTCTCTCCAGTTATAGTCAATATTTACATGGAATATTTTAAAACTGAAATTATAAAAAATGTTGAGTTAAAACCAAAAACTTGGTTTAGATACGTTGATGATATGGCGCCATGGCAAAGATAATCTAAATCAGTTTTTTTAACATCTAAACTCTGCACATAACAGCACTAAATTTACTATAGAGTTTTTAGAACATAACAGCAGTCTAGCCTTCTTTGATGTACTGGTGATAAGGAAAAATAACGGAAAATTGGGGCATCCCGTTTATAGAAAAAAAACGCACACTAATAGATACTTAAACGCCGAATCTCACCACCATCCAGTACAGAAGAATACTGTTTTACATACTTTAGCCAAAAGAGCTATACGTGTGTCAGATAATGAAAATCTACAGAAGGAAAAGCAAAACACTGTTGGAGTCCCTACAACAAAATAGACACGGGTTCAAAGAGATCTAAAACGCATGAAAAAGAGCAATAAATCCAAAAGTCAAAGAAAACTTATCAACTCCTACTAGCACCGCTTATTTACCATACTGTATGGGTTCGAGAGACAAAATAAGCAGGGTGCTAAAGAAACATAATATTAAAACTGTCTTTACGATTAAGGATACCCTGCACATCTGCTTTACATCTGCTAAAGACAAACAAGAGGCTCTAAAACATACTGGAGTTTACAAAATTCCTTGATCCTGTAGATCAAGTGATATAGGACCACTATTGAAATTAAAGTAAAACACCGCAGAGTTACTAAATCAGCAGTGGCAGAACACGTGTGGAACTAAGGGCACACACTGAACTTTGACCAAACTAAAGTGTTGGCTAGAACTCCTTTCTACTTTCCCAGACTAATCCGCAAAGCTGTGAAAATAGAAAAACATACATGTAATATGAACCAAAAAGACGGTTTAAGACTCAGCAAATCTTGGCTACCAGTATTACATCTTCTAAGACAAAGATCGACCTTCTTGGAAAGGACACAAACACTTACACCGAGTAATAATGAAGTAAGTTAAGCGGTAATAGAAAGATAAGGTTCGTTAATCACGCTAATCGCTATTGGTATAAATATCGTCATTTACACTTTTTCTTTCAGTGACATTTACCACTCTGAAGATGCAAACTGCAATGTCTTGCGAAACGTCAGTTTATTTGGGTTCACGAACGACAATACGGCAAAAGCCAAGTTCTACTTCTTGTTTTGGCTATCGAGAAGAGACTAGGACCAAGCCTTAGTCTGGGTGTTTTACTACGACGCGCTCTAAGCCAAAAGTCGCTTATAATCATAAACTGTTTCCAAAAAAATTTAGACGGGGGCAACGTACCAAAAGAATGAAAAACAAGTATTACTATTTCAATATACAAGAAAGGCAATAAAAAATTCCCATACAACTACAGAGGCATAACACTATTAGGAGCTGTCTCGAAACTTTTCAAAAGTATAATAAAGACCAAAAATAGTATCATAGTCCCATTTAGTGAAGAACAGCAAGGATTTTGTAAAAGTAAATCCACAACAGATGCAATATTTATCCTCATACATGGATACAGGATAGGCAATCAAGAAATGAAAATAATATGCTACGCCGATGACGCAGTAATAATGTCAGAAACAGAAAACGGTCTCGAACGCCTATTAAACAAGTATAAAATAGAATCAGAAAAATACAACATGAGCATATCACTAGAAGAAACAAAATGTCTCACAATATCAAAAAAAACCCTAAGATGCAAATTAGTTATTGACAACAAGCCTATTAAACAGGTAATGAAACTTACACATCTAGGAGTACAACTATCCAGCTACACAGACCTATACCAGGAAGTTTTCAAACAAACTACTAAAGCGACCACGATCTCAGGTGCTATGAGAGATGTCATATGGAATAACAAAAACATGAACGTTGAAAGTAAAGTTTGCATATACAAGACATTCATCAGACCAATTATGACATATGCAACGGAAACAAGAGCTGGCACAAGTAGAACGAAAAATATATTGAGCGCCAACGAAATGAAAATCCTTCAAAACATTACGGTGAAAACGAGACTGGATAGAATAAGACACGACGAGATACGACGCAGATGCAGCACAGAGGATATAGTCAAATGGAACAGGCAAAAAAGACGAATGTGGAACGACCATGTACAGAGGATGGGAGACGATAAAATAGCAAAAATCGCCAGCAATCATTATAAGCAGACATTTTGCAAATTGATAACCACTAAGATCGCTTGATCTTAACCCAGCAGATTGCTAGCTGTAGGGTTACTTAAAAAAAATGTTATTTAGAAGATGGATGTGAATTACGTAATAAAAAAAGTAGCAAATAAGATTAGCCTATAAGAAAGAATATCTAATAAATTGACGATTAATGCCAGAATTACTGTTTATAATACAGTAGTAGCATATTTTTAATGTGTACGTACCAGAATTAAAAAAGGTTACCGAAACAACCAAATACGGCTATAAGAATTATATTACGTTGCTGAAGATATACCGAAATAACAATAATGTTAGGTTGTTTACAATGCTTAAGTGTGAAACAGTGGATATATTTCATTTCATTATGTTGGTTTACAAAATAGTTAATGGTTTGTTTCCAAACTATATGAAAAAATTAGTGATAGGTAACTGTGATATAAATTCACATATGTAACACGAGAAGTCGATGTGACTTCAGACTGTCAAAGTTTTCAAAATCACGGTGACAAAATTCCTTTTTGTACAAAGGTTTAAAATATAGTTACTTAAAGCACAAGATAAATATTTATAAATTTAAACGGGGTCTGAGTGATTATGTTAAGAATATTGTTTAAGCGAAAATTAGTATTAATAGAAATATGCTAAGATTTATGTTAAATTAGTATATTTTTACTAAATAAAGTTTTACTTACAAAAATAAAATTACTTTAAAATATTCAATAATTTAAATATAAAGTTTGCAGAACACAGTCATCAACAAATATAAAAATTTAAAAATAACATAATAAATTCTAAAACCTTTACTTTGAATTTTTGAAGATATATAAACAAAGATACGATACTTTTGACTTAAATAAACTTAAAATGGTAATGCAATTCTAAATAAATATTAATAAAAGACAAAATTCATACAAAACTTTAAGCTGTTAATTTACCATGTAATGATTTTTGCTTAGTGTACGCGCAATTAAGTCTAAGCCTTTAAATACCAGTATTAAAGAATGCGTTGTAAAGATTCTTCAACGTTCGAAAATATCTGTGAAACTCATAAGTAAATTTTAATATTACCAAAAACCTCTCGAAAAGATATTATGGGCCAGTGAACTGTATAGATGTTGAAATAAAGCTACTTATAAAGATTAAATGTGCTTAAAAGACTTTTGAGATTATCTTATTCAAATCTTGCCAATTGTGTTATTTAGGTAAAAATTCCGTTACAAAATTCTAATTTGATTTAGGCTTTTTAAAGAAAAAGATTTTACTTAGACCTATTACAGTCATTATAATAATTGCTTTACAAAAAAAATGAGTTATTAAACTAGTATAAATTGATAATTGTACTTAAGAAGTACCAAACGATTTGTAAAAACTTAAACGTTAAATACGTTGTATGAAAAAAAATTATGCATTGAAATAAACCGAAACTAATAATTCATAAATGTAAACAATTATATGCAAATCTAACAAAATAATAAAAACAACATAATAAATTATTAGCAAAAGTTATAATAAAAGAGCAAAAATTAATAATAATTTTTATTTATAGCAATACTTAATTCAGTTAAGATAATTTAAAATCAATAACTTAATTAATTAACATTTAGAACAGGTGTATTTCATTAAAACTTTGTAAGTCTTTGTTTTAGTTTAAAAGATACGTTTAATAGATACTCTTATCTAACTAAAATAAGCACTATATCGTGGTCATTTCTTGATTTATTACGAAAAAAATGTTTCCATTAGCTTTAAGATATTATGTTAATTAGTTAACACTAAAAATTAAATGCTATTAAAATTGTTTGATTTATTTGAGAGATAATTAATTCTATAATAAATAAATAATAAAAAAATTG
This sequence comes from Aquatica leii, assembly GCA_035610365.1. NCBI lineage: Eukaryota > Metazoa > Arthropoda > Insecta > Coleoptera > Lampyridae > Aquatica > Aquatica leii. Next base: position 61,703,637 of record CM069434.1, read on the forward strand.
AGATTATTTAATTCAAGTATTAAAATTCTTCATGTCATTGATTCTATATGTGAACTGTTTTCAAGAATAATTGTAGCTTTGTAATTTTTGTTGTACGTAATTACTTATCATAAATCATTTTAAACAAAATTAAAAACTGATATATTAACAGTTTATTTAACAAATTCGATCATTCATTTTAAATTGTTTGTTATTTATATAATGTACTTTCGTAGATTTAATTAACTTTGAAGATGCTTTCAAAGCACATTCGGTTACGACACTACAGGTTTAGTGCAGCATTGGAGTGGAAGTTCTTAGATAATCCTCTCTGTGTTGCGTGATCTGATATTGACTTATGCTCTACAAAAAAGTATTGAACTAAAAGTTGTTAAAGTGTAAAAAAATCAAAATTAAGCATTTTTTCAATTGCTCTTGATATATTAAAGACGAAATATTGTTAACATAAATTAACCTTTGCTGTATGTTAAATAAACACGTTTTGTTACAAAGTTATTTGTGCATTGCTAATAAAGTACTATTGAATTAGTTTCAATAACAGAACAATAAAATGTTTACAGTAGCATACTATATAGCTCTCAATTACTATTAATCCTTGAATTAGAAATCTACTAAATTTAGTAAAATTTCATTTCGCTTTAAACAATGCATGTGAGTGTATGGTACTTAATTTGTTTACGCGGCATTGTTCTATTTCTATGTGTCGTTTTGAATAGAGTTTAGAAGTTTCAGATGCTTGTTGTTTACTTCTTTGTTAAGAGGTATTGCAGAGTTCCTGAAGGACTTATTTTGTATAAAAGCGTAAAATAATACCATTAAGCAAAATTGAGTGCAAGAGCAGAAAGTTTTTTTGAAGGTATTGATTTTGAATAAACATTCAGCTTTACTCGCATGTCGATATTAAACCGCGTAGATGCGGTTTCCATACGCCTTTAAGAACACGAGGAATCGCAATTCCCGGGATACGTCTCCTTGGTAACTTCAAGAGTATTGTTCTACTTGACAAATAACAGCTGATATTAATCACCACAAATATATTTATTGTTAGAATTCTATTTTAAAACGTCTATTGTTTTGCAATTTAAACCAAAATATGTAACCCAAAAGGTATTTGTAGAAAATCTCATATTTTTTTTACGACAACAATCTAATAAATACAAAGTGAAATTTTAATTATTCAAGCGTTATGATTTAAGATTTGTTTTGTATTATGTATGTATTTGAGATATAAAAAGAATTTGTAAACAACTTCAGAAGCCGTAGTTTAAAAATGAGAGCATTACTTTAAAAGAAGAAAAGAAAAACTCGATTTTAAAATATTATGTTGGAAGATAAGTAAAGGAAATTTTAAAACAAAATAAAAAACTTTTATATTTACAAAGTTTTTGTTAGACTAAAATATGTTGACATGTAAGTATCAAAATTCGTTCAGCAAATAAAGATTTCTTGTATAAAAGTTAATGTAAAAGTATTTCTTTAAATTATAATTTTAACAAATTTTAATTTTGATTCATTTATAATAAGGTATACTATTTTAAGCCTTCTTGATAACATGTTTGTGAAAAAAATAAAATTATTTTGATTTTAAATCAAATATTGATCTAAACTGAAAATTTCTAGTACTAGAAGCTACAATTTTTCAAACCAGATAGCAGCAAAGAGACAACGGTTTTTATTAGCAAAACTTGGTTAACGTAACGTTAGCCAAGTTAATCTATTTTAAAAAATAAATAATAATAGTTTAATGTTTAAATACATTCAAAATGTATGTTGTTTCTATTTAAATTATTAATCTTTTAAATTATAAATCAACAACAATTTTTTGATTATATAAAACTTTCGTTAACCTAATTACAAAACTAGTTAATATTAATATATAAAAAAGATGTATTTAGATTATGAACGCAATAAAAAAAATTTAAACGTTTTTGAGAAACTATTAACCGAAGACAAGATAATGTTATAACGAATGACAAAATAAAAATATTATTTTTTAAAAAGTTTATATGTATTAAGATTACAAAGAAATTTTGAATTTAAGCTTTGTAAAAAATAGTTGCAACATTAACTTTGTCTATACATTATATACAGTGTAACGATCACCGGTAGCTCAGGTCTCGGCGTTAGATTTAAACCGTTATTAATTCGATCACAATTAAGATAAATTTTAAACTAAAATGCATTTGTTACAATAAATAGTACAGTTCGGGAGTCCACTTGGTATATAACTAAAACTTATTATTTACAGTGAATGCATTAAATTTAGAATTCTGTGGAATGCGATTCACGCATCAAGTGGAATTGTGGTTCAACAAATGCGGCATAAACTTCTAATCTACTATAAAAAATAGCAAAATTAATTTTCCTAAATGAAAAATTAGGTGTGAACGACGCGGCAAAAGTTAACCAATTCTTGTTACAAACGGTGCTATAAATTAAGTTATTAAATATACACTGGATAAATACAGAAATTCAGGTTAGGATTGCTGGAAAATTATTCAGGTATGTTTGTGTTGCATTATTAAAAATCGGGGAATTCGGTAATTAATTAAAGCTTCCAGGTAATGCTGCTATTAACTTAACGGGGTTTTAATTACAAACTTACTGCGTGTTTACCGCTGCTATCGATTAACAACGATCCACAAATGAAATACGGTAGAATTCAATTACGTTATTAAAACTATACGGGATGTTTCGAATTTATTGTAATAGCAAGTTGAAGCTTCCGGTGAGTTAAATTCACGTAAATGTTCTAAAAATGAATTATTGAATGGTATTATTGATTTTAGAAATATCAGTCCAAAACCAAAGCTTAACGTTGTCGAACGTATTAAAAGATCTTAAACCAGCTTGGTTGCGTGATCAAGCGATGCGCCAATTTTAACTACGGTAAAAGTTAAAAACGTGTCTTTAAATTAACGGGTAGATTTAGTTCACGTTCAACAAATCCTACGCCAACCTGGAGTGAGCGATTTGTTAATTTACTTACGTGACTGAGGTTCGGTTGTTGCGAATAGCACTAGATCATGAGGAAGCTGGTGGTCATCACCGAAAGAGGGCGTTTTGACGTAACAAGGGTTTTATATACAACAGAGAAAATTAAATTCAATAATTGTGAAACCGGTCTTTGTTATGCGGTACGAGTCGAGAATGTCAGGGTACGATAGCAGCTAATTGTTAGTTGTTGTTAAAAAACAGTTAACCAGGTACAAAACAATAAGTTGCAAAATATTAATTGGGCAAACACAGGTACTAAGTCAAAGGTTCTACCAGGACTAGGTCGTAAAAGAGAAAGTTTAATTTTTTGGTATTTTAATCATTCTGTCAATTTTTGTTTTTACATAAACTTTCTTTACATTTCTAATTGTGTTATTTCCTTGTTATCAAGACCTTTTCAAAAATCATTTTTTTATGTAGAAAACTATAAAGTTGTTAATTAAACATTACATTAATATATTTAAAAAAATTGAATAAAACGCGACATAAAATTTTAACTGTACTAAAAAAGTGCAAGTATTTGTTTATATAATTGTGGAAACCATCATTAAAAACAAATGACAAACTGTTTTGTTTTATTAGAATAGGTTTGTTTCTACAATCATAAGTGCCTTTAAATTGTACTGAGTTTGCGCAAAACAAAGTTACCGTTTTCTAGTCACGGTTATGTACAGCGTTCCAAGAGGATTTTAAAAAGCGTTCAAATCGATTCTGAACGGTGAAATCTGTCCTTGCTTCTTAGATAGTACGAATTTTTTGCACATGTGCAATTAATGTTACTTACGAGCTGAAATTAAAATTTTTTTGAAAAATTTGACATATTATTGAAAACCAAATTAAATCTCGTTTGTAAATGGTGTAAAATGAGCAACTTAAAAAGTTATAGTGACTTTTTTGAAAGCAGTAGTAACTCTGATGATAAATTACAATCAGTCTTCAAAAATATTAAAGTGAAAATAATAAAAATTGTTTAGGTAAGTTTTGCACTACGTGAACAGATTTTGTATAATTTTAAACGTTTTTTTTTTAGAACAAACAGTTGTTTCATGTACAGACCAAGAGTTTTTCGAACATTTTCGTGTGAGTCGACATTTAGTTGATAATTTGCAAACTACATTTGCACAAAGCAATGATTTTAAAAGACATTATAGTCCATATGAAAAACTTTCTGCATTGAACCAAGTTACTATTGTAATGTTTATTAAAGACAAAATCACAATTAATTGTTTGTAGTTTTTAATTTACTTGTGGTATGTAGGATATGAAACAGCTAGCTTTCGGGACGTCTCTGATAGATTCAACATTACCATTAAACAACTACATCAAATAGTTCAAAAAACTGACCTTTTATTTTGGTTAGCATACAACCCTGATTCATGTTTAAATAGAAAAGGTTTTACTTAATACAAAAAGATCATTATACAACGCAGGTCGCAATGAATGAAAAATATATACCTTTAAATTATAGTATGTGGTAAGCGATTTTAACAAAAAAAATACGAGACGTATTTATTAGATATTCTTAGCCCCTGACAGTAGAGTTTTTAGAAATTCTCTTTTGTGTAATTCATTTCAAGAAAAATGTGGACACTATTACCTGCTTGGAGATAGCTGCTACTCTTTACGGTGACACCATTTAACAATGTTTAAAGATAAGGAAAATTTGACTCCACGTCAAGCAAATTATAATCGAAAACTTGCTGCAAATATATATAAAACTAAACATTTGTATGGTATTTTGAAAAAAAACCATTTTATAAGAGTTTGTTATTTGTTTGTTTGTTACTTTATTTTTGATAAAAAAATTGTCGAAGAAGAAATTCCGGAACCAGAAGATGAATAAGAAGACGATGAAGAATATTTCGGAATGGCATCACAATGCTATTAATAATGAAATAATAGATTAAAATAAAAATTGTGTATCAACAATTAAACACTTTACTCTAATTTACATGGTGGCAACAACATTTATGATTAATTTCTTTTTTAATTAATTTATTTCTTTTTATGCATTGTTCTAATTTCTCAATCTGGATTTTTCTTTTCCTATATCTTGCTTTGTCACTCCTAATGTTCTCTAAAACGGTAACCCTTTTTTTGGTAGTCCTTCTTCTGTTTATAGGGATATTGCGAACACTACTTGTTGATTTATCCTTGTTAATTGTCGTGTTTCTTGTTGGCTGCACTTTAAGAGAAATTATCGGTTTTGCCACATGAAAAATATTTTCTTCTATTAGATGATACATAATTATCTAATTAAGTATTAAGAAAAGATTTTTTATTGAATGCTATATATTTAATTTCTTTAAAATAATTTTCTTGAAAACGAAAATGGAATTTTTTAGTTTTGAAATAGTAATAAACGTCAGTAACAAATATGTAAAAAAATAGCCATGTCGAATTATTTTATTCAAAGAATGTACGTCAGCATTGATAACGAGTCTGGATATATACTATATAATCTTTGCTGTTACTCTTTTTCTGCTATCTGATACTCGAGTTGATGCTATACTGTTTTACTACTGTTCTATAAATTGCAAACTAAAATATTTGTCAATACCATCAATAATATTGCCATTTGTAGTTTTTATTTTTGACACTTTTTAGCAATAATTGTTTAATTTCTGTACGTGTATTTTTTCTAAATATATTTATTTACAAATATTAGAATTGTAACATTCTAAAAACATTCTAAAATATTTGTGTAATACTCAAAAAATGAAAATGTTTCAGACGACTAAAAAGTTAGATATATAAACAAGCACAAGTCAAGAATAGTTTATTTTAAAATCTGAAGCTAAACGTACGCTAGACTTTCAATCCCCCAAATTTGTAGACAAGCTTTAAATTAAGTATTGACAAAATCTACAGATATGGTTCTATTACCTTTTCTATTGCAATAAGACGCTTGATACATTGGGTGTTAAAGACGGTCACAAATCCTACCAGTTTAAAAAATGTGTATATTACGACAATAGTGAATGCTTAAACTAGTACAACCGTTTCTTTCAAAATTTTTGAATGAAAGTATTTTACTTCTTCTCTTTTTCTGTTTTTGTTTGTTTTTTGTAGAATTATTCTAACACAACATAACAGTAGTTAGTAATATGCTAATGTTATAACACATCACAATAACGTTTGTTATAAGAAATAAATTGTTCAAAAGTGTATTGTTGTTATCAAAACTTATAATGCTTTTGTTTACTTTTTTAACAATTAGATTTAATTTAATAACTTTGAAAATACCTTTAAATTAAATATTTTTAGTGCAATTTAACGTTAATTTGTGTTATACATATTTTCTACTACCGGTTTCTAAAAGTAACGTTAAACTAATTGACGTAAATCTGCTAACTCTACTATGCATAATAACCATCATCAATGGCTTTATTGTATTTAATTGCGTTTGTTTACTTGTTTGCTTTGTTTTGCAAAGTAAGGAAGTTTAGTTAACTGTTGTTTACAATAAACTTAGTAATTATAAAACTGTTTGTATTCTAAAGTAACACAAATTTGTTTATAAATTAGAACATATGTTTATTTAAGAAAAACTATATTTAAGTCGAATTAGATTAAATATTAAAACATTCAAAAATTCAATAGACTAAAAAGAATTTAAATTATTAATGAACAACAATTTACAAAAAATTAAGAACAGCCAAAAAATATTTTAAAGAATTTTATATGAATAATACAGCAGTTTAATATAAAATGAACAGGTGCCTAATAAATGTATAAATCACATTTTTTTAAATTAATTTTGAATAGATCTTTAGGTCATACTGATTATCATATTTTGTATGCGTAATAAATAACAACACACATAAAATTTCCATTTTGTTCTCATTTTTAAATTACATGCATTGTTTTTATAGCATTATCTTCTACATTACGTTGTTTCTGGAAAAAAACATTTGTAAATTTTAGTGTGAAGATAAAATATGTTTAATCATAATTTAAAATTTGTTTCTTTTTAATTTTATTTGTTTGCTTATTTTTTAGTTTAATGTGTATTAAGTTAGTGTACTAACGTAGATAAAAAATATATAATGAAGCAAATAATTGGAAACTGCAAACTGAGCATCCACTTACCGTTTCTTTCATTATATTACATTTACTACTTTGTGAAACGTTGATTGTTACGGTGAATTGAAATCCGCTACAAAAATACATTTGGTTTATCAATAATATAGTTAATTTAAAAATTCCGTTTTGTTATTATTTCAAACGCGTTTTAAAAGTATAATAGCTTTTTTACAATCTTATGTTCTCAGCTTTCATTAACAAATATTTTTAGAGCACTAATTGTGCGCTTTTTAACTGAGATTAATATAATTTTGTTAATAACAATTTTTCGATGTAAATAAAATTACTAATTCAATTTGTAGTGTAAAATTATTTAAAACATTAAAATAAATAAATTATTTTATAATATATAAAATTCTTAAAGTTTTTTAAACTATTTACTAACTAATGTTTCTTTGGCTGTATCAAAAAACTTATTTAAAAAAATTAATTTATTAATATTTAAGTAACAAAAATAACATATATGTGACAAAAATATTAATGTTTTTACCTCTTAGTAGAAGTAAATGCTAAATATCTTAATTTTTTACTTTGACAATTAAACGTGTAGTGATGATTATGTTGCAAATGTGTCAAAATTTTGTTAAAACAATAAAAATTAGTATAATTGTTTTTTTGTGTTGCCAACATCGCAAACTCATTCGTTCGTTAGTGTAGTTACGTCATGAACGAAAAAAGCTCTAGGGTGGCAAAATGAAAACTAGGAATCCACATAAAAGTACGTGTTCAAAGTCAATCAATATATTAGAATGAGTATCCGACGGGTAGAAAAATCATTTTAAAAATATTGAAATTCAGTTAAAATTGAAGAAAAACGATGTTAAAGTTAATGTCAAATTTGACAGATTTAGTAATTAATGTAGTACCAACATTATATTTCTGTTGATTTTTTTTATTTAAAAAAAAAATGTAATTTTATAAAAGGCAACACAAAAAATAATGTACATTACTCTTGTCGAAAGAATCATAGCATAACTCACTCACATGCAACGCTCGGTCGTGCGACCTCGCGTCGCATTAACGTTCGTTATGATATTTCTTACTTTCGACTCTTGTTACGTAAACTACTATTAAAAGTACATTTGTTTACATACTAGGTAATTAAAGCTTTGCGTAAAACTAAATCAGTGATTATTTTTGTTGAAAATTGAAAATAAATACAAAATTTTAAAAAAAGTAGATTATTAGGAAATATAGTAGACTAAAAATATTGAGTGAAATGATGGACGTATGGACATATGTTTTTTTAGAAACTATGCTACTAAACTAACTAAAAAATGTATGTTGTTAAAAATACGCAATATAATTATTATAATAATAAACAACTAATTAACTTATAAAAATTAATGTTTTTTCTATATTTATTTTTAAAATAAAACGTCTTTGCAACTTTGGAAAATAATTTTTAAACATTGTTAAAACTGTTCATCAAATGTAAAATTAATAAAAACAATAAAAAAAACTTTTAATTATAATAAACAAACATACTAAAAACGATCCTCATGTAATATGATACAATCTGCATAAAAAACACGTTTTGGTTACAATGAAGTTTTTATAAAAAAATAACTTTACATTTTACTCGAATACTATTTCTAAATGCTATATAATAAATTAAATAAATAGACTATTTTTCCATTGTAAAAATTATATAAGATCATTCTTTGCAATGTTTGCAATTGTAACATAACAACATAAAAAGTGAGCCAAAATTATTGAGCTTAAGTTATATTTTCCGTTACAAAAATTTATTAATTTTTTTTGTTATCTCGAGTTGGTGACGATGTATTTAATAGTGAAAAAACTTAATCATTACAGGTTCTGGACCTGCAATAGTTAAAAATTCAATATTCTTTGGCAATTTTAATTTCACATTCTAAATTTTAGTTGATTTGTTATTTTCATGATGTTTTATTAAAATTTTTGTTGATGTTTATAATTTATTTATTTATGCCTGTAACTATATCTTAAAGGTGTTTGAATTTTCGAATTATCAAAATAGTATTTGAAAATCAATAAACAAAAGTATAGAAAAAAATCTAGAAAAATGGAAGACAAACTTTGTAAAAACTCTCGAAAACTAGAGAAAAAGATTGATTGTCTCCGAAGAACTACTATGGCTGATGAAGAGTGGCAACTACTCACTTTATTTTGTCTCTTGAGTATAATCTTAACTACTACTACTGCTAACGCCTATTTTTGACAATTTCATAGCTGCTGCCGCTAATTCTTTTTTTCTGTAATCATGGCACTAGAAACCAAATTGATGAAATGGACTTCGATAAGTTTATGAGCATGTAAGAGGGTTTTGCAGAAGCTAGTTCTGTTCTAAACACGAGATTACCCTATCGCACACACATCGTTAGTGACGATGTTCAGAAAGTATTTAAAAAAAAACTTAGACGGTTAGTTAAACTACAAAAACCTAACGCGCAGTTGGCACATTCTTAAAACCACTTGATGATCGAGGTTGTATTTTCTATCTAGTCATTAAGAAATACGTACGGGAAAAACCGATATATGAAAATTTATTGCAGATGTTATAAAATCTCAAAACATTTTAATGTTTAAATTAAGTCCATTGACTGGTACTTCTATATGCAAATAAATTATCAAAATAAATAGAACTGTTTTTATTGCCACCTTTTATTCTATCACTGCCGCGTTTAGTTTCTTGTTCTGGAACAGAAGGAGTAGGCAGTGTAACGTCTTGAAACTTCAATAATAAGACAGTATATTCGGATTTCAAATAAGATGAAAATATAAAAAGTAACCGTTGAAAGTCTAGTCGTTCTTAACCCCTTAAAAAAAATTGGCGGTTCAATTGAAAAGTAAATGTAAAACGCGTGTGCCAGTGTTAATACATAGTGTAAATATATAAAAATAAATATTATCCGCATAAATATCTAGTGATGGTCATACATAAATTACTTGTAGGTTGTTTTTCTTAAATATCGCTGGCTACACATTTTATTACTGTTAGTGGTATTGTGCTATAGTTTATTAAAATTAAATAATAGTGTAAAAAACTTAAAACAAATAAGTTTTAAATTTGTTACAATATTATGATTCTAAAACTTACTAAAACTTTACTCAAAAATATTGCAAGGTTGCAGTTACTATTTAGAAAGGAATGCACTACACAGATTAGTCTCACAGATAGTAAACGTAGGTAAAAATAAAAACTTAACGAAAAGATAAATTTAAATAAAAAAAAACATTTTGTGAAAAAAAATATATTGTAAATTTGAAGAAAGATATTATTACCGTAATACCTTTGATTGTGTTTTATAAAAATTACTAAAAAACGAATTTAAATTTAACACACTTAACACGTTTCCATTAAATATTAAAAACAAATTTCACCTAAGCATTTTACCAAAATCAATAAAATTATTACAAACCAACAAAATGCATTATATTCTGTTATATTTTATAAATTAATAAACACGCAAAACTATATTAGCTTTTACTATATAATAAATTAGATGCCATAAAATGTTTTACAATTTTAATTATTTATCAATAAAATAAATAAATATACTAATAATCTTTATCATTTGTCACTGTCAGGTTGTATTGTTGGAAACATTAATTTGATAATTAAATTTATAAATACAAAATTTATTATTATTAAATCAATTTTAATTTATTTAATTAATTACTGCTTAAACCGTTGTAATATGACTATAGTATCATTTATTAATTACAAAATATGTGACACAGTTGCAACGTATAAAAAAAACTAAATAATTGTTTTTTGTGTACAGAACAATCTGAACATAAAAAAAACAATTACCAACCGAATAAATTTATAAATTTATTAAAACAGTATGTACTGCAAAAATTTATTTAAATAACTTATTTTTTTTGTACCTTTTACTGGTCGCTTTATTTTTAATTGTGTTTTAGCATCTGTTTAAATATCTAAACAAAGATAAAGCATTTACGAAATTGCCTTATTTTTATGTTATAAATTTAAAGATACTTGCAGTTCGTAGTTATCTGCTTTTAAAGTACTTTTGTTTCAATGATATTAGAAGATCGCGTTTAATTTACGCAGTTATAGTCATACTTCTCCCATGCTTAGCCCTTATCTGTTCGTGTTAAATTTTCCATAAAGTTCTCTAAATGAATGATAAAGTCAATCTAATTAGATCGTTAAATTTTTTGATAAAACTTGTTTTAAAATAAAATTTAATGAGTGTTTACTTTATCAACTTATTTAAAATCATTATAAAAACTTTTCACGTTGTACTTAAAACATTCAGTATGTGTTTTAAATTATTAGCAATTATTAAATTAATATTAATTTAAAAATTGTTTAATTTTAATTTTACTTTAAACTAATATCTGTATATCTACGTTTTTTTATTTAAAGAAGTGAACTAAAGTAGAATGTTAGTAGAAACTGAATTTAAAAAAGTACTTTATTACCTTTTACATATAATAAAATTTTTATGTAGCGACTATAAAACATTATTTCGATTATATTACAAAAAGTTCAAGTATAAAAAAATACCAAGAAAACATTTATCATAAGAAATTAAAACTAATCAAAGTTAAACAGTTTTTCCAATATTATTCATTAATTTTGTTTTTTCTAATTATATTCTAATTCTAAAATTTATTTATGTTACAAGGCTATCACTTTTGAAGTTTAATTTAGGCCTAAGAATGTTTATCTAAATCAGTAAAATAGAATATTCTAAGCAAACGCCAGTAATTAAAAAGTATGGAGAGTGTAAACCGCTTTATTTGCAATATTAATCATGTTATTGAAATATAAATTAAGCGTTAGTCTATAATTTATTTTTAAATCTCAGCATTGAATTGCCAAGTAGAATTTAAAAAAATTAAACGAGTGAGCCTAATCCATATAAACTAACGGAAGAAGTGAAACATCTTCAATTTTTTTTTAATTTATAGTTATTAATGAAAAAGTAAAATGTTTCTGAAGCTTTGCTATTTTACATTAACTGAACACCGTTTTATTTTATATTAATGTTGTTTTATATTGTTTATAAAATTTGTTTAAAACATTCTCATGCCAATGCCATATGTGTCCAAAATATATTTGTAAGGAACATACAATTCTTACTTGTGTGGGCTGCAAAGAAGAAGATATCGGTGAATAAACCTTCAATTTGTAATTATTTACAAAATAATGTTTTGTTCATTTTTGAGACTGCAAATTAGTATTAAGTTTTTATTACATATAAATCATCTTATTTTGATTGAAACTAATAAACTCGGCAATCGGTCGAAAGAACCATGACGCGAGTGTTAACGTAGTGAAACGTCCGAGAAATTACTTGCAAATGCAAGAGCCTTCTAGAACTGTTATCTAGTTTCTAGAAAATATAGCGAAAAGTGAGGAACGATCGAGAAGAATTCGCTGATGTCTATAAAAGCCGAAGAAATCGTAGGTCAGTTATTGTCGAAACGCGAATGCAGCTGTATTAAGAAGATTATCAAGTGAAAATAAATCGTTAACACGTGTTTGTCTACATAAATAAATCGAGAATAATCGTGTATGTGATAATTAGTGTAAACAAGAGTGATATCCGAGGACGTTATCTTATCTTAAGTGTTATACAACGGTTATACATAAATTGTAGTGTAAGTGTTTTTATTATTAGATTTTATTAGTTCGGTTAATTTAAAAGTATACATATTTCTATAATAAGTAAACGTAGTTTTAATCGTTTAAATAAATTAGTTAATAATAAATAAGAACGTAACAGTAGTATACAAAGAGCGCGCGAGTGAACTAGGGTTAACAATAATGCCTGTTTCATTAAAATAATAATAAGTAATAATAGTTATTTAAAATAATTGATCTTAAATAAGTAGTACTTTAGTTTTGATACATGTGTTAACTCTTCTTTTTAAATTTTGGTTAAAATTACAAAGCTCAAAGTAATTAGAAATTGGATTATTTAACTGTTTGAAAACGGATTTAAAATATAAGATAACGTTCTGTGTTTACAGTATTGTGGGAAAATAGTGAACCGGTTAGCTTTATTCTTAACATTGCAATCTATATACCAACTTTTAAAGATTGTAATCATAATTTTCAAAAAATAAGGTAAACCGCGTTTTTAATAAACCGTAACCTTGTTTCTTTTGTAATGCTTGCTGGCAAGTTCTGACTGATAATCTTAAAAATTGTGTACTTATAAACTAAAAATTATATTTAGAATAAGGGTATACCTGTTGCCGCAGATAATTTTGCTACCAATTAATTAGGACTTTGTTCCATGCAATTGTGACAGTTTTCGATAACAAGTGCAGTAACTATGGTAAGCTTCTTTGTGTATTTTCTTTTGCAAAAGCAATTCTTGTTTAAAAAACGATGAATTAAAATTTGTTTATGTTGCCGGGGAAGTATTATAATTAAAGTTTGCTTCTGGGAAATTTTTGATAAATTGATCGTTGTAATGTTAAAGAGAATACGAGCAAGTTCTATTGGGATTGTAGGTAAAAATGCGTCATTACAATAACGGTGTCTTGTTCAGGAATGAACATTGTGAATTGTTGTTAATATAAAATTACAAAAAATAGATAACCTTAAAATTACAACTGTTATTCAGTACTTATCTACCAAAAAAGCAAATATTGCTAAAAAATGTGTATTGCATCCAGCAACACGTTTCTCAACTAACTCTAGGCACAAATAATGAAATACAAAAGCACGTAAAAAACAGAAATGCAAAAGAACCGTTGTGTAGTTTGCGTAAATTCTTTGGTAGTCTTAGGCATCTTTATACATTGATGAGGGAACTGAGCAATTTCATGTGTGACATGCTGGATTGCTTTACATATATTAGATTTGCGAACAAAAGTCCAATAGTACTTATTCAAACAAAATTTCTCTTTGGAATTCAGCAATTCAAAAGGTTTTATCCTATATCAACCTAATCTTGTAAAGTTGTTTTCTTGGTGCTTACTTGAAAAAGTCGGAGAACATATTTATTTTTATGTAATTACATTTTCAAAACAAATTCTTTTTTTTGGATTTTTTAATTAAAGCCTAATCAATATTTTACCGTATGGATCTAATCCACAAATTAAACATTTTAGTTTTAATGTTATTCCTTTAGAAACTTTAACTACAAAGTTTTTTAAGGTATATTATTTAAATTACTTCGTTGTATACATGTTTTTATGTTTTTTTGCACATGTAATAATAATAATAACTAATATTAAAAATTATGACATTTTTTAGTTACCGATTTATGTTTAAATTGTCAGTCTTTACTATACAATATAATATATCAACAATAAATCATGTTTTAAATAATGCAGCTTAAAGATAAAATTTTAAATTACATTTTCTATCTATACTATCAATAGTAGATAAAAATTTCTTAGATAAAGCTCAACACTCAATAACTTTTATAATAAAAATAAAGAATAGTGGAAATAAAACGTACGTACGTACAGCAAATCTTTACTTTTAAATTAGAAGTTTTTAAATTGTTTATCATGTTCGATTTATTTGAATTTTTCAAGAGGAAATACATTTTTATTAATTTTAGATTTAACGTTAGATACTGCAGTACTCCAGATGTATCGAGATATCTTTTTCTCGTCCAAAATAGCTTTAGTTATTTTTAAAAATTTAAGTTGATAAAGACAGTGTCTGTGTTTAAAAAAAAAATTGGAACACATATTAGATAGTAAATATCTATTTTATTAAGTAAGTTATTTGTACATTTGTTACATATTAGTGTTTTAATTGATTTTTAATGCTTTTTTATTAAATGTTTACAATATAATAAGTTACAAAAAATTTAGTTCTTGATTTAATTTAAGTAAAACTTATAAGAAAATTGCAACGAATAAAGCGTTATTTAAACGCTTAAGAAAAAGCAACAAAACTAAACCCTTGTCTCCCAACACACTAAACTAATTTGTCAAGACGTTTCTAAGAAAGCTGAAACTTATATCGATGTTGTAAAACTATTAAAATATATGTCAGTGATTTTCGGTAATAACACTAAATAAATCAATTTTGACAACTAAATCGTTTTCAAAATTGATAGCTACACTAAAACAATCTTACTTAAATGGTCTAATAGATCAAATTGGTGTCGGCTACAAATCACAGTATAAAAATTTATCGAGTTTGAAAAAAATTAGGAAAAGTTTAATTGCAAGTAAACAAGTACAAACAAATATTTATCACATTTTAAAAATTGTAAAACATTAGGTAAAGTATAGTAACATCTAGAACAAACACTTTTAATAGATTATTCATAATTTATGTGCTTTTTAAAAAACATTGTCATTATGTAGTAAATGTACAGCACTCCTAACATAAAACGACATAAAATTGTTATAAATAACTTCTGTTAAAAACTATATTTTTTCTTTGAGTTTAAATGTATGTTCAATTGTTAATTATTTTTTAAAGAAAACTAGCAATAATAAAAAAAATCTGAAAAAACAAAACTACAAAGGTACAAATAAACGTCAATTCTAAAATATGTTTAAATTTTTGCAATCATATAAAAGTTATAACTCAATCTAAAAATTAGAAATGGCAAAAAAATTAAATTTTAATATTTATATAAACAAAAAGTGCATAATTTGGTTTAGACATTTATTAATTTATATGCATTTAAGATAACCAATGCAAAAAAACGTTTAAACTAAATAAAGTTTTAGCCATAATTTTTATAAGAACCATAAAAATGTTACCACAATAATATCTTTGTGTTGTTATTTTTATGTTATATATTTACATTATAATTATAAAATAAAAAAAATATATAAAATGTAAAAAACATATTTGGCAAAGATAACAAAAAATAAAAATGCAACTTACAAATTGCAGAACTATGCACTAAGGGAACAATTTTTATACAACAACGAAAAATGTTTGAAAAAAGCAAGTCTCTTTCGTTCTTATTCATTAAACTACAGTTCGTTTATTTCTAAAAACAAACGACGATACCAAAAAAACAAAAATTAAGGTTTAATTCCACAAGTTGGAATAATTTTTCATTTTCAGCAGTTAACAATAGATAAAAAACTCTTAATTGCTAAATGAAAATAGCGTAGCTTATTTACAAAATTTTTAAAATAATTGAAAACTAGTTTTTTCCGCAAAGAATTTATCTATCGCTTTGAAACGTGCGACTCTCCTCTATTTAACAAACATTCAAGCATAACAAAAAATGATATCAAAGCAATCTATCAAATTAAGATTCTTTCTCTTCCACGATTTGTTTTTGTAAAAAACTTTTGCTGATACTTGTACTCTTTCCGTATTGTTTTTGCTTTAAATTCTAAACAATTTCTACTGTACTCTGCACTTTCCATTTAAATCTAATAACTAGTACCTAGTGTGTACCAGCTATTGTCATGTATCTTAATTCAACCTGTCCTGTAAAAGTTTATCATAACGTCACAAACCCTTTTAACGCGTTAACTAGCAGCTTTCGAATCGTCTAGTACTATTCGCACCAACCAAACTTAAATCAGTTAACTAATTAATAAATCGCTTAGGCCCGAATAGCTTAACACGTTGACTTAATACATCTATTGGTTTCTAAATCATATTTTAAACCTCGAACGTAGTTGAGTTAGCGTATTGATAAATTACTCGAACTAGGAGTCGACTTTGCTTCTGAAGGTGTTCTAAATAACTGATAATTTAGTTGCGTAATTAATTACTAGATTACCCATATTAATTTATTTTAGTAAAAACTTGACTTTGTCATTAAAACCAGTTTTGCAACACCCCGTATATTGCCGCTGTCATAATTTAATTCTACCGTGATTTCTTTGAAAACATTGTCATTGTAAATAAATACCAGTTTTAGTTAAATTTTAAGTAAACTGATAAAAGCACACGTGTAATTACCTGTAAACTTTAATTACTTGTAAAGAAATCGTCGACCTTTGCAATCGCAACAAATGCTTGTTCTGATTTTTCTACTTAACCCGTGTGTACGTTAATTAACTCAATTTATAGAAAAGAAGAAGATTAATTACACAAACTTACAAAATTTATGTTTTTGAAAAATACAAAAGAAGTTTTGGCTGCTTGTAAAATCGATATCGATATTTTTACTAAAATTTTTATTTAAATCTATGTAAAGTAATCTATCCTGGTGAGGTGAATTTCAAACAATCAATTATTTTTTAGTTTAGTTAAATATAAACTACTGTTACCAAAAAGGTAGAAAGAAATGGCTGCTAGAAGGCCCTTGGAACTTCTAGGTATTCCAAGTTTAAAAACTAGCAATTCAGTTAGAGATAAAGGAACTGGTACATTGAGTTATTGAAACCAATAGAAATATATCTGGATAAAAGAGTAGTTTTTGATTTTTGTGGTTATATCCACAAACTTGACAGAAACAACAGTAACAATCATCAGAGTAGTTTTTCAGTTCTCATCATATAATAGGAATTCCAAATCGTAAATCATTTTTTTTCTTTGAGTCATAAGCACGATACTACAATACACATAAAAAGTAAAAATAAGTGCTTATTGCCGAATACACTCGTTTACCGAGTGTTTTTGCGAGGTCAAAGTTATTGGTAGAGATTGCGATGGGGTAGGAAGGACGGCAACGGAATAGTGTCATAAAAGGTTATTTTTTTGGTTTTACTACGGTAGAATAATAGTCTAGAAGGGAGGGAAAAAATTCAACTCAAAAAAATTATTTTAAATGTTTATAAACCGAAAGGAAAGAATGACTGTACTGCTTTTTGTAGTAATGGATGGTATAGAAAAGCAAAAACCTCTAGTTTTAAGCAAAGAAAAAACCTTAAATATTTCAAGAGCACTAAGTTTTTTCTTACTGCCTATGTTGCCAATAAAAAAGTGTTACGTAAAGTTTAACCGTAACTTAGTGCAAGCGGTAGCTAAATAAAGCGAGTCTTAGTTGGTACTCAATGTGCTAATTATAAATTAATTTAAAGTGCGTTAAAACAAGAATATACCCTCTACATTTGTTAAACACTAAGAGTATACAAATCGAACAACACAAATTCAACAACGAATAGATCTTTATCGCAAAGGTAACAATAAAATAAAAGTAATACTAGTAATTAAGAAATATAGCATAACAAATCATCCATAAACGTATAAATGAATTTAGTATTAGCAAATTCTTATAAGTAGGTAATAACATTTTATACACGTAGGTATAGAATTTAATGGTACTACAAAATGAGAATATAATTTAATAAGCAAACGAAGAAGCACAGCGCACCGTTGATAACTTTAAATAATTATACAAACAAATCTGCAAAAATTAAAAATAATATCTAAGTCGCTCGTTTCTACGATTGATCCCAATAAAAATTATAAGATAATAAATGGAAATTTTTTTTCTTGACATGCAATTAGCTAATGGCATTTCGAAGCCAACCTCTTAAAATTGCTGAAAAAGCTAAGAATCAGATATATAATGATATCACAAGTCTCGTTGCGTATAGTTCATCCAATGATTATACTAGACATAATGAGCCAAGTTTCCAACTAGTCTGTTCAATTATAACATCGCAGGTTTTGTGTTGTGTGAATTTTTGATATTAATTGTCTATTTCGGACAATCGGTATTTGTATCCAATGCTTGCTTTCATAAGTGCTCCAGTGCAGTTTAAAATGCGCACTAGAAGGCGCGTTGCTTCTGCGGGATACGTTTCCTTTATTAATTATCGTAAAATATACTTTCTAACATCAATATAGCTTATTTTTTTACAATAGTGTTTCTTAATTGACCTATAAATTAATTTAAAAAAATTTATTTTTAGTTAATAAAAATAAAAATTATTTAAAAGAAATATTTTCATTTATGCCGATTTATTGGTTTTAGCATTTACTGCAACTCATGGTGCAGCGTTCTATACAAAGGAATTGTTTACACTTTTTACAGGAATATTTTGTGAATCTACTCTTCTTGTTGCGTGAGCACGGTTGACACTTCTTTTTTTGTCCTGAACTTTGACCACTATCTTCACTGTTTTTTCATTTGTTTTTGTAGTAGCAGTCAACCTGTTGTGAAAGTGAAAAATTACATTGCAATTACGTATTTCATTTTAGTAGAAATAATAATTGTTTTCTATTTATAGCTGATCTAAATATGTACTTCCATTCCATGTCTATTAGAATCCCATAAATCAAGTGTATTTAGTCAATTTGATCTATATTGTCTAGCTAAATATAAAAGATCTAATCTCAACTGTTGATGTCTCCTAGCATCCCTTTCTCTAAAAAATTTAAATTTTTTTTGTTTATTGTATTAGTTCGTATATTTTACAACAATGTCAATCATAGAACTATTTATAAAATAACATCCGCTTCTAATGCTATATAAATTTTTCTTCCATTTCCATAATAACACATCTTGTATTTCTCTGTTCCTGGCAATATTAAAATCGTTTTTACTATAATAATCGTTTTCAATTTCACTAATATCACTTTGTTCTGTTTTAGATCTACTTTGCCTTTCTTCTACAGCATCTCCATCGCTGATCTCGGATTTGATACATATTTCTTTTTCTTCTGTATTGTTCTTCTAGAATATTTTCTAACCTTTTCTACATCATTGACACTCTCCATATTATAATATTCTTTTTTAAGCAGCATGTTTCTAATGAGAAAATTTAGTCCATCGGAAAAAAGCTGCAGCGAACGGATATGGTTATTTTATAAGTTGCCAATTATTACGTTACAATGTTAGAATGATAATAATTTGTTTATACAAAAATTTACCTTATGTATGTATAGAAATTCAAACGAAAAGTATTACAAATTTACTTTAAAGCGCGTGCTGTATCTGACAGATACAAAATGGCTATTCGAGAAGTAATTTGTATATCAGAATTAAAAACGTGCTAGCACCTGATTTAGAATACGACTGAATGTAGCTACACTAACCCTCGTTCCGGTGCAGTGATGCGGAGTATAGTAAAATGTTACAATTATTAACTCATGCATCCCACAGATATCGCACGCGCTTGTAAGTTAAGAAACATATTCAATTTCAAAAAAGCAAACACGTGACGGTACCCCAGGAAAATTTTCACAGGTAACATATACGAATCAAAGTTAATTTACACATTTATAAGGATACTAGGCGCAGCATTAGTTTTCACGTCAAAACGTGTAACCGGCGTTGAAATTTGGTCGTGAATCTTTTATAAAAGACCCCGTATTCAAATTTATTTTGCTTAATTTTTAAGCGATTGAGTAGTTCCGTGAAAGCTTTGAAAACGTTTCACTCGATTAATTATTACGTCAGTTTAAGTTGATTTGTGATTTGTATTTAATAGTTATTTCACAATTATTGTTAGTTTACTTTTTTTAAACGCATAAAGGTCAGTGATCTTTATTATGATTTAGTGTTTTATTTCTGGTTATTTCATTAGAATAGCGACTTTATCTAATTTATGATTTCCTTTCTGGAATGGAATTTGATACATTTTTCTTAGTATCTACTTTTGTTTATTTTAAACTCATTTTCGAGCGCGATTGTTTCATTTGATAATTTAACTGAGTAAGCGATTTTCGTGAGAACGTTCTTTTCGCTGTGCGTACGTGACGTGACGCATGTGGTGACAATATTTTTCATCTTTGTTAATTTACTTTGTTTAGTGTTCCATCTTTTACAAAGATTTTACGGCGCAAGTTTGTTGAATTAAGTGGGATTACGAGGTGATATAAGGATTAAGATTTTGATTTTGGGAGAGATTTTTTTTTGTTGGCAATTAAGAATACCGCGTACCGTGATGTAGTCAAGTGATCGGGGTCCCTTTACCTTACCGTTATGTAATACCGCGGAAGTTAAATGGAACCGTGAAAATTAAGTGTGGTGGTGGAAAAGTTTGGTTTTCCAATTTCGTAATTTTACGGTTTAATATTCTTCATGGTTTCCAAAATTACGCTAACGTTTTGAGTTGGATTTGCTATCGATGTGTTGTGCTAAAAATCCAGTCTTCGCTTTTGTGCGGATTTCAATTTGGTATTAAAACAAATCTTCCGCCGTCATTCCATTGTTTGGGGGTCCCACCGATTCTCGATCGACTACAGAACACCTAGACCGTCCCGGAGTCGCTTGATCACCTAAACTCAAAAGCTTCTGGAACTGCTGTGCCCAGCATCTTTACTGGTACAAACAATTGAGTCAAGGTATTTATTAAATTTGATATTATTGTGAAGTAAATCGCGATCTTTTTTTTTTTAATTCTAATTTTGATATTCAGTTTGTGAATTTTTGTTTCTTTTTTTTTATTATTTAATTTTTATTATTATTCAAGTTTGTGTGATTTCTATTTTTATTTCAATAAATGTCAAATTGTTAAAATGTAAAGAGCTTTTACTCATTCGGCCGCCGCGAACGTAAATTTTTTTTTAAGAGAACATTTCAGAGTCGAGCAAGTTACAACTCAAGGTAAGTCCAAGGGTTGTAACCAACCAGATGAGCTTCTGGGTTATCAGGGGTCCAGAAACTGTTATCATCGTGACCTTGATAGGCGCCCTAACTGATTTTGAGCTTTTACCCTATTTTATTTCGATTTTATTGTCAATCTCGTTTCCAATTAATCACGGATTTTTGAATATAACCCACCCCGTCTCCACTGAGCAGCGGCATAACATCTTTTATGTTACCTCATTTCAGGCAGTGACATTGTTTCAACTTTTGCATGTAACAAACGAAAGTAAAAAAAGAAACATCATTATTTTTTTATACAATCGTACCGTCCACAATAACGCACTAAATTTACAAACCTTCAATTAAATTTTTTTCTTTCCAACACAACCTCAAAACTTCTTCTCTAGAATTTTAAAACCGTTTACCGCAAAGAAGTTGTCAGAATTGAATTAGACGGTATGGAAAATATCACAATTTTGACTGCAATGACAATAATAGACAAAGCCTGGAAAAACGTGACTACTTTTTACTTGAGGCTATATATAAAATTTATGTAAACTCATGCATATTTTCAAAAATATAATGAAAACCCTTAATAATTCAAATTTTTTTAATCTAAATAATTCAAACTTCTTGATAATTCAGAGTTTCGATAATTTGAATTTTTCTTGTAGCCTTTTTGATTTCAAATTATCTAGAGTCGATTGTATTACAATTTTTTTAATTTATGTAAACACTAATTTTGGTACGTTTTAGCTTTAATATTAAATTCAAACAAATGTTGCAAGAGTGAGTGAGTGAGTTTTGTTATATTTTTGTAAAACACAATAATTTTTTATGTTTTTTCAATTTTGTTAACATAAAAAGTTTTATATTTTAGTCGATCTGCTTTATTACAGACTTTCTACATTAATGATCACACTACAATTAAACCATCGGTCAATGTTATCTAATATATTGTATCAATTTTAAAAACTTAATTTATTTTAATTTTGATCAATTATCAATTATTATAAATAAAAATAATTTTACTAACCTGTACCGTAAAACAACAAACAGCAATACATTTTACTCATAACTTTTATAACACTGAAATTCTACACGTTTGCAATAAAATAATTAACAATTACTTTTATTTATCTACACTAGCACACGTGTAAAAAACAACAAATAAACATTTATTTATTTATTTATTTAACATCGCATTTGTGTTTTTTTAAGACTGACTTCGATTTGATAGGTTTACATTTTATATTTTTTCTTTATCTTGAACTAGAATATGTTTTCTGCTTAGTAAAGTATCGTGAATATTCTTAGGGTTTCAAAATGTTTTAATATTAATGAATGTTTAAGTTTAATACAATAGGTATATTTAAAGCGTGAAACCACATTTTTTGTCGAGAAATTCAGCTTTGAAAAAAAATTATGGCATTGTCTAATGATGCCGTATGTTTTCTTGTTTATCTCCTTTTAAATAAAAAAAGATGTGTTACAATTTGGTACTTATAAAATACAGTTTTTTAGATTATTAAATTTCTTTAATACACAAATAAATAATTATGATTTTCAAATATATCTAAATCTTAATCGTAGATTTGTATAATTCTTTGTTACACAAACAAAAATTGAAATAGAATTTGTTTGAAACTAAAAAAAATAAATTAGATTAATATATGTAATGTCGCTATTTATTTAGAAAAATGGTTATTACAAGAATTTGTCTAAAAATATTTGTTTTATTAACAAAATCATTTCATGTACAAAATAAATATAAATAGATAAATTTTAAAAGTTTGAAACTAAAAATTTCAGTAACAGATAACTTGTGTATTAATTCAATTTTAATTAAGAAATGTAATATAATATTATAAATAATAAATTATTAGTAAACTGCGAAACTTCAATCGATAATTCTTGAAAATGTCTTAGCAAAACATTGGTAACTTTAGTTTTATAACAAACGTTATTGTTTTATATATATATCTGATAAATTTATCTTTCTTATTGTATATTTACAAACTTTAATCAAAGTTTTGTAAAGGAATACGTAATGTAAAATATATAAAGAAAAAATGATTTTGATTATGTTCTAATCGATATAGAAGCTTTGACATAGTTTTGCAACTATTTGAAGTTCGTAAGGTGACGGGACAGCAATTTCATGCCTGCTCTATATTGTTTTCACCTCATTGAATTTTAAGACGAAGTTTATTGTTTGAATCTGGGTTTGTTTAATGGTCTGAAAGACAATGACTAAAGGATCTACATTGCATTATGACGTTAAGTTCATAATCTACGTTGTTATATAATGTCTTTATTTAATAAATGAATTTATGTAATAAACTTTTTGAACAATAAATGCGTATAAGAGTTGGGTAGATTTTTCTTAAGCCAAGTGGGTTTTTAATGCAAATACATTCTTGTTTAGCTTATTAAAATTAAAAAACTATATATAAATTAATTATTATTGTTTTATACAGTACAAACTTAAATTCCCCATTAATATAACACCGAAACTTGATAGACAAGTGTTACGTAGAATAGTAAAAAACAAAATATTAAATGCCGACAATTAGGATTAAATGCAATAATAACGTCATAATATTTATAGTACAAACAATTAATTTTGAAAAAGTAGAGTTTTGTTTTAAATAACTAAAACTATTACAATAAAATACTGTTAATATAAAGCCACAAACTGTTTTAGTAACCACAATTTACCACGTAAAATTTATTTAAAAAAACTTAATTTTGAAATACATTTTACTTTTCTTTTGTGTGCAATCTAAAAACTAAAGCAAAGCATTGAAATATTTATACATAAAACTTGTAATTGTTTCATTTATTATAAAAATATTAATCATTATATCTTATTAAAATATTTTTTTATTTATTCAAAAACTAATAACAACTATCTCGATTTTTTTGATAATATATAATTACATTTTTTGTTAAAAAAGTGATTAAAAAAGATTTTAATTAGAGTGCGAATTAAATTCAAATGAGGGCAGAATTATCAATTCCAGTATTCTGCCAATTATTTTTCGCATTTGCATGCATTCTTAGGAAACGGATTCTTAGTAATCGACTTTCTCGTTGATTATTAATGAAATAAAATTGAACTTAAGTTTCTTACCGTTACTCTTATATTATTTTAACTGTACAAATTGTAACCATCGTTTAAAATCGATTGGTTGATTGAGTAATGTTTGGTAACGGACACAGTATTTGGATTGACGTTTTTCATTTAATGTATTTTGAAGTTGTTTTAATGTAATTTTGGATTGAGTTTAATAAGTTATTTTACGATTTTTAATTCAGAGTTACAATGTAAATTGTTGATAAAGTTTTGTATTTTGTTACGCTGTAAACCATCTGATTTCGCGATTTTGCTTATTGAATGTTTCACTTGGATTGTTGAAAAATTCCAGTTGTGAGTTATGTTTTCCTTCTGAGATATAATCGTAATTAAATCTATTTTCGCCGTTTGTTTATTTTAAGTTGATTTAGGAGTTCTTTGTTCGAGTACATTCGTACTTGAATTTCTTTATGTCAAACGTTTAGATTACGTGGAAAAAATTAAGTCGTTATCTTAATTTATTAGGCAGTTTAAATTCTTGTAATATAATATTTTGTCAAATTGACAGTTTCACGTACAAGCGAAACGCTGTGTCCTAATTATATAAATATAACGTAATAAGTACTGTTTGCCTCTTTATTGCACTTCTTCGCGAGAGTATTTTGGTGGTTGAGGTTTCGAACGCAGCCTTTGTGGAAAGGGCAGTCGACGAAAGTTGATATATAGACGTGTTTTTGGTAAATGAGGAAGTCGGAAGTTAGTTGATTGGCAGACGTCAGAATGTAGTTAACGCAGGTGGTAATTCACCTTTTATAGTAGTTACCGCGGAAGTAAGTGAAAATGGTACAGTGATGCTTTAGTGGAAAATAAAACTTTCCTTTTTCGTAATTACGGTTCATGGAGATCACTGTTTTCCTAATTAATATCGCATGTTTCGTTAAGTGAATTTTGTGCGTGAGTTTGTTTCGCAATCTCATATCTTTCGCCTTGGAGGCGGATCAATAATAATTCTTCCGTTGGTAAATTTATTCATCTGGATTTGGTACCCTATCGAGGTCCTGGACGTTCTGCTGGCCTACGCTAACCAAAAGCCCGTCTTCGAGTAAATCAAGGTATTTATTTTGCACCATCTATTGATAGGTGGGAAATTTACGTTTACGCCATCAAGTGTTAAAAGCTTTGAATTTTCAATTAAAAATTACAAGTGTTTCGAAGTTATCGTTAATGTAACTAATTAATGACCGTATTTTACGGTACTGTTTTATCCCAAGTTTAAAATTTATTAAACGGGACCGAATTATCGATTCAAATTTTATATTTATATGTTAGTTTTATAAGTATTTTTCATTTTGTTTTTTAAGTTATATCGACACACACGGCCGTGATCATAGATGTTTTTAGATTGATTAATTTGTGCTGTTTATTTCTTTAAAATTCTGTATTGTGTATTTTATAATTTTGTTTGTGTATTTTATTCCATTAACTGTAAATTTGTTTTGATCTAACGTGCATTCACGTAATTTTTCTATTATTTTGCTACTGTTTTGTGTGATTAATTTTGTCAATTTCAATTCAATTATTTTATTTTTTTTCATTTTGTTTTATTTTGTTCAAATAAATGTTAAATTATTAAATTGTAAAGAGCTTTTAATTCCGTCGGCCTCCGCGTGTGTAACTTTATTAGTTTATTTTAGATTTTAGCAAATGCACCCTCTAAGGTAAGTCCATTGGGGGTGCATACTACAGAAGCGGACTTATGGTTGGCAAGGGTCATTAGTCCATTAAGCTTTACTCCTTCCTGGCGCCCTTTGATTTCGACATTATTATTTATCGATTTTGTGTTTTCGACAAGTCAATCCATTTCGATCACGAAACTTTTAAATAAAACCCACCCCATCTCCATTGAGCTAGTGGCACAACCCCCGTTTATGTTACTACATTGCAGGCAGTGACTTTGTGTTAATTTTGGAATGTAACATAAATAATTTGGCGCCCAACGTGGGGCCTTTTTCGAATTTTAGTTTGCCTGTTAAGTTTCGTGATTTTTGGAAGATTTTACCGTTTTGTAATTACATTTTAAAATGGGTTACAAATTGATTGTTGATCGTTTATCGCATAACGAATTACGTTATGAAATTTTGATTAGAGGTGGTGATGCATCTTTAGGTGTTGTCGTATTACGAGGTTTACTCAAGAATTTTCTTATTGAAGAAGCTACCGGAAAATTATCTCGTCCCGTGTATCCGTTCGATTTTAATGCAGATAAGTTAGCGATTCGTGAAGGTATCGATGAGCTTAGAAAATTAATAGATTCATTAAAAATTACTCCGACTACAAAAATTTCTTCTACCATTGAAACCAAAATTAAATATTTGTTAAACCGTATTGGCAATTCAATTCCTATTCAAGGTGACGATTCTCAAGTTAAAGATGAGTTTTTAAAAGATTTAGTTGTTTTAATTTCGCAGTATGAACTTTTGGATAAACAAATTGTTGTTTCAAATCCGTCTACTTCCGCCGATGAAGTCATCGAACCTATCGTTCAGCCTTCTTTAGTAGTTGATAACGCTTTACCGACGTCTTCTGCTGTTAGTCAAAATTTTGTTAGTCATGTTAAGAGTATTTCAGTTTCAAAATGGAACTTAAAGTTTTCTGGTGATGCAAAGTCAATTTCATTGAACGCATTTTTAGAACGAGTTTCCGAACTTCAATTATCGCGTAACGTTTCTAGCCATCAGTTATTTTTCGAGTGTACTGATCTTTTTACAGGTCATGCATTGATTTTTGTTAGATCTATTCGTAGTTCAGTTAATTCTTGGGAAGACTTAGTTAAGTTTTTGCGTGAACAATTTCAGCCTACCGATTATGACGAACGTCTTATTGAAGAAATTAAGCGTCGCACTCAAGCTAATGATGAGCCTATGGGTATTTACGTTGCAATTATTCGCAACATGTTTTCACGTCTCGATGAGCCTTTTTCTGAAGAAAAGCAGTTAAAGATTTTATTAAGAAATATTTCTCCCGTTTATCAAACTCAGCTTGGTTTGTCGTCAGTTACTTCAATTGAGGAGTTAATTAAATTTGGTCGTATTATCGAGGACCGCATGCAAGCTATTGAAGCTTACACGCCGCCGTCTCGTAGAAAGCAGGACATGGAGCCTGATCTCGCTTACGTAACATCTCAGGTTAAAGACATTGCAGTTTCTCGTTCTTCAAATAACGTTAGTAGTGGTGAAAAATCTACACCACCTGTTAGACAAAATTCACGATTACCGTCTTCTAGTATCGCACCTTCTTCACGAAGGTTAGCTATCGTTAATGCGCCTGCTTCTTCTAATCGAAGTAGTCCGCAATTATGTTGGAATTGTAGGAAGCCAAACCATCGAGCTGCTTCTTGCAAAGAACCTAAGAAAGGTTTATTTTGTTATCGTTGTGGAAAGCCTAACGTTACGGTCCGCACTTGTTCTAAGTGTTCGGGAAACGAGTAAAGGACGTACTAAGAAGCCGTTTAGTGACGTCAGAGGTTAAAGTTAAATCGGCTGTCTATTTTAATAGTTTACATTCTTCAAAGAAAAAGAGTTTTGTTAAGAATAAAGTCGTTTTAGATTATGTTTTAGAGTCTGCTGAGTCTGACGAAAGACCTTTTGTCTATGTTAAAGTTTTTGGTCACGAAATTTTGAGTTTATTAGATAGTGGCGCTTCTCGCACTATTGTTGGTTCTAAGGGTTGGGAAATTTTTAGTCAGTTAGGTTTGAAATTAAATAAGTCAGTTAAAGTTAATTGTATTGTAGCTAATGGTAAATCAGTACAAAGTTTAGGTTCACTTCTTGTCCCAATCGAACTTAAAGGAAAAATTGTTGTTTTAGAAGTTTTAGTTGTTCCTGACGTTCCGCATAATTTAATTTTAGGCGTTGATTTTTGGAAACAAGCAGGTATCGTTCCTGATCTTAGAAAAGGTGAGTGGCGTTTCGAAAATATGGACACCATTTCACAATTGGAAGATAAAGATTCAGTTATTCAGTCTCGTCTCGATCTTTCTTCAGAACAGCTCAATCAGTTAGACAATTTAGTTAGTAATCACTTTTCTTCTTCGAATGAAAATTTTGGATGCACCAACTTGATCGAACATCAGATCAAAACTACTTCCGAACCAATTAAGCAACGGTATTACCGAGTTTCGCCGTTTATCCAGAAACAAATCGATCTGGAGTTAGAGAAAATGTTGAAGTTAGGCGTTGTAGAAAAATCAAACAGCGCTTGGTCGAGCCCGATCTTATTGGTGAAGAAGAAGGACAACTCTTATCGCTTTTGCGTGGACTTTAGAAAAGTCAACAAAGTTACCGAAAAGGACGCTTATCCTTTACCTTACGTTTCGTCTATTTTAGATCGTCTTCGTGACGCTAAGTTTATTTCGTCTCTCGACATTAAGTCCGCTTATTGGCAGATTCCATTAAGCGAAGAGTCTAAGCAGTTTACCGCTTTTACAGTTCCGAACCGTGGGTTATTCCAATTCACGCGTTTACCATTTGGTTTAGCTAACGCACCAGCTTCTTGGCAGAGGTTGATTGATCGAGTTTTAGGTCCCGAATTAGAACCTTACGTTTTTGTTTATTTAGATGACGTCATTATTTGCGCTCCTTCCTTCGAGAAACACATGGAAGTGTTAACTGAAGTTCTTCGTCGCCTTAGAGAGGCTAATTTGATGCTAAGTAAAGACAAATGTCATTTTTGTAAACCTGAACTTAGGTATCTTGGTTTTATCGTCAATTCTACTGGTTTGTCGGTTGACCCGGAAAAGGTCGATGCAATTTTGCGTATTCCAGTTCCCACTGGTGTCGCTGAAGTTAGAAGAATTATAGGCATGGCCTCGTGGTATCGCCGATTTGTACCAAATTTTTCGACAATTATCGCTCCATTGACGTCTCTGTTAAAGAAGAATTCCAGCTTTAATTGGACTAATGATTGTGATGAAGCCTTTCAGATTATTAAGAATTGTTTAGTTTCCGCACCTATTTTGTCTTGCCCTGATTTCAATGTTCCGTTTACAGTTCAAACTGACGCTTCTGATTTTGGTCTCGGTTCAGTTCTTACACAGTTTATCGACGGTGAAGAACGTGTCATTTGTTACAATAGTAGGTCGCTCACAAAGTGTGAACGCAAGTATTCAACTACCGAAAAGGAATGTTTGGCTGTCCTTTGGTCTATTGAAAAATTACGCCCTTATCTTGAAGGAACAACTTTCACTGTAGTTACCGATCACGCATCATTAGTCTGGTTACACAATTTAAAGGAACCTACCGGTCGTCTAGCACGATGGGCTGTTAGACTACAGCAATTTGATTTTACGATCATTCATCGTAAAGGAAAGGATCATGTCGTACCTGACGCACTATCTCGTTCAGTACCAGCTATCGACAACATTACTACCGGTGTGACATTACCGAACCTAAGTCTTCGGACAAATGGTTAACGAAACTTATGGAACGTGTACGTTCAAAACCTAACGCTTTTCCACAGTGGAAAATTAGTAACGGAAAGCTATTTAAGCATGTTACCGTAGACTATCCCGATCTTCGTTCTGAGAATGACAATTGGAGAGAAGTTATGCCTAAGTCTAAACGACTCGAAATATTGTCAAAGTTTCACGATGAACCTACCGCTGGACACCTTGGTATCTTTAAGACTCTCGAACGAATTGTTCCGCTTTATTACTGGCCTAAGATGAAGGCTGACGTCATTCGTTACATCAATGGTTGTAAAGTTTGTATCACGCATAAGCCAGAACAGAAACGTCCTGCTGGCCTTATGACCCGTCATCCTGTTGTGGACAAACCTTGGCAGTTGATTTCTACCGATCTTGTTGGACCGCTACCGCGATCTAAGAGTGGTTATTCGTATATTCTTGTAGTTGCCGATTATTTTTCTAAATTTGTTTTATTTTTCCCGTTACGTTCCGCTACTGCAGCAGCAGTTACTAAACGTCTTGAAGAAGATGTATTTTTAATGTTTGGAGTTCCTCAGTATCTTTTGTGTGATAACGGCACACAGTTTCGTAGTTCAGAATTTACAAAAATGGTTTCGTCATATAAGTCCAAAATTATTTTTAACGCTAATTATCATCCACAAGCGAATCCAACAGAAAGAGTCAACAGAGTCATGAAGACAATGCTATCGTCATATATCGAAGACAACCATCGACATTGGGATAAGTATCTTGCTAAAGTAGCATGTGCTATTCGTACCGCTGTACATGAAGTCACCGGCTTAACGCCGTTTTTCGCCAATTTTGGACGTGAAATCTGTCTCGACGGATCACGTCATGGAAAAACTACCGATTCCGACACTATCGACGATCTAGCTTTTGCTGATCGTACCTTTTTGACCGAAAGAGGCCCAGCGTTTAGAGAAGTTTACGTCGACATTAAGAATCGCTTGAATGCCGCTTATGTCCGCGCTAAACATTATTACGATTTACGTCGTCGTCAGCACCTTTTGAGGTGGGAGACACAGTGTGGCGGAAGAATTATGTCCTTTCTGATGCATCTCGATATTTCTCGGCCAAACTGGCACCTAAGTTTATCGGTCCGTTCTACGTGAAACGGAAAGTTTCGTATCAGACCTATGAGTTGTCTGATGACACGGGAGCATCAAAAGGCATATGGAACGCCAAGGACTTAAAGTTAAACCCGACTGGGAATAAATAGTTTTAGGTTTTACCGTTTGATTTTGTTTTTTTGTTTTAGTTTCTTGTTCGTTTTTTTTAGGTTAGTTTCGTTTTTGGGTTTCGTGTAGAGACGGACTAAGAATATTTCTCTACAGTGGGGACACCACTTGTCGTAAGAGGCGACTAAACAACGGTTCTTTTATTTCCATTTTTCTTTCTTCTGCTATCTTGTCTGTCCTTATCTTTTATTTCTGTAGTGTTTGCGGCTAGGTGCCATCGCTCGGTGAGGGCAGTAGTTGTGGGAAAAACGCAATGCGCGGATCTCGTGAAGCGCAGCGCGCCCTCTCCTATTGTGCAGCATCGAGTGATCTGTGTCGAACCCAAACATATGCTACCCTTCTTTTGTCGTTTAGTTTTCGTTTCGTTTCCGTTAGTTTTGTTTGGGGTTCTCGATGATTGCGAGATCGCGAGAACCATAGGTTTAGTTTCGTTTTGTTTTTACGTTTGTTGTTACATTATCGTTTATCGTTTTATTTTTTTGGGTTATGGGTTTTTCGTTTCGTTTTGGTTTTTCTTTTATTGCTTATAGAGCGATTTAAGAAATCCCTCTTTAAGTAGGAGGTGTAACCATCGTTTAAAATCGATTGGTTGATTGAGTAATGTTTGGTAACGGACACAGTATTTGGATTGACGTTTTCATTTAATGTATTTTGAAGTTGTTTTAATGTAATTTTGGATTGAGTTTAATAAGTTATTTTACGATTTTTAATTCAGAGTTACAATGTAAATTGTTGATAAAGTTTTGTATTTTGTTACGCTGTAAACCATCTGATTTCGCGATTTTGCTTATTGAATGTTTCACTTGGATTGTTGAAAAATTCCAGTTGTGAGTTATGTTTTCCTTCTGAGATATAATCGTAATTAAATCTATTTTCGCCGTTTGTTTATTTTAAGTTGGTTTAGGAGTTCTTTGTTCGAGTACATTCGTACTTGAATTTCTTTATGTCAAACGTTTAGATTACGTGGAAAAAATTAAGTCGTTATCTTAATTTATTAGGCAGTTTAAATTCTTGTAATATAATATTTTGTCAAATTGACAGTTTCACGTACAAGCGAAACGCTGTGTCCTAATTATATAAATATGACGTAATAAGTACTGTTTGCCTCTTTATTGCACTTCTTCGCGAGAGTATTTTGGTGGTTGAGGTTTCGAACGCAGCCTTTGTGGAAAGGGCAGTCGACGAAAGTTGATATATAGACGTGTTTTTGGTAAATGAGGAAGTCGGAAGTTAGTTGATTGGCAGACGTCAGAATGTAGTTAACGCAGGTGGGAATTCAGCTTGTATAGTAGTTACCGCGGAAGTAAGTGAAAATGGTACAGTGATGCTTTAGTGGAAAATAAAACTTTCCTTTTTCGTAATTACGGTTCATGGAGATCACTGTTTTCCTAATTAATATCGCATGTTTCGTTAAGTGAATTTTGTGCGTGAGTTTGTTTCGCAATCTCATATCTTTCGCCTTGGAGGCGGATCAATAATAATTCTTCCGTTGGTAAATTTATTCATCTGGATTTGGTACCCTATCGAGGTCCTGGACGTTCTGCTGGCCTACGCTAACCAAAAGCCCGTCTTCGAGTAAATCAAGGTATTTATTTTGCACCATCTATTGATAGGTGAAATTTACGTTTACGCGATCAAGTGTTAAAAGCTTTGAATTTTCAATTAAAAATTACAAGTGTTTCGAAGTTATCGTTAATGTAACTAATTAATGACCGTATTTTACGGTACTGTTTTATCCCAAGTTTAAAATTATTAAACGGGACCGAAATATCGATTCAAATTTTATATTTATATGTTAGTTTTATAAGTATTTTTCATTTTGTTTTTAAGTTATATCGACACACACGGCCGTGATCATAGATGTTTTTAGATTGATTAATTTGTGCTGTTTATTTCTTTAAAATTCTGTATTGTGTATTTTATAATTTTGTTTGTGTATTTTATTCCATTAACTGTAAATTTGTTTTGATCTAACGTGCATTCACGTAATTTTTCTATTATTTTGCTACTGTTTTGTGTGATTAATTTTGTCAATTTCAATTCAATTATTTTATTTTTTTTTATTCATTTTGTTTTATTTTGTTCAAATAAATGTTAAATTATTAAATTGTAAAGAGCTTTTAATTCCGTCGGCCTCCGCATGTGTAATTTTATTAGTTTATTTTAGATTTTAGCAAATGCACCCTCTAAGGTAAGTCCATTGGGGGTGCATACTACAGAAGCGGACTTATGGTTGGCAAGGGTCATTAGTCCATTAAGCTTTACTCCTTCCTGGCGCCCTTTGATTTCGACATTATTATTTATCGATTTTGTGTTTTCGACAAGTCAATCCATTTCGATCACGAAACTTTTAAATAAAACCCACCCCATCTCCATTGAGCTAGTGGCACAACCCCCGTTTATGTTACTACATTGCAGGCAGTGACTTTGTGTTAATTTTGGAATGTAACAAAATATTTTATTAATTTGTGTTTTACATTTATTTATTTACAGGTAATGTTGTTTTTGTCCTCCTTTGCTTTTGAATTTACTTAAGTTTGTTGTCAATGTCAATTCTTTGTCTCGTTCTCTAGTTATTTCTTATTCTCATTTTATTGTAATTATTATGTTAATGTTAGTATAAGTATCTATGTCGTTTGAATTAAGGATGACTTTGCTCTATTTTTTTTGTTGCCCTGCAGAACTGCACAATACGTTGCACGAAACGTCGCTATAAAAAAATAACTTGAGTGATTTATTTGCTCTTCCTGAAGGGGAATTTATCACAACAAACTTAAGTAAATTCATTTATTTACATTTAACGTCTATATTCTTCTAGAGGAGAAAAAGTACTAACTGAGTTTATTAAGTTAGTACTATTTAATATAAGGATATAGTTTATAAGAGTATGTCTGGCGCCGTATAAAAAAATTTGCAGGTTAAACAGCATATTTCAAAATTATTTGAATATACTGAAACTGCAAAATTTACTACGTAGTTAATATGTTTTCTGCATATCATATTTGACTACTGCTCCTTTTTGTTAAAAAACATATTAATTCCTATTCTAAAAAAGCAGATAGTCTTTGTGTTATTTATTTAAAATAAAATTTTTGAATGATAATAGTAACCAATACACAGAAAAAATAAATTTATCAATTAATAAAAAGGCCAACTTCTAACTTATATTTAAAATTTTTGTTTTCTTATATAGATACAACTACTTATAAGTATTATAATAAAAACGTTGGTTTTAGTCTTTGAGTTAATGAATTCAAGCTATATAATTATTGAATTTTATTTTTGAGAAATATCCGTCTAATAAGTAACTATGTCCAATATTTATATCCAACATTAAACCAATGTATATGTTTCAACAATTAAGTAGTATCAGATATCTCATATTGGTTAAACATTGCTAATCAATTATATAACCAACAATGCCAATACATTATTGAACATAAATTCTAAAGCGTATATTGGCAAAAGCTAATCAAATAATATTTTTCCAACTTAGATAGTACTTATTTAAAATAGATTGTATCTTGTAGGTTGGATACATGTTTGTAATCCAATGTTTAACCACTATAAATAAACGTTAACATTTCCTATATAGCTAATTTTTTTTTTAAATTACAATACTAACACAAATCTTTTTTGTTTTTTTGCTTGTGACTTAGACCAATGCTTAGACGTAAATTACTAAGTATGTATGTTTAGTTTATAAAAGTTTAATGTTTGTTTATTAATATAATTGTTTATCAATATTTGCTTTGATAATAAAATTACTTCAACTAAATTTTATTGCTCAACGTATTAGGATATAATTTGCAAAGTGCAAAAGGAACCCCTAAATTAGGGCGGCCTAAGAGCCTTTGCATGGGTTTATCAGGCACTGTTTGAATTACGTACCATTTTTACTCGCTATTTTTATTTGTACTCAAAATTTAATATTTGTATTTCAGTTTAACGTAATCTTAAAACTCATCAACTAGATCTAACCGCTTTGGAGTAAAATTTTTACACAAGTTTGTTTGTTTTGTTTTATGTCGTTTTTATTTAAACAAAGCAACCCTGTGATTTTGTGTAATGTTAAGCTTTGCCACAAATATATTCATTTTCCTGTTAATTTTAATTCTACATTAGAATTTTTAATGGTAAATGTATGCTACTGTTTGATGGATTTGGTACCTGTATGTTGTTTAATTATGTTTATAATTTACATGATATCTTACGACATAATTTTTTTTGACAAGTCTTTTATTCTACCTTTTTAAATTGTTGATTTTAATATGTTTTTATGTACTTTTTTAGTTGCGAGTTTAATTTGCTGTCTTGAATAATGGAAAGATAATTCTTAAAACGTTTAGTTTTTAGTTACTATACTCTATTGTTACCGAGCTGGCCGTGGTATGATCTACACCATCAGAAACTCGTAACACTTTAACACATAAAAAAAATTGTGCATGTGTAAATAGTAATAACAATACTACTCCAGATGGGAAACAAAATTACAAAACATGTAACAAACCAAACGATTAAAACAACTAATTACATAGATTGATTTCCATTGCAAACAAGATGTACGTTAATAAAACGGCTTTTGGGTTTGGAACGTATTGATGTTGTAACTAAAGTTGCCAACGTTTTGCTCACTTTTGTAAAGGCTTTGTCAAAGAAAAAAAACAAAAAAAATTAAAAGAAGTAAACAATAATCTAAAAAAGAATCACTACAGAGTTAGCTAATTAACTAGACAAATAAAAATGCTATTTTTGGATTAGAATCTGAAGTAGGAATGGCTTTCGGGTATTCGAGCATGCAGATGTATACGACGAATTATAAATAACTGAATATTCAAATTCATATAATCATTGTTTTATAGCGTTTTAGTAAAATGACGTAGTCTAGATTTTTAAGGAACGAACCCAAGCAGAGTCAAGCTTATACCACCGCGACGGTACTTTTTTTTATAAATACGGAAACAACTTCCTAAGTAACTTTTATAAAGTTTAGAATCTGGCTTGATTACATAACTCTGTAGTGATTCTTTGTTAGATCATCGTTTACCTCTTTAAGTTTTTAGTTTTTTTCACCCCTTGATAAAGCTTCTTACGAAAGTGGGTAAAACATTGGTAATTTCGGTTACAAAATTAAAACGATCTAAACCCGGAAAACGTTCTAATCTTAGTATAGACTCCGAACGTGGAAGCCTTCGTTATTACGTTAAAGATGTAGGTACGAGCCTTATTACAAAGGTAACAATTACACAAATGTTTCTAACTAAAAAATTATTGCTGATTTAATAAGGAATTACCTTCTTGTACTTATGCCAACAGCTTAAAAGCTAAAAAATTATAAATCAATTAAAATAAAATTGAACTAAAAGTACACAAAATAGAAACAAAGATTTACTATCTATTTATATAAAACAAAACAAAAAATCGAGTTAAATATAAAAACTTAAGCTTTCGCGGTTATTTTGTTCATTATAAGCTAAGACCGCGTCGTAGATAAACACCCAAACTTTTTAGGCTTTTAGGCTTGGTCCTAGTCTCTCCTTGAGAGCCAAAACAAGAAGTAGAACTTGGGTTTTGCCGTGTTGTCGTTCGTAAACCCAAAGAAACTGACGTTTTGCAAGACATTGCGGCTTGCATCTTTAAAGTGGTAAATGTCCTTTAAGGACATTTTAAAGCCGTGAGCGAGCGTAGCAAGCGAACTTGTTAATATTGTCGAGATTATTTGTCGCTGATTAACAAAACTGTTAGTTTTAAAGTTTTTCCGTTGATGTTGGTAAAACGTGTGAAGCAAACTAAAATATACGTAACCCGTGGTCATATCTAGTAGTCCCGCAATATCGTTTAATCAGTGGCTGCTAACGATTTCATTGGTTGCTATACAAAATCGTTTATTAATAACGGTTATTACTGATCTATTTCTGATACATTAATATTGCTATTAACAGACGAGCGACAAGAAATAACAATTGTTGATATTAAGTTATTGTGCTTCTATTACTTTCAAAAATAATTAGTTAATTTTAAAATATATTCGTTTTAAATGTAATTATTTTAATATTAAACGTCAGGTTTTTGCTTTTTTATAATTTCAAATTACAGTAAATAAAATCTGAGACTCTATACCTGTTGGCGCTATAGTGGACTGTATAAAATTCTTAACGTTTATTTGATTCTCTAAGCACCGATATACAAAAAAAACTACCACACAAATATACGCAACTACTGTGCGTCGGGAAAATGATAAGGAAGGACTTACCTATGTTGCCTGTTGTAGCGACGTAGATTCTCGGTGTTGGTAGGGATGGCACTTATAATTTTTTAATCGTTAGATTTAAACGTTTTAATTTAATTATATCGTTGCGGCGCGGCGGTATGTCTTACATTGTAATTTTATCATAATCGCCTTGCAAGTGCATAGATAAGGGAACGGGTCTGTTAAATGCAGAAATGAAATTAATAGACCCGCTCAATAGCATTATATATTTGCATGGAAGTTTGCATAATATTCAGGTGCTAAATAAATTAATAAATTATAAAAGCGCCAAACCATGCCCCTCGCCTGGAAAGGGATGAGACAATCCGTTTCCAAATTAATATTAAACTAAATTAAATGTACATTATAAATATTTGCAACAATATTGCGACTAGTCGGTGCGATCTAGACAGAAGCAAAAACAAAACATGATTACTTAATAAACTAATAATAAGAATTCTCAAACTAAATTAAAAAAATGAATAAAACAAAGATAACTTAACATTATATGTAAATAAAGACGATTACAGCGTATTGAAATTATTGAAGCGGCAAAGGACAAATATTTCCTACTGCTCTGCGGTACACTCCAGTTGAAGTTTTTACATCTACTACTCGAATCACTCCGTCAGCGCCAGGATACAGACGGACTACGACGCCAATAGGCCACTGAAGAGGTGGAGTATTTTCCTTTTTGATGATAACGACAGTACCTTCATTTATTGGTTTGGATGGTGTAATCCATTTTTGTCGTGTTTGTAGAGTGTTTAGGTATTCAACTTTCCATCGTTTCCAAAAAGATTGAATAAGATGATCACTGGCATGTTTTCGTTTCAGAAGATTTAAATTTTGATTTGAGAAATCTTCCGCGGGAGAGACTTTAAAGGAGTTAGCGTCAGAAAATGAGCGGGTGTAAGTGCTAACGGTTCAGAAGGATCTGAACTAAGAACAGAAAGTGGTCGCGAATTTAAAGAGCCTCAATTTGTGACAGTATTGTTGTCATTTCTTCATAAGTGAATAACTGATTGCCAACCATTTTTTGTCAAATGCGTTTTTATGCATTTAATATTGCTTTCCACATAGAACCGAAATGCGGAGAGCGAGGAGGATTCATTTTCCATTCTATAGAAATATCTCGTAAATAGTAATCAAACTTGCTTTGATATTCAGAACTGTTTAATAACTCGTGTAGGGAATCTAGATGAGACTTAGCCCCTACAAAATTGGTGCCACAATCTGAATACATTACGCTTACGGGTCCGCGTCTAGATAAAAAGCGCTTTAATGCGTTGAGAAAAACTTCGGTAGACAAATCCGAGGCAGCTTCAATGTGTACTGCATGGGTTACAAGACAAATAAAAAGAGACAGATATATGCCTTTTGACTGCGAACTCCTCGTTGTCTACGTAGAATAATGTTTAGTGGCCCCGCGTAGTCAACACCAGTGTGTAAGAAAGGTTTGGATGCTCGTACACGGTACGAAGGCAGATTTCCCATCAATGGAAACTGTGATCTTGGATTGGCCTTAAAGCACAAATTACACAACTGTACTCGTTGTCGTACAATATTACGGGCCGAAAGGATCCAAAACCTTTGACGTACTAGCGACATCAACAACTGTGGACCTGTATGTAGATATTTCTTATGATAATAATCGATTATCAAATTTACTATATGATCACGGCGAGGTAACAAAATAGGGTGTTGACTGTCGTAGCTAAGATCCGCATGAACCAGTCTGCCTCCTACTCTTAGAATGTTTTCACAAAGAAAGACATTTAATTTTAGCATTAAGCGAGGTAAAGTTTTTCCAGAACGGGCTAATTTAAGTTCTTCTGAAAAATGTACTTCTTGCAAAGACCTAATAATGGCAAGTTCAGCGGTTTGATAATGATGTATTTCAAGTTTGCGAGGCAATTTTCTAATAAACCGCAAGACGTAAACAACAACTCTTATAAGTTTAGTCCAAGACGAAAATCTAGATGACAGTTGATACAAAAATGGCGGGTCAAATTCTTTATTATTAATGCTACTCGTAAAAACGTTTGCTTTAACTTCGGGAGGTTCGGCGACACATTTAGGGTCAAATTGATGTATAGGCCAGTCTGCAATTGGAGAATGAACAAAAGGTGAACTTTCAAACCACATCATATGTTTAATTAGTTGCGACGGTGTTAAACCACGAGACAAACAGTCTGCTGGATTTTCAGTGCCTTTAATATAGTAAAAATGTTTAGCGTTAAGGTTATCGTGAATCTTTGAAACGCGGTTTCCAACGAATGTTTGCCACCTAGCGGGAGAAGAATGAATCCAAGCTAATACAACTGTACTATCACAAAACATAACATTATTAATTGTACAGCGAGATGAATAAACATTGTAAACCGTTCTCATTAATCGTGAAAGAACTAAAGCACCGCATAGTTCAAATCGAGCAAGTGAAATAATCTTCAAAGAGGCTACCTTGGATTTTGCGCACATTAAATTAACAAAAAAATTTTCCTCATTTGGAAAATACACATGTAAATCCTAATAATGATACAATACAATTTTGATCAACTCCTACATGACGAGGTATTTTTATTGTTTCTAATAAAGGTAGTTTACTTTGAAATTGATTCCATATCTTTACAATATTATTGGGCGGCGGGTCATCCCAATCTATTTTATTTTGCCAAAGAAACTTACTAATTAATTTTGCAAGTAGTATTACTGGTGCGACAAACCTCATTAAATCCCATAGTATGGCAATAGTAGACAAAATATTGCGTTTGGTGCATTTTAGATTTTGTATTTGAACGGTAAAAGTGAAATAGTCTAAACCGGGTTTCCAATGAAGTTTCATAGTCTCGTCGGAATTAAATTCAGTAACGCGATCTTCAACCGGTAATTTGGACATATATTCTAACGAATTACTAGCAAATTTAACAAGTTGAAATCCTCCATGAGCTAGTAATTGTTTTAGTTGTGTAGATATTTCGATGGCATTTAACGATATACAACTTAGCGCCAAGTCGTCCATGTACAATGCGCCTTTTTCTATGACATTTGCGGCCAGCGGAAACCTTTCCTTTCCATCAGAAGCTAGTTGACGTATAGTGCGCATTGCTAAAAAGGGACTACACTTCATACCAAAGGTAAAGCGATTAAATTCGTATAGTTGCAATGGGTCATTTAAATGTAATCTATAAAAAATACGTTGAAAACGTCGAAAATCTTTATGTACTAAAATTTTACAATACATTTCACGTATTTCAGCGTTTATTGCAATTGAAAATAAGCGAAAATTGAGTATTATGTGAAACAAATCTGTTTGTAATTTTTTTCTTGTATGTAATAGGTCATTAAGTAAGTATCCCAAATTCTTTTTCCTACTAGCATTCAAAACCATATGAATTCTAGCGGTAAGTTTATCTTCACGTATGGCAGCGTGATGCGGTATCACGTATTCCGTTAATATTGAATTAACTTCATGTACCGGGCGAATATAGTCTTTTTCTAAATAATCCCGAATTATCTTGTCATATTGGAGTTTTATTGTAGGATTTGATAGCAAACGACGTTCTAATGAAACAAATCGTTGTTTTGCGAGTGGTAATGAGTCGCCAAGAAGTTTTGGATCGCGCAAAAAGGGTAATTTCACGATATAACGACCCTCCGTATTTCTTGTAGTAGTGTCTTTATATATGCTTTCGCACTCTTGCTCATCAGGTGTTAAGATTGGGATAGTTGGGGCCTCTTCTAGATCAAAAAAACGTTTCATGCAATTCTCTTCGTTTTCAGAAAAGTTGCAATAATAAATGCAATTGGTGATAACGGGACTGGTAATAGTAGGAGCTTTACCTACTACTAAATAACCTAATAAAGTTTCGATAGCAATAGGCTCAGAAGGTAAACGAGCTATTTTTTAATTTAACAATATGCGTGCAAAGACATCACATCCTAAAATAATGTCAATGTTCCCGGGTGTATAATATTTATCATCAGCAAGTGGAATCTTATGTAAATAATCTAACGTGGCAATATCAACAACGGCGGTAGGCAATTCATTAGTAATACGTTGAACAATATAAGGATTTATTGTGAATGATATATTATTTTTGTAGCGAGAGCGGATAGTTAGATGCGTAGTTCCCTCAATTTTGTTTGTTATATCTCCAAGACCTGAGACTTGCTTTACATGCGAAGGTTGTATGGGTAACCCTAACCGATGACAGCATTCAAAAGTAATAATTTCTTTTTGTGAATCACTATCTACCAAAATGCGTACAGTTTGTATAATACCAGATGAATCCAGAACGTTACAAAGAGCGGTGCCCAACAATACAATCGGAGTGCGGTGTCTGCAAGCAAGCGACATATTGGAATCAGCGGTGCATAACGAAACAGTAGTAGATGAAGTGGGACTTTCTACTTGAGCGGCATTACCTGTATTAGCAATTGCGGAAATAGAAGAAGATTGTGTATTTAATTCCAAATGTAATAGCGAATGATGAGAACGATTACAATGTCGACACCTTACTGCCGATTTACAGTTTCGCAGCATATGCTTATTACTTAAACAATTAATGCACAGATTGCTCATTTTGGTGAAATTGTACCTATCGCGTGGTACCATTTACAGAATTTAGAAGGCACTGATATATGTGATCGTGACCTGTTCTTTCTAACAAATGCATTTTGATTTACCATATTAATTGGCAAATTAATAAATGATTTTAAATTAGTTCGGCTGCTTGGAAGATTAACATTCTTTGCAAGAACGCGCGATGGCTTTAAATTACAATTAGCGCGATTTAATATGCGAGATTGCTCACGAACAAATTCGATTAACTTTCCGCTATTAGGTAAATTCTTATCATCCGAATGTACATTTCAAATGACCTAACTGTATCAATATCTAACCTTTTAAGGCCAATGTGAACAAATATAAATTCCGCAATGTCGTCGATATTTAATTGTTTAAGAGCGGCGATAATAGTTGAATATTTATCAATAAAGACGTCTAAATTGGCAGAGGTTGCTGTACTTACAGGATTGATGTCTAATAATTGGTCTAAATATGATACGGCAAGAACGCGTTTGTCATTATATTTATCGACCAAGGCATCCCATAAAACATTATAATTATCTCCAGTAGGCATTATTCCTTTGCAAATGTTACGCGCTTTGTCAGTTAGTCTGCCTACTAAATATTGAACTTTCTCCGAATTACTAAGGGACTGATTTTCGTGAATAATGCTTCGAAACGTTTCAAAAAAGACGGGCCAGTTTTCAATCTCCCCGTTAAACGAAGAAAGCTCTAAGCGTGGCAGATTAGGAATGGCTTTTGTGGAAACCGCGGAAGAATTTAGCTCTTTATCAATAAAATTTGAAAGATTAGATTGAGCGTATTTAATTTTTGAGTATAACTCTTCAAATTCAATTAAAGGAGAATAGTCTGGGCCTGTGTCGGGACGAACCATAAGTTCAAACTCAATCTTTTCATCTAAACTAGATATAAAATCAGATCGCAAGGTGTCAATTGAAGCGGCGTTAGACAAAATTAAATTAACATCATCATTTTGCGAAAACGTGGAAATAACATTAGAAATGCTTTTAGCACGCTGCATATAAGCATTCATTTTTGCGAAACATTTTTGAATTTGTCGTTCGGTGCGGTCGTTATCACTACCAGATTTCGTAGCCATATTGTTGCAAACTCAAAAAAATATTAATACTACATACAATAATCCGGCTCGAAGGACCATATGTTGGCGCTATAGTGGACTGTATAAAATTCTTAACGTTTATTGGATTCTCTAAGCACCGATATACAAAAAAAACTACCACACAAATATACGCAACTACTGTGCGTCGGGAAAATGATAAGGAAGGACTTACCTATGTTGCCTGTTGTAGCGACGTAGATTCTCGGTGTTGGTAGGGATGGCACTTATAATTTTTTAATCGTTAGATTTAAACGTTTTAATTTAATTATATCGTT
This sequence comes from Aquatica leii, assembly GCA_035610365.1. Lineage (NCBI taxonomy): Eukaryota > Metazoa > Arthropoda > Insecta > Coleoptera > Lampyridae > Aquatica > Aquatica leii. The sequence goes on from CM069434.1 coordinate 61,747,157, forward strand.
GCGGCGCGGCGGTATGTCTTACATTGTAATTTTATCATAATCGCCTTGCAAGTGCATAGATAAGGGAACGGGTCTGTTAAATGCAGAAATGAAATTAATAGACCCGCTCAATAGCATTATATATTTGCATGGAAGTTTGCATAATATTCAGGTGCTAAATAAATTAATAAATTATAAAAGCGCCAAACCAATACCTATAGTATGAAAATCGCATAGAATAAAGAAATAATAAAAATACATAAGATTATGACACAATTAAAAAAAATCAATATTAAGTTAATATTTTAATTTAAATTTAAGAACATTGAAGGCAGGTGTTGTTTCGGTTAAAAGCGTAAATCCATCAATAAAATAAATCAAACTTGTCTTATAAACTATGATTAAAAATGATGTAACTTACTGCTTTTATAAAACGTAGAATTTCATTTAGATAATATTACATATACATCTGCTAAATTGAAAAGTAAAGTTAATATTTTAAAAAAACATATTCTTAAATGTAAAGTTAAAAGCAAGTACGGAAAAAGCTTTGACCCTTAAATTTACACACACTCACACACGCCGGTTGAAATATTTGAGGCGTTGCTTTACGTTCTGACCACAGTTTTAAGACGAATTTGTTAGTAGGCATGGAAGTGTGGTTTTATGCACCATTCAAGATAAAGCTAAGCTTGATTTACAAGTCTATTCCTACAGATATGGCGAGATAAAGACCTTCAAACCTCTCAAATGAGAAGCTCGGTTTTTAGTACCTCCTTACTCGCCTACGAAACTAAACGATAATGCTTTTTCGTTGTTTACAGTAAAGTTTATATTACAAAATTTAATGTTTCTCTCTATATTTTTAGTTTTACATAAGATAGGTAACATACTATTAATTCACATTTTTTAAATAAAAATACAATTTGTAAAAGTATTTATATTTAATGAAACTTTTCAGTGTTCTACCCAAATTACTCCCTTAGGCAGCGTATCCTAAAATTGCTCGATGTTTTTTGAAACTTTTATAAAACAGTAAAATTTGCGTCTAACATACATGTAATTGAATTTAAAACGTGTAGGTACAACTTTTACATGTTATATAAAATTTTTTCATTACTTTTGGTACAACCAATTACTACCTCCATTTCGTACAGCTTAAAATCAATAGAATCAATAAGATCAAAAGAATTTACGGTAAAAGTTTATAAAAGGAAAGAGAATTCTACAGTTCCAAAGTTCTTTTCTATCTACACATAAACCTCTAAAATCTCTATTAAAGAGTCGACTTCTTTCTCTGTTGACCCGTTAAGATCTAAATTTTAATTAATTATTTTTTTGTACTTTAGTTGGCTCATTGGTTACAACAGAAGCTTTAAAGACTTTACTTTGATATAAGTTAATTTAACAAACACTGATTGTTTTTGGCATTATATAAGCAATAACGAAGTTTATTGTCAAGAATAAAAACGCCTTACAGAAAGATATTCACACGCGTAATTAATATGTACATTATCAATGCTAATAATTGTTTAAAAATTTTGTTGCAAATTTAAGTAAAACACAAATAATAAACTTTGCTAATAATTAAATTTAAATATTTTTAATTTGTTATTAACTTAAAATTTCTTATTTAATACTAAAACATGCCTTCTTTTTAATAATTGCTTATATTAGCTGTTATTTTTGTTTTATCAAATTGTATGTTATGAAATGTGTCTATAACTTATTTAACATTTGCAGATTTTTCAGAAAAATTAAACCAAAGTGTTCTGTTAATTTAGTGTTATTGGTTTCTTTAGTTTCACGAATGTACGTTTTACCACAAAAACAATGTGTTTCGTAACTGCCTTAAGTTACAAACCTAGTTAGTATTATATATGCAGAAAATATTGAAAGTTATTCGTAGTTTTAAACATTTCATAAACAAACGTACATACACCAGACATTGTTGTAGTAATTATGAAATAAACGCAACAAATAATAGATACGCTGTATTTTAGTAAAAGTGATTAGAACCAATAATTTAACAGAATCGTTGTTTTGAAATAAGCTTTTTCCTTTTCTTTTCACTAATATTTTCATTATTGTATATTAGTTGAATTTTAAATAATCACACTAAGAAAGTGAAAATGCACATACTCGTTCAGAAGGCATTATTTAAAATACGAGAATTACAAGAGAATAAGAAAAGAAGGCGCAAAATCAATGACAGAAAAGAAACGTGAGTACATCAACAAAATAATGAAGGAAATAAGGAGTGATAATAAGAGCAATACTAAGCTGTACCAACAGTTAAGAACAAAAAAAAAGAAAAAAAAACATAACCGCAAATATAGACAGGAAGACCTGGGAAAATTATCTACTTGAAAAAACAAAAAAACAAGAAACAGAACAAGAAGAAGAATCCCAAGATGAAGTTGAGGAGGATAATATAGAGATAAGAGCACCACAAAAACAAGAAATAGAAGAAATTATAAATAAGTTAAAAATCAAAAAGCGGCAGAAACAGATATTATATCTAACAAAATGTTAAAGTATGGAAAAAAAGAACTAAAAAAAAGATTATACGGAATAATAAATAAAACACGAGAAACGGAAACAATACCGCAAGAGTGGATAATAGAAATTATTATATCAATACCCAAAAAAGGAGATCTAATGAATTGTGATAACTGCAGACAAATAACACTACTGAACACTACGTATAAAGCACTAACTACAATTATACAAAAAAATTAAAGAAATACACAGAAAAGACGATTGGTGAATATCAAAATGGTTTTCGGTCAGAAAAATCTACAATAGAAGCCATCCATACACTTAGACAAATCATAGAAAAAAACGTACGAAAAAGGCAATGAAATACATATAATTTATATAGACTTTAAACAAACCTTGGATACCCTTAAGAGAAAAATGATAATAAAAGATGCAAAAAACCAAGGTATTCCAAAAAATCTAAGAAGCCTAATTAAAATAATCATAGAAAAATCCAAAGCCGTAGTACAAACACATGGAAAAACAACAAAAAAAATAGCAATCAAACAAGGGGTTAGACAAGGAGACGATTGTTAACAACCTTATTTAGCATCGCGAAGGAAAGTATAATAAAGGAATGCGAAATCACGGGATCTATTGTACAAAAAATGGTTCAAATAATAGCATATTCCGACGATGTAGCGGTAGTAACAAGAGATAAAAAAATATTAGGAGAGATAATAGATAAAATAGAGCAAGCAGCAAAGAAGGCTAAAAATAAATCAAAAAATGACCAAATATATTAAAAATAACAAGGAAAAGTGAGCAAACAGAAGAAAATAGGAAAACATAAGTACGAAGTGATACAAAACTATAAATACTTGTGAGTAATAATAAATAATAAAAACTGTAACAATTTTAATTTATATCCCGGAAAAATTTTGAAAATAGATTTTTAAGTTTTGAGAAATTTTCTGAATAAGATTTGTCGTCCCCACCTTTCCTTTTTTAAAGAGGGAGGCCATTTTGGGATTTTGAAAGAAGGAGGGCACCTGCTGCGTGACCACCAAAAACAGAAGGTGCATAAATTAGATCCACGAGGTATTCATAATTACAAACCTGCGACTATATATGTGAATTTATTAATGAAGCACCAATTTATCAAATTTCCACGTATCATTAACGTTATACGGTTTTCCTCACAATATTTCGCATGGTGAATCTTTGGCTAATTTCATCCACCGTTACCTCTGAGCCTGCACACCATCTGAAGGTAATCGTCATCTGAATGTTTGTCCTGGGTCTTGTGTCTATGGTTAATAAGTTAGTGTAGTGTTTTTCTCCTTTGTTTGTGGTTGTTACTTAGTCATACCTCACCTGTAGCGTCTTAAGTGTTATCGTTAACACAGTTGGCACTTTGCAATTGTTTCAAAATTGCTTGACCGTTGACTAGGCTGAGACTGAGGTTCATAAAACAGTCTTTGCATCAGTAGCATCCTGTGTTGACGGTGAGCCGAGACAACTATACTCAAGTACCATCTAAGTTATTTATCAGGGTTTCTGAGTTGTCACCGTACTTTAAGTAAATATATATATATTTTTATAAATTTGGTTAGCTATAAAGGTTAAACTTACTGGAACGCGGCTATAATAAAGCGTATAAATAGCTCACCTCAATGTGCGTGACGGTAATTAGTAAATATATAAGTTTATTTTAATAAGAATTAAGCGCATTTTGGCCAAAATATACGTAAGTTTGTTTGTCTTTAAAGTTAAGTCGCAAAGCCGGTATTTACAACTGCGTGTGGTTTATGACGCGTTGGCTGTGGCGCTACGCGCACATCTGGTCTGTTTTTGAGTTCGTTCAATATATACATTATACACAGTACACTCTAAAATTGTTGGATATTTGTGAATTTTTTACGACCTCGCCCCGAGAAATTCTTTTTGTGTTGCCTTACACGGCCTGAAGAATATCAATCCCTTCTTCAGGCTTAGTGTGGTCATAAAACGACAAAAGCATAAAAATTGCGCAAAGAATAAAAGCCGGACATAACACTTTCCATAGATACAAAGAAATAATGAAAAGTTAACATATACGTAAGAAAACAAACCTTATGCTATATAAATCAGTTATAAAACCAGTAGTAACCTATGCCGGAGAGACCATATGCCTAACAAATAAAGATGAAGAAAAAATGAAGATCTTTAAAAGTGTAATTAGAAAAATAATGGAACTCAAGAAAATAAACGGAGAATATAGAAGGCTTATGAATACAGAAGTGAATGAAGTACAAGAAATCGAAACCATAACAAGAATGATTAAAGCTAACAGAATGAAGTGGTACGGACACGTGCAAAGAAGAGAACAATTATAAAGAAAATAATAAAATGGAACCCACTTAACATTGGACAGAGAGGAAGACCTAAACTCCACTGGGAAGATCAAGTCATAAATGACATTAAAAAAATGGGAATAACCAGAGCGAAAGAAAAGATGCAGGATAGGAAGAAATGGCAGAAAATTACAAAAATATATTGAAACACATCATAATAAAAACTAAATAGTGTTCTGGTCAAACTTGGCATTAGGCTACTATACAAGAACAGGAGAATGGTTAACGAGAAATAACACTACTTTTGTACTACGACAAGATAACCCTGCAAGCAAAATTAATTAGAAAAGTTTTGACAGCCTTAGTAGGAGAATATACGATAATGGTTGGGAAACACAAAATGAAGAACAATGGCAACGAAGAATTTACTAAAAAAATTGCGACATTGATGTATTGACCGTCCAGCGATTCATGTGAAATGTTTGCATTGAATTGCGTACCGTTGAAAAAAATGGACCTCTATCAGTAATGCAACTATCAATTTGTTTTATAAATGTTTAAAAAAAGTTTAACGGTAATTAAGCCTCTTTTATAATGAATGTTTGTAATTTGTGCTAAAACTTTTTTGCATACGTTAAATATTTAGAACGCGTAATGTTCACCATTAAAGCTTAACCGCATTGCGTCTTGCTAAAAAAATTTTGGCAATGGGCAAATTTGTTGAATACGAGTACCAAAGTTAGTTTTGCGCTTGTTTTTTACATTATATAATTTTTGTTTTAAATTCTAACAATAAAAAATTACGTGTTGTATCTTTATTTTCACTACTTTTACTATTAACATTAAAATGATTTTGTTTTCTTAGGAAAAACTAACAAGTTTAGCTAACAGCATCCTATCAATTATGAAACCTTTATTTTTTTAAGTGAAACAATGCCATCTTTATCATTTTATGCTATTTTACAAACAATTTGCTACAAAAAAATTTCTATAAAATTTTACATAAATTGACGATTTAAAAATTACTGTCTATAAATAGATTGTTACTTACGATTAATGGTAATCATAAGTACAATACAATAATAAAAAACAAGCTTTCATGCTACGACATAAAACAAAAAAAATAAATTTAATGTATGTCTGCTTAAATAAAAATTACATTACACAGAAAAAAAATGGATACAAGAAATTTATGGTAAGACAGGCTTTAAACAGTTACAAAAATAGAAATTCGAACCTATTACTGGAAATAAAGAAAATTAAATGGCGATACTTGTTAATTTTAAAGCATACTTTTATGGCTCAATTACACCAACAGGAAAAGATATACCTAACCATAATGCACAATTTTTCTACGTTAAAGCAAATGGAAATGACAAGGAAAACGGCATACAATTATGTGAAATGATTCTAGTTAAAATCGAAAAAAATTGTAATTTCCAAAAAGGAATTGTTTGGGCAGATGAAACTAAATTTTATACACGAGAATGTAAAGAAATAAATGCTAGGTGTGAGCAGATAAAAACTCAAATTGTATTAAAGAAAAAGGCTTCAAAGAAAAACAAAACGGTAAACACTTGTAGAAAACTTAATTGAGATTCATAGCTAATTTAATTATAGGTTTAAGTTTTTGTATTATTTATTTTATTACAATTTGTCAAAAAAAAACATTTAGTGTAGTCTCTTGTTAATTTTAATTTAATGTAATACCTACTAGTATTATTGTAATTCAAATGGATAATACGACTCGTAACTAATAATTCATTTATTTACTTGTTTATTTAATTTTTAAACCGTTTAATTTATGTAAAATTTTATAGAAACTTTTGTTGTAGAAAATTATTTGTAGAATAAAATAGAATAATAAAAATAATATTGTTCTTTTTAAAGAAAATGGAGTTTTTATATTTGTTAGATGTTGCAACTGAAACAAGTTGTTTTTTCTCTCAAAAAAAAAAAGACAAAGTATTTTATTCAAAGTAGTAAAATATTTCAAAATCATCACTTTTTAACGAGTATGGGCAATTTTATTTTTTAGTGTCATTGTTTTACTTAAAATTCTAATATCTCGACAAACCCCAAAAATACAAATATTAATATTTTTCTTAAAAAACGTTTAAATTTAAAACCTAATAAAAACTTTATCTGAAGTACTCTGCAAGTACGAACTTTTTAATAACATTTCTATTTATTTATTTAGAAAAGTGTGTCGTTCTGTAACTTTTTCTGGTAGGACGATGCAGCACGTGCTCAAACAACTTGAGCTTATCACCAAAAAAGGGACTCAGCGACGCCGTAAAAACTGAATTAGCTGCAGCAATCTCAAATGTTATTGAGAAATTCAATCAAAATTTGTAATCGACTTACTGTTTAGGATTTTTGGAAGTAACAGAAATGTTACTTGTGGTAATTAATACTCTTTAATAGAGCTTATATACGTAATAAAACATTAATTCTTAGAGTACCAAGAAGCAAAACTGGTGTTCTGATCTCCTTGATTTATCACTCCAAAGAAGGTAATAACAATTTGCGCTAAATTAATTTATTTAATAATATTACAAAATCTGGAACAAATGTTGTCACTGAAAAAACTAACAAATATTGACGTAGGAAAACAACGCAACACTGGCCTATGGTTATCTTTTGCAGAATCGTAGATATAAGCTCATTAATTGCCGCATCATCTTTTAGTCTTGTGCTCACGCAGATAAAGAAAGGATTATTAGCTCAACAAGTGTATTTTTATTTCTATTTCTACGTAAAAAATCCCAGAAAACAAATTTGCGAAGGAAACCAAAAAAGATAGTATTTTTAGAATTTTAGACTTTTGCTTTGTCTACAACCCAAAATAAAAAAAAAATTGGTTACTTATGTCTCTAATGCAAAACACTTATTTTTTCGCAATATTTTATAAAATTGTGTATTCGAAACATTGAAAACATAAAATAGTTCCAAATATGGTTTTTTATATGCATTTTTGAACCTTTGTCTTTTTTTAGAGTTTCAATTAAAAACTAAACCATTTTTTTTACAAATCCCAAATTCTAACTTAAATTCTACAGAACAAAAATTTAGTCATTACAGTACTAGAGTACGATCAAGATCGAAAGACACCAACGCAGAAACGCATTTTTAAATTAGAAAAAGATGCAGTAACGATATGAGAAAGATAAAAATATTACAGTACATACTAAATTACTGTAAATTACGTCAGTTTTTCGCTGTTTGTTGTTGATATTCGTTAATAACCTCAGGTAGGTTGTTTTAATTGTTATTAAAGTTGTTTTAATTGTTATTAAAGTTAAATATTTAATTAAAACACGATAAAATAATGTGTAGTTTCTTATAATGTGCTAAACAAGTCAGTCTACTGTTGTAAAAAAACGAGTTGTGTTATCGAAGGATGCTAGAGAGATTATTGGGAACATCTACAGCTTTTAAAAAAAAGAACTAAAATTCACAAGGTAAAATATAATTTATTAGTAGCTACATATATATAAACAAAGGTAGCTACAATAAAAATTATTTTGTTTTACCTGATTTCATTTTTGTTAGGTAATCTTTTGAATGCAGTTGTATAAGCAACCGGAGTATCTAAAAGTAACGTTGTACATGTCATAAAAGAGGGTTGGGCAATTGATTGTGGTGAGAAAAGTTTATTTGTGATTTTAACCTTGATACCAAAAACTTCTGTCTCACACAATGGATGAATGAATTACGTGGAGGTCTCAAATCTACAATAGCAAAAGAGAAAACTTATTAGAATACATGCTGGTATGTTTACATGATTTTTTCATATTCAATTTGTCATTTACTATTATTTATTTTAGGAGGTAAAATGAGTTTTATCGATGATGTTTTATTGATATTAAATCGGACAAAAAACAGGACATTATCATGATGACATGAACTAAATAAAGACCAATGCAAATTACTATAACGTGTCAGTTGTGAAACATCGAATTTCAACAAATGTAAAGGCAGAAATGAGTACCTGGTTAATGGAACGTGTCATCTTATATTACAAAAAATTAACACAGCTACAATTATATAACTTAATAAAATTAAACAAACCAAATTACATGCAATACAGTATTGGTCCAATGTTTGCATTACATGAAATAGGATCATATGGATACTGAATATAAAAAGTTTGCAGTACACATAACTTGTGATACTTTCGATGAAGACCTCGTCTGATTTTAAGTGTTAAAGAAACTTGTTACGTAACTGCTTAGAATATGTATTTTCTAATTTATGTAACTGAAACAAATGAAATCTATAGTTTTAAGATGTTAAACTAACTGTATTAACAAATCTTAAGCTGTTTCGTATTAATGGTTACTGATTAAATAAACTACTTTGTTTTATTGTAATATTACTATTCATAAGTACTACTACATGTTTGATGTCTAAAGTTTACAGTCGTTTTAATGAAATCTTGAAAAATGAGTTCTAAGTTTGCTTAATCAAGTTTAAATTGAACGTTGTAATTAAAAACTATTTAAAGTTTAACACACACAAATAAGTACAGAATAACATAACTTGACTTTTATGATACAATGTTTGACAAAATGTAGCTTTACAATTTTCAATTTAAACTTAAAAATAAAACAAAAGCATAATTAACTAAGAAATAAAACTAAATTTTTTGAGAACCTATATTTTTAAGTTGGGTTTTACACTCTGACGTCACATTTCTCGCGCAGCTTGGTGTCTTCCAATATTAATCCTACCGTTGACTGAAGTCAACGATCCTACTCTAAGACTTTTAGCGTGTTGACTAAGGTTATACAAACTCATACTCATTATCTACAAAAATTTTTTTTGGAAGATTGTAGCGTCATGTATATTTATAGTAACGGTGCTTGAAGAATAATGTTTATGCGTTTTTATAGAATTATAAACATTTTCAAATATGAATTATTATAGATAATTATTTGTGTAGCAAAAATGTTTTGCTGTTTATGATTGATTTTACTTGTTAGTTCTAAATGTCTTGATTAATTCTTTACAATCGAATTCTTAAGAAATATTTTATTTGAAAAACGGCCACTACTGTATAGATAAATACAAAACATCAAACTTACGATTGAATAGTCCACAAACAGGGTAAAGTTTTTAGTTTCAGACGTTTTTGAACTTTGACATTATTAAAATAAGTGTATGGCATACGTCATACTTCTTTTCAGAAAGCTTTAAACAGAAAAAACTCATTTTAGTTTTGAGTAAGAGTATTATAGTACTAACTGTGTGTTTACTTTCAAACTATTTATTATTAAGATTGAATAAAATTATGAATTACGTTTTTTTTACTAAGTACATTCAGAAAAAAAGGTTTAAGTCAAAAACAACGTTTTGTTAAAATTTGTTAAATCATTTATTTGCACATAATTAACAAATATTTTTGTGCAACCAAATTTTTTATGTGAAACTAAATCTTGAATTTGATCAAAGCCTTTTCGTGTGCACTAAGAAAACTATTACAAAAAATTTTCAACTGACATTAGTTATATGTACTACTTAATTCAAGTAAATTTAAAGTTTTTTATTCTTATTTATCAAAATTTAAAATTTAAAGAAATTTTTTGAAAATTTTATCCACTAAATATTTTGTAATGACGTTTTTCTCCCAGTTTTACTACGCCTGAAGATGGCTTAATTGTTTTACAAGCCGAAACATGTCGCCAAATTAATTAAGAAAAAAGAAAATAAAAATAAATGTTAATATGGTTGTTAAGACTTAAGATTTGAATCACTTTATTAACCTTTAACCATATTAACCATACTCGATGGATCCATTTTTTAAATTATTACAAAAATGTTGATAATGTTACAATATAAACTTAAATATTCAAAGCCTGCATAGGAGGTATGCCATCAGTTTAATTTAAAGAGTTAATTAAAGAATAGCAAAGTTATTAACAGAAAAATAGTAGTAAAAAAAAGATAAAGAAAAATCAACAAAATTAGTAATAAGAATACTATGCATAAAAAGTGATGTAATTTTATTTTTATTAAAAAAAATTAAGTTCCACAATAAGTAATTGTTATAAATCTTTAACAAGAAACATCAAATTCTAATTCAAACGCAAACAGCGGATTTTTAACAATAAATAAAAAGTAGGTATTTAATATTTTCAAAATTTAGAAAAATGTAAAATCAAAGAAGGTTTTAATACAAACAACTGATTATCGCCACATTCTAACCATAGTGTATAATAATAAATTATTTCATGAATTTCAAAAGACACAGTGCTGTGATCAGCAATATTATTCTGTCAAACTTCACTACTAGTTTACATTTAATTACAAGTGATAATCAATGCTTAATCTGGCGGCTTTAAATTTCAAAACATAAAAATTCTGAGGTATTTTTTAAATTACAATGTTGAAATAATAGATAAACAAATACAAGCTGTAAACTAAAAACGCTTAAACAAATTGTTAATTGTATATTTTTAAATAAATTTATAAATTGCAGCCAAACTTTACGAGACACGAAAGTTTTTTTTAATATTCCTAGATTGGCCTAAATGGGGCTATAAATAACACAATAGTGTTAGTGTTAAATGAATTGAACGTCAGTCACTTTGGCAACCGCTCTTCACTAATCTGTGAATAATCTGCTCTGCACAAGATTTAAGCTTCTACTATAATACCAAAAAAGAAAATAAAGAGAAAAGAAACAAAACTACGATAAGAAAGAATTTAATATTCAATGCCAAAAAATGAAACAAACGATAAAAGGTAGGTTCTAAACTAGTTTAAAAACTCTTTAAAAAGACTAGTACTAAACACAAAATAATAGTTTAATCCAATTGAAAATTAGCAACGGGCGTGCATCTCTAATTCAGCAATAGTCTACAACCCATACAAAGTCGCCGTTACTGGAAAAAATTCAGTAGGCCAATGTCTTGGTAGTAGCAATCGGTCAAAAACATTGGCAGCTAATATTGGCCCGATCTTGGTTATCCATCACTAACCATTTAATAGTTTTTTTCTGGTAGTATAAAATCAGCAGCCGTTTTATTTAAAATTTTCAAAGGTTATACCATCACGTAAAAAAAATTGAGTATTTGAAGAAAGTGTAAATAGTAAGTAAAAACAAGAGAATTTATATTTAAATATAAACAAAACAAAAAACAATGATAATTGTAGCAGTGGTAATAATAGTAATAACAATTTCACCAGTTTTAGCTGTATATAATACAACTATCTCAATTAATTTAATTTATTATTTTCAATATTTATTTACACTGTGAAAAATGCCATTATAAAAAATTTTGTTAAAACTATCAAATCATCAGAATTTTGATTACTAATAAATCTGTAAAATAACATCACACTAACGTGCACTTCAAAACTCAAAATAGAATAGATTAAAACCCGCTTTTTGTCTATAGGTGACCCAATCAGCATTGGTATCAATTTATTGACATCCGAGTGTCACTTTAATGAAAATATTTTGATACAAAATTATTGGTACGACTTGCGTAATATTTTTTTCGACAATTATTAATCTGAAGATGACAATTTATTTACTACTAGGACAGAAATCAAATATGTGTAGTTATCCATTTCATCTATTGTGAATTTTACGCAAAAGACAATTTGTACAATACATAAATTATTTTAGACATAATATGAATAAAATAATTAAATAATATTTCAAAGTCGTGGAATAATAATAATTATTAAAGGTAAATAGATATAACTTTAGACATAAAAGTTTCACCATAAAACATATTAATAATTTTTTACGGTAAATGATGTACATAAAATAAATTATTAAGATATAATTTCATTTTATTTTGGCAGTATTATAAACTAATCAGCACAATTTGCTGCATATTCCTACGCACCGAGCCTTACAAAGAATGTCCGTTTTTGTTCGATTAAGTATAACGTGGTAAACTTTTGTTTTTTTATTACTTTAAATGCTTGTTAAAACGATGTCTACTACCATATAAAAGTTGAAATATTGTATTTTAATATGTAATTTGTAATTACAGCGTTTTTTATAAGTTTAGATCTTTACTAAACATATTAAATTAAAAAAATATAATCATTATTTATACTGTGCATGTTTGTATTAATCATCGTGGGAGCATAAAATTTAAATAATACAAATTTGATAATAATAATAATCATCATTTATTGCCTTTAGACCATACAGCTATGATATGAGGACCAGTCATAAGTATTGAAACAATTTAACCTTGGTTATTACATAATTTCTCAAATTCAGTTACTGAATAACAGCAGTTATATAATAACATTTTAATAATTTCGTTCTTAAATTTTTTAGTGCTATGTGTCTTAATGTTAAGTGGTAAATTATTGTATAGTGTAATTGATAAGTACACAAAATTATTGTGATACAAATCGGTTCTATGTTGAGGTAATGCGAGTGAATTCATTTCTTTAAATCGAGTATCGTATCTCTTGTTAACATCCGTAACTTTTAATAGTTTGTTATAATTTTGTTTAGCATATAATAAACATTGAACAATATAAAGCGATGGCAAGGGTAATATGCCAAGTTTTTTAAAAAGTGGTCGGCATGAAGTAGTTCGAGGTTTTTTCAAGATAGCTCTTATTATTCTTTTTTGTAACGTAAAGACTCTTTTCGCGTTACTCGAATTTCCCCAACATATAATACCGTATTGCAGACGTGACTGTACATTGAATAATTATGTTATGTGATATGATTTTGGCATCACAGTGACATACAGTTTTCTTATAGATGGTATCATTTTGATGCCTCAAAAATGATAGTGACAGTTTATAGATACCGATTTCATACGGAATTTTCGACACAAATTTTGTATGAAGAAAGTGGCCAAAATGATAACTAATTAATACTCGAGAAATTGTGTTAAAAAGATATCTTTTTACGAGAATTTTGCTATTTAGGGATAAGAAGAAGAACCTATCGCAGGTGCCAACCCAAAATCCTACAATAAATTTAGAAAAAATTAAACAAAAGAAATAAAATTTTAATATGACATAAGTATGTACGAAAAAAAAATTTTTTTCTAAATTTATACTTACTGATAATTGTTTATCCAAAAAATGAGACTGTAACAAATTAAACTGATAGAAAAGTAATAAATTTGTATGATTATACAAAACAATATGAAAAAAACTAAAGTTACCAACTATAACAAATTAGTTATAGGCTTTCAACGCTAAAAAACAAAAAAAAAGAAATAATAAAATCAAAATCAAAAATTTTAATATTACTGTCTCGATTTAATTTGAAGCATACTATTATATTATAACAAAATAAGAAGAAATAAAACTGACAACGCGTATTTAAAATAATTCAAACGACCAATTGTCGATAATTGAAATTTCTAATAATGGTGCGATAAGCACAGGTCATATTTTTTTATTTTGAATAAATTCAAGGCTTTTAAACACTCTAGCTAGAAAAACGTAAAATTATAATTGGTTTTGTACTGTCATTATAAATACTTGAAATTTTCTAGCTTTAAGTGGTAGGTTTTCGGTTGGTTATAAAGCCCTCTACAAGATGTTGCTCAAAAATTCAAGTGTTTACAGATTTGCGATTTTTAACCGGCAAAGGCAAACTGGAATAATACGGCACAAAATCTTGGCACTTAACACAATAAGGTTCATAAAACTTTAATTACAATATTAATAAAATCGTTCAATTTTTTTTCTTGTTATTTTTTTATTTTTGTGATTATATTTATTTTTTATTTTTATTTATTCTATTTTTTTTAAAACTATAGTAGACTGTCTAAATTTGTCAAATACGTTTAATTGTAATTAATTAAAAAAAATTTAACAATTGTAATTCAGTTAGTAATCTTTATTTGCATTTCAATTTTTTTTATTTAGTTTTTAGTTTATGCTGGAGAAAACTGTAAAAAAATTATAAAATAAACTTTAATTACACTTTACAAAGTTACAACCAGTAACATAAATCTGCGTAAACGAGAGAGCTCGTGTAAAACAATGACGTGGAAAAAAGATGTAAAATTACAATTACCACGCAAAAGCACAGTTTGTTGACTGTTTTTCTCACGGTAAGAAATGCAACGCTAACAAAAACAAAACAAAGCAAGAGATTCAGTAACAATTATTAAGATTAACTTTGAAACTCAATATAAAAAATGACTGTCGGAAGTAATAAATTATAAGGTGAACTCAAATCGTAATACAATAAAATCAACTTAAATGATTCAAGTGCATACGTACTAAATATGTATTTAATAAATTTTAATTCACATTTAAAATGAATTAAAAAATGTTAAATTAACTTAATGTAAAACTACTTAAATGGAAAAACGAAATAAATAAAATAAACTCAAATACCAGCTCTTTCACAAAAAAACCGCATAAAATCAAACGATGGTTGAAATTGAGACTCCTAAAAAAGCAATTATTTACTTACTTTATTGTTCAATGAATGTATTGTTATTAAAAATTTATAAATAAACCAACGTTTTCAATTATCTTTTGCCACACTTGGCTATTTTTATTTACATTTAAACATAGTGATGACTGCATCAACTACTATTATGTATAGTAAAAACAATTTTAAATAATAGTTTTATTCGTCATCATGCTCCACTTACACCAACACTAAACAGCAATTGCAATATTTAGATTTTACACAAATAAAATTTCTTAGTCTTTGTTAAACAGGTTTTATTCCTTTTTTATTAGGAATCTTTTTATTTCTATTTTTATTGACTTTTGTTTAATAAAATAGCTATTAAACTTACTAATAGTTGTAAAACTGCGGAAAGTAGTATCAAACTATATAATAAAATTTTTGTAAATTCATTCAAAAAAACATCATAACAACGTTCACAAGGACCCAACACAAAATTTTACTGATTATTTATTTAAAAATAATTATATTTATTATGTTTTTTATTAAAATTTAATAAAAAAATTCATTTTTAGAATTTGTCAAAAACATCTTTTTCATTAACATTTTCTGACTTGAACAAATTACTATTTTATGTTTTTTAACCTTACATGTAAATTAAATTTATTTTTGAACATGAATTATTTGTTTTAAAACATAACGTTTTAAGCAAATAAGAAACACAAACGTAGTGAGAAATTTATTAAAACAATTTTTAAGTATATATTTTACAATATTGTATATTGTCACAAATATTAAATAAAAATGCAAGCAATTAAATTTTAACTTAACTAATTATAGGTGCGTACAAAATCAATTCTATATGCAAATTTTATTTGTGTACCTGTATGTTATTAACGTCATTTGCTAAATAGTAAATACATTAATACCTTATCTAGAATTTTGATGTAAACAAAAAGTCGAGCGTTACATTAGTTTCTAGTAAGCTAAAATATGCTAAGTAAATACAAACAAGTTAATTATCACAACTTAGAAACTTTGTTAAGTTAATTACTGTCATTAATGTTTTCTTTATTTTATTTAATAAATTGAATATTAAAATACTTAATTATCTGCATCAAGAAAATGATTTATTACGATTGTAAAACTTTGCAATATATTATTAACTACGTTTTATGTATAACAAAACTAGCAATAAATTTTTTTTCTTTTACATACGATAATGTCCCATGCGTATAATATATTTAAACAAACGTACGTATTTGTGGTCTACTTTTATAAAGAAATATTAACCGAAACTTATTTGAGCGTGGGCAAAATGTTAGAAGTCATATAATAAAAAATTACAAAGGAAAAATTTCAAATTCTTTTTTTATTTAGATATTTCTATACTTCTTTTATTAAAAATGTGTTTAAAAGCACAAAAAAATAGTTTTTTTTATAGGTTTTTATACAAAGTGCGTAAACAAAATTAATTTAAAATTTACTTAAACTATTCTCAAAAATTTGTCATTTGTAATTATTTTATTTAGTTTTACAAAAATTACAAAAATAGTAATTTATATTCATATTTTCTAAACACAAAAGATATTATGAACAATTTTATAATTTTAAATCTACAAATTATTATTGCAATTAAGTTTGCTCTAGTTGTTTACTTGTTACATAAAAAAAGGTCTCTTATAATCTGTTGGATTGTAGACATACTTGTAAACACATTAAATTTTTCCATACAATGCACTGGATGTAAATCAAGTGTTTATTGAAACTAGTTTAATGTATCAGTATATTTGACTAATGTTTTTACACATTTTTTGTGTGTGTATTTTTAATTTCTTTTGCTAGCTTACTAAATACGTATTTTAATTTGTATATAAAATTTGAAATACATTATATGCATTTAATCTCGTAAAACTAATTGCATTCCTCACATCTAACGTTATTATTCTTTAATTTTCAATTTATGTATGTTATCTAGAGTTTTATTATTGAAAGATTGTTTTCTATCATATGTTTAATAAATTTAAAATTTTTGATTAATTTATTTAAATTAAAACTTGGTTAACAGAATCGGTTTCGTTTAGAAACTCATTTTAAAATGTTGTTATCTGATTATTTTATTATTTTAAGCATCTTATATACATCCATCTGGCATCGCCACAGTTATTCATTAACAAAAACCATTTATAAATTTATAATGTATTAAAACTAATAAAAATTCGTTTTAAAACTGTATAAATTGTTAGTAAAATAATTACAACACATACTAATCTTTATTTTTTGTATTTACACTGAGCTAACTTAACAGAATGTACTTTGTGTGGTCGATTATGCTTATCTGCGGTTGTAACTAAAACAAAATTTTAGCTAAATAAACAACAGAACGGGTCAAATTTATAACGTTGAAGACCAAGTAAGGTGCATCTGCACCCCAGCCGTGTTTGCACTTGCCTACCATGTCTGCAGAAGTTAAATATAAACATTTAAAAAAGCTAATAAAAAAGGAAAAAATGCCAATAACTACAAACAATTTGTGCATATTATTTTAAAGGAACTGTGGACAGTACAAATGAAACCACAGTTTGTAGCTACATTTGCCATATGATAAAGTAGTACTATAGGCCACCTGTTGATTATTGTTTGCACCAAATAATGCTTTGATAATTTATTAGTTGTGTCTACAGCTCTCTTTGTCTTGTAATGAAGGATTATATCCGGCTTGCAAGCGTTTTCTTCGTTTTGCATTATATTGTCTTTGTGCTCGGTGGAAAACAAAATAACTACAGTATTCCTTTTTGGAACATAAGACTCTAATGTTATTTCTTTTGTAAAAGCAAACATACTAGAATACTTTTTTGTGTACGATGCATGAAGGCGTTCTTTGAGAATAAATGTACCTTATTTTTTCGCACATAAGCTTGTAAAAAATTTTTAGTTGCAGTGCTATGTCCGGAAGGTCACTGCCTCTGATTTTTTTCTGGTTTACTGTCTTGTTTCCCTAAAGAGAATTACCTATTGTAATTGTGAAAGAAAAATAATTTAGGATTTATCTAAGTAAACTTGCATGTTTACAGTGGTTTCAAAATCAGCCAGACCCATACTTTTAACCCATACAATCCCGTTTACTTTTTATATAAACTATACATAGCGTCCTTTTTACAACTCGAGACGAATAAATCAAATACTTCACTTACGGCTGTTAATTTATCAGACTTTTCGCTGTTCTCTCGTCTCAAAGTTTTCAATCCGTAGAAAAGTAGTAATTTTTTTGAATCAGCTCCGCGACATAGCAGATATAATAGGCTTAGTATAAATTGGATCTTGACTCCACAACATGTGCAAAGGTTATTTTAAACTTTATAGAGCTCCAAATATAAGGAGCAATCTAATATATGCTTCTATTTCTATTTTAGTTATTGAGGTAATGGATCTCATTTCATTGGAATGATCTAAATTCCATTTATTGTAAAAAGCATGTGCTTTTTTGTTTGTTTCTTTTGTAATTATATTTATTATCTCATCACTGATAAACAAACGGTGACTTGGAGAGACCATATAAAAAATGAAGACTTGCGCAAAAGAACTGGTGTTCGCGATGTTATAGATGCCATAACGAGGCTTAAGTGGAACTGGGCTGGCCACATTGCACGAATGCAGGGAGATCGATGGACGAAGCGGCTTCTCGAGTGGAGACCCAGAATGGACAAGAGAAGTAGAGGAAGACCGCCTACACGTTGGTCGGACGACATTAAAAGGGTCCGCACCAACTGGATACAAGCAGCACAAGACAGATTGGAGTGGAGAACAACTGGGGAGGCTTATGTTCAACAATGGACGCGTAGAGCTGAATGATGATGATGATGATAAACAAACCAAATGATTCTTTCATACTAATGAATCTTGAACTATATTCGGTAAGTCCAGAATAAGTTGAAAATATGTTTCCTTTTGAACCTTTGATTTTCGTGTTTCTTAGAATTTTTGAATATTCCGTCTCATCTTTAGAAACAAATATGGGTGCAGCAACATCGTCTGCCGTTTCTTTTTGTTGAGAATTCAAAGTCTCGTCTACTTCGGCAATATATTTAGAATATAAATGTAAAAAAGGGGTAAAATTGTAAATAGGGGAACACAAATCATTTTTGCAACACACAAGTGAGCAAATAAAGATAAACTAACTACGTTGGTAATTATTAAATCATCTGCATTATCTTCTTCCCCAACAAAGTCCTCTTGTTCTACAATACTTGCAACTTCACTCGCAAAAACACTTTCAAATTAAATATAGGTGTTTTTAATCAGTAGGCATATTAAAGAATAAATAACACTGTTTTATGTACACCTGCAAAAAGCCAACGTAACAGTAAAGAATGAAAACAACGCACTGAAGGCTGAAAGCTTCACCATTTATCACAGACGAACAATTCCGATGGTGTGCGAACTCTTTTAGGCGGTTACTAACAATATACACAAGTGTAAAAATTGGTGTTATTTGAAGTTTGGGTATACCATAAACCAAAAATTGAAGAAACACAAAAAACCAAGCAGGGTGCAAACGCACCCCATGTTTTTAACTTGTAAACACAAATAGTATAACATTGGATTTATATGCATTTCGTATACAAAACCGTAAATATAAGATCTCAACTATAAAATAAATTTATTAAGTAAATAATTACAGAAAAACACAGGCGGAGTGCGTTTACACCCTACTTGGTTGTATAAAAAATCATTTATATCTGTTTTTGCACATAATATTTTTTAATGTAAGATTGTTTAGTTGATAGGTTTGCTTGATATCGTTATATTTCGTATATTTTGTTATTATATGAGTTACGGTTAACGGTTGATTATAGCATATATTATAACTTAGTCAAACTTTCTTGGTTAATAGATAATCGTGAGTTAGTTTTGTATGTTTTATTTTTAACCTGGTAATGGCTGATTGTTCTTAGCGGTTAAATTCAACGCCTGGTGTTTATCCCCAAGTAACACAGGACGTTCTATGGACGCAGGTGTTTTGTCCATAAACGGTACATACGTCTATAGACAAATATTGCATATCCATCAATCTTTCAAATACGGATAACCGATGTATGTCCATACTGTGTACATATTTTGTACATACACAATTGATGTAACTTATGTTCAGAAAAATTACTTCAAAGAAAATTGTGAATAGCTATACAGAATTATAAATTAGTTAAACGGTTATTAAATTAAGTAATTACTTCAATTTTTTTTTCCTAAATTGGCGTCGTGGGCAACGAGATGCGCGAATAGTTCCCGCCAACGAGAGTTCTGTTTGGATTACGTGGTATCACGTTTTGATGTGGTTTGGATTAACTCCCTTTTATTTTTTTAAACGGAATAAAAAATATATTTAAATTGTGTGTTTGTTTATATTATTTACATTTTCCAACTGGTAGATATATGTGGAAACACCCCTGCTATCTATTAATAAAACTTGCCGAAAAAGGATGTATGCTTTTGATCAAACCGGTTTACGGAAACGGTAAATAAGAAGATAATCTTGGTGTTTGTGGAATTGTGAACTTGAAAGGTCTTTTGACTTATGCTTTTTATTTTTACATGTTATAAGGAGTGCGAATTAAGAACCAGCATTGAAAGCGGTAAGTTTTATTCATTTTTATAACTCCTACATTTAATCTCTTAATTTTATCATGTCGAAAGTAATTAGAATGTTACAGAAAGGTTAGAGAGGAAATAAGTCATTCATTAGCTACTAGTAACTTTACTATACCTAGTACTAGTACTGTTAATAATAAAACTGTCACTTCAATAATAGTTGTTGTTAGGTAAGTAGTACCTATTTCATGTTTTATTTAAAGATGCAGCTAAGACACATAGAAGTGTACATACAGAAAAAGACATAGAAATGGCAGTGGGTTCTTGGCTGGGTAGAGCCAAGGAAAGACACGAGCAGGCGTTAAAATTAATAAGAACAGCTTAGATTTTATTTTTGTTTTTGATATTTTCATATTTTTTAATTTTTTTTGTATTTAATGTATTATAAATTTGTTCTATATTTTGTTTTTTCTAAATTTTATTAACCATAAGCATTTACTGCATACGTCGAATTTTGGTGATCCGATGAAGCAACCTATATGCATTGCTATGTACCGTCTAAGAACCTACATAAAACTTTCGAATAAGCATCTCACGGTCTATAAAGCATACCAAATTAGTTCACATGGATTCAAATAAACGTTTTAAAAGCGTAAAAACAATGTCCAAGTTTAGTCCTAAGTCAATCCATAACAATCATGTTGGATGCAAAAAGGGCCTTCTATGAATGTAGGTAAAACAACAAATTAAGCATGGAACATATAATCCAGAAGGCGTTCGGATGTAGTCCATGTAGGTTTTATAAAATTCAAAATAATATTCTAACTTGGTCCTAAATCCGTCCTTTCGGAACGGACGGTTTATGTACGTGACATATTGACCTGAAGCAAACGTCCTTTGTATCCGTCGTTTAAAATTGTTTGATTACTTTTATGAAAGACCCGGTATTTGAATTGACGTTATTCATTTCTTGTATTGTGGAATCGCTTTATGGATTTCAGATTAATTTTAAGAAATTATCTTACGTTTTTAAATGTAACTTTATAATTTAAAGTTGAGGATAAAAATTTGTATTAATAATATTTCAAAATTAGTACGCTGTTGAATCATCCGTAATTTGTGCTAACTTGACATTTTCTTTGTTCGCTCAAAATTCAAGTGGTAATTTATGTTTTACTTCCGAGATACAATTGTAATTAAATATATTTTAGCAGTTTGTTTATTTTAAGTTTGTTTAAAAGTTCTTTGTTTAAAATATATTCACAGTACAGTCGAGCTTAGTTTTTTTGTGTTAATTGGATTGACGTGAGAATGGAATCATTCTTTTAATTTATTAAACAGTTCAATTTTCATGACAGTAACGTAATATAATATTTTGTCAATTTGACAGTATACACAGAAGCAAGGGCTGTTGCCCAACACTACTTTTTTGAATATAACCCACCCCGTCTTCACTGAGCACCGGCATAACTCCGTTTATGTTACTTTATTTTAGGCAAGTGTCATTGTTTCAACTTTTGCACGTAACACTTTAAAATATTCATGGACAGAAAAAGTGTCGTCTATGAATGTTTTTAACGCCCATACAAGGATGCACATAAAACATGCAGTGGATATACTTGTGTTTTTTGGGTCGGTTCTAAGTTTATGTTAAATGGCGGAATAAGCCAAGGTGCAAAACTAAAGTTGTTATTTTAAATAATGTAACCGGATTTAATTTTTTAAGTTTTTAAAATTTTATACGCACTGATACGTTAATTACTAAAGTTTTGATGTTGTTTGTTAGTTATTAGTAACACTGTATACTTTAAAAGTAGTTGAGTATGCCTGTATATTAATGGAAATTGTACAGTTTCTGCGTACATGCTAATAGTAGGACTAGTTCAAAAAGCATGTATAGTTTATCGTAAGCCATTGTTGTAGATTGTATCTAACGGTTCTAATATAATGGGTTTTGTGGTTTGATATACAAAACAGCTATAATCCATTTTTGATAGTACAAAAGTGTTTACGATTTGTGTTATAGTGTTATCAGTTGAACCTCACTTAACGTGATAGATTGCTTCTATTAAGTATAATGTTTGTTGGCATTTTTTGCAGAAATATTTTATATGAGCAACCTACGTTGTTTTTGAATCAAATACTAAACCAAAGTATCTCTGTTCTTTAACAAATTTAAGAAAGCAGTTATTTCTAAGCTTGAGTTTTCGTACACTCGTTTTGTAGTCAAATTAACAAGTTTTGGTATGATGAGGTTTTATTTTGTTTTTTTAAAAATCTAGGTTAACGGATGTATACTATACTTTTGATAAATTTACAAAGGGTGCTATTGAGTAAAATTGGTCAGTAACTGTTTAATCATAAAATAATAAATGTTATCTATACCAGGACAAAAATCTTTGCATTATATTAAAATTCTTTTATAGTTATAGGAAGATTATTTTTTAGTATTATTGTATTGTAAAAATTTTGTATCATACTGGAAAGAATTGGAGTACACACAGTTTTTTTCAAGAATGTTTGTTACGTCTATTTGTGTAGTTCCGACTATATGAAATGGTGTTTGGTAACCTTTCATACAATTGATCTTTTGCCATACTTGTTTATTCTTTGTTTTATTGTTTCTCTTGCGATCGGGCTGTATATTTTGTATTCTATGAGTGTATTCATGGTGTTATACTTTATTTTGAACGGTTGTATTGCAATTTTGAATCCACCATAGTAAAAAATGTGACTGTTGTCTATTTCCAGCTTGAAGTATTGATTTTTTGGCTACTTAAATGATAATTTTGGTGATGCTATTGTTTATATTGTCTGTATCGTCTATGGAATTAAAGATGTAGTGATTATTATTGATTTCTGTTTAGAAAACGTCCCATTAAGCCAATAACACTATCTATTTTTTCGGGTAGCTTGTTGATACTTGTTTGTGGGTGTTTGTGCTGAATATAAGGCAAGGATCACTATCACAAAATTGTTTTGAGTGTTCATTAAAGTTTAGTGGTTAGTTTTAGATGGCTTAATATTAAAGCTACTGTTCTTACTGTAAAATTGGATTGGTAAGCCAGTGCTTAGTAATATTATATCCAATCTATCTAAAAGCTTTTCGACAATTTTTCCTTTGCTGTTAGACTAAGATGATTTCCAATGTGTACCATTTGCGTTAAAATCGCTCATTATAATATACGAGATAGAAAGTTGTTCAATAATTTTATGTAGCTCTTCTGCGTTTAACTGGTTAGTTGGGTGGTACGTAAACATTTCAAAGTGTTTTGTTTCAAATATGGAACTGTGGCCAGTGGCGGCTGGTAGTCAATCATACAAGAGGGTCATTTAAAAAAAACGCAATTATCGCAAAAAGTCTAAAAAAGATTCTTATAGTAACGCGATTTATATTTAAGATCAATTATATTTAAGATATTCGTCTATCTTCACAATTACCAAAATGATCAATAAGAAGCTCATTAAAATTTAGAATGTTTTTAATGCAAGATTTTTCAATGCTTAGCATAAAAATGCGCCCAATCTTTTTTGTCCCATATAGTATTGCCGATTGCGTAGAAATGTTTTAATTCTTTATTTAAAGATGTATCTATTTTGACAAACATTTTCATTATGGTCTGCTATTAACAGTAGCATAATTCATACAATTTTTCATATGATTTGACGATAACGAGTGCTTTTTAATTTTTTTTAATGCTTTAAATCCGTAACGTTATTTTTACACCATAATGATTAATGAATCAAGTCAAAACAATAAACATACAAAACAGTAAAATCTATTCCTTATTTAAAATCCACAAATCCAATCTGACGAATGATTCATACATCTTTTAAAATTACTATTCTTTATTTTTAAATTCGACAGATCAATGGAATTTGAAGTAAAGGCTGAAGACGAGCATTAAATTTATATTCCAAACGTGTAAACTATTAGCTATTAATTTTTTAATGTCTTGTACCACCGTCATTATGAAACAAAAACGATAAGACAAATTAATATTATGGATCAACTAAGAAAATTGACTGTAATGTTTGTCAATGTGATAATAAATGTGCATTGATGCGCATTCCAGCATCTGTTTTACGCACACGTGCTACGAAGATAATGGTAAATGACGTAAGTCACGTAAGCATTGCACTGCACATTGCACCGAGTAGGTGGCCCGTAACCCGGCTGTAGACCGCACGAAACCATTTAAACTTGTACTTATCTTGTTTTTTAACTACCATAAAATTGCAATATGTGTGTCTGACTCTTGACTAAAATAACTATCATTTACGATTCGACTTGAAGATAGTATACATACGGGCACCTCTCTGGGGCATCCGTAAGTGGCAGCCTCGGGTAAATTCGCAAGTTTTCGTGTCGGTTGCGTTTACATTGACAATTATTTAAATGCATGAAATTCAAATGATGATTTGATTAAACGCAAATTTTATGTAATTTTAAAGTTAATAAAATAACTTTTTTTGGAGGGTCATTGACCAAATGACCTAATAGAGAAGCCGCCACTGACTGTGGCTGTAGTTTTTAATGCGCTTGTTAGAGGAATTGATTCAAAATGTATATCTGACTTGATAAAGATGCTATTTCACCGCTAGTGTGTTCTGTAAGACGTGGTTTGTTGTGAATATTCTATCTTTGAAGCTATGGTTTGTAGTTTACTTTAAAATGTGTTTTATAAATGCATAATGCTTTAGGTTAATAATTAATAAAAAGTTTGCGAATGTTATTTATATTAGCAAAAAAACCGTTGCTATTAAACTGAATAAGTTTCATAACTTTATTGTATATCAGCGTTGTCTATATATGATTCCTGTAAAGAAATGCTATATTTGCTGTCACGTTCTATCGTTTTACCTATGACGTTTATTATTCGAGTAAAGCGATATTTCATCTTTTGATAGGTGAGAAGCGGATATAAATCTTTTACTATGTCGACTAATTTGTCTGTATAAGGCATACACGACACTGCTGTCTCTAATTGGTTAAGTGATGCAACAATTTTGTTATAAAAACTTTATTGTTTAGAAACTGTTTATTTTTTTTAACGATATTTTCTGTGCCGTAGTATTGTTTTTGTTAGTTTATAAATTTAAATTTTTTGTAGTTGTTTAAACGTTTCTAGGGTTCCCTTACTATTGTATTTACCATTGAAGTTTCAAAAACTACTTAGTTTTGATTGGTGATGGATGATGGTGGGGGCACTAGATGTTGATGGATCCATTGTGTTAAATCTTTGAGTAATTCGTCAATTATTTTTAAAGAATTAAATTCAGGCTACACAAAATTTATGCACTATTTGATTTAAGTTAATGCAATAGTTACCAGCAATGTTCACAAAATGTACGCCGTAATATCAAAATATGACACTTTCACTTCAAAATCTAAACTTGGAATAATTGATATTTATTACCAACAATTTAATAATTTTTAGAAATGATTCAATACAAATAACTTTAGAAAAAAAATTAAATTATGGTTTAAATTATGTTTTTATTGCACAAATTAATGTACACATTACATGAATGTTACTGTATTTACAAAAAAAAAATTAAAGCCAAAAACAAAATATAAACAATACAATTCAAATCAAACTGTAGAATAAATTGAGTTTTTTTACATATGTGTGATATGTATACATTTTAGTAAAAACTACAAAAATAGCAAAAACTGTAAAAATACAAATAAATAACTTGGTTTAAAATTTGCCAGTAAAATGCGAAAACACAAAAAACTTATAAAAAATAAGAAAAGATAAAACCAAACAAATGTTTAGAAAATTCTCAATTTATTACAAATACAATTTATTATTCTAAATAAATTTGAATTGATAACAATAAAATATTATTAAATAAAAATAACAAAAACTAAATTATATTTAAGATAATATTATTAACTGTTATGTAAAATACGATTACAGATACCAAATTGACCTAAAAATTGTATTTGTTAACAGGACAAATTTTATGTATACAATACAGTTCTCAACCATTTGTTCTTTTATACTGTAATGGCAAAATTATACTTTATCATTTTCTGTCATTGTTAAAACGTTTTTATTCACGTCATAAAAACTTTTTTATTTTAACTCTTATATATATAAAAACGGATTTAACTCTTTTAACTTCGAGAAAAATCTGAATCAGGTGAAGGTGACACAAGCGAAATAAAATCGATTTCGTCGTAAATGGAGAAGAACCAATAAATAAATTCTATTATACATGCTTGACCACTTTCACTTTTCATCATTTGAATAAAGATTAAATAAAAAAATCTACAAAATTTAATTGCCTTTTTCGTACATTTTTTGTAAAATTTTTAATTAACTTAGAGACTTAATTTTAAATAAGCTATATCTTTACAAATTCATAATTTACACGTCAATAAATTTTAGCTTAACATCGAGCAACTTTTTAATTTTGACTGGATTATAAAATGGTATAAATTAGAATTGAAAATTTGTATTTAGGTGTTCACCGGTTTGAGAAATAGAATCGAAAGATTTCCAATTTTAAATGTTACACATCATTGGGTTTTAATGCTTAATATATTTAATCAAAAAAAAGATATTTTGAAATTACTTAACAATAGTAAAAAAAGTAATTGTATTTAAATTATAAAGAAATTGTAAGTAAAATGCAGTGTTTAATTAAAAAAAAAATAAGTATGACCTGGCAAACCATTATAAAGCACTAATTTTAATATATAAAACTTAAGACTGACTAAAATTGACAGATAAACAACCGCATTATTACGATTTGTATTTATTTTACTGTGTCAAATTTCTATTTTTATAAATCTACAATTTGAGATCAAATTTGAAAT
This sequence comes from Aquatica leii, assembly GCA_035610365.1. Classification (NCBI taxonomy): domain Eukaryota; kingdom Metazoa; phylum Arthropoda; class Insecta; order Coleoptera; family Lampyridae; genus Aquatica; species Aquatica leii. The sequence continues at coordinate 61,774,746 of CM069434.1, forward strand.
AAGAAGTCAAATAAGTGTCAATCTCACCTATCCAATAATAACTGCAATTATTTTGTTAATTTTTTAGAAACATTCAAATATTCGTATTGTTTGTTGCATGCATCAATCATTTATATTAAAAATGTTTGCAAAATCGTATTTTTCCTGTCTACTTTACTACGTATTTCAAAGTTTTTGCATTCAATTTTTTGAATCATATTTGCACAATTTAGCAGTACTGCTAATAGTTTTATTACATTATAATTGCGCAAAAATCAGATTTGACTAAATCGTACTTAGTATGAGTGTTAATTACGATTAAAATAGAATCATACTTCACACTACAATTAAGCAAATAAAATTAGTCAAGGTAATCGACAAAACACCCCCATCGTAAATATTAATTTATACCAATTTTTCTAGATCTAGACAATATTAAGTGAGTAACTACTTTTATTATTTATTTTGTTGTAAATCTTTGACGTCGTTTGTTTTGTTTGACAAAATTATATTAAGGTGCCGGTAATCACAAATTATATCATGTTTGCTTTAAATGTTTAAAATTATTATTATTCAACTTGATTTGGTGTACTCCGTTCGTTCATTATTACTTATAGAATTTATTTTGTTATCATTTGAAATTTAACGAATCTTTAAAATATGCTTTAAATAAAAGATATACTGCGTATTACGCGTAATTTGTGTTTAAATTTGTTTTTTTATTTTATCAATGTATAGTGTGTTGCATACATACGGGAAAAATCATTTGAATTATTTGAAAGATAATATTTTGTTTAAAAACTGCAATTAAATATTTTAATTTTTGTTTTACACAAAACATACACGTTCTAGAAAAACGTATCACTGGATGCTGCATCTGTCTAATATTTTGTTTTTGCGATTGCCTAAATCTTCAATGCTTTGAGGTTAAAACAATAGTGTTTGTGTTCAAAATGACATTAAAGGCCATTAGGGCATCGTACGGTAACCGCTTCGAACGAGTGTTTCTTTGTAACCATTCAGAAGGACCCAAAATGTCGTTTCAGCGGCCAGCCACTACATAGGCAATTCAGTATCATTTATTAAGAAGTGGGTGTAAAGATATAATCTTTGTAAAAAATTCCAGATGCTCTCTACGAAATGTTACTTTTACCGATAAAGGGTGTAGAAGTAAGTCTGAACACTATCGTCGATTACAAGATGCTAATTATGAGTGGTGGTGCATAAAATTAAAACCGTGTTTAAGCAAAAAACTTCTCAAACATCGTTTTTGTTGTGGGCGAAAGCTAATAGCTAACGTGACTTCTTTAATGTTTGAGCCTGGGTTACAAGAACACATGCGTGGTCAACTCGTGCAGGTCCCGTTATTTAGCGCACAATAAAACATCCGGTAAAGGTGCATGTTAGTTACTTCTGCATACAAAGATTTGGAGTTTTGTACTTGTTTACGGACATTTTTAATGTATATAAAATGAACAAATGTTTATTGAAGTCTGCTCCAAGATGATTTGGACCAGATAATAACTTGTGAATATTTCAAGAGGTTAAGGACCTAATAATAAAACACTAGATTGACTTTCTTAGTCATCTGATGCTAATTTCATCAAAACGTGTGGGGAGCCATAAAGATCAAGCTTAGAGAAAAACAAGTCTGTAATCTGAAATAACTGTCATGTCATATCTGTAGAATATGGAAATCACTACCGATGATGGCAACTGAATAACATACTAGTAATTAATGAATTAAAGTGCAAGGACTATATTTTAAGGTAGTAAGTTCAATTTTGTACCTTTTTTATCAGAAGATACAATTGACACGATATCGTTGAACAGAGTGTATATAGCACATTAAAAGATTGTTAAAGCAATATAATTTCCGTTATCTTCATCATTGCTTCTTAAGCAGTATCGATTGGTAAATAATTTTGTGTATTAACAACTTTGTTTTTCCAATAGTATTTTTTATACCTTTATTAATTTTTATTTCCTTTGCTGTTTATTACTACTACCAGATTCATAAACTTGTAATATAATTTTGTCTTCTACTATAATATGTCCTTTCTAAACCATATAAGCAAGTTTTAACCGGGAACCGCGGTTATTTAGGAAAATTTTGTAGTTTTCTAAGAGGTCACGAAAATGTTATTAGAACCTTCCAGTAGTTGTCAGAAAAATATATTAGAAACCTAAAAAAGCCGCGATTACAAAAAGATTAAGGTTTTCTAGATCAAACAAACCTGGCTGGAAACATTTTTTTTCTGTTGTAAACATTAGTAGAGTTATAGAAAAAATACGCTAGCGTTAAACATCCTGTATATATACATTATTGACAAATACATTATAATCATGTGTATTGTTTTTATAACTAAAACCTGATGTTATATGCTTAAATGTTAATAAAAAAACTGCCTGATTAAAAGTAATATGAATGGTGCACTTGCACAGAATTTAACGAGAACAATCGTAGGTTAAAAATCTGTGATTAATTAGAAAACTAAAATTGCAATAGTCAAAATTAAAACGGCGCCATCAAGATTAACGGTTTAATAAACCTCTGGTTTTTGCCAACCAAAAAAAACACACCGTGCGGTGTACACACTTTTAGAACCTAAAAATTATTATGTTAAAAACATCTTGGTATAATGTTTGTGCTGTATGAATTTTGTCCAAGCGTGAAACTCATTTACGCGCTGGAGTTTACTGACTATTATATTTCCGTTTCTAACGTTAAGCAAACAACACGTGTGTTAACGCCATGTCTAAGTTTCTAAATTTTAAGTATCTAAGTATTTTTTACGCTTGTAGTGAATAAATAAATTGCTATTTTAGAGGTGTTGATTGTCAAAGATTTGCTAGGATAAAGATACATTTTTATTTTACAACGAAAATTAATACGGCATACACTAAATACAAGAACTGCACCGGTTGCGTATTATATTAATTTACGTTAGATAGGAAATTAAAACCACTGTATAAAATTCAGCGGTTGTGACAAGAATTACGACAATTTAGGGGCATACCTGTTGATGTACTTTAAATGACTTCAGAAAAGTTAGCGCACTTTAGTTGTAATCATCTTATGAAACTTTGGTAGTATCATATTTTTGCTAAACTTGTATGTATATGTATTATCTTAACTTTCATAAATATTAGAAGGGATTGTGTTGGATATGCCATTAGCTAATCGCATATTAAAAACGTTGAGTAAGTAGCTTGTTTTTTAAATTTAATTCATTGCTTTGAGGTCGGTCGTATGCACACACAAGTTGACATACATATTACGCTTGTTATTACGGCTAACGTATCTAACAAGTTTTAAACAGTGCGCTTTGTTTTAATATTGTGCTATCACCAAAAGTTCGTGGTAATTAACAGTTTTTTGTTGTATTTAGCAATGTTAATTTATTAAGTATAACTTTAACTATTTGTTACTTATGTGTATGAGGTGATGCCTAATTTACAGGTCCCTTATTGTACTGCAATTTCTTTTGGCAAACTTTTAGTTGTTATATAAATATAAATTGTTAAACTTGTGTTAATTGATTTAGCTACATACAAGTTGTCGGGTATAAACGGATATCTGTAGTGCATATTTGTTCTATTCTGACGCTCTTTTAATTACATGATCATTGGCACATCAAAGATCAGGCTGAATCCTATTAGTTACACATCTACGACTCACTCTTCTTAACCGTAGTTTCTTTTAAAGTGTTTAAATTACGGGTAGGTTAATTACTTAAAGCTCCGTTACATTTGAACTATTTAACATTTATTAAATAAAAAAAAAATAAAACAAAAATGAAATACTCAAACAAAATTTTACACACAAAATAAATTCGTAATAAAACAATAAATTAGAAAGTTTAGTTAGATTAGAAGTAAAAAAAATTTTAATAAAACGAACATTAAAATTAAGGTGATACTTAAAAAGCAATAAAAAACCAAATAAAATTAAATTTAAAGGCTTTTGTATGAAAATTAATTAAACAAATAAACATAACTTAAGTAGTTTAAAAAAATACAAACAAGATTTGACTTGTTTTAATTTAGTCAAAGGTACATTAATTTGTCATTTTAATTTATGGTTTAAATTTGATTAAATGTCTTTAATCGTTATTGACAAAATTTGCATTTTTATCAAACAGAAAAAAGCATCGGTACGTAAAATTTTAATAGGTGATATAGTTATGTTTTTTTACAAAGTCTTTTTGCAATTAATAGCAAAACAAACAGTATATTTACGGTAATTGTAATTTATAAATACCTAGTTTTAATTACAATACTTAGATGTTGTGTTTGTTGGTTAGCCGCTGTCGTTAAACAAGGTAGTCGATGTTGCAATCAAAATTTTTGCAATGACTTGAAGCATCTGCTTCTAGCGAAAATACATTACGGAAGTAAGAAACTAAACTTTCCGTTCGTAATCATACGGCAATATTTGCTTGTATTTCACGATCGATTAAACCCGTTAACAAAACAAAAACAATGCATTAATTTCTAATTTACAGAATTTTGCAAATACATTAAAACAGCAATTTTTGCTTTCTCGAGTAAGGAGACGCGGGACATCACTACATGTGTATGTTCTCCGAGATTAGAACAAAATTCAATTAATTAGCTAAAAATGTTTTCTTTTATAAACTTTGCACAAACTGACCATGGAATTAAAAAAAAGAGCATAAACATCAGACAAAAATGCAAAAGAAATCAAAACGCACTACACGCGTGCTTCAAAAACGATTTTTACGTCGTAAAACGCAGCTGCAGCAAATGATAACAAAATATAGAGGATAATGTTAATTAAGTTAACAAATATTGAGTGACCTCTATTGTGGAAATTAAATATAAACGACCGTTAAAAGTACTAAATCAAGAAATGCACTTAGAACGTATGACAACAGTAGGTTTAAATAACTCAAGTACTTCTGCACGTACCTATAAAATGAAATCTAAAAATTAAGATGAATTTCAAAACGTAAGGTAACTTAATATTTTAATGCAAAACCACACAAATGACTTTAAAAAAATAAATTTATGGCAATAAATACAGAGTGCTTCACAAAAGAATACGTCCAAAAATCAAATAATAGTTACACTGCTCATATTTGTCAGATTTGTTTATTTGTAAACATGTCAGGTATATTATTATCAACTTTAAATTTTAGTATAATTTGTATAGTATAACAATGCTGTAATTACTTTTTTTATTAAATAAACCACATTTTGTAGAAAAACTTTAAATCAATCTTAACATATTGATTCAAACAAAACTTTTTTAAGAAAGAAATTACATTAACGGTTTATCGATTTTCCAAAAATGCACTTTTTTTTAGTAATTGTTACTTTTAGAAAAATAACATAAATATAAATTTAAAATAGAAGACGTAGCTGCAATTATTTCGAAATTTAAAGAATATTTTGTAATGTCTACATTTTTTGATAGAATACGTCTAATTTAATTCAACAATTTTGGATTCACTGCGTACGCAATTAATAATGCACATTACTGATGCGTGATTGGTAGCCATTGTTCTAAGTTATTTTCCTGTGCATTTCCGAAAAAAGCGGACGTACTTGTATACAACTGCAGAAGATTCCCAAACATTAAACTTGAACTGTGGATTCTGCTTTTGTTATGCTATAACATTTAACTTTTAGTTTTCATTTGTCATTATGCAATAGTTGATAATATAGAAAAAACCCGGAATTAGTTAAGGGTAAGTCTTTTATTTGTTCTTTACGCATGGTAACGTAACCATTAAAATTGTTGTTTTAGTTTTCTTTGTTACGACACATTTTTCTACGAGCAACAATTCGTTTGATACGTTCAATTTGGTTCTGTTTTGATACGTACAATTACGAATATTACGATATGCTATTATGTGCATTAAAATTCTGGAAAATTTGTAATACGTACGTTCCCTTTTTGATTTACTGAGTTATTGTTATTGATCATCGATTTAAGGTGAAAAAGACAAATCAAATCATTGTACGAATACAATAAATTACTAATTACGAAGATGATTGCATTTTTTAATTTAGTCAAATAATGACCACGCACGGATTAACGAAATGCAACAAGTGATAACCAACCTTCAATGTCGTTTGTTGGGTTTCCATTTAAAACCCATCACAGTATAAAAAAATTGCTGCGTCCAAATGATAAATTTCCGAGTTTTTAATTGTAGGATAGAATACCCTTGACCCTAATACAATTTGTAAATTTTTCGTATTGCTCTATATTTTATAATTTTGTGTTTTCTTTATATATTACTAAATTTATGCATTGTTTGAATTAATATATTAATTCAGTCACAATTTTTATTTTTGTTATTACACTTCAGTTAATTTACACGTTTGATTATTGTAAATTTCTATATTTTACTGTTATTTAAATTAGTTTAATTTTTTTGTTAATGTAAAATTAAATTAATTATTATTAGCAACGTGTATATAAAACTCGCAATTATTTTATTTTATAGTGTATTTTGTTCTGGTATTTTCTACTGAATTTCAAACTTTTAACACATACTTTTTCAAAATATCGATTTATATTGTGGATTTCTTAAAAATCTGTTTTTGTATAGTTTTTACTAGATTTAGAGTTTATTTCTTAAGTAACTTTTATAACACCATTAGGTAGTTTAATATAAATATGTTTAACTTTTACTCGCACAATATATATTACTGTTACAATTTTTTAATAGCGTTAAAATTTAAATATAGTTAACAATGCATAACTGTCAGCATAAGTACCTAAACATTGTTGTATTTTGACATAAAATTAATTTTTTAATTAATTTTGTGTATGTTGTAGAAAAGATTGCATAAACGTATGTATTTAGCATTTTGACAAGAGAAACTGAGCTTTGTATTAAATTAAATTCCTAGAACAAGTTTATGAAAGACATAAATAATGAACCTTTTAATTAACAAATTATTTTGAACTCGGTACTCAAAGGAAACTACATATATTTACAAAATAAATACTTTTTAAAATGAATCTGGCGTAGGTACGTAACAGGTAAATTTTTTTTTAAAAACAATTAAGTTTAAATGTTTAATAGTTTAGACTTGCTGCAATATGTTTGTACATGTACTTTCAATTAACATGGTTGAACTCATACGTGTATATACGTGTAGTTACCATAAATGCAGATATAGAAAGCGTCTCCTCACTTCCGCACTGCTTGCAGACTGCTACTTCAAACACTGCAATGCACTACGGAATTGAAGAGACACATTCTATTTCCTTCTATTACTTTTAGATGATACGTTGGTGGTATCAACTGCACTCACTTTTTCATATCTACAATACACTAGCATTTTCCAAACAAGTTTATCTTTTATGTTGAAGTCGCATAAAATGGAATATATGTATCTAACGTTACTGTATGAATATGCTGAATACGTTCTTGATTGCACAATAGTTCGGAATATTGGAATAAGCTGTAGACAGATTTTGTTTGTAATACATTTAAAAGAAAAATATAAAATATTTCGAGTATACTATCTATCGAGCAATTCAGGCAAAGCTTAGTATATCAATTAATTTATCGTAAAAAATGTCTTTAGTCATTTTGTTGTTTTAAATTCTAAGCAATTAAAAATACATTAGTACTACTACTTTTTGTTTACAATTGTAGCGAGATTTAAATTTTTTTCTGTGCTTTGTAATCAAAATCAAATTTAAGGTAAATTAATTTTTCTAAACGACTAAATTGAGATCAAATTTAATTTATTGCTATTCAAAAAAAAAACGTTATTAAATTACAGTCTTTTTAATACTTCATTAATTATATTTTATAAGAAACATTTTGTAGAATTGCATAAAGCTTTTGTCTGTCATTATTAAAATCTAAAAAAATCAAGTTAATATTGCCAATAAAACAGTTTAATTAACGTTTGTTTTATTAATGTTTCTTAGATTAGTTTTATAATGGTTTTTATAAAATATGTTTAGTTAGTTTCGCAATTTTATGAATTACATCATTTTATGTATTTATAGTTTTTAATGTTTAATGTTTACATGACATTTTTAAAAACGTTTTTGGTTTTATCAGTATTCTATTTTTTTATTAGTGGATTATAAACAAAAATAAAACTATTTTTTAAATGACGTTTACAAAATTAACATTATATGGGATCATCTTTTCTAGCACCTAACAAATTTTTTAAAAAACATATACTATATTGCGTTATAATAAATGTCTATTTTGCAACTGTGTCATTTATTTTTGAATAAGTACTCAGAATTTATTATCTTTATTTCAGTTTGTTATTCAAAAAAAATTTTTTTTTGCTCATTATATTAACTTTAGTTGGCAACTTTGCATTTGGTGTTATAATTGTAATTTCTTATTAGATGACTTAGTCATTTCTATCCTGTTAATTAAAAACTGTAATTGAGTACTTGGTGGAGATTTCTAAATCATAAGCTATCAAAATCAAATGTAAAAGCAATCAATGCTTATAGAAACAATCGCTGAGCATTTATGACCGTATCTACTAAATCACGTAATCAACACATTAATTAATTTCTTTGTGGATTGTTGTTTTTTTAATTTATTGTTGTTGTAAATACCTTTCGTAAGCTAGTGGAAATTGTCAAGTTTGTGATTGTTTTTGACACTGAATATGTGAAGCACATTAATATAACTTACATATTCTGTTGACTCACCTCTACTTAATTTAAAATTTAACTACAAATCTAAAAAAATTAGAGGTCTTGAGCATATTTTGTTTCAGATGTGATTGTATACCAATTAATCGTAATTGTGATATCGTGATAAGTATTCAGCAAATAGTAGAAGGATTCTAAAAATCATTAAGTCAAAATGTTTCAATCAAAATAATAAATTTTTATTTATTTGTCGGCTCTACTAGGTTCCTTTGGCGCAAATAAATGTTAAAATCTTTTTGAATAAAATTAAATCCAATTTTCTGTAAGAAAATGATTACCAAAAAAAACACCCAAACTACTTATAAAGTAGAGCAAATAAAAGGAATTTGAATTGTTTTTGATTACAAATTGACACCCAGTTTAACTTACAAGGAAAACTTGATTCATAAATATTATTTTAAAATTAATACCTACTTGTTTATTCTAGTATGTAGAATAATATACTCTAACAAAAACAAAATTTTATAAATCTGTTTGACTCCATAATATACAAAAGTTAATACAAGCAATTGGTATTAAAAAACATGGAATAATGGAATTGTCTTCTCCCTCTTTTTGATGCATTTACACAGTAACACGAGTATTGGGTAGTTAGCAATGTAATTATTGTGAGGAAGTAAGGGTGGTTATAAATGCAAAATAATGAAAATCATACTACTTCGATTGCTATTGAAGATGCCTCCTCACGGTACTTCGGATTTAAAAGCGCGTATTATTGCGGAGTTATTGCAAAGTCGTACCCTTCATAAAAAAAAATGTTTGTGAGTCGTGTAAAATAGAACCGCAAGTATACAATTCCGAAAACCGTGGATAGTGGTAGACTTGCTTAAAAACTGATTTGTTAAAAAATATGTTTGAATAACTCGAGTTAGTTAAAAATCGTTTAAATAACGATTTCAAAACAGTACAATTGTTTTAAAATTGTTTTAGTGCTTGCAATTTATTTTCAGTAAATAGGAGTCGTTTTAAAACTGTTTTGTTAAAACCAAATATTTTTTGAATAACTAGAATTGACTGAATATCGATTAAATAAGGTTGAATTATTTTCAAAACAGTGGAATCGTTTTAGAAACTTAATTGACTCAAACATTATCTTACTTGCTTTGAAAATCACTAATGCATAAATGTATACAATTTTGTAACATAACATAAAGGTTTCACAATTGCTGAGAATTTTGTCCCTGCTTGTAAATTGGTTCCGCCGGTAAAAAAAACATTCTTTCAAACGTTTCACCGTGTACTCTTAATTGAGGAATTAAAAAAGTTTAACAATAAATTCATTTTTCGCCGACAAGTGTATGTCAATATAGCAGAAGAAAAAGCTATTCCGAATTCAATTCTTGTTAATTACGACAACAATTACTTGAAACCAGAGTATAAATATATGTACGATATTCTATTGATCTTGGTACAATGCTTAAAGTCGGCTAAATATTTCTTGGTGTAGTAGATATATTCTTGATATTGTTAAACTGTATAATACTAATAACTTAAAAATATATACGTACAATATCATTGATATATTTTAAAACCTTACAAAGTTTTTCAAGGTTTACATGACATCAGGTAAATATTTTAATTCTATATACTTATTGCAAGATGTAGAAAATGTGTTCTAAATATTGTGAAATTAGATAAAAACAATGTTATAAAAATATGTACCAACAATATTATTCTAAAGTCACAAATGTTTTTCAAAGGTTGATTGACAACATATATTAGAGCTAATATGTATGTTTAATCAGTATCTAACGTTTTTTTGCTTACAACACCAATTTATTTACATTTTATACGTGGGTTCGTTAACCATGAGATGGCGTCGACCACAATACTTTTATATCTTATTTATAACCATACTTTTAAATTTACGTATTTATAAATGTTAAACGTTTTTTTTAGGATTTTTTCTAATTTTTACTAAAAGTTCTAACACGATGTTCTCACCATTTAAATATGCTTATTTTAAAAATTATTTTTTTATGTGCGTATATTGTAACAAAAAGTAATCCAAAATCATAGTATGTAATCAGTTAAAAATTGTATAAAGAATGCAATTTAATTATTAAAAAATTATAGAAGGTGAATATAAAATCGAGACATCTGCGTTCAAATTCAATTGAAAAACCAATTGCGTTACAACTAAAGATATAGTAATTTCACAATAATAAACTGCATTTTCTGCAAAACAATTTTAGACAAGGAATTGTAATTCTACTGTAAAATTGCTAGTAGGTATTTATAATTTTAGAGGTCATTTTTTCCAAATATTTTTGTGGCGTTCTAAACGGGTTTACACAAAGTACCTTTCAGTAAATTGTAGAAATATTTGCAACAATAAACACTTTAAGAAGTATATTATTTACCTGCTTTTGGGTACTAAGGTCAGAAACAGTTATATAGACCCTGAACAAGAATAACGAAAGTTTTCTTTACTAATAAGCATTTGGAGTTCGTGTTTGCAGTATGCGAAGTTTAAATATCAAGTTTTAGTGCAACGTAATTGTATAATTCGGTAAATGTCTATTAATTTTCTTATTTTTTACTTTACTAAAAAATCATTTTGTAAATAATTTATTTTAACGCAAAGAGCACACCCTAAGTTTGATGTTTGCTTAGTTGGCTGTTTAACGTTTACAGGAGATAATTCGAAGAAATTTCGACGATCATCACTAATAGGAAACATAAATTAAAAAAATGTTTTTGTTTGCGTAACTATGGTCAATAATTAATAAACAACACATTTTAAAAAATATATACTTAAGTAAATATATGCAAAAAACAGTTTCTAAAATTTATTTGAATACTGTCCTTATTTTTTTATAGCAATCCCAAGAAAATGCGTTTGTGCACTTTTAAAACTAATCATGTTTCAAGGTTTTTGTAATTTTATTAATTCATACTAGTCGGTAAAAAAGCAAACATTACATTTATTGAAGTGATTAAATAAATATAAATAATAATGCTGTTAAAATTTCTGTAAGCCATATTTAAAAAAAAAATGTTTTCATAGAGTTTCTTTATTGAAAAATTCAAACTAAAACCATTTCTTAGTATATCTCCTACTAATTAAAATAACTATGATACATCTTAATGCATTTCATAATTATTATTATAAAATGTAGATTTTATAACCTTTAACCGCTAACGTGCGGTCTGTGAGACCCCGGCTTTATTGTTTTAGTTACAACTTTCGCAACAAATTTTTCTGTTGCGTGGGTGTTCGTATACCTTTCTACCAGTTAATGATCTACTTGAGTATAAGCCGGCTAAGTGGACGGTTACGTAGTTTTCAGTATAAAGCCTTTTGTTTAGAATAAAATGCGTTCAGCGGTCTCTGGGACCTCACATTAGCGGTTAAGTGACGATAATAAATTTTAGAAATCTTACGGTGTTAGTGTAAAAATGAGTACAAATATAAATATTCCTGACAAAATGAATCCGGCCGACCCCAGATTTGTGAATTGGGCTCAAAATTTATTGAATCAAGACGACGAGAATTTAGAATTTGAAGAAAGCGACGACGACTTTCGTGTGGAGGAAGATGTGAAGAAATTTTTAGAAGAGAGCTCCGATGAAGATTACTTCCAAAATGAAGGTACTAGTTCTGAAAGCTCAGAGGACGAACCAGAAGAAGCTACTGAAAACAAAGAGGAGTTTTACTTTGGAAGAAACAAGCTCAAATGTTAAGTAATTTAATTATTGTAAAGGGGGGATTTTTTTTAGTAAAACCACGATTTTTGTACGCGTAAAGAGGAACCGCTAGTAAATGTTAGAACTAGAAAACATAACGTTGTTATTACGTTACCTGGATTACGTGCAAAAGCAAAAAACGAGTAAAATTAAACACTTTTGTTATTTTTTATGTGAATTTCAGTTTTTTTAGGTACAAATATGTGTTTTTAAGTTTAATATCGTTTGTAAATAAACTGTTATTAGTATTAAATAATGTTTTATTTTTATTATTAATTTCAAGCCGAGTTTAAAGCTTAAACAAATGGGGGTCTGTCAGACCGCTCGTTAGCGATTGTGTGAGAATTCGGCACGTTAGCGGTTAAAGGTTAATACAACTTGGTAGAGTAAATCTTAAGGTTAGTGGACTCGATCTGAATAAGCTATTTAAAAAAAATATGTGTTTGTTCTATGCAATCTAAATAAGTCATCAATTTTCTAAGCAATTTGAGTATTTTTATCGGCAATTATTTTTTTACAAAGAATTAGATTTAAGTTTATTCAAACAAATTTTAACACTTATTTGCGCCAAGCGAACTTAGTAGAACCGACAAATAAACAAATATTTAATATTTTGGTTAATTAATACAACTTGACCTAATAGTCAGAATTTATTTGCAACCGCATTTGCTTTTTATTTATCAAGACATTATAAAATTTTCTTTGCTAATATTATCTTTATTGCTTTATTTTAATTGAATTGAATTAAAACAAGCAATCTGGACGTCTTTATGTTGTTTAAGGAATTATAATTGTTTTTGTAGATTAGAATTATCTAATAAAGTATCAACATATTTACAGTATCCTTAGTGTAAAGGTATTTAGAGAAAAGTATTAGTTATAATAGCAAAAACTATTTACTTATAAAAAGATAGTACTAATATAATTTACTCTAAATTTATTATCAATTTGTAACAAGTGATTTTTAAGGCGTTTATTTAGATAAATATGTATGCGCAAAAGATCATAAGAAATGTAAAACAATTCTATTATTTATATATTTTTGGTTTGGTAGTTATATTTGCCACAATATAAATACATTAACAAAAAACAAATACTGTTATCACTTCTTTTTAAAACATACATCTACGTCTTAAAAATGTTTAAGTAACACATTTAATCAAACATTAAGCAGTTTTTTAAAATGCTGACCGAGTGTAAGAAAAAACAATCGACGCCGATCGCTACACAAAATAATTGGTTTTAGCAAACATAAACTTAAACGCAAATATTTTAATTAAACAAATTAATTCTAAAATAGTTTAGTTAAAATTAGCAATATTATTTCTAGTTAAATAATCAATATTAAACAGTTTCTACTATAGAACAAACAAAAAATACGGTTTTATAAAATAGTAATGCAGTTTGAAGAACATGTTTTTATTGAATAGAAATTTTTAAACAGCTTCTTAATGATTATAAAATATACGCTGTTTCGTATCTTTTCTAACTACAAAGACAGTCATGATGTGTAACTTTTACGTTATTTTTTTTTAAATTTTAATTAGAGCATCTTAATTTTGTGTCAAAACAGTTTTTGTTTGTCATAATACCTAAAAGTATGCACTATTGTCGTACTGTCGACACGTTAAAAATGTTTATCGCAAAGCTTTTATGCTTCTTTGCAATAAGTTAAATTGAAGTCGATCTTTAACGCTACGGAATCTTGCACAACGTATCTAAAGAAAACGGCATTGTTAAGATAAAGTCAAGTATTGGTAAAACAGCTAACATACCATAGTTAACAAATTTTGCAGATAAACATATTTGCCAAGTACATTTGTGTAAAATTGTATTTTCTAATGTTACGTTAAAAGTTTGTATAAAAGTTTGTACAAACAAAGAAACTTAAAAATTTAAAAACAAACATTTAAAAAAAATAATTTTTATTTAAAATTAAAATTTTTTTTTAAATTTTAAATAAAAATTAATTTCACAACACATTACTATTCAGTATTTTTTGTAAAACATATTAGTTATTTTTTATTCTATGTAATAATTTTTTATACAATTAAATTATTTAACTTAAAGTCTTCTCCACAAAAAAATATTTTAGTTTTAGTTTATTTTATTTCATAAACATGTTTCGACATTATAAAATATCATTCTCAGTATGTCTGCAAACAGTATAAATTATTAGAAATATAGCTAACACATTAATTTATAAAAGCGCATACCAAGTAATATAATTAAACTGACATGTGTCAAATATAACAAATTGAAACTATCAATAAACACACAGCCAGAAATGATAAAAAATAAATAAAAATTTAAAAAAATAGATAAGTAAAATTAGAATTTAGGATTAAGAAGAGGAGAAGTGCTTATATCGAGAAGTTCATTAAGACACGTAGAAGAATTATCATTAGAAAGACGGTAAATTTCTAAAATTTTAAGATTGTTGAGATAACGCTGAAATATATAAATAATATTGAAAATAATTTTTTTTCTAATTGTTCTTTTTCTAACATGGTTACTTTTAGTTCAGATATATAAATGACTGTATTGTTATTTTTAATAGTTTTTTAGACGATCTAAGTAAATTTAACGATTTTATCAATTCACTTCATCTCCAAAGAAAATGAGATTAAAAAATCATATTTATTTTATTAATACAAATTTAAATACTGATATCTCTAATACCTGTTCTGCCTTTGCTAATTACATTTTTTCTACTAGTCATTCTTTTTCTCCTGGTCCTAATATTAAATTTCTTCATTTTTGTAATAAAGGCCATTATTTAAACAATCTTAAAATTTTAGAAATTCACCGTCTGTCTAGTGATAATTCTTCTACGTTTATGATTATAAGCGACTTTCGACTTAGACCGCGTCGTAGTTAATTCTTCTACGTGTCTTAATGACCTTCTCGATATAAGCACTTCTCCTCTTCTTAATCCTAAATCCTAATTTTACTTTTCTATTTTTTAAATTTCAATTGATTTTTGATCATTTCTGGCCGTGTGTTTTTTGATAGTTTCATTTTGTTATTTTTGACATTTGTCAGTTTAATTATATTACTTGGTATGCTCTTTTATAATTTAATGTGTTAGCTATATTTTTAATAAATTATACTGTTTGTAAACATACTGATGATGACATTTAATTATGTCAAAACATGTTTAAAAATAAAATAAACTAAAACTAAAATATTTTTTGTGGAGTAGACTTTAAGTTAAATAATTTAATTGTATATCTAATAGTTCATTTTGATGATGGATTACTTTAACGTTATAATAAATTTTTATTTTAATTCATATGATAATAAAAAAAAGGGAAACCTATACTCAGTAACACATTATAAAATGATATAATTTATTTTTTAAAAGATAATGTGTTTTTCCTTGTTTACTTATAATTTACAATAACATTTACAATGTAATAATTTTATCTTTAATGAAAACAACAAAAGTTTTAAAAAATTGTATATGCTTTATACATAAACACATTTGCATAAATTATTTTGTTCCCTTATTTTTTATTATAAAAAAACCGAATTGTCAATAATTCAATTAACTGTGGACGCGCTCTATACATCAACAATTCATAAATTCGATCAGCAATTGTAATTCCAACGCAAATAAATTTTTAACTTGGTAAAATAGAAACTCGTTGAGATTTATAAGCTGACCATTAAATATTTATGCTGTATAAGTCCTAGTAAACAAACAGCGTCGAATAGCTGTTTAAAAATGATGGTAGTGCAATGTATTGATGCTTTTAACATAAATTAATTTTTTATATCAACTGTTACAACAAACCGATGCAGTTTCATTTATAACAAAACGTGAGATTTAATTACGTAACATGGTGTTCGGTTGCTTATGTCGTTGTTAAAGACAACAAAATCTAATGAGTTTTAGAAAAAAAAAATTAATACGTTAGTTATCATAGAATGTTTAATTTAAATTCGTGAAAATTAAATCTAAAATTATTTTTCCAGTTTTAAATAGCAATTTTATATATTTTCAACGTAACAGTCAATAATACATGTGTCGCTTTTACAATGTTTGTTATACAGTTTGTAGTGGTACAACTCCCTGTAGTGTACTATTGAGAATTGCAATATCTACGAGAAGCTAATACTAGCTGTAAATACAACAAAAGCATAAAATTTTTATATTTTATCAAATTTAAGCTTGTATACATCATATTAAAACTGTAAAATTGCTTCAAAAACATGTATTTAAAAATGTAATCGTTTTTGTCAAGATTCAAATTGTGTTTTATAAGCGTTCATCAACAAAAACCATTTTTACAAATTTTTCAAATAATGTCCTTCGTTAATTGAACTACTTTAAAAAATGTTTTTTTTTTGTTTTAAATTAAAAAAATGACAATAATATAAATTTTTAGTTTTAAAATAAATGCGTTAACAAAATATGTCCTATTTTTACGCTAGAAACAGACAGTAGCAATAGCATGTATACAAAACAGCCTATTATTAAGTAATAAAACATTATTCTAAACCAAAATTTTGTAATATTTAATAAACAAATGTTAAATTAATTAACAACAATAAAGTTAATTAATTCAAAACGTCGTTACATCGCAAAAAGCAAATACAAACTATTTAATTATTTATATATTAAATTTTAGTATTAAAATTTATCAAACAATTTTAACTTTTTTATTATATACATAATAATTGCTATTAATAAATATATTACATGTTTCCAATAATTTAATTCAATTTCCTTAATGATTTTCTACGACAAACAAAATACAAACCGCCACTTTTTATTCTAAATGATGTTACGAATAATTGAGACAAATTTAGTAAAATAATTAGTAGATAACACATTTTAAAAGTAATTTAAATAATTCATAAAACTCACATTCCGTTTTAATTTATTTTAAATCTATTGATAATAAAAAGCAAAACTATTGTTAATGCCCTACATAGATTAGATTTAGTAGACGCTTTTACTGTATGATAAAGTTGATAGTGCATTTATGCAGTTTCATATAAAACGTCACCAAGTAATATATAAAAATACCTACATTCAAGTTAAATTTGCATTTTGAATTCTATAAAAATTCTATTACTTATTTTAAAGAAAAATCTGCTTGGGTTTTACATGTTCTTTTATACATTGATTTATATATTCAGAATATGACTACCATTTCTTTTAAATGTCAGCTTTACTTGTTCGTAAGGTTATTTATTCTACATGAAAATAATACATCGAATTTTCATCTTGTAAGAACGCAAATATTTACATATTTCGGTAACATTATAATACGTGATCGCAATTTAATGAACAATGTAATTAGAAAACGCAATTTTGTGTTGTATTTTTAGTGTAAAATACACATAACTTCTATTATGAAACTGTGCGAGTGTAATGAATCAAAATTTTAATGAATGAATCAGTACTACAGTGGAGGAGATAAACACTACAGTGATAATTACCCGAGCAAATACTCCGTTGTATTAGCTTATAAAATTTACTTTACACACAGACACAACATAATTAACGTATTGCGGCATAGTTATTACTATAATTATTATAAAATATTGAAAGAAAGACTTTCAGCAGGTACATATACTGTGTAGCATTCATAGATTTTATCCTCGTTAAGCTGACACTGCAAACAGAATAGTCATTGTTAGAATAATAACTGCCATCATTTTAAGTGAATACCGACGGTAAGTACCAATAAAAGCTGTTACAGATTCAGTACGCATCACAGTTTTATGTCTTGCATACTCAAAGTTCAACATTATTATTCAGAAATTAATTTTGACAGTAGTTTTTGCCTTACACTAAATCTTTTTACTAAAATGCATTTAAACTTAACGATAACTTTTTTACCATATTATCATTAAAACAAATTGCTTTATTACCAAAGTAATATCGTTTTTTATATGTTGCGAGACATCAAACATCTGTTTTTAATACCTACAACTTTGAACATATGAATATTTCTTGTTTTCTGTCTATTTGCACAGTGGTAATAATAAGATCACGTGAAATCATTTTTGCTATATTTCATTTAAAAAAAAGATAAAAATTTAATACATTGGTGTTATTAATGTTTAAAGATTTAAATTGTAACTGTTATAATCGCTTTAATCAATTTTTCAATTACAATTGTTAGAACCGATTTGTTTTCAATCAATGCACACATATGCTTTAGTTTATATAACACATAATAAATTATAACATATATTTTAGTGTACTAAAAGGTCAACTACAAATGCTGTAAAATTGATTTAATTTTTTTGTATTCAATCATAAAAAGCAACACTCGCAATTAGTAGTCTACTGCATCAAAAGGCTTTTATTTTAGAATATTTAACTAATTGTTACATAAAAATATCAAACAAGTTAAAATAATTGTTATATAAACACAATGTAAAGTACCAAATTCTAATTAATAATTTTGTTTAAATCTCAATAACATTTGTTTATTATATGTACAGTTATCAGAAACAATTGCAATTTATTTATGAATAATATGTATTAGTAGCTTTTTTATAAACTTTACATATATGGATATTTTAGGAATTTTTCCGGCAACGTTGTTTTTCTATGAGTAGCAGCATCAAGAAACACTTTAAGTGTCTGTAAACACTTTAGACCTCTTTTTTTTATTAAAATGGCATAATTAATGCATGTTTAACAATGAAATCATTAATTTAGTAATTAGTAATTATGTTACTCAAAAACTACAATAAATTAACACAGATTACATTAACATAAAGAATAAAAACCTTAATGTAAAGATAATCATAAAAGTTTCAATAATAAAGTACTTTATTGATTTTTTCGTCGACCATTTTTTAATATCGGTATTAACGTATTATAATTTATCAGAAACAGATTGTTAATGACAATCAACAATAAACCTAACCCGGCTAAAAATAAACTAAAGAGAATTAACAAATATTAAAAAATGTAATTAAACGTTTATAATTTACAGTAAATTGTTCTTTTCATTCTTCCTGGTTTCATTATTAACACTATAATTCTCTTAGGGTACCATTATAAACAAATTATAAAAACAAGAAAAACGTATTTATACAACTCACTTCTTCTACTTGTTACGAGGATTTACTCGTAATTTAAATGGTAACGACTAACTCAGTTTGATTCCGTGATTAGATCGTAGGTTTTAATGTGCTAATTATAAAATAAAATTAAAATTAGAAATTAGCGACAAAACATTGGTTATATTGAGATGAATGAATCCAAATTAGCCAACAGATAGCAGTATCAGAAGTCGCTATCACAATTACGGGAAATCAACGTAAATCAGAAAAATATAAATCAATGCTTATCCTAAGCAAGGGGTAAGCTAAGCGATTACGTTAGATCATATATTCGAAGCGAACCATAGTAAGCGAGCTGTCAAAAAGCAACCACTTTACAGCGCATGATTGTCAATGTAGCGAATAGTGGGCAAAACTTATATGGGACGAAAATCACACCAAGACACTTTTAACATAACATCCTTTTCCTCTGCTTACCTTCTTAGACGTCGGGTGAGGGTTTCAGTTTCTGTACCCATTTCTTCTAAGTCATCCTATTTTTCGCTATAATTATGCTTGTTATTTCTTTTAATGTGTTTTTTTTCGTCTTGATTTGGTTCATCAATTTATTTTCTAAGTATTCTACTCTGCTTATTAGTTAGTTTTCCAAATTTCATCACCTTTCTTCTGGTTTTATTTTTACTACATGTCCATACTAATTTAACTGCTTTTTTCTTATTTTCTTTATTATTAACCTTTGCTTTGTTATATCTCCAATGTTTTTGTTCTTGATCCTGTTTCTTTAGTTTTTCCAGTATTCTACTCTGCTTATTGGTTAGTTTTCCAAATTTCATCACCTTTCTTCTGGTTTTATTTTTACTACATGTCCATACTAATTTAATTGCTTTTTGCTTATGTTCTCTATTATTAACCTTTGTTTTGTTATATCTCCAATGTTTTTGTGTCTTAGTATTGTTGTGTTTAAGGTGTAATAGATTTTTGTTAATTTATTGCATTTAAATAGTTTTCATCTTTTTTTTTCTCATTGTTTAATTTTATGCAGCATAAGTGATTATTAAAATTTTTCTACTGTTATAGATTTGTTGTGTCTTAGTATTGTTGTGTTTAAGGTGTAATAGATTTTTGTTAATTTATTGGCTCGATTTTTACGATTTTTGTTATTATGGTTTTCAGGTATTTGTATATCGTTACTTTTTCCAAGTTTTTGATGGATTTTTATCTCTTCTTCTTGTTTTTATTATATTCTATGTTATTTCTTCTCCAAATTTTCTTTTTCGCTTTTTGATGGAATTATTTTTTCTAACTGTTTTTTTTTTGTTTAGTTTTATTTTTACTTTAGAATTCCACCATTTTGTTCTTTTTGTATATTTATTATGTCTATTTTCCACAAATTTTTTAAGTTGTTGTCAGTACTACTTCTTCCAATGTTTTTCACCTTTCTTGTCATGTCCATTCTAATTTTTTTCCTTCTCGTTTCGGGGATTACATGTCTGTCTCCCCTTAATATTTTTTCTTGTTTTCTTAAATTTTTAATTTGTGTCTTGCTAAACTAATATGTTTCATTGCTTTTTTCTTGCAGTTTTATTCGACAGTATATGTGACTAATTACGATTTGAACCAATTCTGTTTCCTTCTTTGTTCTTATTTGTTTAAATATTTCTGCTCTTCTCTCTTGTGTGTATGTTTTAAAATCTATCAGATTTGTAGCAGTCCTTTCATTTGCCACAAATGTATAGTTATTCTCTATTTGTTAATTACACATTCTATTTCATATTATTTAGTCGTTTCTCGTACAAAAATCTATTATTTTTATACTATTCCTGTTTATAATTTCTTCTCCATATTTTCTTACTCCTCTGTTATGTTCTTTAACCATTATGTTGTTTCAATTCCCTGTTATTATTTTCTTCTGCTGTTCCTTCTATTGGCTCATATATTTGTATAATATTGATTATTTTATTCAAGTTAATACTGATTACCATTGTTTTTCAGTTAATCGCTGTATTATTTTTTTATATATTACTTTCTTTGCATTTTTTTTTGGTTTCATTTATACTAAGAATTTTCATGTTATTGCTATCCATTTCTTCTATTACTTTTCTCACTTTTTCTGATAAAGTGTTTATAAATAAACAAGAAACAAAAAATCATAATACAGTGCATGCCGCTTAATAAAATCACATTGGGATTTTGGTTTTTTACCGATAACCAAAAGATAACAAAATCTAATTATAAAAAAAAAAATAAATAAATGTTTATTGGTTAGAAAAGAGTAAACACATACAAGGTGTATCGGATTATTTTAGAAGATGGCATACTTTTAAGATAAATCTCAAAGATAACGTTTTTACAAATGTTTAATTGAGGTTACGTAATAAAGTAGTCAAAATACTTAAATAAATAAATAACTGCAAAAATATAGCTAAATATACAAAACAAGTATTTAAGGTACAATGACTGTAATCAAACATTTTGTAAAAATTCAGTTAATGCAAATTACAGGTGTAAAAAAATTGACGTAATCTAAAATTATGATTACTAAAGTAATATTGTGATTGCATACGTTTGATTCATTTTTTAACAAAATTATGATATTACCGCACTGATACCATTATTAGTAATTACAATAAGCGGCGTGCACTGTATTAAGATGGCTAATATAGTAAGCAAAGTGGTAACTATTTTTGATCGAGTAATGTATATAATGCTAAAACTAAATAAAAAAAAGCATACCAATAATGCAAGATATGCCCTTACGAGCACATCAACAGACGAAGATGCTCAATAATTTTAAAACCATAACAGATACAGAAAACATTAGTAAATACAGACTAGAAAGTCCTAACGAAGCAAATGATGCTTAAGCTCCTATTGTAGAGAAAACCTATACTGTATGAATACCTCTTTTAAAACATCAGAACAAAAAAAGTAGATTTGAAAGAAACCTGACGGCAAAACAATAAATTCGATTGCATCCTATCTTCCGTAAGAAAGAGGTGTCGAAATGTCACAATTAAAAATCGATTTAATACGGGTAGTGACTACAGACCAAAATTGTCATAAACCAAAAAGAGAAATGCAGCATTAATAACAGATTTACAAAAAAAGGAAAGCAATACAACAACCTAATAAAACAAAAACAAAAGCCCATAGAAAATATTTACATACAAAATTAACAAACTGCGTAGACTGCCGTCAAACAATTCTGTTTCCAACTACCTAAGAAAACCAAGAAAAAAGGTGAGAATGTATAACACTCGCATGATTACAAAACTAATATAAAATAACATCAATATGAAAATGCTAAGATACAGAAGAAGTAAGGGAAACCTAGTAACAAATAAACTAAACACCCACAAAGAAACCATGAGGACAGATAGAAAAAATATTGCAAACACTATATAAAAATATTATCAAAGTTTGTATAAGAAACATGTGCAAATGACAAACGGGTTAAAAAAGACTCAGCAAATAAGAGGAAAATTCAAAAATACCGGGTCCGAGAATGTACGTAAGATAGATATGACAGAGCTAAGAATAGCACTACAACAAATGAATACATGCAAAGTCCGAGGAAAAGACAATATTACTACCAAAATGCTCAAAACGGGAAGAAGAACTCTGAAAAAAGCAATGCTGAAATTGATGAATCGATGCTTTACCAAGGGGAACATGCCCGAATCGTAACAAAACGCGGAAATAGTCTTGATATACAAAATGAGCGAAAACACAAATCTAGAAAATTACAAATTTATCAGTTTGCTGTCGGTTTACTACATACTCACCAAAATACTCATTAATTGACTTACAGCTAAGCTTGACTTCTATCAACTAATTGAATAAACGGGCTTTACAAAAAGCTACAACGCAATCAACCACATACAAGTAGTTCAAAGACTGATCAAAGATGTACTAAGTTACAACATCTCACTCCACATCGCATTTACTGACTACCATAAAGCATTCGATTCTGTTGAAACTTGAAACCTAGGCAGTACTAGAAGGGATGGCAAAAGAGCGGATCGATTCAAATTATATTAGGCTCATTAAGTATATATATAAAAACACAACGTTGAAAATAAAAGTTGATGAAGATTTGACGACCGATAAAATATCAGTAGAAAGAGCAGTGCGACAAAAAGACGCGATCTTTGCTAAACTCTTCGCCCTGGCTCTTGAGGACGCTACCCTGGCAAAGTGAAAACATTAAAAAAGATGGAATAAGGTTTAACAATTTAAGATTCGCGGATAATATAGTTTTAGTAAGTAAACTCAAAAGACATGATGCATGAATTAGACAAGGCTTCTCAAACAATAGGCTTAAAAATAAATGTCAAAAAGATTAAAATTATGAGCGCAGGAAATGTTAGTATCACTTTAAGAAATCAAGCTATAGAAAATGCTCAAAAATATAACTATTTATGACATAACATTACAAGAGGAAAAAATACCAGACAGCTAAGCTAAATAGTAAAATTAGTCTCACATAGGCAGTTTTTGCAAATGTTAGTTATATCTCTAAAACTTCAAAATACTCAAAAATTTCAAGCAAAGGGTATACGATCCAGAAGAAGTAACTGCACATGACATGGAAACAATGACGCTAACAAAACACAGTACAAACAGATTACGCGTCGGAGTCAACTTAAGAGACAGGATCCGAAACGAAGACATAAGAGCAAGACAAGGGTTGAAGATATTGTAGAAAAAAATGCAAGGTTGAAATAGCGTTGAACAGGTCATATCGATAGAGGCAACAAAAGGTGAACAAAAAAAACTGTTACAATGGCGACATCAAAAAAGAAAACAACATTTTTGGGCGACAACAAGCTCATTAATTTATAATCTGAAAAAAACATTACAAAAAATTGGATACTAAATTCCCAAGACAGAAACACATTGAAGAAAAAGGGGGAGGTTTATATTTTTCAGTGGACCTTATATAGCAGAAAAAAGAAGAAAAGACTGTATTAAAAGTAATGTAACACGTTTATCTACGATTACAATGTAATTAAACTAAGACACTTTTTTGTTCTGTAATATTTCTTTTTATTTTAAAAAATTCTATTCTATTTAATTATATGTTACATTTTTTTAATTACATTTTAAAATTATATTTTTACTCAAACATTTTTACGTACATTCTTAATAAGTTATTGTAAAAGCATTTAAAGTTCTTATGCAAAATAATTATAATTTCTTATTTACATTTCTATTTATTTGTAGATGGTTTTGTAAGTTTTTTTGTCTCTTTTATATTTTGACATTTCTCTATTGTATATTATTTTATATACTGTTTAGTTTTTTTAGTAATGTTTTGTATCTAGAAAACTAATTTTCGTATTAATTAAAGGCTTGTTCTATTATTACAATGTTATAAAGACAAAGTTTTAAATTGCATTTATATCCAGTTTAATGCAAAGGAACAAGTTTATTTTGAAATTAGTTTTTTTTTTTAAATCTGAATTATTAATCAAATTATTGTTTTTGGCGTGCTTATATTGTTATATATTAATCCAATTGATTTAAACAAACAAATTGTTAAATTTACGTTTATTTTTTATACCTAAAATTACGTTTTGATTTAAATTAAAATTAACGAAAAGTGTGAAATGTATATAAACTTAATTACTGCAGAAACTCTGTTTGTATTGTTGTAGCGTAGTTTGTATATGTTTTTTGTGAGTTGTAGGTTTTGATAGGATGTTTGTGGAGTTGTAAGTAAGACACGTTTATCTAAATTTAAGTTGAATTTTTGATTTGTTTAGTTAAATCATTACAATTAAATGCAAATTTTTTATAGGTAACAAACAATCGTTATGTTAAACTAATTAATTTTTTCTATATTAATTAATTAGTTTAGTCAATCTGCGTAATTAAATCAAATGAAAAATTTATTATTGTGTAATTAAGTATTTTTTAAATTACTTGTGTATGATTTTAAAAGAAACAAATTGTATACCTACAATAATTGCCGAAACATAATAAATATAACAATTTAAGTTTTACATTAGGAAAATAACTTATGTCATGTTCTATTGTATTAACAAAATTAATAATTATAATCAACAAATTTGTTATATCTAAGTTTTATTAAAAAACTGTTAGTGTTTGTATTGTATTAAATTTAAATTGCAAATTCCAATTTCTAATTAATGTTTTTGTTTAGTTTAGCTATTTTGAGGTAAATTAAGTTTAGTTAATTTTAGGTATTCTTATGCTAATTGCTTGTATAAAATTATTTTAAAATCTTTTTAAATGTTATATATTACCTCAGAGTAGTTGTTTTTTGTTTATTTCAAAAACATTAAGCGTTTTTGTTTTTTTTCATATACGTTTTAAACCGATTTTTTTCTATTAATTAAATAATTACTTATTCTGACAAATTTAAGAGTTGTATTTTGTGTTAAATATAATTTTAGTGTGAATGTATGACCAATATCTAAATTTGTCCTGTTCTATTTGTTGTTATTGTATTGCTAAATAGCTAATCAAAGTTTGTACGCTGTTTACAACGTTGTCGCCTTGTGGCACAATTTATATTTGTTGATGACGCAAATGCAACGCTGTTTAGACTATTGAATACTGGATGAAAGGCACAAATAAACATGTATTTAAATTTTTTTATTATAAAATAAATATTTAGATTAATAATAACAAACATTAAAAATTGCTTATTGCTTTCGCAATTTATAAAAAATAAAAAAAACAAAAATTAAATTCATTTAATACATTTTTTATTAAAAGGTCAAATTAATCAATAATTAAAAACATTCTATTAAAATTAAATTATAATTATTAATTAGAACACAAAACAAAATTATAATTTTCTACTTAACAAACTTAAAAATTTATGCATACAGTAATAATGAACCCGCTGCAAAATATGATACCTTGGTGGCAGTGTGTAAACGACTATGTTAAATCGTTGACGTTAAATGTGTTTAATGATAGAAGGTCAAAATACGTTACAAATCTTGAAAAAAAATGCTGTGTTTAATTACATTTCTTCATATGGGTACTTACATCTTCAATGATCAAACTTAAGGATCTATGGCGGTAGCAGAAATCGTTTAACGAATTTTAAAAAGGTAGATCACTACAAAGGATTTTTAAAACAGTGCCAAAATTTTTAAACAAAGTATCTCAATACAGAGACATTTTCTGTAATTTTTTAGAGCTTTAAATAATATATAAAAAAGTTAAAATTTTAAAGAATTTTGTTACCGAAACTTGTACAACGATTAAAAAAATATATAACTCTATTCTATTTTAGCAAATAACATCAGCAAAATTAAAAATAAAATGAAAAAATTTTAATAAAAAATTTGTAAATTTACTATTTTATTTTATTCTATTGATCACTTGACAATTGGTCTTACAAATTTTAAATTTTTCGATAGTAGACTTCTAGTAAAACTTAATACAAAATTTCTTTGTATTATCTTTTTAAAAATTTTAAAATCAATTTGAGAATTTTGCTATGTAAAATAATTAAAATGTTTAAATTTGGAAATATATAATACATTTATATACTATAAGTATTCAAAAGTGTTCGATAGCAGAGTCATTTCATAGTGTGATTTTACTATGTGCTTCAGTAAACTATAAGTATTATTAACCTTCATTACATTATTAGTTTATTTAAAAACACAAAATCAAAGTTTATTTGTGATTATACCTATATCTTATTTGTACCACAGGTTTGCAAATCTGTGAAATGTATCTTTGTAGTAGCAAACATAGTAAAAGATGGTTTTACACGTAAACTTTTGTAGTACTTTCTTGTTTACATACATACGTTTAATACTAGGTTTACTTATCGAAAATAAACTTTCACGAGTACTAACCAAAATTTTCTTATCTAACTTAGAAATCTATAATTTTTTTCTAATGATATAAATAAAAAACGTTTTATTTATTATCAAAGATACGTAGATGATATTTTAGTTTTATTTAAAGGTAGTGAATATGATATAATTTATTGTTTCAATGTACTAAACTTATTACATTCCAATATTAGATTTACAATTAAAAAAATCAAACAATATTCTAAATTTAATTGATTTATCTATTAAACGTAATAACAACAATCTATATATTGGTTTTTATCGTAAACCTACTACTACCATCCATGGTACTCAAATTAAATATTCATCGACCTACCACTACTGATCACGTTATTTATTTTCTTTATTCTATCCACAAGCACACAAATTAACAACTATTAGGTTTTTATTTTAATCGTTTATATATTTTTCTTTTTGATCATGATAGTTTTAACAAAGAAGTAAATATTATGTATATTAATGGTTATCTTTTACATATTATTAAAAATTTACAACAGAAAATTTTGTCTTCTTTTAAAATTAAAGACGATTTACCTCTTAAAATATTTTAACAATAACATTTCTTTTTTGTCAAAAAATAATAATAAATCTTTATTAATTATTAATAAAAATAAAATAGATATATTAGATAAATCCGATGTAAATTAAAATGTAGTGACGTAACGTATTCTATATAAGACAAACAGTTTGCAAGTTTCGTTAGATTTGCTAAGCATCTTTCTTGTATGAAATATAATAACATTTTGTTTAAATCGTCATTTTAAATAAATTAAATTACAATTTAAATTGCGATTTATGTCTTAACAAAGTTGTTAACCGTAATGATAATTTACTTTTTCATAATGCGTTTTTGTTTATTTCCATTATTTTATTGTAACTTAGAATATTTTTATTATTAAAGCTAACTTTGTAATTTTTTTGAAATTATCAAACTTCAAATATTTAATTTGATTAGTAAATTTTGGTAAGTAAATTTTTATTGTTTTTGACTTTATTATAATTTTTCATATTTCTATAGGAATTTTTATATTTTGTAAAGTTTAATATTTGAATACTGTTTTTCTAATGTTTATGTAAGAAACTTATTCTTTTTAAAAATAAAATTTAATACATATACTATACGCCAAATAATGACGAATAATCTAAACATATAGCGTGTTAATTCAAAAATAAAAACAAAATTTATGGAAAGATTGTGAAAAGCTAAAAAATATAATAATATAATTATAAACCATTTAAATTTAAAAAAAATTGATAGAAAAACTAAGCTTTTTTATTTTATTTTTATCTATGTTCTGTTAAAAAGAGTTAACCAATAATATCTATAAAAAACATATAAAGGGTAACATAACTATACAAGAGGTCAATAAAAAGTTATTAGTTGTTCCATAGTTGATGTTTTTATAGGTTATTTTAGTTTTTTGTTGTACGCCACTGCAGATTGTTACCTTCTTTACATAGAGGATATCAAATTATATGCAAAAAATCTTAAATAACCGTAGTGTTTAACTAACATTTGCTATTTATTTATACGCTCTACCAATTTTTAGTTACAAAACTATATTTGATGCTGATTTTTTGTAGTTTCTAGTAGTTGCGTTGTAGCTTCTATTGTCGTGGGTAAAAGTAATGCTTTGAAGACCGTCGGTGGAAGAAACGTTAGGTTTGATTTTACGCCAGTAGTAGCTACGTATCTCGTATCGCTGTGATCTAAGGCTAACAATACTAAAAATCGTCGGTAAAAGATGCGTAAGATGATGTATTTTTTTGATGTACGATTTAGTATGTGATTACGGACTGTAAGTTTAGCGCCGCTGTCGTATTTAGTTATAAATACCTAGACAAGTAATGTTTAGGGTTACGGGCTTTATGTTTGGTTTTGTACCAGGCTATAAAAAGTCAGATAGGTAAGCTGTACCGTTACGAACTGTATGTATCGTACCTGGTTATAAAAAAGTCAAATGAATTCTTGATGTGCTAAAGAGCACAAACAAATAAATCTTTTACTTAAAGTGCTCGGGTATTATACTAACGCCGATAATGACGTTAGGTTAATTGTGTAAGAATATTTGTAAACAATAAAAACTGTTTAAAAACATACCTCAAAGTGTATTTTTCTCTCAATTTGTGTATACGTTTGTGCTGACCCTGTGAGCATCTACGCTTAATGTCTTTTATTTTGCAGTTACTGCGGGCTACTACGTAGCTTCAAGTCAAGTTAATTACGCCAAGTTCAAGTATCACTTTTTTGCGAGATTAACAAAATAAAAAAAAAGTAACAAATAATAGCAATTACTAACACTGTCGGTGATAATTGAACCACTTCTTATAGAACTCCCTGTAATAGTGCTGTCTCCAGTAACTTTTAACAAACAAGGTAAGTTAATTAAATATTTTTTTGTGATTACTAAAGATAAAATATTACAGATAACTAGTAAACTAACAAAAAAAACTGAATTGTTGTTGAGGATTATTTATTTATAAGTTAATGCCGGTTTTCAAGTGATACTTTACTAGAGTTCTTTACATTAAATCAAAGAGATATCTTACTAAAACAACGACTTCCTAAACTGCGAGTAAGTAATTACAATAAATCGGACTATTAAAGTTAATATGGCTTACAATGAAATTCAATCGCCTAATGCCTAATAGCACCAAGAATGCCTAATAACATATTAATTTTTTTACACATTGTAGACGATTCAATTAAAGATTTAAGCGTTTTTGTGTGGGTACAAGCTTTTTTTGAAAACCAAAACTTGTTTTTGTGTATTTGATAATATTTTTTCATAGTTTAGTATTACTTGTAATTTTAGATTAATGTGTAGTGTATAGATCAGAAATTGCATTTAGTCGTTTTGTGGTTTTGTTGGGTGCTGTAAAAGAACACCGTAATTATTTACAACTCAATTTACTACTAACATAATTGGATTGAGCAATTACTTTCTATGAAACTTTTATTTTGCGTGTAGGTACGTTGTTTTCTTGTCAAAAACCACATCCGTCATCGAAGTTTTTTTTTTGTAAAAAAGTACAGCAGGTTTACTTTAAAACATTTCACGTTATTTCAAGTGTTGTTTTAATTATGAGATGTTGTACAGTATGTAAATGTAAATTCAAAAATAATTATTCAGTGTATATTGTTTGTTTAACTTTAATGTCCGTCGTTTTTCTTTATATATAGATTTAAATTTTAATTCTACTGACTTAATAATTTTATGTTAACTAGAATAAGTAATAATATTAGACGGTATGTTTGTTGGACCAGTAGACTGTTTCCACTCATAATCTTTTCTTTGGCCTGAAGAAGTGCACACTAGAGGCACGAAACGTGTGCCATAAAAATAGTTTATAGTGGTTTTTATTGCCCCTCCTAAGGAAGATAAGATCTAATACTAATTACAACTTCACAAACAGGAGGATAAGCTAGCAGTCAACTACCTACCAGCATAATTATCTTTAGTTACCCCACAATAATACATCACACAGCAACCGAAAACAGCAAACGTACCAGACAACATATCCTTAGAAACCGCAAACCCAGACGATGACAAAGACATGGAACTAGACTCAGGCAACAGACATTCATGGCAAATCGTAAAGAAACGCAAAATAGATAAAAAAATCACCTAACCAAACATCTCCAACACATCACAAATAAATGTCCAAAATCGGTTCAGCTCCCTATTCACTGAAAACATCAATCCAGTTGAAACAGAAAATACGGTAACAACCATGACCACCAAAACCAAAAAACTTGAGGGTCATGATTAACAACTTTTTTCAGGTTGCAAATGAAGAAACGTACTACATTAAAACAATAACAAATAAAACCGTCAAAATCACTCTACATAAAATAGAAACATACAAAGTGCTAATGAAGCACCTAAGAAAAAAAAACATGCATATAGAATTGTAATTAGAAACCTACATTGTTTCATATCAATAGGAAATATTAAAAAACAACTAGAAAAAGCAAGCTACAAAGTCTACAACGTTTTGAATGTTAAACACAGTCTAACCAAAGATCCTTTATCACTATTTTTTATTATTTTGAAACCACAAAGGAACAACAAAGAAATATTTAAGTTAGAATTTTTATGCAACACTAAAATCACTTTAAAACCTTTTATAAAAATCTACAATATAATCCAGTGCATGAGATGCTAGCCTTACGGTCACTTCAAAGCGCATTGCACTAAACCATTCAATGATAAAAAATGTAGCAAACTAAGCAGCATACAACGTACTAATTCTTTTTCTCAAATATAAACTTATGTCACAACATACCCTTGGTAAACAGTCAAATAACATACACGCAAATCGCAAGCTGAAACGTTAATGCCACCATAACAGAACAACCATCAAACATAGAAAAACAACTATTTACATGTTTGAATTAATTTAAATCTATGTTCGCCTAACTAATTAATCAAAAAGGCATAATATTAAACCTACTAACAACAGTTAAATAAATAATGCCCCAAATTCTACAAATTGCAACCTAGAACGCCAACGGACTACTTAATCATAAGCTAAAAATCATAACTTTCCTAGATTTAAATAAAATTGACATTTCAATTATCGTTGAGTCTCATTTTACAGATTGAACAGCGTTTTTTATACCTTAATATTCCATATACCATACCCTGACAATACCGCTCATGCCAGATCCAAATCCAAAGATTTCTTCCAAACTCTCGAAAACAAGTTTGGAGCGCCAAACATGCACGCTGGGGATCAATAAATGTCACCACAAAAATCAAAAGCTTTCTGCGTACTATGATTGAAAGTCATTACGACTTTCTCGCTAATGGAATACCTACCTACAGCCGGCAGATTCTAGAAAACTCCTCTTTCTTGACTTATTTGACTATTATATAGTAAACGGAATCCCTAGAAAGAAATGCATAGTGAAACCTAACTTTTATCTTTCAACTGATCATACTATGGTTATCGGCAGTTTTAGCACAACTGTCGCCTCCTTCATAGTTATTCTCAAAAAAATACTAACTGGTACAAGTTTTAAGAATACATAGATACAAACATAAATATCAACTTAGGAATGAAATCAGCACAATATTTTACTAAATGAGTGCAAAAAGCAGACGGGCACTCTATACTTCAGAACGACCTTAATACAACCAATACTATCAGCACACCGCTACATGTCCGTCAGTTAATATCCCAGAACGCAGAGCTAGGTGAATATGGCATAAGTCAAAAAACATAGCAGATCAACATCCAGAGGAATAAAAACAACACTCAAAGAACCTAAAATATACTGGACAAATATTGAAAGAATTACCTTGAAAATCCATAGTTTTCCTTACAGTAATTTTTAACCAAATGTTAAGTCTGTCCTACTTCCTCATAATATGAAAACACGCCTAAATCATCATGATACTCAAACCACAAAAACTTCTACACGAACCATCATTTTATCTACCTATCATTCTCCCGCCCACAATAACTAAAATTTTGGAAACGCTCTTACTTAAAAGGATATATGTATGTAGAACATAAACCCTTGATGCTACTACCTAATCACCGGTTGAAATTCCGGAAACGCTACTCCACAATACAACCGATTTATAGGGTAACGCAATTGCCAATTGTATTGAGGACGAGAAATTCTGAAATGCAGTATTCTTTGACATTTTATAGACATTCAATAAAGTGTGGCACACAGGTCTTTTCTACAGAATAATAAACACATTACCCAAAAATATCTCCTCTTAAAATCCTACTAAATCAAAATAAACTTTACTGTAAATCATAATGACAGTCAAATTAACTACTATACTATCGAATTCGGTATTCTCCAAGAAAATGTTTTAGCTATTTTTAATCTACACTGCCGACATACCAACAAACATATCTGGACTT
The DNA here is from genome assembly GCA_035610365.1 of Aquatica leii. Lineage (NCBI taxonomy): Eukaryota > Metazoa > Arthropoda > Insecta > Coleoptera > Lampyridae > Aquatica > Aquatica leii. The sequence goes on from CM069434.1 coordinate 61,807,875, forward strand.
CCTCACCAAATGGTACAGATGGAAAATACAAATCAATCCAAGTCGCATTCACTCCTAGGCACGACCACTACTCTCCTATAACTATTAATAAAGTACTTATACCTACTAAAACGGAAGCAAAATACCTTAGACTCATCCTAGACCCAAAACTCGCTTAGAAAAAGTACATACAAACTAAACGCAGACAGATGAACATTAAATTGTGACAGATGTATTGGCTAGTTGGATGAACATCCAAGCTTTCTCTAGACAACAAGTTACATTTATACCAAGTTATAATCAAACCGATATGAACATAGTCAACAAACCTAAAAATCATACAAATGTTCCAATCTAAAGTACTGAGAACAATGTTGGATGCTCCATGGTATATCACCGATGACGCGCTTCATAACGGCTTAAAGATTCCCTTTATAGCAAAAGAGATACAGCAAGCTGCTATCAAATGCAAATATTAAATAGCAAACAACGAAAACGACCTAATAAAGCAATTAAACAAGACCGATCCCACGGTGAGAAGACTACGTAGAATCTGGTCTCAAGATCTAGCGTAACGAAGAAATTATAATCTGCAAGAGAAAACATCAGCGGATTCATTTAACACATTTACGAAATACGCTGTATAGAAGTAAATAGAGATAGAGAAGCGTTTGAAACTTGACAGTAACCTTTAGTTTTTCTTACTTTGATTACTGTCAAACTTATAAGACTGTAATCTCTAACTAAAGTTGAAATAGTTTCAATAGCATATCAACATCTAAAATTGTTTTTGTACCTTTTAACAACAGTGCACAAAAATCAAATCTAAATAATCATTAGTATATAAAAATGCAATTTTTACTACTTTATTGAGACTAACAAATATTTAATTAATTATTTAAATAAAAAATTAATTACAAGAAACAAGTACTACAACTGTAGTAAAATTTAATTTCTCTAGAAAACAAGAAATTTGAATAAATAGTCAATAACATAAAGTTATGTTTTGTGTTTATCAAACAACAAGCTAAGTAAGCTCAATTGTTTTACAAAATTTAATTTAAAGTTTGAAATAATTTACCAGAGTTGATTTTATAAGCACTTTTTTGTCTAACGTACATCTTTATTAAGCTTCGACTAACAAAGCCAAACATTATTATATAACATTATGTTACTGCTAGAACTAAAACCAAAAACTTAATTTAATCTCTTATTTAAATTAAACTTCAGATTAAACACATATAAAGATGTAACTCTGCTTTGATATATAGAGATAAGTTGATAACTTTGAGTTGAAAAAACTTAAACCAGATGACAAATAATTTATCAAATTGAATTATAAGCAGAAAAAAGAAACCATCCATTACTCAAACAAGGTTATAAGTAAAAAACAAGATTTAAAGAAATAATATGTTCAACTGTTTCTTAAGCGTTATAAACGATATAAATGTATCTAAAGTGTGAAAGTACAAGTCTAAAGATAGCAACAAAAAGAGAATAAATCAGTGGAGAAGAATATGTCTTAAAATTGCATTTATGTTTTACAAAACGTTCTAGCTTGGAAAGTACACACATACTGCATTGTCGTTTTAAACCAACCAAAATAAAAATAAATTTAAAGACATCTGTATTCTTGTCAAAACGGAAATAGAACTTTCTAGCATTATTGTGTTACAATACAAATAGAGTAATAAATAATAAGTAGGTCTTGCAAAGATGTATTTTGCATATCTAATAATAGAGAATATTAAATGCTGGGTAATACACAATAGCAAATTTAATATTAAACGTAAACAATTTTCTGTAAACCTTTAATTAGATTTGTCTTGTAAATTACTCAACCACTTAATCCTGAACACTCGATGTACATAGCCTATTGTAAGTTAAACTCTATAAGACCTTAAAGTAAATTTACTAAAAGTTTTTAGTAATCAATTAAATTAGATCGCTTTAGACGCATGTGAAGCATTCATCTTTCTAAATTGCTTGGTTACGTTACGTTGAGTTCTAATGACTACAGGATTTAATACTGATTTGTGCGAAAAGTTTGTTCTTAAAATTTTTATGATCAGTTAAATACTGGAAAATGTAAGTTTAATAAATTTGATACTTTACGTACTTTTTTACACTGTTCAAATAGAAAAGTTTGTTGTTATAGTTCAATCTTTTTTTTTTAAGAATATTTGCTTTTTATTGAAGGACTGGTATGTTAAGTAGTTTAAACAATTACTAATGCTAAATTAAATAATTATTGTAACTACATGAACAATTTTAGAACAATAAAAGCAAAATTTATAAAAAAAACTATTTGATGCATGTTTGCAGTATTGGAATAGTAAAGTAATTGTAATTACACATTCTAATTTATGTTAACATATCTTTGCGCAAATACAAAGAGATATAAATTGGAGTTTTTCCTGAAAAACTATAATTTTTCCATGACACCAGTAAATGCAACCGGTTTTTCTGTTAGTGCATTTATATCCTTTGTTATTACAAATACAATTATAATAATTCCGTAAATAATAGATACAGCGGCGTAAAAACAATACAATATTTTTGCAATATTATTGTCCTAAAAATTAAGTTAGTTAAATAAACATAATGTACGTGTGTTTTAAACTCTTTAATTTATAGATCTCATAATATTTTTTAATGAAAAGTTTGCTCAATGCCTTTTTTAAACGTAATTTTTTCAGGTATATACAATAGTTTTGTTTAAGCAACTAAATAAAAGAAATTACAAAATTAACTTTAACATTATAAAGAAAATATTGAGAAATAACAATTATCCTAATAACATAACAGATAAAATACTGTTTCATACTAACATTATTAAGACTAACTCACCCCTAGCTAACCCATCTATTACTAAACTTACTACTACCCTTAACACCCGATTTTAAAAACAGATAACATTAAGACTAACTCACCCCCAGCTAACCCATCTATTACTAAACTTACTACTACCCTTAACACCCGATTTTAAAAACAAATAACATTAAGATAACCGTGTAAAATACTAACACTATCTACAACATTCTCTACAGTAACACTAAAGATTGAACTAACATAATTGAAAAACATGACGTAGTGTATACGCTGCACTGTACGAGTTGTAATGTGTGTTATATTGGACAAGCAAAACAAAAGGCTAAAAATCGTTTTAACAATCACAAATACCACTGCAACACAAAACAAAAACGATACAGTTTTAGCAGTTCATCATTTAGACACAATTTCGATTTTAAAAATCCTATGATTTTGAATGTAGAAAATAATTTAAAAAACGTTTAGTTTCTAAAATGATCAACATCAACATAATGATATTAATAATTTAAGTAGTGGGTATATAGGTCAGTTCAATTATTTGTGTTCATCTTCTGAATGCTTAAATTCTTTTCAGCTTGATATTGAATAATTTTTGATATTGAATTACTTGTTAAGTATTTGTCGAACGTTTCATGTTCCTTGTTATTTTTAAATATTTTAAATATTGACACTTTTATGTTTCATTTTTTCGTGTTATTTATTAAATGTTTAGTAACGCAACCTGCCCATGTTCGTGGTCAGTTGAATTGTACCAGTGTAATATATTTCTGTAAGTTTTATGCCAAAATGTTACTGCATTAATAAGTTGTTTTAAACTTATATTGTCTTGAACATACAAGTTTTTAATACATGACCAGATGAAGTACTCACATGCAGCACAAAACGTTGCCATATAAATAGTATTAGGTGGTTTGTTTTGCCCCTCATAAACAAAGAATAAGACTAGTTAAAATACATACAGAGGAGAATTAAGAATTTTTACCAAAGGAAACAACATATTTTATCTTTTATAAATAAAATGTGTAATAAAGACAATGTATGTATAATAATATAGCATTTTGCAGACAACGCTCCTTACTAAAGTATACTGTATCCTATACCATAAAATAAGTTCTAAAAAATTTACAAACATTTTTTGCATTTATACTCGTATGGCAATTGTTGTCTTGTAGTTTTATTTGCATATCTCTTGTTTAATAGTTTCATTTGTACAATTGAACGATTAACAAATTAAATTCATTCAATTTTAAGATTTGAAAAACGCACTTCAAATGTTTGGTTTCTTTGGTATCTGCGTTTTCTTTAATCTAAAATAAAGTTTAAATTGCTTGTATTAATTGTTTTGCTTCGTTTTTTGTCTAATATAAAATCTTCCATGAGTCAAAATCATTTTATTTAAAGTCTGTTTATTAACATAATTATAATAATAAACGTGGAGTTTTATAGTATTGACACATTTCCAAACCTAGAAAATGTTTGAGGCGATTAAAGATTTTAGGCAAAAATAAACAATGATATAAAAAACAAACAAAAGCAATGAAAAGTAACCAGTTTTAAATAAGAATGCACTGTTTTAAATAAATAACTTCAAATGCGGTACTTTTACACGTATGCCTTAGACACAAGTAAAAATGATTGTTGATATCTTATCCGCAACCAGTGGTTTAAATTTTCAGTAACAGTGTTATAAAAATTATATATAATTAAAGTTAATTACATTTATAATCGCGTAAATAGTTTAAATAAATTCAGTTAACGCTACAGTATTTAATTTTCTTAAAAAAGTACAAATTACTTAAAAACTGTAGTATTAATTTAACTTTGGTTACGAAACAAAATGCAGGTTAAACTTGTTCAGAGATTATAACACTAGAAATACGGTATAATTTATGTACCTATAAATACGATACCGGTTAAATTTTATTGTAAAGATAAAATAATAAAAAAATTTGGTGTTAGAACACGTTACTGGTGAAAAGACTGTTGATCTCGCAGCTACTAGTAAAAGTGCTAAATCAATGTGGGACAAACTTCATTCCGTGTACGAATAATGTTTGGGTCAGCGCATGGATCGTCTTCTGGAAAGTTTTTTCAGCTGTGAAAAAGATTTGCAAGAAAGTATTGCCACTCACGTAGCGCGTTTACAGCATTCATGCGAATTAAATGATGAGTTACAGAAGTTGATCAGAACAGATTTATTATTGATGAGTCGTATTATGTCGACCCTACTAAACGAGTGTTTTGCATTCAAAAGTGTGTGAGAGTCGGTCCCGCTTGGTAAAAGGACAATCAACAATTTGACGAAAAGGTTACGATTCATATACCAAAAAACGTAGCAAGTCGACAGCCCTGTATGCTAAAAAAAACTTGAAAAACTAAAACCAAAGCGAAAATGTATTAAGTGTCATAAACCTGGCCACATGGCAATAAATTATCTAATTAAAAGTAGCGCTATAAAAACCAAAAACAATTGGAATTCGGCAAGAACCTTGAAAAGCGTGAATAATACTACCGGTGAAGCGTTCGTAGCCCCCACTGACAAAGGAATACATGCTAACCAATGGGTTTCAAACACATGATGCCTTGCAAGAATTATTTTACGACTTATAATACGTTTGAACTACCTCGAAAAGTTTAAGTAGGTAATTATCAAATTATTCGTGCATACGAAAAAAGCATAGTAAATGTTAAAATGCAAACCAAAAATGTTTGGGAGTAAAATTATTTGACAAATGTGTGGTATGTATCGGGATTTTTGTGATGGCTTCGTATTCGATAATTAACATCGGTTGACTTTAGTGCTCGCGCTAACAAGGCAATGAAACCCGGTGAAACTATTCATGAAGATGTTTGCGGGACAATGCAATAAGATTCTGTCAAGGGCGCAAAATAATTTGTTTGCTTTAAAGACAATTATTTAAAATTCCTTCGCGTTTTTTTTTATTAACACAAAAGCGGAATTTTGGGAATGCCTGAAAACATTCTTAAACGAAGCCATAGTACCTTTGATGTTAAAATTAAACAATTCTTTAGTGATAAAGAAAACGAGTTTGACAATTTTAAAGTAAAAGGAATCATTGGTTCAAGAGTCATTCAATTTTGTGCAGTGCTGCCGTATACACCAAAACAGAACGAGGCAGCTAAACGTGAAAATCGTACACTGGTAAAAAGTGCACGTTCAATGATACACTGTGAGCCAAAGCAGTAAATATTCTAGTGTACATATTAAATTGTACTGGTCCAACTGTCGTAGAAAATAGGACACCATATAAGTTATGATATAAGAATAGTATAACGCCTTTCAATCATCTACGCATATTTAGTAGACAATGTTTTGTATATGTGCAAAAACAAAAACGGCAAAAGTGGAATAAAAAAAGCGTTGCTGGTTTACTTGTTAGATACTCTGGAAATGATAGCTACAGAGTATGGATAAAATTTTAAAATATAGTGGTAGGAACCGTAACATCATCTTTCAAAAAGATTGTACTATCAAAATCGGCACAGCTGCACGTTTCTCAGCCGAAAAACAGTCAAAAACTGTTATCAGTGTCGGAAGATGCTTTTGAAAAAGCGGTTGTTGTAGAGCAAATCAACTAAAAAGACGACTAAAGAAACAATGAGATAAGGAAGCGCAGAGAGAAAGAGAGAGGAAAACAAGATTATTTAAATAATTACAGATTTCTGGCTGAGAATGTACTTTTTACATATGTTTCAGCTATAAATTCCAGTAATGCTGAGTAGTGGATAGAAGCCATGAATGAAGAACTGAGCTCATTAAATGAAAACAAAACATGAGATCTGGTAAATAAACCATCAAATGCGAAATTAATAGTAAATTGCTAGGTGTTACGTAATAAACCAAAAAGTGATGGTTTGAAAGAACGGTGTAAGACCAGATTGGTTGCAAAACGCTAGTTGCAGACACCTGGCATAGATTACAAAAAAAAACGTTTAGTTCTGTGACTCGATTTGACACAGACAGGGCAATATTAAGTGTTGCCGCATCGAAAAATTTGCATTTTGCACAATTTGATGTAAAAACGGCATTCTCTATGGTGATCTAGATAAACTGATGTATATGAAGCAGCCTGAAAAATTTGACGATGGAAGTGGAATGATGTGTAAACTAAATCGCATCTTATATGGATGATGCTGGAATAAACGTTTCGTGAGTTTAATCACACAAAAAAACTGAATTGCTAGAAACACTCACGCTCCTAATTGACATTGCCAGTGCAATCAAATTGGCACAGAACTCAGAATTCCATAAAAGATCGAAACACATCAACATAAAGCATTATTTCTTAAAGGAAAAATACAACAACGGTAAAGTTTATGTAAAACACATTGCAGGAGAAAACCAAACCGCTGATGTAAATGTCAAAACCTTTAACTTGCGGAAGATTTAAAAAAATGCGTGCTATGCTATGTATTCAGGTAAAAAAATACTTATTTGTTTTATGTTGGTAACATTTTCTTCTGTCAAGTTACCGAAAGTTGTTTTTTCAAGTAATTAATTTTAAAAAAACTCGCCTTTAAAATTTTTTTTTTGATTATCCTGTTTTTGTAACTTTAATTATTGTATATAATAAAGATTTTGTTTGTGTTTTTTGAACTGAGTTGTATTTTTGCAACAACACTTCAGATATCAGATATCAGATAACAGTTTTACATCTTAATACTGCAGATTTTTATATTATAAAGTTTTTTTTATAAATTCGGCAACATTGTCTTATATGAGAACTGTTTTATCGACATTATGTGACGATCTATGTTTTAGCAGTAAATGTTAAAAGTCTTTTCGAACTCTTACAGTTCCAACACCAAAAGCTGTCATAAAAGCTAGTGGAAATGTGTCTAAAAAAGTTGTAAACAGGAATGTAAAAAAGAATCCTTCAACCTGCTGATGTCTTGTTTTCGTCCGTTAAAACCAGCTTGGTTTTACTTTCTTATCAATACATAAAAATTAAAAAAATTAACAAGTTAGAAAAAAAGTTTCACTTTTTCTGTGAACTTATATGGGCAAGGTTCACTCCTTTTTGCAAATTTTTGTAAGAAAAAGAATAGACCAAAATATACTTTGTCAGTGCAAGAAGTATAAAAAAATTTAAGAAATTATTATATTTTATTGTAACTAGTTTAAATTAGTTAAGAGGTGCAAAACAAACCACTTATCAATCAAAAATTATTGAATGTCAAGGCAAAAAAAGATAAAAACTTAGAAGATAAACACGAAAAGGTAAAAAATTGAATTAACAATCAAAAATGAGACTGCAACACAAAAAAAAGCGATACAGTTTTAGCAGTTTATCATATAGACACGGGGACACAACTTCGATTTGACAATCTCATGATTTTGGATGTGAAAAATAATTTAGAAGAACTGGTGTGGTCACTACACGACTTTCCTATAAGGAATTTCTACATATTTTTATTTTTAAATTGAAGAAAAACATCCAAGTCAAAAGAATAGAGTGAACTTTTTTATTTTATTTGCTTAAAAGAAATAATAGTAAAAGTACTAAGTATGTACACGTTTGTATTAACTTCTTAGCATGCTATGTAATATGTGATAGTAATAAGTAATGTTCAAATAACATTTTTTTGTGTACTTATTTTTTAAAGATGTTTAAAATGTATACAGGTTTTATGTTTATGTTTTATTCATCATTTGTAATTTTATTTTGTTAGTGTCATTTTTATAAATAAACGTGTTTTTACAGAACATCTGCAGAGTTTCAATACGGTTTAATTAAAACTGTACAATGCGTAACAAAAAACAGATTAAATGTCTCACAAATAATAGTGAGATACATCTAGAACAGATTAAAAAGTTGTATATCTCATATATTGGAAACAAATATTGAGACGACATTTACATCTAATGTCTGCCATAAATTGAAAACATATATTTAGAAGATATTTATAACTAATATTTAGAAAAAAATTATTTTATATAAATTTTTGATATAACATTAATACATGGCCAAAATAAAAAAATGTGACGTTTTAATATTTTCCAGATGTTATTTACCGATATATTACGTATATTTTGTGCTACTAAGGTATGGTCTGCTTGGTTCATTCTTAAGTTCTAAGACAAGTATAAGTTATACTTATTTTTTTCTAAAACGTTTGAAATACGTAAGTTATGTGACTGAAATAAGACTAAATTATAAGACGAATCTAGTGCCACCTTTAGAAAACACACATCTACGTCGTTAGCACTACTTTCCTGAATGTTTAGTGATAAAATACGCACTTAAAGATATATTTTACATTTTATTTGATTAGAAAAATACATAATCATTTTATCATAAATATGGTAACAAACATACAAAAAAATAAAATTAAATCATATCAAAAAAACTACAGAATATTATAATGCTGTTAACATTTTACTTTTGTATTTTTTAATTCTGTATTATATCAAAGATCTGAAAAAAAATTGTAACATATGTACGTGATTAAGCTTAAAAGATAAGTTTTATAAAATCAAGTTTGTAATAAACAGAGTAATTAAAGAGATATAATAATTAGAATGCATGAAGTTTGTTTTGCACATTGATAATTACCAACGTGGCGTAAACACTAAGTATCTAAACGAATAAATTGCAATTAAGAGAAACACTTCATTTCTAATTTGATTTAACGGTTTAATGTGTAATGAATTTTAAAATTTAAATTGTAATTGGTCAAATACTCAAAAAAGTTACCGGTGTAGAAATTTAAATTGGAACGGCTATTAATTTAATGTTATACTGTTACATCTACGTGTTTTAGAATAAACTAATTACATTACAAACTCAATTAGTGTAAACTTTTGTATCGTACCCTAAACATATACCTGTGTTTCTATTTGCAAAAAAAAAACTTTTAGTTAGTATTAGAAGTAAAGTTTAAGATTAAAAAGTAATTTTAGCGAAATTAAATTAAAAGTGTAACACAAAATTAATATGTAATATAAAGCGTAAGAGTCATAATATATAATTAACTTAAAGTTCAAAGGCTTTAGCTTCTATAATAATAGTTCCCAAACATTAACAATCAATAAGTTAACTAATTGATGCTAAGTACTTTACAAAGTTTGCGTGAACAATAAATATAAATCCAAAAACGTATTTTTAATAATGTATAATAATGTTTACAAGATTACTAATTACCAAGATAAGCATGTCTTAACGTATTTCAAAGCTTAAAATATTAAATAAAAATAGCAACAAAAGGTCCAATGTCGGCTGGTGGTTAATGCTGTTTAATTTTATAATTCCTTTTTTGTAAAATCATTGTACAGTTTAAACTTTAAATTTTAGTAGTGTTCTGCCTTGCAATCTAAAATACATTTTCAAATATTACTTTTAGTCATCTTAACTATGAATCTAAGAAAAAAAATTAACAATGCTCAAAACTTATGACTTTTAAGTTAATACCAGTCAACGTTATTTAGTAGATCGCAATTTAGAAGCAATTAAAGATATTGAAATAATTGTCATTTAATTAAATTGTATTATATAACATATACTAAAAAACTCATTGCAATAAATACTAAGTTTGTAGCTGGTTTATATCAATTAAACAGATTAAACAAAAACATAAAGTACTTCTAACACTTAGATAACTAAATAATAAAAACAGTACTACTTTAATTGGTAATAAACACAGTGGCCACTAATTACAATCCATTTACCAATTGCACAGTTTACTACAATAAAAACAAATATTGATTTTACAAAAATTAATTTAACAAAGTTACACAATTTGCATTAAGAAAAAATATTTAAATTTTATGAAAAAAGAAATAACATTAAAAAGATTACTTACAAAATAAGAAAATAAATTAATTTTCTCATTTCAATACATACATTTATTTTTTCATCAACTAAAATACATTTGTATTACAAAAAAATAATTTGAATTAAAGCACAAGTTTTAATTGAAAAATGTATGTATAGATACAAAATCGCACCGCAAAAATTCTTTTGAAATTGCATTTACTGGGCTATGTATAGAACAGGATTGGATAAAATTAAATATTCTATAAAAACAAAATAAGATGTATATTTTACGCATTATACAAAATTAAAATTCGATTTAAACAAACATACAAGAATGTTACACAAATGAAATTAAATTAGAAAATATTTAAATCTATAAACTGGGTAGAAAGATATATATTTTGATACTTATTGTTAATAATGTAATGTACGGTTAAACAATATTAAAGATGATGAACAAAAATCTACGCAAAATCAAACATCGACGTATAAGGAGTGAGCCAAAATGATTAGGATTTATAAAATTTCGTTATCTTAAGTTAGTAGCAGTGTATTCAAAAAAAAAATTAACTTATTAAAAGTTGTGTTGTATCTTTTTAAAAAAAATTATGTTTGACAGTAATGACATTTAAATTATAATTAAAAGGTTTCACAAATAAACAATAATCTTTAAATAGCAAGAAATTTACCTCGATCTCAATCATTTGATCATGATGGTGATTTTTATAAAAAACTGTTAAAGCTGAGAATACAAAATCTTTTTTTGTTAAACATACTGTAAACGGTGAATGCAAAGAAGTGAGCATTTTAAAGAAAGGTAGGCCTAAAATACATTCTTATGGGATCTAAAAGAAAGTACATAGACCCAATAAAAATTTCAGCAAAAAAACTAGAAAACGTGCAATTTCTTTTTCCGTATATGCATCCAATACACCTGATTTTTTTTAACGGGTTAGCCTCCATAGAACATGAAGAGGAAAAAATTAAAATTATTTAGTAGAAATTATTAAAAACATATTTTTTTTTAAAGTTTTACTTGTTTGTTGTAGGCAATAATATGGTAAGCCACATTACATTTAAAAACAAATATTTTTTGAAGCCAGTTTGTGTTTCTTTCATTTTTCCATACGTGTTTATTAAAAATGTACTTAATAAGCTTACTAAAAATAATAGTATATTTTCCATATGTTTCTAAAACTTCAAAGTTTAATTACTCATTGCTGATTACTTGTGGCATATCACGTTATTACAACAAACTCTTCAATTCTTTGTCACAAGTAGTAATGTTTACTATTTTTTTTAAGTTTAGGAACGCGTAGTAAGTACACGGAAAAAAAGGTCATGCGGAATTGATATGTATCATGCAAAAGGCTGTTGGTTTTGAGTCAAGCCGATGTACGCTTGAATTAAACTTCTATTTTATTAGATTGTCGCTGTAATTGCATTGCAATAAGAGATTTAGTTTAAATTTTAGTACATTTACGTTGAATGTTATTTGAACGTGGATCAATTTTAGAAAAAAAGCAAATGCTTTAAATATGAAATCGTAATGATTAAATTCAGTATAATATTTCTCTCCGTGTAAGCTTACGTACGACGCTTGCGGCCTAATATGACTTTGACTGCGTTCAAATGATTGAAGATGTCACGTCAACGTAATCAATAAAAATACATAAAGTTAGAGATAATTCAAGTTTTGCAACTGAAGATAAAATTGAGTCGGTATGATCTACGTTGTATTTACATAAAAATGAATAGTAGGACGCACAAAGATGACTGATTGATTGGAGAATTAAACACAATTTAGAAAAATTATACGATATGATAAGTAATGTGCCTAAAACTGAATGATTACTTACAGAAATAAAATCAATCAAAAGATTATACAATAATTTTAGAAAGAAATGCGAGTCATCTTTCGTTACTTTTGATTTCATAAGTGAGGTGGATTCCACGCGCTTTATTCCATATTCCTGAAAGAATTGTTTACAAAATACATGTGAGAAACCTACCAAACTGGCTAAAAAGTAAAAGATAACGGACGAAGTTATTTAAGAATTGCTTTCATACTTAAAAACGTCGCATAATTAATAAAATCGCTTAACCAGACTAATACTTTGAATAAGTCTTCCTCAGCACATCCGCTAAAACGTAATAGAAATAACTAACAAGAAAAGTTTAGCAGAAAAAAATTACTTATTTGTAGCGGACTAACCGTGGTACATCGAAGTTTGCAGCTGTTTCAAGTAGGTAAACGAATAAAAAATATACGTTCCTTGTTAGATCGCGCTTCTCTTTACTCCTAAAAGTCATAACGATATGTCTTTCAAGGAATCAGTGTTGGCGCACAAACCATTGCAGTCGTTAATTTTAATTAGAAATAATATTTATGATTGTAAGCGACTTTCGGTTTAGACCGCTACCCAGCAAGAAGTAGAATTTGACGTTTGCCGTATTGTCGTTCGTGAACCCAAACAAATTGATGTTTTTCAAGACATTACAGTTTGCATCTTTAGACATAATAAGAAAACGCGTTGCGCAAAAAATTACATAAAAAAATAGCTACAGCAAGGGGTTTTGCAAACATTGAAAATCTAATAGAAAGCAAATATGAATTGTAGAAAGTGGAATTAAAAATTGTACTAATTGTTAATGATTTGTGGCAATATGTCAATGGTACAGAAGTAAAACTAACAGAAAATTTTGTTAATTAGATAAACACAAACTTAAAGGCATTGGCATGGATCAATTTTTCCATTTCGCACGGGCAGTTAAATCATGTGAAAAAATCATGCACATCAAAGGAAGCATGGGGTGCGATATTTGAATTGCGTATCCCGATAAGAAAAGCAGCTTTGTATAAGAATTGTTACGGATGGAAAAGAAACTGGATGTTAGCATGCCCCACTATTTAGCAAATTCTACACCAATACAAAATATCTGGAAGAAGCAGGAATTGAAATTCCAAATGAATTATCATATTATGCTGTTAAGTTCGTTATCTACACAGTATGATAGTTTAACAATTGCAATTGAAATGCGTGATGAAATACCAACACTAGAAATGAAAAAAAATTGAACTTGTTAAAGAGGAAGGGAAACAATAATCGATCTTCAAGTATAAGCGATAACAAAAATACAAGCATTACTATAATTACAAAAAACCATTTGATAAAGCAAATAAAGCAAATGTCGCGATGACAGTTATTGCATGTAATACAGAAATTGATAAATTAAATTTGTGGTGCCTTGATAGTGGCGCAACACCGCATATGTGCAAAAATAAACCAAATTTTGTAATTTTAAATGAAAGTGAACAATTGAAAGTTTATACGGCCGCAAAACATTTTATAGAATACACCGGAAATGGAGACGTAAATTTAAATGCAAAAATAAACAAACGTTTCACGAATAAACTACAATTAAAAAACGTTCCTGAACTTCGAAAAAATGTACTTTCTGTTTCAAATGTTACCGACAATGATTGTACGGTTGCCTTTATAGAAAATAAAGCAACTATTAATAGAAAGGATAGTTCGGTAGTTCTTACAGCAACAAAACGTGATCATATTTATGTAGTGAACGAAAAAGAAGAAAGTGCATTTTTACGTGAAAACAATGTTGAATTTAGTTAGATGGCATCAAAGGTACAAACATTTAAATGTTAACGATTTGAAAAGAATGGAAAACAAAAATATGGTTTCTGGTATAAATTTGCATTTAAAAATAAAAAAATTAAATTTTGAAATGTGTGCGAAAAGTAAAATTCATGTACAACCGTTTAAACGATCGACAAATCGTGAAAAAGAAACTTTGAGTTTAGTGAACTTGAACATATGTGAACCAATAAAAACTGAATCACTAGGAAGCGCCAAATATTTTGTAACATCTATTGACGATTACTCACGTTATACGGAAATTGCTATGCTTCGAAATAAGTCCGATGTTTTCTAAACTTTCAAGAATTACAAAACAAAGGAGAAAAACAAACTCCGTATAAAGAAGCTTCAAACGGATAATAGAAGAGAATATTTATCAACAGTTTTTTTGAAGATGATAAAATAATACATCAAATGAGTGTTGAGCATACACCTCAGCAGAATGGCGTTGCAGAGCAAGCGAAGCGGACGTTGGTCGATATGGCACGTTGCATGATGTTAGAAGCTAAACTTTCAGATTCCTTAGAGGCCGAAGCAGTAAATACGGCAACGTTTTTGAGTAACAGGTGTGCTACTAAATGTTTAAATAAGGCCACTCTTTTTGTGGCATGGTCATGAAGAAAACTGCACGTTAGTTTTATGAGAATTGTAAGCAATAAAGCTATTAAATTAAATAGAAGTCAAAGAAGAGGAACATTTCAACCAAAAGGTGGTGAATACGTGTTAGTAGGTTATTTAGATAAATCCAAAGCTTATCGTTTATAGAGACGAGGAACAAAGCTGATCATAAAAACTCGATATCTAAAATTTATTGAAAACTTTGAACCTAATAAAACGTTACCAACAGAAATTTTTGTGTTGCCAGATTAAACAGTTGACATGACGCATAAAGAGAACGATCATAATACAAAACATTAACTTTAAAATAGAAATTGACGTAGATGTTTAGGAAGAATCCTATCAAACGACAAAGAGATGAAGAAGAAGCAAGTCATTGTACTCACTGAGGACCAGGTCGTCCAAAACTGCTAAGAAATATTCGTCAAGGTAGACCGTCAAAGATTTACAAAACCAAAATCAAATAACGAGTAGATCTCGAATCAGCAACAGATGCTTTAAAACATAAAGACAAAAAAGCATGACTAACCGCCATGGAAAACTAATACGACACATTACAAAAAAAACAAGGCATAGATTCTTGTATCAAGGCCAATAAATAAAAAAGTTTTAACAAACAGATGGATGTTCAAAACGAAACTAGACAAAGATGGAAAAATTATGAAACACAAAGCAAGGGTTATGACCCGCGAAAACACTTAAAAAAATCAAATCAATTATGAAGAAGTTTTCGCACCAGTAACGTAAAGAAAAAATACGAAACAATCCGTTGATCCGTGCACACACATTAAATAGATGTAGTTTGTGGTTATCTGCAAAGTTAGTTACACGACAAAGTATATATAAAACAATCCGAGATGTTTGTTGAATGGTACAATAAACTAGCATATCCGTATGTTTACTTAATTGGCATACACAAGCAATTTGTTGTGTTAGTTTACGTTGACGATTTAATTTTGGCGGCAAAAAATATTGAAAATCTCAAATCAAAAAAAATGAAATTGAAGCCATCATTCAAGATAGTAGCCCTTGGTCATTAACAACATCTTTGGAATTACTGTACAACCAGAAGGAGTTACCGGAAGAATTCATCTTGTACAAAAGAGGTACGTTGAGGCCAAAAAGATCAATATGGGAATTGCAATGACAGTGTCGACTCCGATCAAACCAAGCTTAAAAACTTCAAAAGAAGAGTGTCCAAGAACAGGATAAAAAAACACAAGATAAAGAACAAACCGTACAAAAAATTAATTGGACGTCTGATTTATTTAAATAATTCAACTCGTCCAGATATAGCGTTTGTACTTTATGTCGTCTTTGTTCCAATCCAGAAAAAAAGTCATTAAGCTACTGTAAAAAATGTATTGAGATATTTAAAAGCTACATCTCATTATAGCATTACGTATGTTAAAAATAAAGAAAACTTCAAAGCATACTCAAACATGGATTGTAATGCCCTAATTTTGACTAAAGGTCCAATTAGTTGGAAATCGAAAAAATGGCATTATCACTCATTTCACTCGTACTACTAGTCTGGTTTAGCTTACAAGTTGACTTCTTATGTAACTTTTTCTTCTTCTTTGTTAGATTTTGGTTGTTTGTTCAAGTTCTTTGATTTTTTACGCCATGATAAAATTTCTTACGAAAGGAATGGAATTTTAGCAACGTAATATGGTTCATGCCCGGAAGACATTCTTATCTTATTTAGATTTTGTCGTAAAACCCTGTAGCATTAGAATATGTATATTACAAAATTTTCTTATTAACGTTGGCCTCCCTCGGCTCTGTGTTGAATGAGATCCGCTAGATGGAAACAGTATCGTTTTTGTACATCAAAATAATACCTATCAGAATTGTTTTGTTTTCTCTTCAACTCGGATTCCATTTAAACTTAAATTTGAGTGAGCTTATAAGTTGAAATAATTACTAACGTATAAAAAGGTATAAAACGAAATCAGGTACATAATGTTTTTAGTTATAAGAATTTAGTCGTACGTTTAATTATAGATCACCTATAATTTATTTACTTTGTACTGGGATTGTTCTTCAATCCGAATCTTATTTAAATGTTGATGTCACTATAAGTGATTGGTCTGAACGCATATCACTTCTTAGAAAAGGCCAAGTTTGCAAATTTTTTCAAAATCATCAAATTGCTTTTCAAGATTTCAGAAAAACTAAAAGTCCAATTTTTTGACTATTGCAATGTGTATAATATAATCTACAGATTGAACTTTTTTTTGTAAAATAATGCCATTTTCTAATTAACTGTGACGATTACAAAACCTTATCAATAAAATTGATTCAGACTATAAAGAATTATGTATTTCTTCGTTGTGCAAAATTTCATTTAAATCCGTTCAATATTTTCGCTGAAAACTGAAAAGAATTTTAACATTACGAAGTATACCAGGAGCCCAACCTTAAATAAAGTTAACGGTTATGCAAATAATTTCCGATTTTAATAATATATAAGTCTATTAAATAGAATTTATAACTAATTAATACAAAATGCTTTGTAAAACTAAGTTCTTTGAAATCACAAAAAATCTAAAAGATGATAAGATAGTAAGAAACGTAAATTTGATTAAAGTTTCAAATATATTAATTATGTATGAAAAAGCTCTGACAAAGACAAGCGTCGCGTTTACTCGTAAGTAATAAGAAACATAAACAATGCATGTTTTTCGTACTGCTTGAAACTAATTAAAATTTACTAGTTTCACTATTGAGACAAAGATTGTGTACTTGCTAAAAAAACATCTACAAGAAATGTCTTTTATAAAGAATTCGATACAAAACGACCAGAATCGTCAATCTAGTTTACGCATTATTCTTTGCAATTAAATTTTTTTTTTACGAATTTGTAAACAAACATTCGGATACATAAATAACATTTTGTTTTATATACCTACTGTACTGTATAAATAATTAAAACTTATTTAATCTATTACAAAAACTACAACTTATTTTTTAAGCGTTTTATTCAAAGCCGTTTGTTTATTACATAGATACAGCTTTGATAACTAATTTAGATTTGTTTACCTAAAATAATTTGCCTTTGCAATTACAACTGACGTTTAAACACTTTTACAACATTATTCTGTCAATAAAAATTATTTTTTAAAGAAAGACTTATTTTACATTCAGCACGATATAAATTAAAACTTCAGACACTTAGTAATCTTTTTAACCAGCTTCATTTTGATGCCATTTGCAGAAACTTGCGTTACGAAAAAATGCATAATTTATAAAGTGATACTTTTCTTTGTGTTTTGCATAACGTCATTTCGACGAGTTATTTTTTCTAATGGCTGAAAGTTTTTACTTTAAATTTTAAAAATGTTTTTTTTAAAATTACCTTGATTTGCATATAAAAATTTACCATCAATTTTAATTAACACAAATATGTTAATAATTTCTGCTAGATGACTTGATGTATTAAAATTTCAGTGCTTTCTAAATTGCTTTGATGTATACCATCTATAATTATTAATTTACAACTCTCTTAAAATTGTGGAGAAACTTACTTTAACAAAGTTTATGGAAACGTTAGGAGAACAAACGTCTTACATTTTATATTTATTCTAATGTGTTTTATTAATGAAATATGATGATTAAATCTAATCAATTTTTTTATGCATAGGTAGCACATTTATATAATGCACATAAAAACTATTTATTACTTATTGTAAATTTTCTGTATTAATAATAATTAATTAAATGTACATAAATAAATCTAGTAATCTATAACCACAATATATTTATTTTTATTATTTTGTTATTAAGTTAATAATTAATTAATTAAGAAAATGTAATTATAAATTTGGGTTTATTTATTACTCCCACGTACAGGCACGAATCAAATCTGATTTGGTATACTAGATGACGCGTTGTCCCTTCACTTCAGGTGGAAGTTATAAAGTAACACATACTAGTGGTTGGGTAATTGATTATATTGTGGCAGTGATTTGTAACAGTGCAGGTTACGAGTCACAAGGTCATAATCTACTCTTACGTAAAAACCAAAAAAAAATGAAAAAGCTTGTAAACTCGATAAAGCTTGGAAAGGCTAAAAAACCAAGTTAAGCCTGTATCCACAAACATCAAGCCAAATTAAATTTTAATTTTTTAAAAACTTAACTTTCAAGCCCAAACTAAGCTTTTACGTTTAAAGTCAAGCTACTTGATCTTGATCTCTATAACTAGTATTACAAAAGTAGCAAGAATTAAGACTAGAAGATAAAATAAGCAATGCTGAAAAATTTTGTTTATATGGTCCACGCAAAATAAACAGAATACCAGAAAAGCATTGCATCATCTGTTAAAAGTGTATGCGCTTACAATATACCCTCCACTTGTGTATTAACCCTTGTTGAACAAAATAATAATTAATTAACTAATTACTCAATTTTTTGTAACAATTATTTAAAAAAAATATTGAGGTGTATTTTAGTATGTTTTGTAACTTGCGCACATATAACAATTATTCGACTTTATTATTTTATGTTTCAATTAAATTTTTTAATTTTCTTTACAAATAATAAAAAAGTAAGTCAAACAAAAACCTACAATTTGAAAAACTAGTTAACGTTGGCAAAAATTTTAACATCTGGTGACAAAAATAGAAACAAATTCATATTGGCTTTACAGAAAAAATCAGTATTTTTTAAATGTAAAACAACCATTTGAAGTTAATTTTCGTAAACAAACTGACAAAAAAAACTAATAAAAACATTGACGAAGAACAGTATAAATACAGCTACAAATTTAAAAAAAAACATGATTATAATAATCAAAACAAAAAAAAACGTCATGTTATTTGTTTATACTTGAAATTAGTTTTAATATATTTCCATGTATAAAATTTTCTGTAAATTTGTACAAATAACAAATAGTTCTGCATCTTTTTTATTACCTTAAATTACAAACTTTTTCTTAAATTTCAATAAAAATTAAGTAATATAAAATTTAAAAATTTAACATTGCTTGAGCAAGGATAAATGTTTGCTTTAAATAAAAAAAATTATAGCAACCTATGTCAAAATGTAATTAAGAATTTAGCTATTATAAAACAAAATTTATTTAGCTGTATTGCTGTTTTATTATACTGAAGCGTTTCGAAGTATTTGGAACCTTCAAAACGATTGTTAAAAGAGATGAAATATTTTGAATCCAGATAAAATACAAATATAAAAAGTATACAAAAGAAGTTGGAGTTTAGTCTATTCAAAAGTCAGAAATGATAAGAAATCTGTGTCGGTCAAAATAAATAAAATTTTATAAATTTATTTGTTAATTTTAATTTGTATTTTAAATAAACAAATGACTAATTATCTTATCCGCAAACGGTATACTGTTACGGTGATAAATAAATTAATGTAAGCGTTGTTACTATAAAATTGTTATTTTTTGTTATTTTACCTTTGCTTGTATTGTATTTTTGTTAACACATTTATAATAGTCAAATTTAAATTACGTGTAAATAGTATAGTTTAAATAATTTTATTTTAAATTTTGTAACAAGACTATACTAATGCATGCTATTTTAACGTACGTATAGAAGAGATGAATTAAGTATGTGAAATAAAGCTAAATTAAAAAATTAAATACCTACATAGACATTAGGCTATAATACTATGTAAGTAAATTGTAATTTTTATTAGTTTATGAAAATCATTAAATTGTTACAGTTTTGTGTTAATCCGCAAAGGTCATTTTTGTTAATGCATATAAAGTACACTTCGATTTTGAACTTAAAAAATAAATTAAAATAAACTGTGCAATTTAAGTATTAAGTATGTAATTAAATATTGCTTTTAACGTTAAACCATTTATCTAGATAAATTAAATTAAAATATCATAGTTTTTGTATATTTCAAATAATGTAAAATTTTAATAGACCTAAAAACTGCTATGTCACGCATAATTAAATATCATCAAGTTTCCTTTACGTGCATGATCGCACATTTAAATTAACCAAATTAACAAAAACTTGGGTTGCTCTCAAATATAAATTTTATTGCTAACGAGGGAAACACTTTTCAAACTAACTACTAAGCAAAATAAAAATTTTAAAACTCAATATTTATTTAATATTGCACTATGTGAAGCCGTTAATGTTGTAACGACGAATAAATAAATACCTGTCGCATTAATAGTAATTGCACACTTTATGTTGAATGTTGTTTTATCGACATCCTATGCAAATGCTTTAATTTTGCATCGATTTAGTTTGCTCCAGTCGCTAATGGCTTAATAAAGCTCATAATTGAGAATCAAATAGAGGTACCCGGTATTAAGTGTTCAGTTTGATCTATGCCTCCCTAGTGTCTGTTTTTGATGTTTAGAATTACGTATTTATTCATCAATTAAAACGAATAGGTGGTATTATAATATTCAAATATTAACTAGAATGTCCCGCACTCAAAACAAGTTTTTGAATTTTAGTTAAAGAAAATTGACTGCGTTTTTTTTATTAACTAATGCGTACGGTAACAAAATTTAAGTTTATAGTTAAGCATGTATTATTTTGAATAATGAATAATTATGTAATCTTTACTACTTTGTTTTTTTTTAATTAAAATTTAACAAAAAAAAAATAATTTATAATATGCTTATTGTTATTACTTATTTAAGTGGTTTTAAGTGCACTTCTAACAAGCATCGAACAACTAATACCAAAAATTAATTTGAAAACCAACTGCGCCGCTATTGTTTTGTTAAACTTTTTAAAATTAATGATCTGTTTGTAAAAATTAAGCTAAGAACAGCTTCAATTGACCTAACTTTTTTAGTAATTATGCTGAAACTAAGAAGAAAAGAATGCCAAAGTTTCCTTATTATGCTTGAAAGATAATTAAAAAGAAAAAAAAGCACTGTAACCTGCAGTAATTAAAAGAAGTTTATAAAGAGAATAATTAAGTTTTACTAACAAAGTATTTGAATTAAAACAAAAAAGAATAAAACTTATTTTTGTTAAGTATATAACGAATATAATTTATAGTAGTTGGTTTATTAGTGCAATTCTCTTTTGTGAGCTAAAATAAAGTTTTACTTTAAAATACAGTAGAATAAACAAAGGCATTGTAATTTAAAATTTTACAGGTTTATATTTGACAATACTAATACTAAATTTCAAAATATAATAATTTTAATATGAAGAAAATACTTGCATTCAAGATACCGTTGCAGTATACTTTTACAGAAAACCATTGTAAATAATTTATAAGCAGTTTTCAGAAAAGTATTGTTAGCTTAAAAATGTTTTAAACATAATTTAATGTTTTAAAAAAGTTATTGTTTGTTGTTGAGTACTAACAGCAAGTATTGTTTATGTGAGACAGAATTTAAAATTTTTGCTATACATATATTAAATATTTTAAAATGTTTAAACTAAATTAGATAGATACAATTAAAAATTTAAATTTAGTTAGTTGTAACAATGGATTATATAATTAATACAAGATGCCCTAAAAATATTTTTTTTTTACATATTTATGTTACATCAGTTTTAGCTTAAGGTTCTTTTAATTTTTTTAGGTATTTGTAAATTAGAAAAACTATATCAAAAATAATTGCAACAACATAGAAATGGTATTAGTTAACACAAAAGATAATTAATTAAAGTAATGTACTTATATAAATTACCAAATAAAAACTTGTATTACAAATTCATAATAAATAAAATAATAAAAAAGTTTTTTTGTTGCGGTTTAGTTTTAAAAATTAAACTAAAAACATTAATTAAAGTCTAAATGTAATTATTACATTTTTATGTAATTTATGCTCATTGTCAAGATGATTGTTAGTTTTTGAACAAACTATTATCGACGTGTCACGTTGTTATAAAGTTTATAACACGCGACTGTTCATGTGAGCATTATTTATACATTCTAATTATAACGTTTGTGCTGCAGTTCATACAGTACATGTAACCTGAATATGTTTACACTTATTCAACTTTATTTATAATAATTTTATGTTAGAATTAAATTAATAAATTAATTAATTATATTATGTTCATAAAATTGCATTATGATAACATTTAATTGTTATTAGAACATCTAACTAACGAAAACATAATTAGGCAAATCGAAAACAAGAAAGACAATCATCTATCTATCTAGAAGCAAACAAAATCTATTTTTTGTGTTGCCAGCATCTCAAACGACAAGATTTGTTTGTTAGTGTGGTGTAAATTTTTTTTCATTATACCACATTGAAAACATATGTATTCCGTACTTGTGTATGAGCTATGAAAGTTTATCTTTCCCGTCTACTGCACGGGAAAAATTTTTCCCGTGCTCCATTGTTGTCAACTTTTAAGAATAACATTACACTAGTGACTTTAATTGAAGGTAACAATACTAACGACTAATTTTATAACAATAATTTTTAGATACTTCAGCTAGAGTTAATTCTTTCATAAAGTATAGTTTCAATGTAATTTAACAGTTTTCGGTCTTATTCGGGTCTTATAATAACATTTTTAAGGAAGTCAAATTTTCGCGCCATGAAATTAATGTTGGCGATCTGCATTTTTACACTAAATTTTTGACATCTGTCAAAATCTTTATTTGTTTTCAAAGTTGAACCACATTCTTTATTGTAAAATTTTTGTAGTAAATTCTATTTCAAGTTTACTGGATCGAGTGAGATGTAAGATATAAGTATTCCTTGTAAACAGCCAATTACGGCACATTGCTTTTTAGGAATGTATATAGTAGAAGAAGAACTAACCGAACAGCTTTTATTTTTAACAATGAATTAAATAAATGTAACATTACTGGTACAATTTGAATTGCTACTGATATTTACAGTTTAGTCGAACTCTCCGATTTGCTTTTGTCTGACGTGTCGACATGCTTCATAAATACCAATTACCAAAAATACCTGTACGAAAATGGTTAGTATTACTATCGGAAGGAACATTTTTAACATACATATAAGTCAAACACAAACCTTTGTCAATAACTATTTCTCATCTGAAGCTTCACAAATGGATTTGGTTACTTGTTCCGCTGTTACTACTTTGGCTTTTTTAGGTACGTAACCAACACGTTGACGTTTGAGAAATGCGATTGTTTGTGGAAATCTGTACGAATAAATGCATCAGTGTATAACTAAGAAATAGAAGTATTACGCAAGTATACTCTGTGAATTGTACTTACTTGCTAATGTCTACAATTTCTTTAATAGATAAACAACTTTTTATCATAGAGAATCGACTCTACAGGGTAGATGGTTTCAAAAGTTTAGCTTTCTCCCACAAATAAACAAGAAAAACATCATCACTCGTAGATTTTACATTTTTTTGTTTGCGCCATTCGTAGAACAAGCGATATTCTTTTTCATATCTGTCTCGAGATTCTTTAGGAAGTAATTCTGCTCGTACTTCTGCTGCTTGCTGAGTAATATTTTCTGGTATTTCAAAATTATGTTCTACAGAATCCTTTTTTTAAAATATTGGCCCACGTCAAAACAATTATGCATGAAATTTTCAAAGCATTCTAGATATGCATTGTTTTAATGAAGGGTGATTCAGACATATGTATTTTAATTTTTATATGTTTTATTCTAGTTTTATAGACAGGTATAATGAAAAATATCGTTCATTACACGGCAGAAAGGGCTTTTCCCGTTCTCGCATGCGTTCCCGTGCTCGGCTTCGCCTCACACGGGAAACTCGCAAAGTCGCACGGGAAAAGCCTTCTTTCAAGCCTAGTAATGAAATATACTATTTACATAATAAATGATTATTATTTTTACAAAATCAGTCAAAGTGTTCTATAATTTTCTATTTAACTGTTTTAACACTTGAATTATTTTTAAAGCAATAGAAAACTTGCTTACAGTAAATTGTGTTAAATTATTGGTTTGAAAAAAGTTACTAATTATATAAATATTTATAGCTTTAGGAGTCTTACTTACTGCAGTAATATTACCCTTGGCACTTTTTCAATGTTGTTTTGAAT
This sequence comes from Aquatica leii, assembly GCA_035610365.1. Classification (NCBI taxonomy): domain Eukaryota; kingdom Metazoa; phylum Arthropoda; class Insecta; order Coleoptera; family Lampyridae; genus Aquatica; species Aquatica leii. The sequence goes on from CM069434.1 coordinate 61,832,718, forward strand.
ACAAACAAATTACTAACATACTCGAACGGTACAAGTCAACGTAAACAGTATCACAGAAACGTTAATGAACTGAAAGCTGAGCTGTAGACTCGACTAAAAGTAAAGTATAAGTAATGATCTTAAAATATACAAAAATTAGCTGAGGGCTTAATACAAGTAATAAAGCATAACATAATTTATAACGCTTAAGGCTTAGTAAATAATAAAAATGCACATAAACTACGTATCACAATTACAAAAAGATAATACAGATTAAAGACGTTGAAGCGTAAGGCAAGTAAACCCCATTAAGAACGACACTCGACAAGCGATCACAGCTGATCGACGTCTAATTTGAATGAACACCTTAAATATATCTCACACTTATTATGTTGGTATGAAAAGCACCCAAGCCTCCGTCAAATTTTATGTAAAGAATTTTAAATTAGCAAAAATAAAATGGCGTCCGGTAGCCATTACGTGTAAGCAATTGAGTTAAAAAATTAAAGTAGAAAGTTTTCATTTTATTAAAATTGCTAAAAACGTAATAATAACGACTATGTGAAATTAAATCAAAAGAAATCATTTACAATTGAACGCACAAGATTTCTACTAATCAATCTACTTACAGCAAACGTCAATCAAAAAATTAATTTTGGCGAAAACAAAATACTGATATTGTATTGCAAGCAACGCGCTGCCTGCAGTGCGGTAGTAAAGATTTTATTAAAGTACCTAATGTAAAACGTTATTACTAACGATGCGTAACAGCAAAAAGTAATTTACATAACAAACGTCAAAAGTAAAACATAACATAACGTGTGAGTAAATTATAAAACTTTCGACGAGAGTAACGTATATTATTTTTTGTGTTGCCAATTATAAAATTACATTGTTTTTCTTAAAAACGACGTTTTTGAAAAATAACAAGAATAAGAAGAGCTTTATAATTAAATTTTTTATAGAGTAAAAGAATCATTTTCTAAATCCTCCATCAGAATAAAGTATCTTGTCACGTTTTATGGGTGCATCATCCCTTATTAAACCTTGAAAATGCTTCAGTTGCATTCTACTTCTTGTTGATTAATGCTCTTGGTACGAACGGAACAAATACCAAACGTGGTTCCTCTAAGTTCAAGTATCACTGATAATTTTTTGTTTAAAATTTGAAATTTTATTTTGGAAACCCATAACTTCTAACGAATGCAACTTAGTATAAAGGTAAGTAGCGGTAAATTACCATATTTTTCGTTTCCCTACAGACCCCTGCTCTGTGTCGGTACTTATGCAAAACACCCTATATAATAATTGACTTTCAACTTTTATTTAGATTTCTACTTTTTATTTTGCCACTTTTAGAGTTTTTTTGCCCATTAACTAACTACACTAACAAACAAATATTGACGTTTGCGATGTTGGCAGCACAAAAAAATTGTTTTTAGACATACAAGTGTTTTTTTCAACTTTAGTATTAAGCCATCAAACGACATGGTGTTGTAAATTTAGGTTACATTTATAAACATTACTAAAATACAGTGTTTAACACTCTTTAAAAATTGGTTTTAACTTAAGACAGCGAAAAGTTGACTAATCGCAACAGCGCAAAAGAATCATAACTGTTTTGTATGTTGTTGTTGTATGAAATCGGTAAACTGTCTGCTACTACCTGGTGCCATTTGTATTTTTTTTTTGCAGAATGAAGATGGAAATGGTGTTGACGTAACAGACATGTGTTCTGACATGTTCTTCTTCCTAGTCGTTGATAAACTGATTTAGTGATAGTATAACTTTAGTTTCAAATTACTGACGTCTTTTGCCTTACAATTTTTTTATATAAAGAATTCTGTTTTTAAATACTTATATTTAAACAGCTTAAATTTCAAAAAAGCAACTAAATCCGCTGCACTTTGCTTGCTACATTTCTTAGTTGTTTCTTTCAACTTCTTTTATGTTTTTAGATCGGGTGTGATGAAAGGCAAATGTACGCTGACACAAAAAACCTTTTAAAAAGTACCTTACATCAAAAAATTACTATTTTTTTAGAAACTCCTTACAAGGTGTGTTTTTCATTTCGCGTAGTAAACAAAAAACGTTTTTTTCCTTAGATTTTTCATATTTAGCCATTTTATTATTATTTTTAGCAGTTGTAACGTCCCGTTAGAGTTCATTACAATTAAAATTCGATTTTGCATTCGTTTATTTTCTGCAACTAATATTGCACGTAAATTTATTCAGTTCACTCACTTCCGTTTGGGCAACCCTTGGCCGTGCGTGTCGTAGAGATGCGGGGAAGACAAATTTTTTTGATTATGGCGTAAAAACGCATACAATTTAATTTTTATTCATTTCATCTAATTGTTGGTGAGTTTACCTTTATTTTGATATAATTTTTCTATTGAAATCAACATTTTTAGTGATTTCGCAATGTTACGCAATCCAATTAGACAAAGGAATTCGTTTCAAGGCCGTTGCTAGATACAGCGTGAGTACATCATGTCATTTAAAAATAACCATTCTAATTATTTATATTTAGGGCCTTTTTCTTTTCTGTTATTTCGGTTTTTACTGGATCTTTTATTCTGGTTTTGTCTTTTAATTAATGGATTTTCCGTTATTGAAGTTCATTATTCATTGGATTTATACATTGGTTTTATGTTTGCTGTTCTGTTTGGAAATCTACATTCGTTTGGAAAAATCTTATCACTTCAACAAAGAATGTGCTAAAAATAGAAGATATACGATAACGTCATATCATGTATGGTGAGTCAACTAGAATTATGTTACTACATTTTACATTCACTTTAATTGAATTGTGTTGTTAAAACTTTTCGGGAAACGTACTCGATAACAAATTAAACGTTCACTACTTTTGCATTTAATATCAATTACTAATTAGGTATAAGATTTTATGCTTTATATTCATTACCAATTTAAAGGTGGTTGGCGCCCTAATATTTTATTCCAAATATTGTTTTAACTCAAATTTTGTTTTATTCAAATACTGTTTTATTCTAAATGTTGTTTTGATTCAAATAATGTTCATTTTTTTATTTAATGTAGATAGTGTATTATGTTATAGTTAATAAATTAAAGGAATTCACGTCTTTGTATTTACTTGCATTCAGCTCACACCCAGAGGTCTGTCTCCGATTGCTGCCGTGGTTAAATTATTATTTTTGCTTTTATTAAATGTATTTTCACATTTTTTATTATACGTTTTTATTCAGTAGATTATTTTTTATTACACAGTTCAAGACAAATTTGAACAACTTTGGAACTTTTTTAATTGCATAGGATCTATCTATGGAAAACATGTTCGAATACAGTTTCCAATGCTGGTTCTGCATATTATAATAAACATCTCAACTCCATTATTCTTTAAGCAGTTGCAGATGCCGATGCGAGGTATATAACGGTTGGTGTTAGGGATTTTGGTCGAAATAGTGATAGTGGGGTTTTCAGTTAATACAATTTTGGAAAATCATTTCTTAGAAATGAGTTAAGTTTCTCACAACTTTAAAATGTATATTTAAATAATTGGTGCATTGGTGCAAATAAAATCTTGTAGAAAAAAAAATACAATAACTTATTTTGAAGATCGATCATAGTTTAGTCAACAACACTATTCTAAATTAATTTTTTATATTCGTAATTGGGTTGTTACATGTAGACTATAATTATAACAATTCACTCTCGTATCTTAATTCACACTACACTACATTCTTCGCCATTTGTCGGTACACAGTCGGCGAAGATACGTCATTAACTTGCCCATATTTCCGGCCTTGAGAGGTCTACTTCAACAAGTAACAAAACGACTTCTCTTAGAGCTCTTGTCGTCTTTCCACTGTTGGTGCGTAATTGAATGACGACGACGACGTCCGTACCTAGAATTGGGTCTAGTATTCTTGCAAGTCCCCAATTTTGAGATGGTAGATTTTTATCCTTTAGCAGAGCTAGCATTCTAGGACTAGTTTTTCTTGGTGTTGACTTCTGTCATTTCAGTTGCTGCTGTAAACTATTGATGTACTCCTTGGAGCATTTTTTGTAGGTGCGATTCATAGTTAAGCAACGATTACTTTCTGAAATCGAAGTAAAACGTCGTTTTATTAAAAGTGACCGGGCGTGACGGCTGTGGTTACCATAAGATCATTTGTTACTGGGCATAACGGACGAGAATTCAAGATGCTTTCAATTTGACATATTATGGTATAGAGGTCCTTGAGAGAAGTAACCAACCTATGCATTGTTATCATCAAATATAGTTTAAACGATTTAATGTTTGATTCATGCAAGTCACCAAAATGCGGAGATCTTGCTAGCATAAACGACCATTTTAAGCTATTCTCAGCAAAAAAATTCTTTACTTCAACAAAATTTTTTGCGTTGTCACTATAAATTTCAGAAGGAATTCCACAACGCGCAATAAAACGTTTTAAGCAATTTTGAAAACTTATTAACAAAGCAAACAAATATGTAAACATAACATTTTATAAATTTGTTGTTTTGAAACTTTTTCTTTTTTATAAAAAATGAGCTGCAAAAATCTAAATTTACAAATTCAAACACGTTTGTTACATTTACCCTTTTCTTTGGCAAGTTGCCCAATTTGGACTCAAAATGCATTACTTAGAATTTTGCACAAATTACACACATTCTTAAGGCACTTTTTACAAATGTTCATGCCTTCTATTGGCCAATAACGTTCTCTAATCTATGCAAGCAAAGCAGTAGCACTCAAGTGTAGATTTCTGACATGTTTATCTGTGATAACTAATTTTGCCAAAGGATGTTTCTTGGCCAAAATTACCGGATGCTTGTGACTGTTACTTAAATCACAACGTTTTAAACTTCGTCCAACACCCATCAGTTTATTATTAAAAAATAGATCTAATTTTACATCTTGCTTTAAGTGAATACCTTTCCCTTTCCTTGAAGACTGAACATTTTTCTTTCTGTGCTATACGTAACGGAGTTTTAAGTGAAATTTGCAATTATTTGACCGACAAAGTGAGTTCTTTATAAACCAATAATGACGATGAGTTGTTGATAAATCTGTAGCACTATGCGGTCACTTAATAGAGCCTTTTTAGGCTAGAGTATCGCATAAAAATATTGTCAGTGCTTAACTAGTTACATGCTGCTATGCTGACTGGCTGCGTCTTTGACTCGAGTAGGTTAGTTAGTATAATTTTTTTACCTTAAATCTTTAGCCATTAATACTCCTCTTTGATTAATCATTTTGATTTATGCCACCCATAAACAACTGTTTAACATCTATTCAACTGTTTAACATCTATTCCTCGTGTTAATAAGTCCGCTGGGTTATGATTGGTAGAAACATGTCGCCAAATACAATCGTTAGTTATCTCTTGAATGTGCACAATTTTGTTAGCAACAAACATTTTCCATGAACGTCTCTTTAAGCAACATATCACTATTTGAAAGTCGGTCTAACAATAAATTGTCTTATATTTGAGTTTTAAGCCTTCCTTCATGGTTTCCGGTAAATCTACTGGCAAGATTGCCGATTAGTTCCAATCTTGATAAAGACAACTGTTTCTGTGTTTCGCACATAATAATCTTGTCTTCTAATAATTGATACCTCTGCTTTGGTAATAGCATCCGCAAGGCAATGTAATTCTATTTGAAGTCATTCAGTAGCACACACCTTTCTATTTTCAGTTGATTTAACTAATATAGTTGCTTCTCTTCGTGCTACTGCATGCACATTTTGTTGGGAATTTATTATTCCAATCTACCGTGGCGCTACAAATCCTGCATGAAGAGTTTGACTTTGTATTGCTCTTGCAATGCAGGATCTGCAATTTTTCTTTTAGGTTGTAAAATTGTTTTAAAGAAAGCACTAAGCTGTCCCCTAGAATACTATCTTGTTTCGTTGAAGAAGTGACAATAAACTTATGATCATTTTTTCTTGTTTTCGTTTGAAAGATGATCTTCGCTTGTTCCTTTTCTAAGGTAACAAATTTTTTCTTAAAAACTGTCTCTACTTTCCAGAGCTTCTCTAGCAATTCTCACAATTCAACATTTTTAGAAGGATGCACTGTAATATACCGTCACTTTCTTCTTTCTAGCTCCTGCTCGCTACCCAATTTTTCTGATGCAATCCATCCCAGTTTGTTCTGGACAAACGCTGAACTGTCGCATTTAACTTGCGTAGATTGCAGTAATTGGTAAAACAACTGTGCTACAAGGATAACATCTAGTTTTGCCAAAACTTTGAAATTTTTGTCTTCGAAATTTAAGTCAGGCAAGTTGATGGCAACTGCTGCAAAGTGCGCTGTTGTCCTTACTCCATTTACTCTTCAAACATTAAAGTTCCCAAAAATTTTCTTTTAAAGTTGAATCTGTCAGAGATATCTTTGGTTATCTCACTTGCTAAACTTCCAGACTCCAAAAGTGCTTCCAATCCAATGGTTTTACCTTTTTGATATTTGACATGTATCTCTGCTATAGAAAAAAGTACAACATCTGTTTCTCAGTAATTCAATGCTTGCATAGAATACGTTGTGACTTCTGTAGACAAATTTGTTTGTTCTTTTTTTTGCTTCTTGATCGTTTGAGATTAGTTCATTCTTTAGTACAGAATGTTTTTTTTGTCTGCCTCTACACTTGAAGTATCTTTTCAGCTTACAATCTATGAGACTGTGCTCTTTTTCAAAAAAAAGTACACATAATTTTATATTGCTCACTTGCGCGGCTTTTTGTTGATAATTCACATCTAAAAAATCTTTACAATTGCAAATTTTGTGGTTTCGTTTGCAGTAATAATATACTAAATTATTGTTTGTTAAGTGATCCTAAGTAATTCTTTTGCGTGGCGGTGCGCTATTGCAGCAGCTTGTGAGCGCCACGTGTAATAAACGTTTAGACTTCAAAAATTCTTGCAGTTGTGCAGTATTTGAAATTTCCTTTCAATTGCTTGACGGTCTTTACGCTTTTTTTTGTGTTACCGTCTAGCTTGTCGACAATCAGGTAAACAATTATGCTACTTCAAAAATTGATTGGCTTACCCAAAGTTCGTAACGTTTGCAAACTCTTGTTTACTTTATTAGTTAAGTTGAATTTTCCTTATTTAAACGTGGATTCTTAACAATTGCTTTAATTTGTGAAAACACTAAGGCCCGTTTGCATAAAGCGTTGTTAACTTTGACGATGTAGTTAACTACATAATCATCTCGTTAAGTGTCGCCGTTGGTCGTCAAATACAAAATCAAATTTACTTGACCAATGATGTAGTTGACAACAACATCAGCTAACCACATATAATTAACTTATAGAGCAACTTTTTTATGTTTGATATTTGATCATTATTCTAAATTATAGTTTTGAATGTATTTTTAGATTGATTCTAATCACCATACGAACCTTTAAAAATGGCCAAACTTAACGTGACTAATTTGATTCTTGCAAAGCTTTTTATTTGCAAATTGTTTACATTAGACAACACGACTATAAAAACTTGGCCGATACGTCATTAACTTGTCCAGATCAAAAATTTAGAAAACCTCAACTTTTGAGTCTATTCTTCTATAACTAAGGTGATGTCAAATATAAGAAATAACCGAAATATTAGCAAAGTATTTACTTTTTTGAAACAAAAAAAAGAAAGGTATCGACTAAAAGAATCTAAAATTGGTGACATTGATGAATTTGTAATTAAGGCACCAGAAGAGAAATTTTTAATTCTAAAGGTTATAGGGGTATTTGGCGCTTGATGCAGAAAAAAAAACTCTATCAACTAACGTTAAATGACATGCAAAATTTGACAAATGAATTACTAATCACTATACCTGATAAAAAATTTAACATAACAATAAAATTTACCGTCATTGACAGTTGTGTCAATACTTTTCGTTGATATTACAAATTGCAATCAACTACCAAACATCAACGGTGTTTTACAAAATATAACAATAAGAAATAAGCAAGTCAAGCTGTAGGCATTAATACGTTTGAGAGGATGCCTGTAGTAATTGTAGAACTGGCTCATTCTAAAGCAAATATATCCACAATAAAGAGTTATGAGAGGTAGAAAGTAGCCGAAAGTTACATTGATGATTTGCTAAAAAATAAATTCTTTTTGAAATTACGTAAGAAAAGTTACTTTCTTCCAAAGCAAGTGCAACGAGTACTTCTGAGAACATTTCATCATTAAATTCCAATTATTATATTGCATCTACTATAAATATGTATAAATAGTAGTAATAAAACAAAGTTGTAAATTAATTTTAAATATTCAAAAATTTTTGTTTATTAATACATACATTTGCTTACATATTATAAAAAATAATTTAAACACAAAAATTATTCTAAGAACCCGATAAATAAAATTTTGTTCAACATTCACACTACTAACGGCACACCACTACCATCTAACCAAACTAATTCTGTACGTAAGTATACTAAAATCATTAACGTTGCTGGTCCCATTGAGAAGTTTATTCCCATTTTTAAAAACATTTGACGTCAAAATATCGACTTAGAATAACAATACAATGTTTAACATAATCTATTCAAATTTGAAAAACAACACCAAGTTATTTGACAAACCTAACGTTAAATATAAAATTCGCTGTAATGATTGTACTAAATCATACATTGGCCAAATAAAACAAAAAATTATTGAACAAATTAAAAACCACTAATATGATGGTGATATTAGTATCTTAACTTATACGTTTGTTTTATTGTGTACATTAAGTGTTTTTTGTTGTTATTTATTAGTATTTTATTCAATTATGTTTGGCATAAGCATTACTTGTTTTTTTGGTTTCTGTAAGTAATTTTTATATATTTATTAGCTAGTTTTAAAAAAGTATACAAAGTTTAATAGTATCACCTGATTGTCATTGTCTGTTTACGGTTTTCTTTCAATAAATTTAGTTAGCTTGATGAGGTGAGAACATTCGAGATTCACAAAACTTTGTCTTAAGAAATCACATAAAGTCGTGTTTTTTGCTTAAATTGAAGAAGAGCGGTAGTATTGCAGTGCTTCTAAGATCGATATATTTAATAATATAGAAAAAAATATTATAATTTATATTTTCAATTAAATATTTTGTTTATTATATACACAAATAATTTTTAACTAACATAATTTGAAATGTCGGAAAACTATGTAGACGAGGATATATAAACTGTAACTTTTTTTTATTTTACTTAAGTCCTTGAAGTCATTAATTCTGTCAGCAAAGTATGTAACTTAATTTTTTATTATACATTATACATATACTGTCTAAAAATATAAAAAAATCGATTTACTAAAACAATTAAAAGAATTTCTAAAACATTTTATCTTTATTTTACCTGTTACCAGTTTATAAAATTTTGCAATAAATTTAGATAAAAACTTTTTTTTAATACTTGAAGTTAGATGATAATAAATAACGGTTAACTGTGCCAACAGTCATACTTTTCAACAATATTTAAGCTAATTAAGACATACGTAAGTCTACTTTTATATTAATGCTTCAAAAGTTGTTTTTTATTTAATTTTAATTTTTATGTAAGTTATGATTCAGTTCAGATTATTAATGAACCTACTCAGAAAAAATGAAGCGAAGAAACTAAATAATTCGTTATTCAAAAAAACAAAACATTTGTCATTTTCAACTTTGTTTTACTTCGAAAACAACATTAAAAAATATTTAAAAATATTTTTGCTGTATACATCTCCATAAATATTTAAACATGCTCTTTGTTTGAAAGAATGTGCGTAATCATGCCCTTCCAATCTATTTTAAAGCTGTCGCTAAGAATATTAAATTTCTTCGTGTACTTAAAGATATAAATTTTAGATAAAAATTAAAACGATGCACGCAGTAACGTGTGTTTTAACCAACTATTATTACATATTTAAACTGATTTTAATTATAATTTGTTTAGGTTGAACGAGTAAAACCTTTCTAAATGATGCTTTTAATTGAACAAAGACTTGTTACACTTTTAGGGTAAAAAGGTTCCAGATTTATGAGAACTAAAATTGTGCGCATGTGATTGTATGATCAAATATTAAAAAAGTTTTACTTGTCTTGCTGTTGCAGTGTTCGGTTACACACTGTAGCTTATATTCTACGTACCACACAAAAGTACGTTTGTTAGTTCATCAAATGTACATTGCCACAATAATGATGAGCCACAAATAATAATTGTGTTTAGCTGGCTTTGTTATAAAATGAAACCAATACTATGCAGAATACGTTTAATAAACAGTATTACAGCAATAATTGCAATACCATTTAATTTAAAGCAAACGTAAAATAGTATAAATTAATATTCACAACACACACACAATATTAACACAAAAATAATAAAAAGAATTGACGTTGGCGTGAGGTAATATTTAGTTATCATAATTACATTCCTTTACAAGTTTATAACAACAATAACAATAATTTATGTAATATTTTAAGTATTTTTATATTTTAACTCCGTTTTGCTTGGATTAAAACAATGTAAATTTATTTAAATCATTACTTATTAATACATCAAAGCAATATACACATTAAAAAAGGTTATATATTTATTAACGCTAAAAACAAGCTAAAAGATGCTTCAGAAGTTGGCGCGTAAAGTATGCGCTGTTGCCAATCGTCTCATATTAGCCAGTGTTGCCAATACTAGCTACTAACTACCTCTCCAGTGTAACGCTATCTTTAAATTTTCTGGGAAGATGGACTTTCCGGCCGCTCCGTGCTGTCTATAGATCTTGGCCTTTGGAGTGTATAGAGATTTGAGGAATAACTGTTTTAGTTGGTGGTGACGCTGGTTTATGAAGGTTTTTTTGATTGATGTACGAGAATAAATTTTCTCCTAATAGGAATGCAGGTTTCAGTTTATCAATGGAGACTGATTCTTCGGCGCAGATCGTCTGCAACTTAAATTTTTTTGCACGCAAAATTACTCTAAAAGGTCTATGATATATGAGTTGCAATAGATTTTTTACAGCATCGTGACGAATGAAAACGTGTGTTGTTTGCTTAAGGTCAGAATGCACAAACACTTTTTTGTGTGTGATGCCTAAATGAAACAGGTTGGAGGTGTCGTACTTGATCCTTGAGTTTATTTACTAACATTAAAACAATGTATGGTTGTGAATTTTTAAGTACGTAAAGTGGCAGTCGAATGGTTTCACCATAAACTATTTTTGCTAACATGGCTTGGTACTTGGATATGATGTAAGATTGAAGAGGGCTAGCATCATTGTTGGTAGTGCTGATACCATGTCTTCATGAAGTTGTGCCTTTAAAGAATTTAGTATTTGGTGCCAATGTTCTATGACGCCAATCGCGGCTGAATAGTACGCTATTGTTTTATTGTGTGCGGTACCAACTGACAATCAACTTGTTTGCTTTTGTCGGTAATAATAATATTGGGGATACCAAAATGTGCAATCCAATTCGAGTATATTGCAGTAGTAACAGTTCCTGCTGTAATATCAATTAGAAGAATGGTTTTAGCACAACGTCAAAATCTGTCTATTATCGTTAGTAGATATTGATATCCTTGCGATCGTGGCAATAATCCGACAATACCTACGTTGATGTGTTTAAATCTTGTAGTAGTTGATGGGTAATTACCGATTGCATTTGCGATGTGTTTCGATACTTTGTTACGCTGACATGGTATGCACGTTTTAGACCACAACTACACATTGCGTTTCAGTCAGGACTAACAAAATCTTAGTTGTACTAGATTTACTGACGCTGCTGTACTAGGGAGTGACATATTGTATAAAGATTTAAAAATCTTTTTTCGAAAAACTAAAGTAATAAAAAGTCGCTGTAGACAAATCACTAGTCAGAACTAATTTACAATTTAAATCCATATACTAAAATTTTAATAAAAAAGATTTTGACATTAATAAATGTTTAAGTTTAGTTCATAATAATTTTTAGCGATTTTTTGTAGTGATATGATCGTTGACAATTCGGTAGATTCAATACAAAAACAAATGTCAACTGAGATATTTGAAAAACCTGGTATATAATGTATATCTGTAGTAAATTGTCCAATGTAGTCAAGATGATATAATTGTATAGGACTTGCCTTTTCCGGACGGTGTCAAACTTGTAAACTAGGGGTTTGTGGTCAGTGTCAATTATAAACGTACGACTTTCTACGTTATGCCTCAAGTATTTTACCGCTTTATAAACAGCCCATAGTTTGCGGTTATAAGTCCTGTAAGACCTCTGTGATTGGCTGAGTTTTCTCAAAAAGAATCCTAAAGGTTCATGATTATTTTCTTGGAGTTGCTGGAGTAAAGCGCCTACAGCAATGTCAAGAGGCATTGACGCCGAGAAATAAAGGCAATTGGGAAAATGGATGTGCTAACAATGTAGCATTTGCTAAGTCAGATGTCAAGTGTATAACGAATGAAACTTACTTAAGGTGTCATTTATAACGTCAAAAACTTACTAATAATCGTGTCATTTATATAACGTATAACATAATAATTAATAATAATACTGCAAATAACTAATAATGCACCGTGCTAGCTCTATGGTTTTATTAAATATAAACAACACACAAACATTAGAGCGATGAGTCTTATTTCTAATTATATTCAGGACGGGATATTCTACTCGTACACTAATATTACAATTCTAATTTAAAGTATAATTTGGACGCCACAATATTTTTTATATTAAATTTATAACGGGTAAATATTGAAACCAAAAACGAACATATAAACAAATCTTAAAACTAACACTTAATTAGGTTAATTAGGTACATACGTGTTATTTGAAGGTTAATTACTCGTTGCTGTTCTTAGCTTCAGCGCATGGGCGTGATCATCACGTGACTTAAATGAATTACGCAATACTTGGAAATCTTCCGGAATTTACTTTCTATTGTTTTCGTATAATTTGATTTATCCTATCACCTTGGATCGATGATCATTAACCATAACTTCATAAACGTATAGGGGGAACGTACGTATCAGAAATTTTCCATAATCATATCGTACATAAATCGTAATATTCGTATTCAAAAAACGTAACGTAAAACCATCGAAATTGTACGTATCCAAACAAATCAAATCGAACGTATCAACCAGAGTATATCGTACGTACAAAAAATAAGAAAGAAAAGAAAAGAAACTAAAAATCAAAGGTTACACCACGTGTACAGAACAAAGAAATCACTTACCCCTTTCTGATTACGGGTTTCTTTAATTAAACAAATGCGAATATAAAACGGACGAAAGCGAAAATACAGCGACAAAAGCGGATAATTTTCAATGCATACTACAAAAGCAGATTTCCACAGTTCAAATTTAACACGAGGAAATTTTCTGCACGTTATGCAGGAACGTCCGCGTCCTTTCGCATTTCAACGGAAGATGGGTTAAGACAATATGGCTACGAATCACGCATGAGTAATGTGCATCAGCGATTTGCACACGCAGAGACTCCAAAAATGTTAAATTAAGCCAGAAGTATTAAATCGAAAAAATGTAAACGTTACAAGTGATAAAAAACTTTTCATGTTGAGGAAGTCCATTCAATTCTTTGTTTGTCTTTTTTTCTTGGACACTGGCATAAATCAAATAATACTTGCTGGGTTACAGCCGAATGAAGAAGTAAATTTCTATAAAAATTAACCAACTCTGAAAATCGACAAAACTTTTCGTTTGTGTCTGACAGGTAAAAAGTGTTGAATAACGTTGACACGGTCAGAAAGAAGATAAATTCCATATTTATATACATGATAACTTAGAAATAAGATTTCTTGAGCACCAAATTTACATTTAGATGAGTTGAGACATATTCCTTTTTGTTAAAGTACCTTAAAAGGTTGAATTAAGTGTAACCCGTGTTCTTCTTCAGTTGAAGAAAAAACAACCAAAATATCATCCACATATAAATAAATGGAATCAAATGATCTCAATATTGCATGTAAGTATTTTTAAAATGTTTGAGCAGGATTTGTTACAAGTTTTAGCTGGTTACGAACCTGCACGGCCAACTCTCAACAGTCGGAGAGAGGGTAGGGTTCCTAGAGGTAAATAAAAGATAATTAAGGGCGCCAGAGCCTGTCCAAAGTCCTTTCTGCCTGCTCACAACAGAAATGGTAAGAAACTTGTAACTAGGTGTTAAGTTCGTAACTGCTGAAAGAAACGAAGAAAAGGAAAAGAAACTCGATCGTTAACAACAATTGCACTTTAATTACTCGATCCTTTATATCTATATCTTATCTATCTGAATATAGTCGAAGTTAAATAGCCACATTTAAGTAAATACTAGTGAGAATATACAAAATCGAATCACAGTAAGATAGGCAACTTACATGACATAAGTGAAGAACATGTCTACGAATAGTTCACAGTAAATATCGTTTACATAATTAGAAATATGGTAGTAACGACAATAAGGCAAAATAATTAGTATAACATTAACATTAAATTATCACAATAAATAAGCATAAACAGCATACGTAGTATAAGCAAATTTACTAACTAATGATATTACTATTACGATAATCAGTCCGAAGTTATGATTATTATAAGTTTCGTGAGAAACCTCGTTGACGACGAAAGAAAATTTATAAAAAACACTTACCACCAAATACAGGTGTTCCTTTTATGCGGAGGAAGCGCTCCCTTCGACACGTACCCTGTAATTAATTTTAATTGCAAATCGTGTCAACCTAATAGCTCACGAAATCCAAATCTATAAAGTCATTACTTAAATTTTAAAATGTACACAAACACAAACCGAACGTCGGATGCTGTTATACCCTTTTCTATGATTTAGTTAATTCCAAAAGTAGGCCTTATAAATATTTAGAATCGTTCCAACACAATATTCGTCGAGGGTTATCTCTCGTCTTTCGGTATCGGATAGAATTCATGGGCCAGATGGAGGTAAGAATAGCCGGTGACGATACAAATATCCCACGATTGTAACGAAGTCACACAATTTCCCTGATGGGCTTTAAATTATAGCCAGAATGCCCTGATTTATTCGGGCCACATGGCGGCTAACCAAAAAGACATAAAAATTACTTTTAATTACAGAAAGAAATAAAATTACTTACGCTGCGGAAGTAAATGAGTTAATTAAAGAAACTACATAATTTCCATCGTGTCCCTAACACGTGGATGATTTTAGAGAACGAACTTTCACTCACGCAGCCCGCGATATTGCCAGTTACAATGTTAAAGTTAAAATGTCGGAGAAGACACCGGATGTCCTTTGTGCAATACAAAGTGACCAACGAACCCGATAGATGGCGTCGAGAAATATCAAAAGCAATTTTTAATTAAGTTGATATACAGGGTAATGCAATATTTAAATTTATGCACGTAACAGATTCTTTAAACCAAAGAAAAGTTTGACAAATTTAAATAATTTAAAGGATGTGATAACTACGTATTTTGCGATGTTTTCTAGAGATACTGGGATTGTAAAATGCTCTAATTATGTCTATCTTAGAAAATATGGTTTCGCTCGCCCGTTGTGCATTAAAGTCTTTGGGATGTAGAATCGGGTATCTATCAGGAATAAGTACGCCCTATAATTGCCACATGGTATTCACAAACCGTCTTTTTTTAGTGTTAGAGGATTCGACAAGTTACTTCTGGAAGGTCTACAGATTCTAATTTAGTTTGAACTAATTTTTCAGGCAACAACCATCTAGTCTTTGCATTAACGGGTGGATCTGTGGTTATTATTGTGTAGAAGTATTTAACATTTGCCAGGAGTATCTTTGAAAAGTTCTGGAAATTTTTGTAATAAGCTAAATGGGTCAATGAAATAAAATGCTGATACATATTTGTATGATGGTGTTGAACCATGTCTAGAACTAGTAGACGTGTCAATTAAACGTTTATTTTTTATATTAATTAGGAGACCAAAATGGCTAATAAAATCACCACCAATGATGGGATGTTGTACATCAGCAATTAAGAATATTGAACAGAGTTTTCGACGTAAACTTAAATCTAAATTAAACACCTGTTCACCGTAAACTGAAATTTAAGATCCATTAGCGGAATGCAAAATTCGCTTAGATCGAAATTTTGTTGTGTTTTGGTTGGCGGTAACACTGAAATATCTGCACCAGAATCAATAACATTTTTTTTATTACTTATTAAGCTGACATCGCTTACAGCAGTGAGCAAATAACTTAGGAGTTTTCCAAACGCTCGGCTAATTTATAAGAACATGGTGGGATACATTTAACAGCTCTGTTACTAAATTAATGATGGTACCAGCACTTACAAGAACTAGATGCTAATATAGACTTACAAGATTGATGCTTATTTTGATAACGAGAACCAGTTTTTAACTCTTTGATAGAAACAGTTAATTCGGCAATATGTCTAAAGTCTACCAATACGATCTATTGGTACTAACTTGAATAGAGTAATTCAATGCACTGTATTGAAATTTGGACATGTAAATTCGAAAATTATATTTGCCATACTTGCTACGTAGATGATTTCTTTACTAGACGATAAAATAAACAAATATTAATCGGTAAACGTAGAATAAATATCGTTCTTAAGATTTACTTGTGTGCTAGCTAAAGACCTCATTTCCTTTAACAATTGCGACAGTTTTTTATCCTACAACTCAAATTTTGTTAATTGTTTGTTAACCTTGCAACCCTCAAATTCCTCAAATTCGTGTATGAAGCGGTTCATCATATCTTTATAGAGTGCTGGAAACAGCGGTTGTGCTAAAAATCAGATATTAATTCTGCAACATCAGGATCTAATACTGTTAGCACGTGGTTATATTTCGTCTTTCCCGAAGTGACAAACTTAGTTTGAAATTGAGTTCTACTCGGATTTTTCAAATTTTTACAATATAGCCCAAATATCTCGCAATTTTAAGTTGGTTCTGAGCTCCGTTATGCGTGTTTTCTTCAACCATTTTACACATGTTGTTTTATTAAAAATTTGTTAGATTTTTATTTATTTGCACGATTACGTTGGGGTCACAAATTTAACTTTGCTTTACACCAATTAAAACAATATAAATTTATTTAAATCATTACTTATTAATACATCAAAACAATATACACATTAAAAAAGGTTATATATATTACTCAACGCTAAAAACAAGCTAAAAAATACTTCGGTAAGAAGCAAGTAAAATATGCAATGTTGCCAATTGTCTTACATTAGCTAGTGTTGCCAATACTAACCACAATATATTTATAAGAATTTTGTAAGTTTTTACAAGTTCCAAATAACTGTAAGTTTATTTAATATTTTGCTATTCTAGAATTTTGTGATCAGTTTTTCTTCAATTAAAATGTAAATCTGTCTTCGGAAATATTTAACTATTTTATAACATGACGTCAAACACTGTTTAACAACAAATACAATTTTATTATCTTTTTCTGACGTTTTCTGTCTATTTTTGTGTTATTAAAACATTTTATTACATAACATACATTTAAGGATAATGTAAAATTATAAATTTATCTACTAATATTTAGGTTTTACAAATGTTAATATTTAGAAACAATTCTAATAACAAATTTGATAAAATAATTTATTAATTAGACATTTTCAAACTCTCATTTTTTTAAGACAATGTAATAAATCCTGACGCATTTGTTGATGTAGTTTATATCTTGTAACTGTAGTAGATATTTATAAAAGAATATATTTATAAAAAAAAATTAGTTAAATATTTATTTATAAAAAAATTTTAGTTAAAATTTGTTAAACTTTTTATGACTATAGTTCAATTTTTAGTCATGTTGAATATTGTTGTCTATGTAGAGAAATATTTTTTTAGATTCCGTTTATTCGCCATTTTTGACGACTTATTATAACATTTTTTTTACACATGTAGGAAACTATGAAGTTGTTAGTTAGATAGTAAATATTACAACCGCGAATTTCAAAAAATGTATTTGAATTATAAGCGGCATAATATTTCTAACTGTACTACGCAAGTGCAAAAATTTGTTTATATAATTGCAGAAACCATCTTAGAGACCAGTGGACAGCTGTTTCGTCCTATTTGGACTCCTCAGCACTGGAATACTCTAATGCAGTTTCCACAACTATATAAAAC
Source organism: Aquatica leii (assembly GCA_035610365.1). Taxonomy (NCBI): domain Eukaryota; kingdom Metazoa; phylum Arthropoda; class Insecta; order Coleoptera; family Lampyridae; genus Aquatica; species Aquatica leii. The sequence continues at coordinate 61,850,765 of CM069434.1, forward strand.
AAATTGGCATAGTTTTAATCCCATTCGGGTGTTAATTGATTAACAAATCTGAGGCTAAACGCCATCTCGTAGGAACGGAGCTACGTACGAGTTAATCCACATGCAGGAAACTATGAAGTTGTTAGTTAGATAGTAAATATTACAACCGCGAATTTCAAAAAATGTATTTGAATTATAAGCGGCATAATATTTCTAACTGTACTACGCAAGTGCAAAAATTTGTTTATATAATTGCAGAAACCATCTTAGAGACCAGTGGACAGCTGTTTCGTCCTATTTGGACTCCTCAGCACTGGAATACTCTAATGCAGTTTCCACAACTATATAAAACAAATTGCCATAGTTTTAATCCCATTTGGGTGTTAATTGATTAACAAATCTGAGGCTAAACGCCATCTCGTAGGAACGGAGCTACGTACGAGTTAATCCACATGTAGGAAACTATGAAGTTGTTAGTTAGATAGTAAATATTACAACCGCGAATTTCAAAAAATGTATTTGAATTATACGCGGCATAATATTTCTAACTGTACTACGCAAGTGCAAAAATTTGTTTATATAATTGCAGAAACCATCTTAGAGACCAGTGGACAGCTGTTTCGTCCTATTTGGACTCCTCAGCACTGGAATACTCTAATGCAGTTTCCACAACCTTTTATAAATTTCATTTTTAAAGTATCCCCACAAGAAAAAAGTCAAAAGGAGCTAAATCAGGAGACCTTGACAGCCAATTTATAGTACCAATCCAATAATTCATCCACAGCAAAACTCTCTTGATGGTATTGTGGCTTATGGGGAAGATATAGTCAGATTTTTTTAAAGTAGTGTTTTTTGGATTAAAAGTTTAAACGCCTATATAGATAGCCAAACGTTCTATTTTTTTTGTTTCATTGTTTAAATGAGAATTTTTTTAACGCATTAATTTATTCACGTAATTCTACGGCATGAATATGCTTTCTTAATGTAAGAGAAAGACGGCGCTAGAACAATAAAACGTAGAATTTCCACTGTTTAAGGCTGGGGAATTTCCTTCTTATGCACGGTTTACTTTGTTGATGTCGCTGCGTGTGCGCATTGCAATTTAAATTGTTTTCGTTTTCAAAAAGATAAATGAACGCAAACATGCCTTAAACTTTTAATAATAGACAACACTGTTTGAATTATACCGCCATTTTTATTCTCGTAAGCAACGAGAGCGTAAACTAATTTCAGGAACAACTCGCTTTTTTGAAATTCAATACGCTTCTACTTTGGCAAATCATTAGTATAAACCCTTATATACGGTATGATGGTAATTGTAAGTCGATTAAACCTATATGTCATCTTGAAAAAAATGATTTCTTTCGCAAAAAAATTGCTCTATTTTGGTAATTTTTTTTTGTATTTCTAGTCATCAAATTTATATGACAAATGCATCATTCTATACATTGGTTCATCTTCTACATGTGGTGTAAGTTGTACGGTATAATGTTAAGTACTTTAGTAGTTGTTCTTGAAGTTAGGAGTGCCTATTAATTAGTATTACATTCCCCAGCCTTAAGAGGCTTATAAGTAGTATTCAAACAACACAAAAATAAATTAAGTTTTTAGTAAATTCTACCTTTTATTGTTCTAGCGCCGTGTTTCTCTTACATTAAGAAAGCAATATTCATGCCGTAGAATTACGTGAATAAGTTATTGTCTTTGTAGGCGTTACCAAATTCTCATTTAAATAATAAAACAAAAAGAGAAAGAGAACGTTTGTCTATCTCTGTAGGCGTTTAAACGTTTAATACGAAAACGCCACTTTAAAAAAATCCAACTATATTTATGTTTTTTTAACATATTCCATACTTGCAACTTGCATAAACAAACTTCAGCAGAAATTGGCCTCAAACTGTATGTGTGGTCCGCATTTACCATCGCCAAAACACACTCTTCTGTGCGGTCAACAATTTGTCGATTTTCTGTAATTTTATTGTATTCAAATTATTATTATATGCCACCTCTCTGTTCGAATTCTTGCAAAATATTTACACACCTTTCAAATTTTTGTACATATTTTTTAATAGTAGTAGTAAAAACCCTTTCTGCGTTAGTGAAATTATTCGTTATTACGTAAATAAACTTTAATGAGCGGTTTAAGGTCAATTTTTAATTGACAAACAAGCAGTACAACAAACATTTGCTGTCAAGTTCTAAAATCAAGGCTAATGCTATTTAAAAAACGTCATATTTTAAGTCAGTGTTTTAAAATAATTAATTGCATTTTTAGTTTTGTCAGTGGTATAATTTGAATCGCAATAATTTTCTCTTCTTATTTACTCTAAGTTGAATTGGCGAGCAACAATAAGCAAAAACGTGCAATACCATGTTAGATTCTAATGTTCGACTTTGAGAACTCCCGGTATATGTAATATTTATGAACACAAAAGATCCTAAGAGAAGAACGTCTTTCGGGTTTGGACTGTGCCGTTGTTGTAACCAAAGTTGCCAACGTTTTGCTCACTTCTCAAAAGTTAGGTAATGAACTTGCAAACTAAGCCAGATTCTAAACTCTGAAAAGGTAAGAAAGATAAAGATAAACTTAAAAAAGCAAATAATTAACAGTTAGGTATCAAATTTATCCTAGTGCACAATGGTTATATGAAGCGAGATGTTCCTACAGTTATTAATCGTCGTCTACATCCACGTACTCGATTACCTAAGGACATTTCTAATCCTCAATACAATCCGAAATTGGTTTTTTTACTCTAAATTCACAAGGTTACCGGTTAAATAGGAAACTTTTTCGTAAGAATGGTGTTAAACTCATATTCAACTCGACAGGCAAAATCTCTTAGATTTTTCTTTCTTCCAAGGACAAAATTTCTTCAGTTTCATCTCAAGACGTATACCAAATTCCGTCCTTTCTTGTGGTTTAGTCTACATGTGAAATCGCATTTCAGAACACGATCGTTGTATAAAAAAAAGGTTTATTTTTAAGTCTGCGGTTGCTAAACATCATTTTAGCACAGGTCACAAGTTAGATTTTGATAACGTTTCGGTAATTGCCAAATCTCCATTTTTTCTCAACAAGAAATTCCGAGAGAGCATAGAAATCATCACACATATAGTGTAGTTTAGAATCCGGCTTGGCTCACAAGTTTTTGTTTTGTTCAAGTTTATTGTTTTTTTTCTTACTTTTTCAAAGTTTAGACTCTGACTTGGTTCACACTTTGTTTACCTAACTTTTGAGAAGTTCTTAGTTAGATTGCTTGTTTCAGTTCTTTGATTTCTCTCACGCAGTAGGCAAAACGTTGGCAACTTCGGTTGCAACAATCCGGCCGTGGAAGCCTTCGCTATTACACAAACTAAAGACATTTTTGTTTGCTCCAGTCTACTAAGTCTGCACTGCCAAACATGCACTTGACACTCTACATAATATAAGCTCTGACAAAACTAAAACAATTTCTAAAAGAAAGAACTAAAAATCAAGAAAGATTAGAGAAGCAATTAAAGTTATTCATCAAACGTCCTAAAAGTATTTTGCAGGTGTTCCCTTTCTGGACTAGTGATACAAATGATTATTTTTAAATAATAAAATAAAAAGGGTTAGACTATTATGAACAAGTTTTTATTTTCCTATAAGAAAAGTATAACGATCGCAATTTTCTTTCAAAAAAAACGTTTCAAGATCTCTTGTATCAGAAAAATGTATTTTTGACAAAGAAAGTTTGGGTGTCTGTGTGTGTGTGTGTGCCTGTGCGTAACGATGTACCCACGATAATTCTTGAACCAAAAGCTCTAGTAACTTAAAATTTGGTATAGAGCTTTTTACATTTTCTTGATTCTATAAAAAAATGGGTCTGATAAAAAAATCGGAAGTGGGTGTATCCGCCATTTTCAACAGTTTTTCTTATATAATTTTATAATTGTGTAAATTATTCGAATTACTTCTAACATTAACAGTTTATTAGATATTTAATTCATAATTTAAAATAAATTCCATATATAATCCTAAGTTCGAATCCTGCCTACGACATTTTTTTTAAATAAAAGTTCCATATATTGAAGGGAAAGCAAGATACGTTAAAAAACAACAATTTTGTCTATATTTTTTTGATTTGTTTATCAAAAAGATTTTCAAAAATGTATCGCGTGGTAAAAAGCTTACTTTAATATACGGATGTTAAAAACGCATAAGTAGGTCACTTTGGTGTAGCGATATCAATCGCACGACTGCCGTAACATCGCCGCGACGTACGAAGGTTCAAATCCCAATGCGGTTTATGTTTTTTTAAATAATATTATTATTTTAAATTAACGACGATTAATTTTTATCAGTATAGAGACATAATTAAACTTGTTAATTGTTTTTATTTAAGTCATAATGGATTTACTATTTAAAATAATATTTAAATTAAAAAAACATAAACCTTTGTACGTAACGGCGATATTACCGCAGTCGTACGATTGATGTTATTACACCAAAGTAACTATTACTGATACGTTGTTTACATCTATATTTTAAATTAAACTTTTTACCACGCAATACATTTTAGAAAATATTTTTGATATTTGTTATTAAATTTTTTAAATTATTGCGCAAAATGTTTTCTGGTACACATTGTCATGAATTGGAAATATCTTAAAAACACTTTGGTGACATATAAATCAAAATTTTCAAATGTCTCATGGTAATCTGTATGCTTCAGAATAAAGAAACCGGAAGTGGGTGTATTTGCCGTTTTTAACAGTGTTTCTTATATAATTTTGTACGTATGTAAATTATTTGAATTATTTTTACAGTTTCTTATAGAGATAATTTTTTTTAACAATATATTCAAATAAAAAAATTTCTAACATTAACAATTTATTAGATATTTAATTAATTTTAATTTGAAATGAATTCACAAATATAATATACTTTCGAATCCTGCCAGCGACGATTTTTTTTACAGATTAACTAAATGAATAAGTAATATCGAGACGCAAAAATATAAGGGTTAGTCGATATGATCTTAATGAAATCGAGAACAAAAATTTCAAAAAACCGTATGCTTACTTTATAAAGTGTGACAGTTAAGTACATAAAGATTTAATTAACACTAATGTATGAAACAAACAAGTTATGTGTAACACAATTTATACTTTAATTATAATTAATGCAAGTAATTTAAGAAAAAATTTACAATATGAATGCTTTTTATTATATTAAATCTATTGTAGTACAACAATGTTTTTAAAACAAAGATAACTCTTCTGTACACCAATGTCAACATTACTATACTAATCTTGTACTGAAAATGCCACTTAAGATTTTCTCTATCTCCGTATTTTTACTCGTATTTAGTAATGTGTAGAATTAAAGAACTGAGTATTTTTTATTTTATTCAAGACAATGCTTTTTTGACAAAATTTTAAATAAACATTTTGATATTATATTTTTTATGTTGATATATAGATATACTTGTTTTTATATTTTTATTGAAACATTGCAATATTTTTCATAAGTATTAGTTTTTTTGTAAAAAATAAACAAATTTTTATTGCTTTTTTAATTTCTAGCAATGGAAAGAAAGAAGACAAATTAAATATACACGCAGAGTTGTTTATAGAAAATAATACCTTTATTTATTAAAATAAAATTGAATATAAAAATGTGTTTATTATTATTTTATACTATGTAGATAATTTAACATAATATTAACCAAATATAACAAAGTTTATTAAAAGAACGTCTAGTGTTCAATATAACTAATTTATTCCTAATTAATAAATTATAAAACATATGCCTTCACAAAATGGTTTCATCCTAGAAGGTACTGTTAGGTCTACACAAATGCGTTATTGATAAAAAATGTTGTGTAGCACTTATCAAAGATTATTAATGTATTTCTAGAAGGAACTATTTTTAATTATAATTAATGTTCGCATCTATTATTTTAACTTTTATACTAAAATTAGACGCATAAAACTGTCTTAATTTATAGCTTTATGTTAATTATTTTTCACAATGTATGATAATGATAAATCAGTTTTAACTCTATATGATAATTAAATACAAAATCTGCAATAATAACTAAATATAGAACGCTGTTACATAAAATGTAAAATTATAGCATTCAGTCTTTGATGAACAAAGTTTTTGACATCGGTATAATATTATAACAGGATGTAATCTAATATATTTTTTTTATCTCGGAATATATTGACGTTAAATAGTTACATAATTATAAATAAATAATATTTCTGTTTATTATTTATTACTTTTAAAGTAAGTACGCTTTTGTATTTAACCGGAAATTGAGTACACGTTTTTTACTATTCAGTATTAAATACCAATATTCAATAACAGTTTAAAATGTAAATTTTGTATTTTCCTGCTTAGTAATTCGCCTGTTACATTATTTTTAACATTATATTTTTTATTAAATTTGGCTTGACTAACTTTTTTTTTATAAATTAAGCATATTTTCATAAACAAGTTTATTTTATAAAAACAAACTTTTCGTAATACAAATTATTTTGTAAATAGTGTAGAAATATATTAAAAACATGTTTGAAAACTTGTAAGTATTTAATATTCAACAAATTTACATTTAGTACACAACAGTATTATATCTAAAACTTTTTGTGTATCTAAAAAAATATCTTTATGTTCCAATGTCTCTTAATGCGTTTACAACGTTATTAACAATTTTAGTACTAACTTGCTTAAATTTAATTTCAGTTTTTTGTTTAAAATTATTTAAAAGTATATGCCAAAATGTAATCATTGTTTTTTTTCTATATCGTCATATAAAAAGTGTTTACGTTTAGAAATTAAGATTTTAGTACGATCGATTTAAGTCCTTTAAAATCTATGATTTAGTTGTAATAGTTTAATTTTACGTTGCTAAATGGTGTCATATAAAAAGAATTAAATTACATCTATTATAAAAATTTATGACTTACACGCAAAGATCAAGATCAACTAAGAGAAGTGTGATATCTTTTGTAAGTGTGTAAACATTTCGTAAAACATTAGCAAAAACAGGATTGAAGTCATGTATTGCAACTCATACACCAAAGTTATTACCACATCATCGAACAGAAAAGTTGCAATGTACTCGTAATCACCCTACAAAATAGAGCCGTAGAATACTATATTATTTACAGATGAATCTTGGTTCTGTCTTTATTCTTGACATAGTCAACAACAAGTGTGTTTTATGAGTAAATCGTAATAGAGGCTCAATTATGGTGTTAGTTGGCATTTGATTTAATACACGTACAGAGCTTGTCTGTGTGGAAAGAATCTGTTACAGTACACCGATATAGAATTTTAAGCTTTCGCAATTATTTTATAAAATTTATGTCAAATAAGGTTTACATACGAAAATTGCACAAGAAAAACGTTGTAAATGGAACGCCATAACATTGTGTGATGTCGTTATTTAAGAAAGTTATAAGAAAATGATGCTCTAGGAAAAACTAAATAGATAATCACAAATTATTAATGTAATCTAATCTAATGTAGAATGTAATACGGGCTTGTAAATCTTTGTAAACTAATTTGTTACGTACGAAATTTTCATTACGGAATACCCTGTATATGAATTAAAATTAGATTTCGGTTTTGACGCCCTCTGCCGATCTTTTCTCGTGACTGTCATTTTACGACGAAATCGTTAAGCTGTCAACTTCAGGAACGGGTCGGTGACGAGGATTTTGAACTGATTCCTAAATTTTTAAGAACATTACTTGTGATGAACACAAATTAATAAGGCGATTGCGAATTTATTACGATTCTTTCGGCACAGGGTAAGCTATTTTGTCTCCAATCTATTAAGATTCCCTCATAATTTCTGTATTAATGTGATAGCCAGTTCCACCACGTTGCAAGCGTTGGTTCGCTTTAAACAGTAATTAGGATGCATAAGTACCATTAATGAATATCGCTACCGGGCATATAAGCTGTTGTGAGGGCCTGCTACTTCAAAAACAACGAGGTCTCGTCGACCAATGCGTCGTAGATGCTGATTTGGGGATAGAAGTCGATTGTGTTATCAACCACCTGTTTAAAATTACTACCTACAGCATTCGATACAACGGGTTTTTATATAACATGTAATGATTTATTAATATGATTTTGTAGCTTCCTATTCTTCGTTAGGTGTGTTAGTGTGTGACACGATTTGCTATTAAATATTTATAACAGGCCGCTAGCGGAAAAAACGGTTTCTTTGTGAAAGTGGACACTGGATTTTGGGTGAGTTCATGTGATTAATTTTTATATCGCTGTCACGAAAGTTACTCACAGAATTTTGGTTAATGTTAATGTCCGTAATTACGTTTATTGTTTATATACCAATAAGGTAATTTTAATCATCATTTAACTTGTATTGCATGCTGTGTGCATACAATATTTACTACGAGGTGTTCTGTGCTGTTCGTTTCAACCTGACTTACAGATGTATTGTGTGTTGCCGATACTGCGGGCATTCATGCACTGAAAATTAGATATAATCTTATAAATCTTCTATGTTGTGAAATCAAAGTTTTCTACACTTGTTAAGCATAATTGTTAGTCTTTCTAGTATTTAAGGATTGAGAAATTTAATATATAGCTGTCAATTTGCTACGCTACTAAATTAAAGTTTTTATATTTGTTAATTATACTTAGAAATCATTCGAGCATGGATGAGTGGAGAAATTTTATATACTCTTGTTAATCTTCTACGTTAACACATTAAAGTGGTTATATTTGTTAATCTCTCTTTTATTTTTTCTTTCTCTTGCAACTATCGTTACCTATTAACTAATTTTGGCTACTCGAACATCAGAGTAATAAAGATTACGAACCTCCAATTTAGTTACAAGTTTGGACCGTCTGTCGTGATCGAGGCAGAAGTGTTAGTTTTGGATTAGATCTGGCGCCCTTAAGCATAATTCCCTTGAGCTTCCCCTATTTCCGACTGTGTGAGTTGGCCGTGCAAGGTTCGTAAGACATAAAGCTTGTAACAAATTATTTTTAGTCAGGCCCTGTGTTATATCCAGCAATAGCGTCGGCAAGGTCAAATTTTAAACCTCATTCTCCTCAAAAGCGCCGCCTCATAGTTAACCAGCTGATTGTTATTTATGCTGTGCTATCACATCCAATTGTAAAAAATAAGAAATATTATATTAAACCCTATCACAGCCAATAAATATTATCTCTCAAATAATAGCATTTGAAATGCTAGCAACATAATTTATCAAGGTAAACAGGCAGCCGCAATTACCCAGATAGAAATAGACCAACAAAATAGTGTTACAAATAAAACACAAAGTAACCAAATAAAAATACCACCAATATTATAACACTATACAGCAAATTTAAAATACCAAGAAATAATCAAAGATCTTAAAGAACCAATAACAGAATTTGAAAGAGCACTAAAAGGTGATAAAATTAAAATTAATTCAAACGCGATCGATGACTAGAAAAATGACTAGTTCTACATAGACAAGCTTAGCTACCACACTTTTAAAGACTCTGAAAAAAACAACCTATCAGTCATCATTAGATCCCTCCCGGTATCGATTACAGAAAATAAAGTATTGGAAGAACTAAAAAAGTTAAACTATTCGGTTATAAAGGTAGTACGCCGTTACAATAGAGACAAAAACCCAATACTCTTACGTGCGGTGGATTTAGATACCACAAATAAAGCAAAAAAGATCTTGAATTTACATAAAATATAGCACAGCATAATTGAAGTTGAACCTAGACGAAAATCGAACGACATTCTTTAACGTAAAAAATGCCAACGGTACGGACACACGCACAACTATTGTAAAATAAAATGAATATGTGTAAAATGCGCAGCCACCACCATATCTAATGTCCAAAACAGCCAAATATACTACCACAGTATAACTGCGAAAAACATTACCCCGCCAACTTTAAAGGATGCAGGTATTATCTAAAACTAAATTGCCACATAAACACCTTGAAACGAAACTGGATTATACCCACAAACCAAACCGAATCCATTAGTCAGAATATTTATTAACAAACTTGTCATAATAATTATGATAGACTTTTTCTAGACTCCCAACTAACTTAAGCAGACTGAGCTATACAAATAAGTAAGAAACACCGGACTTTGTAATTACAATCATCACAAAATATAGTTGAATTAATAAGACCACACCTAGACAATGTATTATCTTACCTTACAACATTAATTTTTCAAATATCCACTCACGGACATAATTAAAAAAACACATAATCAGTAATTTAACTGTTCTTAACTGAAATGTTGATGGTATTAAATGGCAACGAACATTATTCGTGGAATTCCTAGTTAAACACAACGTGGATGCTGCATTATATCCTAAAAACATCTACATAACTTAGAAACACTAAAAATACCAGGATATGAAATATATAGATCAGATTGAGATACTGCAACTGCAGCAGGAAGCGTAGTAGTTATTATTAAGCGTAAATTAAATAATTATCTTTTAAGAAATGTAGAACTGAAAAACCTAGAAACATTTTCTATTAAACTGAGTCTAGAAAACAATGTCTAAATTACACTTTATGCTGCATATAAGCAACTAAATAAAAAAATGCTGTAAAACGATTTCATTAAATTATTTAATAGCAATCATCAAACACAAATTATAGGCGATTTAAACTCCAAACTTACTGATTTAGGATGCAGAGCTACAAACCCAAATGGTGTAAGGGTAAATAATTTTATCAAAAGCCATGGAAATACAAATAGCAACTTCCCCATATTACACATATTATCCTGGAGTACCGGATCGGAAACCAGATGTATTAGACATAGTTCTGTATAAAAACTTTAGAAACCAAATTTATCAAACTGTACTAAATGAGCTTGATTGTCCTATTTTTCCAATCGCAATTAATACCGATGATACCCAAATTAATTAAAGGTAAAGATATTTTTTATATTGAAGTAAAAAACAACAATCTACGAAAATAGTGAGACTTATTGTACAATCAACAATAATACCAAATAATAACAAACCACGACAATATGCTCAAACAACAGTAAAAATTCTAAACCTAATCAAACTTAAGAACAAAACAAGACGTAAGTGGCAAATAACGCGCAGACCACATTTAAAAAAGCTTATCAATTAACTAATTCGCCAAGTTAGAATAAAACTAGACAATTATAAACTCAATATGTATAACAAATACATTGAGGAACTACAAACGCAAGACGCAACAATGTGGTAGGTCACCAACAGACTAATACGGTAATTAAACATATACATATAAACGATAAAAAGAACAAGCTAGTAGCTTTGAATTTTGAACAAGTTCTTACAGCAAATGACACAAATATAACCCAAGAACACCAACAAAAAATAAACAAAACTATTGAAATCTATAAAAAACAAGTACAAAGAGAGTTCTTAGCTACGTTTCCAGAAATTAAACAAATGATTACAAAACTTTCAATAAAAAAATTATTGGAACCGGACTTGATTACAATCAATAAAAACACTAACGCTCCAGGAAACCAAATTTAATGCTTGCTTTTGATTTAGGTATATTCTAAAGGAATACAAACAAGCCATCAGACAGACAGTTATTGCCCAATTAGACATCTTCCAACGCTGTCAAAGCTTTTGGAGAAAATTATTTATATACGACTAAGTGTAATCTTAGGAGAGAAAAACAATAGAACAGGTCTTTGAGAACAAAAAATATACAGTTGTTTGCTTCATCAACCCCCAAAATGGATTTGACAAGGTGTGACATAAAAAAATTCGATCTAAAATGATAAAATTAGAACTCCCACACTATGTCATTGACTTCATCATTTTATTCATTACATATACAGTATTTACAGTTCGGGTACAAGCAACCATATCTACTACTTATTTAACATTTACGCACATGCTCTACAAACCACAAATATTACCACCTTAGCAACGCTTGCTGATGACACAGCAGTAAATGAGAATTTCCAGACTCCAGACAGTGGTAAACCAATTAAAAGGCGCCTTGCACTCAATCTGCACATGGTATAACAAATAAAAATCAATCCAATGAAAAGCCTCTTACTACTATACCCGTTAATTAACAGAAAATCTTACCTGCGCATAGAGTGCACCATGTTAATCTACACGATTATTCGACGAGCAATCTTTACATATGCGTGTCTAGTTTGGTGTATTACAGCTAAGAGTCACTCACAAAAACTTTAAGTCCTACAAAAGAAAATCACTAGAATTACAAAGAGGGCTCCGTGGTTACCTAATGTGTTAGCTTTTATAAATACTTTGTGTACAAGGTTCTTTGCCAAAATACCGGAGTGCCCAAGTGCATTGTTATTTAACCTAAGCCAAAAGAACCAACATTAGAGACTCAAAAGATAACTCCTACAAGACTTATTACTCTAGTTAAACTAGTTTCAATTAAACGTGATTAACGTTAGCTAACTCATACATCTCACATACAGTGATAGCGGTACAAAGAAGTCCAATGGTGACCTCACTATGTATGAATTAATGTACTTGTTTAACAGAATCATGTATAGCAGATGTATTCTAAGCTGATGAAATCCTAATACAAAAAAAACAATTTCATTACTGAAATTAGTTTTTACATAGGTTAATTTCCAGAGGGTATTCTTTCAATTTAATTCTATAGATTAATAACATATTTTACCTTGACTTAATTTTTTATTATACATGTCATTCTGTTTGTCACTGTGTTAACCTGTATTTGTTATTTATTATATAAATTTAACTTTTTGACTTTTTTCAAGGAAGTTTTTATGTATTTAATAATTAATGTAAACTTCCTCATGTACTTGCCCAAAGAATTGTACACTTTGCAAGTACACTGTACGTCGCGATATAAAAAAACATGAGTAGTTCTTTTGCTCCTGAACTAAGATGTTTACCAGTAAATCAGATAAACTATACTCAAATTTGTTGTGCTGAAACATACATAAGTTAGAACTTAATGACATTCCAATCAAAAGTTAAAACATGACCGAAACAGAAAATTAGACGTTTATGAACTTATACAGAGCGATGGAAACGTTAGTAATTCTATAGTATAAAAAGCGATAATAATTAGTAATAAAAACGCACGTTAAACATATCTGAAACAGTATCTGATAAGCTTCTTAATAGAATAGAAGTATTCATGTTGGTAAATGTGACGTAAAAGAAAAACATAATTGTTTCGTTATCTAACTATATTTAAAAAAAAACATTTATGTTTGAATGTCTATATACAAAATCAAATTTATTTTGTATGTATAATTTGCCTAATAGTAGTTTTAGTAAGTATAATAGACACAAAATCAATTATCAGTTAACGTTTGGCATACTAAAAGACTACTAAAGTAATCTAAAAAAATCCATTAACAATCGTTATTTTTGAGATTGATAAAAAGGACATAAAACAAGAAAAAAACATAATACACAAAAAACAATATGATTTGCATGGCAGTAAAATACCTGTGTAGGATATAATAAAAATAATTGCATAACCACAGGAAAGCAACCATTAGTTTATTTCAAATGTTAAATGTTAGTTATTATTGAAACACTTTACGTGATTTATTCTACCATTTAAAATTATTTAGTAAAAAAATGTTTTTTACAAAAAAATTGCTATATGTTTTCTGCAGATTTAATCGAATTTTGCACACCCATAAAAATTTAAGGTAAATAATAAAATAACCTAATTAGGCATATGTTTATTGTAATACATCGAGGTTATGTAATAATAACTTGTTTTATCGGTTTTAAATAAAACCTGTAATATATTAAGTACCGATATAATAACTATACATTTAAAAGCTTTTAAAGAAAAAAATATGCATTACTTAAATGGAATGTAACCCTGCTGTCAACCATTTATATAAGCAAAGTTACCTAAATAAGATTTCCTTCTTTGTTAGAGCGAGAATATTCTTGTAACTGTGATCGTATGACCCCGATTTATTATTAGAAAGAGAACAATTGCATCCGTAACGTGTTTAATTAGATACATTTTTTTTATAAAATGTATACAAACAACTGGTTATTGCGGTGTATGTACTACAAAAACAGTTATTTCGTACTACATTTGTTTTTAAGAAATTTAAACTATATCGTAATCCTTTATGAGTAAACTAAAATATTATTAAATAAAACTTACCTCTACGCGGAACGTATAAATTAAGGTACAAGCAGTCTTCGCTTTGATTAGCAAGCAGTGGCAGTAACTTTTCTAGAAAGAGAAGTCTTCCTCTGGGAAATTCCAATAGGGCTTCGGTACGATTACCTATATCGGGTGGTCGTTGAGGACACACCGCACTGAACCGATCAGCCAAACGAGTTGTCTTCCACAACGAAGGTGTCACAGGTGGCATATATCTAAATAAAAATAAAAACATTAACAAGAAAGTAATAGATATTTACAAAACAACAAATTTAATGGTTTTCGGCAATTATGAAATTTAATTTTGTAAGAAGCTTTGCGTTGAAAAGATTTAGTTTAAGCCATTAGGTCTACTTAACATAATCTTGCAATTTGTTTTATTGTAGGTGAGGTATGGAGATTTGCGCTTTATTCTTCACTTTGCTTAATACAAAATTTCGCTTCAGCAAAACGGTACGTTAGCGTAAAGAAACATTAAAAATAATCAAGAAATGGGTTAAGCTGTAAAAACCATTACAGCACACAATTTTATAATACTTATTCCCAAGGCTGTGCAAAAGCAAACGTTGCAAGTTAGTTACGTTAACTAATTACCTTTAGCACAAGCTCCCCATTAGTAATTCAAATTTATTCTAATATGTAATTACTAATAAATGCTTAAGTATCAATTTTACCTACTTGTCTTTTGTTGTACTTTTCATTTTCTGTAAGTCTTTTGTACTTTCATTGAACTTTAAATTAATTTTATGTTATTAAACCTTTATTAAAATCTGCGAAAGTTGTATATAACGTTGCACTAAAAAGAACCTTTAAACTTTATTATGTAAATTAAGATTTTTTTTTGTCGAATTTTTCAGTCTTTGAAAAAAAAATTAAGTTAATGCAGCAAATAAAAAATGTTGTTTTAATTGATCAGCAATGTGTTGCTACGCAAATTAGTTACCTTAACAAATGCTTTTAAAATACGTTGCGATGTTTCAGCTTACTTAAAGTTTTTATGTGACAACGAAAACGCTTATAAATACAACCAAAACTTAATATATGGTTACGACCGGAGCTATAAGTTTAAGGTAGGCGTCTTAAAAGTTCCAGTAGAGCAAAAAAAATTCTTAGTAAACAAACACTTTAAAAATCTGCATAAATAAATTGCCTTGTTTTGATTACTACTTGATCTTTATGTATATCATGTATAAATAACTTTTTGTAGTTTAAAGTTCAAGTTAAAGAGCGATGAGCAATGCTAAATATTTATACAAAATCAACACGTCTAAAATCTATTTAAACTTATTTATCTTCAACAAATTCTGCAATAAAAGATGACAAATTGATGCAACTAGTCTGAAACGGATACAGAACTGACTTCTAGGAAGGGGATCAAAGTTTAGAATCTCTATAAGTATTTAAAATTAAAAAACGACTAAAAAATTAATTTTAATTTTATTTATTGGATTTTTTTCTACTGCAAGGCACGTAATTTTTATTTAAACAATTTATGAGCTTCAACTTTGCACATTCTCTTTAAAACAAAAGTACAAAACGGCCGTCCAGTAGATCATTCTGGTGGCATTTGCAGTGACATTGTTTACCCTATAATGTTTATACGTTGCGGTTTTAAGCAAAGGTTTATTCAAAATGTATTTGAATTACGCGAGTATAAAATCAGTTTTTAATGTTTCCATCTTGATAGCTATTTCACTGATGTTAATAGATTACCCTATACAGCAAAACGACTTTATGTATGCTTTTACTTTGCTCTAATCAGTAAGACGTGCGCCGTATACTAAGTTAAATTGTACTTGTACATTTATTATATGCTGGTACATGTGAATCACTATTAAATTTTGTATGCAACAGGCTAACAAACACTGCTATAGTTAATAAATCCTTTTGTTTAATCTGGCTGCCTCATTTACTTTCCCGTCACACATAAGATATCCAAAAAGACATATCCACTAGGAGCATTGTTATATTGTTAGAATCCAAGAAATGGTTATAAATAATTACTAAAGACCACATTTGCATTTATTATAGAAAAAAATATCGTGAACATGATAAAATTTATTTAAAACATTCTTTGTAGACTTGCACTACACGTTTTCTGCAACAGTATTTTTGACCGTTTTTGCACAAGTTGAAAATTGTTTGTAACTGTGTTCGTACATAAATAGCATACACATCCCGATAGTTTCTAAACAGAATCTGCGTTTTTTACTCTCTTTTACTCTCTACGTAGTATGCAATTAAGTAAAAAAAACGTAGGCATTGCAGACAGATGTTTCCAGAATGTTGTAAAAAACGATTATCGGTCATTTATGTTTCCTTTTTTGTAGTGTAACACGTTACTACAGATTATTTTGTTCTATAATAATCTACAAAACTTAAGGCTTTTTACCTGGTCTGTCAAATACTGCTTCATCAGAATGCAATGTATTTTGTTATAAGACACATTTGTTTAATTTTTTTAGAATGTATAATCCCAAATTTGTATTATCTGTAAAGGCAAACTTTTAAGTTTGTTTTTTAGGGTACCAATTATTGTAACATTTTTCTCTAAGTAAGCGTATTGAAAACAAAATATCTTAGATGAGATTATGCCCTTTAAGTTATTTTCTTGGCTTGTAGAAGACGTTTGTCAAGGTAAGGTTAAATTTGTCATACATATTCCGTTTTGTTATCACAAAATTAAAAATTTAAGTTTATCAACTGTAACATCTTTATAGGAATGGAATAATTTCGGCAAATTTTTTTCTCATTAGGTCCAAAGTCTTCTGATTGCCGCAAATGTATTACATTTAAATACAATAGTTTTACCATGAAACATAATATAAATTTAACGCAAGTTGATTTTGCTACAGCATTTGCTTAAAGGCCACCATAAAAACTCTAAACATAGCTTAAGTGTAATTTGTAAAAAAATTAAAATTAGAAAATAACAGGTAACCAAATGTCAAATAGTTCGTAATCATTGTCTCTGCTGAAATTGTTGGGAAAATGTGTTATTTTAATCTCGTATTTGTAGTTCTACTAGTTTTACCAATATATATCTTGCCACAGGTGCATGAGACTTAGTGCACAACATTTTTCTGAAATAATTAGTAAACAAAAATTTTACTAAGATATTAATAATTGATACTTCACGTCTTTTGAAACAACATGATAGTTTGATAATATTACTATCAAGTTATTTAAATATAGCACAATTTTCTATTCTGGATAATTTCCGTGTTTTCGTTATCACACAAGCTAAGCTTTGTCACACAATGTCCACTGCAACGTGTGACAAAAAATTAGATTGTGTGATAACGATAACACGGGAATTATCCAGAATATAAAATTGTATTACGAATGCAACGCGTAGAAACCTGAATTCTACTATGTAAACATTGTTTAACAACTTCATTTTTTTTAATGGTGAATACTACAAACAGATAGATAGTGTAACGCTGGGATTGCCAATTTTTCCATCTACTACTAATTATTTTATGGAACAATTTGAAGAAAAAGCTTTAAAACCTGCTTTTACAAAATCAACACTATGGATTACATAGATATGTTAATGTTATTTTTGGGATTTGGTCTTATTGTTTATTTATTTATTTCAATACATCTGTCCAATAGAAACAAAATTCTAAAGTAGGAAAAGTACAAATTAAAAGTGAAAGTGCAAATACCGAAATAAAAAAAACGAAGATACAATATATACATAAATTCAGTAAATAACAACAAAAATTAATATTATTTATATATAAGTCAGCACTAATGGAAATAAAATAGATAAATCTTTAACTTCAATACAATCCAAAATATTTCTTACAATAATCTGTTGTTTGTTAAAATTTAAGCACATCCGCTTGATAGGTGACTAGAAATAAATATTCGTTCATGCATGGTCGAGATAAAAACGTCTGGATATCTTGTATAAACTGATGGAGAACGAAAATTTAAATTTTGAAGAGAAGTTGGTTCATCTATTTCATTTGAGTATGGTTTTTCTAGAAATTGCTGTGTTACAGTTACGTCGTTCATTTAGAGATTTTATTGAGGATAGTTAAAGCAAATTATCATAAGAGATTTCAACTGGTGGATAAGATTCTATCATCTTAAAGTAAATAAATTTTAGAAATTTGTGTTGTATTTTTTCAATGCGAACTTTTTTATTCTGGTAGATAGGATACCAAATCAGTACACAATGTTCTAGTTTAGACCGGACAAATGCATAACATAATGTGTAAATTGGATGAATGTTTGAGAAACTTCGAGAGTTTCGAACAATAAAACTTAGCATCATTAGAAAAACAACATACTGAGTCTATATGCAAGTTGAAAGTCGAGTAACGGGTAAATTACGTATAGAATAATAAAATTTGGTTGTAGTCGATTTACGATGAAAAGACACAGCTTTACATTTAGCTAGATTAAGGTTTACATTATTTGTACAACACCAGTTGTTTTGAAGGTCGTTTTAAATTGCAAAACAATTATCAGTTGTGTAAACAGCTCGAAAATGTTTAGATCGTCAGCAAAAAGCAAACGTTCACACTTTATTACGTCATTGATGGTTAAAACACGGTTCCTAACGTACGATGACAAAGGTGTTATCAAGGCAGAAGAGAACCCAAAAACATGCAACTTTCTTAATATAATGTTATAATTGATAGTATCAAATGCTTTTGCAAAATCAGTGTATATCACATTAATTTGATCCTTGTTGTTGTTGTCTAAGACTGTTGCTATGTAATGAGTAAAATAGCACAAATTACTGGTAGTTGACCTACGTTTCATAAAACCGTGTTGTGAGAAAGACAACTGATTATGAATGTTAAAATAAATGGTTTGGTGTATAATACTTTCAAATACTTTACTAAGACTTAAAAGAATTATTATTGCCCTGTAATTACTAATGTCACATTTATCTCCGGATTTATGCATAGGAACTACTCGACCCAGTTTTGAAGCGATAGGGAAAGTGTATGTTCATATTGCCAAATTAAATATATGAAAAAAAACTTCAAAACGTGGTTTGAAACCGTCCTGTATTATAATGTTTGGAACAAGTTTAGGCTCGCGCGAAAAATTGTTTTTAATTGTTCTTTTTATGGTTGTTTCGATTTCATTAACGGAAAAATAAAATAGATAAATTCGATTATTTGAAGATTCATAAATACCTGGCTCTAAACCAGTAGAAGCAGACGAAAGTTGTCAAAAAATTTTGTTGTGACATCTGAGAATAATTTAAACTCGATTTCTGTGAATTTATGAAACTCCACAATTTTGTAATAGCGAAAGCTTCCACGGCCGGAGTCTATAATAAGATAAGAACGTCTTCCGGGTTTGGACCCTGTCAATGTTGTAACCGAAGTTGCCAACGTTTCGCCCACTTTCGTAAGGGGCTTCATCAGGGCGTGAGAGAAATCGAAGAACTCAAGCAAGCAATCGAAATCTAACTAAACACTTCACAAAAGTTAGGTAATCAACTTGTGAACCAAGCCAGATTCTAAACTCAGAAAAGGTAAGAAAGAAAACTCGAAAAAGCAAACGAAAATCTAACAAAGAACCACTACAGAGTTAGGTAATCAACTTGTGAACCAAGCCAGATTCTAAACTTCATAGAAGTGACTTAGAAAGAAATAGTCTCCGTATATAAAGAAAATGTATCGTCACGGGTAGTTAAGCTCGACTCTGATTGGGTTACGGTTGAACGAGGATGTGTTTTCGATAAAGGACTAATGACCGGGAACCAAAGAGGGGAAACCATGATCACGATTGAAGTTATTAGGGTGTTTGATGATTTCTATGCTTTCTCGAAATTTCCTGTTAAAAAAGAATGGAGATTTGGCAATCACCGAAACGTTATCGAAATCTATCTTGTGACCTGTAGTGAAATGATGTTCAGCAACCGCAGGCTTATAAATATGCCTTTTCTTTGTACAACGATCATGTTCTGAAATGCGAGTAATGACGGAACGACCGGTCTCACCAATGTAGACTAAACCACATGAACAAGGAATTTGGTATACACCTTGAGATGAAAGTGTTGGAAATTTGTCCTTGGGAGAAGGAAGCATCTGAGAGATTTTACCTGTTGAGTTGAAAATAGGTTTGATACCATTTTTACGAAGAAGTTTCCCTATCTGATCACGCCCTGATGAAGCCCCTTACGAAAGTGGGCGAAACGTTGGCAACTTCGGTTACAACATTGACACGGTCCAAACCAGGAAGACGTTCTTATCTTAGTAACTCCACAATTTTTTTGAATTCAACGTAAATGAAGATTAAACGTAAAATAACTTAGTGCTAGTTGTATTTCAAAATTGAACTAAAAAGGAAATGATTTTTTTTTATTTAGAAGGTATACATTCATTAAAGAAGTTATATATGACTGAGTAGAAAAATGTGACCGCTGTATTAACATCATCATAACATATAAGTTTTTCCAGTCATAATTACCAATATGAATCATAGTTAGTTTTTCTGAAATCATATGTGCGTGGTAATACATGATGTTTAGTGTCTGAATTAGTTTTTAACAATATATTTAAAGTGGGATAAGAGTAATATTCTTTGCTACATATAAGTAATGTCTTTCAAGTTACAACACAATTTAAATTAGATAATATTAAGTCGAGAATATGATTATCATTGTTACATATGGTATTATGCTAAACAAGATCCAAGTATGTAATAAAATAATTCAATAACCTTGCATTTTTTGAGCTCTGACTTTAAAAATATCTATATTCAGGTATATTAAAATCAGCAATGATTATAAAGTTGTTGTTATTATATAAGAAAGAAAAGACTAAAAAAATATTAAGATATTTTCATAATCATCTGAGCGCAGTGCTGGTGGAATAAAAATATGTACACTTTTGCTTTTATTAGTAAATTGTAAAAATGAACTACATATCTTTCTGTAATATCTTAACAATCAAACATTCAAACATAAAATTTAGTATTAAAAAAAAATTAAAGGTTCTTTAACTGGTCCTGATGTAAAGGTAAAAAGAAAACCAGATCGTACTTTAATACATTCAGTTTATTAAAAACCAACACATACAAATCAATATATAAACGCAAATTTTTACCACCGCTAGCACAGAAAGTTGGAACGATTCGCACATTATATGTATAACCGTGCAATGATAATTTGCTACAAAGGTAAATTACAAGAAAAATTAGATCACCTTAAAAAAGTTTTTATAAAAATAATTTTAATAGACAGCAAAATAAAAGGTTTCATTGATCTAAGACAAGACCTACTTTAACAAATGATTCAAATGTAAACCAAAACTCTGTTAATCTACCTTTTGTTTCTAACATAAGAGACAAATTTGGAAGAACATTACGAAAACATAACATAAAAGTTGTTTATAACACTACAGTTAAAATTAAAAACTTGTTAAATCTTGTAAAAGATTAAAAGACATCTTTGTTTTCTCTAGCCTACTAAGTCTGCCATTGCACTTGAACATGCACTTGACACTTTGAGAAAACTGTACCAATTTCTAAAACAAAGAACTAAAAATCAAGAAAGATTAGAAAAGCAATTATTAAATTTCTTCACCATTTTAACAGATACAAAATGGTTACGAACTATCTGACACCTGGTTATCTGTTATTGCCTAATCTTAATTTTTTACCAATTATACTTAAGCTACGTCTAAAGTTTTTATGGTGATTTTTTTTAGACGTTTGAGCAAATTCTGTAGCTAAATAAACTTTCGTTAATTACTAGTTTTTTTACGGTCGGTCGTTGAAAATCTATCAAGAATATTACTTGTAAAAACAACACATTACTTAAAAATTAATAAAAGTAAAATACAATGCAGGCCGCTTAATGAAATCACGGATAATGTTATCAGTTGGGTAACGTTATAATTTTATTAAACAATGATCCAAACGTAAACCAACTACACAGAAGAAAAAAGGATCGTGCTAAATTATTACAACACGCATGTTTAAAGTGATAAATGTAATCGTTATACCCTGAAAATGTTTGTTTTGCATATTTAGTTTTATTTTTGCAGTGTTATCTATTTATTTAGGTATTTTGTTGGCCTGCGTACTACTACCTCATTTATACATCTGTAAATACGATATCTTTAAATTACTTTGTGTTTTTGTGTACTTAGAAAAAATGCGCAGTTCTTAGAATAAAAACTTATTTTAACAATGATAACATAATTTTGTATTTATTTTTAGTATAAGCAAATTACCGAAAAAAAGTGTAGTTTTTAAACATTATAGCATAATTTTTGATTTTTTTTATAACGATGTCAACATACTTAAAAGACTATTTAATGCAACATGTTTGTAATATTCGATGTGTTTGGCTCAAAATTTAGATTTTTTTAACTGCTTTATGAAAACTTATATTTTAACAAATTAACATGAAGAAATGATATTTAGAAATTCTTCTTTCTTAATTTATTAAAAATTGTTAGTTCTTAATGTTATGATTTTCTTTATTTTAACATTTTTTGTTTGTGTTGATGCTATAATTTTGTTTTCTAAATTTTCTAACTAGTAAACATTTGTTTGTTTGCTTTTTTTTAATATCGGCTTTTGTTATCATTGGGTTATTGTTGTCAAGAACCTCAAGTGCTAACGTGATTCTATTAAGCGTGCATTGTAGTAAAAACAGCTTAAATATAATTTTAAATTATTTTGTACAAATTACAAAGCATTTTAAAATATGCATCTTAATTTTGTTTAGTCGTTTTAAATTTACTTTTATATCAACTAATTATGCCCTTAAAAACAATCTATAATTTAATTGTATTAAATATATAAATAATCTTAAAAACTATAAATTTAGTCTAGTAATAGTAAATATTAAAAGAAAATTTACTTTGGTTTTTAATTTGCAATACCTGTATATACCTATATAATTATAAGATAATCCAAGTTTAATATTTATATAACGCACTATATATAATATTTTTTAACCACATATTTTAATTATTACATAAGTTTTTTAATGGAATATTTATTTTTAATATACTTGAAAAGATTAAGAAACAATTTACTTCAAAAATAATAATGCATTATTTTAAAATTACAATGTAGTCCTATTAAATACGAGTGTTTAAAACAGAAAAAAATATAATAAAAAAGCTATAACTAATAACTGATTTTAAAACGTTTTACAAGATTAGGCGAATCAGGTTTGAATTTTAGTTTTAATAAAACCTATATATTTTTTAAATCATAGTGCAGTGTTGCCATCTTGATATTTTATTGTTAATTGCTATATGTAAAATAACTAATGTTATAAAACAACTTACTAATATCGAATTGAATATAAAAAAATATTGTAAAATTTTGTCAAGTATAAAAAAATAAAGCTTTTGTTACTACAGCTATAAGTATATAGTTACTATAAGTAATAACATAAGTACGTTTAATATAATGCTCAACACACTAAACATTCGTGTATATCTTTCTAACCATTTTAACATCTAAAGAACTTTAGATCATTTGCATATAATACAGTAAAGCACTTACATTTAACTATGCTGTAAACTAAATTTTAAAATACTAATAGTTCTAAGAATAATTTCAAGTGTGAGAGAAAACCAGATACTAAAAATTTAAATAAAATACTAAATTATTAAATTTTCTACAACTCAAGTTAAATGATTGTACTTTTTTATGTTGTTTTTAAAAGTAAGTTTGTATGTAGTATATTAAAATAATTTAAAAAATATAGCAAAAGTAGTTAATTGTATTATAAACTACTAATCAACATTAAGTAAAACGCAGCTAAAAACTTTTTTAAAAACACAATTTTATTTAGTGCTAGTAATTTCCCCAACTTAGAAAGAAGTTTTTAAACTAAAAAAGTGTATAGTAATTTTCTTGTCGCTACCCAATTGTTTGTTTTTTACAATCAACACTATTTAAAAAATATATAAACGTCTTATAAACGTCAATTTATCGTATACAAAAATACTGCGTTTTGTCTTCAGTTAATAAAAATATTTAAAATTCTATCAAAAAGACAATTTAGTGTAGAGAAAGTATCTAAAATCAATATGCAGGGTTTTGCCAACAATGCAAATATGAATTAAGCAAATCTTTCTCTATTGCTAATATAGTAACTATTTAAAAGGTTAAGCATATGCAAAAACGTAATAAAAAAAATATTTTAAAAATCGCATTAAAACTGCATAGAATACAACCGCCAAGTTGGTGAAAAACAAATACAATAGGAAATTTTACTCATTCTCGGATATAGTCTTCAAAACTGTACGAGATGTGAAAAAAACCAAACGCAAACTATCTCTAAGAAACAAAAACTGAGCACTAAAGCTTTCTCTTTTGTAAAAACTTAAAATACACCTTACGTCTAAAAAATTATTTTAACTGTAGATATTCACTGGAAAATATTTGAAAATTGGTACAAAAGTTTGGGTGTTGGTACAGTTGCAGACCAAATTTTTCGCAAACAAAAATCGAACTGTACCTTAAAAAAAAATTAACTGTACAATCACTTGCATTATTCTAACGTTGTTTTCCATTTAACAAAATTGGGAATAAATTAACACCAGGTAATTGAAATTACTGGTTACAATAATCCATCTTCAATAAAACTGTATCTTCATATTGACAAAACTACCACATCAACATTAACAACCAAATACGGCGCTCCAACTAAATAAGTTGAATTGCCAACTTCAAATCGAAATAATACTTAAGCTACGTTTACTAATTGTAATTATAATTGTTCTCGGAAATAAAGTCGCTTAAAATTTGATTCGGTCAAATTTCTAATAAAAAAATATTCGTGCTCAACTATTCACGCATTGATTTCCGGAAGGCAAATAAAAAACTTTCTAACAAAAATTGAGTACTCATGTTAAAAAAAAAGTCAAAACCTATTAACTAAGAAAAGTTTTTGAATTTGTAAGCAAGAGGATAATCGATCCGTTCTACACTTAGGTGTAGTAAAAAATTTTGAAGATTATAGACGGTTCCGTAGTAAACTGGCAAAAAACAAACAATAGCGTAAAAGACCAAAAAAAATTTAACAATAAGTTGTTTACACTAACGTTTGTAGTATTATACTAATAATTAAGATTGCTAAAAATTATGTTTTATTTTTATACTCTCAAAACAATAGTTGTATCTGTGAGATACCATGATCGATTTAGTAATCGAAGAAATGTCAAAGAAAATGTTATTTGAATCTGACAAAAACAATAATTTTTAGTTTGAAAACGAAATCAAAGTGAACGAAATTAATAATGTTGAAGCACAGTCAGAAAATTCCGACAGTAAACCAAATAGTAATGATGTAAGTAAAGGTGATGAATAAGAAAATGAGCAGTGTTTGTTTGAGAAAGACAAAGTAACAAAAAAGACAGTTCATTAAAATGTGATAAAACAAGAACAAAATATTTTACAAGAATCATCTTATCAAAACTAGCGCAAAAATGCAACAACAAAATTCGAATGCTGGTCGGGGTAGCTTTGTGGCAAGCACAATTTTCAAAACTATCATCAGTCATCTTCCAAATTGTGAAGCAGTCGAAATTAGATTTGAAACAACTAGGATACTATGAAGAGCGAAACTTCCACAGAAGAATCTTACCAAAAGATCTACGAAAAAACTGGAAATCAAGAAAGATTAGAGAAGCTATTGAAATTATTAAATATCCTAAAAATATTATTAGAAACAGTGGTTACAAACTATCTGACACCTGGTTACCTGTTATTTTTTAATCTTACTTTGTCCACCAATTACACTTAAGCTAGGTCTAGAGTTTTTATGGTGGTTTTTCTTTACATTTTCGAGCAAATGCTGGACTTAAATAAACTTGCCCCTATTATCTAGTTCCCTTTTAAGTTATTGTTTTTAGTTACCTTAGTTTTACAATTGTCAAAATAATTTAATTTATACTGCTTGTCGAAGAATTTTGCTAAAGTTCGAAAGGTTGCACTTAAATTGTATTAAATAATTACACCATTTAACCTAAAAAAATCTTTAATATGTTTTATGATGAAACCTTTATGTCTAAAAAAAAATATTTAAAGTTTTTTTTATGAACACTGTACCGTCGCTCACAGTTAGTAAGTAAACGACTTGCGTAAGTGACAACATGCTTAACGCCATCGATTACCTGAAAAATTTAACCACCGTGTATTTACTAGCCTTAATCTGAACATAAAAGCGGCAATGAAGTTCTTCGTTCTTTAATCTTTGACCAAACCCACTTGATTTTTTTTTGGCTGAAGGCAACAAGAGGTTTAAGTATAGTAGAAACATTTTCACAAAAACAACGATCATAGTTACCGAAAAAAGCTGGCAACTGCTTTAAATTTCTTGGAAAAGGAAACTAAGACAGAGCATTAATACAATTAGGATAAGAAGAAATACCATTCTCTTCTAGCTGATAATCCAAATAAACCATACGTTTTCTAAAAAACACACATTTATTAAGACGTACCGTGAAACCCGCATCTATCAACTGTTCAAATATCAATTCTAAATAATACAAGTGTTCTACAAACGTTTCCGAACCAACGAGGAGATCGTTGACGTAAATGGTACAAAATTGATCAAATGTAGATCCAAGCACTCATACAACGACTAAAAGAAACAATTACCGTGGCTAGCCTGAAAAGTAAGACATTGAAAGAATACGATTATGTAATGATTCTAAACCCATTATATTTTTTAACTTCAGGTTTTAACAGGATTTGCTAATACGAGTCGGTTAAGTTTATTGTTGACAGGTATTTAACACTGCGCAGATTCTTGAAGATGTCGTCGATTTTTCTTAGTAACGAATTTGTTTTTATTTAATATTTTATTAGCAAAGTGTTTCCAGTAGACAAAAACAAAATATGTTGTAATGAAATTATAAAATTGCTAATTTAATTTAAACGATTATAATGAACAAATATATAACCTGTGAGACTCAAACAGATGGATAAACAGAGAGTAGTACAAGACATGAATGAAATCCTAGAACCTCTTGAGACGATCGTCTCGTAAACTTGAAACATTGACTTTAGCTCAAGATGGAAGCTCGCGTGTCTTTTATCAAAATAAAAATGATCTTATCTTATCACTCAGAATTTTGAAAAAACTCAACAATTTGAAAATGACATTTAATGTCTTAAAATAGAACTACCACAACTCCCAGATATCGGAAGTAGGAGGAAAATCAAATACCTTTCCCGTACCAACAAGTATGGCAAAATAGGATCAATAGTAGGCGGTTACCGACAATGTCTGTCTTAGAATGAGTGGTTGAATATCTAGGTCTTCCAGAATGGAGGTTATGGCGTTGAGCGTAAGCAACTTAACACATGCAAAAATTTAAGGTGTTTGAAAATAAATAGCACAATGAAAAATTTAACTATTAATATTTGGATGAAAATCCAACCCTCGGCAAGAGTGAGACCCAACGGATACGGTAGAGAAGGTTTTGCTAAAGATTTTCAAACAACAGCCGTAATATTTAATCATAAAAGACTTAGACTAACAACATAGAACATTCCGACATAGAGAACATAAGAAAACAACAAAAAAAGTGATAAATACATTTAGAAAGATGGATTTGGATATACTAGTGACAAATACACATCTGGAGTGGGGTAAATAAAAAACAAAAGCAGAGATAGGTATTCTAATAAAAGAAACAAACATATATAAGAAAAATGTTAGGTCATGAGAACCAATAAATAAACGATTAGAAAGAGTAAACATAACAAGCCACAGAGGAAACAGATTAAACACATACGGGCTAATACACGGTAGTCAACTGATGGAGGAAGAAATATTTATTAACAAGCTACAAAACAAAATATCGAAAATAAAACAAAATGAAGAATTATTTGTGACAGGAGATTTGAACAATACAGTCGGGAGGACAAAAAGCAACAATATAGTCAAAAAATATAGAAAAGAAATAATTATGAACAACGGAGAGAAGATAATAGAAATGTGTATAATACATAATTTGAAGATTACACGTAGTTGTTATTATTATTTACAAGTTTACCAAGAGTGAAAAAAAAGAAATTTACGATCTATCGTTGACTACATGTTAATTAGAAAAGAAGCAACAATTAAAATAAAAGATGTAAAAGTACAACGTAGAACGAAATTCCGGAAACAACTATAAATTAGTGCTGGCAAAAATAGAGTTTCCATAAAACAACATAAACAAAAGTAACGGAGGTAAGTAAATCTACAACTAAAAAGACTAAAAATTTATTTTTTACAAAAAGAGTCGCTGAGAGATCTATGCTAGCAAAAACTAGATCAGAAACTTATAGAATTCAGATACGATGATAGTAGTGAAGTAGTATAAGACAAACCGGAACAGAAACACTTGGAAAAATCGAGAAAGCACAGGTAACATATAAATCGGACATTTCGAAAAACAAAAAAACAAATATAATATAAACAAAACAATGCCACAGGTAGCTGAGCTCAAAATGAACAAGACTTTATGAATTACAGAAAGAAAAACAAAAAAAAAGCCTCGTAAGTAATAAAAAGAACAAAAAGTGGGATCAAGCATGTGCTAACATAAACCAACATCTAGGAGGGACAAGAACAGCCAAAGCTTGGAATATACTTAATCCATAACAAAAATACTACAAACACTTATTAACAAAAAACAGAGAAGTATTCATGGGTAGTATTAAAGTAATGACAATAGATCAGAGAGATAAACACGTGACTGTAACGCAAGAGGCGGTACTATGAGCAATCAACTCCATGAAAAATTGCAAGGGCGCTGGGGCGGATGGAATAACAGCAGAGCTTGTTAAATCTAAGACAAGGAAACTATGGAGAATGCTTTGACGTATATTTGAACAAATAATTAGTGGAGCGGGTAAACCATCTGAGTAGAAAGAAGCTCAACTAATTCATAAAAGGAAAACGCATTAACCGTGAGAATCGCCAAGGAATTAGCGTCCTGCCTACAGTGGTAACAAATTATAGTTAGAATAATCAAAGAAAAACAAGACATAAATATAAAATACAGAATAGGAGAAGAACAAACCGGTTTGACAACATGTATTGACTATATTTACACTATACAACAACTGTCTAAAAAGAAAAAAGTAAGAATGTCCATTTTGATTATATTGTCGTCAACAAAACATAGAGTATACAAGTACTCACTTCTAATGCGGTTTGCAATTCTTTAGCATTTCTGTTTCCAAGGTATCAGTGTATTTTTGATGAATATTTTAAAAAATGTCGGGTATGTTGAACCTCTCTGTAGCATTTCTTGGGATGTTTTTAAAATCGAGATAAACTTATTTACCATCTTATATGTTTCGTGTTGTTCTTATATAAACATATAAATAAAAATTAGTTTTATTATTTCTTTTGGAATTTCTAATCTTTCCATCGCTACCCATAGTTAATCTCGAGGTACGGTGTCATATATTTTTCTTAAATTTCCAGGTGGTTATAGCTCAGAATAAGGACAACCTAAACTATTCAGTAAAAAAATTACAAGAAGTAACGTAAGTAACGTAAGTACGTGTACATTTAAATACCTGAAATGTACGATAAATAAATACCTTACAATCAAAACGGATATTAACAACAAAATTGGTTAAACAAGTGCAGTTATCAGACTATAACACTCGGTAGTATAAACAATAGAGTAAAGACAAATAAAATGATATATCAACGATTATAGAAAACATTATTATGACATATGCAGTAGAGGTATATGTTACAAACAAAAAGAATAAAGCAAAAATATTGGCGACAGAGATGGAATACTAGAGAAAGCTACGGTCTGACCAGAATAGATGGTGACAAATGAAAAAATCAGACAACGGATGAACAACATATTAAACATAAGCTATGGTACGGTTACGTTAGGAGAGCGGAGAATAAATAGATCAACAGAGTTACGGAATAGAGTCCGATGAGTTGAAGAAGAACTGTTAGACCCCAACAATCTTAGAAGAACGCGGTAGACAAATCCATAAAAAGAAGAAGACTAGAGGATGATGACTAGCAAGATAAACATGAATGAAGTCTGGTTAGATCAATCGCAGTAAAGATGTTAAAAAAAATGTTAATTGTCGTAGAAATAGATTCTTCTACAAGTGTCCGAATATTGACTGATCAGTTTGATTGTCTAAGGTCGACGGTCTTTAGAATACAACGTGGTATACGGTTCATACATGATAAAACTCCTAACAAGAATTTAAAGACCAATAGATTTAAAAAAGAGGATCAGTGGCTTGGTCTCCTCAATCACCTGACGTTGATTAATGGAAAATTCAATAATCTTTAATTATTAGAACAAGAGAATGCATAATAGTAGAAAGAGCTCATTTTGAACCGATATTCAAAATTATTTAATAAAAACCATATTAAACAAAAATATTTTGTTTCCTTGAACAGTTCATTTTATCAATAATTAAGACTAACCTTTTTTTTGTTATATAATTTTAAATACATTCATTCAATATGTTTTTTTTTCTGCTTATGGTTAATACACACATTTTATATTAAAAAAAAATTTATAATGTTAGTTGGTTTCTTTAGTTAGTGTACTCACAAACCCAGTGTTTTGGGAAACAAAACACTCTGATATTTATCGTATCCACGTAGAAACCACTACAGAAGAATTACACCAATAGATTGCGAGATTTTACATTTGAAACTACGTTGGGTAACCTTGTAGCTTTAGTTAATTAATTTAAATCTAAAAATGTTATTATTTATTTATTTTCCTTGTTCGAACAATTATTTTGAATATCATAAATTTATCACACTCATTTGTGTGTGTTTTTTCTTGTAAATAATTTGAGTTATTATCGGTAATAAACAAATGGTTTAGTGCAGTAAAATAGTAAATCAAATAAGTAACTAAAACTCGTTGAACGTTACTCGTACTAACCCTAGATGAGAACATTAACCGTTAGTAAAAATTTTAGTTACATCCTCTACAATCAACGTTTTTGTGTACATTAAAAATTATATATTTTCTACTTTAAAAAAAATACTAAGTAGCCGTCGCCGTTAACATCCACAAAGCCGTCGTTGTGACGCAGAGATCATCGTTAGAAAATTTTATGAATACCTCTATAATTTTTTGCATAGAAAAGTACAAAAAGAACGATAATAAAATGTATGGCTCAAAAACGTGATGTAAAAGTTTACACTTAATGCAATATTATTCCTTATTTTAATGCAACTCTTACAGAAGCATTTTTAGTCGACGTCGTGCTCCTGTATATCTTCTTGTTTGTAAACTTAAAATTCTGCAACTGCATTTACCAATGTTCATAAATATTTACCAAATTTATCTACCATGGTATACATCTTATTTATCAATTGGTGAACCTCTCAACGCAATTGCAATTTATTATAGACAATTTATTAATAATTTCTATGTTTGTAGTAAAGCGAATAAACAACAAACAATTGTTGAAAATCAAACTGGTAATACAAATAAATTAAATTTAAAATTGTTATTTAAAAGGTTAGTAATTAAACAAAACGTCAAATAAAGTGCAAGATTTAAGAAACAATTTTATTAAAATTGAACTAACAGCATCAATTTTCTCACATTAGAAAAAGAATATTTAAATTTACGTTAATCATAAATAATGTTAAAAGTTTACAAATAAGTTTTTACAGTCAGAATAGAATTTAGAAACACTTACCTTAGACTGCCAACTGGTGGGGTAGCATATGGAACACCTAGAAAAGCTTCGACTGGTGGATGACTATGTACTATAATACCCCTAAGAGCACCATATTTAGTTCTGACAACACGTGTACTATATTTATGAACCGGAATAGATGCACCCGACTCGCCGCAAAGAGTCACAAATACCACCACCCACATTGCACTAAAAAACGCGAAAACGGTAATAATTACGTGTCCTAATAAGCTATCTAACACACGCATGACGTCACTAAAGACGATGTGATTTCCATTCACCCGCCTTCATTATTAACACTTTTGTAGCTAACAAAAACCTTTACACTCATGTTCTAATTAAAATTATTTTACCACTTACTAAAATCTCATCGCTTTTAATTTATGTTTAATTTAGAACAACCGAACAGTTTTTTTTTAAATTGTAATAAAAATAAATTTAGCTAATCCAAGTTTTATATTAAATTTTAAAGTTGTATTTTTTAAAACGAACATCGAAAGTTAACTGCGAGTACATCTGTTACCGATACATCTCCGAAGTAGGAAATCCGGCACTGGATGTCAAAACCTTTTGCAAAAATCTCTATTTTATCGCGCAGTCCATGTTTCAATTTGTTTTATATTTTATTATAACGTATCAAAATATAACCATCTTGATAAAATGTCATTCGTATGTCATATTCTTTTATTGCATTCCATATCCAACTGCTAACAGGCACAAATCGCTCATCCATTGTGTCTTCCTGTCACCTCTAAATTTTTATACGTTTTTATCTTTATTTCATTTTCTTCAGTTTTGGCCTTTCCATTACGTAGAAATTAATTTGCGTAGAAAATGAGAAATTGAATAATCAATCTTTACTTTGGCGACGTTTTTGTTCTGTAATTGAATCGCAATTCATCTCTTGCGGTGTATTACATTTTTCACGGCTTTACTTGTTATATCTGAAAAGAAAAATAAGACTTTAGATGTTAATTACACAAATTAACTAAAACGAAATTAATGAAATAAATTGAATATTTTTTAACACATTATTACGAAAATAATTTTGTAAATTTTGTAAACATATATTTAATTGTTACAATACTTTTTACATCAAACATTATTAACGATTCCTTTAAAGTTTAATAAAATATGCAAAAAAATACAACCAAAATACGTAGCTAACAAAGTAGTTTTTATGTTGCCATGAAAGAAACTTATTTGTTGTTACGTAAAAATGCTCAGCTTTTGAAAAGATTTATAACTATAACTATAACGTTGTAGCTTTTAAAATGGTAAACAGCAATGTAAAATGTTGCAGTTTAACTGTATTAAATTATGTTTTGTTACCAATGTGTTAAAATTTTATATATATAACACAATACATCAAAAATAATTACCAAAATACTATAATTTATTTTAATCGTAAAACGTTAAATACTAAGACATTTCGTTTTTGTACTTTTAATGTTGAGATGTGCACCTGTAATTGAATGGGCAATAGATTTTTGTTGGATTTTAAATATTTGATAAAATCAATAATCTACTTCATATCTTAAGTACATTTGAAAAGAAAATTTTGAATACCATTTAGATTCTGATATACCGTTAAATGGAACTTGGAACTAAAGAAGCATTTATTTATAAATTTTTATCAACTTATGTTCTCTATAAGTATAAACTAAGAGAATAAAAGATCAAATTTTAAAATGAAATTGTGTTATTTATTTCATCAAAAATCAGTTTTTCGAGAAATAGCTCTTTATTAAATTTACGTCATTCATTTACAGGTTTTATTGGTAATAGTTGAAGTTAGTTACTATTAACGGGTGAAAAAAATCATATAATTCTCAAGTAAATATTGTTTCAGAAATTAATGTCAATTTGTTTCGATTGTTCTTAACCTATAGTATAATTCACGAAGCAACGTATCTACACGTGCGCGTGATCAGTACAACGCTGTTTTACTATTGGCTAGCGACTACTTACAACCACATCACAAAAAACTGATCTACAACAGTACATTTTATCATTACAAGCCTTGTTAAAATCGTGATAATACTATTATACTATCATTGTTATCTAAAATATCTTAATAATGTCAAAAAATGTATGCATAATTTAATAAAAATCTAGTAAATAAATTTTGTCTTGAGTGATTTTAAA
Source organism: Aquatica leii (assembly GCA_035610365.1). Taxonomy (NCBI): domain Eukaryota; kingdom Metazoa; phylum Arthropoda; class Insecta; order Coleoptera; family Lampyridae; genus Aquatica; species Aquatica leii. The sequence continues at coordinate 61,884,717 of CM069434.1, forward strand.
AAAAATTTCTGTCTTTTGTTTAAATTTAGAGCGCATATAATGGTTCTTCTGCTTTCGCCAACTAAAAAACGTAGTTTCATTGTGGAACATAAAATAATAATTTTAAAGCTTTTTAAGGTACTTAAAACAAATCTTTTGGTAAACTTTTTCTTGTGCAATTTTTAAGAGCTTTATACAATTTAAACCTTTCTGTTTTAAGTGTATTTAAAACATTACGCAAACCCAAGGAAAACAATTTCTTTAGCCCTTCAAAAATTTATAATCAAAATAGGTCTATTTTAGATAATCTTTCAGAAGAAGAAAACTGCGTTTGAAAAACAGTGCATGGGTTTTTCTTAAAGAACAAACTTTCATATGTAAAAAAAATTTAAACAGCAATTAATGATATTAAAAATATGCCACATTGTAATTGTAGCACAATGTATCGATTACTAAAGGAACTTAATTTTAGGTACGTTGCATATTTAACCGATTTCTTACTCTTATCTCATTGTAACTACAAAAATTAGTCTCAAAAAAGCATGCACAATAATAAAATAATTGCGTGGAGACTTAACAAATTAAGAAATTTTGCCAGGCAACGGAAAAATCTACTACCTTGACAAGACATAGTTGAATGCGAGTGCACTGTTTTAAAAGTGTGGCAAGACATATCGTTAACTTATACTAGGAATGATTTTGTAAGAGGAAAGGATGCGTCTAGCGAGGGAGCTATTTTCTAGGCACAAAAAATATAGTGTAAAAAAGCACACACAAACGAGGTACCGACGATCACGAGTAAAGAACTCAAAAAACAGTAGGGCACATGAAGAGTGGAAAAGCTGTAGGACCTGATGGGATAACTGTTGAAATCTTACATACGGCCCATTAAGTGATCGAAGACGACAGCTATCATGCATTAACAAATGTCTTACTAGCAGCGCCTTCCTTAGAGTCTAGAAAACCGACGTTATTTCCAAAGCCCTCTAAACCTGACGAAAGTCGGAGGAGTTACAGACCTATTTGTCTTCTTTTAGTATTGACAAAAGTGATTAAAGCAGTGATAGAAGAAAGCTTATAGACATAGTGTTACATTTCGTTATCCAGTTCGATAATCACGATAAAACTAAACAAGAAATTGATAACCCGACTGTAGATTCTGAAAAGGTTATAACTAATACACTTATTTTCACGTAAACAAATTGTATATCTGTATTTCAAATAAAATTATTACAACTTCGATTTTCTCTAATAACAATTAACTTAACGTGACGATAGGATGATGAGGATATGTAAATTAAACTTAAAATAAATAATAACCAATAACTAAATTGTATGAATACGACTTGAATTATAAATCTCAAATTGACAAAGTCGGCGATAAAGGCATCTACGACTTGTCGTACCATAATCGCACTAGCGAGCCAAAGTAAATTTCGAAAACTTATTTTTAATTATAGCAAACGCAGCTCATTTGGGTCTGTATTTGTCTCCTGATTGCCAATTAGTACACTTGTCCAAGTTCCCTACTGTGACAACAAATTTAAAGGAAAAAAACGGTTCTAATAGGTTCAAAATTTTCAACAGAATAAAAAAGGTGAGTCAGCTGAACCGAGAGTGTTAGATATTTCAAACGCGTTTAACAGCGTGCCATGGTCGGGCATCGTCAAGACCATAGAGAACAAGGGAACACCGGTACCTGACTAACGTGGTTAAGGACTACCTTAGCAAAAGATGACTGCACGTCAGAGGCAGTCAAATACAAGTGACGGCTGGAGTAAATACTAGGGCCGATCTTGTTGAACATCTATTACGACGGTGTGCTGCAGTTTGCAATGCTAGGTGGTGTCACGCTGTTGGGTTATGCGGACGACCTGGCGGTGATAGTAAAGAAAAAGTCGCTAAATTGGTAAACACCAAGACAGAAAAAGCTATTTTTATAATAAAAACTAATTCGCAAACCACGGTCTGAAACTGGAGTCCAATAAAACCTAAATGGTAGTTACAGTGTGGCTCAGAAAAATGAAAAGTTTTTCTATTGGGGTGAGGGACTTGAAGATCAAAGTGGGAAATCCTTAAATTACCTAAGCGTGTAAAAAAGAGAACGGCAAACTGATCAACTGCGTAAGATGTGCATGCAAAAATTCTTTAGAAAAGGAAACTTATTGTTTTACACATAGTTTTAGAAGATAGAATTGTCAAAAACGCCTTACCTTTGTTTCAATAGAAAAAAACCTCCGATTACTACGAAGAAATAAACTCTGAGGTTTTTGAAAAGTGGTTTAAGAGCATTTTATGTTCATTTAAAGAAAGTTGTGTAATTGTCATCTCATCAACGGGAAAAATTGATATTAAGCAGTGGATAGTCGATAAATAACGTGCTATATGAAAAAGACTGACATTTTGCAGTTATTAAAAAAAAAAGCAAAAATAAATAACTATATAGTAGATGAATTAGCCAGCAAATTGCACAAAACCATTTTGAAATTACATCCTTACCACTGCATATTAAATCTTATTAAGCTGATATGATCAGGTAATGAAAGTCCAGGTTGTACATCTTATTATTAATGTAACCGGTAATACCTCATCTGATTATTCTTTTGACGATAATAATGATAGCGAATAAAAAAAGAATTGGTTATAGAAGAGAAAATGAGATTACTATGGTCACTATAGTTAAGAATATTTTGTAAGGTAATTGAAAGTCCAGACATTGATTTTTATGTGTACCTATCTATAAAAAGTGTTTAATTTCTTCATAATACAGATTTTTGTTTTAAATTTGATATACGTAGCGATTTTGTATCAAGTTACTAGTCCTAAAATGACAATAATGATTAATTATTGGGTGTTCGTTATATTTAAATATCTCGCATAAAATCCATTTTTGGTATTTTGGTTGTGGTATAGTGTAACACAAACTATTCACGAGCATACTGCGTGATAGAAATGTATTTGATCCGTTGGTATAAATTACATTATAGTAGCAGTGGCGACTTCTACCGGGACACGGACGTGCTTGCAATTTTGTAAAAATAGGTGGATATATGCGTGTCCGTATGAGATGAAGGTCCCTAAATTGTATATGCGCCCGCGGCATTAAAAGCTTTGGAACTACTATTGTATAATAGAAAAGATTTCTAGCTTAGATCAAACAAACGACTGATATGAGGTATCTCCACAATGTAGGCTCCGTTTCTATTGCCATCCGCGGCAGCGCTGGAATCGCAGTTCCAACCATGCGTGGCTTTTACTCTGACTTAAGCAGAACACATGTACGCCATTTTCAGAACGCTGCAGCCAACGTGTTTTTTGTAGTGCTTCTTTAGAATTTCCGCTATATTTAAAAATGACGCCGCTTGTGAAATCAAATCTGTGACTCGTTTTTTAAATGCAAAGAAAGCTAAACCAAGTGAAATTTATCGGCAAATCTGCGAGGATTACGGACAAAATGCTATGAGTGATTCAGTTGTTAGAAAATGGGTCAGACAGTTCAATGAAAGAAGTGACCAAGTGCACGATAAAAACGATGTGGACTTTCATCTCTTCTTACACCTAAAATCTTTCCTTGGTGGTCAACACTTTAACGATGATGACTAGCTGAAAAAACATGTTACCACATGGTTGAAAACACAGGCGGAAACCTTATATGGAAAAGGCATACAAAAACTTGTGCCACGCTTGACAAGTACCTGCAAAGTTTTGGAAGCTATGTAGAAAAGTAGCTTAACAGTTGTAGATTTTTGTACAATAAATACATATTTTTTGTATCTGTACACGTTTTTTTTATATAACCAAAACTTAAGTCTTTATATGTTTGCATCCAGTAACTGATAAATTACGTATAGAACAACAACATTTTGTTGTAGTCGATCTACGATTAAAAGAAACAACTTTGCATTTGGACAGATTACGATTTAACTGATAGCCAGTTGTCAATGTTTTATAATTTTTTTTAATGCAGAACAATCATTAGTCGATTAGACAGTTCGAAAGATTTTTGATCGTCGCAAAATGCAATGTTTTGATTTTACAACGTAATCTACGTCATTAATAAATATTAACAATAAAAGAAGTTTTAGTCCTTATAAAACTCCAGAAAATGTATACTATTCGCGAATTTTTTTTCTTTTAAGAAACGATTACAAAGATATAATGACAAAAGTGATATCAACGCAGAAGAGAGTTAAAAAACATGCAACTTTTGTGTTATGATGTTATGGTAAATAATTGTCAAACGCATTTACAAAATCAGTATAGGCTACATCAACTTGGTTTTTGCTGTTTAGACTTGTTACATGCAATTTTTTGCGTTAAATTTTATTAATTTTAATTCAAAAATGTATTATTTATTTGTTTCATGACCCTGAGGTATTTCCCGTATTTCGCGCCGCTTTTGGCGATAACTTAGTCGGACAGCGTGGACACCTGTAGGAGACGATCGTGAACTGTTAAATGAGAAGGTTGTCTGGATATTTTTCAGAGCAAATTTTTGCTTGAGGTTGCAAGTTTCGGTTTTTTTTATCATTGTTCCAGAATTGTAGTTAAAGTATAACTAATGGGATTTTTTGGATTTAGTCTACACACGATTTGTTTGGTTTTTTTATCCAGGATTTAACTTATCCACCGCTCGGTAAGAGTTATCTTTTTCTTCCCATATTTTATATTGATCCTTGTTTTGTTTTCGCAAGTCAGGCTGCTTATTATTTATGGATTCCTAAGGGTTGTTTTTTAATAATACTTTAATTTAGTTTAAACACCGAAATATTTCTTGGTAAGGTTTGGTAGTGTACTTTTTTGTGATTATTCATTGTAATTTGAAAATTCTTTTATTGCCCTCGATAGCGAGTTATCAAAGCTGAGTTTTCAATATTTATCGACAAACGCAATTACAATCCATGTCTACGAGATGACGACGTTTATTCATTTTATTTTACGATTTATGACCTTGTGGCGCCTAATGTTAAATTATTTTACAAAGTATGAATTTTTAAGAGCAATTATTGTTTGTTTGTAACCATGACAAATCGATTCTGATCGGAATAAAATTTTTGTTTAATTAATTTAGATAAACCTAGTAACTTTAAATTTTAATTTAATTCTTATATTATTTTTGTGTTTGGGTTCCATAACGTCTCTGTGTACATTCATTATGAAATTATATTTTAGTTGTTAAAAACCCGGGGTTTCTTTAAAAGTTTCAACCTGTATTGTTACATCCCTGTTTTGATAAGTTTGCGTAACAGACTGTCGCGATGTTATAAGCAAAATGGCACAAATTGCTATTAGTTGATCTTGGTGATTTTGAATATTAAAACAATTGGTTTTGTATATATTACCATTTTACTAAAATTCCAAAAAATTGTTGTTGGTTTATATTTTTGGCTTTGAATTTATTTATTATACCCAGTTTTAAAAATGCATAAAAATGTTTAGTTTTTATTGTTAAATAAAATATATAAATTAGTCGTTTAGGTCTGATGGGTAAAAAAAATTATTAGTTTATTTTTCTACTAGTCAGCATAGATTTTCTAGAACCATAAAGGCAATCAATAATTTTTTCTACTCACCGATTTGTTCACTAATTTTTTTTAGTTTTACGTACGGTTACTAAAAAACCTAAGATTTAAGTTTTTGAATATATTTGGTGTTCTTCAAATTGTTATGTTAGATAATAGTTTGCAATTCGTTTTAAAAAAAATTTATGCGTGTCTTGATTCTCATAGAGTAACACAATTTGAATGAATGCAAGATATCATCCACAAGTAAACACTACGGAAAGAGTAAAACGTGTACTAGCAATTTCGTTTTACATAGAAAATTTTAATCGTGATTGAGATAAGCATATATTTGCTATGGCTCAAGTTATTCGTGTAGCATCTAACGATGTTACTGGAGTTTTTTCTGCGTTTTCAGTTTTTGGACGTCATCTTCTACTCATTGGTGATTTCAATGCTCATGTTAACCCCAAAACTGTTAATAAGTTGTTTTGGACTTGTGAGTTGACCCAATTAGCTGAATTATATAAAAATGTGAAAGTTCGCCTTCTTAAGGCAGATGAAAATAATGACAACAAGTATGACAATCTACGCAAACGTCCAATAAACTTCTCTCTTGGTGATATTATGTAGAAGCGAAATTTTGTATTTTTCAACGTTTCTCGTGGTTCTTCTAAAAAAGTCGCGTTCGTTTACCAATTGGAAGATATGAACGGTAACAATCTTGGAAATTTTAGTGTTAACTATTTGAAAAAAAAATTGTTGCAATTTTTCTGACCGGTAAACATTTTGTATAGCTACTATTCTACTGTAAATAAGTTTTCTTATATTAAATAAGTTGATTGTTTGTGTCTGCCAATTTGTATTTTTAGGTAGTTTTCTAGTCGTTGAATGAGACTATAATGATCTTAAATTGATTTTATTTTTATTATTACAGTTCTGTTTTAGGTTATAAGAAACCGTGTATTAGAAGTAAATCTCGTTTGGTATTCATCAGAAGCAATGTGTTAACAAGATGGTAAAACCCATATTCTTTTATTTCTTCAGAAGTTGGATGATCCACTCTTACAGCAAGATAATGTCCGTCCCCACTTAGCAAAACATTCATTGGAGCGATTGTTAGAGGTCAATGTAAATCTCGTACTACGGCCATTTAGATCTCTCAACTTTTCGTCTATTGAACACGTGTGAGTCATTATGGGCAGAACACTGAGAAACTTAGCGCATCCTGCACAGACACAGAAAGCTCTCCGGCATGAGTTGCAAGTTGCTTGGTATATAATAACTCAAAAGGAAATCGACTAGTTGCTGAAATCAATGCTACAAAGAGTGAAGGAGTGTGAAGCAAAGAGGGGTAAACCAACACATTATTAAGAAAAATTGTGTCTATCTATGTTTCTTTTTGTTAATTTTAACTGTTTAATTCTTGCTAAGTTTGGTCATAAAATTTCTATCCTTTCTGTGTGTTACAATTTCAATGTCACAGAATATATTAAAAAAACGTTTACTAGAAATGTTGTAATATTTACAAACGTTAATAGATAATACCAAATTAATAAGATAGTTAACACTAGTAGAATTTTATCAATTTGTCAATGACGGGTTCTAATTTGGTTACAACAATCGCAAATCTCTATAATCTGTAATGTGTAATTTTTTAATAAAAATAACCAAATACGATAAAGAAAACGCAATTAAATTGCTATTTTTCACAATCTAGGATACAGTGGGTGAATTTAATTTTAAAATCAAATTTTTCTGTATTAATTTTTACATGTTATTCTAATTTTTTTTTGTTAATTGTGATTTAAAATGAGTTTTTTTTTCTAGTATTAATGAAGTAGCTGTACCTGTATTTGAACATAATACAAAATCCAACATGACGTTACAGAGATAGTTGTCAAGAGATGACAAAACTCTAAAGTTTCAAATACAAATTTAATAGTAGTTTATTTAACGAGTTCCTGTGTAAATTGGACGCTTTTTTTCCCAAGAGGACATTTTTAAACCCGAGTGAAACGAGGATTTAAAAAGTCCTCGAGGGAAAAAAGCGTCCAATTTAAACAGGAACGAGTTGAATACAACATTTTATTGCTCGAACAGAGACTAGAAGGCCCACAAAGTCTCAAAATCTTTCAAAAATAATTTGACGTTTATGTTGACAAGTGTGCCAAAACTGTCAAAGACGGTTTACAATAGCGAAAAATTAAAATTTATGACAGTTAAGAACAATAAAAATGTTTATGATAGATTTATTTTATTAAATATAATGTAATGTCTACTGTATTTGATTTATTAGTTTTTATTTTCCATACTTTAAGATGTTTTTAAAGCTTGAAATATTGTAATCATTTTACTGCAGTGTACAGAGTTATACAATACCGTCACATAACAGCATGCGTAAAAATCAAATTAGATTTGATTTACTAAGAGTTATAAAATACGTTTTACACTTAATTAGAGTAAAATAGATATTTCCATTTGAGTGCGTGTAAGTGGCATTTCACAGCGCGACAGCTTGGTTCGAAAAACGAGGACAAAGGAACAAGCTCTTATTAGCTGAAGCACTCGATACCTAAACGCACGCAATTTGTATTGAATTTTTTAGTTAACAAACATTTAAATAAACAAATTTAAAATTTTATTTTTGGTTATTTGTTACAACTTGTTACATCACAATTTTAAATCTACATTCTTAAATAATCGGTAGCTTGTCGGTAGTCACTAACGCATTATAATCATCACTGATATAGACAAGCTTTTACAATTTGTTTTGTTTCAGCCATATACAGTGTAAAGTAACATTTATCTATAGTTTCACAAATTAGGATTTTATTAAAATTTTCCATTATGACTAAATTCAGCGTGTAAAACACACAATCCAAGCTTTTGCAACATCTTGCAATGAACATATTTAGAGATTAGGATAAACTGTTTAGTTATTGCAAGATCTGAAAATGTCTTCAGCGACGTGTGAGAAAAGTTTTGTGTGTAATCAGTTTACACAGAGAATCTAGAATTAAAGATGTAACATTTATTTATATTTTTTAGTGCCTAGAATTGAATAATTGTCACATTGTTATAACACTGCTATATAACAATGTAAGTAAAAACATTTAATGTAACTACATAGAATTATACTCTGACAAAAGGTGCATTTTTATACACGATTACTACAAATGACTTTATTGAGATTAGTTATTGATGAATATGTCTTTTTTTTTTTACTAATTTTACTATTTAAAATAAAAGTTTTAGTTACGGTTTTTTTTAATTCTAAAATTTAAATAAAAAATTCATGCCAATTATGTTATTATCAAATAAACAAATTTTTCTGTCAAAAAATGTCAAGGATTTATATCGTTTGGTGGTTTTGACGTAAGAAACTTCAAAGAAACAAATTTGTCAAACGGGTATTAGTACATTCAAAGAAATTTAAACCTTTTATGATGCAAAGGTTAATACTCAATGAGAGACATCTGCAGTTAAAGTATGTATAAATATTGGTTTTAGTAATTTTTTTTGTCATACTTTATTTTTTTTGTTCTCTTTATGTTTTTTTTATATTATATTGTTTAATATGATAAATAGGTTAAACATGATATGTCAAATAATTACTATAAATTCAAAAAAATTCTTTTAACTCAGTTTTTAATTTTTAACAGTAATTTGTGTTTATTTGTGTAAAGTTAACGAAAGATTAATCTTCTCTTAACTGTATTTGTAATTACTTTTCTTACAAAGTTATTTTAAATTAAAGCCCTCTTTTAAAACAGGTTTTAACAAATGTATTTATTTAGAATTAAAGATGTACATACCGTTATTTATTGAAACAAGAATATGTAAACATTGTTTATTTTGTTTTGAATACGTTTACACTAATTTTAGTTCTTTTTTAATTAATGTGTATACATATATTTGTAAATCAACGTTGTCTAAGTTAAATAGATAAAGTTTTAGCGATGGTATTATCTTCGAATTCACTTTGGTAACATTGAATTTAAGGAAGTAAGCATTATCTTAAAAAAGTTAGTTATTTGGTTCTGAAAAAAATTACAAAAACGCGCGAGAGTAATAGCGGTTCTATTTATGTTTGCGTACGTGTAAACACGTTTGTTAGAACGAAAACACAATGAATTTGCAAAATGCAGTATATTTAGTTAGCATTTTGACACATATAAATAAAAATGTAAATTTTTGAATGCAAAATAGCTTATTTTAAAACATTTGACTACGCCAAACATAAAATATTTTTCCATTTTTCTCTTATAAGAAGTGCTTTCATGCAGTGTGCCAACTTAAATATTTGTTTTTGAAATAAAACTTTTTTAAGCGCGGTGCCACTTGAGGGTAACTAATTTTTTTTCTGACGGAAGTAACGCTCACGTCACAGGTCACGTGGTTTCTGCTATTTTAAAAAAAAGTTACTGTACTACCAAGTATACAATTACTCTAAAAAAATATCCGAACTAATTTCAAGAACAAATTGTGTTGACCAATCATGCAAAAATTTTTAAGTTAAAAAATTTCCAATTAAATTCAACACCAAATATTTTATTTATTGTATTTATAGTACAAAACCAGTAATAATTATTAATTAAAGTAACTTTTTGTATTACAGTTTTAATCGATAGAAACCAAACTTAAAAAGTTGTTTATTCCAAAGCACAACACATTACTCATGTCATTAATTTCTTGCATAAATAACAAGTTGCTAGTTAATAGATGTATCCAATTAAAAACGATTTTAAACTTCCTGCCGCTGCAATAAAGAAATCCTTGAGGTTTTTTAAACTTAGATTTCATTACACGAAATGCTGTAATACACTTAATACAATAAAATTTATATATTCTTGTCAAAAAAAAGTTGCATTAAATAATATTGCATAACGAGTTATCGATATTAAATATTTAGTTCAAAATGCTTTTTCTGGTTTAACAAATGAAGATTGAAAAAAGCAGTGCAATCACATGCTACATTTTTTTAAAGAAATGTGAAAAGCAGATGGTTTAGTTAATAAGGTTGTAAAAAAATTTGACATTTAGAATGAATAATTGTGATTCAGATAAAAACTGACAAAAGTAAATTTTTAAGTAATTATTGACGTTGGTTATATTGTATGTTATTTAATAAATAATAGATAAATACAGTATATTGTATTTTGTACCAATATGAGTATGTTTTCATTTTTTTGCTTTGTAAACTTTTTAATAAAAGATTTGTTAAAAAGCCTAGTACTAGTTGTGATTATCATAAATGTGGTCAATAATGCAGTGATTTTATGCAAATGCATATTTTTTTAAATAAATATTATCAACTCTAAGTTTTTGGATCTGCGCAAATCTAAGTTAATTGAGTAAAAATAAGATAATTAATTTTTGCACATTATACATATTATGGCACCTTTGACCAGTTAGCTTCAAAAACAATTGCGTTCTTAAATTACCATGAATTAAGAACATCTCTAGTATTATAATTATAAATCGCAATTAGTTTTACCTTGTGATCCAGACTAAATGTTTATAAGATGAGCAAAACCATGATAGTAATTAAAAATATGCAACACTTGTCATCGTCTTTATTTTAGTATGCATTGTTAACTAAATATGCAGTTTTGCAAACAGAAGAAATTAGCATTGATTAGATCCAAAAAACGTTTGATAACACAATTCTATTACAAGTAAAATGTGTACTACTCAGTTATAACTCAGATAAAATTAGTTACGGTTTTCAACAATTTTATACATTTGTGTCGACGAACCGAGTGAGAAAAGCAAATCTTAGCATCATTATTAAAACACGCATTACGTAATGACAAAATAAGCACATTCTTAGAAAGTATAGGCAGTGTATTAATTTTGATAATTTAAATAATTTTAAAATCGATAAAACTGATAACCGAATTTTGATTTAATAGTACTACACTCAAAGAATTATAAAAAACAAGAAATATTGCAAAAAAAACTTTGTTTAATGAAATAGTTATGTAGAACGGTTTTCATTACCTCAGTTGACGTAGACAGAAGTTTTTCCGCGTTTAAAAATGTTTTAACAGATAAAGGACAGTCTTTTCTATTAAGCAATATTCTTAGTTTGTAATAATATTTTGTAAGAATTAAGTAAGTTTTTCCCTGAACCTTTGTTTTAAATACATATATATTAGGAAAAACTTTGCATATACTAAATAGATGCATATTCAGTGCATATTTTGAATGTTTTTAATGCATATATATGCGCATATTTCTGCAGTTTTAGGTGCATATTAACGTTTGCTTTAGTGATTAATGAATTAAAATAGTACAGTTATATTATTATATTATATTATACTTTCCCGTATTAGTCATTTGGGTTGCTTTACATTTCCTAATTTAAAATGGTATAGTCGCAAAAACATTTTTCTCTTTTATCGATAAATAAAAATTAAAGAAAAAACAGGCCGAAAATATTTTTATTTTAATTTAATTTTAATCTTTTCAGTAATATCTGTCAAAAATTACAAAAAAAAAGTTTTACTTCAATCGCGGGTAAGTATTAGAAACATTTAATTTTTTTTATAGAAACAAACTCTATAATGCATCGTTTATTTAAATATTTATATCAATTAAATGATTATAAAATTATGTTTCTAGTAAGGTTAAAATTTTTGATGCGAATGTATAATACAACTATTATTCAGTTGTATTTTGAGACTTGTTGTTGGCTAAACGTTCAACTTGGTAAAGTTAATGTGATTAAACATAATAAGAATTTCTAAATTTGTTGCCAAATTTGCAACTGTGTCTTCAAATATTTGCTTGACGGTTTGACCCCAAAAAAGTGTTTACTTTTTAAATAGTGTTACTGCCGCTTGGTTGCATTGTCTCTCTCTATGTAATAAAAAACTATAAAACTTTCAAATAGTTTGTCAAGATGCTTTTGTTTGATCTCACATTTACTTCTTGATTCTTAAGGTAATATTTGTTTTTTATGATTATCGTCATCATGCTTTTTGGTATCACTTTGCACTTCTTTTTATAATTTTAGTAAGCGATATATTTGTTGCTCGTACAACATATGTATAGATTTTTTTTTTGAAAAGGAATTGCTATAAAACTTCATAATTTTTTATAAATTTTTTTATCTTTGACAAACGAAACTTTTGCAACTAAGTTGTGAACGTTTATAATACTTATTGTAAATCGTAGTAAAACTTTAGAAATCGCGCACGGTCTAGCAAATATTACTCTGAGAATAACTAACTCACCTTGCTATAGTCGTTGATAGTCAATAATCACCAAATTATAATAAATTGCTAAACCACCTGGTTTGTAAAACTGTGTACAATTACTGCAAGCTTAAACCAGCTGTCTGTTTTTTTTTAATTACAAAAGTTTTTTCTGTTGTGTTGGTGGTCATCACAAATGTGGATAATTTTTTACCGCCGTAGACGTAGGATAGCAATATTCTATTCAAAGTTCAATTTTGGGAAAAAGACTAACAAAAAAACAGTTATATTTGCCTGGCTCAAAATCACTGTCTAACAGTTCAGAGCCGCCTTTACTATATGTGTTCAACGCTGACGAGGCTTTTGCTTTGAATGAACATTTAGTACGACCATATGCTAAAAAAAGTCTCGGTATTTCTAAAAATGTTTTTAATTATAGACTAACTCGAGCCAGACAATTTGTAGAATGTAGTTTTGGCATACTAGCTAAGAAATGGAGAATATTTTATGGAAACTAGTTTGTATATGTAGAATTCGCTGTAGAAATACTACAAGCTGCCTGTGTTTTACACAATTTTGTCAGAAAACAAGATGGATTAGATAATGAAACCTTATATATAAATCCAATGACAAATATTTAAGCAATAAACATGGGAGGTCATCAAACTGCTGAAAAAGTTATTAGAGAAAGTTTTAGGAACTATTTTGTTAGCGAAAATGGTGAACTACCTTGGCAATTTGAAAAAAGTTAAAGCAAAATAAACTTCTTTAATTTTTTGTTCTACACTAATTTGAGTCCAGTCATAAATTTCAACGACTATTTTTTCCCATAATGTAATTTTTGATTCCCTATCACTATATTCTTTTAACTTTATATTGTGAAGCGATAGACGCTTTTCTACTTCGTTTATAAATTTTTCCGTGTCAAACATTATTGTTTGCACTGTAGAACGTTAGCGATTAACATGCCCGTGTCGTTCACCGCATACTAAGCTATGTGTTTTGTTTGTCGCGATACGCCACCGTGTCTGCGCGGATTCAAAAGAACACGCCCGGTTGCGTTCATCGTGCTCTCGCTAGAGGATGGAGGCGATATTGCTCAAAAAACGCCTGCTCAGTTTGACGCATTTAAATTGAGCGTCTGATACGCTGCGGAAGAATTGCTGCGATTTTTACGCTCGTGTAGTTTAGATCTTACAGTTGCTTTCTTCAGTGTAAAAACTGATAATCTTTCTTTTTGCTTTCTCTAAACTAAGGAACTTGACACAGATTTTTTATACGTATGTTATTTGTTCTATATTCATGTTTACCTTTATTTTTTATAATATCTAAATAAATTTTTGCCTTTTATTTCGATGTGCGGAAAATTCTTCAAAAACAATTCTTCGAACGCAACTTTTCGAAAGCAATATTTTGAAAAACAATTTTTTAAATGAGCAAATTATTCGAATAAACAACTCTCCGAAAGGTACATAATGTTTCGAAATGCATTGTTTGAACCGACAATTTGCCGAATAAACAATTGTTCGAATTGAAATTATTCAAAAACAAAATAAGAATTAACATAATAAGAAATGTGTTAAGATAAATAGCAAAAGATATTGTTAAATTAGAGAAAGTTTGTCAAGTGCAAGCGCACTAACAACTTCGTATACCTATAGTTCATAATCCGCCTGAAAATCATTTTTTGTAGCTTCTGAGAAAAACAATTTAAAGTTATTTACATAGCTGATAACCTGTTTGCAATTGTTTTTTCATTCCTGTGTTCTTTTCATCTTTTCTTACAAACTCGCTTTAACCATAATTAAAAACCTATTAGCGTTAGACGTAAGTTACCTTTGGCATTATGAACTAAGGATTATTTTAAACTACCAATGAATGACCAATAATTACTATAAATACGCTTCTTATTGGCTATTTTGATTGGTTTATATTTTTTGATTAGACATTTTTTTGTGTTTATGCAAGACTTTAGTATGTGCTACAATTTTCTACTGTAAAGATACCTCTGAACTTTGTTCTTAGTGAAAAAGGCAATAAAAAGTTGAGTGTTTGTGGTCATTTATTTGTCAAAGACAAACAAATTGATGCCAAATTTTATTTGAAATGTGAAAAATTTTAAAGCGACAAGTGTAAAAGTAGCGTTATAACAAATGACAATAAAATTGTTAAAGAAAGTACACATGACCATGTTGGTGATGCATCTCGCGTTAAAGTGTTAAAGTTTTAAATAAGATCCGAGATTATGCTAAAAATACACTCCGCATTATATTTTCTCAAGTGCATCTTTTTGAGTTGGGCCAGCTGTAACAGCTCAACAAACGGAAAATGGTTAACAGTTTTTAGCATTTGATTCCGGATCGCATGTTTGTTTTTACAACAAGAAGAAACATGCAGCTTTTATCGCGTTTTAGGCATTGGTATACCGACGGAACCTTTAAGACTGTTCCGTCACTTTTTCAGCAGCTGTACACCGTACACGGGCTACAAGATAACAATGTGTTGCCGTTGGTATATGCACTATTACCAAATAAAACAGAAAACACGTATATGCACCTGCTAAGGAAAATAAAAGTTCTCGAACCTACAGTGAATCCCAAAACTGTTATGACGGATTTTGAAATGGGCATGGTAAATGCTTTTCGAACAAAGTTTCCTCAAACGGTACAGCGCAGCGCGGGTGTTTCTTCCACTTTGGCCAATGCATATTTTGACTCATCCAAGGTAGTGGATTACAACGGCGGTACGAAAATAATGCCAAATTTGCCCTAATCCTCCGGCTGCTATTTGCTATCGCGTTTATACCTATAAACCGGGTAACCGATACTTTCGAGTAGTCGAGTTTTCTATTTCTCTCTAGAATTGTTACGATGGTGCATTGCAAGGCTTACATGTATTTTTTATTTTATTTGTTGATCTATTTTATATTGAAATCCTGTGTATGAAATTCGAATGCCATTCTAAAAATGTCAACAATTAGAAAAACTTCATTTCGAATAATTTTAATTCGAACATTTATTTGTTCGAAAAATTGTCTGTTCAAACAAATGCATTTCAAAATATTGCTTTTTTAGAGAATTGTTCATTCAAACAATTGCTCATTCAAAAAATTCTTTTTTGAAGAACTGCTTTCGAAGAGTTGCGTTCGAAGAATTGTTTTCGAAGAATTTTCCAGATAGGTTTATTTCAGCTGGTACTCAAAGGTCATCGTTTTTAAATAATACATCTTCATTCAATTTTTTTTTGTTTAGTTTCATTTTTGTCATACTACGTTTTATTTATAATTGGCTTCGTTTCAATTTAATTTTTTTCTACCTTATAATTATGTAAATGCATAACAAATCAGTTTTCTTGGTAAGTACACCAATTTTCAACTTTGTATTAAACAACAATTGTTTAGATGATAATCCTATACTAATTATTGGTGTGTTTCTATAATGCATTAATAAGAATAAAAATCATGTGATTTGTTAACATGTTTTTTGCTATGCTTTTTACTTTCTTGCTTAAATTGTTGGACTACAATTGTTTCGACTATATGCTTAATTGTAAATCATCATTAGGTAGTAATTGTAAAGTAAAGAAGACTTTGGAGTAGACGGTTGCAATTACTATCGGACAATGAGCGGCAATTAAGCGTCCAATTAAAACAATTGAACTAATTGCTGTATACTAAGTTTATTTATACATTCATTATTACAATGTTTCTACAGTTGATTGTTTTATTATTTAGTAGCGTGCGCGTCTGCCATGTGTGCCGGTGTTGTATATGTCGTTGGCGTTGTTACCAAACTTTCATTTTCTCATACATTCCACATCTGCACTTCTACTAGTTGCTAGTTTTACAAAATAATGTTGTTCTTAATTCAACTTAGTTGTTTTTCTTGTATTGTGCCATACCACCAAACACTCCAGTACCAACCACGTGTTGTTGCTCCATTAACGACATATTTTAATTTTCTTCTTTTATAACAACAATCCCTTACGATTTGAACTTGTCTATTTATAATTACTTTTATCCTTGTCGCCATATGCTGTATACTGAGTTTATATATACATTCATTATAACAATGTTTGTACAGTTGATTTTTTTATTATTTAATAGTGTGTGCGTCGGCCATGTGTGCCGGTGTTGTATATGTCGCTGGCGTTGTTGCCAAACTGTCATTTTCTCATACATTCTACTAATTTTGTTTTAAAAGTTGACAACCAAAAGAACATTTTTTTGGTTTTGAATTAGAAGACCAAGAAAATTAAAGTTTTTACTAAGCTGCATTTTCACGCATCAAGCGGCATACTCTTGGTCTAAGTGCTTAGCTTGTTCAAGCATTTGTAAGTTAAGTATAATGCCGCGAAAAAATTACACGTTCAAGAACGTTGGTAAACGTTACCATTGAACTACTAAAACTTCATCAACAGAGTCATATTTTTTGCGACTGTGCTATAATAGTTTTTAAAAACGTCAAATTAACGAAACTAAAGCTAGTATATGTTAAAAAAAAAGAACATTAAAATATGATTTTTTGTATATATCTACACTTTTTTTAGTTTTTTCAAGTCGTTGCTTTTTATCATCAGCGTTGCAACATGTTTTGTGGTTTAAACGTGTTACTTGTATGTATGTTCTTGTGAGAAGTACAATGTAAAATGAGTACGTTGGTGGTAGCATTATTTATACCGGGTAATTCAACGTTCTGAAAAAGTAAACTAGCATGTTCATTAATTAAATGCAGTACAAAAAAGTTTATATAAAAGTTGCCATATTTAATGTTTTCTATTTATTAAAATAATTTTTTGATATTTAGTATTCTCCGTTTTTCTGTAATTACGACCAACATCTTTATTTTAGACTAAGATATATATTTTATTTGATTGATTTTTAATGAGAAGTTTTTTTGTAACAACAAGTTTTTTGTCGGAATAAATTTATGATAATGCACGTGCTTATCTTATCTACTAAATATGCAATATGTTTAAAAAAATACAAGTAGCGATTTAAGTAAAAACATGTTTTAAACCAATCTGTTCAAAAATTATCTAACAATGTACTTTTACCGAAAATCTATTACTTTTCAAGAGTACCTACTAATTATTTTAAATAAACAATTGCGCACATTAAAAAAATTGCGTTAAAAACTGAAATGCAAGATCGTACGCTACTGTAGTCTAATCGCGGTTAAAGGGGCGGTGTTTTACATAAATACGTTCTTGTGTCGATTTTTTTTAGCTGGTTGTAGTTACGATATTACTAAAATTTGAATTATTTTTAGGACGATTAATAATACAGATATGTTGTGTATAACTACATTTGTATAAAATTAGACTTAAAACTTAAAATTAAAAAAAATATATATGATACTATTTAAAAAATCAAAGTTTTTGTATGTCAAATATGCAAAAACTTATGGTAAAAAAAATAAACAAACTAACTAACAAGTTAGAACGTAGGAAATATCAAAAAATTACGATCAAAGCTTGTAAGCTTTAGAAGATATTAATTAGTCGCTGTAGTTCTACAATTATCGCATTTAAGAAAAATACTAAAATTTTTAGAAAGGATTTAAATAATAAAAAGTTTTGTATACAAATGTTATTTTACAAAGAATAGAAAAATAAAATAAAATATATTTCCTAGGTGTAAAGAATTGAATCCGTTACTTTAACCGAAAAACGAAGCATCCTGTATATTAAAAACTAATTTTAGTAAATAGAAAATAATAAATATGACAACTGTTATATAAACTTTTTTTACCGCAATTAATTAATAAAGATGCCAGTTTACTTTTCCAGAACGTTGAATTACCCTGTACATTAGTTATTGTTTTTACTTATTATTTTTAACATTTATCATTTTTCCAAATATTTAAAGACGAATGAGTTACTTCAGTAGTTTTAAAGAATAGATATAAAACCCTTCGCAAAGAGAAACACAAAAATTAAATAATTATTTAGATAAGCTGTTATAATAATAATTACAATTTATAATCACAAAAATTAAATGTATTTTTTAAATAACTTTTTTAAGCACTGGTTAATATTACCATCTCGTAATGTACTTTAATTGGAAAACAACAACAACAAAAATTAATAATTATTTATAAAAACTTATTTAACGTATTTTAACGCTGATTAAGTCTAACAAAATTGTAAAATAGGTTAAATTCACAAATAGTTTAATAGAAACGCTAAGGTAAAATTCAATTTCGACAAATTGCGATTAAATTAATATTTAAACAAAACCCTATTTTATTTATAATTTTTTTAAACAGATTTACAAGACAAGTTATTAATATCAACATTCAAATTATATATGATAAATAGATAAAGTTTAAATGCTTATTTAATTAGCAATAATATATATCTGTCATAAATCTTACTGTTTGCAAGATTTGTGCAAGCGATATACATAACATTCCTAAATAGTTTATACAGTTAATTTATTGCAACACCTGTTTGATGCGTCAACCGTCTTAATGATTTACAACGATTTGGTTCAAGGTGTGTTCGTACATTATATACTACTCCTTTTGTAGAAATCGTAAAACGTCCAGACGATTTACCTTTACAAATGTTTCCTATGTTACAAAAGAGCTTGACATTGTATCGAATGTGACAAACTAAATTGTTATTGACAAACTCAGTGTCTGGAAACAGATTTGCAAATTTTTTGAAGCTCAACACGACATATTTTATTCTCCCTTGTCAACGATGCTTATTTCAAACGTAATTAACTTTATTTTGTGTTTAGTATAAGAACGTTAATAAAACTGGTACACACATTTATAAATAACTTAATATAAATATAAATAAACAAAAAAGCTTTTTAGCATTTTTTAAATTCATTTATATTTTACTGTAATGAAAATTAAATATTTAAAATGCTAAGATTTCGTACAGTCTTTAAATTGTTGAATACAATTTTAGAACGTCAAATTCCAACACAAATTATTTACTGTAAGGCAAATACATAAATAAATAAGATGGAGTTCTAGAAAATGTAAATTAAACTAATATTTGTACTTATTTGAAAATTTCTAATTTATGTACTGTGCAAAATACAGAACAAAACACCCGAACGTCACCATTCTTTTTAAGAAAGTCACGTGTCGACTACTTTTTATATTTTATCCAGAATCAAGTACAATGCAACTTTTGCGTAAAATAAGTTATATACATGTTTGTAATATATATTATGTTTTTAAAAAAAAAATTTTTAAGAAACAAGATGGTTTACGCATTGAATACAGAATACTCGTTTTATTGCTTCTGTAACAGAAAATAATGTTTAATTAATCAACAATATTGATCAACATAAATCAAAAACTATTTAACTTTAGGAAAAAACTTTCAGGTTACGAAATGCTTATAACGCCATTTATAACATCTAAGTTAGACTGCTGTGAACAATTCATCATTCTTATATTTTGGAATGTGTACATTGTTCTATGGGTTACGTAAAATACAAGAGCAGGTCAATTTCTGTACATAAATCGTACGTTCTATCAAAACTATGTTTTTGTACATCTTTAAAATAAATATTTAAAAGTTAGGTTGTAAAAAATAACAATGTTTGTGGGTATATATCAACAAACTAAATGTCTAAAAGCACTGCACTATCAAAAACATCACCATCATTAACAACAACAATAAAGGTTGTATATCACAGTTTACCCGTATTATTGTACTATCTGCAATTCTAAATCAACATAATTGCAATATAAGGTTTCCCAAAGGAAATTGCCCTATTTCGATAAAATATAACGGCAGATTCTATACAGTTTTTGATGTTTGCTATAAAGTTAATTGGGAAAGGTTTAGTTAATATTTTTTTTTATTTAAAAAAATTTGGTGAATACAACTAAAGATTTTTACTTACTTATTTTAACTAAAACACTATGCATTTTTATATTTTTAAATTTTGTATAGCAATTGTACTAATTTTTAATTTTTTTTTAAAATACATTACAAAATAAATGGAATTAAATAATTGCGACTTTAAAAATTCCTTTAATGGCAACCTCGATTGTTACGTACAAACAGTGGCAAAACTAATGACCCTCTGTTAAGCAACCAAAAATACAGAAATTGTTTCTGTCTTGTTGTCGATAAATTCCGTTGTGATAACGCAACAAAAATAATTAAATGTTTTAGATATTTGCTTCGGTTTTCTTTTCTTTTTATCATTGACTACGTATTTGAACAAGATAATATTGAGTAATTTGTTTCTTTAATCAAAAGTGAAATTAAATTTTGACATTTAAAATTTTGTATTACTGACCTTACTTGCATATAATGGCATATAACATATAAGTAAAACACAACTTTAAATTATTATCAATAGTGGATAATTCGATTGTCATCAAAAATTAACTTCTTTCTGATAACCTGATCGTGTGATTTAATAAAATTTGCAACGGTTTAAATTCCTTGGCTTAAATTAATTTTAATTTACATACATTTGTTTAACGTTTTTATAAAAGCGATAATACTTTTATAACTCTCAAAAACAAGGTAAATTTTAAAAGAGTACAGTTTTTTCTATAAAAGGCTTCTCTAAAGAAAGAAAAACTTGAATACAAAAACTAAATTAAAATTTCCATTTGTTGGAAATAGAGATATTTAATGATTCTGTTTTCCATAGGAAACAATGTAATTTGTATTTCTTTAAAATTTATTAAAAATATATTTTAGACCAAACTCATAACACTTATTACATAAAACAATTGCAGTTTTTCTCCTTTACTTAAAAATTATAGAATTATGAACAGTACCAGTTATAAACCAGAGGTCCGCACAAATATCGTTTCTCACTATTACAAAGTATTTGTGACGTTTTTAATTCTGATACATTTTTACTATATCTTATTTAGTATTCAGTTGTAATGTGTTGAAAGACGTTACAGGTTTTGAGAAAAAGATCTAACCAAGATGTTAAAGAATTTTAAAAACAAAAGAATAGAAATAGAAAATGTTGTTATACAAATTAAAACATTATTATTTGTTTTTCTTCACTTAGTAGAGCTTTCAAATTAGGTGTAGCTGCTATGTTTAATTAAACAACCATCTTGTTGTAATTACGGCAACGTTTTGTGATCTCAATGTGACCACTTCATCAGGCCCAACCCTTTATTACTACATTATTATTATTTTTCTATACTAGGTTATCTAATAACAGTCGAAAGAACATTAGGTCAACCCAAATGCATTTTAGAAGAAAATAAAATAAATACGTCAAGTAAATAACAACGATTTTGTTTGCTGATTAAAAACTTTACAACCAGGCCAAAAAAGACATGTAATGATAATTGTTATTGAAGCACAATAAACAAGAGACATTTTCATCTTCCAAAGAAGCTTTAGTTAAACTTTGGCAAACTGTCGGTACGAGATACCATGTCTACTATGTTGTTCCTTGTACGGACTCCAAGACGATGTATTGCAGTTGATTACGTGGACGTCAATGTTTTAATTCTTAGTGATTGCCCTGTTTTTTTAAGAGAAAAATGGATGTAATAGTTTTATTGCAAGATAATGCTTTTATTCATACCACACAAATTGTTCGAGAATGGTTTGAGAATAAGAGTGATATTAATATACTAAGGTGGCGAACTCCCTCCTCAGACCTCAATCTTATTGAGAATATGTGGTCAGAAATAATTCAAAATTGAATTCAGGATAGGAATAGACCAATTAAATGTGAGGTAAAGCTAAACAAGAATGTGAGAATAGTTTGAAAGCGGTTTCGTATACAAAACTTCTGTTAAGATGATGTTAACACTATGCAGCGGCGTTTAGAAGATTGAATTAATAACAATGGAGGTTATACTGAATATTAAAAACCATTTAAGTTATTAAAATTTATTGTTGTTACTATCCTTAGTAATTTTTTTTTGCATTAAAACATACTGAGTTTATTATTTATTTTTTTTTTAATTTCTTCTTCAAACGCTTAACCGATTATGGATGTTTCTGATCAACACTTCACTCTGTATTGACTGAGTTCTAAATAAATCGTTTGATGTTTTTCTATAGCACATTCTTAGATTCTAAAAAATAAATTCTGCACCGTGCTCGGCATTTGTCGTATGTCTTGTCTTGTATGATAGATTTTGTAAGGACGTGTCTATTTCCGTTTCTTATTTTACATCCGAAGTATTAGAACTTGCGTATTTTGATATTGTTTATCATTTATTTGTTTTTTTTATTATTCTTTGGAGAACTTCCTAGTTTGTTGCTTGATTTTTCAATATCTGCAATGGTTTTAAAATTTTTTAGTGTCTCACAGTGCAAATGTAGCATATCAGCATGGAAATTTTGTTATCAATGTGTAGATCGTGGCATTTGAATAGATCGCTCCAGCCTTTAAACAATGTTCGTGCTTCGTCGATTTATATTGTTATGATTTTGCATTTTTAAAAGTTTTGTTTTTAATTTTATTCACTATTTTTATTACTCTAAGAAAAATTAAACATAAATTTGTAAGTATGTTACGTGCTCTAAATTTAAATTGTGCTGCCCTGTATATTTTTGGTTTGGCTTTACTTCTCGACGCCCTCTAACGAGTTTCGTTCTTGTCACTTCCTTTCGAGACGTCAAATTTTTCTCTACATATATGTTTGCTTGAGTTAAACAATATTTTTGAAAACATCTACGTGTTGTGGCATTATGTATTTTGACAACAGTGCTATTTAAATCGTTTATTCAACGCAGGATAAGCTTTTTCTATTCTTTTTCAAATTCAATGTAATTTCCATTTTGTCTTTTTAGCACCACGTGTACCTCCACATGTGGCTTACATACTCTACCTGTAAGGGCTAACATCTGCAAGCACTCTTTTCGTAAAACGACAATACCTTAAGCGATTTTGAAAATCTCAATGCAATTATTAAAGAGCGCATTAAGTCGATAATTCACTCAAATATGAGGGGCTTGACGATTAATACCTTATTACGAGGCATGGACACCACTTTTAAGAAAATTAAATAAATTTTTAACAGCATACGATATACTCCAGTCTGCTTATTCGTCATAAATGTTAACTTTTATCTGTTGTAAAGTTCGTAAGTCACCAATTTGAAACGTTTATTTTTAGCTAGCTTAATTACAGATGAGCCAGCAGGAAAACGTTTTCTGAAAGCCACTCTGGATTTGGGTAAGTCAAATTTTTAATTTTATTTATTCGCTGTCACTACAGTGTTTTTCACGAATCATATTTGCTAATCATGTCGGAACGTTTAAAATTATTTACTTTTATTTACTAGTAGCTTAACTTAAATTGCTATCCCATGTTAACATATCGACTGTATATTATAATTGTTATTGTAATTAGTTTACAAAGAATTCGTATGTCCTGGCCGTTATATTACTATTTGAATGTATTGTGAGTTGCCGATGTTTCTGACATTTTATGACCAACATTATACTTGTACTCAAACTAAATTACTTATTGTTTAACCATCGAACTACCTATTTGTTTAAGTTTATTCACAAGTCATTCTTCTAAAACAATTAAAGTAAATTTGATGCTAACGATTTGATTTTTTCTTCGATTCCTCCAACCTTACGGACTTTAATATTTATTGAAAGTTTCGATTTTTCTGTACCTATCTAACAAGAGCTGTATCTGGAAGACGATATCTGGCGCCCATTAAAATAAAATTCTTATGGTTTGAACCTCCCTTCTCTCTGATAGGAATTGTTTTAACCCTACTGCGAGCTGGCCGTGCACGGTTTGGAAAACTACTAGAAACTTGTGGCAAGTAATTTTATTCTAATTTATTTGCTTCTAACTTTCATTAGTTATTGTTTGAAAATATACTGTTTATAATAATTGTGTTTTACTTATGTTACATGCAGTTAAAAGTAAATTCAGTAATACAAAAATTAAAATGTAAAAGTTTTATTTAATCTTTGATTTAAACTGTAACACGCTATCGTTGTTAGCGTTTTTGAGTAGCTGCGGTATAAAAAATAACTACCACAATTGTTTCGCTAGATGTGTAAAACTTTATAGCATAAACAACCGTGGGAATTGTGCACCTTGCATCTACTATACCAGCAATAAATGAAATTACTTGGCTACCACACTAGTACAATTAACGACAAGCGAACTTACGAAATGGATGAATCGTTAAATGATTTTATGACGATAAGCTTGACTTGGCTAGGTCTGTATTTGGAGAAACAGCAATAGGAATTTATTATGAACGGTGCAGAGAATGTTCAGGCAAATTCCTAGGTTGGTTATTAGAATCAGAAATAGAAGAAGAATCAGAAAGAATAGCGGGTTGTCGAGTTAATATCTTGATAGAAATTAAGGACTGTCAGGTACTTTGCAGGGTCGGTTATTAGAGCTTACAAAATAACACGAAGTAGGAAACGTCGCGGACCGACTGCAAAACCAGTAGGGTGAAATCGAAAGGCTCAAAGTTCCCGCCTAATTTATTGAATTGTTTCTCCAATTTATTATAAATTTCAAGAGTTCGTGCTTTTTCGTTACGACATGAAACATAAAAAAATATATTGATTTAATTAGTTAATCATAGGTTTTATACCGCGTTTTTAGTATAGTATAGTACGTGACAAGTGCTTATATAATCAAGATAAAACCAAAAGCAAAAATTGCAAGGTAAACACCCTATGAGATTTCTTTAAAACAGTCTGAAACAATTCATGTATTGTTGGTTGCTTTACAGAGGGTCATTGCTTTTGTCACTGATTGTACATATTATATGGAAACAACAAACCCAAATTTCATTTTTTGCTTTAAAATTGTGTTGTGTTATTAAAATAAATAGTATATATAATGTTAAAAACAGTTTCATAGATAGTAAAATCAAAGTTCTGTTGCACTAAAAAATTCCAACAAAAATCTAAATTCGTTGATAAAGTAAAGTACACGTTTGTTGATAGATTTAAAAAATTAGATCACAGGTTTCATTACACTTTATAACTATTATATTATAATTAATTGTTAAACAAAATCTTTCTTTACCAAAAATGTTTATCTTTACATATCTTATATACTGAATAGCTAACTAATGGATTAAAAATAAAGACAAATTTGACCATTTGGGTAACCAAAATATTGTTATGTAATCGGTTAACTACATTACAACAATGTTGTAACCATCTCGGTAGCTCAGCTCGTCGGAGTTGGATTTAAAACGGTATTATTTGAACACAATTAACATAAACCTATTCTGTAAACTAAAATGTATGTTACAATAAATTGTACAGTTTGGCTAGTTTTATTCCACTTGGTATATAACTAAAACATTATATACAATGAATACATTGATTCTGGGAATCGCTTGAATCGTTTGAATGCGACCCAACATGGTTAGAGATAGAAAGTTCAATTGTCTTTAAAGAATAAATTTTTTCGAACTGATTTGCTGAAAGGATTTGTTTGTAATGATTTGTTCGTAATGATTCGTAAAGATTCAAACTACTGACAGAAGCTAATTTACTTGCTTGGTATAATTCGTTTCTTGTTCTGATGGTTATAAAAAGCAAAGCTACAAGTAAATGGTCCAAATGTTTGACAAACAAAATGAAATATTTTAGAATATAATATAATATAATATAATATAATATTCTCGCAAAAAAAAGTAATCAGTTCGTCTATATACTATAAGTGACTGACAATTTTTAGCGAGGATTATGGGTAGCATGATATTAAATAATAGATAATTACTTATGTATTAATTAAGTACGAAAATACTATTTTAAAGGGCGAATGCGAGGTCTAAATATAGGATGATTTTTACCGGACCGAAATAAAAATTTACACATTTATTGAAATGTAAACTTTATGTTTTTTGGTAGCTTAGAAGACTGCATTTATTGCTAGGCATGTACATGTTGCAATTTTTAGAAAAATAAAAATTACAGTTAATTTTTCAAAAAAAGTTTTCTTGGAATTCACTTTCAATATAAAAAAAATTAATTTAGTTTAAATTTTTATTAAAGTGCACAAGATGTATTATATTTTCCAGAATTATGATGTGAGCGTGAAAACAACAAAAAAGCGTGGCAGATTGGTTTTTATATGGGAAAAATTATTGCAAATATTGCATTGATGCGTCTACTGGCTAGTTTTGGTCTTCTTATGCTTATTGCTCATCAATGATTCAGTATTCAATGGTGTTAAGTTTTCTGTGTTTCGTTACTTACAAAAATCAATAGAAATCGCAATTTTATTTGATGGCATTTTAGCAAAATTAATGACGTCAAAGAGAACGTGAATTGTTATCCACATCTCTATCAATAAAGGGTGGAAGTACAACAAATTTAATTCGACATTTACTTCCAAAACATCCCGTATGTTTACAATCCGTTAACCTTTTAACTTTTTCAGCAAATTCAGTGAATTTAACATTTTCAGCCATTGCTTTAAAAAGCTTAAGCAACTCTGCAGAAAAGAAATCGTAGAGTTTAATCTCAAAATTATCGCCCAAGCAACTACTATTAAATAAACCAAACGAAATAGATAAGCTATTATCCATTTCCATTGGTTAAATCCATCGTATAATCTGGCTTCCAGCAAAATTGTTTCACAAACTTTACTTGATCAAACATATAATATAACAACAAAACGAGTTAAAGAACAATTAACACTTTGTAAGAATAACCACAGATGGCTGGACATCTGTCAGCAACGATAGGTATATTGCTGTTAATGTTCATTTTGTCGACAATAATTGTGAGATGAAGGCATTTCTTTTAGATGGTTTTGTATTTAATAAAAGTCATACAATGCCAAACATATTCAAAAAACTTAAGCAGTTATGGAATGCAATATTAGCAAAAGTAAAGGTTGTTGCAAGTGATAGCGCATCAAATATAAAATAAGATTGTGTGGTTAGAATCATGTGGCTTGTTTTGCACATTTGTTGAACCTAATAGTAAAAACAAGTTTGTTAGCTAGGAAAGTTCTAAAGAGTGGAGTCAAAGCCAAAGAATAGTTGGCTAAACAGATTAAGGTGTCTATTTAAGGGTGATAATGAAAAAAAACTGAACTGAAAACTGAAAAAAAATTTTTGATACAAAGACTGCTCATTTAATAAAACTAAAAAATCATACTGCAGCAGCTATAATCATGGTAAATAAAAAGAAAAGATCAAGTGACTACCCTAGACTCTTTTAAATAATCAAAGATAATTTTTGTGTACTTGTAACATCAGTACCTAGTGAAAAGGTTTTTTCTAAAGGCAGCAAATAATTAGTAAACAAAGAAACAGATTAATTGCCACAAAAGTGTCCAAGTTATTATTTTTAAATTTGAATTTAAAATATTTGTAAACGATGTTTAACTTTCAAGTACTGCATTTATTTTTCAATGCTTCGTTAATTTTAGTTTTGTTTTTTGGTTAAACTTTTTTATTTTTTATTGTTTCGATAAGAAACATGTTTTTTTACTGTTTTTTAATAAAACTACTAACTAAAATACTTTCCTGAAATCAACAGTGTACTGTATCTTCAGGATCCCAGAACAATTTTTATTCGCATGAAGATTAAATTAAAGTATTCATACCGAAAAATAGTTTTCTAACTGCAGATGTAAGAGATTTTTATTTTCAAAACTTGCGTATGTACTGACTCAATAAGACTTGGTGAACGATTTTAGTGAGTCGAATCTTTCGAGTTATGTCGGTGATTTGTTCGTTTTGAACAAATTGTTTGCGAACGACACATCTGTAATTGTGGTTAAACTTGCAATCTAGTCTAAAAAACAAAGTTATTTTTTTTAAGTCGGATCGGGTATAAATAGCATAGCGAAAGTTAACCAATTCTTGTTAAGAATTGCGCTAGAAATTAAGTTAATTAACGTATACACTAGACAAATACAAAAATTACAGATTAGAAGTGCTGGAAAGTTGTACAGGTATGTTGGTATTCCGTTAATAAAAATCGGCGTTTTTGGTAATTAATTAAAGCTTTCAGGTAATGCACGTGTGCTGCTATCAAGTTAACTAAATTTTAATTACAAATTTACGGCAAGTTGACCACTGGTGGTATTTACAAACAATGATGCTTTTCACAAATGAAATACGGTAAAATTCAATTAAATTATTAAAACTATAGGTGATGGTGCAAATTAATTTTAATGGCAAATTAAGCTTGCGGTGAGTTAAATTCAGGTTAATGTTTTGGAAATTAATTATTGACTGGAATTGTTGATTTTAAAAACCTCAGACCGAAACAAAAGCGTAGCGTTGCCAAATGTATTAAAATACCCTAAGCCAACCTGGCCTGCGTGATCAATCAATGCGCCAACCTTAACTACGTTAACACCTTGAATGCGCATTACGGATTTTTCGGTCATGACTTTCCGTTACCGTTCGCAAGTGACGGAACTATATATCACTTGTATTAGTTGCTACAAAACGTTCAGGTAAAAAGGTTGAAAGCTGTTTGTATTTTGTGATATAAAATTTAATAAAAAATATGTGTTAGCCTCAGGTTGGGTAGAGGCATTTTGGAGTAGGAGTGAAGGATTAAAAACGTGTCTTTGAAAGCCGCTCTTAGTTATACGGTATAAGTCGAAAATGTCGGGGTCCGATAACAGGTATTTGTTAGTCGGTTTAAACGGATTTACGGTATCAATATCGATTCAAGTAAGAGTTAGTCAGCTACAAAGCATTAAGTCGCAAAGTATTAATTTCAGGTAAACACAGGTATCGGGTAAAAGAACTAAGTCGTAGACGAGAACGCTTCTATCAGAAATAGATCGCGGCTAAAAAAAAATTGATTTTATATTATTATTTGTATATAATTTAAAAACAATTACGGCAACATTTGCCGTTTCGTTACAATGTATAGTAGTGGTTACAATCGTATAGATATCTTACAAACTACTATTAAAAAAACTAAATAATTTATTTTTTTAATAAGACACTGTTACATTAAAAACATTTTGATCTAACTGGCGTGCTGTATGAATTTTGTTCCGGTCTGTCACTTTTACATACAGATACATATTAACCTTTATTTGCCGTTGCGGAAGACAGCACGTAAACACAGACGTTGTGTCTAGTGACATTTTCATTTGTATATGTGGTATACCATCCGCTTTATAAATGAGTAAGTTAATTTCGATTCATATGTGTTACTTGTAAAAGTTTTGCTGGGGTTACGACGAAACTTAATTTTTTTGCAAATTATCATAGTAAGTTGTCTGGTCGTTTAGAATTGTAAATGTTTTTTAAATACATCTCTTTAAGTCGATAACTCAAAGTATGAATGTAAACATTGAATACAAACACCAAATTTAAGAATTATTTGGGGTCAAGTTTATGGAATATTTGTGTGATGAACGATTAATCTTGAAGTTATTTGGAAGCTATTTGTTGTTATATTTGGGTTGTTTGATTTGGTTTACTCTCAGTGTTTGACAGATATGAACGAGGTCTATAGTGGGTATTTTCCCGTTTTGGCGTTCTTTTAATCATTTTATAATTAACACATCGAGTACCACTCTCACTCGCCAAAATGCCGCTTGCCCTAAGTTACGGTTAAATTTACGTAATAATAACGTTTTGCCTGTTTTACGAATGGCTAAAAAAGTTGCTTAGAGGCACAAATCTAAATTGCAAATTACGATTGCTGAAATAAGCAGTATAAAATAGCAAAATATATTTTATTGCCAATCGTCAATAGAACCATGCATTACCATAGCGATTTTCGGAAGTAAACAAACAATTTCTCTTATTGTAAAATCAAGTATTTTACCTGTCGCAAATATTTATTGATATAGCAAATATTGTATGACAGAAATTGTTTGTCGCTGCCATAGATTCAATTTGTTAAAATGTAAAAAAAACATATAGTAAATAATGAAAGAAGAAATTCAGTATACGCTACCTGAAGTTCAGAAGAAGTCATTAGAAATGTCAATAAACATTTTGCCACATAAAAAATATAGTGAAAATATTTTACTGGTTTATTTTTCTGATCTATCAAAAGAATATTCTTCTAACTTTGATGTGGTCATATTATTAATTAATTTATGCAAACTTTTTAGAATCAATTTGATATGAATACAGTAATTATTTTAGATTTGTGTTGTATTTAGCCTTGCTGGGGCTTTACGCAATGAAGAACTTCTAAATTTAAAAGTAAAAGACATAGAGCACAAGGAAACAATTCTGGTTGTTCATGTAACCAAAACAAAAACTAACCGACTTAGATTATTTGTGATCACTTTAGAGCATAAAGGAAAAGTAAATTATATAGATTTTTTTAGCAAATATTTACCTTTGCGTTCTAAGCAGACGCCATACGACCGATTATTTATAACTTACAGAAATGGCAACTACACAATCCAACCAGTAGCTTTTGGAAGTGTACTAAGTAAAATTGCCAACTATCTGCATTTACCAGAACCATCACTCTATACAAGACATTGTTTTCGTCGAACGTCCGCCACTCTTTTTGCCAACAGTAAGGAAAATTTAAAACTCAGCAGTTATTAACATAGATAATAATCCTGAAAAATTTTTAGTTGAAACTCCTTGTACTTTAGGAATTAATTGTCATGCCTGATGGTGTACGTTCACATTTAATATAACTAATAAGTAAACTTGTTTTGTATTTGTTATTTTTCTTGCTGTATATTTTGTCAAATCATTCGATAAATAATCACTTTACTGACTTGGTACATAAAAAACTATTGTTTCATACTGACTATTAATCTCTGTTTCGTATTTACCGTACTAGAAATTTTGTACCAGACCGGAAATGTTGCCATAGCTACATAAAGTGACAACATTGGAAATGTGAAGTTTTATATAAAGTTTACAATAAACTCAGTTTGAAGAGAATTTTTACTTAAAACAATAAAAATTAATGTTAATGGTAATAATTTACATTTTTTTGAATGTTAATTGATAGCATCTTGAGCATATTAAAGGTAGTTGCACGGTTTTCATAATTTTTTTTTATTATTCTGCAACACTTCAACAAAAGATTCTCCGCCTTGTATGTTTTCTTTTGCATTGTCAGAATCTTGTACATAACGTTCTGCAACCGTCGAACTTTTCCATCCACCGTGTCTCTTAAGAACAGTGATTAGCTCCGGCATTTGCTAAAAGTATTGCTAAAGACTTACGATAACAATGCCTAGTAAATTCTTTTGCTTCTTTTTTAGTGTATCTAACAAATTATGCAGTTGCTTGTACAATTTCAGTAAATTTATGGATTCCAATACGTTTATCGATTTTTTGATTCCGGTACGACAAAAAATGAAGGTTGTTTGCCATTTTTAGGTCTTGATTTCATGTACTTTTTACATATTTAAAGGTCATCCACTTGGTTGACGACAGTAAAAATACGGTTTTTGTTCGTTTTTTTATTTACAATTCACTACAATTTGGCTTCTTGTGTCTTGAATATGTTTATGTAACATCTTATGTATTTCGTCACAACAAGTATTAGCGATGCTAATTATGAAATAGATTTTATCAATAGGTACTGACTGGTTTGTGCATTTTCTACGAAAGTATGAATTTTAGTTTGCGTAAATACCTTAGATCGAACCGGTTCATATCCAGAGAAAACTTGCTTTAAAACAGCACACACTTTCAAAAAAAGTGGAATTATCTACATCCTCATGTACTATTAGCATTTTTTTATCATCGAATATTTGGCCCAAAGTGAAGTCGGGACCATTTTCTTCGACTAAAATTATATTTTTCTATTCTTTCGCATTACATTTAAAAAAACTTAAAAAATCAAAATCACATTCTTATTACTGTCTACGACACCGTTCGCCCGCCGCTATTCACAAAATTAATGGTATTTCTTGTTATATCTTTCCGCGGATTGAACAAGTACAATTTTTTCAATTGCTGCTGCAGCTTTTTCATTAATAATTTTAGGATTCATAATCACCGAAGCTATTTATTAATTACTGTCAGATCAAACAAATGAAGTGATTGACTTTTGTTAACCGCCTTTATTTGTAAAATATTTAATAAAAAAACTTTTAAGAAATGAATCTATAGCCAGTATGAAATAAAATGTGTTACATAATTTGGAGGTTAACTCAGATTACGTTATTTGTTTCAAAATTCTACGCTTCGGCAGAAAACATTCACTCAATAACGTAAAATTTGATTTACCATACTCATATGTAAATAACTGTTTTCATAGTACAATGTTGTCGAATTTAAACTTTACTAATCACAACTGTAGCAGCTGTTGAAAATAAAGTGTTTTTTTTTTGTGTGATTATTGTAATGACCATTAAAAACTAGTGTTTTATCCGTCATTCAACATCGTTAAATTAAAAAAAAAAATGTTATTTGTCAATCAAAATTAGTAAAATAATGATTAAAATTTTATTTTTCACTCAGAAACAATAAATTAACAAATTTTAATTTGAAATTTATACTAAGGTAAATAATGAATAAATTTATTTACTCTTGAAATAAATTGATTAAGAATTGCATTTTTATTTGTCATCCAACATTATCTAAACATCAATTGAATTTAAGTTTCTTATTTCAAAATTACTAATAACGGTTTTATTTGGTAATGCTTCTTCTTGTGTAAAACATATTCTTTGCTTATTGTAAACATACAAGAAACAATTATTTACTGGTCACTTGTTACCCTAATTAAAAATTTTGCTATAGAATTAGATGCCACATAATGTTAACATATATTTTCTACTAATGCTTTTTTAAATAAAAATTTTAAAATAAATTGTCCACGATTAATTTGAGTATTCGTTTTTGCTACTTTTTATATGTTAAACTAATGTTTTAAATTCATTTTTTTGGTATTAAATAAATAATTCATGTTTTACTTCTGCATTATTTTACGAGTAAAATTTTCTGTTGTAATAATAATACACTCACAAAAAATCATGTTTTATTTGTTTCTGTCTATCGCATAATAATTAAATTATTGATGTGCAAAAACAACCTTCATAAAATTTATTCCATCTTTGATTAATATTATCCTTTATTTGTCTTTTTAGTTTAATTTTAATTACCGTTTCAAACAATCTACTAAGTATACCAAAGAAACGGTTTTAATTAATTATCAAATTTTCAAGATTATTTTAGTGCTATTAATATTAAACAGCAGATCAATAAAATTATAATACGATTTATTTAATTATGCAAAATTAACTTTCTAACGTTTGATAAAATTGATTACTACGCAATTATAATAATACTTTAATCGAACAAATACGTAAAGCGTAAATAACCTAGCAATATAGTATGCGTTTTAATATTTATTTGTATGCAATTTTTTTACTAAAAAATATATGTATGATGTGTAGCGTACAAAGAGAATTTACCAGTTATGTCTTTGTATGCAAATAAATTAAAACAAAATTGATCCTTTCAGTTTTGATTCTACAAATAGTAATTTAACTAAAGTTTAGTTTAGTTAAATGAAAATTTTATATTTAATGTGGTTTAGAGTTAGAAACTGTTAATTGGGCAACTACGACATTTTAGTATGTGCGTCATTTGCACAAATCTCTTATTTAACTGATCGAATAAATTTTAGGTAGAACCTTTATTATCCCAAGGTACAATGCAAAACTACATTAACCATTTAAGTACTTTTCTCCAAAAATATTGAAGCCACAAGCTTAAAATCCTTATGAAACTAAGCCTTAACACAGAAATAGTACAGTAAGGTTTGTAATGTAATTTAAGAAAAAAATTATTAAAAAAATCTACATAAATTATTGAAACAAACATTAAAACTCCTGTTTTATATGTTACTTTAATAATTAAGATATTTTTCGAAACATTTACTTTTCTAATACGTACTACAAATTGAATTTAACTTTTTATTCATCAGCAATTCCATTTCTAATCTTCTAGAACCAAAAATTGAAACGATAACCAGAATTCATATAAAAGTTTAATCCGTACAAAAGAGGAAAAAGTCTTGAACTTTGCAATTGCAGATTAATAATTTTGTGCGGTAAATTTTTCTATATTTGATCATTTACCAATACAATTCCATTTAGTAGAACACTTTATTTATTGCATCGTATAATTAAATTTTAATTAAATTAATAATTATACAAAAGCTATTTAGTAAAAATACTAAAAATGTATTTGAAAAATGTTGTAGGACAATTTTGTATTATTAGCGTTTTAATTTTAGATTTATTACTTTTTTAAAGAATTTAGTATTTTAGGTAATGGCAATGTTACTTTATTGCATTGAAACCAAAAGGTAACATTTAGTACATTGATACCTCAAATTAAACAATGTCAATTTTTATACACAACTTTATTATTATCAAATTTATTGCATTTTATATACTTAGAGAAATAATTTAGTTTAGTCAGCAAAAACAGAAAACAAAATATTTAATTTGTTCTTAAACACTAAACTTAAACTTTATTTCTAACTTTGTTAGCCTTCTTAAATTTTCTTTCAATCTTGTTTAGTAACGTTCGAGTTAGAGATAACTGATTGGTACGTTTTTGATTCAATAAATCACATATAGTTTCTTTTAATTTGTACATGTTATAATTATCAACCGTTATTTGACAGTTTCTTGATTTCTTGACGCGTGCTTTATATTACATGGCAAACTTTATCTAAAAATTTTTTTTCTAAATACTGATTATTTCTTTTAAAGTTTTTAAACTTATCGAAAAATTAACCATAAATTATTTTGTACGCTATAACAAAAGATATTTAAAACGTATATACTGACATTTAGTAAAAATAATAATTTAAAGCATATAGTAAAACACAAAAATATAAAACACAAATAAATTTATAATCTATGTTTGATAATGTATTAGAAAATTTAGATTACATTTAAAGATACAAGCTACGTTAACATTTAACACTTAAGGTACTGCACTATTTTGTGCTGCGTTAAGGACGCCGTGGGTTTTTTGATCGACCCACACTTTTTGAAGATATATAATTATTATTATTATTTATTGTTAATTGTCTAGCCATTCGGCCCTACAATGGGTTACGTTACCCTTACATCTTCTCTTATCATACTAATATAATTTGTACAGAAATTTGTAAACTAAACAAAAAAAACAAAACAAAAACTTTATCCCCTAAAATCTTCCCATCACCATCTTATTATTCTAAATCGATATTCCTAACCCTCTCTTCTTATTCTTCTTTCCTTTACTGCTTTCATCCAATCCATATCGTCTGCATATTCCAATATCCACACTTTAATCCCTCCCTCCATAACAATCCCACCACACTGACCACCCTTCAACACTTCTTCTATGTCACCTATATACAGTGCAAATAAAATAGGGCTAATAGGGCTCAAACGCAGCTTTTATGTCCATAAAGAAAGCGTATACCTTACCCCTTTTCTTATCTAGCTCTCCATTCACTAACTGTTTCAATATATAGACATTGTCTATTGCCCTTCTTCCCACTCTGAATCCCATCTGCCAATCTGGTAATAATCTTTTTTCTTCCACTTCCTTTTCTAACCTCCTCTGTATAATCATGGCATACAATTTGTAACTTACATTAGTGACACTAATCCCTCTATAATTCTTTACCTACTTCCTATCCCCTCCCTTATAAACTGGCAGAATTAAACTTTCTTTCCAACTTCCTGGCAATTCCTCTACTTTCCATATTGTATTAAAAATGTTTCTTACATTTCCTCTTACTTTCTCCCCTACATATTTCCATTGTTCTCCTTGCGTACCGTCCGTTCTTGCCGTCTTTCTTAATTTTACTCTATTTATTGCCTCCTCCATTTCCTTTTTCGTTATCTCCCTCTCCTCCTATATTGTATTTACCTCTTGCAATATTACCTGCCGTGGTCCTTCTCTTGTTCCCTCCAAACGCTCCACACAATAACCCAACCACACCTTTATATCCGTTAAACCTCCTCTCCTCTTACCTCTTCTTCTCTCCTTGTTTAGAAATTCCCACACTTCTCCTTCTTTCTTTATTTCTTTTACTTGTTTCTCCATTTCCTCTTTATACGACACCTTTCTCTCAGAACATACATTTTTAAAATTCAGTTTCTTCTTCTTATACTCCTGCACATCTATTTTACCTTTCTTCCATCTTTTTCTAGCATTTCTCATCTCTGTTTTTGCCTCTCTACATTCTCTATTCCACCACCTATTTTCGTTCCTCTTTTTCCCTTGTCTTTTCTCAAACCTCTTCTTTTCTACTGCCTTCTCCATTTCTGCCGTCAACTCTTTTAGTCCTTCTTCCTCCCCTACATCTCCCCAAATCACTTGCTCCAACTTCATCTTATATCTTACTATGCTTTCCTCAGTCCACACCTTATTTACTCCCTATCCCCTCTGTTCCTCCTTAATTCCTTGCTCCTTTCCTTTTGAAATCACTTCCAGTGGCTGATGATCCGATTCCTCTTCATCCCCCACTTTAAAACTTTCTATGTCTTCCCATATCTCTCCACTCACTATCACGTAGTTGATCACCAACTCTCCACTCCCTCCCATATAAGTGTAGTCACCTCTGTCCCCCTCCTCTATTATTCCATTAAGAATTGACCACCCTTTTTCCTCACATATCTCCACTAACATTTTTCCATTCTTATTAACTGTATTATCCATGCTAACTCTTCTCTTTACTTCCCCTCCAACAATCACTCCTCCCTTTTCCCTTGTTCTCGCGTTAAAATTACCCCCTATAATAATCTTTTCCTTTTCCTCCCCCTGTACCATTTTCTCAATCTGTTCATTTATCATCCTCATATCCCGCCTATAAACAGTTAACACTATATATTTTTCGTTTCCTTTTCTGACCACATAATTTTTTACAATCCCTATCCCTTGTTTCTCGTTTCCCTCCTCTTCTTCAACCGACCAGTTCTTTTTTATGCCCGTTAGTATCCCTCCTCTTGCTCTACCTTTACTTTCTCTTCTTGTTACAAATTCCACCTTCCAATTATAACCCTCTGGTAATTTTTCCTTCCATATTTCCCAGTCTCTTTACTCTAACCATGTTTGTGACATTCCCATCATATCAAAACCCACTACATATGTCCAGAAATCCTCTCCCTTATTTTTTATGCCTGCCACATTCCAAAATAATAATTTTATTTGATTCTGCTTTTCCATCTCATTTTCCTTAAAACTTGCTAATCCAACATCATTTAATCCTTAACAACATTACACGCTCTGCTAACTTTCTAGTTTCTACCACTGTTTTCTCAATATTTAAATCTTTCTTCATCCAATTTTCCACTTGCTCCTTTTGCTCCTTCTTTCCATCTTTTACTTGCATACCTCTTATGATTATGTTTGTTCTCCTTTTTTCTTTTTCCGTTTTTTCCCAACTTCTCTCTATCTTCTCCAATCTGGCTCCCAACTTTCTATACTTTTTTCCCATTTCTTCAAATTTCCTTTTCTATTCTTCATTTGACGTTCTTAATTTTTCTTTTATCTCCTTTACCTCTTCCAACTTCTTACCCATCTTAATTTGTTCCTCTCTTATACTTTTTACCTCCTTTAACAGTTCTTTACACATTTCTACTAAATCCCCCTCTTTCCTCTCTTTACTTTCCGCTATCGGTGATTTCCTTACTTTGGTGCTCTTCCTGAACACCTCCTCTACCGTAGCTTGCCTTTTTCTTTTTCCTTCTGACCACCCTTTCTTGGAATCCGACATAATTGCCCTTCTCCTCTAAACTTTACACTGAATAACTGTCTGCCTTTTTTGAAAAACGAAATGTTAATTATAATAAAATCACCGAAAAAAAAACAAAAAAAAAACACGTATTATATAACTTAACGAAAAATAATAATTAAATTAACTTTAAATCACCAAAAAATTCCACTATTTTAAGTTTATAAAAGCAAAATGTAAACGCCGGAAAATCTACGTTGATTAAAACAGTATCTTATCAGCGCGCCGCACCTTACATCGTAATCAAACGACTACGTTTTAAAAGCACTATTGCGTTATCTACGTTTATAAAAATTTTAACCTTAAATTAACTACCATTAAAACGTGTTATTTTAGATTTAATAAATTAACGTAACGTAACTATACAACTTTCCTCTTTCACCGCCAAAACGTAACTCTGAAGATATATAATTGTAAAAGTGGATAGAAATCTTAAAACGTACATGTATAAAAATATTTTCGATTAAATATTTTTAATTAAGTTAAAACCAAAGTTTGCTGTGCTGCAAGCGCCATGTCACGCCAACTTCGGTTAAAGCAATACATACCTTAGTTACAAAACAATAAGTGCTTCTAACGCTCTTATTATAGCTGGCACACAAAACATAATAAGAGTAACAAAAGACAAAACAATGAACAATTCGAATTAAGCTAAATGCATAATTTAAAAAATCACTTTCAAGCCATTCAACATTCATAAGTTTTTGTGATTGCAGCAGTAAACGTTATTGATGATTTCACCACGTCTACGGTTTTTACAGATGAACATTTGACAAAAATTACATTTGACATCAATTTTTCTGTCGGTAGACCTAGGACAAACGCGTCATCTTCCGCGCTTCCGAGCTTGAAGCTCTAGCACTCTTTCAGTTAGATGAATGTTCACTTCGTATGCCTTAATAGCCCTTAGGGCGTTTTCATCGATTATAAAAAAATTAGATAAAAGTTGTCTGTAGTGACTTTACGACTTGTACTCAGAAGCGATGTTATTAGATCTTTTACAACCCGTGCCCATTGGTTTTTTTCCGGCTGCGTAAATTATATAGGTAAGTCGTTCCAACGTTAGCCAAACCCCAAATTTTATTCTCGTATTTTGCAGGCTTAGATTTGACGTACTGGCAAAATGGGCAATTTTTTTGAAAGGTTACGAATTGTTCATCTATTATTAGCGATTCACCTAATACAAAACTTTTTTTGCAGTTCTCGACAAATTTTGTTCGATATGTTTTGGATTGCTGCTAACTTATCCGTTTTTCGTCTAATTTGTCTTGTCATTTTGTTGTCAAATCTAAGAAATGTACGAATATCGATAAATCTATTACGTGACCTTGCCGCTATGAAAATTGACCTTTGTACTTGTTGTATGTTCTTTTTTTGCAACGCAAAGCTCCTGTTAAAAGTTGAACTCCAATAAAGGCATCTAACTCAACTTCTGTCAGTATCTTTCAATGTTTTTATTATTTTGTATTTTTTTTTTCATTGTAAGATTCATAAACTCTTTCAGCTTCTTCGTTAATATATCTGCAAATTATGTATATTGATTGAAAATCGACTCACATTCTTTAACTTCATTATCTGTCGTAGCAACATCTTTGTTTTCTTGCTCGGGAATATATTCATCCTCCCCCTCTTCTACATATTCAACGTTATTCTCGTTTTTTGACAAAACCACTTGTTACGTGCTCTAAATTTAAATTGTGCTGCCTTGTATATTTTTGGTTGACTTGAATTTATTCTTTATTTCTCGACGCTTTCTAACGAGTTTTGTTCTCGTCACTTCCTTTCGAGATGTCAAATTGTTTGCTACATAAAATATGCCTGCTTGAATTAAACAATATTTTTTAAAACATCTACGTGTTGTGGCGTTGTCTATTTTGACAGCAGTGCTTTTTAAATTGTTTATTCAACGCAGGGTAAGCTTTTCCTATTCTTTTTCGTATTCAATGTAACTTATATGTCGTCTTTTCAGCACTACCTGTACCTCCACATGTGTAATGCTTCTACGGCCGGAATCTATACTAACATTAGAATGTCTTCCGGGTTTGGACCGTGTCATAGTTGCAACCGAAGCTGCCAACGTTTCGCCCACTTTCACATGTGGCTTACATACACTACCTGTAAGGGCTAACATCTGCAAACACTTTTTTTGTAGAACGACAATACCTTAAGCAATTCTGGAAGTTTTGATGCAATTACTAAAAGAGAGCATCAAGTCAATAACTCACTTAGATACGAAGGGCTTGACGATTGATACCTTATAACGAGACATGGACGTACACCACTTTTAAGAAAATTAAAAAATTGTCAACAGCATTTGATACATATCGTTCTGCTTACTTGTCATAAATGTTGCCTTTTACCTGTAGAGTTTGTGAAGCACCAGTTTGTTACAATTATTTTTAGGTGGCTTATTTACAGTGGAGCCAGTACGAAAACGTTTTTATTCACAAGTTACCCCTTAAAGACAATTGAAGTAAATTTGATGTTACCGATTTGGCATCTTTGTTCGATTTCTCTTTACGGACCTTTAAATTTAATACAAGTTTTGAGCCTTCTTTAGTGATCTAATCGGAGCTGTATCTGCAAGACAAGATCTGGCGTTCATTAGAATTTTTATCACTCGAACTTTCCTTTTCTCGAATAGGAATTGTTTCAATCATATTGCCAGCTAACCGTGCGAGGTTCGTAAAACTACTAGAAGTTCTTTAATATCAGATTCAACAATATCGTCAGCAGATAACCTCAAGGCTTCATATTCAAGCTCTTGCTTGCTCTTAAGCGAGCGGCTTCTTTCATATGACATTATGCAACTTCTAAAATAGTAGATATTACAAATATTTTTGTTAGCATATTTTCTGTAAACGTACCTACAGTAATCTATTTACCTAATTTTCGCACTGATATAATACTGACACAACACTAACAGAGCATAAAAGTGACAGCGGTAAAACAGCTATCTGAACTACCAACAAAAATGGCGTATTAGACTATGTGTTTTCGACTGACATAAAATACTACGTGAGATGACTGAGGACCACTAACAACTTTTTTTGACTATAACTATAAAAATTTCAAAAATTCAGGGATGTTGTATATGTTAAACTATTCGTTAAATGCAATGAATATACTAACGAGAAGGCAAATGCTGTATAAATATTTTAAAAAGATTTTGAACAAAAACAATTTTTGGAGACAGAAAACGACTCCAGCAGTACTCTAAGGGTTAAAAAAAACTACACCATTTTTTTGAAATAAATATAGGTAAGAGTTAAATGTAACAAATTTAATTAGTAACAACACCGTTTTTAAAATAAAATTGTGCAGTAACTATGCAAAATCTAAAATGTTTGCATTTGAAAAAACGCAAACATATCTCAAGAGTATTTTACATAACGAGAGTTGTAAGTAAAAGACCTGGTAATTTTAGGAGCATATAATAAGCTTATACAACTCGGGTTATCTAACTATACTTTTTCTACAAACACTTTCATTCATAAAAATAAAAAGCATAAATGACCATTTATTAATTTCATTTGTCAAAATGACGTCTACTAATTTGTTTCCAAATTCCAACAAAGCTAATGTGACAAATTACATTTTTTTATGGAACTAAAGCGTAATTTTTTTTTATTACGTGCTAGTCATTACGTGTCAGGTAATATGCGATTTACTAGTAAAGAAAAACAGTTGATTAGTTAAAAAAAAAATATTTTTATACTAAGACGTTTTTAGTTAATGTGTAAAATTTATTTTAGGCACATTTTAAACTGACGGGTATGTAACTTTTCACTAATAGTTGCGTCAAGGTTCAAAATTTTAGCTGGCTAATAAATCTTTTTGCCGCAAGGAACAGAGCAAGCAATAAATACGAATGTAGCCAAAGACAATTTTTACGTTTGATTTTGTGCGCTTTGGATGTTTTGTTAAGAATTGCTCGGCAAGGTTGTGATTTTTGTCTACAGTCATCCACCTTACGTAAATTTTTTTATTTGAAATTTCTTTCGATGCAGAGAGTATACATCTCTAAGAAGTCTGTTCGATGTCGATTTTTATGTGAAACGGATATCTTCCTAATGTTTGTCATAGATTTTGATCCGTATGTAGCTGCAAGCTACACATTTTCCAATTTTAGCTATCGTCTAATTACCCTCATGTTTGATCTTTACTAAAGGCACGTAAAAAATTACGCACTAACCTACTGATGCTACCAATTTAGGTATTTTTGTCCTGAACGAGGATAGGATTTTTACCTCAAGTATATTATCCTTTTTCTATATCTGTCATGCAAAGTATTTATGCTGTATTAGTTAAACCTTAATCCATACGAGTGCCATTGACAAAATACGGTGGTCAGTGCAAGGACAAAGTCCATTAGTAATTTTGGGGTTTCGCTTATAAATAATTGTTTTACTATACGCTACATGGATTATCTAAATGTCAATCGTTTTGATAGTTATATATTGAAATAATCAAAAATCCTTTTAATGTTAACCGAGATTTTAGTTTTGTTTTATCGGAGATTTGAAAACCAGTTAAATAAACAAATTTAAGTATTAAATAAAAAATTATAGTTGGATAAACGAGAAGTCAAAGTTAACGCCATCTTAAATATAAATTAAAAAAATGTATATTTTAAATTAAAACACAAAATTAAGAAATCAGTTAATGACATATAAAACTAATTAACTAAAAAAATAATTGTATAAACAAGGTTAGACAAAAGTATAAAAACAATGTATTTTTTGAACCAATTTTGTTATGGACATAAAAACGTAAGCTTTAAATGGGTTTATTTGGGGTAATTGATAAAGTAATTTTGGCGGTGATTTTATGATTAATTATTGCGTAACAGACATATACTTTTGCTTTTAAATAAAAATTTATTTTTTAATTCTTAAATAACATTTGTCAATGTAATTTGTCTATAAAATTAATAGATAAAATACAAATCACAGGAACGTTAGAAAGAAACATCTTGCAACTGGTGATAAATTCAAACAAATAATTAGCTTCTTTTGAATTGTCATGTAGTTTGAAAAACTGATTGATTTTATTAAATACAAGTTTTTTAAAGATGGTTTGAACAGGTTGTTATTGCAAATTTTGTAATGTTGTTATTTAATTTATTTGATTACATGCCAATTTCAGCAATTATTCCCACACAGCCAAAAGTAACCAAAAGTCGTAATAAAGGTAACCGCTTTGGATTGGCAAATGTGATCATAGAGTACCCAAAAGTACACCCAATGGTGAACTATGTCCCACTTAATCCCTCCATAGGATACTCTTATACTGACCTTGCGTGTATGCAACGGTCAACCTTTTAGGATAACCCGAAATTAACCGAAACGGACAACTTATTGTCCACTTTTAAAGCTACTCTAAAGATACTTCTTTTTAGTTATTCATTGGTCAACTTGTTGGGCTAACCTAAAGTTAATCGAAATGCCCGGTGCATAGTTGAATTTTAAAACTACTAAAAAGATACCATTTTTTGTTTGTTCAACGTTCAACCTGTTAGGGTAATCTAAAGTTAATCGAAAGTGATTGTTAATGGTTGGTATTTAAAACTGCCTAAAAGATACTAATTTTTGTTTGCTTAACGTTCAACCCGTTAGGATAACTTAAAGTTAATCTGAATGGGTATTTTACTATTTAATTTTAAAGCTGTTTAAAATATACAATTTTTGCACTTATTCAAGAATCAACCTGAAGTTAACTGTAAAAGATGTATAATTGTTGGATTTTAAAACTCCTTAAAAAATACTATTTTCAGTTGCTCAACGATTAATGGCTGCTTAACGGATATCTTATAGTTAACATTTGAAAATAAACACATTAAAGTAAAGGTGCAAGTCTTGAAAACAGATTTTATACGATACGATATAATACATATATATTTATTATTTATTTACAAATTTAAAATATCTAAAATAAATGTCATCGCCTTTAACCCTTTTTCACACGTTTTCTCGATTTTCTAATCCAC
Source organism: Aquatica leii (assembly GCA_035610365.1). Taxonomy (NCBI): domain Eukaryota; kingdom Metazoa; phylum Arthropoda; class Insecta; order Coleoptera; family Lampyridae; genus Aquatica; species Aquatica leii. Next base: position 61,929,041 of record CM069434.1, read on the forward strand.
ACCTTTGTCGCCACTAAAACGTCCATTTCTGTAGTTGTAAACTATTCATTTTACGGAAGCTGAAATTAGAAAAAATACTTAACTAAACCACAAATATTTATATTTGATTTGATTTTACAGGGTTCCCAGCGATCAAGAAAATTGTAAAAAATCTGGGTATTTTAAAATCAGGGCAAACATGTAAAATTTAGAGAAAGCCTGTTTCTATGTCTTTTTGTATACTGACCGTTCATCTGCAATTATGAATTATGTGTTCTTTTGTGTCTGTTAAAAATTAGTATAAAGATGTTTTACCTTTATAACTGGAACTTTTAGTATAACACAATTACACGAACTTAACACTCGACTTGTACAACACGCACATCAACAAAACTTGAACGATTGTCTAGCAGGTAAAAAAAAACGACGTTCAATTTTAAACTAGTCTTAAAAGAACCCGGTGGTTATTTAAATTACTATACCCATTCTCTCCCACTTCAACAACATAATTTTAAATTTTACAAACGGTGGGCGTTTGTTTAATGTTAATTCAATGATTCTTGAAATCTATTTTTGTTAAGTTTAAATTAACCCCGTAACGTGCATGCTCGAGTTAATTCTATTACGCTAGGAAACATAAGAAAAAAATAGTCTTTTTGATTTTTTTTATTTACATCTGTCTTGTAAGCTATAAAATGTTAGAGTAATATTACTTTTCGTCCAGTTGTAAAACAAAGAAAGGTGTTTTTTGAAAATTATTATTGATTTAGTAGTGAAAGACTTTTTTTGTAATGTAATATGTAAAAATTATAAAACTGCAAAGATAAGTGTTTATAGACAGTTATTTTGTGTTTAGTTATTACTTTTGGCCAAAATAAAGTTCAAAAATGTATTTTCTTAAATTTAAAAAAATGATTCTTTTGTGGTTTTTTTAAAAAAAAAGTGCTTTAAGAGGTTAAATAAGAAGTTGAGAATAATCAGTACAAATGTCATATTCTTATTGTTAACTGCGACATGAAAACTTAAGTTACAATTTTTTTTACGAAATTTATTTTTTTTTAATGATGGCTACATAATAAAAAACTGTTGAATTAATTCCAGAAAGTTCATTTGAAGCACTAGATCAATTATTGTATTGTCACTTTTGACATTAATAATACTTTTTTACCGTTTATCGCAAATAAACTATCCTTTAATAAGAAACACTAAAATTTGCCTGTATTACGTTTTTAAAATTGGATATTGATGCGCATATAGCTCCTTTATGAGTCACAATATTAAAGAAGCTTAAATACAAAACTTGTTCGGTATGTCTGTTTAGAAAAATTCATTTTTCTTATTTGCTATCAAGAGGCCAAGTTTATATTGTAATTGTTTAACGGATTTGTTAAAGCAGAAATGAATATTAAACTCTCCTCAAAGTAATAACGATTTGTTTTAAAAAAATTTTGTCAGCATCGACAGAATGAGATTCTTTAAATGAAATTCCCGTTAAAACTGCAATATCCAAGAAAAAGACCTTGAATGGTCGAAGAGACCGACACAGGGATTATCCACAAAGGCTATTGTTTGGTGCCCAGTTGACACACAGCCGCAATGCAAAACAAGTTCTTAAATTAATCATTTACCGTAACGGATGAAACAAAACGACAAAAAGTTTTTACAATCAACATTAAGATGCCATCGCGTTTATTAATACTTTCTCTTTAACCTGCTAATCGCCTTTGAAGAAAAATTTGATATTTTTTATCGATTTAAGGGCGATAATTTGAACTATTGTCAATACGATTTTGTATCGATCCACATTACAAATATTAAAAAAGTTTGTTTAAAAAAAATAATTTTTAGGTTGAAATTAAATTTAAAAAATCATTAGGCTACAAACAAAAAAGAACAATGTTTATGACGATAATCGGATTAAAATAGTACATTCCAGAAAACTGTTGTGCGAGGGTAATGGTGGAACTTAAATAAAGTTTACTTCTAAGGATTTCATTGTTACCCAATTAGATTTTTATTATAAATGTAAGCAGTAACTAAACCTACAAACACTAATTAATAATAATCAATTACACTTACAACTCCACTAAAATGTTTCTTTTCAAATACAAGTTTTTTTAAGATAATTAGTTTCAGCGTATACAACTACGGATTCTATATACTTATAAAAATTACAACAAATAATTAGCGAAACAATGACTGCAGGTTCCATCTGCAGTGCTTTTAAATGTTTTTAAAATAAGTGTTTATCGATTTAAAAAATCATATCTTTGAATTTGTTGTAATTGGAGCTCACGGAGCGACTAAATAACTTCTGACGATTTTGATCAATTCTTTAAAAATTCATAATTTGAAAACTAAGCGGTAATGCACAAAAAAACCAAAATAAAGGTACTTTTTTGCCATGAGAATCACCAAAAATCAGAAACGCAATTGGTAAACTCATTTCTTAGTTCCTCCTAGTAAGTCGTAATAATAGTAAGAGGTAACTATTAGAATATAGAAAAGTAATTTTGGTTTAGGGTGATTTTTTTTCCGAGGACGTTTTTCCGCGATACAGTCTTATTCTACACAAAAACATTCTACTAAAAGGTTAATTTTTAGGATTAACATAAAATTAACTTTTTAGAATGTCTGTTTCACAACTTTTATAGACATTGATTATAAAACTCACCGAAAATAACATTTATGTGGTTACTAAAAAGACATGTAGTCTCATTCTGTACTATAAGGCTACTAAAAACTTAATTTTTAGGATTAACATTGAATTAATTTTGTAGGATGTCAGTTGTATAACTTTTTCAAGACATTAATTAGAAATCTTTGAAAAGATATCGAAAAGTTAACTTATAGGGTTAGTAAAAAACAAGTAGTCTCATTTTATACTTGAAAGCTCTTAATAGGTTAATTTTTATGGTTACCATCAAGTTAACTTTTTAAAACGGCTTTTGAGTAACAATTAAAGTTGTCTATTGAAAAGTTATCCAAAAGTCAACCTTTGTGGGTAAGAAACGAGATAGGTCGCCATATTTTATACTTTAAGCTTATACAAAAAGTAACCATTACGTTTACAATTTGGCTGATTATTAGGAATAACTATTTGTTGTGAATAAGTTAACCATTAAGGACACGCGGTAGAACTAACTTTTATGAATGACTAAAAGGCACGATAAAGATACCACATGCTTGTCAACTTTTCAGGTTAAAGTATGATCACTTTTTAGACAATTAAGGTTAACTTTGGTTATGTGGGTTGTAAAGTTTCTAAACAAATACATAAAAATCCTTATAATCATAACGTTTTTAACCCAAAATACTTTATTTACCAACTAAACTTTTTCTAGTCTATACATACTATCAAAACTAATGCTATAGCATCTACACAACTTTGTTGTCATCAGGAAAGATGCGAGAGGAAAGAGACCTAAAAAAATAACTAATTGTGACTAGTCAGTATTACGAACAGTAATCAACAACATAAAATGTTGTTGTATACTACAAATTTCAGAAGTGAGATATATTTGCAAGAAAATTGACCAGAATTAAAAAAATAACTATAAAATGAATTCTGACAATAAAAGCAAACATGGCGGATTTAACGGAAGCGCAACGCTTGATTGAAAGGGAAAACTGTCAACGAAACCAGGCACGAGTGAATCCTAGCTAAACGGCCAACTGCACAACTCGCAATTAATAAAGCAAACAATCGTTTGATGACGGAAATGATGACACGATTACAGAAACAAAATTTAATCGAGAAAACTAAAGCATGGCATTAAGCAAAAGATTTGGAACTAGATAAGCAGCGTTTTAAGCCACATTTGAAAAAACCTTTTGTAAACGTCTCATAACAACCGAATTATAGGAAAGAATTCAGCAACATACGCTAAAGCAAAATGAAGATCTTTTTGCATATTTCCATGAAAAGTTTAAAATGTGTTGTGATGTTGACCAAACTATATACTAATTTAAACAATTTTATGCATAACATCATCACACTCAAACGTCGAAAATAACCCACAGAAACCCAAAATAAAGAAAGGCAAATACGTAAACTAAAGAACCCAAAACGGAAAAACCGAACGTCAAGAAACCCAGAAATTTCTCAAGCGAGCAACAAAATAGAATAAAAGAGGAGTGCCAAAATTTTTTAATTGCAATCGGTATAGACATTTGGCAAGAGACTGTGAAAAACCACAAAAGTGATCAAATGTAAAAATTCAAAATGCAACAACAACGGCAGAAGTTCAAATAGTTGAGAATTCAAAAATCGGGAAATATTTAAAAAATGTTTTGATAAACGGTATGTATCGTGTAGCGAGATTAATTGATGGTGGAAGTAGTGTATGTACAATTCAAAAAAGAATGCAGAACGCGTAAGTCTTACACCACACAATGGAAAGCTATCACTTTATGCATTTAAAAACGTGTACTATCCAGGCGTGATATGCAATGCCAAAATAAATACGGAACCTGAAGTTGAACGCGTAAAGGCAAAAATTGAGCTGTGGATTGTGGACACTGATGCTCAAACCGCGGATGTGGTAATCCGACGTTCATATACCGATCAACCTCACATAGCGTACTACAAAATTAAAAATGACTCAATTTTTGGATACTTGAACGACGACGTTTTTCAACTATTCAATGAAAACCGGGCAAAGCAAACGGCACTGTGATTATCTGACGATGTCTAAATCAAACAAAACGAAATTAATGTTAACCGAGTCAAAGCGGCAACTTTGCAATCTCCGGAATGAATAATTCAGACGTTTTACAAGGAAAAGTATATGGAAACGCGCAACCTTAAGTCGACACGACTTATAAGACACTACTTACTACATCAAAAGTTATTAAACTCTGTGAACTTAATCTGCCAAAAGACACGGAAACTGAAAATGTGCTAAAATTAATATAGTTTAGAAATTAATATGGAGATTGTTTTGCGATGACGATTTAAAAAATCGGATGCACGCAACTGATAAAAATGGATATTGAAGACAACAATCAACCTACACGTTGTTTGTGTGTGCAAAAAAATGTGAACAGACGAATCAGATAATTTAGGAATGGAAATTGTCATAGAAAAAAAGTCACCGTACGCCTCATTTTGTTGATTTAGTGCCAAATAAATAAAGTGGAGAACCTCGGTTACTAATCGATTACAGAAGATAAAATGCCCAAACTAAGAAACAAAATTACCCGTTACCGAGTACAGAGGAAGTTCTCGAAAACTAAGCTGAAAAAAAGTGTTTACGACATTAAATTTAATAAGTGGGTTTCTCCAAGTCAAACTAACAAAAGAAGAAAAGACCAAAACAACATTTATAACGTGTGACAAAACACGGCAATTTGAACAAACGCGCCTTTTGTGTTTTCAAGATTAATGCAAATGGTTCTCGGAAACATACTAAATGCAAGCTTAGTGTGATATATAGATGACATTATAGTGCTGGGGCGTTATTAGAACAAAATGTGCAATAGTTACCTAAAGTATTAGTTGCTTTACGCAAAGTAAATCTAACACTAAACCTACGTAAGTGTAAATTTGGACATGAAGAGATACAATTTTTAAGAATGGTCATTACGGATGAATCAGTGAAACCAGAAAAACCCAAAATGTGGAAAACTATCCAGAATTGAAGGTCAAAATAAAACAAACCAGTTTCATCCACGGGATACATTGATTAAGGAGCCGACGTTAACACTTTACAATCCAAAGGCGCTTATGCAATTGCATTGCGACGCATTGACAAACGGCCTGGCAGATATCATCTAACAAGATCAAATTTAATATCAAAAGCAATTTATTATTTGCCAAAGAAAGTCGAATGTAATAAGGTGTGATTTTTATTTCCGCCGCAAACTCTACAAACCGCCTTGGATTTGCAATTCGAACGAGAATGATTTTTGAGGCAATTATAACACCTATTGGATTCGCCTAAGTAGTCGTATTTGTCCGACAAACTTAAATTTATAAAGTCTAAACATTGATACAATAAATGTATGTTTTTACAACGAGGACATGTTAAATTCCAAATTTATGAAAAGTGCAATGTATTGTAAAAGTGCGATGGTTTGATGGCAATTTTACTTTTGCTTTTATTAAAAGTATTAAATGGTTTATAATAAGGTTCGGATAACTCGTAGCTGCGCATCTGCTGAGTAATAAACTCGATTAGATTTTCATACGCCGGTATCTCATTGGAAACGTATTTGTTTTCGAAAGCACGATTAGTAGTTGGATCTATATTCTTTAACGATAATAAGAAATCTGATAAGTCATCAATGCCTAATGACTTTATAGCGTGTACATAAGTTTGATGAACGTTTCTTTTAAGCTTTGTAGTGTAGAAGATAATGTCACTTTAAAATTTAAAATTTTGTTTAAACACATAGTAGCTATGCGTTTTTTATTATGATACCTTTCGTGTAAGGTTTGATAAGCTAAAGAGTAATGAAAACCGGGCAAAGCAAACGGCACTGAGATTGTCTGATAATGTCAAAATCAAGCAAAACAAAATTAATGTTAACCGAGTCAAAGCGGCAACATTACAATCTCCGGAATGAATAATGCAAACGTTTTACAAGGAAAAGTATATGGAGTAATGATCATCAATAAGTTGAAATTCTGATATTACTTTTTTGTTTGTATTAGAAGCTGTTTTTTAAGTTTAATGTAAGTAACTCTAATGTACGCAATAATTTTGTCAAAACCGCAATAAGGTTAATAGAATTGATTTTTATCTAATCGTTTTTCGGGTTTTAAAAGCGTGTTGTATTCAATAATTTGATATTAAAAACTTTCGAAATCTGCCTCGTACCTATCTAATTTAGTATTGTAGACTTCCAATACCTCAAATCTTTTAATTGTATAATCTTTTACTTTGTTGCAAATAAGCTTGAACGTTTGCTGTTAGTTTTCAATAAAAAATCTGCAATTGATTTGACTTTACTTTTAGCCATAATCGTATAAATTTGTATACGTATGTAAATGTATATACGAATAAATTTAGTATTATTTAAAGATGCAAACAGGTAGCAATGTAGTTTATATAGGGTTTAGATGTTACAAAATTAATTTTATCCGGCTCGAAGGACCAATAATTGTCGATTTGGCCAGATGACAAACGTGAAGCGAGTTAATATTGCACTGCCGCGGAAACTCGTTAACACAGTAAAAGTTAATTTTAAAATTACGATGCGTTCTATTCAAAAACTAGGAAACGAATGGAATGGAAATGTGGTGATAAGGATAATTTACAAAAAAGAAGGAGAAAGTAAAAGTTGACGTACTTGGCGTTAACAAAATGTAAAGTGATAGTTCAAAAATATACTACAACCCTAAATAATTTTGTTTTTAAATTTTATAAATGTAGTACACGAAATATTTGTACAAGTCTTCTAAATTATGCTTTTGACCTGTACGGAAACGACTTTGACCTGTACGAAAATAAAATTGAGCAAACAAAATGCACAACGTTGCCTAATCGTTAATAAACATACAATGTGTCGTATTCATAAACAAGTTACTAATACGGCATCAAACAAAAAATTGACATTTTCTATATCTGTAAATCTGAACTGAAATAATTATTGTGACTTTTTTATTTAAAAAAAAACTGTAACAAATATTTAAACAAAAAATTTGAAAGAATATTGAGTAACATTTTAAAAAGTTTTAAATTATATAGGTTACATAAAGAAATAAAACGTTTAAAATCGGTTAAATTTATTAGATTCGAAAGAGAATATAGATATGAAGCAATTTTATCTGGCCGTCCCTAAGTCACATTTTATCTATTTAAAGTTAAAATAAATTTATTAAATATGTGTTTGTAACAAAAGACAACTGTTTATGAAATAATCGTTTTAATTTAATTTAATTAATGTTAGATTTTTATTTTTGTATACTTGCAATGTTTAAACAGATAGTAACAAAGGAAAACTTTTATCTTATACGAGGCGGCGATGTTGACTGTTGAAGTAAAAGTAATTTTACAAAAGTTTTTGCGAGATAAGCGATTGGTATATGTTTGTAATTCAAAAATTGTCAATTTTTTATACTAAGAAATTTTTCCATATCTATTCAACACAAACCAAATTTGTTATGAATTTTGTTAGAAATTTCAAAGTTCAAAGTTACAGTTTAAAAATCTAAATATTGTTTGAGATTTGTATTTTTGAAATAAACCTTGTTTTTACTACAGAAAAGTTGATTAATTAAAAACCTAAATAGTTTTGATTTTGGTATGATCACAAACACACGTACATGATGTATATTCTTTTTATTTTAATAAATAATGTTAAATAAAATAAATTCTTGTACAAAATGGTTTTTATTTAAATTATTTGATATGTAACTCCTAAAGACGTCGTCTAGCCTACTACATGACGCGGTTCAGTTTGAAGTTTTGTTTCAGGTTTCTGTTTCTAAGCACTTATAATATATTGTCATCAAATTCTGTGATTTTTTAAAACTTTTAAGTTTATTTAGACACAACAAAAATGTATTTAAATAAATATAATTAGCTATAATAAGATAAATAGAAATAAATGTTTCGATAAAACTTGAAAAATTTATTCCTTACATCTTTTAACTTTGTAAGTTTTTATGTACTAGTGAATAAGATTAATGTTGTGCAAAAAAAAAACAATAATTTAAAAATCAGTTAACTTTCTTAATTATAACTTTAAAATTTTAATTTTAAAACGTCCCATTTAGTAAAATTAATTGTAAGTACTTTATCGTTGCGCAAATTGCAATATTAGGCACAAGTACAAATTGCAAAATGTTTTCAAACATAATGGTCAAACATTATTTGCAAATCCGCTAGGATTTGATTACGGCTTAGGTAAATGTTAACAATCTAGTCAAAATATGTGTTTTCAACTTTGGATAAAGACGATAAAGTTTATTAAAACACAATTGTTAAATGATTTTATGAAAACGTAACTTTTAATGCTCAATTTTATTTTCTAAATTTGTAATGCACATGTACATTTTCAGAAAATATACGCTTTCGTGGATTAACAACTTCTACCGTTTAAACTTCAAATACCTTGTTGATAAGCTTTAAAGTTTAGTGCTCATTTAAGTCAACATAAAATTTGCAGTTTAGCAACTACATAAATTATTCATGAAAAAATAAAAAATCAGTAATTGTCACCTTGTTGACATTAAGACAAACGCTCACAATAAAATTGAAAAATTACTTCGTTGAACTTAACACTTTCTTATAATTTAAAACTAATTAAAAAAATACTTTTTTAATTTTTAATCAACGTTTTCTTAATACTTCATGTTTTTAACCTTAAATTAATTTTTATTTATAAACACTGCCGCTTGGCTATAAAACAGATTTAAGTAATATTATTTTCTTGAATAATTAATTACATTCCAACTTTAAGGCGTTATCCTAAACAAATATTTAAATCAACACAAAAATGTTTACTTGTTTATACAGAAAACCGCAAAAAGTTTTATAAGTTTCTGAAGTAGAACTAAAACGCTATAAAAGCAAAAGAAAAGAAGAAACTAACTCAATACGCATAATCACTGAATTGGAAATAACGGTGGGTTATTAATCGTTGTACTACTTTTGTACTGTACATATCCAGAAGAACAAGAACAACACAAGAAAACTAGAATAACAACATAAAAATTTGTTTATCAGTGTCAAATTTATTGTAAAAATTGAGTTATTATTCAATTGAGGTATATCTTTTAATGTTCCAAGAAAATTTTAATATCTTAATAAATACATAGACACTATTCATAATTAAAACTTGTAACTGGCAATGCAATTTAAGATATATTACTTGTGACTACTATATTTAGAATTTTAGAACTTTAAAGTTTTAATTAAAAATCCGTAATTCTAGTTTATGTTGCTATCCGAAATAAAAAAAAAAAATTATAAAACTGTTCTTTTGGTGGTAGAAACTTTTAAATTTACAATTTTGTTTTTTGTACCATTATTTAAATGAATATTTTTGTCTCGCTTACAAACACAATAATTTGTTTACTTGTTAATGTTTTTTTTAGAAATAGTAATAAAAATATAATTTCAAAAAAAGTGATGACAACGCACTTTTTATCAAGCTTTTTGGTATGCAAGAACCAATCTTATGTTGTAACGAGTTATAGTAACATTCATAAAAATGTATTTACATTTAAACAAGCGTGTTACTTATAATATATCATAAATACAATTATTGTTATATTGGCCTAAAGTAAAGATGTTTTTGTTATTGTTATAAACGTAAACCAAAAGGTATGATACATGCAGGCTACCGATAAAAAAACACGTCAAATGACATTGGAAACAACTTTGCAGTCTACAAAAAGAAACTGAAAGTTTGTCAAGCCAAACCAAACACTAAAATTTCATTTTTCGAACCAATAAGAACAACATTATAACAGTATAATAGTATGTAGTTATAATGGAGTTTCCTAAAACTAATAAAAAGACAAGAATTAATATTTGCAATGTATATTATTACAATAATAAGTGAGATAGCAAAAACAAACCATTACAAAAAATTACAAAAAACAACTAGCTATTTATTAAAGTCTAAAAAACAATAGGTACTCCAACAAAGTTTTACATGACAGTATATTTTTAATCATCAAAGATCTTCTAATAGCAAACGTCTGATTGGAAAATTTTTCAATTTAATACTTTTGATTCAAATTAAATTTTGTTATTTACTTACGCAATGTACTTGCGTTTACAGCCTTCCTTCTTAAATCTTCTTTGGTTGCACTTTCATAGAAGACGGACGTCTCTGCAGACAGCATAACCGCAAGTTAAATTTGAACAAGTAATTTATCTGCTTTTGTTGTTATGTTGACAATGTAACCTTGTTACGCGCTTTAGTTGTGCGAATGTAAGTGTTTGAGTCGTCTAATAACGAATTAATTAATTTGTAGAGATAAAAGTTTTTCTGTTTCTATACGCATGTAACTTTTGGAATTTAAGTTTTAGTATTTTTTATTACATGTACGACCTTTTTTCTACGTACGTACGATTTTGTTTTTATTAAATACGATGATTTCCTTTATACGCTACGTATTGCAATAATTGCATAATATTACATGATTCATTTGAGTCAGGTGAGATCACACCCAGAATTGCAGTGCGCAGGTCAAGTAATAAACATTACGTAACTTTCAACGCATGTAAATAACTAAGATTAGTAGGTTAAAACTTTTTTGATTTCAATATTTACTCTCCTTATTATATAAACATTGTAGCATCCAAAATTAAATTTAAATTAAAGTACGGTAGAATTCCTACGGACCTAAATTTGTTTATACGTTGTTATATTTCTCAGTAATTTAGATTTGGAGTTTTTGTATTAACAAATTATGTGAGATAGCCTGAGTGCATTATTTTTATTTTATATGTTTAATAAACAATGAAATAAGTTTATAAATAGTGCCCATCGTTTTGACTAGAAAACATTCTATCAACTTCATAAATTTTAATTTTTTTATTTGTTATGATTTGTTTGTGTTATTTTATTTGTTTTGTGTAATATAACTATCTTAATATTTTTATGTAAAATCACTTGTTTGTACGTTAAAATACGATTCAATTTAGGTTTACGATACGATTTGAAATGTTACGATCTTGATTTCGTTATTAATTTCCATTTCTAATTTCTAGTACAATTAAATTTGTGTAATTTTGTATGTGCTCGAGTTAGTTTTAGTTTTTTGTATGAAAAAAACAGAATTTATATACTGAAATCTTTTGATAACAGTAAATTGTATACAAAAATGAATAACACGGAGTTAACTTTGCAAGATCTCCTTATTAAACATTCAAAGTCACAAATTGAAAACGATTTTTGTGAGCTTAATGTGTCTGCTATGCTTTCAAATAATTGGCGTGTACAAGAATCTATCGTTAGGTTTATTTTCCAGTAAATGGTTTTGTATACCACCGCAGCATTAAACATAAGGTTAAAAATTAGTCTAATTTAGTCAAATGTATTAAAAGAAATTTTCTTCCATATTGTTGCGAAAATGATTTATTAAATTATCTTTGAAGTAGAAAACAAACTTGATAAAAAAATGTTTTTTTACATTATCTCAGTTACGTGTAAGTTTACATGACATCAACAGTTTAAATCGTTTGAATCAAATGTGTCGTAACGTTCAAGACGTTTGGTTGTAAAAAAAACTGGCAATTCCAGGTATATATGTTACAAGGAAAGATTTTACGTATTGACGTGCTTTTGAATTAATTACGTACAGTTTTTAAATAATATAGATCTTCAAAACACTTTCTGGCAAATTCCTCTAAACAAATGTTTTTGTGCCAAAACCGCTTTTTGTGTTGCTGGAAAAAATTTGTTCAATTTTGTCGTAATTTCCTTTGGTTTATCAATTAGTCCACAAACAATGCAGAAATGTATGGAGCTTATTTTGAGTCTGTTTAAGTTAGATGTCAAAGTTTTTAGTTATCTCTATGATACTAAGATTGCACCCAAAACATTCGATACACATATTGCCGTTTTAAATAAATGTTTATGTTCCACGATAAGTTTTGATAAATGTTGATTTTGTCGATCTTTAAAATTTTTAGTATTTGCTATAGAAAGTAAAGATTTACATGCTGATCCAGATAAAGTTTTCGCAATTGTAAATTTTCCACTTCGCAATACTACGGAAACTAGTTTTATCTTAAAATGAGTCACTGCTGTGAGTAAGTACATTATAAATAATAGTTTATGCTAATCAAAAAAATACAAATGTTAGTTATATAAGTCTAATAAGTAAAAAAAATAAGTAGTTTTTTTTTTTCAACTAGTTAGTATGAATCTTCTAGAACAGTAGCTCCCAAACTGGTACTTACCAGGGTTCCCCGAGATAATTTAGGTGGTCCGTAGAAAATTAAAATTGGGGTTTCCTGAATAAGGTCAGGAGGAACCGCGTAAAGTTTTATATAAAATAAAAGAATTGTTACACATCTTTGTTAATATAAGAGTTAAAATAAATAACCATGAATACATTATTAGCAATTTTTACGTCAACAATTTAATTCTGTATTAAGCGTGATGTGAAGTACATACAACAAATTTTCTTAGTCTTAAACAAAAAAATGTATAATTTTTTGTATTGTTACGCAAATAGCGTACTATTGTTATGTAAGTATATTTGTGTTTCTTAAGAACATATTATTAATAATTTCGTGAATGAAGTTAGACATATTAGGTTTTATAATTTAATACAATGCACCATAATAGCTTAGTATATTTTATATTTCTAAATTTTGTTTACCGAGAAAAATAAAATTCGCAAATTAATGTATATTACTGTATTATTATATTCTGCAGTTGATTATTTTTTTTTTAATTAAATTGGGTACCTACACAATATGTGACGTTTACATAGCATTTTATCGTTACATCTCAAATAATTAATTCAAGAGAATTTTACATTACAGCATTCCATTAAAAAAAAATATTATAATTAACAGTGGTTTGTTGCAAATAAAAATTTTCATATATTCCTATGCCTTTTCGAGACCTTTTCTTAAGATAACTGTATGAGTAAAACTAAAAAAAAATGCAGACAATACAGTATTGAATATATTAAATATGGTTCTATTTCGTCACCAAGAATTAGTACTTTGCTTATTTGTTTTCTATGTAATAAAACAATGTCAAACGGTTCAATAACACCTTCTAAGCTTAACAAATATTTAATAAAAAACTATGGAAAAAAAGATAAGTATTTAACGTTTTTTTAAATAATTAAACAAAAACATTTGAAAACACCGACATTGCAAGAACTTATAGGGACAACATTTAAGAGAAATGTCGATGAACTGCGTGTTTCTTATAATATCTCTTTAATGATTGCAAAGCCCGGAAAACCGCACTACTGGTGAAAAACTTGTTATACCAGTTGTAAGTGAAATAATATGCACCGTGTTGCACAAACCAGCTTTCGATAATATAAAAAGAATTCCACTAAGTAACAATACCGTACGAAAAAAGATTGTCGAAATGGCTCAGTGTGTAGAAAACTCTTTATGTGACTACTTAAAAACATCTGAATTTTCTATACAGTTTGACGAATCAACATTATCAGGTAACGAAGCTTTACTTTTCGCATATGTAAGATTCGTAAAAAAAGAAAACTTTTCCTAAATATTTTTATTTGTAAAACGTTTGGTTACTGATACAAACGGTAAAACGTTATTTACTAACTAACATCATATCCGCTGCTACTGACGGTGCTCCGGCAATGGTAGAACGACACTGAAGCAAGGCATACACAAAACCAGCTCAACCAAATGTGTTATCGTTACATTCTGTTATTTATCAGTCATTTTATCGCAAAAAACCTTAGTGAACGTCTACATAGAACTACAAGATGACACATTAAATTTAATCAAAGCTAAAAGTGTAATATCTGCGTTTGTTGCAAAACTTTTGCTGTACAAACAAAACTTGGGAAGAAAAGAATTCTCAGTTTTCAAATTTTTCAAAATTGGAAAATACATATAAAAATTTGTTTGTTTATTGTCAACACTTAACGGCGCTTTATTCGGACTTTAACCAAATACATTCTTTAATTGGTTTTTTTTTCGACTAGGTTTTGAACTCTTTTGGAAGTAGTCAAAATCAGAGCACAAATAGAGATAAATACATACTAGTACAGAAAATAACTTATTAAATTATCTACAAATCAGAAGCTGAAACCAACGTTTAAACAAGGGTACTTCTAGTTACAAAAACAGATCCCAAGTTTTAATCCAGCGTTATGGGTTATTATACAAAAGCTGTTGATTGCTTTTCTGTCTTCTTATTTAGTAGAACGTGGATTAAGTGCCGTTATGGGCCTCATCACAAGAAAAAGTAACCGACTAGAAATTAGTACTCGTGGGGATTTGCGGTTGCTACTCACAAACATTAAGCCGGACATTAATACACTAATAACATAGTATCAGGTCCGTGGGCAAGTTTTGACTATAAAAAAAGGTCCGTAGGCTAAAAGAGTTTAAGAACCACGGTTCTAGAACTATTGTCTTAATAAAAAAACACCCAGAATTTTTTGTTGTTACCTATTAGTTTACTAAGTTTGATTTAGCTTAATCTTTAGATACGACTGCTACAAAACTTCCGATTCAATTTTTGAGAAAACAAATCTTCTTGATATGATTGATGGATTGATGATTGTTATGTTTGATTATGGTAAACAATCAGTTTTCAAAGAATCTTCTAGATATTCAGATTTTCAAAAAGTTCAAAAAGTTTGTGTGAATGCGACATATCCAGAAATTTTACAAAAAAGAGTAAATGCTCGTTATTGCACTTTTGACTTATATAAAAAAAAATTTATCCTGATTATGATAAGCATATCTTTGACATAGCTCACGCTATTTGTCTAGCATTTCATGGTGCTAGTGGTGTTTTTTTAAATTTTTAGTTTTTGAACGTCATGTTTTTCTCACTGATGATAGTTTACGCCCTAGTTAACCTTAAAAACCGCTGATAAGTTTTTTTAGACCTAGGAGTTGCCAAAATATTTAAATTATATAGGGAGGCAAAGTTTGTCTTTATAATTACTATCTATGTAAACGTCCGATAAATTTTTTTGTTAGTAATATTGTGTGAAAACGTAATTTTGTATTGTCCGACGTTTCTTGTGGATTTTCTAATAATTTGCTTTGAAATACATTCTATGTATGTTATTAAGATTTTCTCCCAGTTAGTGTGCCAGTTGGTAGATACAAACGGTAAGAATCATGGAATTTTTTATGTTAAAGATGTAATGGAAATCTATTAAGAATTTTATAACCGGTAAAACAGTATCTTGTATAAAAATAGAATTTGTAAGAAATCTATTATCTTAAATCGTCAACAAATATGTTAAATTTGTAACAACCGCAAAAGTTCAACTTGCACACAGTTTTGTAAAAGAAGTTTATTCAGAACTGCAGAATATGGTAATTTTAAAACTTATTATTATTATAACTTTTTACAATAATTTATTAATTATTGACCTTAAGTATAAATAAATAAATATTGCCATATTGTTTTTACTTTGAACTTATATTTCGTTTACATGTTTCTATTTCAGATTTCAATTATGTTTTAAATTTTATTTAAAATTCCATTTGTTTGTTGCTATTTTTATTCATTACTATTTTGTTAATGCAACTTTCTCTAAAAGATTCAAAATTTGTTCCAATATATTTTATTGAAGAATTGACATCGTTATAATTAATATATTTACATGGGTTTTATTTTAAATTATTAATTAGGGTTTATTCATCTTTAATCTAATACCAACTTTTAAAGTTTTTTCAAATCAAAACGTGTTCTGCGCTATTCTATATTAAATTGACAATAAAAGCATTTTATTTATTTACGTACACAAAATAAAGTAAAGATTCGTTTAGTTATAGATCATGTAAATTTTTGTAGTAGAAATATTTTAAATTTTTTTAAATTAAACTAAGACAATTTATTAATAATTTTGGCAGTAATAATTATTGTCAACTAAAATCTACTCTTACGTTTTAAAATTTTATATTGTTAAAATATATCATTTCTATTATCAGTAAACTGTAAATACAGAATTGGATCAACTGATTTGCTTTATTTGCAACTAAAAAACTTTGTTACATTATTTAGTTATTGCAACACTCCAAAAACATTTTGTTTGTTTAAAAAATAAGTCATAAATTTGACATAAGAAAAATAAATAAAATAAATTAATAAAAGGTGTATAGTTTAAATTACAGTTAATGTAAATTGTTAATATAATTTGCACTTTATTCACATAATGAATATTATTTTAGTAGAACATTTGTTGAAACTACTACAATACATTTTCATTATTAAGCGTATTGTACAAATACGGTTAGTCACAGCTTTTTACAAAAAAATTAATAAAAGCAAAAATAAATTATTAATTATTAAAAAACAACATTTTTTTATTGTATAAGTATACATAAATTTGTGCTAGGACTAACGTAATAAATGCAAAATTTATATTTACGTTAACTGCAAATGTAGAGTTCTGTAAGAAACTTTTTTAATGTACTTTAAACAACTTAGATTTGATTTAATCTAAACTCTTAAAGCATAATTTCAGTAAAATTTTTACTTCAGTTTAACTTGTTAAATTTATTTTAACACAAAAAATATAATTAAGATTTTAGTAAAGTCATTGAAAAGATTGATAAACGTGCTGTTCATTATGCGTTGTTATTAAAGAAATCATTTCAACGCAATGTACCACTTTATATGCAATAACAATATAATAAAAGTTTGCGGTATAAATATCAGACAACTTTCGAAAGGCGGTTATCTTTATTTAAGTTTATAATACGTTTAGTTTGTGAAGCCGGGGTGTGTGGTCGTTTTCTGGCTGCGCGACACGATAAGCAAATGTGACGCGATAAACCCGCGCTGATAGGGCTAAACGTGAAATAACTAAAATACAGTTGAGTTATCGTTTTTAAAAAACTAAATCAAACATAACAAATAATAATTATACGCTAAAAAATACTAACTTTCGACGATGCGCGGAACCAGTGATGGCTCAGCCCTAAGTGGTACGAACCTGATATACTTACAGCAACCGTAGCAGATAATAACTCAACCTTATGTACCAATGCCTATAGTCAAATAAACGCAAGATAGTTAAACAATCTAAAGTCGTACATATACAATGCTCAATCACAACCACTTATGCTCCAACATCCTTATACAGAAATGGCAAACCTCATACCCCATCTAGGATACCCACAACAATCACAAATGCAAACAATTATGTACTCAATGCAAACACGACCAATTTATAACAATACACAACCCAACATAATATAACTTTAATATGTAACAGAACAATCAATGGGAATTAACATCAACTACGTCAGATATGTCAGAATCTCATGAAACCGTAAACCCGAAAGTCGATAACGACAGGCTGTCAGTTATAAGCGACGTATCCAAAATGCGTAATGTGAAGATATGCATTGACATTGTTACCTTACTATTATTCCTGCATAGTAAATCAATACCATGATATAATTGTGCCATCGTACTTTACTCATGTTAAGGTACGAACAAATAGTATTAAGAACTACAACAAAATCAAAAAGCACTTGACGACAACAAGCTTATTAGACATACGTATATTTCTTGACAAACAAAAAAAGTACAAAGTAGTAATCCGGAACCTACACTACTTGTGTAAGTAACTTGTGGCGATAACATTATTACTTTCCTACAAGCAACTATAGCAAACTAACAACAAACGATAAAACAAATGGCAGCAGAAATCAAAAGTGTAAAGAGAACAGCTTACACAACTAACTAACCTAATAATTAAAAATGACAGAGCTGTATTAAATCGCCCTATGTAACGCTATTGGTCGAGTCAAATACAAACAAGAAATGGAAACATCTTTAATTCATTACAAAATCGACTTCTTTCTAATATTCCAGAACCACCTCACTAGCAAAACATACTTTAACATTAAAAATTTCTTACTACACCACTCATCAGGAAGCTGATAAAACAGCCAGAGTCCTCCTCAACAGCACTACTAGTTTACCATTACATTAGAACCCTTCAGAACACGCATACGCAGAGAAAAGCTCCGCACTATTCGTAAACTCCTACATATTCATTTGTTCAATTTTTTTAACGTTTGAGCTATCTATTTTTAGACATTTTAGAAGTCATGTGGTATATGCCTTTATAATAGTTTACCTAAGATTTTCATACCACAGTGCGTAAAAGTTAGTTGCGGACGATTCATCCGCGTGTGCGTGTGCTGATAAAACAAATTTTATAATTATAACATTATAACATTTTGCTAGTGTGACCTATATTTCATTAATTTTTTTTTAAATTTAAATATGGCGTTATCTCAAAGTCGTAAAATTTTGCAAATGGCACTGTTACAATCTTATGATGATTGTTCCAATAAAGATTTTAGCAACCAAAATTCAGATTCTGACGTTGTAAACTATAGTAAGCCGGATGAATGTTTATATGATGTATCGGAAAGTGAATCAAACACCAAACAAAAATTAGTTTAAAAAAAAAAGTATTATACTACGTAGGTAAAGACTATTCGTCTGTATGGTGTATGATTTCGAAAAAAAAATAAATCTCGAAAAACTCGAAAACAAAATATATTTAGAAAATCTCCTAAACCTACAAAAAATACAAAAGATTTAAAAATTGTTCTACACTTTTAATATGGAAATATATCCAGAAAAGCAACCATTAGATAAATACGATTTGAGCAACAAGGCGTATTACGTTTATCAAAACCGATATGGGGTTCGGGGAGAAACTTGACCTTTGATAATTGGTTTACCTCAATACCACTTATTAAAAAGTTATTAGAAAAACAATTATCTGCAGTGGGGACTCTAAGAAAAAATAAAAAAGAGTTACCGCCATTATTTCTTGCTACAAAAAGCAGACTACAATTTTCATCCATGTTTGGTTTTTCTAACAATATGTCTATAGTATCTTATAAGCCAAAAAAGAATAAAGTATGCAATTTGAAGATTTTGTTGACAATGAATCTCCAAAGCGATTGCCAGAGATGGTTAGTTTTCATAATCAAACAAAGTGTAGTGTAAACGTTGTTGATCAAATGAAAGCTACATATTCTGTTGATCGGGTCAGTTGTCAATGGCTTCTTACTATTTTTTATACAAACTTGAATATTACTGGAATAAATAGCCAAATTATTTATAAACATAACCATTTCCAACCAAGTCTTTCTCGAAGAGACTTCTTGTTAGCCTTGGTAAAACAATTAGTAAAGGATCATCTTACAAATAATAGACTTTCGATGAATTTACCAAACACAACAAAATTAAGGATATGTGAAATATTGAACAATTAGGACCAACGGAATCCGGTCAGAAACACAACATCAAGAAGGTGTATCTTCTGTGATCGGAAAAAAATAGACCTACGAAGTCGCAGTGTTGTAAGTGCAGTAAATTCATTTGTACAGAACATACAACGAAAATGTGCTTTAATTGTAGCAGCGAAAAGGATGATATGGACATTGACGAGTGACAAGATTTCTAAAATAACTTTTTTGTTTTTTGTTGTACCTATTGTATAAGAAAATTCATTCCATTTATTTTATAAATTAGTGTATACAAAATGTAATTTGAATACTTTTATTGTCTGTATTAAGATAAAGTGCATCTACTAATTATTAGCCTATGTTATTTGCTAAATAAAACTTGTATTACTACATGCGGAGGTTTCGTCCGTAGCGCGTGTACTGGAGATATGTATTTAAACGGGTGTGCTGAAAGGTTAAACACTACCAATTACTCAAGTATCAAAAAAACTTTCTACAGACTTCGAGCATTGTTATTGATGAGTAGGCAATGCCCCTTCACCATCTCAACCGCTTACTTTCTTCCATACTATTCAGCAAAAAAAAAGAAACCTCAGAATACGTCACTTCTCTAGATAACATATTCTTAGCAGGCAGTGACTACAACGCCAAAAACACTGCGTAAAAATCCAGATTAACAGCGCCAGGTAAAAGAAAATTAATATACAACATTATGCAAAATCTTAGCTTAGACCACCTATTAACATATACTACCACATACTGGCCCGCAGACCCAGACAGACTGCACTTATGTTCAGACCACAGACCAGTAATACCTACTGTTACTGTTAATAGTGTTAATAAAAAAGACACAAAAAACTCTACAATAAAAGAACAAATTGAGAATACTACAAATATGAATACAAACGAAAAACAAACCTTCCCTTACAAACAGAATTAGATATCGAGCAGCCAATCATTTATCTAATCTTTTTAATATAGGAATACTCTAGAGAATCCACGCCATATATTGCAACACGAAGATTCAACTAGAAATGCCCGATAATAGTAAATCAGAAGACTGCAGAAAAAAGACTTCGGCAAAGAATTTGGTAGAGAACTAGATAGTCACAAGACAAAAACCCCTACAACAAAGCTTCTCGCAATTTAAAAAATCTCATAACAAATCTTAAGAACCAATTCTTTAACAAATGCCTAGACAGCTTAATCAGCACAACTAACTAACAAATTATACCTTATGAAAGGCAGCACAAAACATAAAAACTAAACAAAAAAAACATTTGTGTTCGTGCACTACCTGGAAAAACTCTTTCATTTCATCCCATCGCGAGCAACATCAGTAGTAGAAGACAGAATAAAACATAAACTGGAGGAACCCTTCCAGATGTCACTGATACCAAAGCTCTTTACAGTTTTTAAAGTAAATAGGATATCTAAAAACAAGTTAAAATTAAACAAAGTTTCAGACTATGATCGTTTGCAGGGAAACTTATTAATGAACTACCTAAGAAGGAAATTGTCCTACTGATAATCATTTTTAATGCAAACCTACGCCTCGGCTACTTTCTAGCACAATGTAAAGAAGCCCAAATTACACTAATTCTTAAATCCACAAAACCTCCGTAAGAAGTTTACTTCTAAGAACCAATCAGCTTACTTCTGTTCTGATCAAATTACTTGAAAAACTACTGTTAACAGGATTACAGCTGTATATTGAGTCTAACAAACTCTATCTAAACCATCAGTTTGGGTTCAGGCAGAGGCACCATTAAACAAGTCTATAGAGTGTTCAATAATATCAACCAAACTCTGGAAGATAAAAACTACTGCGTAGCAGCCTTCTAACATGTAAGCCAGACCTTTGATAAGGTTTAACACTCCGGTTTGCTTTACAAACTAAAAAGAACCTTCCCCACACATTATACGTTATATTGCAATCATACCTATATAACGTATACTTTATGGTAAAGACCGAATAAGAAACAACAAAGCTCTTCCCAGTGCTATCAGGCGTTCTTTAAGGTAGCCATACACTTAGCTCTGTTTTTTACTTCTTGTACACAGCAGACCTACCCATCAGTCAAGATACAAAAACAGCAACATTTGCGGACGACAAACCAATAATGGTGAACCACTGTGACTAAATTATTGCTGCCAACCTCCTTCAACATTATCTCTATAAAATTCAAAATTGAACAAGACTATGGAGAATAAAAATAAATAAATCGAAATCTACCCAAGTAACATTCACAAAACGTAGAAGCAACACTCCTCCCATAACATTATATAGGCAAATTCTTCCCTAATCCGACAGCGTGAAATACTTAGGGATGCTTTTAAATAGAGAGCTAAACACATCTGCTGACAGTGGAAAGATTTTATTCTAAGGTTCTACGCATTATTACAAATCACCATAGAACTTACCTAACATTGAAATTAGAAATGATTTAAAAATAAACACCGTTAAAGAAGAGATCAGAAAATACAGTAAACGTTATATAAAACGCCTTACACTCACCCAGACTTACACCGTTAGAATTATCTTATAGGTTCTGATGTAACATCATATCACTAAAAATGTTAGTTAAGAGTCAAGTACATACACAGACACAACAAATAAAAGTTAAAAGTAGAGATTGATATCATGAGATCTCAACCAAAAATAAGCACATCACAAAAACATACTTCAAACCTGCTTATAGTACTGTTCTTGCCAAGTAAAAATATAATAAAACCCTCAATAATTATAAGAAGACGTAGTATTTTATTTAATGTTTAGAAATTTATCATAAATGCGTAATAATACAAATTGAAACAAAAAATTTAATATAGATGTTTAGTTAAATTTATTAAATTTTATGTTGCAATGTAATCAATTTTAGTTTAGTTTTAGTCAAATTTAGCTGAAAAAAAAACAACTTGTTATTGCAACTAGTTTTGCTTGACACAAAATATTTTTCTAAAATTTTACGTTGTTTTTTTGGAGTTAATGTATTTTTCTTTAATTAGTAATTGGATTGCATCAACTTGATTAATGATTTACAATATACATTTAGTGCACGGTTCTTCTTAAGGTACATTCGTCAACGTAATCAAACTCAATTTTGTTTAACGTTTTTTTTCTAGATTTATTAAGAGTAAGTCTAGTAAGATTAGAAATTAGAAATAATGTAAAAACTAAAAGATTAACTTAAACGAAAAACAATGAATCTACAGAATTTATAAACAAAAATGATTATGATTTTAAATTTACTTCAGAAATAGTGATGCATGAACATGTGATTTTTATATGTTTAGTAACACAGTATTTATTACATTAGATAAATTTGTTTATAATTATTATGCGTTGCTTGTTTCTATAACACTTACTAAGTATTGTTAAAAATTAAATAAAGAATTATCTAGAATTTTAAATGCTTTGATAATTTGAGTTACTAATTAGACTTAAACACTATATAAACCTAATTACGTAAACTAGAAAACAACTAAAAAAGTTTAATCAAGTATATTATAAATTTTAACAAAATAGATGAAAGTTTCAGAACGTGTTAATAGAGTTAAACCAATTCTTATCTAACTGCAGTATCAGCTTACAAAATAATGGTTTAATTGACCTAGCACAACGTTGTTAAACATTGTAGACATCTATGTCTAGGAAACAAAGTTTTACAACAGAAAACTTATTTATGTAACTTCTAAACTTTTGGTGTATATACATAAGATTTGCGTGCTGTTACAGCAGATTCATAGAAACCAACTCGATGCGATTCGTTTAGTTTTAAATAAAAATTTAATTTTAACAAAAAATTAATTGTTGACAATAAATTTAAATTAATGTAATATAACTGATGTTTGGGAAATGCTTATAGTAAGCAATATTAGATTTACCTTAAATGATGATTTTTACTAAATCAAAGTTTTATCTAAGAAATAGTTGAGAGTCTTCATATAAAGAGTTTTTATATAAAGTACCTGTCAACTTAAAGAATTATATTGTTTTAAGTACACCTAGACTTATACATTGATTCATACATTTTTAGAAATGTGCTATAATTATAAATATTATAATCACATACATGTAATGATATAATTGTACTCAAATATACAAGTGTTTTTAAAAATTATAAAAAAAAATTGATTGTATTATAATCAGTAGTTCCATAAACATACTTACGTTCTAAGTACTTGCTTTGTTTTAATTAAACGTTTTTTGTGTAATAAAAATTTCGATTTTTGAAAAAAACACTTATTCAATTGTCTTGTCTAAGTTTTCTCATTTCACAAAATAGTTTAATTTACCATTCATTTTTGGTTTATAAAAACTTTTAAATTTATTAACGGTAATGTTACCTTTATGTCAATCAAAAGCGATACAATTTTATTTAAGTACAAAAACATTTCCTGTAACGTGCATGCATTAACCTAAAAGCAACCCATATCAATTTCGGAAAAAAAGCTTCGTTGGCAACATCAAACGCTTTGTAAACTTTCTTGTAGACTTTGTACTAGTTATACCGCTAAAATTTTACTTATGCATAGTTATACTAATGTATTTAATATACTTGTAAAATATCTAAATATTAGTATATAAAATAAGCTTCTGTGAGTTGAATTTGTTCTGCAAATTTGAGTTAGAAATTAATTTGACAGTTTTCCCGTTTGAATCATGTATAACTTAATTACATTAAGTATAAATGTTCATGATGGCTTTACATATTATTAAAAATAAAATCTAAATTTAGTTATTTTTTAATAACAAATTTTAAAGCTTAAAAATGTATTGTAATTATGTACAAATCTTTATCAAATAAAAAAATTTTACAAATTGCAGTGTGCAGCCTTAAAACCATACAAAAAACAATTATGAAATTAATTGTAAAAGAAAAAGTATTTAAAACGTGCCTAAATTAGAATAATTTTTTTAAATGCATAAGACAGAGCTTTTATAAATGCTAATCTCACGTGACATATAACTGTTGAATTTTCTCGCAAGTTTCTTGCTGGCGACTAACTCAGTTGTATCGTTAAACGGATTTCATGATCTGAGTATGTTAATCCTACACTAAATTAAAAAAGCACCAAAAAAAATAAATATTACTCAATACAGACCTTGTTTAAATTTGTCGATCACCAAAAGAAACAAATTGACAAAACGCAACTTCTAACAATATATTTATTTCAAGAAGTGAGAATAGTCGTTCAAATCAGCAGAGAGAAGCAGACTAAGAACAATTAGCAATTTGTCGACTAATATAGTAGTATCCACCTTACAATTAATTTATTATATTCAATCGCTACCAAACTTATCAAACCGACACTTCTTTGTCAATTGTAGTGAATTTCATTACTCCTATTTATCTGACTTAAAACGGAAACTATGCGTGGTACATAAGCTTATGTACGATGATTAATGTTATTTTGCCTTTGGCTATGACTGCGTTCAAACGATCGAAGAAATTTGACGAATGTCACGTCAACGTACTCAACGACAATACATAAGGTTACAGATGATATACAGTCTGCGACTGAAAGTAAATTTAAGTAAATATAATCTAACGCTATTACACAAAAAAAACTAATATGCTAAAGGCTGACGGTTAATGACTAAAATTGACACAAAATACATTAGAACCGTTTGACACGGTAGAATATTCCAGACTAAATTGCATACATGCGTAAATGCAGCATTTCAAATATTTGATTATTTAAGTTACGTTTGTTTGTTTTGTACTGTTCTAGAAATTTCCAAAATTTGAAATTTTATTGAAATTAAATATAGTTGTATAATTATATTTATTTATACAATTTTCTCTCCTACATTTCTGTTTAATTACATTTTCACAATTCCGTCCACTTTTTACTTTCCTATAAGGAAATTGTAACAATCGCAATAATTTTTTTTTTTAATTTTATTGCATAATTATACGTTTCAAGGTCTACTGAACAAGAAAAATGTATTTTTGACAAAAAAATTTAGATGTGAGAGATTTTCTCATATAAATTTGTACACGTATGTAAATTATTCGAATTATTTTTAAAGTTTCTTATAGAATTAATTGTTTCTAACAATTTAATCAAATAACATTTTTTCATAACATTAACAGTTTATTAGATATTTGATTTATAATTTAAAGTGATCTTAATATATAATCTAGGTTCGAATCCTGCCTGCGACGATTTTATTTTAGAAAAAAATTCCATATTTTAAAAAAGAAAATAACAATTGTTCTCTATATTCGATTTGTTTATACGATGCTGCATCTTCCTTACATTATCTTTGTATGTACCTATCTACGATAACTCTCGAACCAAAAGTCCTAGTAACTTGAAATTTGGTATGGAGCTCGCTTTTATTATATAATTTTGTACTATGTAAATTATTCAAATTATTTTTACAGTTTCTTATAGAGATAATTCTTTCTAGCAATTTATTCAAAAAAAAAATTCTAACATTAACAGTTTATTAAATATGTAAGTTATAATTTAAAACGAATTCACAATTATAATATAGGTTCGAATCCTGCTTGCTACAATTTTTTTACTAATTTACTAAAAGGGTAAACAATATCGAAGTTCACAAATATAAGGGTTAGTCGATATAACAACATAAGCTCAATTTGCAATTTCGGTTGATCTTAATGAAATCAAGGAGAAAAGTTTCAAAAAAATTATGGCATGCTAAGAAGTGAATACAAACGTGTACATATCACTTCAAAATAGTATTATGACAACATAACTTAAAAAAAATAATGTAGACATTCCTTAATCATTCTTTATAAAAAAGTCGTGTGGTGACACACCAGTTTTTTTTTAATGATTGATACTAAGAAAACAACACTAATTGTACTTGCTAATAGTAACATATTTCCTTTTTCCATTGCTATTTTAGGTATAACGATCAGCATAAAACCAACAAAAATCTCTATAAAACAATTATTAGTTTTTAAATTGCGCTCTGCGCATGCACTTGTAGTAAATTTAGTGCTGAAATCATATATATCGTGGCATGCACACACATTTCTTAGAAAAATATTTTGTAAAATATTAACACTAACTAAATTTTCCGTTTTTAATTTAGTCAAACGGTTCTAAAGCAGAATTCTACGTTACTAAGAAGTAGTACGTACAAGGTTGACATAAGGAAAGTAATAAATATAAATGCAAGAGGATATATGCTACACCAAATAATATGCATAAAGTAATTTAACGAAGTAATCCGATACTGATACAGGTGTGAGTCTTCTCTCGTCCCTTCCAAATTACGTTAAACGAGGTGGACTCCACAAGTTACATGCATATCACAAAAACATGGCAATCCCCCAAACTTTGAGAATTGCTTTACTACCTGGGAACGTCGCGTAATTTCCCAAATTGCAAAATTTGACTAATACCTAAAATACGTTTTTCTTAGGACATCTGCTAAAAACGTAATTAAAAAAACTGGTGTGATCATGTAACGTGTAAATTTTTTTCGTTTGAATACGTCTGATTTTCGTTAACATTTTTGTATTCACTGTTGATATAAATCCTTTTGCGCAAGCATTTCACGCATGGCACATGCGTTATGAGCCTTCTTCTTAAGTACGAAGTTATCCTCCATCTTACGTTTAGAAATGAGGTGAAGTAGTAGACATTTTTTTGCGTGCTGCAAAAAGTGGAATTACCACTTATTTAATTTGTGTTTGTGAATTTTTGCCCCAATGGTGAAAATTATTTAAGCTGGCGTTTGTTCGTAGCCCGCATTTGTTCGTAGCACCGCATTTGTTCGTAGCCCGCATTTGTTCGTAGCATTGGCACTTTGTTGTATTTGCGAAAGTAAAGAATAAAACCCGTTAATTAGAAGGGGTAAGTCATTTTTGTTTTGATTCGAATTGTATAATTCATCGCAATTTACGTTCTAGTTTTTTTTCTTTGTTCCGGATTTTTGGTTTCGTTCTTATACGATGTTTTTGAGTATGAAAGTCTTATGAATACGATTTCGATCTTTATACGTCTGCGATTATGGAAATTACGATCTACGATTATCAATTTTATCGATCCAAAGGCAAGATATCAATCAAATCTTCGTGAAAGATACGATTTATGGAAATTGCATTATATTGCATCATTCAATGAGTCATGACCACACCTTAATAGAAGCTGCGCGATTCGCAAGTGGTAAAATTAAACCTTCAAGAACACGTAGGTACATAATCTGTAATTATTAGTTTTAAGTTAAGTTCTTGGTTTCAATATTTAACCATTCATATATAAAAAATATTGTGGCGTCCAACTTATAAATTTTTGTATTTATCAAATTCAAAATTAGTAATCTTAAGTAACGTAAGAATTCCCACGACTCTAATTAATTAAATATAAAAATGCTCATTGCTCTTATGTAGTTTGTGTTTAATGTGTTTTAAATAAATATTTTTGTGAGCTGGCTGGTGCATTCATTTATTTGTATGTTACATATTTGGCACCGATTATTTGTGTGATGTTACATATTTTGGCGCCCAACGTGGGGCTAGAGAAAATTCTAACGTTACTGAAATTTTGATTTGATTTGTTTGTATTTTTATGTATTATGTATTATGATTTGTTTATATTTTGTGTATTATAACTATGTTAATGTGTTATGTAAGGTTTATCACTTGTTCGATGAAGGTAAAATACGATTCAACTTAAGTTACGAAACGATTCGAATTAATACGTTTGATATGATTGATCTTGACTTTGCTTCTGATTTTGTTTTCTACATTGTTGTACGATTGGGTCTGTGATTTTGAATTGTTTTCTGTGTACGAATTCAACATTTGTTTTGATATTTTGAATTTTTGAAAATGGAACCAAATCATTTGAAGAGTAATGAAATTATTTTTGAACTTTTGTGTCGTGGTTTACAACCACAGGATAATCAAATGTTACGTAGAGCTCAATTGCGTGGACAATTACGTAAGGAACGTAATGGACCTTCTGTTTCGTTTATTCAACCTTATGATGATTACGAAAAGAATGTTTCTCAAATAGAAGAATCTTTAACTGATCTTTGGGACTTACTGAATTCTGAAAATGTTACTTCTTTGGTTTGTACTCGTGTTAATACTCGTCTTTTGCATTTAGAAAATAGAATTAATCTATTGAAACCTTCTGGTAAAGAACAAATTTCGAAGAAAAATGATTTTAATACGCAGTTGTTAACTTTGCAAGGTCTTCTTATTGAACATTCCGAATCACAAATTGAAAATGATTTAAGTAAACTTAATATGTCTGCTATGCCTTCGAATACTTCTTATGTACAACAATCTACAGTTAGGTCAGTACCAGTTTATAAATGGGGTATAAAATTTTCTGGAAATAAAGGAAAAGAGAGTGTTATGTCATTTTTAGAAAAAATTGAAGATTATTGTGAATCTCGACATGTTTCTGAACAAGAATTATTCATTTCTGCTAACGATTTATTTTCTGATAATGGTTTGTTATGGTACCGTAGTATTAAACATAAAGTTAACAATTGGTCTGATTTAGTCAAGTGTCTTAAAAGAGATTTTCTTCCCTCTAATTACGAGTATGATTTATTAAATGAAATACGAAATAGAACACAAGGTCCGCATGAAGATGTTTTCTTTTACATTATGTCAGTTGAAGCTTTGTATCGTCGTTTAGAAACTCAACCTTCTGAATCCGAAATTATTGATCAAATTTTAAGAAATTTGAACCCTTATTTTTCCGAACGTGTTAGTTTACATGATGTCGACACTTTGGATCGTTTGAAAGAATTATGTCGTAAAGTTCAAGATGTCAAGTCACGTATTGATAAATACCATCCGCCTCCACAGAAACGTTCAGTTTTGTTAGAACCAGATTTAGCTTATGTTGGTTTACGTAATTCGTTTGATATTGTGTCATCTGTGAATAATTCTGATTTGAATGTTAAGAAATGCTTTAACTGTGGTTATCAAGGTCATATGCATAGACAATGCCAAAAACCGGCATCAATATTTTGTTTTGGATGTGGTAAGAAGGATTATTATCGAACTACTTGTCCTACTTGCAACCCAAAAAACGAGTTGAGTGGTATCGTTCCAACTCAAAGTCGATCCGTTTACGTCAATACCAAATCCGGGGCGATACCAAAAAGTTCAACCAATCAAATTTTTTCTCCAAAAAGCAAACACAACCAACCAAAAGAAAAAAAGACTTTTCGTCAGTAAATAAAACTCGTACGTCTACTGAAGAATGGAATGTTTGGTTAAATAAAGTTAAGTTGTTTATGTCATCTACGTCTGTTTCTCCGCTTTGTACGTCTGTTCCATTTGACAATAGATTATATCTTACGATACATATTAATGGTAATTCTCTTAAATGTTTGATAGATAGTGGTGCATCTTCCACAATTATTGGTTCGACTGGTCTTGAATTTCTTCGAAAACATAATATCGATTTTGAAATTAAACCTCGTGTAGTAAAAGTAACTACAGCTGATGCTGTTATTCAATCGTGTAATGGTGAAGTTTTGCTTCCGCTTACTTTAAATGGAGTAACCCGTTATGTGACATGTTTGTTAGTTCCTTCGATAAAACAACCAATTATTTTAGGAATGGATTTTGGATCTATATTTCAAATTAGTGTAGATTTTAAAGATAGACGATATTGGTCTGCGAATATTTCTTTGTTAAATTCTGTCACGAATCCGACTACGATAATCGATAGACATTTGCTGTCATCTCAGCAAGAAGATATCTTACGAAATACTATGTCAAAGTTTTCCGATTTAGTCTCTGAAAAACTAGGCCGCACTCATGTATTAGAACACAATATTGATACAGGTGATGCTTCCCCTATTAAGCAACGTCAATATCTTTTGTCTCCGGCTATGCAGCAACATCTTCATAAAGAAGTTGATAGTATGTTAGATTTAGGTGTTATTCGTCCATCCAATAGTCCATGGAGTAGTCCTGTTCTGCTTGTTAAAAAGAAAACTGGTGATCTCAGGTTATGTTATGATGCGCGAAAATTAAATAGTGTTACAAGAAAAGATGCGTTTCTACTTCCTCGTACCGATGCGATTTTGAACCGATTACGTAATGCACAATTTTTGAGTAGTATTGATCTTAGAAAAGCTTTCTGGCAGATTCCGTTAGAAAAGTCTTCTTGTGCTAAAACTGCTTTTTGTGTTCCCGGCAAAGGTTTATTTGAGTTCGTTGTAATGCCCTTTGGTTTGTCAAATAGTCCGCAAACAATGCAGAAATGCATGGAGCAAATTTTAGGTCCGCTTATGTTAGATGAAAAAGTTTTCGTTTATCTCGATGATATTATTATTGCTTCTGAAACATTCGATGAACATATTTCAGTTTTAAATGAATTGTGTGATCGTCTACGAAATGCTGGTTTTACGATAAATTTTGATAAGTGTCAATTTTGCCGATCTTCTTTAAAATTTTTAGGATTTGTTATAGATAGTAAAGGTTTACGTACTGATCCAGATAAGGTTTCTGCGATTGTAAATTTTCCGACACCCCGTAATACTACTGAAGTTAAACGTGTTATTGGTTTGATTAGTTATTATAGACGTTTCATTAAAGATTTTGCTCAGTTATCCGCTCCGATCACTTCTTTGATTAAGAATAAAAAGAAAGGTGAATCTATTCAATGGTCGTCAGAGGCAGAGTCAGCTTTTCAGGAAATAAAACTTCGTATTACGTCTGCTCCAATTCTTGTTTCGCCCGACTTTAAGTCACCATTTTTCATACAGACTGATGCTAG
This sequence comes from Aquatica leii, assembly GCA_035610365.1. Classification (NCBI taxonomy): domain Eukaryota; kingdom Metazoa; phylum Arthropoda; class Insecta; order Coleoptera; family Lampyridae; genus Aquatica; species Aquatica leii. The sequence continues at coordinate 61,960,645 of CM069434.1, forward strand.
TGATGTAGCATTAGGTGCTGTTCTGTTTCAAAACATTGATGGTTCCGAACATCCTGTCGCATACGCTAGTCGCACTTTGACTACAGCAGAGCGTAAATATTCTGCTACTGAAAGAGAGTTATTAGGTGTTATTTTTGGTATTGAACACTTTCGTGGTTATGTAGAAGGAATGCCTTTTACTGTTATTACAGATTGCGCTGCATTAAAATGGCTTCATAATATTAAAGAACCTACTGGTCGTTTGGCTAGATGGTGTATGCGTCTCGCTCAATTCGACTTCAAAGTACAACATCGTCCTGGTAAATTAAATGTAATTCCGGATGTGTTATCCCGTTCTGTTTCGATTGTTGATATAGACTCTTTTAGTCCTGACGAGTGGTATTTGAATATGATTGATAAAGTTAAGAGTTTCCCTGATGAGTACCCTTATTTTAAAGTTGAAGGTGATCATTTGTACAAATTCATACCGTCTGTGTATCCTTTAGAGTCTAATATACCTGATTGGAAATTAGTAGTTCCTACTATGAATAGAGAACAAATTTTGCAACGTTGTCATGACGATTCGACAGCAGCACATTTTGGTGTGAACAAAACTTTGTTACGAATTTCTGAATTTTATTATTGGCCTAAAATGCGTCATACTATTAGCAAATACGTTAGGAAATGTAAAATTTGTGCTAGTCAAAAGAGTACAAATGTTAGTCGTCCAGGTCTGATGGGTAAGGAAAAAATAATTAGTTTCCCTTTCCAACTAGTTAGCATGGATCTTCTAGGACCATTGCCTAGATCTAAAAAGGCAATCAGTATCTTTTTGTTGTTACAGATTGGTTCACTAAGTATGTTTTAGTTCAACCTTTACGTACGGCTACTACGAAGCCTATGATTAAGTTTTTGAAAGAACAAGTCTTTTCGATATTTGGTGTTCCGCAAATTGTTATGTTCGATAATGGTTCACAATTCGTTTCGAAAGAATTTCGTACATTTTTGGATTCCCAAAAAGTTCAAAAGGTTTGGATGAATGCGAGATATCATCCACAAGTAAACCCTACGGAAAGAGTAAATCGTGTACTCGTTACTGCTATTTCGTCTTATATAAAAGATTCTCATCGTGAATGGGATAAGCACATATTTGACATTGCTCAAGCTATTCGTCTGGCATGTCATGATGCTACTTGAGTCTCTCCCGCATTTTTAGTTTTCGGACGTCATGTTCCTCCCACTGGTGATTTTTACGCTCCTGTGAACCCCAATGAACCCTTAGAAATCGCTAAAAAGTTGTTTTGGTCCCGTGAATTAGCCCAATTACCTGAATTGTATGATGATGTGAAAATTCGTCTTCATAAAGCATATGAAAATAATGCAAAATATTATAATCTACGTAAACGTCCGATAAACTTTTCTGTTGGTGATATTGTATGGAAGCGTAATTTTGTGTTGTCCGATGCTTCTCGTGGTTTTTCTAAAAAACTCGCCCCTAAGTACATTCCATGTAGAGTTATTAAGATTCTCTCTCAGTTGGTCTACCAATTGGAAGATATGAACGGTAACAACCTTGGAAACTTCCATGTTAAGGATTTGAAGGAAAATTATTGTGATTTTTCTGAACAATAAATATTTTGTATAGTTATTAGTCCACTGTAAATAAGTTCTTTTTATATTAAGTAAGTTGATTTAACGATTGTTTGTGTTTGTCTATTTGTATTTTTAGGTAGTTGTTTAGTTGTGGGTGTATAACATTATGAGTGGATCCCGTGAAGCTCAGAAGTTCCCTCTCCTTAAATTGCCTATTATCAAATGTGTCAGACTATAGTGATCTTAAGTTAATGTTATTTTTATTTGTACTGTTCTGCTCTAGTGTTAGAAGAAAACGTGTATTGAAGGTTATTTGTTTATCTGAATTATTTTGTTATTCGCTACGTTTCGAAAGTTCCTTTACGATAAATATTTTTGAAAGTTGGTATTCGATCATCTGTTATGTTTTTCTTTTGTTATGGTATCTTTAGGACTCACTTAGTATGTTTTTTACTTTGAAAGGAGGCCTCCATAAATTGATGTTTGAGAATGTTTGTTGTATGTATGATTCGAGAGTTTTTCTGTTCCGATTGTTTCGTATGATTCCGATACTTGTGAAGTTAGTTTTATTGATACATCCATTTTTGATTTCAAGTTCTTATCCGACAACTAATCGTTTTTTTTTGTTGTTTTTTTTTATTTTTGACTAAGTAGCGAGTGTAACGTGTAAATTTTTTTCGTTTGAATACGTTTGATTTTCGTTAAAATTTTTGTATTCACTGTTGATATAAATCCTTTTGCGCAAGCATTTCACGCATGGCACATGCGTTATGAGCCTTCTTCTTAAGTACGAAGTTATCCTCCATCTTACGTTTAGAAATGAGGTGAAGTAGTAGACATTTTTTTGCGTGCTGCAAAAAGTGGAATTACCACTTATTTAATTTGTGTTTGTGAATTTTTGCCCCAATGGTGAAAATTATTTAAGCTGGCGTTTGTTTGTAGCCCGCATTTGTTCGTAGCACCGCATTTGTTCGTAGCCCGCATTTGTTCGTAGCATTGGCACTTTGTTGTATTTGCGAAAGTAAAGAATAAAACCCGTTAATTAGAAGGGGTAAGTCATTTTTGTTTTGATTCAAATTGTATAATTCATCGCAATTTACGTTCTAGTTTTTTTTCTTTGTTCCGGATTTTTGGTTTCGTTCTTATACGATGTTTTTGAGTATGAAAGTCTTATGAATACGATTTCGATCTTTATACGTCTGCGATTATGGAAATTACGATCTACGATTATCAATTTTATCGATCCAAAGGCAAGATATCAATCAAATCTTCGTGAAAGATACGATTTATGGAAATTGCATTATATTGCATCATTCAATGAGTCATGACCACACCTTAATAGAAGCTGCGCGATTCGCAAGTGGTAAAATTAAACCTTCAAGAACACGTAGGTACATAATCTGTAATTATTAGTTTTAAGCTAAGTTCTTGGTTTCAATATTTAACCATTCATATATAAAAAATATTGTGGCGTCCAACTTATAAATTTTTGTATTTATCAAATTCAAAATTAGTAATCTTAAGTAACGTAAGAATTCCCACGACTCTAATTAATTAAATATAAAAATGCTCATTGCTCTTATGTAGTTTGTGTTTAATGTGTTTTAAATAAATATTTTTGTGAGCTGGCTGGTGCATTCATTTATTTGTATGTTACATATTTGGCACCGATTATTTGTGTGATGTTACAATCACCACACGACTTTCCTATAAAAAATGATGTAGAAATGTCTACATATTTTATAACGTTATGTTGTCATAAAACTACTTTGCAGTAATATGTACACGTTTGTATTAACTTCCTAGCACGCCATAATTTTTTTGAAATTGGGCTTATGTTGTCATATTGACTAACCCCTATATTTGTGCGGTTTGATATTGCTTTCCCCGTTACTAAATCAGTAAAAATTATTATTTTTAACGTATTTTGCTTTCCCTTCAAGACATGAAATTTTCTCAAAAAAAAGCGTCGCAGGTAGGATTCGAATCTGTATTATACTTGTGAATTTATTTTAAATTATAAATAAAATATCTAACTAATAAACTGCTGTTAGAATTTTTTTTATTTGAACAAATTATTAGGAAAAATTATCTCTATAAGACACTGTAAAAATATACTAAGATAAGAACGTCTTCCAGGTTTGAACCGTGTTAATGTTGTAACCGAAGTTGCCAACGTTTTGTTTACTTTCGTAAGGGGCTTCATCAGGGCGTGAGAAAAATTGAAGAACTCAAACAAGCAACCGAAATCTAACTAAACACTTCTCAAAAGTTAGGTAATCAATTTTCTAGGTCGGAAGAGTTAGCCCTAAAAAGTCTTCGTAAGAACCCTGATATTATTGTTCTTCCCGCCGACAAAGGCAATGCTACTGTCGTCTTGAACCATATTGATTATGTAGCGAAAATTCATTCTATTGTGTCTGAGGAAACGTACGCTCTTTTAACTCGTAATCCCACTTCGAGGATTGAACGTGAGGTCAGCCAAATCATCAAATCTTCCAATCTACCTCCTAAAACTAAACGTCGACTTACCCCTTTAGATTCTAAACTACCTCGTCTATACGGACTTCCCAAAATTCACAAACAAGCTATTCCCTTTCGACCTATCGTTAGTACTATCCAATCTCCCACCTACAAGCTAGCCAACTTCTTGTCTAACATTCTTTGCGAGTTTACAGGTAAAACCTCTTCTCATAGAATCAACTCTCAGAATTTTATTGAACGTCTACAAAATATAAAACTTGAACCCCACGATCTTCTTGTGAGTTTTGATGTCACTTCACTTTTTACTAAAGTTCCTATTAAGGATTCCCTGATTATTATCGAACAGATTCTGTCTCAACATGGCAAGGACTTGAGTTTGGTTCCTCTTATTGATAAGTGTCTATCCTCTATTTACTTCCAATTTGATAACAAGTTTTACGAACAGGTTTCTGGTGCTGCTATGGGTTCTCTTCTATCACCTGTTATAGCTTACATTTTTATAGAATCCTTTGAAACGGTTGCTTTGGAATCATCTATATTAAAACCCAAAGTGTGGTTTAGGTATGTTGACGACACGTTGATTGTTTGGTCTCATGGTCATCTTGAATTGTCTAGGTTTCTTGATCATCTTAACAATCAACACATAGATATCAAATTTGCTATGGAAATCGAAAGTAATGGTTCTCTCCCATTTCTTGACGTCCTTGTGACTCGTAAGCCCGACGGACTTCTGGGCCATTCTGTTTATTGCAAACCCACCCATACTGATAAATACCTTCATGTTTCGTCTCATCATCATCCTGCACAGAAACGTTCTGTTATTGAATTTTTGGTTCATCGTGCCTTTTCTATTTGCCAACCTAAAAATTTAGACTCGAAACTCTATCATCTTACTAGAACTTTAGTGAACAATGGTTATATGAAGCAAGATATTCATAGAGTTATTAATCGTCGTCTACATCCACGTACTCGATTACCTAAGGACATTTCAACTCCCAAATCCAATCCGAAATTGGCCTTTTTACCCTACATTCACAAGGTTACAGATCAAATAGGGAAACTTCTTCGTAAGAATGGTATCAAACCTATTTTCAACTCAACAGGCAAAATCTCTCAGATTCTTCTTTCTCCCAAAGACAAATTTCCTACACTTTAATCTCAAGGTGTATAGCAAATTCCTTGTTCATGTGGTTAAGTCTACATAAGTGAGACCGGTCGTTCCGTCATTACTTGCATTTCAGAACATGATTGTTGTATAAGAAAAAGGCATATTTCTAAGTCTGCGGTTGCTGAACATCATTTCACTACAGGTCACAAGATAGATTTTGATAACGTTTCGGTGATTGCCAAATCTCCATTCTTTTTTAACAGGAAATTTCGAGAGAGCATAGAAATCATCAAACACCCCAATAACTTCAATCGTAATCATGGTATTGAGCTATCCCCTTTTTGCTTCTCGGTCATTAGTCCTTTATCGAAAACACACCCTCGTTCAACCGTAACCCAATCAGAGTCGAGCTTAACTAACCGTAACGATACTTTTTCTTTATATACGGAGACTATTTCTTTTTAAGTCACTTCTATGGAGTTTAGAATCTGGCTTGCTTCACAAGTTGATTACCTAACTTTTGAGAAGTGTTTAGTTAGATTTCGGTTGCTTGTTTGAGTTCTTCAATTTCTTTCACGCCCTGATGAAACCCATTACGAAAGTGGGGGAAACGTTGGCAACTTCGGTTACAACATTGACACGGTTCAAACTCGGAAGACGTTGTTATCTTAGTATAGACTCCGGCCGTGAAAGCCTTCGCTATTACAAACTGTAAAAATAATTCAAATAATTTACGTAGTACAAAATTATATAAGAAAAACTGTAAAAACTGGCAGATACACCCACTTCCGGTTTTTTTATCAGACCCATTCTTTGATGGACCCAGAGAATATGAAAAGCCAGTCCATACCACATTTCAAGTTACTAGAACTTTTGGTTCAAGAATTATTGTAGGTACATCGTTATACACACACAGACACACACACGAACACCCAATTTTTTTTTGTCAAAAATACATTTTTCTGATTCAGAAGACACACACACAAACACCCAAAATTTTTTTGTCAAAAATACATTTTGCTGATTTAGGAGACCTTGCTTTTTGTAAAACAGGTCTTTCTGTACGCTCATCTAATTTTCTTTTTTGGTAAATTTATTCATTGCAATAATAATATGTTATACCTTACAAACCATAAAATCTTTTTGAAACATGAGCTGACAAAAAAATGTCGTAAAATTGCTTTATCCACTGCTACTACTACTACTACTGGAACAAAGAAACTCAATTATCCACTCAATAATTTTTATTAATATCTTTATAGCATTCTTTATACAACCAATTTTTGCTCTTGAATGTGTACTTTTTTGTATTTTTTGAATCCCAATCAATTTTTTAAATTGTCCTTAAAAGTATCATTATACATCAATTTAATCATGAATTCGTTTTAAAAAAGTGTTTTTTAATCAATACAACTTGCTTTTTAAAAGAAGATTGTTTAAATAATCTAATAGTGTTAAATACGTTCTATGAACACAAATATATCTAGAAATATACGATACAAAAACCAACGACAGAGCAAAAACCCATAATAGATTACGTACTTGTAGAGAAACAAAATATGAAGCTTATTAATAATGTGCAAGAATCAGAAGTATATACCCAAAAAACATTTTAGTATAAAAAAACTTTCAAATGTCCATCTGATAAATGTTTATTACATGTTTAAAGACGTTTTAATGCCTAATAAACGTTTATCAGACAGACATTCAAACGTTTTTTATACAAATGTGTTTCTTGAGTAGTGACCAAGTTTCTAGTAAAAGCAAAATTAAAAAAAACAAGAAGTAATTATATAAACGATAAAAAACAAAACAAGAAATAATAATAGCAAAAATATACAAACTGAAAAAAAACAAAGTGGCATGACAAACGATAAATACATTAATATCAGAGAAAAAGACAAACATAAAACACACGACAGCAAAACAAATGACAAAAACTAAAAAGAAAAATCATACGAGCTGCAAAAAAATAGAAACAGAAAAAAAAGCAGTACAAACAGAAATAAAAAATTGAAGATCAAAAAGGAGTAGTAGAATGACAAAACAAAATGTACTAAAAAAAATAGAAAAGATTACAAGCAAGATTAAAAATAAAAAATGCCAGAGTAACAACAAAGTCACTTCTTCTTCTTCTTCTTCTTCTTCTTCTTCTTCTTCTTCTTCTTCTTCTACTACTTCTTCTTCTTCTTCTTAAGCTTTTAATGCGCTCAGTGTTAGGCATAAGCTTCCCTCTTCGTTTTCTATTTTTCTCTATTTTGAGCTGTTGACGTATATTTTAATCCAGCAATTTCCTTTAAGTTATTAACCCATTTTGTAATCGGTCTTCTTCTACTTCTCTTCCCATCCCAAAGTATCTACTGTATAATTTGTACGTTCCATCTTTAGTTTTGCTACTTCACCTGCGAAGTCCCATTTTAGTTGATTATTTTGGTTATATCTGTTTTTTTATGCCTTAGTGTGATACCTAATTTATTTGTTTTATTACTTTTATTTTTGGGTACGCTGATTGCATTTTCTCGTAAAGCTTTTGTTATTGTTGTTATTTGGAGTGTGTTCAAACTTTTTCTTAGTAGGTTTCACAATTTTGTTTGAGTAGTTTTGTGTTGACGGATCTTTTGTATTGCCCTGTCAGTATATAGTCGATTTTGTGCTTCGTTTGACTGTGAGGCTGATCCATATTCATTTTTTTAGGGTTTTTGTCAAAAAAGGCGTTCATTGCAAAAAAATGTGTTAACATGTTTTTCTTGTCATTTCTTTCATCCAGTCAATATTTTTTTATATATGTTTCAGTCATCTAATTGTCGCCTTAGGATGACATTAAAATCTCCCATAACAATGCTTTGGTAGCATTTATCTTCTTTTATAGCGGTATCTATTTCTACATTTCTTCATTTTTGTCAGTATGGGTTGATGTAGGAGCGTATATTTGAATTACTTTTACTTTGTAGGTATTTGTAATTTCAATAGTAATGTAAACCACTCTGTCCAATATACCTTTTAGTGTCTCTAATCTAACTAGACGTTTTTTAATCAGAAAACCGACTCCTTTTTGACTTTCATTGTCATTTCTTCATGTAAACCAGTGTATTGTCCTATTTTAGAGTAATTATACCGCTTTTTTTCTTTTTGCTTCTGATAGACTGACTATGTCATATTTGATTCTCTTGGACTTATTTTATAGATTCACTAACTGTTCTTTGCTTAATAGGGATTTAAGGTTATCTCACTGCTTTTTAGCCAATTTTTTGCCTCTCTCTCTTTGAAGTAGACGGATTTTATGTCAGTGTGGAATTCTGAGTTTCTACATTTACTCACCCGGAGTACATTTTCTGTTTTGCTATTTCATAGATTATTTTAGAGAGTTGAATTGACATTTAACGCTACGCTTGTCAGGCACGTTTTCATTAAGCCGCTCAATATTGATCACAACCAGCATAATTAAAAAATGGACAAGAAGAACAAAAACACAAAAAGCATGGAACGAAGAAAAAATATCACATAAAAAATTTTTCTAACATTAACAGTTTAATAAATATTTGATTAATAATTTGAAGTGGATTCCATGTATAATCTAGCTTCGAGTCTTGCCTGCGACAATTTTTGTTTTTTAGAAAAAATAAATAGTCGGTTGCACAAAAGTTTGGTTAATTGGCGATTTACTAATGGTCGATTAAAGATGATGGTTGATTAACATTTGATTGCGATGCACAAAACAAATTAATCTATGATTAACGGTCTATTAGTTAATCGACCATTAACTACAAGTCAACTTAACAAGTGTGCGTTTTAATGTCAGTTTATGAAACAAAAATGATTACCAAAAAGTAGGTTATTTGCAAATATTTACTGAAATCAAGACAGAAACGTGAATAAATATTGTAGTAAAATGAGTATTACTATATTATTCACGTTTTCTTATAGTTATATTATCATTATGGAAAATATTGCTTCTGTATAGATAGCTGAGTTTTATTTTATGTTTACCAACGAAAAAAATTTAATTTCATAATTTTCTTGCTTAATTCCTTTTATCGTTTACTTTAAATAACAATATAAAGAAGTATAAACCCATTAAAAGATATATAGTTGAAAAAAAAATGTTTGATGTGGACAAACATCACCAACGAATGTGATGCATCGGCTAAAACAGGCCTCCAAACAGCAAAATACCTGAAATATATAAAACTGAAGATAAAACAAATCTGTGAAACTGGACATGTAAGCAAATACTTAACAATTGTATTATATATGATAAAAAAATTTGTTTCTCGTGGAGTTTTTAACCTCTTATTAACGGCCGATCAGAAGGTTTTGCTTTTGCTTAGACACCAAACTGAGCCACCTGGAAATTGCTTTGAAGTATGGCTTACTATTTTCGTAAATTGGGAGATAATTACAATGAAACCTAATATTAATTTTGTATCCTTAGTAAAAATGGGTAAATGGGAATGATTTCATGTGGCTGATCCTCAACCTGGATTATCTCGTATTCTTGTCCCTACTGTCAGCAAACAAAGAAAAAAAATATTGTTGGTAAAAAAAAACTCGAAGATAAAATTAAACAGCAAACACCTAAAACAAACACAAATACATCTACGTAGGTGTGACAATAAACAAACAAGCCAATCATAAGGTAGAAAGATAAGAAGAAGAATAGAGAAGACAAACAAATAAATATTCAAACCGATATTGACATACAGATTCAAATAAAAAAAAGCGAAAAGCAAAGTAGAAGCAGTGGAAATCAAAATCTTGAAGAGGATTAAAGGTGTAACACTCAAAGATAGGATAAAAAGCAAACAAGTCAGAAGTGAACTTTCAATAACCGTAGTATCAAAATTTATAGAAAATCGAGAATAATTAAACTGGTGGAGACTCAAAAAAATTGTTGTCATGTTCAATTAAATTCAATTTAAAATAAACTTGATAAGTTTTTCAAATCAAAATAATATTTTATTATTCTTAAAATCTCTTCCACAACGTTTTTAATAAAATATTATTTTAAACAAGGCTCCACTTTGAGCAATGAACTACTTTACCAATATTTTTTCAAATCATTTTACTCACGTTACTTAAAAACCGCACATTTAAATTTTTAAATGTAATTCTGTCAAAATTCTAATGTTTAAATTGCAGACATAAATGTATCACCACAATGGTTTATAATAAATCTTATTTATTAAAAATTAATTAAATTATTAATTGTAGGTAATTCGCTGTACCTGTATAACGCAGCTGCACGAGCAGCAAATCAGCAACTTTTTAGAGCATACAACAGTTCAGCGTAACCGATTGTTGTTGATTTTAAAACCAAATTTTGGGTTCTTACTACATGGACGTGGTTTAATGTAATTAGGTTATTTTGTATACTTTTTGACTATTGAAATTTCAACTGTCTAATCCTAGTTGTTAAATTGTGACTACTGCACTACATTAATTCTTATCCACAGCGATTATAAAATAGTAATTTTATTTGAAATTGTACAATAAAATATATATATAAAAAAGTTTTTAAAAGTTAATTTTTATTCTGTAATAGTAATATATCATCAAATTTATTTGTTATTTTAACTTTTATTTGTAAAAGTAAAAGTTACATCTATATTAAACTTACAATTTAGTAATTCTTTTTTTAATAACAAATAATTATAATGTATTTGATAATTTTTGAATACCTAAAGAATATCAGATCACAAATCATGACCGCATTAAAGTCAACAATTTCTGCATGTACCTATACGTTTGAAAGAATTTAGTAAAAAAGTAACTAAGTATTATATTACTAAATAAAAATAATTGTAAAATTGTAGCAAATATTTTATTTATATTTTAAACAATAAAACGTTAATATGTTATTATAAACGTTTACGTTTTAGTAATTAACACTAGCATAATAAAATACAAATTTGAAAGGCGTAATTAAAACTTAAATGTAAAACAAGTTTAGTGAGTAACTTGGAAAAATGTTATATCAAAGAATATCAAAATATATATCCACACGTATAAGGAAATATCAGCTGAATAAATTCACCCTTAGAAAATTCCATTCAAAATTTAGAGGAGTTATTAACATAGCAATTTAATATAAAATAGGCTCAGAATGAGAGCAAATTACTTAAACTTTACACTGCACATAAAGTACAAAGACGCACTTAGAAGCACTTCATTTACATGCCAGTTTTTAGAAATAGGTACTTAGTTAAATAGCATCGCTACATTTAATTAATCTTGCGATTGATGTCAAGCAATAAATTCCATCTTATAAGTACCAAATTTTTATTAATGTAAAGTTGAGAAAATTTATTGCTGTCATACAATCTCATTTGAAAGTAATAATTGAATTGTAATTACCATTATTGCGTTGTAGAATTGACCGCATGAATTTCTATGAACTCAACTGGCATTTATTAAACTTTAATGATCCTTTATCTCTTGTACTGTAGTAATAAAAAAGAACGAAATGTTCAATGATGTACGATAACCGCGTTACATCGGTTAGTTGCACGTCATACGGAACTGTGACCGATGAATTTAGTTCTTTGAAACGTCAGACATAAAGAACAACAACAAAAATTTGAATTTAATAGATTGGAAGTACGACTTTAATCTTATAATCCTAATTCTAACAAAAGAATTGTTAGTTATTTGCTGTTATAAAAAATACAAAAGTTTGTTCTCTAACTAGAAAAGGTAATTGGTAATCTATTACACATAATTAATTAAAAATTTTACAAAACAAGAAAACAAAGAAACAATTTAAATTATTAAATAAAATAAACCGCAACCGCAAATAAAGTAAACTATGGTTTTAATTTTCACTTTTGAATGTAACAAAAGTAAATATTAGCACATACATTGTGTATGAGTTATGCTTTTAATTAATTAATTCCAATTTTATTAAAACATAATTTTTTTTATTTATAAATATTTTAATGATTGCATTGTAAGTTAAATTTTTTATGACAGTAATTTAATTTATAGTAATATTATATATATTACACTATTTTTTCGCGGTCGGACAAATACGTTCGGGCTGATTTTTGTACTTCGTAATTTACTTAAGTTTTTACTCACTTGTTTTGGTTGATTTGGTTCAAAATTGTTCTGAACTTTACACACACTTTATTTATAGCCTATACACAGCCGCACGTTTAACACCTATGTCTTCGCGTTTGTATTCGTTCTTCCTTATCACTAGGACTAGTGGACAAACTGATTAACAAAGTATTCCCAAACATTATTCCAAATCACAAAAATAACAGTTAGTTGAATAAAGAAGCAACTCTTCTGACAAAAAAAAAGATGTGAATCACTAAAACTCTACAAAACTGAAGGTTGTTCGGTAGTCATCATACTTCAAAATCTAAATCAACCAAAACTATGTAACAAAACGGGTTTGGTGGTGAGAAAACTCATGGGCAACGTGATTTACGCAAAGATATTAAAAAAAAACTTTCAAGATGAGAAAGCTTTTATTCTGAAAATTTTGATAATCCCAACCGATTTGCCATTTAAATTTACACAAATTTTTATTTCTGATTCGTCTTGCATTCGGCATGACCATCAACAAATCAGAAGGCCAATCTTTTAGTTTTTGTGGCCTGAATCTAATCCGCAAAGCTGTAGAAATGGAAAAACAATTATATAATATAAACCGAGAAAACGGTTTAAAATTCAGCAAATCTTAGCTATCAGTATTACACCCTCTAATACCAAGATTAACCTTTTTGGGAAAGACACAAACTCTTACTCCCAGTAATAACGAAGTCAGTCAAGCGGTAACGGAAAGTGAATATCCGTTAATTACTGATCGTTTTGATATAAACACCGTCACTTACACACTTTTCTTCAGTGCCATTTACAGCAAAAGCCAAGTTCTATTTCTTGTTTTGGCTCTCAAGGAGAGACTAGGAGCAAACCTAAAAGGCTAGGTGTTCAACTACGACGTGGTCTAAGCAGAAAGTCGCTTATAATCGTGATTTTAATTGGCGAGTTCATATTGTTAAAATTTTTGTTTTTTTTCTCTCTTAGGGTTTTAAAAACAAGTTAAAAATAGTATAAGCATATATCTAAATACTAAATCTACTATTATTTTACTTTTTATAGATCCAAAATGTGTTCATAGCGCACGTTCAAGATTTTTTTGTGCTTGCTAAACTTCAGGATTGCGTTTTATGTAAATTATTATTGGTTTTAAAATTGCCAAATGCTATTTATCCTAGCTACAATTTTTTATCTTGATTTATAATTTTTATTTTATTCGAAAAAATATTAACATAAGAAAAACATGACCATCACAGTCATCGCACACTTTGTAAAATATACCTTCCAAAAACAACTTGTTTTACAAAACATTGAAAAAATGTTTTAAAAGATTGGTGCAAATTGTGCAAACTGCACTGTCGTATAGATACAGGACTTACTGATTTAATAAAATTAATCATATTGCATCTGAAAGTCTTGATTCGTTTAGGGAGATATAATATACAATAAAACTTTAAAATGTATTATTTTTAAGTTTAAAATTCTAATTTATTGTTATATATTTGCTAAAAATTTTAGACAAAAAGATATTTATAGATAAGAAAGATAACAAATCAGAGAAAGAAAAAGTCTTTTAGACTTTTTTTTGTTGATTTATAAAAGTGTTTTTTTTGCTTTTAATTAATCTTTTTTGTTTAAACTTTTTTAAATCATTTTTAATATCTACATAACTTAAATTGAATTTTTAATTTTATATCATTTAGTGACTAATAAATGTATAACATGTTTTTGATTTTTTGGCTTTTTATGTTTGTGTAATTTTTATTAATTTTTTATACCTTAACTTTGTAGGATTTACATAGATGATTCTACATTATTTATTAATAAATCAAAAATTTAATCAAACAATATTTAAAATTTTCTTGAAGTGTTAATAATAACCTTAAAATTTATATTTATTGTAAACGTGCAACAACTGATCACGTTATTCCTTTTTCTTCATTCCATCCACTCTCACACAAATTAGCAGCATTTAGATTTTTCTTAAACCGATTATATACTTTTTCTCTTGATTGTGATAGTTTTAATAAAGAAATAAATTTTATTTATTATCTAGCTAATATTAATGGTTATCCATTACATATTATTAAAAATTTACAAAAGAAAATTTTGTCTTCTATTAAAATTAAAATGTGTTCATCTCTTACACATGTCTCTAATCAATCTAAAATATATTTTTCTCTTCCTTATATAGGGCCATCTTCTTTTCAATTTCAAAATCTTTTAAAACATTTTGGAATTAACTTTTCTTTTTCGTCAAATAATAATATTAAATCTTTATTTGTTAATACTGAAGATAAAATTAATATTTTAGACAAATCCGGTGTTTATAAATTAAAATGTAGTGATTGCAACGCATTTTATATAGGACAAATAGGTCAAAAGTTTTTTATTAGAATTGCTGAACATCTATCTTGTATTAAAAACAATAACATTTCATTTAAATCATCATTTGCTAATCATATACTAAATTTTCATCATTCATTCAATTCTAAAAAAGATGTGGAAGTTTTACACATTTGTAATAAAGGTTTGAGACTAAATTTTTTAGAAATAAAAAAAATTATTAAAAATTACAATTCTAATCGTGAATCATCCCTTAACGACGTTGTTAACTTTATTAATAATTTACTTTTTCTAAATTAGTTTTTGTTTGAGTATTTCCATTATTCAATTATTTTTTTGTATCCTAGGATTTTCTATTATTAAGCTAATTTTGTGTTGTTCAAATTTTGAAATTTGTTGAACTTCAAATATTTAACCATTTTTAGTTTGATTAATATATGTTGGTAAGTTTATTTATTTTCATAACTTTTTGCTTTTTAATTTATATTATTTTTCAGATTTCTAGAATTATTATTTTTAAAGTTTATGTAATATTTGAAGTTTGATTTTTCAATTCTAATGTAGTAAGTTGATATTTAAATAAGATTTGATTTTATATTTTTTATTTTATAGTATACGCCTAAAGATGACAATTAGTCGAAACATGTAGCGTTAATTAAAATATAAAAATAAAAAATTAAAATGTAGTAATGGAAAGGCTTTGAGAATTTCAAAAAAATTAAAATAAAATAATATAATATAAATAATAATATAAATATAACATGTTGTTTTCAAGACGATTTCTGGAAAACCAATATAATACCGTTTTTAGAAATTTGACTTAAATTAGGATATATTTTTTACATTACCTTTTTTCATATTATTGCTTTTGTGTTTACTAAAGTTCATGTTTTCATTAAACTGTTCACAAAATACGAATACCTGTGTTAATTCAATTTTGGATATTACTTTGTTTGTTTATAATTGGTAATTTCATAACAACATTATTATTATTAGAATTAATTGGTTTTGTAAAAATAATTAGTTTTTTAATACAAAAGAATTTTTAATATATTGTAGAACTATATTTTAGTTACAATTGCAAAAAAAATATTACAAACTGCAATGATAATCGTTTAAAATGATTTATCCACATAAATATTAGTTAGCAACCCTAATAAAAAAGTTCAATAACAATTGGATAGCATTATTGTGTTTAAATAACGCTAATAACACTCGAGTCCTTGATGCAACATCATATAGCATCATTGTAAATGCTTAAACAGTAAGTACCATTAAAGTTGGTCATAGTCGATTAACATCAATAAACACATTTTGCACTAAGTACCTTATTAGTTGTTTAGTAGTACATACTTTAAAAACATACTTACATGAAGGAAAATGCTGTCTGGAGTGTTAAAGGGAACCCCATAGCATTTTTATTAAATACAAAAACTTTTTAAATACCGTTTTTAAAGATTTATTGTGCATTAATATGTTAATAAACATACTTCACTTATACAAAAAAGCATTTTTAAAATTTTAATTTTAAACGTGTAAAAACAAAAAGTTTTTAATGTATACATTTTCTGAAATAACTAATGTTTTTACAGATAAGATTATGTCATAATATACTGATAAGTCAAATTGTTTATTAAGGTTTTTGTTCATTAGATGGGTAATTATTAAAATAACATTTGAAATAGTGCATTATTAAAATAACATTTGAAATAGTGCATTATCTATAATCTTTTATGAAATCTTAAACCGATTACGTCATTAATACAATTTATTTCTAATATAACAATACATTGTACACGTACTCAATTTTCATCTGCAGTAGTAGGATTTTGTGGTGATTCGTTTTCATTATTGCTATTTCGAAATGCTTATGTCATGTTTAAAGTAAATTTTAAACCTTTCTTGAATCAAAAATTTTTAAATATACTAACTCTATAATTAAAACCAGTAATTTGTTGAATTTGTAATGTGTTTTTCAGTTATTTAAAAAATATTTTAAATGTATTTGTATTTGCTTGAATATTAGTAAAAAAAAATTACCTACGTAAAAACAAGAACAAGAAGAAAAACTTATATGTAAACATTTTTAAGTCTAATACAGTTATTTTAAATGTTTATTACAAAAAATAACTCATGTTATGTAATATTAAATCTTTCATCATTAATTCATTTTTGTTATATACCGAGTAGAGTGTTTAACGCACAAAAACGCTTCTTATTATTTGAGATAAAGGAAAATACTCTTTAGTACGCAATATGCACACGTTTCAATTGTGTATCAAATTAAGCTTTATATAAGCAATTCAAGCGTTTTTGCGACAAAAAATCTAAAATTTGAGCTACAGCTGTTGTTGACTGTTTACTATATACACATAAACAACAAAGACAATTTATTTTACAAAAACTTAACTACAACGAAAATGTACGCAAACAAAAACATTTTTTGGTAATAAACAAAATTTTAGGTTTATAATTGTTGAAAGTTCTAATTTAAAATATATTTTTATTTATTTATTTTTTATTTCTAACTTATTATGTGTGTGTTATTAAAATTTCATTGTGTTTGAACATTAGATTCAATAATTGTTTAATGTTAAATTTTAAAAAAATACGGAAAGTTGCATATTTGTTATTGTTTCGCAATAAAACAATACAGTAAACGTAATAAAAATATTAGCATTAGCGTAGAGTAAATGTTGTTGTAAATACTGTGCTACTCAGCCTACAAAAAATTTGGAAAATATGCATACAAATTTAAAAAACAAAATGTGCCGACCAATTATGTAGTCTAATTTGTCAATGTAAATTTTAAATTATTAGAATTTGTTTGTTAATATTGTAAAACTTAAAATAAACATATTTGAAATATTAATTTTTTATTTATCTAACCAATATTACTAAAACTAAAACACAACACAATGAATTAAGAAAATTAAATTTAACTAATCAATAACACAATAACTTACTAAATTAATATATATAATACTGTAAATGTTGATTTATATAATCATTATTTGCAATATTTTTTTTGAGTTATTATTAGTGTTTTCTTATATTTTTTTATTGTTAATGAAATATTTTAGAATCAAACGTTCCAAAAATTACAAAATTCTGAAATGAGCTATTCTGTTTAGAATACTAATTTTACATTTATTTTCATAAAATTTTATAATCATTGTTCTTTGAGGTAATATCACTCGGCCTTCGGCCTCGTGATATTACCAAGAAACACGCTTTTAACAATCTCTATGACAAAATTATCTCGGTATTATCAATGCTCTAGGGGTATTATAGCTGATAATTTTTTACTGTATCAATTAACCAATAAAAAAATTTGATTTTATTGCGTTTTTTAAAATTCAACCAATTATCAACAGATTACAGCGATAACACCACGGGTATGGTGTTATCGGGCAAAGCAGACATGATATATTCAAATATCAAATTAAATGTCAGATAGTAAATCAATTCATAATAATAATAGAAAAATTTGTTCATATTTGTAACAGCAAAATTAACAATGTTGGCTAAATCCCAAATTTTCTGGCCTAGACTATACAAGGAAGTCATTGAAATCCAGAAGTACGACAATTTTAATAGGCATAATCGAATGGATCTAGCGCCAATATGGAAAAACATGTTCCGGAAAACTAATAAATCGGAACCGTCACGAACCATTGACCCGAACGGCGTAATGCTTGTCAGGATCCTATATCTTGAGTTTCAGTTTTTTTCTGAAGAAGACAGCGACATGACTGTCGAAACGTCAAACATTGTATATTTTTCAAAGTTTGTAAGTTTTCTGAGTTTTATAAATTTTGTGAAAAGTGGTTCAAAACCTGAAAATAATTATTTGTTAAAAAATTTACTTCATGTTATGTATCAGATATTATATCAAGAAAAACGGGTTGATACACGTCTTAAGAAGCTTTTTCAAGGTCCACGACATCTTCTAAAATGTGCTGTTATCATCACTACCTGAATCACTTGTATTTTCATTCGAAAATTCAACTTTTTTGGCTAACCCGAAAAAACCAATGCTAATTAATAAAACATGCATTTAATAACTGTTATATAAAATTTAATTAGTGAATATAATAATATAAAACAAACGGTATAACTCGTTTGACTTTCTCAGCACAACTTTTGTTATGGCTAAAATTAAGTGTAATTTATTATCTTTAGCTCCGACGAGTCTCATTAGAACATGATTTTCAAATGTAGTTAAAATCTTTTGTTCTATTGGTTGATATTTTTCTTAAAACGCGTAACTTAATTTATTTATTAAATATCTAAAATTTTGTGATTCATTTCTGAATATACTAAAAGAAAAAATTCTACACTGAGAATTTGAAATATAAAAAAGGTTTACAAACAGCAAACTATTGTTTAGTAATTTTTCCAAACTAAAACTGCCAAGTTTAAGTTTACAACGTTCAGTTAGTTACAGTTAAACTTAAAGAGCTTTTTGTTTAGACTCTGAGAAAATATCTTTAGCATATGATTTCTATAAGTATTCGTGCCGCTTTAAACAAAAACAATGCTTGAAAAGTAAGAAAAGAGGCAAATATTATTCCATACGTGAGTGTTTCCACCGCAAAAGTTTCAGTTAGACAATTAACACATTGCGTGGCTTTATATAAGATAACAAAATTTATCCGGAGGTCACATCGTTAATTTTTGAGAAACACATCTTTTACTGTCTAACTATATGTGTATCAAATATAAAACCCGATACCGTGTATTTCAAATAAGGAAACCCAATCGTGGTCTTTGGTAAAAGTTATAGAAGTCATGGTTTAAACAAAATGGGAAAGATAGATCTAACACAACAAATAATTTGGAAAACTATTTATTTTACAAAATTTTAACACAAAAGTCATTTTGAAAAAGCTTATTTTCAAAACAATTTTTTTGGAATTAACGGTTCGATGTTTGTTTGGAGGATTGTACTTACTTGATTCACACGTGTCTACGATTAGCAAATTTTGCTTACTTCTTTTAGCTCTTCTTTATAACCCCAAATGTTCACCTAACTAAAAAGTTTTGTTTGCCATTAGAATAATTAACATTTTAATCTGGGTTACTCAAAAACAAATGCGGTGTGATCCTTACGAACAAAAGATACTAACGCTGAAGCATACTTTACATCACAATGGTCTAGCAAGGTATTTATTAATTATTTTTATTACAATGGTAACTCAAGCGAGAACACGCATAATAATAGTTCAACATGTTTACGTACTGTAGGGTAGTACGTATCAAACTTCGCTTTCGACAAAGTGAGAATTTTATTTGGTGTAAGAAACACTTTTTGTGCGCGTTACTAATTTAACTGTTTTAATCTACAAAGACTTTAATACGGTGTAAGAAACACTTCTAATCTACAAGATTGTCAATTTAATCGTCATTCTTGCGTCATTTATTTCTAACAATAAATTATTAAGTCGGCTGTTATTGTACTGTAATAATCATTATGTAACGGAATTAAAACGCGAAGCGACGTTTATAGATACTCACAGGCTAATTAAAATCCCAAATTATTATATCCTACTCTTACATTTGACGTCAAGAGTTTTGGGGAGGTTTTGATATTTAATCATAAAATATCGCAAACGCGTTTAGTTTTTATTACCACCGTTCTTAATTGATTGATGCGATATATTAGGGTAGGAACTGATGTTTCCAGACCCAATATCTTTTTTTGTTTCTACTCGATATGATATGATTACGATTTAGGCGCCATTTACACGGTGTACTTATTAACTATATTTTTGTGTAAGGATCTTGGTTAATAGCAGTGGCGTAGCTACGAGCTCATGCCGATTGTATTTATTGTTTATATAAGAAGTGTACCGACAACTACATTGTATTCAAAACTGTACCGCTGATACTCATCTCTCTCTTCTTTTACTTTTTATAAGATCATATGTAATGCTAATAGTCAAAATAAACGAAATTTTTTGTCCGTAATAACTAGATTGTTTTATGTCTTCACGCACATTTGAGGATTGCCGGTCTGGGGTATTTCCTTTTCTCTATCTCTGATATTCGTTTACTTATAGGATTACTTTCTATGCGTAAACAAAAGTGGCGCTAGGGCACAGTTTACTCGAAGAATTTAGGTACTGACAATTCGACTTACAACCATCTACGACGGAAGCTAGAGAAAGGGTGAGCCAAACAACTATTAATTTTTTTTCTACGTTCTCAATTTGTACGTTACACAAATAATAATAAATAAACTTTTAAAAACTTTGTTTCACTCGGGATGAAAAATGCCCACTTGTGAAAAACGCCCAATTTACAAAGAAAAAATATGTAACTATTAGTGAATAATAGAGATTTTATTTTTGACGTGTAAATCTTTGTATGTTATAGAAACAGAAAATTTCAAAATAAGTTATAGTGAGCCTTTACAGTTTATAAAATTTTATTTAAACACAAATGTTTTTAATTTTAGTTCTGTTTTTGCCAACGATACATTAAAAATTTATCATTCTTTTGTTTTAAAGATTGTATCTTTAAAAATTGTACACATTGGTAATAATGTACCAGCCTGAGTTCTTTTTTTAACTCTCATCTGCTGTATTTAAAAGCAAGTAACCGAGGTAGAAACTAAATCAAACATTTAGTGATTCCAACTCTTGGCAAAATCAGGGTTAAGCCATGAGACCCCGTTTTCGTTTTGAGTATTATTTTGTTTTTTATAAAATTTATTATTTTAATTTTTTATTTTGTCAATTAATACTTTCAACTAATTTGTAATCATTTAGATTTTTGTCAGTAGAATTATGTTTTTATATGTAATGTTATAATTAGTTTCTTTGAGATAAAGATGCCAGTATTAACCGGAGCAACTTTTATATTCTAAATCATTTGAAAAAAAGCACACAGTTATTAAATATAACTATTAAAAATTATTCCACTTACAGATAATTATTTACTTTAACAATACTGTAACAATACAATAAGTTTTGATCCTCAATCTAAAAAAAATGTTAATTATAATATCTGCATGTGATTAGTGTTATTTTTTTTATTATGCTACAGTACAGTTACTTAATAAGTCAGAAATTTGAGGTATATATGTAAACATAACTTAAAAATAGAATACTAAAGCAATTCAGATATCAAATGTCACCTGTGACAGTGTTGCTCAAACTTACAGTATCCATGTCAGCTGGAGGCGTAAGACGACTGCAACGAAATAATATGTATAAACATTTTATGTATCTTTTATATTAAAAAAACAACAACAAAAATCATAGCTAATACATCTAAAATAAATATTTAATATTGGCTACAAACATATAAATAAAATGAATAAATTATAGTTAAGTACACCTTTACGCATAATTTCTAATTAATGCGTTTGTTTAATAATAGATGTACTTTTTAGTCAATGCTAAATTGTGAGAAGTTTTTAGGTCATAGAAAGAAACTAATTTTAATTTAAAAACGTATATAGTAGTGATTGTAACAATGCATATAGTTTGATAAGTAATTGTTATAATATTGTTATAATATTATAAACATATTTTTTGTTTAAAAATACATTGTATTAATATAAAATAAGAATAAATGTATTTAATAAAACATACCATTAAAAAGATGCATATGAGAGCGTCTTAGAAATAGTGTATTTTTAACATTTGCTGTTAAAAATTACCAAATAAATATCAATCCGACAACGAATGAACACGTTAAATAAAAAGTCAGATAGCGATAGCTACTGCTGAATAAAAAATTATTTTACGGATGACCACATCTGTTTTGTTGTTGAAGCTACTTACTCCCAAACGTCCCCATTTAAATATATAATGCAGGATACAGTCCAACTTAGATAGAACGTTATTCATTACGCACATCTAAAACACTTTATTTAACCAAAGATTTATGCTACAACACCTAAAAAATAAATAAACAACGTACATGTATTTCTTTTTTAATTTTATGTTATTTAAAATATATAAAAACTTATTAAGCATCTACAAAAATTTATATATTTGAACAATATAAAATCAAAGTCAAATCTTTTTTAACGGCGGAACATCACGCTTTACAAAAAATATACCCAAATCAAATAAATTTAACACTGTTATTATTTCAACTCGTAAAGTGAAAAAGCTTTTGAAAGTTTAGAGTTTCGTGTAAAAACGTTACAGAGTAAAAGAATAATGTAATGGGTTTTGTCGACATTTTTACATAAACACGAAAGTAATATAATTTTGAAGACTTTTAAAGATTAAATTTTAAAAAAACAAACGCTCTAAAAAGTGTATGAATTAAAATTGTAATTAATTTTTTGTTACTTATACAAACGTTAAAATATTGTACACGCTATAGAATTAATAATAGTAGTTGATTTTTTAATTTAAAAGTAATGCTATGTAACTTTTTTTTACATCAAACTACTTTTAAACGCTTTTGTCTGTAAACGTTTTTAATCAAACTGCAAACTCATCTATAAGTTTTTAGTTTTTAATTAAGAAAACAGCTTGTTAATATTTTTATAAAAACCATGCGTTTCGTATTTTAAAGTTATGACGTCTAATATATAAATAATAATTCATTTTGAAAACTAGTTTACCATAATTTCAAGTTTTAGAAAAATAATTGGTAATATATAGTAAAGGTGCCATGCTATTAAACATAATCATACACTCTAAGTTTATATTTTAAAATTCATTTTCAATAGTTATTTTTGTTTAATTTAGTTTTTCTAATTTGTCCATAAATAAGTGATATAAATACATATATAAGAAACAATTTTGATTGCCTACATCAAATTTAATTTGTTAGTATAAAGTATGTCATTAAATTTTAGATATGTTTATTAACATTATTTTTTTTAGAAATAGTGATAAGATACGCAAAATATCAAGGATATTAAAATAATTAATTGAAGATGTAAAAGTAATACTTACTTTAAAAAAAATTCATTAATTATAATTATACAAGTTTTTTAGCACTGAAAAATTATATTCCTTGTTATGGTAAACTGACTTTAACTTAACCTTCAACAGACCAGGTTAAATTTGTAATATTGAAGACCAAGTGGAGTGCATTTGCACCCCAGTCGTTTTCGTACTTTTCTACCCTGTTTGCAGAAGTTAACTATATTTTAATTAAAACAGTATAGAAATATTTCTAAATACATCCATAATAGACTACACAGTTTATTATAATCAACTGTTTCAACAGTCATTGTACAAATAGGTTGAATACATAAGTTTAAAAAAAAATAATAAAAAAGTAAATAGTAGTATCACTACGAACAATTTGTGCATATTATTTTAGAAGGACTGTGGACACTACAAAAAAAATTATAGCATTTTGCACAGGATTTTTGTGATTTTCTATCTTTTTTTGCTTTAGTAGAGGCAACAGCGTCCTCGTCTGCCGTTTGTTGTAGCATTAATAGGCTATGCCAGTTTAGGCAGTACAAGTGCCATTTGTTTTTTATATTTGTAGATATGTATGTATTTGCATATTGTTTAATTACATTTGCTTTTACTAGTTTTTTGCCTAGTTCTAGTAGAAACTTTTGGCGACAGCGAGCGCTGTCATTTTACCAACTACGGTTAGCAGTAAACCACAGTTTATAACTATTTATTCCTGCCATAAGCCAGCTGTTGGTTTTTCTTTGCACTAAATAATGTGTTTCTAAATTATCAGTTGTGTCTACAGCTCCCTCTGTCTTGTTGTAATAAATGATTATATCCGGCTTGCAGCGTTTTTCTTCTTTTTGTACTTTATCGCCTTTGTGCTTAGTAAACAACAAAACAACTGCAGCATTTTTTTTTTGAAACATATGATACTAATGGTACTCAAATACAAATATACTAGAGTGCTTTTTTTTATACCATGCAGAATGGAATTCTTTAGGAATTAATGTCTTACTTTTTGCATGGTGCCACATAAAGTCAACTTTTTCAGTTTGTTTGCAAGCCGTGAGCTTGTAAAAAAATGTTAGTTGTGATACTATGCCGCGAAGGTAAATGTTCGATTAAATACAACACCGCTCGCTGCACCTGATGTTTTTTAGGTTTACTGCTCTGTTTTCCTAAATAGATAATCAGAGTTTACAGTGTAAGCGGTTTCACAATTAGCCAGGCTCCAATCTTCAACGCATACTTATCAGGTTTACCCCTATCAGCATTGCTATCAAGTTATTTACATCCGAGTGTCACTTTAATGAAAATATTTTGATACAAAATTATTGGTACGATTTTCATAGCTAATAGATAGCTTGGTGATTTGTATACGCTGCTCTCGTTGTTAATGCATCAATCTGTTATAAATTCAACGCAAAAATTTAAACGCTCAAAGCATCAATTTAGTTCATACAAAATTCATGAAAACGTTATACATACTTTTTCATATTAGTCATTTTGCAAACGTTGCATAATATTTTTCTCGGAAATTATTAATCTGAAGATGGCAATTTATTTACTACTAGGATAGGAATCAAATATGTGTAGTTTTTTATTTAATCTATTGTGTATTTTACGCAAAAGACAATTTGTAAAGAAAGATAAATTATTTTAGACATTATAATAATAAAGTAATTATATAATAATTTAACAGAATAATAATAGTTATTAAAGGTAAGTAGATATAATTTTAGACATAAAAGTTTCATTATAAATAATAATAATAATAATAATTTTTTAGGGTAAATGGTGTATATAAAAAAATTTATGCGTGCCTAAGTGCGTGCGTGTGCGTGCGCCTGTGTGTGCGTGTGCGCGCGCATGTGTGTGTGTGTGTTTGTGTGTGTCTGCTATTTCTAACAGTTCCTGTCAATTATTCGAATTATTTTTACAGTTTCTTCTTCCTAAAAATTTATTCAGATACCTTTTCTAACAATAACAGTTTATTAGATATCTCATTTACAATTTACCATAAATTTCAAATATAATCTAGTTTCCAATCTTGCCTACGACGATTTTTTTTAGAAAAAAAATTTTATACGTTGGAGGAAACCCATGATACGTTAAAAATAACAATTTTTAATGATTCACTAAAAAGGAAAGTAATATCGAGGCGCACAAAGATAGGGCTTAGTCTATGTGACAACATAGCTTCCATTTACTATATTTCGGTTATACCTTAATTAAATCGAGGAAAAAATTTCAAAAAAATTATAGCGTGCTAGAAAGTCAATACAAGCGTGCACATATCACTTAAAAGTGGGTAGACTAAAAATTGCTTTTAATAAAACTTGTTTAATGTGTTTTCTGAATTCTCTATATTCTTTTGACTTGAACATTTTTTTTTCAATTTAACAGTAAAAAATATGTAAACATTTTGTATAAGGAATATATGTAAATGCGTACTTATACGTAATAATATTTTAATTTTAGGTTTTTTTATATCATATATACTATCACAAAATACAGTATTATTGTTTTAATGCACAATAAGCATAAATATAATCTAATCTTTGTAAATTATGAGATTCTACTAGGCAATAAGTATCTGAGATGCTCTTCTAACTTATCAAGTTAGTGGGCAAAAAATTGCTTTATTTATTAATAGTGAAAGAATTAATAAAATAATATAAATTATATTTTTTTTAAGTATATGTGTAAGAGTAGATGACTAGTAATAAAATTTTTAGGAAAATAACTCACAACTTTGAAAAATGAATCATTAAACCTTTAACATCTTTTAATTTTAAACGGTCACAAAAACTTGATTTTAACATTTACCATGTAAAACGCACTTTTTTTAAATTGAATACATCTGATTTTAATTAAAATGTTTTGATTTGCTGCAAGCGAAAATATTTATTTGTGATTTCTAGTCATTTTTTTAAACTTTGGGTTGCACTCCAGTGTAAACGGACGTTATTCGTTCTGCAACTGCAAACAACATAGGCACATGTTAAATTTAAACTGTGGTTTACTTACCCGCTTCTGTTATTAAAATTGTAAGTGCGTTAGTCGTGATATAAAAAGAAACTATAATTTGTAAGAGTAGGTTTTTTATGCATAGTGATGTAACTTTTTTTCTTACAGCAATTTTTGTTTCCACATATGTAATTATGTATGCTTTTTAGTACGTACCATTTGGTTTCTATGAATTTGTTTTGCAATGCGTTTTACGATTACGTTTTTAGAGAAAGTGCCGTGATATTTTTATTTGTATGCAAGATGTTAGTCTATGTACAAATTCGATAAAAATTCAAAAAATTTGGTTGATTTGTTTTGGTACGTTGCAAATCAGAAATTATATTACGATACGTCTAAGTTTTACAATATTTTTGTAATAGATCTCTACAAATCACAGTAAAAATACGAAAAAGTTTAAAGTTAAAATACGTAAGAAATTGCACAATATTAAGTCATTAGTAAACTTAAATTTTTTGCGTAATTGAATTTCTTTGCTTATCCTTGTAAATAATTTTTTTTTTAAATTAGATTAATAACAATAACATTGTGGCGTTTAAATTTAAATTTAATTTTTCGTCTTTTAAATCAAAATAAAGAATCTTTAGGTTACGATTGCTACGACCCTAATTATAAATTTCTAAATAATTTTTTTAATTGTTTATGTTCTATATTTTGTATTTTGTATTTTAATATTAGTAAGCTATGTAAGCTATTCTGGTGCAATATTTTTATCCTCTAATTAAACTATAGAATAAAGCTACATAAATAGCGTTCAACGTTCGATTTTTTGTACGTTACATTTTTACAGTTTTTTATAAGTTACAAGAGTTTACTTTTATGTTATTACTTTTTACGTATTACAGTAATAGATTTCTATAATATACATATTTAGATTGAAAAAAATTTTTACAAGATACAAGACGACTTAAAAATCAGTTGTTTCGATAATGTTATTTTCAGAAATACTTTGATTATGCCGATTATTTGCTCAAACGTTTTATATCAAATTTATACTTTACACTTTTCATGATTATTTAACGTGTAAATAATCTTGTTCAGTTAAAGTATATAAATCAATAATAAAAACTACTTTATATATTTGATTATTTGAAAACAAAATGTATATTATATATAATTGCGCTATTATCTACGTGTTAAATCATGTAATTTCTCTATGTAATTTTATCGACATTTATATACGTTTGTAATAACTTTAGCTTTTTGTAATTGTGTTTAAGAAAATATGCAGTGTTTTCACTAGTGATTTGATTTAAATAAATAAATATCAAAATATATGTTTTTGTAACAGTTTATTACAAACAGCTAGATATTCCTTAAAAGTCTAGCTTTTGTAATTACGTTTCATGTAATTTTTTAATAAAATTATTAATTTAACTTTATGGAGATTACTACAAATAAATTATGCTGTAATGTTCCATTGACCATTACATTTGCTGTTAACTTTACTTAAAGTACTCTAATATTTAATCCATAAACGGATTAAAATTGAGTTCAGTTTAAGCTGATATAGTTCTTGAATAATTAACTTTGCATTCATTATCATTGGAGTTAATTCCGTAACAATTATACAAGTGAGTGATTGCAGTTAATATGGTATGTTTTGTAATAAATTGCTATTTAAGGTAAATAATTCTTATATAAAAAATTTTTATAAACATGACTAGGGTACATGAAGTTTTTGTTGTCAAATAAAAACGTTTTTATAGGAATAGTATATAATACACAGTTATTAAAGATTTTTGCAAACAAAATAAATAAACTAAATGATAATGTAAAATATAATATTATAAAACCAAATTAAGAATTTAAAAAATAAGTCACAAATAATTAAAAAAAACAATGAAAAAATTTGAACTGCAATAAAAACTAATTACAAATTATACTACATAATAACGTTTTGTTTTTAAATAAAATTTTAGAATTTTATGTTTCAAATAATTTGCATATAAAATTAAAAAAATATTTTATCAGAATACAATTCTCCATTCTACATAATTCTCGTGTTCTCGTTATCACACAAGCTGAGTTCTTGTAACACGTCGCAGTGGACATCTTCAAAGACCGGAACAAACTGATTGATTTTGCCGTAAAGTCTTGATTTTTTAAACCGGCCTTCGATCGATAAAACTGGTTTCTAAATCTCCGGTAAAGAAAACCTACAATCTCGGTTAAAAATAAAAGGATTTTTAACCATTTCAATGGAATCTTTAGTTTCTTGCTGATAGTAATTAGAAATAATTGAAAAAAAAAATTGTGTTTTCAAACAAAATTTGACGACCCCTTTTTAGCACGTGTTTCGCTACCGCTGACTTCAAAAATTGTCTAAGACGACTGCATTTTTTATGTTCTTTGATACGACTTTAGCCGCTTCTGTCCCTTTTTCCTATGTATGCACAACCACAACAGCAAAGTATGTTATAAACGCCGTTAGATTGAAAAGAAATAACGTTCTTGACAGAATTTAGAAATAGTTTAACAATAGTAACAATGTTGTGTTTAGACGACATTTTTTCTATACGGTTCGTAGTACCTTTGACATATGGTAGATAAGCGATAGATACTGGTTGAGACATAGATTCCGCTGTTACTCTTGATTCGGCGGACTTAAACTTTGTAATAGATTGTTTAATACTTTTTTCTATTGTAATGGTTTGCCACTAACACCTTGGTTAGATGATTTAACTTGTAATAAAAAATAAAAACACACAATAATAATAAACGTTCAAAATATAAAAATACATTTATCGAAAGCAAAAATTCTTATTTACCACAGCAGTAGTCGGAACACAGACCTCTGGGTGTGAGCTTGAATGAAAGTAAAATACGCAGGCGTGAATTCCTTTAATGTATTTGCAATTATAACATATTACACTAACTATTTACATTAAAGAAAAAATTAACATTATTTGGATTAAATAATATTTGGGTTAAAACAATATTTGAATTAAAACAATATTTGGGCGCCAATCACCTTTAAATTGGTGATAAATAGAAAGCATAAAATTTTATAACTAACTATTAATTGATATCAAATTCAAAAGTGATAAACGTTTAATTTGTTACGGAGTATGTATTACGTAAAGTTTTTTATTAACACAATTTAATTAATTTGAATTTAAAATATAATACGTAGTAGAATAACTTCAAGTTGACTCACCATATAATATGACGTTATCTTCTATGTATAGCACATTCTTTGTTAAAATGATAAGCTTGTTCCAGAACAAAATAACAAATCAAACAAATGTAGATTGGAAAGCAAAAACAGCAGGCATAAAACCAAAACATAAATGCAGTAAAGAAAAAGTCCAATAAAGAAATTGTCCAATAACGGAAAAGTCCAGTAAATAAAAATTCAATAACGAAAAATCCAGTAAAGAAAAAGTCCAACAAAGGAAAAAATCTTAAACATTAATAATTAGAATAGTTTTTAATCAACATGAAATCACTTACGTTGCCTTACATACAACGGTCTTAAGAATAAATCCCATTGTCTAAATGCATTGCGTCACATTGTGAAATCACTAAAATTGTTGAATTCAATAGAAAATTATATTGGAATGTAGATAAACTTCCCAGCAATTAGTTGGAAAGAATAAAAATTAATTTGTATGCGTTTTTACGCCATAATTAAAAAAATTTGGCTTCCTTGCAACACCTACTTTGTGCAAGCCTAAAGATGGCTCATACGGAAGTACGAACAAAAATTGATTGCTCGGTCGATTCAAAGTACGACGCGACGTTGCCAAACTGAATAAATTTAAATGCAAATTAGTTGCAGAAAATAAACGAATGCAAAATTGAATTTTTTTGTTTTTATCTCTACACTGGCGATGCGTATATGCATCAACAGATGTAACCGTTGTTTAATTTTGTGCGGAATCTTTTATCAAATGTGTTCTTCAAGACCATTTAAGTAATTATGCATTACTTTATTGAAGTTATTTTACGTTTTGAAATTCAACTTTGTTATTTTGGGTTTGTAACTAAATTTGTGTTCAGTTATTTTATGCCGTGTCGTGTTTTCGCCGATTTCGCATTTTTTTGTAATGTTAAATTTAATATTACAGAATGAATTGTAGTTTCGATTTTCAAACCTTTTTTAATTTTCGATATATCAGAAATTTGATATTATATTTGCTTGTTTACGTTAACACCATTTAGAGTTATATTTACATTTTGTAATTGTTGCATTTCTCCCCGTGAAAAAAGCAGTTAACAAACCTGTGTTTTTGCGTGTTAATTAAATTTTGCATCTTTTTTTTTTCACTATTGCTTGGTTTCACAAGGATTTACGTCACTGGTTGTGGTACTGAATTGATAAAAAAAGTTTATTTTTGTTTCTGAAAGTTAAGTTTCTCAAGTTAGAACACATTGGAGAAACCTTTATTGAGTATGTAGTTACGGTGGGTTTTAGTGGTGTATTGAACGATATTACGAGCTTAATAAAATTTTAAGTAAATAGAATTTTTCTAATTTGTATGTTGTAATAAAAAAGTAAAAAGCATTTAATAAAAAGTAAAAATAATATAACCACGGCAAGCAATCGTAGGCATAGACATCAAGGTAATGGGTTGAATCGAAATAATTACAAAGACGTGAACTCCGTTAATTTATTAACTATACTTAACTAACTATTACATTAAAGAACAATGAACAATAAACATATTTAGAATAAAACAGTATTTAAAATAAAATATTGGACGCCAACCACATTAAAGTGGTGAATAAAAAGCGTAAAATCTTACACATAATAAGTAATTAATATTAAATCGTTGATTAAATGCAAATGTCGTGAACGTTTGATTTGTTATCGAGTGAATTCGGTTTAATAAAACAACTCAACTTAATTATTTGAAGATAAAACGTAACACAGGTAGTATTAATGGTAGTTGACTCACCATGTATAGTATAACGTTATCGGATATCTTCTATTTTTAGCACATACTTTGTTCTCGTGATAAAATTCTTCAACAGGAATGTAGATGTCAAAATACACCAATCAGCATGAATCATCAATGTATAATAAACTTCATTAACGATAATTCATTAATTCAATCGACAAAACCAAAATAAAGGATCCAGAATAAAATCCAATAAAAAGAAAAATCCAATGAAAATAAAAAAAACCCTAAATACAAATAATTAGAATAGTTTTTTGAATGACATCATTTACTTACGTTGCATTTACACTTAGCAACGGTCTTCAAAACAAATTTCCTTTGTCTTACAATTGCGCAATACTTTGAAAGCACTAAAAATGTTGAATTCAATAGAAAAATTATATCAATATAAAGGTAAACTCACCAATAATTAGATGGAATGAATCAAAATTAAAATACATGCGTTTTTACGCTATAATCAAGAAAATTTGACTTCCCTGCAACACTACAACGCGCACGCAAGCGTGGCCCCAGCGAAAGTGAAATTTCCAGCCACCTTCAAGTCGGTTAAAACAACGCGACGTTGTCAAACTGAATTAAATTTACGTGCAATATTAGTTGCAAAAATAAATGATTGTAAAATTGAATTTTAATTGTAATGAACTTAAACGGGACGTTACACACCCCCTCCATAAAATTTGAAATCGGAAGGTTTCAAACTTCGAAGTGCAGAAAAAAACAAACAAAGGCAAAAATCAACAACAAACGCAAAATAAACAACAACAAATGCAAAAAGCAACAACGAACGCAAAATAAACAACAACAAAGGCAAAAAGCAAGTCTCGCAACATCATTGCACAAGAGTCAAATTCCAAAACTTATTTCTTAAACAAAATAACTTAATCTAATGAAATCCTAATCTAAACCTTAAATTAGAAGTCAAAATCGTGTAAAGGTAGTAAACCTAATAAGTCACAATCGAGGATAGCGGATTACACTTTAGGAATACTGCGTCCAACCTACCATTTTCCCAAAGCGGAAGATGAAATTAGAATTACAAGTTCGACAGTACTATGTAACGAAGGATATAGATAAAAGAGGGACGTCGCGCGAATCCGCGTCATCGTTTGACGTATATTCCACAAATACCAAAACCACTCGAAACAATTTCCACCTTACTAAATAACTCAAAAGAGAAGAGATTGAAAATAGAATTGAAGAAGAAATACTAAACAAAAGTTCCTAAAGTTAGTCGGCTCTTACGACAAGCAACAGGTATTGCTGTGAGAAAATTCTGCTCCCGTCCTCACACAGGGCAAATGAATAAATAACAAGATTAAATACAAAACTTTAAAATGAAATGAAAATCATCAATACTTCAAACAAGGAAAATAGGTATTAATGCTCTAAAATGAGTTTTAAAGTTACACATATAATTATATGCTCAAAGGTAAACTCAAAATGTTCGTCTTAACAATTGCACACAAGCAATTAAAAAACTCAAAAACGAGAAGACGAGTTCCAGAGAAGAAATTCTCAGAATCGGCAATAAATGTAATCAAATACATCAAAATAAAGCAGTAAAATAACTGCAAATAAAATAAAAGTCTTTGGTCAGCGCATTAACCAAAGAATACATATACCCACTCTGTGGTATACAATAAACATTGAGATTTCCTCAACATAAAATAAAATATAAGGCATCCAATCACTTAGATTGTAATGTCCCTCAAGGGTGAGCATCAATAAAATTTAATTAAAAATGTAAAATCCCAAACCGAAGCTTGAAGTAAAGAAGAATCAATTTCAATCCATGTTTGAATCGTAAGTCAAATTCAGGTTAATATGAGACTCGGTTGGCTGAACAGCCTCCAAAGCCATACATAAAGAAATTAAATGAGAAATAGAAGTATTCATCTCAGTCGTAGTTGAATTGAAGTTGTTGGAAAAGAACTTGAAATCGAAAACAAATGTATCAATAAGAGTAACTTCACAGTTATCAGAATCAAACGAAACAATCGAAACAACACTCTCAAATCATACACACAACAAACATTCTCAAACATCAAATCGTAGAGCTCTTCTTCCAAAAGTAAAACACACTAAGCACATCCTAAAGATACCGTAAGAAAAATATAACATATGGTCAAATACCAAATTTCAAAAATACTGAATGCAAAAACTCCCAAATGTAATGAATAACAAAATTCAGATAAACAAATCAACTTCAATACACTAAAACAGAACTGCACAAACAAAAATAGGATTAACTTAAGATCATTATAGTCTGTTGCATTAATGATAGGCAATCTAAGAAGAGGGAACTTCTGAGCTTCACGAGATCCACTCATAATGTTGTACACCCACAACTAAAAAGTACCAAAAACACAAGCGGAACTGACATAAATAATCATTAAAAGTCAACCTAATGACACCAAAGAACTTATTTACTTGGCATAAAAACCAAATGAAACAAAACAAATTTTACAATAAAAATCACGATAAAACTAAACACAAACTAAAACAAGAAACGTAAACTAAAACAAAAGAAAATCAAACAAGTAAAAACTATACTAACATATCAAAAAGAAATAACAGTTCATATTTTTTTAAAATATGATTACTGCTTTCACATCCTGAAGACGGAGCTTCAAAACAAGACAAAATTTAAAATGACATAAACCAAAAGACAAAACATAATCGTGTGAACTCTGTGTTTCACTTCGAATTTCTAACAAATCATAATCGTAACCAACCAGAAGAAAATCTCTTTCAAAATCTAAACAAAACAGAATCGAACAAATTTCAACTATTAAATAATTTAGAAAAATCATTAAATCAAATTTTACAAAAAATAATTTCGCTCGTAACAACTTTAGTCTACTTTCGACATTCTCATTACTAGCATCAATGCCTCGTAAAAACAATTCATGAAATAGCTCGTCACTTCTGAGAGCTTCGACAAAATACATGATAACAATAAAATCAAATTCAAAAATAAGTCTTAACCTAAAATACACAACATAATAAAATACAAAGTACAAAAGTATTCAAAATTTAAAATATAGGAAATTCACAGTAATTACTTCATTCAAAATCAGCCCCAAGTTGGTAGCGACAGTGTAATAAAAAAGTAAAAAGCATTTAATAAAAAGTAAAAATAATATAACCACGGCAAGCAATCGTAGGCATAGACATCAAGGTAATGGGTTGAATCGAAATAATTACAAAGACGTGAACTCCGTTAATTTATTAACTATACTTAACTAACTATTACATTAAAGAACAATGAACAATAAACATATTTAGAATAAAACAGTATTTAAAATAAAATATTGGACGCCAACCACATTAAAGTGGTGAATAAAAAGCGTAAAATCTTACACATAATAAGTAATTAATATTAAATCGTTGATTAAATGCAAATGTCGTGAACGTTTGATTTGTTATCGAGTGAATTCGGTTTAATAAAACAACTCAACTTAATTATTTGAAGATAAAACGTAACACAGGTAGTATTAATGGTAGTTGACTCACCATGTATAGTATAACGTTATCGGATATCTTCTATTTTTAGCACATACTTTGTTCTTGTGATAAAATTCTTCAACAGGAATGTAGATGTCAAAATACACCAATCAGCATGAATCATCAATGTATAATAAACTTCATTAACGATAATTCATTAATTCAATCGACAAAACCAAAATAAAGGATCCAGAATAAAATCCAATAAAAAGAAAAATCAATGAAAATAAAAACCTAAATACAAATAATTAGAATAGTTTTTTGAATGACATCATTTACTTACGTTGCATTTACACTTAGCAACGGTCTTCAAAACAAATTTCCTTTGTCTTACAATTGCGCAATACTTTGAAAGCACTAAAAATGTTGAATTCAATAGAAAAATTATATCAATATAAAGGTAAACTCACCAATAATTAGATGGAATGAATCAAAATTAAAATACATGCGTTTTTACGCTATAATCAAGAAAATTTGACTTCCCTGCAACACTACAACGCGCACGCAAGCGTGGCCCCAGCGAAAGTGAAATTTCCAGCCACCTTCAAGTCGGTTAAAACAACGCGACGTTGTCAAACTGAATTAAATTTACGTGCAATATTAGTTGCAAAAATAAATGATTGTAAAATTGAATTTTAATTGTAATGAACTTAAACGGGACGTTACAATGTTTTACGGTTTTGACGATTCATTTGGGCCCGAGTATAATTAAAGTTTCATAGAATTTATTGTGCCGTATTATTCCATTTCGCCATAAAGCGGTTAAAAATCTTCCGACGAATCATTGCAAATTTGTAACCACTCAAATTTTTGGGTAGCATCTTTTGAAGAGCTTTATAAACAATTTGAAACCCACCTCCGGTAGCTACAAAAATGTAAGGTATTGATGACAATACAAAATTAATTATGATTTTATGTTTCGTTAAGTGTTTAAAAGCTTTAAACTTAAACAAAATAAAAACACAAATATCAGAACTTTTAATTAATGACCCTTACGATTTATGGGTCATTTAAATTATTTTAGAAATAAATTGTTGCAGTCCTAAATTTTCTTTATAATAATATCGACGTCAAATCTTTCGAATTAAATTAAGACAGTAGTATTAGAATGTTTGATTTTATTATTTTGGAATGTTGATTTTTTAGTATATTTTATTTTTTATTATAATTGTTTTGCTGCACACAAGGCCTTGAAATTTCATTTACCTTAAAGGTACATAGCGCATTTGTTACATTTTGTAAATACTAATTTTAATATACGTATTTATATTGTTTTTGTTTTATGTACTATTCTTTTATTTTATTTGTTTGTGATCTAAATTTATGTATATATATATTTTTAAATTTGTTTGTGTTTAATTTAAATTTAATAAATGTTAAATAGTTAATTTTGTATAAAAGTTTTTATTCCGTCGGCAGGTTTTAGTATAATACACTCTGACAAAAGTAAGTTACGTTAATAGTGTATTCAACAAGAACTGTTTTTTTTTTCATTGGCAAAGTCCAGAGACCCTTATTGAGCTATAAACCTTCCTGGCGCACTTTTGTTTTATTTTTATTTTGCATTTTTTGTTTCCCAATCAATTACACGGAGTTGTTTTAAAATGACCTACAAGTCTCCACAGAGCACCGGAAATTTATGTTACTTTATCTAGGCAGTTTTTTTAAACAGTGTTTACATGTAGCAAATACTGATTCATCTACATTACAATAGTTAATAAAAATTTAGACATTTCCTGCTAGGAGCAAATATGAATCATCAGTAAGTGCGGCACTGAGACTAAAGCATTGCGTCTGTATGACTTCGTATGCATCGTTAAATTTTATAAAGTCCATGTGTCAGGTTGATGTTTTGGACGGTAAAGTGCATTGCTTATGGTTTTTAGTGTATTGAAAAAGTGCAAAAGTAAATAAAAAAATTGTTAAATAAAAATTGTTAAACTTGTCTGGTCAATTATGATTTTAATTTTACTGTAATTGTTACATATTTGGACCTATTAAATTAATGAAGATTATTTTTAGACAAAGGTTGTAGATATTATACTAAAATTACTTAATAATAAACAATGAACGAATGATAATTAACAGCTTAAAAATTTCAATGTTCAAGTTCAATTGTTTTATTTAGTTTCAAACGTCATTTAAAACTTTTGCATGTGAATCCATTCGAACATTTTAAAAATGCATTTTCTGTTAGGTTAAATGTTGTTATACAAAATTCACAACTTAAACGTGATATTATTATGTGTAGAAATTTATATTTTTTGTAGATGAGTGACAAAATAGAAATTAATAAAATAACATCGGAACAACTAGTGGAATTGTTAAACACAATCAACACAAATGAAAGTAAAGTAAACCTTGATAAAAATTTACTGAGCGATCGTACTGATGTTGAAAACGTATTAAATACTAGATCAAGTGGACCAAACAAAAACATTAAACTAAATCTTGGCAAATCAGGATCTATAATAAAAAAAAAATGTACAAAATTTCATACCAAAGACGCAAGAGAACACAACAAACACCTGAATATGAACCAATTCTACCACAATGTGACTTAGAGAGTGATGATGAAGATACATTTTTTGAAACAACTGTGATAACAAATGCAATAAGCTTACAAGTGCATTGGCTGTTCCGTATGTTCATGGTTTTGTTTAAGGAATTGGAGTTCGTAAAATCCATTTTCAACTATTTGTAAATTGTTATGACAAAAGAAAAAACCAGAAAAAGTGCCTCAAACGTTTTGTAGAAATACTGATCTATCTGCAAAAGTTTTTCAGCTAGACACACTTTAACCGTATTTTAAACATTTTTCTTTATTATGCATTTATAAACATAACTGTACAGAAATCCGTAAAATTTATTACGCAAAAAGACCCCTCTCGACTATGTCAAATGAACCTTAACAATTTGATTCAGAGGTTTTTGTATTTTATTATAGTTTTAAAATATACACATAAACTGAAAAGTGTCTACCAAATAAAACTAGTCTATAAACCAGTAGTAATGTAATACAATTTTCCATTCTGGATAATTCCCGTGTTGTCGTTCTTTTATAGGCTAAACTTTCGTTACACGTCACAGTGGTCATCCTCAGAGCCTGGAACAAACTGATTAATTACGCCTTAAACTTTCGTTTTTGT
Organism: Aquatica leii; assembly: GCA_035610365.1. Classification (NCBI taxonomy): domain Eukaryota; kingdom Metazoa; phylum Arthropoda; class Insecta; order Coleoptera; family Lampyridae; genus Aquatica; species Aquatica leii. The sequence goes on from CM069434.1 coordinate 61,998,686, forward strand.
ATACCGGCCTTCGATCGGAGTGAAAACGACATTTTATTTTTGTTTTAATGTTGTGCTTGTTTATATTGCGATTTGGAGAATTTTTTGTTAGTATTTGAAGAGTTTTTTGCCACTTTTTAAACTATGTAATTTTTACTTAATGTATATTAAAAATAGTTTGCTTAACAAGAGACTAAATACCTTTTTAGATTACTAAAAATGGTTTTTACCGAACAACAAAATACCTTTATTATTAAGGATTGTTTTCGTTCGGGAATGAGCTATAAACAAACAACACGGGATTATTTCTACCAGAGCTGCTACAAACAGTTTTACAAGCAATATCCCCATAAAGTATTTTATATGATTCTTTTGCATAACATGTTTATTGCATAGTTTGAAAGACTATATCTACCGGCCAGGCTACTGTTTTAACGAAAGAAGTTGAAAATATTTGCCAAAGAATGAAAGTGAGACCAAAGAAATATCTGCGACAATTTTCATATCAAACAAATCTATCGCTTGTTTCATGTCAGAAAGCTTGCAAAAAAGTCTTGGAATTACAACCACACCTGGAGATTGTGACACAAGAATTACTGCCTCTTGATTTTTTACGTTGAATACAGTATTGTCAATAGTTTAACGAAGTCTTAAACAATGATGACGTGGTAGACGTAACTTTCTTTTGTAATGAAAAATGGTTTTATTTTAGTGAATTAGAAAAGTAGAATATGATCAACAAAAAAACCTCACGGCAATGTCACGACGTACGATCACTGGTCCTATTCTCTTGAGTAAAAATAGTAATGCAAACACTTATAGAGAATTAATTTTGGATGTATTTATTAACGAATTACATGACGATAAGTTACAGCATTGTTATTTCCAACAAGATGAGGTCACAATGTTTAATAACTACAACAATAAATTAAACTTTAATGATGTGTTTGTATTAATATTTTATACAAAATTGTAAAATCTAAAAGAATGCAATTAAAACCAACTGTAATAATTGTAAGTACTTTACTTACACTTTTTACGTTACAGCTAAATTTATGTAGTAGCAACTAAAACAGCTTAACATTTACAAAAAACACATTATTCCTAAACAACAAAATTAAAATAATTCCAACTCTTTTATATTTACTTGAATAATATTAAAAAGCATTTTTGTACGTAATCCTTATAAAACGCTTGTTAAGAATTTAAAACAAAATTAAATTTTTTTAAATGTAAATTGTTTTTTAAGTGTTTTAGTAAATTAAGAACTTAATTAACATTGTTTTATATAAAATTTACAACTTTTCTTTTCAAAAGTTTATGTTTGTGCATCATGCAAAAATGAATGTTGTAAATTAGATTCTAAAATGTTTTTAATAATTTGTGATTTTACATTTTAAACTTTTAAATAAAATTGCAAACTTGTATTGAATTTTTAATATTAATCGTTGAGTTACTAAAGCATTAAAAAATGTTGTATTGATTCCAAGTGTTCAATTTAATTCATTGTATATGCATACACAAAACCGATACTCATTCAGATTAAATCGTATGTTATATGGTATTAGAGCAAATCTAAAAAGCGTTAATAATTTAATCACTATCACATTTCCGTTGCAGTCGAATGCCCTTAAAAAACTAAAACGTTTTGAATGTAACGTCAGCAAATTTGTAACAATAATCCAAAATCAATATACTTACGTACATATTACGTACATACAAGTATAGTTTATAATGTTTGTAAATTATTAAATTTCATTATAAAACATAATTGAACTACAGAAGTAAGTTTCTCAAAAAGCCCTGTACGTTTGGTCATTTATTTTTCTTGTGGTTTAACTTTGAAATAGAAAATATTATTTCCTTTACTTCCTGCTTGATGTTCAACTGCATAACATAAAACTATTTTTTAAAATACATTTATTTTATAGCTATGTGTACTACATAAATAAGATATTATTGTAATATCGATTTCTTTAAATCCCTTTGAAGATGCTATTTTAAATCTTTTACTTATACAAGCGTATTATTTTTGTATCAAATAAGGCAATCAAGTTCTGTAATGCTTAGAAATTTTACCAATAGGTTTTGTACCTTTTTTTTTAAATCATAAACATAAGTTAAATAGTAAATAATTTTTAGTTTTTAATTTAACATTTATAATACTTATGTACAAAAAATGTAAACATAAAATTCTAATAGAAATTATAATAAAACTGAATACAGTAACTACTTAGGTAATGTTCCAGCAAATGTGTTTTCTAACCATTTAACATTATTTTAAAAAATAGTGCACAATTTATCATATTTTTTTTTTGTTTCGTATTTTACATGCTTTTTTGATAGTATTATAAACTGCAGCTGTATCACCTTTAAACATGATTCTTGCCATTTACTTTTAGTTTATCTACTACATTCGTTTTATATAGGTGTTTAACTTTATATAATTATTTATAATAAAATATTTACACATATTATTTTTGTCAAAATAGTCAATCTATAATTTTTTTTATAATTTACAAGTTTGTTTTATTTAATTTGTTTTTTTGATATGACTTTTACTTTTAATTAACTAACAGCTTTTCAATATTACTTTTGTGTAGCATAGCAATATAAATTGCAATATGGACTCAATAAACTGTTTTCAGGTTGTACTTTAGTTTTTTCAAATTTTAAAGTGCAGTAACTTGTAAAAAAATAGCAATACCAAAAAAACGCAAACGGTCTTTTTTGAGAATAGACAAAAAAACTGATAAAAACTGCTTTTATAACATGCACATTTTAAATAAATATTTTTTAATTTATTGTGTATGCAAATAAATTTACGCCACGCAATTACGCATTGAACTAGCAATTGATGTAGTCATTTTTTAAGTATTTTTTAGATGCAGTTTAACGCAAGTAGACATAATCTGTCTTGCTACAGCGCATGACATGTTCAAATCATATTTTAGTTTTTTAACAAATAAATATTTAAAGGGTTTGAGCCGCGTTCCATATTTACACTTTTCACGAAATTTGTAAAATTTAGGAAACTTACAAACTTTGAAAAATTTACAATATTTGACATTTTGACAATCATGTCTCTGTCTTTTTTAGAAAAAAACTGAAACTGAAGGTATAGGATCCTGACAAATCTTTATGTTACGCTGTTCGGGTCAGTGGTTCGTGACGGTTTTGATTCATTCACTAATGAATCAAAACGGTATTTTTTTATAGAAAAGAAAGAAAAAAGTAGAAAATTGTATTGATAACTAATTGTTTAAAAGACATTATTAGAAAGGATACTAAATATTTCCATTATTCAATTATTATTATTTATAGGTTTTTGTTGTAATTTTTTATTTTCTCTGTTTAAACGCTACTTAACTAACTAAAAATCAATATTTTGTAGATACCTATTAATTTTTTGTTATTTCTAGTAACATTTGTTATGAAACATATTATTTTACTGTTAGGTATATGCCCGATACAAAAGTGAGAAATGGGTATGTTTGCCTAAAAATTTATTTATGGTTAAATTTTATAAAATAGTAAAAAGTTGTCATATAATTACATTTGCAAAGTTCTATAAATTTCAACAAATCTATTCAATAATTTAAATCAAAATAACGTTTGTAAATAATCAGATTGACTTAAATATTTACAAAAACTATTATTATATTTGCGATTACTAAAACTTGCACACTGAGTTGTTACATGAAGGTAATAATATTAATAATCTACCTGTTAGAAGTTGTAGAGTAGGGTGGGTTGTCAGTAATCCAAGAAAAATTATGTATAGGCGCTAAGTTACTGCTATAAGAGATAAACTAACTGAAACTAACAGCCAGCAGCAGGCACCTCACCACGCACCGGGTAAAATTATAAAGCAATAATACGATAAAAGTACAAGAAGAGAAAACCTAGCAATAATACATAAATACGCACAGACATACCAATATCAAATTTTTTTTATCATACTGCAAAAATTCGAATAACACGTATATATAACAAGTATAAATTACATACGGCACGCCACTGTACGGTTGATTAGCTAAAGTTAAATAAAGCGACAGTACGTCACTGACCTTAATAAATTATAACGTAAAGTTAAGTTAGGTAAATTTGGTAAGGTCCTGATAAAAGCTGCTTTTAATTATAAAAATATGCAAAGCTAAAGTTCAATCGCGATTAAACAAGTAACGTTGACAGTACAAGCTTGTAATGATCAATAATTATTTTAGGTGTTAATCCCTTATGTTCCAAAATTAATTACGAAACAAAATACTTTACACGATATTTTTAAATAAACGTTCAATTAAATTTGTTGAAGCTATGAAGTGACTTTAAATACCGTACAATACAATAAAAATTAATGAAGAAAACAAACTAGATTGCGCTACTACTATTACACAAAGTGAGATGTTTACCAGGACCGCGGTACGGACTAATGTTGTCTTTGCTAATACATATATAGAGTGATCTGACCTGTATGTTTTGTAGGTGGCGATAGCATTTATTACGCTGACCTCCGAATGTCTATAATCATTCGGTTTGCCCCTAAATGTGTTTTTACTCTTTGTTAGTAATAACGTAAGCCAAAATGTCGCTACCTCAAATAATTAATAGCAGGCAAGAAAAGAAATCACAGAATCACTAATTAACAAAGAAAAGCCAAATTAAGAAAAAAAAAATCATTGGGCACGCCATTTTCTAAACCTACCAAAGATGTTATCAGCCCAAATAAGAATTTGTGGTACAGCCGCAATGCACATAACTTTTTTCGTGAGTAAATCTAAAAAAACGATATCCAATCAAACCTTGAATTTACAAAATAATTTCTTACCTAACAGCTGTTCCCCAAGCAAACATGTGCTAATAAACAGAAGATTTGTTACACCTTTGTGGTTTTCATGAAGACTCTTAGATGAGAAAGAGCGTGAGAAACCAAAACTAACCTATTTAAGCGTAAAAATCTCCTACCAACGTACACTATTCATAGTGGTAAAATCAGTATGGCAAATTTTTCAAAATCGAAGAAAACCATATAAAACCGTGCGGTATGAGAATATATAGGATCAACACAAAAATTGAAAATGTAACAACAGGTTTTAGAATGTAAGTAAAAATCGGAAATTACATTTTGAAATCAACTAATAGATTTAATGCAACTTTTACATTACAGTGTGTAATACTTCTTTTAAAAATAACGGTTTGTTTTATTTTTTGTTAATATTAAGTTGTTACGTAAATTTAACCGTAACTTAAGACAGTTTAATTTTTCGGAGAAAAAATCGCAAGTGATACTCGGTGTACTAATCATAAAATAATTAAAAAAGCATGAAAACGGTAGGAAAATTATTTACTACAGATCTCGTTTAAATCTGTCAAACACTGAAAGAAAACAAATTGCAAAACACAGGTTGTAACAACGAATATAATTTTTTCAACAAAGAAAATAACAACAAGAACCGATGTAGAACTTCGTAGATGCTATCAATTAAGAGTTTATAAATAAATATCACAAACAATATTGCTGACTTTGTACGTATGAACAAATTCGTTAACTTTACATTAAAAAAAAAACGAATTCACGTTATGTTCAATATCTCGCACTTAAGCAAAATATAGCGCATCGTTTATTATATTATATAAAAAATGTTATGCTTAATTGTGACAACAAACTTTATATGTACGTATAGTCGTGCGTGCAAACGACTGACAACGTAGACAAAAGAAATATTATATGAAAAACAGAATACTGAAAAGTAAATTATAAAATACACATAGCAATATCTTAGTTTCATACGAGTTGTTAAGAAAACCAAGTGTCCCAAGATTTCTTAAAGTAGTATAGATATTTCGGTAAATGTACCTTTTGATTTCTTTGTAATAGTAGCAACTAAAACTCCACTAATTGTATTGTCATCATAGAAATTTTTCAGCTAGAAAGAATATATATGCCAATACTCCAAAGTTAAAAAAACACGTACAGGTAACCAAAGTTAAAAAAACACGTGTCGATTGCCAAAGTTGCTAATGACAAAATAGAAAAATCAAATTTTCGTAAAATTAAAATGCATTCTTAACCCGATGAATTTTTCATATTTAAAATTAGCGTGGATAACTTAAAATATTCAAAAAATGTAGAAACTCACGCGCTTTGCACTAGCACATAAGTCTGACTCTCTTACTACACAAAATGTTTTGTATGTCAAAAAAAGGACGTTTTTGGACCAAATTTATACAGTACAAAAACTACACCAAAATATTTTTAGCATAAAAATTTATCCATTAGTTAAGCTGTGTAGCTATATGTTTAGAATAAAATCAAATCATAATGTTATGTAAACGCTTATTTATACAGGTAAATTATTACTTGATTATTGGTTTTTGTTTGTAAAAGATTAAATCAACAGAGCATTAAAAAATGAATTTTTTTTTAAATTTACATTCTTAATGTAGTTTTTGTTTTTATAATACAAAAAATGTATCCTTAAAATTGTAGTAGATTACTGTAAAATGTTGTTTTTTATTTTGTTAAACTATTATTGTGCTTTTTGACATTGTTTTTGAACCTCCAGTTTTGTGTTTATTGATAAACGCGTTTCTTTTTTTATATATATCTTCATTGTTAAGATGTTTTGAAATGATTAATTAAGCATACGTTTTTATTAAGATATCAGAAACGTCAAATATTATAGAAGAAATTGCCATATCTTTTATTTCTTTAAATAAACATCTGTATATCGTCATTAGAATTAGTCTGGAAATAAAAATGTATTTCAAATTTATTAATTTTTTTTTGTTTTAATTAGCTGATTGCGCGTTTTAAGTATAATATAATAAATGCAATAGATACAATAGAAAATTAACTTAAATATTTCATAATTTTATAAACAACATAAACTAAACAATGTAATTAACAAAAAAAGCAAGAACTCTTGTTGGATCGGGTTTTAATCCTTCTCGCTCGGAGTCCCACTCTTGTCGCATAGTTTCCGGAATTAATCTACAAGTGAACGCTAATATAAAATGGCTATACCTATTACGTCAACGTATAAATTATTGTGAGTTTACAGTGGGTTGTAGATTTGGCAATTAGTGACAGGGGCAGTAGTGGGTTATCCAGGAGTAATTGATGGTAATTGTAGATCAAACGAGTTTACGGAAGCTAACCTTTGTTTTTTTTGTTTTTTGCTTTTAATTGTTTTAACAGAAAAAGGTTAACGATAACGAGACGATGTTTCTGAAATTTAATAGTCGAGTTCACAGGCTTCAACTTTTGATTGAGTCGACAAAAATCGGTAGATGAATAGAATTACAGGCCAATTAACAATTAATTAACGCTTGCGCTAAGGTCGTGCGCTTTAATACAAAATACGCTATTGAATGGCAAGATGACTAATTAATTTAGTACAATAATCAATTTTGCGTACCAGTAATTTGCTGAAATATATTTACACTTTATTGTTTATTTTAATGTACGTGTAACGACTGCACTGCCCTCAAAGTAGCTAAGTATAGTTTTTGATGCTACACTGAGTCGGATAAATGTAGGGTCCGCGTAAATACTCATCGATGCCTCGGTTGAGGAACTAATTTTGTAAAAATTGCAAGAACTGTAACCGTCTCACTATTATTTTTTATTTAAAAAAAGTAAACTAAACTTAACATAGAGAATCTTAAAGTTGGATAGAATTCCTACGATCTTAAATTATAAGTTTGTAATGATTGTCTCATTTTTCACTTTTATGTTTTATTTTATATTTTTTTTATATATTCATAAATTATGTAAGCTAGCCTTAGTATTATTATTATAAAATATAGCTAAAAGTCGTACTAAAAGCTTATGTTTAGATATGTACTTAATTAAATAAATAAATAATAAAAATAATAACTATACAATATATTTTTTTTATTTTAGTTTTTTATGAGAAACAAAATTATAACTACATAAATCAGAACATTTGTTTACATTGTAAAGTCGAAACGTATTGACTCGGTATTATTAGCCTTAAAAATTAATCATCTAAAAAAATGTACAAAATTTAAAAAAAACAAATTTTCTCTTTATGTTTATATAGTAATAAAAGCTAAAAATACTTTAACTAAAACAAAACATGCTTTTAAACAAATAATTATTTTAATAAAACGCTTATAAAAACAACAAAAACGAGTAAAATTACATCTTCGTTTGTAATTCAAATTTTGTCATTCTTGTTGCAATAAAAATAAAATAAAAACGTCAAATAACTTTATGTAAATTTATAAGTAACTGTTTTTTTTTCACCTTTTATACAATAACGTTATAATTAAGCATGAACAGTGAACACCCTTAGTACAACAAACTTCACGAGAAAGGCAAGTCTAATTTATGCCTATGATGCGAGGTTGTGCTGGAACTATAAATCAAGCAATATGCCGAGGATGATATTCCCAATTACAACTACCCTTTCACGAAAGGGACGACATACTGACCAATGTGGTGTATTTCGATCTAACTTATTGCCGCTATATGCATATATTTGTTATATATTATTTATGTTCTAATTATTTTATCGAAAGTACACATTTAACGTCAACTTGTAACAATAACTTGAATAGTAATATATGGTAATAAAAGAGTATAAGCATTTGGATTTTCTTTTTGCGTTTTACAAACACGCTTGACTTAATACCGTAATTTGCATATAAAAAGGAAGCATTAGCAATTGAATGCAGTCAATTCTAATTCCTCTAACATAGAGACCCGCTCCTCCCGTTTATTTTGCGTCAATTTCTATCTTGCATTGTGTTCTACTTACCAAATCCTTTAAGAAAGAAAGTAATTTGTTTTTTTTTCTAAAATAAAAGCATTTTGAATTTTTTTTAATTTAATCGTTTTTTTTTAACTGAATAAAATATTTACTTAATTAAAAACATAAATTAAATTGTTACAAAAATTTGAAAACTATATCATCATAAAAGAATTAGTAACAAAAAATACATAGATATCAAAATCAGTTGGTTTTTATTATAGACATTAACATAAATGTTAAGATCATTAGTTATGGGATACATAAGTACGCGATACATAATTATAAGACATTTAATCACCGACATTTATACAATATACATACGCCTGATTTCATAGAGCATTCTTAATTTTTGACAATGTAATTAACTACGTGATCATGTGTAACCTGCGTTGAAATTTGGTCGTAATTCTTGTGTGAAAGACCTCGTATTAAGATCTATTGGATTGAATTTTCTTTTATTTTAGCGATTGATTAGTTCTGTGTAAGCATCGAAAACGTTTTACTTGTTATTTTATTACGTTTAATTTAAGTTGATTTGTATTTAATAGTTATTTCGCAATTATTATTGCTTTTTTTTAAACGCATAAAGTTCCGTGGTCTTGATTTTGATTTAGTGTTTTTACTTCTGGTTATCTCATTAGAATAACAACTCTATCTAATTTACGACTTCCTTTTTGGAATGTAACTTGATCAATTTTCTTAGTATCTATACTTTTGTTTATGTTGAGTTCATTTGCGAGCTATTTGATAATTTAACAGAGTAAGCATTTTCCGTGAGAAGATTTCCTTTCTTTCGTGTGTGTACGTGACACGACGCGTGTGGTAAAAATATTTTTCATCTTTGTTAATTTACTTTGTTTAGTGTTTCATCTTTTACAAAGATTTTACGGCGCAAGTTTATTGAATTAAGTGAGATCACGAGGTGTTATAAAGAGTAAAATTTTGATTTTGAGGGATCTTCTTTTTGGTTGCAATTAAGAATACCGGGCATCGTGATGTAGTCAATTGCTCGGGGTGTTTTACCCTACCGTTATGCAATACCGCGGAAGTTAAACAAATGGTACCGTGAAAGTTAAGTGGTGTGGTAAAAATATTGGTTTTCCAAATTCGTAATTTTACGGTTTAATGAACTTCATGGTATCCATAATAAAACTCACGTTCGAGTTGGATTTATTTATGATGTGTTTTGCTGAGAATGCAGTTTTCGCATTTGTGTGGATTTCAATTTAGGAGTACAAAAAAAACATATCTTTCGCCGTCATTCCATTGTTTGAGGGTCCCACCGTATCTCGAAAAGCTTCTGGAACCACTGTGCCCAGCAGTTTACCTGCTTTAAACAATTGAGTCAAGGTATTTATTGAATTTGATATTATCGTGAAGTGAACCGCGATCGATATGATTTAAAAGCTTTGAATTTGAGCCGACTTATTTACGGCTAATTTTACTTATTTTAAGAAACACTTGAAGGTGTTAAGTTTGCGTGAATTTCGCTTTAGTTAATTAATTTTGTTTGATGTTTTGTAAAAATAAACCGTATTCATGCATGAAAGATAATGTAACGAAATGTAACATGTATTTTTTTTTAACGCTGAGTTCGAAACCAAAGTTTTGAACGTCTATTTTATAACTTTTGTATTTTTTTTAAATTTACGGATTAAGTTATGCGGACAAGGCCTTGAATTTTATTTTTATTTCTTTTTGAACAAGTTAACGCTTTATTATTTTTATTTTAAATACTAATTTTTATATTCAGTTTGTGAATTTTTTTTGTCTTGTTTATTATTACTTAATTAATTATTTTTATTCAAGTTTGTTTGATATTCATTTTATTATTTTATTAATACAATAAATGTTAAATTGTAAAGAGCTTTTACTCATTCAGCCGCCGCAAACGTATTTTTTTTTAAGAAGTACATTTCAGAGTTTAGCAAGTTACAACTCGAGGTAAGTCCAAGGGTTGTAACCAGCCAGATGAGCTTCTGGGTTATCAGGGGTCCGGAAGCTATTATCATCGTGTCCTTATTTGGCGCCCTAACCGATTTTGAGTTTTTACCTTTTTATTTCGATTTTATTGTCAATCTCGTTTCCAAGTTATCACGGAATTTTAAATATAACCTATCCCGTCTCCACTGAGCAGCGGCACAACATCGTTTATGTTACCACATTTCAGGCAGTGACATTGTTTCAACTTTTGCATGTAACACATGTCTTTAAACGTTGTCATTGGTAGAAAATCAATTGTTTTGCTGACGACATTTTCAAAATAATAGCTGTGATTTAGTTAACAACGTTAGCTAACAACATAGTTAACTTTGTTTTATGCAACCGGGTCTTAATCATATAGACATTTAACCAGATTTAAAATTAATTAATAACCTAAGTGTAGAAGCTTGTCTCACAAGAGAAGTACAAAAAATGTGATGTTTCAAAAAATATAACACAAGTGCAACATCTCTAACCTATGCGATCACCTTAAACGTTTCTATGCAGAATTATTATCTTAAGAAAGTCATAAAAATCTAGTAGTTCTAGCTTGACTTTTACTTTTCAAATACTTTAGAAAAAAAATACTTTTATATTCTTACTAAAAATAATTAAGAACGAGATAGCTTAACCCTAGATTGCTTAGACAAAAAACATGTCTATAGTTGCTTAAACGCAAGGATTATATATTGAAGGTTACCTATTTACGGTATCCTCAATGGTTTGATCCCGTTTGTAGTTGAAGAGGTTATTTTGTTTTAAAACTTTTTTAAATTAGAATTAGTGAAGTACATATATTTGAAAAGAAAAGTTACGGTATGTATAAAACCACTGTGTCAGTTTGAGTTTATAAATTATACTTTTAAAATACTAGATGCCATCAAATTGTGCAGTAGCTATATGTCGCACCTATACAAATATTATAATTATTGGAATCAGAATAAGTTTATTTCGTTTCCCAAAACATAAGGAATTACGACAAGTTTAGATAAACAGCTGTCATCGTAGTGACAAGTTTGATGTAGATAATGCACCAATTTGTTCGCTGCATTTTACATCAGATGATTTTGAACGTGATATTAAATCGGAAATTCTAAATTGACCATCTAAATTAATTTTGAAATCAACAGCAGTACCATCTCTCAAACTGGTTTTAAATAACGCAACAACAAAAAATGTGGAAATGATTGAAAAGTGTATTAAAAGAAAAGAACCGAGGAATAAATGAAAATCTTTAATTAAATATTTAAATATATTTAGAAACTTAATGCTAAAATGCAAAATTGTTAGAACAAAATCAAATTGATCAATTTTCTACAGAAACATCTTTTGATGTAGAAAAAAATGAATTTCTTTGTAATGCAATTGACTGTTTAAAACTCGAAACTAAAAAATTGAAAGAACCACTATTTCAACAAAATAGTTAAATTCAGAATTACAGAAAAACAATAAATTCTTTCGAACGCAGTTAAATAAAGAAAAGTTAAAAAAAAAGTCTAGAAATGTTTAAAAACTTTTATCATGCTGTGAAAAAGTATTTACTCCAGCACAATTAAATTTTATATTATCTAAAAGAAAAAGAATCCGTTGGGGAACTATTCATATGGTAATTGTATTTACCCTTAGATACTTTAGTAAGAGAGCCTACTTATTTTTGAGGAATAAATTACAATACCTCTTACCAGGTAACATCGTTCTTATAATCGGTATACTATCAATTAATGTTAATCATTATTTACAGGAATTTTTACACTTCAAGGATGGGCAACAAAGTTTCACATACGACCTGAAATGCTATCTACTGTTTTAAGATTTTTAGAAATTTTGGCAAAAACTATAAAAGACGAAGAAAAAATTGTTGTTTAATCATTCGATGAGGTTAAAGTAGCAAAAATGCATGAATATGATAGAAAAATGGATCAAGTTATAAGACCACATTCTCAAATGCAAGTTGTAAATATAAGAGGATTATTTGCTAAATAGAAGCAAAATGACACCGTCAATCTTGAACAATATCATAAACAAGTTGTATGCCATTAGAATGAAAGTTGTTGCATGTGTTTGTGATTGTATTGGTGGTAATGTGGGATTATGAAAGGATTTGGGATTATCGTACGAAAAAAGTTATATAAAGCACCAAAGCACTGGAGAAAACATCTACTTTTTTGCTAATGCACCACCCTTGCTAAAATTAGTTAGAAATTGGTTCTTGGACAGTGGATTTATTATTAACAATAAGATCATTCGTTCATCACCTATACAAGAATTAATTAATAGTACAGATACCAAAATAAATAGTTTTTTTAAAGTTAATAATCAACATGTAACATGTGAAGGCTTTAAAAGACAAAACGTTGCTCTCGCTGCTCAATTAATGTCTCATACAACTGCAACTGCACTAAACCTTATAAGTCTAACGACACAGTTGCAAGAGATATTATTGAGAGAATTTATTGAATTAACAAACAATTGGTTTGATCTAATGAGTTCATACGCGCCAAATAATTTCATGGCATCAATAGCTGGGTATGGTTAATTCATGTTTGAGCAAAATAAACTTTTTGGTGAAATGTATACCACAATATTACAAAAGAGATGTTCTTCAAAAATTTCAAAAAGGTCTATTAATTCTTTAAAAAGGCTTCATCAAGACATTGTGAACAATACAAAAATGCAATATTTCATGACACATCAATTAAATCAAAATGTTTTAGAAAACTTTTTTCACAGTTACGCAGCAGAGGCAGTTTAAATGATCATCCAATCTCTTTAAATGCACTTTATTGTTTGCGACGCAAAACGACATTGAGACTAATAGTGAATCAAACAGCAGCATTCTTATTGAAAACAATAGTTTAGTATTGGACATTTGTGACACCAAAAAATTATCCGAAGAAAATAGGCTCGAATGTCCTGCCGGCTGGATTGCTAAAAAATTAAAAAACAGTCATTCTTATTTAAGTTTAAACACTGATACAGAAGATTATCATAATTATACATATCCCAGTTGGGTGAAACATTTGTCTTTTGGTGGATTAGTTACTCCCACTTTTGATTTTCTAGAACTCATAAAAAAATTAGACGTTGAATTTATAAAATGTGTTGGGAACGAAATTCCAAGAAAAAAATATAAACAAATCAATTACAAATAAAATACTTTACCATCTGTTGACGCCGTTATATAATAATAATAATAATAATAATAATAATAATAATAATAATAATAATAATAATAATAATTTATTTATGCCATGTAAACATAGTTACTTACATACGTCAAATGAGAAGAAAAAAAAATATTAACAATAATAATAATAATAATTAATTAAAGTGATTTTCAAACTTACAGCTAAAGAATTCATCGTATGAGTAAAATGCTTTGCTTATAAGGAAATATCACGGACATTTCTAAAATAAAGAATTTATATAAGGGTAAATTTCTTGAATTTCTTGAATTTTAAATATATACAACAAAAGCATGATAAAAATTTACAACGAAGAGTTAATGCTATACGAGAGTCGCATCTTGTTAAGAAAATGCTAAAAATCTTAACATACATGCTTTGTATTTAAATTATTTTAATATATCTTAATGAAAATGCAGTTTTTATTTAAACGTATTCATAATTAAGCAACACCAGGCCAATAACGTAATCGCCGATTACTGACGAAAAGTTACGAGTCAAATTCAGACAACCTCCAGTATATAAACCTTGGCTTAGACGAGGTTACCTATAACCCCAGTGATATGTTTCTACTTAATGTGCAAAATATAAAAATAAAACATTTTTATTGTAATAAAACCAGATTGATTTTTGACACTATACATATTTCAACGTTATGCTTATTGCAAACAACTTTGAAACACTTTGCTTGCACAAGCAATTTTTGTTTTTTTGGTCATTTGCTCTAGGACATAAAGTACAGCGAACTTGTTTTGGTAATTTTGTTTTGGGTGGATCAACTGTTTCTTCTGAGTTCATATTCAGCATATCCTATATTGGTTTTTTTAGTGCTTGAGATAATGGTTTTCATAAACATCTTTCCATATGTGGCTTTGCAAACTGTAATCCAAGTTCAAATAAATATCTTTGACAAACACTTTTTTGTGTATCACTTTTAACAATTTAAAAAATAATGGTAAAGTTAATGCCTGTTTGATCTACCATACCATAGAAAAGCGTAATGGTCATCTGCAAGTCTTGCGGTATGTATGCACCCTTTGATCAAACTCGACGCTTCCTTTGCTTAAACTATAAAAAAAACTAAAGTTTCTTAGTTGTCGAATCCAAATTGGCATGATATAATTTTTTTTAATTGTTTGAAAGAGACAATAGAGAAATTTCTATTATACTTTTTTTGACAGGCTCCACGATGGTCAAATTATAATCAGTAAGCATTTTGATGTTCATGGTCGAATTGCTTCCTGTTCCGTAAATGGGTTTTGTCAGTTTTTTTCCGTAGAAATCTGGAAGAGATCTTTTGTTTGGCCGGATTTCCTTGTTGATATACGGAATATTAGTTACCGTAAAGTACGTGCGTGAATCTCTATTGTAGTCATATGATTACTTTTTCTACACTCTGCTATATAAATCAGTCTTATGAAAGCCAAAATCTCGTCAGCATCTGTCTCGTTGACAAACCAACAATTAGCAATAAATGTATCTTTTTGTCGCTGTAATCCCATATTAGTATGCAAAAAGACAATATCTAAAACATGAATTTCAAAAAACAATTTCCACACTTTTAACTCCGTTGCACTGTTTAGCAACATTTTTTAGTCTTGGCATACATAAAACAATGTTTTGTTTAGGTGTGCAAATAGAATGTGGGATTTCAGTGCTTTAGATATGCTTATTTTTTCTTTGTACGTCTATTATCCAAATTACCTTCATTGTCAAGTTTGCCAACCTATTGTAGAAAGTTTCCTGTAACTTTATCTGATCGAACACCCCTCTAAAACGTTAAAATGTTTCTAATATATGAAATGTAATTAAAGTACCAAACAATTCTTATTTGGGTTAACTCTTCACCTCAAACACGAAATAACTTATAATCTATTACACTCAATAAAAACGTGCGACTAACAAAAGATGCAATGTAACCTTAAATATTGCTAATTTATGCACAAGAAAGTTATACCAGTTTAAATATTGTTTGAGGTGACGCGCAACGTACAAAGCACTTATTAAATTATTGCTACTTATTTTCAATCTTTCTCACTGGTAGAAGACATAGGTTTTAGAAAACTGATATATTTATTGGATTATCGGCATGAATTACCCAGTAGATATGATCTAAGGAAAAAGTGAATAAAAATGCATTACGAGGAAAAGCAAACGAGATTAACATTTATTTTAAATGAAGCGCATTCTGTGACACTCTCACGTGTTACCTGTGGACATATGTCACAAATGACAGTTATTTAACTCAGACTTCCTTTCTTATAATACAAAATATTTGAATTTGAGATGTGCTGTGTTATCTACGAAACGCCATTATAAAAACATGCTGAAACACTAGAATTTAACTCACAAAGTGACTGATTTCGAGACTTTGTGAAGTTTTAAATTATCGTAATATTTGATGTTTCGGTGACACTTTAAACTTAGTGGTGCAAAATCCATTAACAAAATAATTTGTCGCGCTTTTTGAAATGTAAAGATATAATCATATTTTCAATTGAGACTTTAAGAAATGAACTAATAACTTTAAATAAATTTCAATTGAACCCAATTCAAGAAGTTTCTACTAAGTGAAATCTTGATTTCGAAATAATAATAAATAGCTTGATGTGAAATATCGACTCAACCCGACTCACTATTGTTTAACGTTAAAAATCCAACACGCGCTACCAAAATGTTCAGTGATATGTTAATTTAAAAATTGATGAATTAATTTCTTTATAAGTGGCGCCACATGAAAGTTTTCGTTACATATTATTTCCATCTTTTATGACTGTAAGCGACTTTCAGCTTACACCGCGTCGTAGTTAAACGCCCAGACTTAGGCTTGGTCCTAGTTTCTCCAAATCCAAAATAAGAAGTAGAACTTGGCCTTTGTCGTATTGTCGTTCGTGAACCCAAACAAACTGACGTTTTGCAAGACATTTTAGCTTACATCTTCAGAGTGGTAAATGTCACTGAAGGAACAAGTGTATGTGACGATATTTATACCTATAGCAATTAACGTGATTAATGGACTTTATCTTTCTGTTACCGCTTGACTGACTTCGTAATTACTCTGAGTAAGTGTTTGTGTCCTTTCCAAGAAGGTTGATCTTTGTCGTAGAGGATATAATACTGGTAGCCAAGATTTGCTGAGCCTTAAACCGTCTTCTCGGTATGTTTTTCTATTTCCACAGCTTTGCGGATTCGTCTGGGAAAGTAGAAAGAAGTTCTAGCCAACACTTACACTTTTTCCATCAGTGACTTCAGGAAAACCTCTATCAATATACAATATTTCTGGTTTGATAGAAATAGATTTTTTGAAATCATTTTTAGAAAAGTATATTATATAATCAATTACAGAAAGAAGTATACTGCAGGTAAAATTAGTTGGTATTTGTTAGTTCACAAAACGACTGTTGCCAATTAAAGATTGATAAAACAGTCGTATAAGAACCACCAACTGAAAACGTAGTAAGTAGTCAGTACAGTTTCGAAAAACAACACTAAAGACTGTTTGATCAATGTTTTATTGACAAGAGTCGTTTTGTAAACTAACAAATACCAACTATTTTTACCTGCAGTATACTTCTTTCTTTAATATTTCCCAGTAAACACGGATTGAAACTGTTACAGTCACAAAATTAAAACAATTGTTTCATTACGTTGTTTCGTGTTAGTTCTATTTTTATATCATTTACATGTAACTGACAGTGAATAAATTGAAAGAGTTCCGATTTTTCACAATCAGATTTAAACCGTTTCAGTACTTGCAATTATTATCCCATAATCAGCAACCGTCTAAAAACTGATTTATTAAAACCGAATATTTTTTGAATAACTAGAATTGTTTAAAGATTGATTAAATTAGATTGAATTATTTTCAAAACAGTGGAATCGTTCTAGGAAAAACGAATACTTTGTGATTAGTCAGCATTAGTCGTTGCTATACTTTTGATTACTGTCGTCAACGCTTGCGCTGCAAATTGATATCTTTTCACTTGTTCGGTTGAAGTTTGATAAGTGATGCTGTGTGTACAATTAAGAAATGGAACAATAAACAGTAAGTCGAAACATTTTATTATAATCCATAAATGTAATCGATATTATTATCATTTCTGTTCCTTATGTATCATGTTTTAATTTGTATAAACAAAATGTAAATTAACACACATGGTTGCGTTAAGGTAGATTATTGCGTAAATCTGATGATACTTTAGGATTTATAATTACAGTTTAATTCTTCAAGTTTTCTATACGATTATGTACAGCTAAATGTATTCAGTGTTTTTATAACTTTCTTATAATTGCTAAAGTGATATTTATATTAAGTTTGTGTTGTTTTTGATTAAAAAATGTAATTAATTTTGTGTAACTCTATGATTATGTATGTATATAAATGAAATATTTATTCCTATGTTACAGATGCGGTTAAAAGTTGCTACCCAACAGTAACTGATGCAGTTTTCGAGGCTTCCGTGAAAAGACCACATCCAAGAAAGTTGCAATATGTAAAAAACTCAATGTGATATTGTATTTAAAAATATTTATTGTGCAATAAAATTTGAAACGTGCATTCGAAAATGTATTATACTATTGAAAGAATTGTTTTAGTTCATTATTGAAACAAAAAAATCATACATGTATTGATCATTTAGTATCAGTTCAAGAACAAAGCTTTTCAAACGTAAACCGAATGCAACATTTAGTTTGCAACAGATTTGAATTTAAAATACCGAAACTATACTGATTCAAATAAGTGAAACAGCGATGGACTTATAGCTATTTTATTGCAGTTAGGTTTTTTTTATGTTTGAAACAAGAGTGAATCATAAATTTTTTGTTTTGAAAGTGTTACTAAACATTATCAATTTTGTGTTTACTGGGTTAGTACGTGGAAATTGGCACAAGGTGGAAACACCATTTGTTATTCACATATGCTACTCGGATGCTTACGAGATATAACTGCAGTAGTTCTCAGTAATAGTTGTAAAAACACATTAGAGTTTTCACGGTGCTGAAAAGTCCCAAAAGAACGAAACAGCTGTCAATCGTTTCTTTAGTGTTGTTTTTCACAACTATACTGACTACTTACTACGTTTTCAGTTGGTGGTTCTTATACAACTGTTTGATCAATGTTTAATTGACACCAGTCGTTTTGTGAACTAACAAATACCAACTAATTTTACCTGCAGTATACTTCTTTCTTTAATATTTAGTACGTGGAAATTGCCACGAGGTGGAAACACCATTTGTTATAATCAATTACCTTGACATTGCAAATAGAATTTTTGATTATACATGTGTCAATTGTTTGTCTTTCACATGTAATTTGATCATTTACAATTATTTTAATTTATTTAACTTGTTAGAAATAGTTTAACAATTATTCATGTTAATTTTAATTATTATTGTGTACAAATTTTATGTCGTTTGGAGTTAAGGACTACTCCACTCTAACCTTTTAGTGTAAGTTTCTACGTTTGTTTGTACCTAAAATGATATTAGTTGTTATGTAAAAAGAAATGTGTTAGCTTACTCACAATATATTTTAGTGGCCTGAAGAAATACACGCTTTGTGCACGAAACGTCGCTATAATAAAATCTTGAGTAGTTTAATTGCCTCTCCTAGTGAAGAACTTTTTACAATCTAGTCATTAATTTAATATTAAAGAAGGACGTAACTACGGTACTTGATTATGTAATAACCTTATTGTGTATTTATTTTTATTTTTAGTATCAGCAAATTACTAATAAAGAATGTTATTAAACAGTGTAACATTACTTTTAATTTTTTTAGGAAGTGATTTATTTAAAGCAACAGGTTCGTAATTTTTGTTTTTTTATGCAAAAAAAAAATTTTTTTTTAATATTTTATTGGGACTTATTTTGACAATTTTTTCTTATCTTCATGTTTATCTTCTAAATTAACAACTTGTTAATCAGAAACACGCTGTATGTATTTACTGTTTTAAAATCAATCAACTTTCTTTTCTAGTAAAAGAAATGTGCATTAAAATCATTACATAAGTTAGTACCTTTACCATAAATTAAATTGCATTTAGATATGGGTATACTATTTGCATTTGACTAAAATGAGATATAAGTATGAAACGATTAATCTTTCCTTCGATGAGAAAGGCTACTATAAAACATTGAAACTTTGTTATAGACAACGTTTTATGCTAACTTCATCAGACCTAAGTATAAACTTAAAAAAATAATGTGTTTAAAACTACACTTTCTGAAGAGCATAACAAATTAGAGTAGTTTATTAATTTACTAAAAAAGAATAAAAACAATACTTGAGTATATTAATTGTAAACGGACAAACATAATGTGACAATATTCGATTTTGATTTTAAATTTATATGAATTATTGAATTTAAAGGTTTACTGAAAATTTGATATTTATAACTTTGATTAATTTTTTCATAACCAAATTTTTATAACTCAATTATTATTTTGTTTTTTTAAATAACATCATACTACCTACTAAAATATAAACAAAAATTTTAACGTAAATAATAAAGACGTCTATATTGCGTTTCCATATACAAAGTTGTAACTTAAAACAACTAAATTGCTCAGATAAGATTTTATTATTTATTATAGCTAAATTTTGTAATCATTAAAATTTTAAAAATCTAGCTGCACGGCAGAAAAACAAAATAAACGTATATTTTTGAACAGCAGTAATTTAGTTACTGAGTAAATAAACATCTTAAATTATCTTTGACGTCAACTTACAAAATGATTGACGTAAACAAGTAGTGTTATTTTGAACTTTTTAAACTATAGGTCTTCTTAACATTCCATCCCTAAATATTCCAATATTTTAACAAGTTTAAATGTTTTAAATTAAATTTTTACACATAATGATACAAAATTGTTAGTTACAAAAAATTGACAATATTAAGCAAGTGGAAACGACTATAAGTTAAAATGAATTTAGTTAAATTGTAATTAAGCAATATTTACTAATCAAGGTTGATAAAAATTATAATTAAAAAAACGTAAGAATTATGATTATTTGATTAATAAATTTTTTACATAAATCTGGCATTAAAAATTTTTTTTAAGAAAGACACTTTTTTTCCCAACTATAACCGTAAAATATACTGAAGCATTCATAAAAACTTTGTGTTTTGTTAGTAAACTCGGTTTAAAAAATAAACTGTCTTTTTGTTTAATTTTTTTAGGCTGTTCGTTTTTACAATTTATTTTAATCATGATTCAAATTAAAAAAATAATGAATGTAAATTGTCCCAACAACGCATAAATTTTATAAATAATTTGATATGTAAGCTAAATACAGCTGTAGTCTTATTTTTACAAACATAAATTATACTAAAAATTAAGTTATTATAACTAATTATTTTAATTGATATTCTATATTACCTATATTTAAAAAAACACAACAAATGTATACGTTTGTTAATATTGTACATGTGACTCTGTCAGTTGTCTAACAACGCTACTTAATTGCAAAATTTACAACGTTTATAAAAAAATTATTGTCGAAAGCACAAAAATAGCATTTAATTTTATCCGAAACCAAGAACATTTTTTCATTACTTTTGCTTTAGTGCTATTTACAAAAGCGTTACTATTGACGTTTATTAGAACATCATGTCTTTTTATGGCAATTATAAAAATTTTCATGTTTTATTTTGGTACTTTGTGAGATAATAATCGTTATTTTGCTGTTATAGATGATAAATAGTTTTAATTAAAAAAATATATATTATTCGTTTTTTTAAGGTTTGTAATTTTACTGTTTTAATTAAGCCGTTTAAATTTTTTTTTTGTAATTTGAGTTAGTTGAGTTAGTTAACATATGAATAGAGTTTATTGTATTAATTTAGAAGATTGTTATAGTGAAAGAAACAATCTGCAATTTAATGAATTGTCTAATTTTTGAAATGTAGCAATTTGTATAACACAAAGCAAAATATTCGTTTATGTTTACTAGTTAGTAATTAAAAAATTTTTAACGTTATCGACGTTTTTCGTTAGATGAAATATAATAAGATACTACTAGTGTCGTGATGAGATATTTTCTAACGAACAGACCCCCACTACCTTACTTTGTTTTATCCTTCTGTTGTTTCGGTCTTGCAATAGTGGTTGTATGAGTGGATTTGTATGCATTTCTAATCTGACGGGGTGTTTATTACTTATCTTTTGTATGACTTTCTTGATTAATTGAATTTCTAAATAAAATTACCAACGAGCCAGTGTAACCCTCTGAGGCGCATGTTTATCTGATTTTTTTTTCTACATATGTTCTCTTCATTGTTATATTTTGAGTTTAGATAGATTCCAAGGTATTTTACATTTGTTGATACCGGAAGTTGTGTATCGATGATGGAAACTTGTTGTTTTTGTGGTTACGTAAGATGAAAGTAAGTAACTTAGTAGTAAGTACACTTTGTTTTATTAATTTTAACTTTCTATTTATGCAGCCATTATTGGAGTAAGTTAAAGTAGGCATATATTAAATATAATTAAGGTCCAAGGACGCTACCTTAAGAAACACCTGCTTTAATTGCTAGAAATTCCTCTATTTACCCTAGTTCTGAATTTCCTATTTTCAAGATACAATTTTAACAACATATGGTACGATTCCGGTAAAATGCGTTTAATTTTATACAAAAGACTTGCATGCCAGACTGAAAACCCTGGCTGACACTTCGAAGAACGCCATTGTACAGTATTTCTTATTGTTCAGAGATTATTGAATAGTGTTAACTCTACGACACTGTTATGTAGTAGAATGCTCAGCTCAAAATCCAAATTGATAGACCGGATAGAGGTATGATATGATAAAGTGATGAAGTAGTAGTCGCTTTAGTAGTTTTGATTTCCAGGTTTTGGTATTGAAATTATTTTTGATAATTTCAGGGCTCGTGGACAATATTGAAGCATAAGTATGGCATTAAATATATACGTTAACATAACTGATCTTTTTTTGGAAATTTTTTAAGCATCCTAGGAGTAACTTGGTCGATTCCTGGAGCTTTCTTGTTATTAAAGAGAATTATTTCTTTCCGTATTTGTTTAGGGGTGAAATAGTGCATTATACTCGTGTCAGTAGGTCAATATATGACATTTATTACGTTTAATAATTCTCTTGCTTTGATTGTAGTAATTGTAGAGTCCCATAAAGTGCTTTTATTTTTACTTCTCTCTTCATGCTATTAAGTTAAGTTATTATAATTTTAAATGTATAAACATAATTTGTAAATAATCATTGTTATTATTAGGGCTGAAACGATCACATCTGAAAATGGCATCTTAAAATCTCCTTCGAAAAAAAAGAAAAATGGTAGTTCTACAAAAATATCTTCTGACAGTATGGATTCTGGCATATTAAAACGAACTGTTCATGAAATTTTCACGCTGGATAACAAAGTTCCTACGTTGAAAATGTTGGTTAACAAGATGAAGTAGAAAACTGGTTATTCTGGGAGTCGAGAAACAATACGACATCATCTACTCCAAATTGGTTTTAAATTTAAAAAGTGTTACAATAACAGAAAGTTATTAATGGAAAGAAATGACATTGTTGCATGGCGTTCTAATTATTTACGCAAATTACGACAGAACAATGACTTGGGTGCTAACGAGAAAGCAGTAACTTACTTGGATGAAACTTTTTTAATTGGGTGCAAAAACAATTAATTCCAAATTTACCGTCAAATGGCATTGTAGTACTGGATAATGCACCTTATCGTACCGTTCAAATTAATAAGCCACCTAATAAATCTACACGGAAACAAAATATTCGTGAATGGCTAGAAGAAAATGGAATACCAACAACAAGTGACATGCGTCAAGCTTAGTTGATAACATTGGTAAAAAAATTTAATTATAATAAAACATGTTATGTTGATGGGTTATTAAAATAAGCATGATCATACTATGTTACGTTTACCTCCATATCACTGCGAACTTAATCCTATTGAGCTCATATGGAGTTTAGCAAAGCGTAAAGTTGCGATGAATAATATATCTCAACATAATAGTGAAATTGAAAATTTAGTGAGAAATGCATTTGCAGAGATAAATGTATCGCATTGAGAAAAATGTTGTGCACATGTTGAACATCTGGCTAATGAAATGTGGGAACGTGATGCATTACTTGATGAGACGGTAGAGACTTTATCATTTCAAGTAAATACAGGTCCATCAGATGAAGAGGAAGACAGTTCTGAAGAAGAAGAAGAAGACGAGCATTTTCTTTTAATTAGGGATTTATTTAAATATCAATTTATTTTTCTTATTCACAATAATCATTGTAATTTATACGTGACGACTTTTGTAGTCGAATATGAGATACTTTGTTTATATCATTATTTGTTCTTATGGCTTTAGTTGTGATCAGAATATGTTGACGGTTCTTATAAAATTTTTTAAAGGTTCTTTCACTTCTGTATTAAAAGTTTTTGCAATAATTAAGGTTTTTCTTTTACCCTAAAAATATTTTAATATGTTTTATGGTGAAAGTTTTATGTCTAAAAAAAGGTTTTTCTTGATTTGTTAAAAATATTTGTATTTATGCATTATTAAATTCTTATAAAACCTTAAATAAACCAGATAACTATAAAATGTGTTATTTTTTGTAGACAATGCTTAGTTTTCAAATTTATCTGATTTGGATTTTAATCAATCACAAGTTTTTTATTTTTATTAATTTTTTACTACATTTTATTTATTAAATAGGAATACATTTGTTTACAAAATTTTGAAACATCCCACAAATTAGATTTAAATTTGCCCCGCTGATACATTTGTGTGGAATGTACCTGTCAAAAAACAGCGACTTCCGTTACGCCTCCTCAGAGCTTTTGTTTAATCGGTTGAGCTGTATAGTGTTACCTTAGATAAACCAACAGCGAAACCGCAACTACAATTCAGTTTTTACCAAAATTGTAGATTAAAAAAAAACAATAAACTTTAATTTCATTTACGAAATTTTTTTAATAAATCTCTATAATTAATCTTAAAAACACCATTAAGACGTTATAAAAGTCTATTTTTATGAAAAATAACTGTAGTCAATATACAAAAAAATTAGGGCGTGTACTAGTGTACACATGTAAGAAGTAAAACTTCTTTATGGGCTTATTTTTCGCAAAATGATCTACATGCAAATTTTCAGAAATTGGTTAAATAAAGTTAAATTAGATAAAGTTTAAACAAAAGGATTTTATTATCATAGACATGAATACAAATAATACAATTATTTCACTTTAACTTTTTGCTACTAAGATTATTACAGCATTTCATTAATTGTAATAGAATTATTACTATCATTGTCATCGTTATTATATATTTTTGTAATTAATGGCTTATGGTAACTGAAATATGAAATTGAATCTACAAAAATTAGTTAATTGACTTACAAAAATTAATAACATATTTCAGAATTTATACTCTATGCCAATTAATTGATGTTCATTAAATTAGCAGTCGTATTAATTAAAAATGTGACGCGTAACGAAATAAGCGACATGCTATCCCTACTGCGTTGGAGAAACTGAAAGTACTCTTCGTCTGAACCAACCGTGTTTCACTTTAACTTTTTGCTACTAAGATTATTACAGCATTTCATTAATTGAAATAGAATTATTACTATCATTGTCATCGTTCAATCAGAAATTGAGGTTAACCTTAAATATCTTAAATTTAATAATTAATGGCTTATGGTAACTGAAATATGAAATTGAATCTACAAAAATTAGTTAATTGATTTACAAAAATTAATAACATATTTCAGAATTTATACTCTATGCCAATTAATTGATGTTCATTAAATTAGCAGTCGTATTAATTAATAAATACTATTTTAATGAAATCATATACATTGACCGATAGTTACAATAATAAACTGAGGTTAACCTTAAATATCTTAAATTTAAAATTAGATAAAGTTTAAACAAAAGGATTTTATTATAATAGACATGAATACAAATAATACAATTATTTCACTTTAACTTTTGCTACTAAGGTTATTACAGCATTTCATTAATTGAAATAGAATTATTACTGTCATTGTCATCGTTCAATCAGAAACTGAGGTTAACCTTAAATATCTTAAATTTAAAATGTCATCGTTCAATCAGAAACTGAGGTTAACCTTAACAAGTATTAGAAAAATAGATATAATTACTTACTTTTGTTAAAAATCCACTGGAATTAGAATTAAAATAAAGCCTTTGATTTTGTTGATCACTTTAGTATTGATATATTATTTATCTCGTCGCTATTGCGTTTCAGAAATTAAAAAAAAAAGATGGCGCGTAAAGGAAAAATGTGACGATAAAAAATGTGACGTGACGCGTAAAATGTGACGGTAAATTTTTTTCCAACGCCGATAAAGAAGTTTCACTTCAAAAATAAAAACAGTTAAAAGAGAATTTTACTTTGGCATATAATAAATGAAAATTATTTTTATATGCAAAATTCTGTTACTTGATCAAAATATTTTAATTTTTTTCTTTAGTGCTGTTTTTCTGAGATTGTGATATAATCTTTTAAAGTTCAAATAATTTAATTAGTTCAGATGTTATTTAATCAAATAAATAATCAAATTATTTCACACTTTGATTATTCCAATAAAATATTTCATGATTGATTAACTTCTTTTAATAATTGACTATGCTGACTATATTCGTTCGAATCATGCCAACAACAATAAACACACTTTTAGAAACATTGTTATATCCAAAAA